>OX384531.1:7502500-8752500 GCA_947538915.1 Tenthredo distinguenda
GCACCTGTGGCTTCTTTGGCCTATCAAATAAATAAACATACAATGAATAAACCTGGGATGATAAATCTAATCAATGGGATAAATAAGGTTTTGAACATAAGAATCTTTGATGAAACAGACCTCTCTGACGGTTTTGAATACAGGTTTCCCCAAGTGCTCAGTACCAGGCTTTTTGGGATTAACTCCACCGACAATTTTTGTGCCATAATCAAGCGCTTGTTGACAATGAAAAGTTCCTTGTTTTCCCGTGAACCCCTGGCATATCACTTTGGTATTTGCATTTATTTTCAGATTTTTTCTCGTGTCTGTATAGTTGAATCTGACTTGTGCACGGAGTAGGTTACTACGACCTCCGACTAAAATAAATAAACGACTTTTACACATCGTTGATAAAATATTCAATGTTAAATGATAAACAACTGGATAATAAGTAAAATTCAAGCAATTGCAGGAAATATTACCAGCCAATGTACATTTCACTTGATTATTTAATAATACAAGAATTTACAGACATTTTATCCCTGTGGTAATAGGCTCCTAAAGTCATATGTAACAAATAAAACTAACAGTGCAAATAGCAGATACCAGAACTAATTTTATAGCCTAATGACATAAGTACGCGTATCCTAATGGAATGATGTGTTCAATTTATAAGACACGCAAGAAATAATTGGACAATAAATGAAACTGATTTTTGAAGAAGGAGTAAAGTAATTATAAAAGTTTCTTTTCAGATTTGTGTTATTTATAATTTAATTCATTATACGGTAGTTTTAATAATCAATGTATAGACCCGAATGAAAAGAGACAAAAAATTGAGATCGCGAAAAACTAAAGATAACAAAATATCGACATTAATTTATCTGTAGTTAATTTAGTGGAAGCAGTATAAAATCTGGTGATCTTACACACGGATTGTACTCTGTAAAAGAATTGTTCAGGTCTTTGCTGGGCAGAAGATAAGAAATTGCTGAGGCGTGGTATTTTGAATATCGAATATATCAAATTCCGTGCGAAATTGTTAATAGTGCCGAAAGCGAGATACTTTGCAATAATTCAGTATAGTTTACAAATTTGATTAAATCAAGTGAGAAAAGATATGTGATTATCAGTAGAGGGGACTTAGTACTTGAGTTCGGAAAACGTAATTCAATCTGAATAGGGCAATCGACCGTTAAGATTATCGGACACTATGATAAAAGTGGAGAGTGTGGCTTAAATTATGTAATATAAACGAGAGACAATTGTCTTTTGATTCGGTCATCTGGGTCAAGACCAAACCAAGCATATGAAGGATTAAAATAAAACGGATCTTTTACGACTACATAACTACGTTCAAGGCTCAATTTATATCCCAACTTATCTCTCGGTGACGTAGACAATTATAATCTCTACATTATGTAGAGGATCAAGTTACCTGTAATTTTTGATAGATTCCTAACAGCCGCAGCCATTTTATCGGATTATTTAAGAATTATGAATTATTTCAGTAGGAACTACGGACTTGACACCACAGACGAGGAGAGACAGCCTACTCCTTAATACCTACAGTGATCCCTACTATTTTTTCAAAGCGACCGACGCGACTGAAGCGATCTTAGCGCATAGTATTAGAACACATCTTGCATGCGTCTTTAGATGTCACTGCAATCGTCTGCAGCCATATTGAGTATTGACTAACAATATAGATAGACGATTGCCGATTTTTATTTCTTTTTTTTTTATAAACTGATTTAATTTTTATTAAATCTTGATCAATTCATTATGGCGTATATTTATTGCGTATATCTCTCAGTCACCTTTTGTAACAAATATGCAAAATAATATAGTATACAATAGATGGATTATTGATGTTTTGAATTCTTAAATTTAACCTAAAAATTTGCAGATAAGTCCTGAGCGTGCTCTGACCCTGGTTCCCAAATTGTATTTTTTTATAAAACTATAAATATAATCGATACTCTGGCGTTTTCCTTTGTACGTGCTCGATATCTTACAAGGT
Source organism: Tenthredo distinguenda (assembly GCA_947538915.1). NCBI lineage: Eukaryota > Metazoa > Arthropoda > Insecta > Hymenoptera > Tenthredinidae > Tenthredo > Tenthredo distinguenda. The sequence goes on from OX384531.1 coordinate 7,504,503, forward strand.
TCGTTAAACTCAAGACTGAGGTTACTGGATCCCAATGGTCAATGTCTGCCAATGAGCTTGCAGTCATTTAAAATTACATACTTATTATCCATTTACAATACACTGAAGTATTCCTTCTGGTTCTCATTCGGTTGACACTCGACCTTTGCTTCTTATAGATAAGTCTGTGAATATGGTTAACGAGGAGATTGTAGAACCTAACAAAAAGCCTCAGCCTGTATTTAAAGACCCAACATTCCATCAAAAATTTCGCCCGATAAGTAGTTCGGGGAAAAAAAGAATCTGGAGATCCTTAAAACAGGTGCTCGCACAAGAACGATCACTACCTTGGCCTCCTGAATTCATTCATTGTAGGTTCCACCTTCGTATCTACGCCATGTACGAAAATTTAATCACACCTAACTTCATGCAAATATATGAATGAATTGAATTTCAGATAGCTCGATCAATGCGCCTCCCAGTTTTAAGCCAGCAAAAAAGTATTCAGACATCTCTGGACTCCCTGTAAGTTTTGAGCGTCTCTTTTGTTACACAGTAATCTGTGTTTAGATGTTGAGTAAAATAATCTCTACACTATTCTTGATGAACGTTTTGTGTATTTATTTTTTCAGGCAAGGTACACAGATCCACAGACCAAATTGCATTTTGCAACCGCAGAAGAATATGCAACTGTTCGAAGTTTGCCAATGGACATTACTGCTGGGTATTTAGCGTTACGAGGCGCGTCTAGTATTGTAGGATGAAAATCACTCTGTATTCTAATTGAACAATTCAAATTAATATAATATTTGTGTAATAGTTAATTATTCAGGCACTTATTGCTTCTGGACTGTCACCATTTATTCTTCTATGTGTTTATAGTAATAAAAGGAATGATGGGAGTTGAAAATAATTTTTGTATCTTTAAGCTGTGAAATAATTTGAGGCACCTCTGTAATTTGTAATTTATTAAAAATTTGAATTTTTCAAGATTATTTCCTGTGTATTTAATTTTGGTAAATAGGATTTCGAAAAACCTACCAATATATCTTGAAATCAATCAAGATACTAGTAATCCTGAAGAAAAAAAAATCTCAGCGAATGAATTTATTGCGAGGTGTTCAATCATTTGTTACAAACTTTATACATTGATTTTTAGACAGTGTTTCTTTAGTACACTAACTTTCTAAGTGTAAACAGGTTTTGGAAGTTTTAAGTTTTGGAAAGAAAAAAAAAAAGAAGTATATGTATTGATGATGAATTGCTTAATTAAAAATCTGCTTTGGTACGAACAACTATTTACTACGATTACAAGAATATAAAATTCTTATTAATAAACTTCACGTACACATGAACAAAGAAACAAATCTGTGTACTATTTCTCTTTTGTGTTTTTCTGTTCAAACATAAGTATGAGTAGGCTCCTTCCTTGCTTGGGATTATGTTTTTTTTCTATTTTTTTTTTTCTTTCATTAACCAGATTCACTAGATTTTTATTGTTTTTTCATTAATTCATCTCCTTAATATTTTACACATTCAATTAATTCATCATTTAAAAAAAGCTTGTCCATTATAACTTAGTTTACGAACTAAATACTAAGGAAGGGGCAGGGGAGGGGTATGGGGGGTCGAAAACTGTCTAAGGCTGCTCGTCATTTATCAGCCATAATATTATTTCTTTTTTTTGTTCTTTTGCAAGTTTTCAGTCTTTCGCGCACCGCATTTTAGCTACGAGTTAGATATTACGTTGTTGGCCATTGATTATAAAATTGCAAAAAGCATTCGCAATTGAAATTTATTTAACGAGGCGGCGATGCGAAAGTTTACGCCGGAGCGCCCGTGTTGGGTCACCATTCTTTCCGAGAGGGTAAGTTGATTTGTTTATTTGTTTCTGCAAGTAATTTCACTCCAGATCTGGCATATCGTCGTCGTCGCTGTCCGGACCTTCAGCATCTTCTCCCATGTCATCTAGATCATCAAAGTTTGGCTTGCGGTCCCCAGAGCCACCTAGACCTCCCATTTGGCGCATCATCTATAAAAAAAAAAAATATATACATATATATGTATTCCATAATATATTTGGGTCGATGCCAAGTAATTTATCCCCTGGCAATCGTTTCAAAATCTTTACACTGTAAAATAAAGATAGCTTTTCATGGTTTAGGAAAAGTTGAGAGAAATTTTAATATTCACTCGATGATTTCTACAGGCTTTTGACTCTACAAGGGATCAATGTTCATCATATTGAGTTTTTAAGAATGTTGTCATCAACTATGTGAAAAAAAACCAAAGTTGGTTATTTTTGACAGTAGATATTAATTTGCAGTATGTTAATGCTCTAGAACAGAAATTTCAAAAGTGGTGTGGTTTGCTCTGTAGTGAAAATAATTTTTCACAGCACATTCCATCGTTAATGAAACAGATTTAATTTTCCCATTTCATGATGATAAATTTTGTATACAGATTCAAGTTTATTTTGGTAATTTCTGTTTCTAGTGAAAGATTCAGTGAGACTCTTCAATGAAAAACATGACTTCTCAGAACATGATGATTATAACGAGTGCAATTAGATATATTCAATGCATTTTGATAAATTTTTATAAAGATTATTATTACCTCTTCCAAGTCGCGACTGCCGCCGCCACCGCCACCGTAGGATGGTTCTTCTTCGCTATCTTCCTCGTCTTGCCATTTGTTGAAATCGCTCTTGAGCCAATGGTACTTTTGCTTTTCCTTGGTAAGGTGTGGCCAGTATGGTCCAAGAGTTTTTTTTGTTAAAACAAGTTCGAAATTCCTGCCCTTGGGGGTTTGGATTGTCTTTTCTGGATCAATTTCTTTATATAAATTGATCGTTACTTCGTGAGCTTTACGTTCGGTTCCACCAACACCGTGAAAATATATTTTATCTGCTTCAATCTTGATCGTGGGATCCTTACAGTCTTCCAAACATATAGTAACGTATACTATGTTACTTCTTTGCGCCCACATCACAGGGGGAGGAGTAACCCTGAGAATAATAACCAAGAAATTTTGTTTAAAGCAATTTATTCGAATAATTATAATGTAAGCTGAAAATAATGTATAAAATAATGACCAAGTAATCGCGCTGCTAGAGTAAGTAAAGAATCGGTCAGCATTGATGAATAATAAAATAAGTTTTATTCAAATCGTAATTGAAACGTGGGAATAGTAATGGAGAAATAAAAGCAAGTCATAATACCGCCGGAAGTGTGAAGATTGTTCATTTTTATAATTTGTGGAAAAAAGAAAACCGAATATTCAAATTTGAGATAAAATAAGAAGCGGGAGGAAATATAACGACGAAATTGATAAGAAGGTTTCATTTAGAGAAACGAGGTTCTCGTGTTACACGATTACGACGAACCGCATCATTCCGCTTAGAGCATAGCGTGGTATAATGCATAATGTTAAACTATGGATATAATTCAGTTGGCATGGCGGTGGGTACGAGAATAGATAGAAGTTTATTCGATAATTGAATGAGGGGGATTGGAATAAGTAAATATCGTCGGTTAGTAGTGGTTTTCTAGAAATTTCGAGAATCAATAAAACCATTTTACAATATGGCGGCGTTTCGAAAGCCCACAGGGCGGCAGACACATTTTTTTTCAACGATTTTTGCTGCATGTTCAACGAATATACACCCGGATATATCGGGAAAATTTAGCTATTCTTATTGAAGTACATTTAAGTCAATTATCCTTTACTTACTGTCCTTCTTGAGTCATTTTTGGCTGATTTTTATCGCGAAAAGAAACAAACGCACAACACTTACGTACCGCGCCGCACAACTGACTCGAGTATGTTTTCGATACTCGAGATTCGAGCCTCGAGGTGAACCTATCGACAAAGCAATTGACTGTCGGCCATTGTTTAAACTCGAATATCGAGATTTGAATACAAAGAAATCCTCGACACCACGCAGAATGCCGATAATCGCGATACTTATAAAAGTATCTCATATATCCTATAACTTTGATACTGTAATTCGAGCCGAATAGTTTATACTGATATTCACAAGGAAGTTGTATCGATAATTTATGTAAATATATTCAATCGGTAAAGATAAATTGGTCTTTAGTCTCAAGATCGAACTTTATACCAATAACAATGGCATTCGAGATAATCGAATACCGTTTGCAGAGCGCGAATTTCGAAAGTTGGAAACTATACGACACGAAGTATGTTGATTGCATCGGAAATTTCGGAAAGCGCAGATGCATATTCCAATGCGATGATAATTAATTTACATATGACAGAGGAGATACTTTCTTATATGTATATTTATGTGGGATCTTCATTTTGAATAATAGGAGAAAACTTTCCATAGAAATGGAATCACGATAACAGCGGTTATACACTCGTCGATATCCAAATCATCTTATAACTATATTGTCGATCTAAATAACGAAAATTGATTCCAATAAGATGATAATATAATATGGTACGAGAAGCGGTCCGTTTAACTGGCAGTATAGACGTAGAACTATAATAATTACAAGTTATCAAAGATAGATGTATACAACATATAAAAAAAAAATTAGAAACTTTCTCAATCTATTGCGCGCCGCGCCAGATTTATGCATATACGAGGCCCAGAAGCAGCACAATCGGATTATCAGTTAGGATCTCGAATATAAATATGAAATTTCCAAACTGTTCTGACTCAAAAAGTACATTTACGAAATGTGTAATATAGCATTTGATTTCTTGAAAATAAAAGTTATTTCACTCTGCTCCCCACCCACTTTGAATGATTTCTTGATCGCTGGCATATTATTGTCGAAACGATCACTCGGACCAAAGTTAAAATCGACGAATCCTTCCTGACCAAACTCTCCAATCTTCCTTGAGATCGCTGCCGATCAGAGATGAGAAGGTGGTAGGGAGGGACAGCACTTAGATTGTAGGTCACTTGCAATGGATATGGAGGGGCTGTACCCTTCTGGTAGCGACGATCTAACTGGACATACAGTAGGTTTTCCAGTCTCTTTCTCCTTCGAGTTGAATCCAGGTGACGGATAGACCGTCGAGTGTCCACTTGGGATATAAATGAGAAAAATAATTCTAACTGGATTTATATTAACGACAACGATCAGTAGTAAGAGGGGCAGCTATAAAATTGTCTTGTAAAACTCCAGAGTCTCCTACATATAGACTTGATTATCTTTAATCAACACATTTTTTGATAAACTTCTGCCCAGTTAGATGTGTTTATAATCCAGTGACGGCAAGTGGACTGCAGTGATAAACCGCGATGTGAGTGCCGTATGTATTATATTAATATACGATGATAATGAACGGTTTGAAGCTAACAATTAATCTACTCCTCATTTGAGAGTTGCATAGTGCTGTTGTTGTTTGTTAGAAATTAACACCATGTCTACAAGTTCGCTCTTCTACAAGGACAAATATGCGGTGAGTAACGTATTTAGATGAGGACAATATATACGTAACCACGTTGCGCCTATATGAACATCGTTCCCCAGGTATAAATATCATATATTTTACGTGCCTAGGTGCTTACAAGACTTTATACAGTGTTTATTTTTTTTATAAATCATCTTTATATAATCAATAATTATCAATTACGCAGTAATTAAATATACCCAATACACTCGACTGTTTATGATGAAAATAATTCTCGACGATGAAGCGATGTTTCTTTTTAATAATTCGTTATATCCATGCAGAAATAGAAAGTATACACGCACGTATAACTATATACCTATGTATATTGATGTCAGGTGTTTAAAATATTCTTCAATTTACGAAAAATTTAGTTCCTCCTCATGATATATGTTACAGTCATCGTCAGGTTCTTTGTTGCAACGTTCGTAAAATTTCGTATCTTTTTTTTCAAATCAAACAGTACCACGTGATACCTGAATTTTAGTCACAAAGAAATTATGCGATCTTATCGAAAGATTATCATCTAATCTAATATAACTACAATACAAGTCAAATGAAAAACTCTGTATGCCTTGTGATTGTTATTGGTAAAAATATTGACGAGTAAAAGTGATTGAAGTACGACAAGAAGTCAATGTTTGGTAGGATAACGAGCTGTCGGTGGATCTGTTCGATGTTGTTTAAAGAAAAGATTTGGAAACTCCAAGAGAAACGTGATGAGAAAAAGGTTCGTTAATTCGTAAGATGTATTTGGATTTGATCGCGATAAGTAATGGCCACGAAAGGATTGCTTTCTAAGGCGTAGATCGATGGTTTTCGGTATTCCAATTGGCGATTATCTGCTTCTACTCGTATTTGCACATTCGTAGCTGAGGTATTTCTACTAGATTCATTCCCACGAGTCTCTTTTAACAGTACTTAGACCGCAGCCTGCTTTTCAACGCAAAGTTCAACTGGCTTCCACTTCCCTGTGTTTTATTTTACGTTACATAATTGCGGATTGGATAAGAGATTATAAGAATTACCTACGTAACGCGTCGTAGTCTACGCTGATAATCAAAGGGCCCTCAGGGGTGAAAGTCTTATGTCAGAGGCTTGCATCTTATTATATTATACTGGACCACTGCATCCCACGCAAACAGCATATGGAGACGAGTAAAACAAGACGGCCATGTATCTACATACATGTACTATATGCATACATCCCACATCCACATACCTACACATCAAGCACACCTGTATTTCCTTAGAATTTACGCAGTTATACATCATGTAGCAGCAACTGTCTCTACAATAATTACATAAACTGAGATCATTTCTCTTTCGACTATGATCGAACATCATACAGACATTCATGCAAAGTAATAGTTATAATTTATCAACAGTATTTGCCTGCTTCTGCAGATCCAATGAGCACAGTTTGATCCAGCGACTCGCAGAGGCTAAAGATTTTCTCTCGTTTTATTGGATTCAGTTTTTCCTCTTATTTTAGATCATCTCTCCTGCGTCATGTGCACACATTGCGTAAAATTGTTTAATGAATCGTGTAGGCAATCATAGTGATGTCGTAGTTTGGTAGCGGCGAACATCACTTACTGATTATCATTCATTAAATAAATTCTAATCTAAGATAACGTAAAGTGCTACATAAATATATTCTCTGTATCAAACCACCGAGGGTTTCGGAGCCTCTTTCAAAACTTTCGCTGTATCGGAGCCATATCACAACGCGTTAAAACATGCCTTCGAATGAACTGGGGGATATTTTATGGGAGTATATTGAATTCGGTAATGAACCGAAATATGCGTTTGCCAACTTCCAATTATGCGATTGGAAGCTGAGATGATTTTGTCGAATCAACGTATGATTCTTGTACGTCTAAGTCATTAAATGCATAATCGCTTTGACAACTTCCTGCAAAGCGATGTGATACAACTGTTTACGAAATCTTTCCGGCGATTAGGTCTAAAGGCAATATATCCACAATAGCAATGGTATCTTATCGCTCACCGTCACGCAATTTGTCTTAAAATTAACAAAGAAGATTCCGTCTAAACTCATGTAGGTTTTAAAACGTTCGAGGTCACATTCGAACGAACTGTCAGACTGCAATAAAATACGTATACATATAGTATTCATTCAGAGTTTTTATTATACCTTGAGCAAAAAGCAGGCCTGTTGTACCTATAGAGACTGAAATTTTACCTTTTCGTTTTTGAAGTGACAAAAAGTTGACGGAATATATGACTCCAATTTTTCGGTAGGCAACTTGAACATAAAAATACGTTCTTCGACGAACAGATTCCGTAAAAATTGTACTTTTTACAGCAAACTCGCTTTCGTCGAAATACTTATATTCCAGGATGTCAAAAGCTACCCGTCAACGATTTTAGAGAAAAATTCCTTATATAATATGCGAACGATCTTCCATGCGAAATATCATGCGGTGCAGCAAGAAAATGAGCCATATAATTAATTGGAAATAATGGTAAAAGGCGTAATAATATTTATAAGTACACTGCATATAATGGAGTCTTTGACCGCGGTATATCTATACTTGAGTAATAAAACAAAGGTAGCGACAGGCGATAAAAATGACGATAATTTCAAAGTAGCAATAAAAAGGCTGATCTAAAATGGGTCAATGCATATTCACATTATTATAAATAATTTGCGGTACATAATAAATATAAATAGACCAGCCTGAAAGGGAACACATAAAAAGTACAGTGTCCAGCTGCAGCACGACGAAGCACTCCACACAAGGCAAGGTGTGGTGTACACTGTATAGTTGTACTGCAGGCACGTGTGTTGTACGCTAATGTGCATCCATGTGCTTACAATACGTGGGTAACCATGGGATGGAGCGAGTGATTGTGAAAGAGCCCGGTTCCGGCTATGGAGTTATTTCCGGTCTGTCCTTGCGTCCGTCCGTCGTCCGATACCGCTATTTTAATAAAGTAAGCTCGATACGTGTACAGCGTTGCTCCGCACGTACTCATATGCATAGGATATACGTATAAAGTTCGCAAGGCCTAATAGGTAGCTCGTATAGTATATGTATGTACAATACGTGCAGCTTCAGCAGGGGACCTAAAGCCTCAACGCACACTTGTTACGAGTTCAAAATTAATCCACAGAGGCAATTTAGGACTTAGCTAATGTGATATTTTTATCTCTTTCTTCTCTTTTATATCCTCCTGCAATTGCGGGCTAATTCACAGGTCGTTTCGTTTCGTTTATCAAATTTTATTGACTTCTCACTGAATTCAGTTGTATGACAACACAATATTTTACGATTATAGTGGAGATATTCAGGGCAAACGTAGACGTTAAACGTGACAAATTTCCACCTTTTATACACTACTAAAAATCTAATATTGTTTTACATATGTGTTATTACTAAAATCCAAATAACTTTGTTACAAAATTAGTAATTAATCAAACATCTGCAACGTGTGCAGCTTTCTAGCCGTAAATTTCATCCCAAATCATCGAAATTTGGTACAAGAATTTCGTAACGATGTCCAGATACATGGATTTATGAACAGATTTTATTCATTACCGAAATTGAATGATATGTGTTCCTCATTTCGATTAGATATCTGTGTCATCAAGTAAAATCAGTTCTATGCTCGAAAAATGAAAGCAAAACTTTTGAAATCGCTGTCATAGATCCATGGAGATCAAGAGACAAACCGAATCGAACGGTGCTTAATGATAAATCGGTTCGTTGACCCAATTATAGAGATATCACGTCTTAAGATGTGAGATCATGGCACCTAGTAGCACTTGTCCTTTTACACTCGAAGGTATATAGAACAAACGTTTGCATGCAGACGCAATTAATTGTACGAAATATACATCTCGTTTTCACCAACAAAAATTTCTCGCCAGCCTCATGATCACTCCACGTTGCCTTATATCCGTTCCTATTTACCAAGCTGGAGGCTGCTACTCCGCACATTTCCCACATAGACATTATACCATGTGTGGCTATACATGATGCAGTCTTTCACATCCACTATGTTGAATGTTTTTTCCGCCTGTATAAACCGGACACAAAACATGTGAGCGAGATGTTCTCTCTTTTCTCAATTCGTATCATGCGAGGAAAGAAAGAATCTTCACTACACATACACGCACATGTGCTATACAGTCGCTCTCATATGAACGACACACATTATATACATATTATTATAATGAAGTCTGGTCGTGGTACTAAAATTTTTCGTTTATTTTTTCGTCTTCTTCACCGCTAGAGACTTTCCGTTTCTAAATCATCGATCGCGACTCATCTACCTGTTCGGTGATAATATCTCGCTGGTCTAGGAGTTTCGAGAGTATACTTTAAATGTGAACCAGTCTCTAGATGGGCTAGTTCCATGCGGTCAAAGTTTTATTGCCCAATGAAAAAAGAAAACGCAAAAGAAGAAAAAAGTAATGGGCGTGCGTCCGAAACCACGCTGCTCTTTTCGTCCAGCATCCGTCTCTCGACACGTACTGTAGAGATGTCCTCTCCTATTTGAGTTTGTCTCTTTAAGTTTGGACTGTATCACTGTATCTATATCTCATCGGGTGCCTCGGAATTTGCAGCCTCCCGGACACCGTGGTTCCGGAATTAGACGGCAGTCAGATAGTTCTTTTCTATTTATCATAGCTACAGCACACCCAATGGATAAGGGGCAATTTCTTACATTTCTCCACGTCTCATCCGCGTTCAAAAACCAATAGGAATTCTCCCGGCGTTGGTTATCGAGAAATTATACATATTACCTATAGATGACATATTTTCTTCTTCACTATTCTCTCTTTCCTTTTTTTCCATACCATTTGATCTTCGTTATGGTCCATGCATTACATAGAAACGAAATCATGCTCTCCGGTGTGCAGCATCAATTAATGATTCTATGATAACCAAGACAAGATCATTCAGCAGCATATTTTTCTAAATGAGGTAGACTAATTCGATATTTGGATTAATAGGGAAACATTGGGACATTGAGATTGGTCCAGATGGCAAAAGTGGAAAGGAACTGGAAAACGCTTCGAGGGTTTCCTTTTTGCACGAATTTCAAGTACATGTTATGCCTCGTGATGCGCAGTCCGTATTTTTCCTATGCCTAAGAGATAGCTAGACTTTTCAATGAAACATTTCAAAACGTCGGTCTAGTTCTTTCGCGGTTACTATACACAGCAATGATGTCAGTTAGAAATGATAAGAAACTAGTGCATCAAAGATGTACGCGAAGCAAAACCTCGTTATTACGGCTGGTCGCATTCAACATTTTCCCATACATTTCGCGGTTTATGAACATTCCCATGGTTATTTGGAAATACCAAACCAGATTCAATGGTTTCCTGGATTGCTAGCTGCCGTACGTATACCACAACGCGATACACACACAAAATACACCGCAGTAAATAAAAAACAGAAAAATTTCCAAACACTTACGTATATTTATTTGTCATACGAGTCCATTCTGGAGGATCTATAAATGCATTTATAGTCCTTAACGAATTTTCCCGTGTATGAGTCCCAACGCGTATATCGCGATTATTATATTCATTATGCAGTGATTTGGAAACCAAAACCCAAAGTTTGCTCGGTTAAAGTAATGGACAAAGCTGTGAATGGTAAAGTTCATTCAATCCTGCGACTGCGAATGTTCATCAGGTAATAATTCTAACGTAATACCTCTCGATCGCAGTGTCATTTGCATAGCTTCTGTCCTTAACCATGGGTCCAGTGATAGAGAGAGGGAGTAAATCCTCAATGTTTCCTCACCCTCCGACTATTCGCATAAGTATAATGTGCATCTAAAGTATGTAACATAACTGCAACTCACCTTTTGCGCTTGGTCTATTGGTATTTGCATACTTTTATGTGTACTGCTGTCTACTTCGAACATCGGTTTATAGAAACGTCGCATATTACAGTGGCGTGTGTCAGTACACACCATTGCATCGTTAGATCGTACGCTGCACATACGTATATATAACTTTATCAGCACACGTGTGTGTATCTAAATATAATCACAGAACAGAAAGCACAAACCCCCCGCCTAGACTTGCGCGCGTAGCTCTTTCGTCTCCGAATTAACACTCCATATCCCGGTACAGGGAGAGCCAGTGGATACCCATGCAGTGGATCCTCCCATGTACCACTAGTATTTTCTCGCGCTCGTCCGTGTCAGTCACCCTATCCAGTGGTGTTTAAAATCAGAAAATAAATTGTCTACTAGGGAACGATCATCGCTTAGAATTTAAACGTTTTGTAAACGAGGAACGATGAATAGCTCGTCCAATCGCTTCATCGCATACTGGGCTCTGGTTCCCCATGGCAGCTACTGCACCTCGGGATCCGTTAACGTGTAGAGAGGATCAGTGCGCGTAAACCACATCGTAATGTACCTACATCCATGTGTTCGATGCATGAACGTGTATTACATCGGTATATATGTGAAGCGTTGCATATAGATACACATACGTGCATAAGTACGTGTGTAATCAACGTAGACAGTAGTAAGCTCGCTGGGCGTAGTGTACTTTGAACGTGAGAGACGTATGGTACGGGTACGACCGACCTACGCGCGAGTCTCGAGTGAATTTTAATTGGAATGACACCAATTTCCAGTCGCGGGTTATTTTAGCACAGATAACACCAGTGTTTGCTCAGTTGTGTAATTCGAGGTCCCACGCCTCGTTTGTACGTACGTAGAGATTACGAAGGTGTAGAATTGTAGGAATGGGTCGGTTTTTAGTCGCTGTTGCTCCAGTATCCGCGGTGCCCGACTATCTAAACGCAAGACGACGATACGTATCTCGTTCTCATTGTCAGGTGCAGAATAAACCGGCCTTTTAAACCTGATACGATAAAATCGATCTATTTTCTCATATACTTAATACCGACTTGCGAAACGATCGGAGAAAAGGAATCGGCTGCGACCGGGATCAAGGTCGCTTAAAGCTGTCGCTATCTCAAGCCTCGCGCGTTCTGCGACAGGTATAACGTGTGACGTCACTCAGCGATGAAAAACAGGAATTAATTTCCACAATTTTCAACAAATATCTCGTTAGGTGAACTTCGAAACTATTTCTGTATACTTCAACGTTCAGAAAACTCGATTCTCTACCGAAGTTTTCCGGACAAACAACTACGGCTATCGCAACAAAGATCGTAATTAATGACTGAAAATTTGTGAAAATTTGAAACATCGACTCACCCGATAAAAACACAGGTACGAAACTGCCTGTTCGTAAACCTGCACCATCTCAACCGCTGGAGAGAACGAGAGAGTAGAGGATAGTAGATGAATAAAGCATAGAAAAGAGAGAACAAATGTATTGTTTACGTAACGTAAGCCGGCCGCCGGGGGAAACTATGATGTTATGAGTTTGATACGTTTCAAACTCATTACGTCCGACTAGTGTTATATATTAAGTTTCAATACTTCGGACCTATAATATGCTTATACTTTCCTATAATATCGAGTGTCGTGTTTAGTGAACGTCCGTGGGTGAGATATACGTCCGTACGCCGATTTCGTACAGTAATACTGGGAGAGGAATAAATTTATCGATATACGTTGCACACATCCGAATCTACGTACCTGTAAACGCAAAAAACTATTTGTTTTGCCCGCAAGGTAGGCACTATTACTTATTCAGCACACCCCGAATACCTGCTGATTAATATCTTTGCAATGGGCATTTTACTCGCCGAACTAATGTGAGCAGAATCACGGCCTGTACGTATAGTATAGCAAAGTCGGGATGATGACTGATCCGAGATAACATAGTGACTCTGGAGAAAATATATGTATATTTGTGTATATATACGTATATATTGGACACGGGTGACATACAGGGCCTCGAACGTTTAAACGTCTAAACGTAATAGAAATAGGTCAATTGACACAAATTATGAACGAAGTTCGACAAGTTTGGACATCCATTAGATCCTCAAGATCTTATAGATCGTCGGTGACAGAGTCGATCGATCAGCGCACCACCTGGTACGACTCACCGGCACCCGTCATAGTCCACAATCGTGATTTCTCCGAATTAAAAATGGAAACGCAAGTTAAAAACGTTGAGAGACCGGCGAAAGACGAGGAACCTATTCTGATAGAGGAGGTCTTATATCAGAATAACGTCGAAGCTGCTTTGAACAGTTTGAGTAAAGTTTGTGCGGAGCCATTAAAGGCTGAAATAGAGCTGGAAAATGGTACCGGGGAATCAAAGTCCGTTAGAGAAAGACGGCGACATAGTTCTAGCGTCGAATTGACGGCAACAAGTTCGCTGAAGGTCGACGAAGACGGAATGCCGCAAATAAGCTTCAGCTTTTTGGGTGCTGAAGAGCCGAGCTCCGAGACGCCCGACGAGATCGCGACAGGGAGCACCGATCAAACGCCTCATAACGAGGCCGATGACCCGGAGGAGACCCGAAAAGTCGATATTCTGATAATACATGACGAGCTTTACGACTTCCCGAAGAGTTCTTGTGCCGGAAGTACTCATGAGATAAAAATTGATAGCCGCAACGCGGAGGAAAAGGAATTGTGCAAACACATCGATAACGATAAAGTCGAGGAAGTGATCCAGGACGAATGGTACGACATTCCTAAATCCGTGAAGGGAACTGTTCTCAATAAGGATCACACCTCTTACATAGAAAACGAGGACAAATATAACGACGAATCGCGAGGCGTCGCGGCGTCGCCATCGTCGACGGTATCCGGCCGATTACCGGAGGAATCTGGAATCGAACGGTCATCGGTAGCCCATGACAGTGTTCTTTCGAACTCCGGATCGTGTTCGGATGTAGAAAGTGTCGACGGATCGCCAGATATCAGACGAAACATTCGTGAGAGACGGTTAAAGCGGCAGCGACGACGTCTTGGTAAAGCTTGGGGTAGAGTACGGAGTTGGTTGAAAGAGGAGAAGGAAAAGATTGGTGACGTCGTAGCTAAACACGCGAAAATGCAGGCTGTGGGAGCGATGAGTCAGGAGAACTCGGACCAAGAGAGTACCACGGGATTCCGGAATCAGAGTGGATCCTACGACTTGACAAGGCAGAGAAAATTCGACGCCGGGTCCCTCACGAGGGTTGAAGAGTTCGGTCTTTCATCTGTATCCGAAGAGGGTCAAGCGTCCGATACTGATGCCCTCGGTGACGTCGACGAGTCCAGTCCAACTCGCGGTAACCGTAGCCAAGAAGAAGACTCCCAAAAATCACCTGACTCGAATAAAAGTATCGGAGAAACGTCCGGGGATCAGGGACGCTCGAAGTTAGCACTGCGGAGTTCGTTCCTTCGTAAGAAGACCAAAAGTTCGGAGAACATTTTGACCAGCACAAAGCTTAAGCTAACACCGGTATCGTTCAGTTTGGATAAACTCTGCTCGGACGGTGAAAATGACGAAACTAATGCAGCCTGCAGTGAATCGGAGACCTCAAAGGAACAGAGTACTGGAAAAGGCCCAGGGTTAATAAAGCGAAGAATGTTGGGGTCAATAAGAGGGCTAATGGCGTCTACCCATCTATTGCAAGCTCACGAAATAGAAGAGGTAATAGAGGTCTTTAAATTGTTAATAATTAACACTTTGGCTCGAATCGAGGTCTGGACTAAATGTGAAGTTATAAAATCATCGTAGAGCGATCTTTGGTTAGCTTGTTAACAGTCATGAACAAATATGTAATATTAAGTTACTCCCACGCAAACGGCTTCGTAAGTGCGAAGAGCCAGGAGTCCGAGACCTAAACGCAAGTTGCGTAAATCTACATATAAGTATCGATGATATATGTGTGGGTGGGTGAGTTCGGTTTGTAGAACTTATAATTATTATCAAAGGTCAGTAAACAGTTAGAACAAACGTTACATATTCCTCTTGCAAAGAGTTCTTTTAGATCGTTCGGTTGCCCATAGTCATCAGTTAGTCACAATCAGTCAGTCAGTCGGCGTGTCGATCAGTCAGGAACTTCGGTCAGTTAGTTAAGTAGGATCGTTAATAAAGGTTGTAAAGAACCTTGTGCGAATATCCACCGGCTTTGAATCAAAGGTGTAACGTCAATATTAAAACCAAGAGTATTCGCCGTTAATATCAGGTTCTTCCAAGGACCAATACGCCGCAAAATTGAGCAACATTCCATTCCCCAGAAACATCAATGAACAGGAACTGCAGTTTTTGAAGCCGATGGATTTTAAGAGACGGAACTGAAAGTCGTTGATTTTTAATTATTTTTTATTTTTTTGTTGCTATTTTTCATTTTTTTAAAGACGTGTATTTCACACACGTTTTACATTGTTCGAATCGTGCGTTGTCATGGAAAGTGTGGGAAAGTGGTGTAGAGAAAATATAACTATATTCGCACGCAGACAGACGCACGTATACAATTTATTTATCTATGTTTGTGTGTATGTATATTTCTCCTTGAACCTTCTCGCCTGATGGCTGTCTACGCGACTTGAAACACTGCAGCTTGTGTGCGAGAGAAATTCTGTTTCACGAACGTGTGCAAAATGAAATGTAAAAGAAAGCATTTCAAGGATTGCGTGGCTCTGTATGCGAGGTCAAACGCGACCGCACACGTATACATTTACAATTATTATCAGTGGTCATTGAATTGCAATAAACCTATTCGAGTAAATTTAAAAAGGGATGAAATCGTTCCTGTATATGCATTAAAAAAAAGAAAAGAAGATATGTAATCATTATGGAATTATTAGATTCTCATTTCATCTCCATCCGGCATCGTAAAGAACAGTCAGGATATAAATGGTTATAACGTTAAATTAGTTATCGTGAAAAATTTTCCGTATAATGTTACAGAGAACGGTTTGTGGTAAGATTTACAATTCCATTTGCCACGATCATCATTGTAGACTCTAGATCGTTACTTGAACCGCCGGAACGTATTTTCTTTGAAAGTACACCGTTAATTTTGTTACAAGCCAGCAACTACAATCGTAAACTATAATTGTAAGATTATAAACTAGTCAGAATGACTGTCTAATATAATACCAACTCGTTTGCCAATTATCCTTTCTCCGACTAATTTTTATTCAAATATATCTATACATACGTATTGCAGCGAATCCTATATGGGAAATCAACTATTTCGTTTGTTTTTTTATTTAGATTCGACACGGTTCTTATAAACGATCAACGCGATTAGAGAAATAAACTATCTTTATTTCTTAGAGCAGAGAAACTGACAGATATAGGATCTAACATCCTTTGCATTCTGGTCGCCAATTCAACGCTCCTCAAAAGAACTAGTTTCACTTGACGGTAGTAAAACTGGATTTCCTTGTCGTTATCTAGAATGGGATCAGCCTACCATATCGCAGTCACTGTCGTCCAAAATTTTACCGAAGCATGACCTTACCGACCTAATAATTCGATGGGTTTCATCCTGCCTCTATGAATTCAAACAATAATCGTAATACAATACGAAGACGCATTTTTAGAAATTTAATTTTATATTTTTAAATCAACTTCCTATATTAGCTTCATTTTTTCGATCAGAACGGAGCTAGAGCGTATAATAATATTGTAAACACTGATTTGTAAGAAAGTGAAATTGATTCGATGCTAATAACGTTAAACGGAAGTAGCTAAAGGTACGAGGAGTAAAAACTGTTG
Organism: Tenthredo distinguenda; assembly: GCA_947538915.1. Taxonomy (NCBI): domain Eukaryota; kingdom Metazoa; phylum Arthropoda; class Insecta; order Hymenoptera; family Tenthredinidae; genus Tenthredo; species Tenthredo distinguenda. The sequence continues at coordinate 7,521,565 of OX384531.1, forward strand.
AGGCTTTCTTTATACCATAAAGAGAGTACTTCGTGTCAATTTTAAGATGTAACGCTATTCGGATTAAAGTTAACTCACCGCTATATACTTCTTTCGATAGGTAATGAAAGAAATGAAATACACTTTCACGTCTTTGCGACACCCGAAGTCGTTGGCCGGCGTGTAAGAATTGTAAAGGTGATCAGCAAGTATTTTTAATTGGCAAACGGCTTGATTACGAAACCAAATCGGCACTGCAGAGATCGATTAACGGTATACTCCGCGCGCAATTTTCTCCTTATTTTTAACGTCCGATTAATTTTGCGATAGGTCGGATTACTGCAGTCGCTCAATTTCTCTAGGCTCTAGAAAATCTAAAGTAACGGTCGTAATAAAGACAGTGGAACATTTGACCCGGCACGAAATACGGTTACTGTCAGGTTCTTCAGGTTATTCAAGCGACTCGAGGCGAGGAATCATTTTTTTAAACTATCCTTTCTTAAATAGAACAGTTGATTATTGTACCTATTCTAGATCGGGACAAGAAAACGGACGTATGCTTGTTTTTTATTCATTTTTTGTCACAGATTTAAAAATATTTGACTCTCTTTGGTCTATCGTGATCGATGCTATAGAATAAGCTGAAACAATTATCGAACATGACTCTAATAATCACACTCTGTTTTATGCCATGCTCCTATTATTTCACGTTCACCAAAGCAAATTATAATATTCGAGAACAGCCCGTTCCAATTTCTCAAAAGCTTTTGAAATAGGAAATATTACATACCCGGTCTTTCACTCGTATTACATACGAAGAGAACGTTCAGCTAATTTTTACTCCCATATATACACACCGAACATGTTTAAAAAATGTTTTATTCAGTTTATTACTACAAATTATAGCAATTAACCACAGCTAGTACTGGACAAAACGTGCAATGCATTATATACATTGTTAAATATAGACCTAGGTACGGGCGTTAAGTTTCATATATGGAACGAGCACAGTACTACCGAATTTCAAATAGGGATTGCAGATCGGTCAACAGTATTCGATTTTTAAATCTAACGACAACGTGGCAAGAAAAAAACCCAATAATTATACAAATTTTTGTTTCAGGGAGCTCAAGGTGGGTTCGAAGATATTCGTCGATACGTTAAACAGGGCGGTGACTTCTGCAAAGAACTCGCAGCTATTCTACATGAAAGGTAGATAGTAATGCGGATCATATATTTCCGAACGAATAGTCCGAAAATCTATGTACTCAAAGAAAATAACAATTTTTATCTTCTCTTTCGTTGAAGGGCTGAATTAGAAGCTACCTACGCAAAGGGTCTTAGCAAACTCGGGGGTAAACTGACGAAAGCTTGCTCCAGGGATCAAGGTACGTAACAATTTACTCAACTGGAGATAAAATTATACGAAAAGCATGGCGCTGATTGAATTTCTATCGAATAATTTAGGTGGTAACAGTCCAGGCGGTGTAAATGAGGCTTGGAGATGCATCGGGGAAGAAATGGATGCAGCTGCAGAAGCCCATAGAGTATGGGGTATCGCGCTTGGAGAACAATTAGCGAAACCGTTAAGGGTGAGATCCTTTCCTCCACCACTAAGAACATATTCATGCGGTTATTATATTTGTCTTTCGGTTGATGATGTGAAAGTGGGCAAAGAAACTTAAAAACTTAATGTATCTAATAGAAAACTGAAGAAATATAATCGAACTACGTGACTAAGGAGACTCTTATAATTTTTTGAAGCACTTTTGAATTAATTGTAAGTGAAGTTTCTCCCCCGTAATTACCGTGAGACTTCAATCTACAGGTGGGAGTTGCGGAGGCTCAAGGTCGATCAAGAAAGGTGATTGAAAATTCGGTAGACAAGTCAGCTAAATCGTTACAAGAATGGAGAAACGTTGCGACAAAAAGTAAAAAGCAAAGTTTCTCGTGCGCAAGAGAAAACGAGCGTCTTCAAGACTTGGCAAGAATACAATCGATGAGTCAAGGGCAACAAAATAATAACAAATCGTCAAATCATCAAATGACCGAAAAGGAAGCCAACAAATTAGAGACCAGAAGAAGAAAGTCTGAAGACGCTTCCAGGAGAGCTGACACAGAATTTTATACCATAAGTGTAAGAGCCGAAAGAGCAAGACTAGAGTACGAAAGTACAATACGAAAGGGTGCCAAACAAATGGAATTACTTGAAGAAGAGAGACTGAGCGCTTTGAAAGACTTGGCGAATGTCTACCTCGCGCATTTGCACGCGTTATCGCCTCGTCTGCAGCAGGTAAACTTGAATCATTATCATTTGTTTAATGATCAATGTTTTGGTTTGATTGTTAATTCGGAAATTCCTTTTTTTTTAAATATCTTTCACAGAGTTCGGAGCGTCTAGATGCGCCAGTTCACAGCTGTAACGTCCTTCAGGATGTAGAAATTCTGAGGAATTTAACTCGACGAATCGACAACAACGAATCAACGAACGCGGAACAATTACTGCCAGATTTTTACGCTGAACATGTAACTTTGGCTATGAACCGAGAGCGAAGAAAGCAGGCTTTGATAAGAGTCTTACATCTGATAAGGCAGGATTTAGATCGAGAAAAACGTGGTAGAGAAGGACTGGAGACATTACACAGAGCCTTTATCAAAACCCCGGCATTTGCTGCTGACGAAAGTACGCAAAATGTTACAGAGAAATTGCATCACGTAAGTAATATCAGTTTTCGTAACGCTTTATTTCCGTTTTATAAGCGGTAAGTTTTTGCCATAAACCTGCACTCTGATTTCTGATCTAAATGTTAATGTCCCTCGTCCATTAATTCAACATTTTTACGTAAACAGCCTTGATGGATCATGAATCTACCGATCGAAAGTTGATATTTTTTGACTGGCCTTGCCTTTTACTTATAATCTTTATATTAAACCGTGCAACGAATTCATCACAATATTATATTATATCAAGAGAAATAATAACGACCTTGTATATAAACTTTTCACTTATGTACGTATACATTTACGATGTATCTTCGAGCCCGTGGCTACCTTGTCTACCCTTTTTCTTTCCCCATTGATCTAAACTTAGAGTATAATTGGTAATCGATAAGATACAATGGATAAAATCTTTTCAGATGCGATCTATGCTCACGTACTTAGAGGCTGCGAGATACAAAGTTGGGGGAGCACTGTCAGAGATTGAAGGTGGTAAGCGGGGAAAACATCCCTTAGCACAACACATATTAGTATCAAGAGATAGGCAGGGCTTACAACAGAGCGTTCTTAAGGTGAGGGAAAAACGAGCACAGGAATTAACTATTCGATATTCAATGCAAAGCTACTGAAATCGCCTAGATACGCGTCGAGATTGATATATTTTCCCCATATTTTCCAGGTTCCAAATTGGGTGAGAAACGAGTCTTTGGAACAGCTCCAAGAAAATCCTGATGAATTAGATAACCATTTAACGAAAGATCGTGAGACCGATAATCGGGATTGGGCGGATAGGACAGCGGGCGATGGGAACTCGGAAAATCCACCGGACGAAGAAGACTTCAGCGATTTTGACGAGTTCAGCAATCACTCTGAGGACAATAACAATCAAGAAATAGAATCGACTAGTATAACAGTGAAGAACAACAGGACGACAGAACAGTGCCGAGCGATGTATCAATACTCGGCTAATTTGAACGATGAATTAAGCCTAATTCCTGGAGACCTAATCACTATTCATGATAAACAAGCCGATGGATGGTGGGTTGGGGAATGTAGAGGTAGAACTGGAATATTTCCAGCCACGTATGTCCAAGTCATTCATTGAATCATCGCAGTTTAAATAAGAAAACGTAATAATCCGTAATTATGATCTAATATTAATTAATGCTCAGGCAATTACTTCATAGGTAGAACGCGTATGTAATATAACGTTAGTATTCAACGGCATAGCTACGACATCGGAGCAATTCATAGAATATTCAATTTACGGTCTTGTTTCAACTGAAAATGTGAGAATAGTATTCTATAGTTTACATGCATTTCAGATAGTCGACAAGAAAGAAAAATGCAACACGAATAAAAAAGATGTTCACATTTTAGTTTAGTCGTAAAAATAACTCGACAATAATTTATTCTTGAAAACGTCAGTCGTTTGGCAATGAACTTTTTTTGCAAGGAAGTTCTTCGAGTAAAAGAGAACAAAAAATAATCATCATTTTCGATTTCCAAAAGGTCATAAAATTTAATCAATCGAAATTTTTATTCTACAAAATTTAGAAATTGTTTAAATTTTCAATAACTGAAAATGATAATCACTTTTTCGATATTATTTTGAAGAAAAATGATAATTTTACCAAAATTCAATACATCTCAGTATCAGATTTTTCTTTTAGTTGAATCATCACGCTACGTCGTGAATCATGCGTGAATCAGGTCTACATGCAATAATAATCGTGTATGAGATTAATATTATCACAATATTACATGCATTGATTAGATGACTAGGTAATACGACTTGTGCAGATTAATCCGGTCTGCTAACGGTGAGTTGATGTAAGAATTGAAAAACGGATATAAAAGTCTGATGTGTGAGAATTGACATAGCGGTTTTTATTTAGTGTGATAAAAACGGAACCAAGGACGAAGATAGTATACTTATGTAAATTGCGGAATAAAATCGCAAATCATATGTTAACTGTTCTTCTATGTAATTGCAATGCGAATTCGAAACGAATGTAATTTAAAATTTATTATACGTGGTACTGCTGCAGTCACTAATTAATGTAATTGAATAATATCTCACTTGATTACTCATAAAAAGGTGAACAATTATTATATAATATGTATAATAATCGTAACTCGTTAGTTATACGCAGTTTAAATATATAATGTAAAAGACAAACGCAACCAAAAACTGTATAGAATGTTATTAAAAAAACGAAATTTAATTGTAAATAGTTATAGTAATAGTGTGATAATACATTATCATTATTTAAATTGAAAGACAGGCATGTTTAATGATAAGTCAATAAAAGCATTTATTTACTTAAATATTTTTCACGTTGATATTGGCTGCATTTTATCCTTCATTTTCATTTACATCAATCTTCTAATTCCTGAGAATGATCATCAGTGAAGTAATTAACTAATTGACTGTTGTCAATAACAGTATCGCCCACTAGAAACATAAAGTAATAGAATATTGAGAAAAAAGAGTAGAAATAAAGCTTTTCCTCAAGTCTTGCCCAAGCAAACATTGAACTTTCCTCAACAGGAAGTAAATTATGAAAGGGTAACAAGCAATACTGACAATAATTATTACAGCAATTCATCAAGATAACAAATAGCTATTATATTGTGACTCGGCTGCCAGGGAATCCAATTCACAATTAGGCAAGTTCTTACAACATTCCCAAAAGATCTCCCTGAATAAATCTTTCAGACTTTCAGTCATGTACAATAATTAGAATACGATATTGCTTAGACACAGATTTTTGTTTCAATTTCCGTATACCATCCGTATACTTACCACAAAACGGAGTCCGTTCAGCGGTAGCAACATAGAAAGTACCGCGATGTGGATAAGCCTCTGCTCTGATACCCATTTCAGAGCAATTGTTATGATTACAAGCCTGTGTCAAGGCTCTGAAAGCACCTCTGTAAGTCATGTCCCAATGATGTGCCCAGAAAGTGCAATTTAGCGAAGCAGCGGAGATCAATGATTCTGTTAGATAAACGTACGAGCGTCCGTGACTGCATATTGTTTCTTCAATTTCTAGAAAATGGATTCAAAATGATCGATTGTTAGATTAACATATCAAGTTCCTCGCTCCTCAAGGTGTAGAAACGTATTTTACTCACTCGATTTTGAAATTGGTAAGAAGTTAAAAAATGATGTATCCACCATGAAACAGCCCGGCTGCTTCATGCCACCGTTTGGATAAAAATCAGCATGACCTGAAACAATGTACACAAAGTTCTCGAGTTACACTTCTAAGCATAAATCATCCAATTCTGAATCATATACTTTGAAGTATAATCATTTACAGCGATGTAACTAACTGAAAGGAATTAATAATAAAGCCTGCATAACAAGATATAACTGAGTTTGTAAATCTCACCTATCGGTGTGGGTAAGCCTAGTCCCAAGCGTGATAAGAGCCGTCCGTTCGTATGAATAACATCGACATACTGTGCATCTGTTCTATCCAATTGCATACTTAGATCATTCGTGGTGAAACAAGGCTGTGCAGGGTCTAATCCAGTCACTCTTTTGATAGGCCACTTGGCCGATGTGTTCTTGAAATTGTGGCACACAAAACCACATATGTGAGCACCCAGGCTGTGACCCACGAAGTGAAGCGGGCCCCAATTATCAGTGTTTGTATTACCATTATCCAAAGTAGCGTTCATGATCTGGTCGAGAAACCTTATCAAAACCGAAATATTATTGAGAACACAAATACACACGGGCAGTTTTCGAAAATAGATTGTTTGTCTTGACATATGAGAATGCTGATTGTCCTAAAGCTGGCATCTCCAATTTTATACACAATATTAGTTTATCTTGGGAAATGGGGAATGACAAACCTGGTAATTTGTTGACCAACAGTTTTAGTGTACACAACAGCCCTGTAATAATTCCATGTATTTCCTCCGGCACTCCAATCAACAACAATAACATTAACGTCACCCTGTTAAAAATTTTGACCATAAATAATGAAAGTAAATTAATATTAGGATTGTGCAACGGAAAAATCATTGAATACCCATAGCTCACCCATAGAAGAAATGCAGCTTCCATTTCTCTAACCCAGGTTTGATTGCTGTGGGACAAAAAACCGTGAACTATGAGAACAGTTCTTCGTTCCATTTTGAAGTCTGTCCATTCCAGACCAAACTGCCTCCCAACCATGACCTCAACTCTGTGTGGTTGCATCCTTGACAATAAGTAGAATCTGACATCTAATTTATCACAATCTTTACAGCTTCCAACAAAAAGCCAATGCAGTGCCCAAGCAATTGTAGGTCCTAAGCCGAAGCAATCGATCCGATGAGTTCGTAGAAAATTAGTTGTATTCTGAGTTGATATTATGGTCGAACTGTTGAACCAGTCGAGTGTTCGATTTCCAGAATTGTTGAAATGATATTGTACTGAACTTGAATTTCCAAATGATATTGAAATGTTATATGCACCCTCGGAAGATTTGCAAAATAAAAGTAAACACGAAACAATAACAAAGATATATATACGAGACACAGACATGTTGCCGTTAGGCTTGCTCTTGGCCGACAAACCAATGTTTCAATGATTCCTTTTGTGTACAGAGGAAATGAGTAGATAAGGCAGGACTTTGCGATATGACAACATACGTCAGTAATGAATGGACGTAGAAATGAGTCAACTATTGGTCCTTGGGGTTTCTGAGCGTCTATGCTACCAAGATCATTAAAATGTGATTAAAAATTCTTATAAAAATAACTCGGAAATAATAGCATATACATATATTATGAAAATACAGGTGGAAATTTTCATCAACCGATTAAAACCCAGTTTGGTACTTGTTATTTTATAACACTTAGGGATCGATGATGTTCACTGTGAATAATGAAGAAGATTAAATAATCATTTGGAAATTTTTTATTGTTTTTACAACAGTCTGCATAGGTTGGAAGCGACATTGTATTACCAATATCATCAATAATTGGTTGATAACATATCTTTTACTTTGAAATAAGAATGACAAACAGAAGACAGTAAAATTCATAAGTGCGCTATAATAATATGCGCATATTGCGTTGCTCGCTGTTTAATCTGGGTATTATTTATCATTCAATATCTTTAAGCTCTGTTAGCGAGATTAACTAAACAGACTCACCTATTTTCTAGTCACACTTTACCTATTATATGTATTATCAGTTCCATTTTTGCTTCTTATTGCCCCTGTTTCCTTTTCCTCGATTACCTCTCGTGTTCTTTTTCTGGAAAATAGAATTGAAATTTAATCATACATAATGAGCGCGAAACCGTGCATTCTCTTACATCTAAAAATAGAAGAACAGAGGGAATGCAGAATTTCAATTGAAGTAAGTAAAACAGAACATTGAGTTTTTATCCTTATCTTCTGATACTTGAATAAGAAATCTCAGAAATTTCATTGTTAAAACAATGATACAACATTATATTGATTACCTTGTTCTGAGCTTGGAAAGGGATCTGTCTCTGCGCACGGCTACCTCCTTGAAAGCTGCTGAAATCCACATTCTGATAATCAAATGATTCTTTTGGCAGCATGCCCCTCTCCGTCATAGTTTTCTGATGTGCTTGTCTATCTTTTTTCTTTGTAGTTCTGTAAAAGATTGCAAGGTGAACATTTTCTGCTGTTTTCATCCTTTATTTCAACATCTCTAGTACCTAAAGTTCTATACCTCTGTACAAAAACCTGCATAATCATAGAATGAGAAAATAGAAAAACCTATTGATACATTTTTTAATTCAATTTTTTACAAGTGGAAATCCTACCTCATTGATTTTAGGGATGGTTCGTCAGTATTTCCAGCAAACGAACTGTGACCTGGTTTATTCACTTGGTTTCTTGGCTTTTTTTTGTTCTGCATATTTGGCTGGGACCCTTTTCTATCACGTTTGTAATTTTGTGTGATTTTTTTATGTAGAAAAGGTACCGGCGTTGATAAATCGGTTTCTGAATTTGCTGGTTTGCTATCATCATCTCGATAATTAGACTGCCGTTTACGTTTTCTACCCTGCATCTGGCTCAAAGATTTCGGATGAGGTTCTAAATTCTTGGTTTCCAAAGTAGTTTGATGGGAGCTGGTACTAGCTGGCTGCTGAATGCTTACTGGCTTGGTAACGGTCGTAGAGATGTTTTTAAAATGTTCGTAAACCCTGTTTATACTCTCAGTTGTTTCTTTCTGACTATTTTCTAACAATTTCAATCTTTCAACTTCCTCTTTCTCTCGCTTCTCTCTCTCCTTAGCCTCCTCTGCAGCTACCATGGGTAACACTTTCTTGTATCTTTCAAAGGGACTGATAAACGGTGTCCTGCGTTTCTTTCTCCGACTACTATTTCCGCCTGCATCCTCATCCTGTTAAAAACAAAAAAATCCATTAATACATCATTAAAACTTTCCTTTTCCTGTAAACAAAAACAAATATTAGTGACCATTTCAAAGAAAGGAATCTGAAATATCCAAAAATCCATTCATCATCCGCATTATCTCACCTCTGACTGTGGAGGACTATCGAAGACCGTGACGGAATGAGGAACGTTATTTTCTACCAGTAAATGTTCAGCGGAGTTATTAGGGTCCAATAAGCAGGGTAAATCAGCTCTACTTTCCATGCCTTGTGGCATATCATGAGGTGAATAGAAAAGTGTGGTTTCTAGATCTGTGGCTTGATTTCTCTGTGTCATACGTTGCCGGATATCATCTTCAAGGACAGGCTTTATCATGGGTTGTTCTCTGGCTTTTAATATTATTTTATGAAGCCATAGTGAGTTTTGTCTGACAAGAGGCGGTATTGGATTACAGCAGGCCAATATCCCTTGCATTTCGCGCGGTAAACTTTCCGCTATGTTTAATAACATGTGATTTGGCAGAACGTAGCCAGTACTGTCGTCCTCTTCTCTCCCCGTAATGTCTCGCCACTTATGCAGTTCTCTGAGAGCATACAGCTGCCTATTATTAAACATCTTCTTACTCTTTCTGTACATATTCATACAGCTTTCTTCCGACCATACTGGTTTTCTATAAATTCTCTTACAGACATCTGTACTTCTGTCGTAAACCGCCTTTAAAATATTACTTTGTCCGTTAGCTTGCTCGAGCAAAGCATTCGTCAGCTCATCTTTAATGTATAACAAATAGTGAGTATCCTCCCTCGCATATTTCATCAGCTCTTCTGGCAGCGGTCTAACTCGCCAATCAGCAAGCTGAAAGTGTTTGTTAGGATCTACACCACAGTAGTGTTTTAACAGATATGCCAAACTGAGATATGGTAGGTTTAATTGCTTAGCCGCTAAGTGAGTATCGAACATATTCACTACGTATAAAGATAAATCTCTTTGTAGCCATTCAATGTCGCTGGTAGCTCCGTGAAACACTTTAAGAATAGATGGCTTAGTGAATATTTCATTCAGCTGTTGCAGCTCGGACCGCAGCGACAAAGTATCGATAAGGTAATCTGTGTCCTTAGTTGATATCTGCATTAGACAAGTTATGCCTTGGAAAGATCTGTATGAGTGATGTTCTAAATCGACAGCAATTTCAGTGTATTGCTGCAAATCTTCTAGCAGTATTTTTATATCTTCAGACTTTTCGATTACGATCAAAGGCGTGTCCTCTAAAGAGTTATATTTAGCCGGAGCACGAGGCTCAAGTTGATTATCGCGTGGCTCGAACCTATCGAGTTCAAATTCGTAAGGATGATTGTAAAACTCTCCGTCTTCATCCTCTTCTACAAAAAGGGCTAACGGTTTCAGAAAGTTTGGTTTATCCGTGATTTTAGGCTGCCAGGGTTTAGCGCTGTTGTCTATTTTGTCGTCGAACTTCAACTGCGGTCTTTGGATATTTTTTGCAGTCAGTAAACGAACAGATTGCGAGTTATTTTCTGATTCTGATTGCTGAGAGTTTGAACGAGCGGCCAAGTTGTTCCAACTGCCGCTTACCGCTGTCGAATTACTGTGCGATACGACAAATTCAACGTCAGGATTTCGCAGGATCCCAGATGCCTCGTCCATGCATATTCCCTGGAATAAATATAAGGCTTTGAGAAAGTACAGACTCTCTTATGCCAGTGGACAGCGATGATAAATATTTACCGCTCGCTCTAAGAGAATATCATTAGCTTCAACCAAGAGCTCAAACTTTTCTTCTATATCACGTCGTCTAATGTTACCCCTCACTCCGGCTGTTTCCATAACATTTTGAATGCAATCTAAGACGTTTTTTATCTCTCCGTTGGCAATATTCCGAAAGTTTGGAAAACAGTTGTAGTAATCATACTTTTCACCACTTGGGAAACTATTGGCTGCTTTTATGCCAGTTTTTAACGCCTCATATCCAGCCTAAAATATAAAATGAAACAATCTGGTGTTAAAAAGTATCTAGAAGTGTAGACAAACCCAATTATTACATAAAAGTAACGTATCAAGACAATAGCCGGCTAACCAGCCGAATTTAGATATGAAAGCGTCGTTTTTCATTTCTTTTCACAGATGGAAAATGATTTGAAGAAATAATTCATTATAACAAAACACAATATTATTTGCTCTCAATTTCTTTATACAGCCAACTAATAGGTACGAAGTATAAGATTTCAATTTTCGGATTTGTCAGGATCACTAGATATCCTGACAATTATATAAAAGCTATGGACTGTATGATTGATGGTTTTAGGAACGAGTGAATGAATTTTCAAAAGGGTTGTAATACCGTAAATCGTCTATTATGCTATTTTAGATATATGTGAAAATAGTTGTGTAGGTTATAATCAAACTTACATTAACGAAGTCATCGAAGTTAGTGAATCCCGGTAGGATTTCAACGACTTCCAATTCTTGTGCCTCCGTCGTTTCATCTTGTTTATCGGAATTATCTTTACTTGTTTCTTCTATGTTAGCCTCAGAACTCATTTTGCAATAAAAATACCCTAAAGGAAGAAGAAACTGTGAATATTTTCGAGGTTAGGTTATCTCCCAGCATGTGTCAACGCTTCCTGCGCCACTTGTCTCAACTTGTGTACTTTCTCAACGCACTATACCTAGCCTACAGTAACTATAGAGAAATGGAAATGATTCTTGTTCAAAGTATTCAAGATGGTGCGATCAACAAAGTAGGTAATAAGTCCCATAAGGTTGTCGATGTAAACAATAAAAGTTTAATTCTGTTATTGTTTATCTTGAATAAGCAACTGTGCGGTGAATAAATAAATCCCGTATAAAAAATGGCCAAATCTATACTGAGTTCCGACACTTTACCAAAAGCAGGAAGAGTTAACGAAGGTTAGTTAAATACTTTCATACTTTCAGCTATGCTTATACAGCTTTCTCTTGTCACTTCAAGACAATATACAATTATCCCTAATTCTTCGAGTTAATATCAATTCCCATGTTTCTTAGTCTGTCGGGAGTGGCTTGTACATGAAGATGGAGCTCTAGCCTACAGACTACAAGATGAAGAGAGTATGTTTTCGTTATAAAAATCTCATATCCTTAACATAACATACATACGATTAACTTGACATGCGAATTATCATTATTCATATAATAATCAACGCCGTCCTCAGACAATAGAGAAGTGAGAGATCTGTCTCAAAGGCGACTGCCAGTCGATGGTCTACTTCAAAAAATTTAGCTTTTTGGTTTCGGACTTCCTAAGCTGTAATAGAACATGAGATAATGAAATCATCCTGATATGATTAAGGGATATATCTGTTAAAAATTACAGATAATCCTTTTTTCTACTTGAGTATTATTACAGTCATAGATTACGATTTTTCTTTGTTCATATCATACTTACCAAGGTTCAGGTAAACTGAAGCATTTAATGAAATGAGTAAATCAAACTCTCAGAGATGAAAGTTTTTAAAATTTAGAGCATGAATATGTATAAAGAACTATGCATTATATTATGGCAATTTCATATCTGAAGCCAGCGCTGTTTATTATCATTTAAATAATAACAGTAAACAAGAACGCCTACTATTTCCTTTGTTATCTACAGTTAAAGAACACTATACTGGAAACAAGTCGCGCAATGCTCAAGTACGAGAGGATTTGCCAAAGGCAAAAGTCGAGCAAGAACTTGAGGCCCTTAGATATCAATCCATAGTTCAACAGCAGTTAGTAGAAATATATTTAAATTGAAGATTTATTATAAGCTCTATCTTTTCTTTATAGAAAATAAAGCCTTTACGAATAATATTCCATTCAGACAATTTGAAAAAGCTTGAAAAAACTCATCAAGAGTTGACATTTTCAAAGAACTTACTGATCATCAATTTTTTAACAGAGAGGAGAAAGATGCACTTGTTGCAAAACAAGTTGCTTTAAATTTGGAACGTGAGGAGCGGCTCAAAGAAAGAATGCTTCAAGAACGAATGAGACGGCAGCTAAGGCTGGACGATGAAACGGCACAGCTAGAAGCTGAATTAGAACTGCAGAAACGTATTCAAGAAGAAAAGGATCAGGTATTATAATCGTGGATAGCTATGCACACCCTGAAGAATGTCTATAAATCTTGTTTCCCATGACTTCTGATAAACATTACGCTATCGCAAATAGGAATTGGCCAGAAAGTTACAACTAGAAGAAGAAGAGGCTACCGCCGAGGCTGAAAATGGTACAGTAGATGAACAGCTAATGATTGACCAAAAGATAGCAATGGAAGCACAGGATGCAGAGTTGGCCCGAATGCTGCAAGATAAGGAGCGTGCAAAAGCCCGAAGAGCGAGAGAACGTGCCAAGCAAAAAAAGCTGGAAAAACAACAGCTTCAGTTGCTTGAAGAGCAAAATGCTGTTGAAAAACCTCAAAGACCTGATAAATTAGACCTGAAAATACAACACGGGAAGACTAAACCGCAGGCTAATTATTCGCACTATCCAGATCCTGAAGAAATTCATGTACTTGAAAGTCCACTGAGTGATATAAAGGAAATGCCTAATGTTGCTGCTATGATTGATCCTACGTACAACGGCAATACTCATAGGAGCTCTTCGAGTAGTTCAAGCAATACGACAAGTCCAGGGTACGTTTTACCAACACCACCTCATGAACTTATGGATGAGGATGCGCCTTGCTATATGCCAATACAAGGGCAAAGACGCAATCAGATTCAATCACCTTCGCATGTTCATGAAGAAAAACAGAAACGTCGAGTGAAAGATGGATGCAAACATCAATAAGAATCTCTAATCGTCTGATGTACAGATGTCCGACCTATACATTAACGTACTGGAGGCGTGTTTCTTTCATGAGTGAAAAGCACGGAAGAAAAGAATTAAAAATAAATAAATAAGAATATTTAAAAATAAAAATAAGAAAAAATAAGCATTGAGATATTTAAAGTATTGATTATAGGGAGTAAATTTTTGTACGAAATTTTTTATAATAATTATTTGTATCAATTTACCTTGATATTTCCGAAAATTAATTATAGGTGAAAGTTATCAGGCAACGAAACAAACTATAATTGTTGAAATTGCACCTATTTTTTCATAAAACTCGGAAGTTTCAGATGCAAGTTACACTAATAGTACCTTGTACCTCTTATTGAAAGACAAATATCTGAGTCGATAAGACTGTGGCCTTGTAGTTTATCCCGAAATGTATCAGAGGAATTCAATGTTGCAGGATCATATATTCAAGCAACAGATATTCATTCTATGTATGTACATAAATATGGAAATTAAACATGTTAGGTAAACGCATAAGAATTTACGAATTTTATGAAAAGCACAGCACGTCGTTATACCACGTACCATGCACTCTGAAATCTCTTCAATGCTACTGAAAAGTAGATATTTGAAACTGTATTAACACATGCCTCTCTATTGTTATAGACATGTTGATATTTAATTGTATACAAAGATATTCATTAAGATTCATAACTTGTTCAATGTAAAGACAACAATTACTGCCAAAGATCTGAAACTTTAACATTTGGCTTTCAACCAGGTTGACTGGTCTATTATTGAGAGTTATTTTCAATTATATTTTCTCTACCATCATAAATATTAAGTACCATAGGTATAGTTATACGGGATACGATACTTCAACGAATTCCATAAGTTTATTGCACAGAGAAGAAGCGTTGACCAAACATTATTCCTGTGCACATTTCAAAACATCATTCCAACGTCTACAAAAGGTAAATTTCCAACATGCTGTTATGTAGGCAACTCTTACCAGTGATGTTTGATTCAACATTTTGCGCATCGCTTTACGTCCTGTATGTATATTTATAATTGACATGCAGCAATTTACGATACTTACAATTAGAAGTAAATAATTGATAGTAAGTATAAGTAGTAGAATTTACATAGTATTTGAATATAAGATTAATTGAATATTGTATTATCCACGGTGACTGGACAGTTATTTTGATATTACTTCGTATTCGTTTTCTACTGCACTATTACCACATTATTATTAATAATATTATTGTTATTATTATACTAATATAATTTCACACAAACATATCAATAAATTATTTACAGAATATGAAACTTGCATTTCTTTCATATCATACCGAATTTAGTAACAAAATTTTACATTTTATTTATTTTTTTATCATCTTTCCTCAGGGATTATTCTTTCAGCAAGGGTAAAGAAAAAATAATTACGTACAAGCAACGTATATAAGTTTTATATTTTTACACAATTACAATACAATGATGAAATATTAATCAAAGAAATGCATAATAACTATTTGTATAGTACAGAGCTATAATATGTTTTATCACGTGGTGAATATTTTTACAAACTTAGAAAAATCAAAACATACTACCACATTGTGATCGAAATTTGTAAATTAGAACGCTACTGGGATTCGGAAATATTCCATACTTTTAGTTACCAAGAACTAGATTTCAATGAGTATAGCGAAGAAAGGTTATAATAGATTCGACGAGAATCAAACTAAACGAAAATCTACTCTAATATTTACTTGTATTCAAACTTGTATAAACTCAACATTAGCTAGAATCAAATTTAGGATATTCTTCAATTAGATTGTAACTTTCAACAAATTCAATCTAGAAAGTCAGCTTTGAAATTATTCATACGTATATTCATACATTTTTCTCTTCGAAAAAGCTACTACATACTTGCTCACATTGCAAAAACAATCATTGTCTTGTACTACCTATATCTTATGCATGAAAATATTAAAGAGATTAGAAGAAAAATAACAGCGACCTAATATGATAATGAATTATAGTTTAAAAAAATGTTAACTTTCAATTTAGTTACAACCGAAATCATTGTAACGGATATCGCATTGTAACTTAAATTTTATTAATAATTATTATTGTAGTATAAAAAATAAAACTGTTTTTATAGATTAACTTTAATTTGTTCTTAATGTACATTTCCCAAATTGATTTTATTACAGTAGAAACACTTACTCTAGTATCGTTTCAATTACAGTTAGACACAAACTCGCTGGTAGATTACTTTTGATGAATTTAAATTGTTACGATTATGGAAGTAACTTTGAGACATACATTAATTTAGTTTTACTGCTAAATTAGAAGTTTTCGCATAATGTGTGCTGAGTTGTAATATCATCCTCACAATTTACCAGAGTTCGTGATATTTAATTTCTCTGTCACCGTTAAACAATGGAATACCCCTGCGTTACAACCGTATGGTAATTAATTAACAAGTACGTGTATCTCCCTGTAGTGGTCATCTTACTTTAGCACTGTCATTAACCCCTTGAATAGTTATTTTGTAAATAAATGCCTAATCAAAATCTAAGTATGTGAAACCGGAGATAAGATCCAACTTATTCTACAGATGGTTTTCTTGTTCTCTTAGGAGGTACGAACAATGTCCTAGCCGCAAAGGGGGCAGTACTGGGAACTGTATCCTTTCGCGAAACTTTACCGCCTCTCTGAACTGATGAAAGTTTTTCCTCAGTAGTTAACGGCGAGATAAAGTTCTTCATTTCCCTGCAACACGAAATCAAGGATAAGTATGAAAAGCCTACTTCAATTTCAAGTTTCACAAGAGGGAAGGAACAGGGCTACACAAATTGGGGACATGATTAAAAATTGTTGAGCAGTGTGAAAATCCAGGTACAGATTATGACAAAATAAAATCATTAGATACCTACGGAGCTGACTGTGCGTGGGATGTTTCGATCTTGTATGTGGAGGTGAAAATACGTATGGTGGAACTTGTTCAACATCTGAAAATCAGTAAAAGACAAATAAAAATTCCGAGCTGCTTGCTAGCTAAATGCAAGTATTATGTTACTGGAGTAGCTCATAGCGTTGATAAAGTTTTTCAGCAATTAATTCTATTCCAAATTGCATCATATACTAAAACTGCAAGTCAATATAATTTGATACTCCATACCTTGCTGACTGTTTGGTGGATCTGATGTTACTTCCGGTGCAGAAAATAAGAATATATCGCTGTCTCTGCTTTTGGATCGAGAAGTTTTTCGTCCCCCTCTGATCTTCCCGGTATTATCTTCAGAAATGCTTGTTGTTGATTCCGTTCTTTTTTTGCTAGTCGTTCTCTTCGCTGGTTTACTCTCCGTTCTATGTTCGGTCGATTCCTCTTCTATCGTTTCTTCGGTAATGACGCTCTTTGCAAGGGTACTTTTGGTCCTTTTTTTAGCTTCAGATTTAGTCGGATCTAAGCTAACTGCTCTTCTATCTCTTGCTGTCCCTCGTGCTGAAGTTTTTTCACTCTCCGATGCGTTGGATGAGGATCTTTCTCTGATTCTAGTGCTCAAAATGACATCTTCTTCCGGGATGAATTCAGTAAATAATCGTCGGCTCCTAGTATTCTTCGCAGGACTACTAACTGCTAGTTCCCCGATACTTTGTGACAACATTGATGATTTCTGCCTCCTAACACTAACGGGGGATTTTGTCGTCTCTTCATTGATAACGTCTTTGGCCAGAGAAGAAGCTCGTCTTGCTCTTGATGTTTCTGTTATTTCCTTAGGCACTGAGTTGCCACGTTTTCTTGTGTTTGTTTTGCTTGTATTTTGACTCTCTTCAATTGATTCCTTAGCCACGGATGTGCTCCTTCTAGGTCTTGCTGGCAGCGTGACGTCCGTATTCTGACTAGAAAGGCTTGGTTTGTATAATCTCTGAGGCTTTTTACCCGTCGATTCAGTTTCATGAGTTAAATCTGTCTCAGAAATGGATGAGAGCTTAGAATCCTTAACATTGTCATGTGAAACTTCTGGAATAGTTGGCATCTCTTTTTGAACGGATGCAGCACGTCTAGAACTTCTCCGTAACGGTATTTCAGCCTTATTAGTTTGAACATCTTCAGCGTTCGTTGACAAAGATAATACCTCTTTGTCTACCGAAACTGATCTTCTGTTCGCTCTTCTTGGCTTCACAGTATCAGTTTGGTTGATAGATTGAGAGGCAAGGGTAGTGTGACTACTATCAATCAAATCTACAGATGTTTCCGAAACTGATCTTCTGTTCGCTCTTCTTGGCTTCACAGTTTCAGTTTGGTTGATAGATTCAGAGGCAAGGGTAGTATGACTACTATCAATCAAATCTACAGATGTTTCCGCTTGCAAACTGGCATGAGATGATGAAAGCAGCACCTCCTTAACTGCTGACGATGCTCTGCGAGCTCTAGTCATCCGTACAGGTGTGGGACTTTTCGATTGTTGCTTGTTTCTGCTATCAGAGGTTTTACCTTTTTTGAGGGAATTAGTTTGCGGCGAATTTCTCCTATTTTCTGAGCCTGACGATACATTTTCATGACTAGCTTCAGGTTCAGTCGTTTTAGCATCGTTATCTGACTGTTTCGAGGCGCTCTCAACGTTTTCTATCGCTGGGGCAGATAGACGTTGAGAATATTTCGAACTAGCACCAATTTCATGAGAGTAACTCACATGACTTTGATCCATTAGATCGTTTTTACCAAAAGAATATCCTTTGCTGTCTATAGTATCAAGATTTTTATCTTTATTTTTCTGTGTCAAATCTTGGTTTGCGTCTTCTTCCATATCTGAGTCATCAGCGATTAATTCAAAGTGTTCAATACTACTGCCAACTGATTCATCTTCAGTAAAATTTGACTCTGTCATGTCTTTACTCTGAGTATAAGATGCCAATAGTGTAGTTTCTGCTTTGTAACTTGGTGGAATTTGCTGATTTATTATTTCAGACTGTGATTTTTCCATGATTATTTGCATTTCTTCAACCACATCGTTCGATGATTCATCGTCTGTGATATTAGAATTTTCTACAACGTAGTGCTTTGATAATTCTGACAACATTCCATCTGTTTTGGCTTCTGATTCACGTGCAGGTAATGTTTCCATGCCACTAGCAGCAGAATTTGTAAGACTTTGGAAACATTCCTCGTTCTCCTCTTCCTCTTTGTCTTTCAGAGCAAATAATTCTGCATCATAATCATCCATTTTATCATCTATGTCTTCGGGTTGATTGTTTTCGTCGTCGCTGATATCAGATTCACGATTATCTTGAGAGGGATACACTCTAGTCTGCTCTTCTACTTTGTTCAAAATACTTCCATGTTCTTCACCCGCATCAGTGTTCAAGGTTGTAGTGATACTTTCTTTATGCTCATTGTTGTGTTTTTCGAAGCCTCTCCTTCCAACTGATTCTTCTACATCATTTTCTTCATGGTCCACTAGGCATTCTTCATGATCTAATCCAAAATCATCTACTTCCACAATTACCTCTTCGTCTTCTGCATGGTCATTAAATTCTTCGGTAATAGTAGTTCTTGTTAGAATCGAATGGCTTGTAGTGGTAGATTTTCTCGTTTCAACGGACAGAAGCTTCTTTCCTGAAAACTTGTTATGATAGTCTTTTACGTCGCCGTAAAGATCCGAAGTTCCAGACTGGGAAAGATATTTTTTATCACTATCCTCAGCCCGACTCTCGTTTTGTGTACGTGCTTCAGGAACATGAACTTCCTTATCCGAATTGACTCTAGGTGTAGAAAGAAAGCTGCTGTCCGAAGACAGGACACGTGAAGAGTATCTAGATTCGTTTGAAACAGAGTATGGAGTGATTGGAGACAAGGAACAACGCAACGGCAATGAATCTCTTTGTTCTGTGCCTGTTCCCAGTTCTGATATAGATGTTATGGATATCGGAGATGGGCCAGCTGGTGTTGCAGCTAGTTTTGATCTTTCATTCAGGGAGTATTTTAAAGGAGTAGCTCTGAACTCTTTTTTATTTAATGTATCCCTGGATTCGATGACTGACTCGTTTGAAGATAGATTACTGCTTCTTCTGAGACTAGGTCGAGGACGTGGACCTCTGATACTTGTTACGCTATAGCTACTATCTGTACTGTGAGACCTGCCGCTTGCATTTGGACTGTAAAACGCTTCTTCGCTTTCTTCTGACACATTGTCTTTGGAGGTGTCATTAGAGGTGTTAACTTCCACCTGTTCATGGCTAGAATCATTTGAGGGCTGCCCAATACTGAAGCGAATTTGTCTAGCAGGTTTTCGTTCTATTTCTTTCGAAGAATCTCCGGCTTGTTGGCTTATTGGAGGACGAGTTAATGTTCTGGGTGATGTTGAGCTGTGTATAAGTTGACGAATCTTCAATATCGAATGGGGGGTCTCAGTCTCATGTTGTATTTTATCAGACATCGGCCTCTTCCTTTGGATTAAAGGTGTTCCAAATGCGATCATTTCCCCTAGCGTCCACGTTCCAGATTTGTCCAATTCATCGCTGCCCCCAGATAGTTTTCTCCGTTTATTAGCCTCTATGGTTTGCTGTTGAAATTCGTCCTCCCTCATTTGATCCAGGCTTCTTTTTCCGGATGTTTTTAGTGCCAGAATTGGAAAAAGAACGCAACTTGAATTAGTCTTTGTGCCATTCAACTTTAGCGAAGTACACGGTGCGCTCATGAATGGAACCTGGCAGCTATCTCCTCTGACATAAGTCTCCCTGACTTTGTTTAGTACAGTTTCAAAAATTCCTTGATTTTTACTGTAGCTACGTTTGTGCGACATAGGTCTTGGGTATCTCACTTCATTGTCAGTTTCCGAATTCTTTCTGCTCAATATTGTCGATAATGATTTTGTCACTTTAGGCAGCGTAGCATTGTAAGCATTCACCATAGTCAGTGGAGCGGACTGAAGATTTTTAATATGAGATTTAGAAAAGCTAGACGGATGTGTACTGCCTGCTTCGGTATAACGACATCTTTGTAAATAATATAACAGCCTTGTTTCTTCGGATTTATTTTCTTCAAGAAACTTGACAAAAGCTTCCTCTTCTTCGGGATCCAAAGCGAGCTGTAAAATCTCGTTCAATTTACCGCATGCCTTGCATGCTTGAAAGAACGCAGACAAAAGTTGTCTGTAGTGCGATGATGGCCGCTGATGAAAGGCTGTTTGAACTAAACCACATTCTACCGAGAGGCTTATACTGGTACTTTGATCACTAATCGCTGACAAAGGTGGTTTTCTCACTCGTAAATAGGTCAGGGCTAGCTTGTATTCATTATTGCGCATCAACGTTCTTATCACAAGTTTGTGATGCCAGTCTTTGACATCTGAATCTGAAACCAATTGGCCTGTCAAAGTATCTAAGAACCCTTGATAATCTTCATGATCGAGTAGCCAGAAAGCTTGCGTTAATTTTATGAGACTAGGGCTCATCTTGAATGCTGAAGGATACTTAATCAGTTGATCAACATCGGGGCAAGAGCCTTGCAATAATTTGACCAGATCCATCAGTAAATAGATTGTAATTTGATGTTTATTTTCCATTTCTTCAGAGCCGTTGCGATGACAATCCAAGAGATAACTTCGCAATAGGGACTGTAAAGATGGCGGTGGGTAATATCCGCCTGTGCTGATATCTCCGCCTTCGCGTTCCCATTGGGATCTTAGTGTCTGACATTCCTGAGTCATCAGTTCGTCGATGAAGAGTTCTTCTTTACAATCGGAAGAATTTTTGGCATTTGCTTTAATCTGTTCGCGTTTATTTTGATAAATAGCTGCCAATCTCTCGTACGGATATGGTATTTGGAGTGAAAAGGTAATCGGCAATGGTTCTTCGGCAATTTCATGTGTCTCAGGTAAAAGTCCGACATCATAAAACCAAAGAAGGACTCCAAGATGAGTAGCAACGCGGCGTAAAGCTCTTTGCTGCTTTGTAAGATCGTTTGATTCGATTGGTAGCCTGGCAACTACGTTCGACAAGCATTCAAGCTGCTGCGAACAAAATCGTAAGAGCTTAATCTCCGTGTCTCCAATCGTAGAGCCAGACTGGTCAAACAAGGGAATGCAGAGCTGATCCGCTACCAGTTTCAAAGACGAAGCCCTCTGCACTCCCCACCGCAGAAACAAGGGAAACAAATACGACACGCTGCCATCTCCCCATTCTTTAGCACATTTTATCAAAAATGATGCCCATCTTTGCTCAAGGCAGAGAGAAAGGAGCATTTCTCTTTGCACGTTTTGATCACAGTCAAAGGAACAGTCGGTATTATATGGAACTAAGCCAGCAGCTAGGCATCTGTGAAATGTTTCTGATGGTTCAATCAAAATACTGGGACCAGCTACAGCCATTTCTCGCAGTAACTCCCATTGCAGACCTCGAGTCATCCAAATTTTCAAATGATTAGTAGTTAGTTCTACCCAATCGAGGCACAATGATTTAGGGTAGAAAAGTTCTTCCAGAGAATTACCTCCGTTACTAGGAAACTCTCTTAAACTTGACGGCACGTATGCACAGGTCAAAGTGACTTCATCAGCAATATTAAACTTTTCTGATTTCATGAGATAACGAGACAAGAATATGTTCGGATTTTGACACTCTCGAATGTTTCGCGGCATTTGTTCTTTGTACCACTGATTCAAATCGAATAATAGAGTTTTTCCAGTTATTCCAATCAGCAATAAACTCTCTTCCCCCCTTTTGCTGTTCGTATCGCTCTGCTCATAGTTATTTGTCTTCTCTATGGAAACCAGGCTTGTAACTCTGTCGATAGCTTCTAATTGCAGTTCAAATTTCAGGCCCGGTTCACCTTCTATTTTGAAATGCATGTTAGTTTCTTTGTCACAATACTTTCTCTCTATCAGCAAAGCATACATTCGCAAAATAGGAGCAGTTTCGAATGATTCCTCCTGGTAGACAACCCAGAGGTAATAAAATGGTCTCGGATCATCGGTCGGCTCAAGCAAAGCTAAGTGGCTAATAGCCATATTATTCTTTGCAGGCGCGCTTATCCAGCCGACGGAACCATCGTTTTGCCAAATAATAATCCTCCCCAAACATCCGGATATCACACAGCCTAGCTTTTTTGAATGGATTAGAGCTGTTGTTAAATTTTCATCATACAATGGCGAAATCTCGAATTCCTCTCGATTGAATCTTATGAAATCTTCGATACCTGAAAATGAACGAATTGAAATTGGATGATAATTGTCTCTTTCAGGAGCATAAATCTGTGAAATTTAGGAATTTAGAAAAAAATATCTAACCGGTATTCATTAAATTGTACGCCAAGTGTCTTCCTCTGTCGCCATGCTGTCTGGATGAGGAGGAATGCTTGTTTTCAGAAAACTCAATATCAGTTGGAGAGAATTCATTTGCACTGAGAGAAGATACATCTCCTTCCCATAATGTACGACGTAAATCGATGACAATGTGATACAGATTACGGAGAGCAATACACGCGATTCCAGAGCTGTTGCTCAAAATACCATGTGATCTTTTCTCGTTGAAATCTTCCCACTCTGTTCCGCCATTCATCATACATACTTGCTCAACGCCAGCAGGCATCTTTAAAACGAGAAAAGGTAATGAGGAGACAATTTGATTGTTTGTTTCCTTTTTTATCACTTTTAATATGAAAATTCAGAAAGCTGGGGCTAGAAGCCATATTCTGTTCTGTTATTTATAAATTGATGATAATAGATGTGTAATAAAGTCAAACCAACCCACCCTTATTGCTCTGAGAACACGTGAAGTAGAGCAATCGAAAATGCAAAGCATACCAGCAGAGTCTTTGGCTTTAGTTGCGCCATTGTCTAAGCCGACTAGAAGCAAAGAAACTTCTCCAGGTTGGGTAGGAAACTGTGCGATGGAAGTAACTTTGTCACGGAATGTCCACGAGGCAATATTATCTCCTGTTTTTGTGTTTATGACAACAAATCGCGGGCCGTTACTAAGCCATGCGTAATTTGCATCTTCTAAGAAGCCTCCAAGAGGTATGTCTGACCCTCTGAACGTAGGCGACGCTGCCGCATGCCCAAATTCATCTCCGCCTGAGGTGTTTAGTCCGTCCCATACCGAGGCTTGGATTTCTATTATTCTACGAACCTAAGCAAACATGAAAATTTGTGAAAGGAAAAAAATGGAAGAAATGATACAAAGTAGTTTATACAAAAATTTAGGGGTGCTGTTAATCAAAGTTTGAAAGAGATGAATACATTTTTACAAATTTTCATCTCATCATGGTAAAAAATTTAACGGCTAATGATTACTTGCTCTAATAATATGCAACATGGATTTTTGGATCTAATTATGTGTAAGTTAGGAATAATTCATAATTCACATGCGATTTTCTTTAATGATTATAGAAACCGCACTCGCGTGGGATTTGCGTATGTGTAAATAGAGCGCAGTGAAGTTATGTAAACTGTGAGAGAGGATGTTATTATCTTACACAGGTCTGTTATAATATGAGTATAGGAATATATTATCTAGTGATTACCTCGCAATGTGTGTCTTCCAATTCTTTCATAATTAAAACTGAATGTCGAGTACGTCGAGGCCGGAGAACATTTAAGATATATTGTTTTCTAAGGCGGTTTATGAGGTTATGTTACGTTGGTTGACAATAAATTTCGAATTCGAAACTTTTAATGCGAATAAAAATATACAATTAACACAGATTTAACAGATCTTTAATAACAGCATATACCAAAGTGAAAAAATATCTTTAGTATATTATTAAATATGATTTTTATATCCCATCAAATATAACCATTCAAAAACATCGTGAAATACCCCGTGAAGTACGTTAAAAATGGTCGAATATGAATGCTTCGATTTGATTGGTCATCATATGAGTTTTTACCGGAACGTAATGCATTGGTGTTTTTAACCTTTTTCATACAACAGATAATAGCGAAAATCGCGATATCAACTAATGAGTAGAAATTTACGCGATGAATGATATCAACGTGTATCCTTTCACGCAATAAAATCTATTTCATGAAATTTCTATCAGATTAAATCCTGCTTGATTACCACCACGTGAAAATCTTCTCGTACCATAACCTTAACACTAAACATAACAGATGCGTTTCTGTTCCTTTTCCAACAGCCCGTGAAGCAGACGTTGCTTATCAAGTATTGAGAGTTGATTCCGAGCCAAAACGAAGCGGTGTTGTGAAGGTCCTTACTTTAGAGGAAAACCGTCTTAACGTGTAAGGATTTTCGCGCCCGCAAATTTTGACAAATTCTCACCAAATAGCTAATCGTCAATTACTTATCCGGAATCGTTTATTTTCCAGGAATTTCACCGGCACAGAAGCTCGCAAGGTTCGAGTTGGTCTAACTTCCTTTTTTGAGAGTTTACTTCTCGTTTTAGAAACTATTCAAGAGTTTGGTCCGCCAGCTTCAGAATACACACACTATTAGTCTCTTGACTCAGAAAAGCTATTAGAAAAGTTTTTAAAATGCCTGAGCACACTCCAGCACCTTATACTCCGCGATCAGTTTATGGGTACGCGTTATATGTCGGTTCGAATATGTTATTCTTGTTGTATTTAGTATGGGCGATAGTGCCGGATAATTTATTGCAAGATAAATTAGGCCTGACTTATTGGCCACTAAAATATTGGGCTGTAGCAATTCCTATTTGGGCATTGACCGCTACTGCGATATTTGCATTTTTCATTTATCCAGCAATTAATATGCTTATGACGCCGGATATTGACGACGTCAGAACAATTAGAGATAAGTTTTCATTAAGTATGGGGGATAAAGTGCCAGGGGGAATTCCCCCAGTTTCTGATATACCGATAACTGAGGTATGCAGGCAATTATATATCAGAAACGAGGCCAAAGGGAGAGAAAAATAATTTTCTTACGTTTCACAGTATTTCACAATGACATGTAGTTTATATAAATTTCATTATTAACATTTCTATAAAATACATACATACATGCTCGGTAACAGTTAGATAATTTTATTTCTTTTCATTATTAACAACCTTCATCCACCAAACAGATGTTTTATTTTTTTTATGTTTATTTTTATTTTTATGTTAAAAAAGTATACTGTGTGAATATATTTATGATATATGAAGACTTGAAATTCAACATATGGAAGTAATGTCGAAATCCGTTTAATGTCGTTTCATCAAATCAGGCAGTCTTTTGGTCAATATTTTCCGGAATTGGTATTCCAAGTACTTCCAAAAATTTGGAATTCTTAACGTGCTGAGCAGGTCCTTCTTGTTTGAATGAGTAGAGGAGTTCACCTCCTTGTTTTACAACCAAAGCTCCTCCATTCTGTAATCCATCTCCCTTGATATTGCCAGATACTTTTAACTCCCTGCCTTTACCAATAGCGGCTCTAGATTCTCCGGTGAACAAAGACGTTAGTACAGAAAAATAGTTGTAGCGTTTGAAGCCAAGATCTGTGTAAGTCTTCTTATTTATATCAACGTAGAGTTCTGTGGAGGAGTAAAGATACAATTATCATAATTACCTTTTCTGCCACTATTTTACATCTATCAGTAATATTGAACTTGAAATTTTCTTACCTCCTTTGAAAAACTTTTTCTCGATGAATTCTTTGCTATCGAAATCCTCGACTCCGACGCCGATAAGTTTAACATTGTGCTCTTCAAGAATACTGGCGATCGCTGATACTTCTTTAGCCCATACTCTGCAAAGAAGACAGCCCCAACGTCTGAAGAATACAATTACTGTTGTTTGGTCTTTCCAAAGACTTCCCAAAGGAACAATCTGGCAACAAGAACAAAAATGATTTATTACCGAGATGCTTACTCGAAATAATGACTGAAGCATTAAATATACATTCATAATTTATCAGAATTTAGAGTGGGAGTGACGCAGGATTTATCAAGTTTATCGAATTGATAATTGTGATTTCATTGTCGGGATTACATAATATTGTTTGAAAAAAAATATTTTTTTTTCATTAATTTCAACGTCTATAATGCTCGAATTATTCAATTAGGTGAATAGAAATGATAGCTCACCTCGCCGGTCGCAATGTTTTTGATTTGATTGTCGGCTAAATTTTTTAGGTCCACCATTGTTGAAAGATGTGCTCTGGTCGAGAGAGTTGTAAAGACTCTACGTTGTAAACTAAAAGAAATACGCAATATATCTGTAAATATATAGATATATTTATCGATAGATACGTGTATGGTAATGCAATGGCGATTAGTATTCCACTGAGGACTTGGAATTGCGTATTACGATCTGGACGTTCTTTGAACGATCCTGTAGAATTTATAATACTGAATAAAATGATAAATGGTATCAAGATCGAAATAGCGCCACTACATTTCGAGTATCAACCTTATTGGCGATACTGCTTAGTCGATAAGACAGCTATGTAATTGACATTATTTAGCACTTTGAAAGCAAATTTTGTCGGAAGTATGACAATAGCGTGGGTCCGTGCGATATAAAGTGATAAATCCATAATACATTTGGTTCGGTATTGATTGGATAAAACTAGTCACATAATGCAATAACGTCACCTGATTGCGGTGATAAAGCGCAAATCATGGTCATCTTTAATTTATGAAGGCTTTAATGTGTTCTTTACTTTCATTCAATGAGATTGCGAGGGGATGGGCATCAATATGCGGCGCAGATCAACACGCAATGAAGTATACTATAGAGTGCAGTAACAGAGCGGGACGAGTGCAGTTCTCCAATGAGCATAATCTGCTTTTTATCGATTACCAGTAATTAGTAATTTAGCATAATTATTTATCGGGGCAGTCGAATCTACAGGTAATATATGACAGCCAGCGGGGCTAAGTCTGAGCGAGCAAATTACTTAGAGAACGAAACAAGTTAGGTCTACGTGTGTGTGAGGGCACTCGATACGAGTACGTTCATGGTACATACATACATTGTGTGGAACGGAACTCGATCCTGCAGTAAATCAACTATGCAGGGTATTGCAGTTGCTTCTGCTCTGCCCGACGATACAATGGACTCATATGAAACAGGCGTGCTCTATAAACTGTTCGCATAAAATAATGATCAAATATTATTTGGTATCTGTTATTGCTCGTTGGTTTAGCTACTTGCATCACTTCGCAAAAAAAAAAATATATATGCCCTCCAGTTATACCACACTGTGTGAATAATTATGTTGGTGAAGTGGTACGAGTGCCATCAAGAGAATCTTTAATAGTTGTATCTTACTGGATACTAATCTGGTAAAAACAGCATTTAAATCTCAAGCCACGCCCCGGCAAAAAACTAATCAACAAAATGTTTCTCGGTAAGTTAACATTCGGTATATACAAATATATGAACCACGTATGTACTCCAGTTGCGTATACTATACCGTCGACAGACCATGCCTAAGCCTGCAGTACGTAATTTTGGCTCAGATTTTCGCGAGGCATCCAATGATGAGATTGTTAAGTTATCCGTTATACTAGAAGATAAAATTGTCAGCAAGGAGAACTTCTGTAGTTTTGAGGTATTTTCGGGTGGAGACACGATAGAGGAGACTTACCAACAGTAAGTATATTACTAAGATGGTCAAAGGAGTTATCCGAATACCATTCAAAAAATAGATGAATTAAACCTTAGCAAAGAAATAAGTTCCAGTTTCTGCAGCGCCAGGATTCTTTCCACTTTTCAATTAATGATAGTTGTGAAATAATATAGATACAAGGCAAACAGAAATTTGGTGCGAAAAAATTCAATTATACCGGTATCTCACTGGTAGCGCCCTCAGCCACGTGGGATCCGTGTCACGTGTGAATTGCATCATGACTATTTACAACATGTTTTCATATTTGGCAGTTAACTGATTCATTACCCAAGGGTCAAATTTGTATTTTAATATAAAAGCAAAATATGGAATTTAAACCCGATACCTACCATAGTAATACATTATATCGGTTTAGATTATTTTCAGAACTGGAGCCATGCTTTCCATTATTTTATTCTATAACATGGCACGCAGCGATCCACAAAGGACCAACGGAAACTCATCCGTCTTTGAAATATTTTGAAAAATTTTCCAACATTACATTACTTCATTTACCGGCTAGAGGATTGAGACGTGAAAATGTGATTCACGTTTTAAATCGCGCTGTGAAAGTTGGTAAAGCAAATATTTTCGCACTCCGAGGAGGTCAGTGACTAATATAAATTCTATTTACTTCATTCCAATCTTATCAATACCCTGATTATTCCTATAATATACATTTTGCACAAACAATGGGGCATTCTCTGTCAAAATGAGAACGATTTAACCCATGGGTCTCCGATTTTCTTCCAATTTTTTTTTCTTGATCGTTTTCAGAACCAAAGCCTGCATACCAAAGCATAT
Source organism: Tenthredo distinguenda (assembly GCA_947538915.1). NCBI lineage: Eukaryota > Metazoa > Arthropoda > Insecta > Hymenoptera > Tenthredinidae > Tenthredo > Tenthredo distinguenda. Next base: position 7,550,848 of record OX384531.1, read on the forward strand.
TTTAATTAGAGCTTTGGTTTTTCATTAACGTAATTCTAAAAATTTGCTTCTTGTAAAAATATGAGAATCTTAATATTTTTTATCTCAGTGATAGCTTATTCTAGGAAGACAATATATCAGACGCAAAATGTTCAATTTGAACTGTACTTTTCATGAAAATTTTTATTACATTTTTCGCGTCATCGGATTTAAAGTGATTGCGAAAAGAAATATAAAACTTCGATTTTTGAAAAAAGTACACTTTCGTTTTCTTTTCTTTCCAAAATAACTGTCGACAATTCTTACATTTTTTATGGATTTTTGAATTCTACGAATTATATTTTTTTTCCGTGAAATGGTGGAATTTAAAATCGTGCGCGTTTGATTTTTTTTTAAACCGAACGCTGCCAGACTCCAATTACATTGTATCATACCAAATGGAGACAAACCGTTCTCGTTTTGACGTCGATAAACACCATAGAGTTGTAAAAAGTTAATTTGTTTTCATTGCATTTGACTTTGCTTTTCAGACGTAGACAAATTTGACCTGGAATCAAATGCTATTGATTTTCCTTACGCTGTTGACCTGGTCAGATTCATACGTGCTGAATTTGGATCTAAAATCTCAATTTGCGTAGCAGGATATCCAGAAATGCATCCAAAATCACCTTCAAAAGAAGCTGACCTTTTTTATCTGAAAGAAAAAGTGCGCCTGGATCTTTTTATGATATTTATAAATTGTAATTATAGGGACTAAATGATTATTAAGACAAGAGATCGCTAATGTTTGTCCAAACATGAGATTTGGGGAAGATAAGTTTGGTCAGTTCAGTCAACAGTCTAAGATAAACGTTATAACATATGAATACATACAACATTACATAATATTATTAGTGCTGGAAGTTAAGCTTTTAACTAGTTAAAAAAAAAACTTTCAGGTAGATGCTGGAGCAGACTTTATTATAACTCAGATTGTTTTTGAATCTGAAGTCTTCATAGAGTTTGTAAGGGATTGCAGACGAATAGGAATCACAGTGCCCATAATACCAGGAGTTGTTTTAATTTCAAGTTTCAACTCTGTTATAAACGTATTGAGGAAATCTGAGACCAGAATACCTCAGAGAATGCAGCAAGATTTGGACCTAATAAAGGATAACGAGGTCGCTATACAAGAGTATGGAATCAAATCTGCAACTACACTTATCAATGAAATATTCAAGAGTGGAACAGCAAGTGGATTTCACTTGTTCACTTTAAACAGGCAAGTTGAACTGCAGGAAATCCGAATTACGAAGTAGAAAAAACGCTTAAATTATTTCATATTGAATTTTTTTAAATTGTACATACATGCAGCATTTTCTTTTCAGATCGCAGTTCGCTCTAGAACTTTGTAAACGTGTTGGTTTACGCAAAGTAGGAAGACAGTCAGAAGCCTCCGAATTACCGCCAATTAAACATAATTCTTGATGTCTGTTTGAGGATCATCTTTCTTTCATGTTTAATATTTTCCATTGAGGAAACGAAACTCTGTGACCAGTGTAAAGTATAAATATAATTTCGAGCTAAGAAAATCGCAACAGTATGCGGAGAAAACAAAAAACATTTAGGTACAAAATGAATATCTGTTTAATATTATCTCATTACTGTAGAAGTTAACAATTCTTTTGTAACTTCGTTATTTTATTTTACTGATACAATTGAAAAAGAACAAATTTAACTGAAATAACAATAGACTATATTTATTTCAACAGCCTGCTATTCTGACGTAAAGCTATTTAACCAAGTTAATTCTAAATGAGAATGGGAGAAAGTTACGTCGTTAACTGTCAGATTAAAAACAACGCGACATATGATTAGTTTTGAAGGTAGATATATCGTTGTGACATTGGTTCTATCGAATTGTTGAATTATTCGCATCATAATTACAGTTTGAAGTAAAAAATAAGACATTTCGTTCTTTCCTTCCAAGCTATATAAAGGGGTGGTAAAATTGCGGACTTATATGTAACCCTCAACCTGAAAGAATATGTTGGTGTAACGCCTGAGATAGTTTTCTAAGACTTAATAGTATATGAGGCTTTAAAAATACGGAGAAAGGTAACATCGTTTGTTCGAACGCTGAGAATATTTTGAATTTGAATCAATACCGGATGTGTCGTATAAACTACTACCGAAGCGCCGCAGATTGTGTAGACGCACGTTTCGCGGATGCGCATTGGGCCACTGCACATCACACTTGCCCGACCTTCTGCAGACGCCAAGTATCCAGCGAGCACCGCCAACGACTCCCTGACGAGGTTGAGTTGCGCGCCAGACCTCCGAGTAGTCGGCCAGATACGCGAGCACAGTGAAACAGGACTTAACGCCCCCACAACTATGGCACTCTTTCGATTTTCCGCCAAACGGTGCCTCGAAGCTCAAGTAAGTCCGCATATTTTCATACAAGTATAAAACATAGAATATGACATTTGAATCGCCATGGAATTCGATTCTTCCGGTCCAGAATTCGAACGAGATATCGATGCCGCGAATATTCACCTTCGTATACCTTGAATAACAGGATAAAGAAAAGGGGCTCGATCATTTATGAGGAAGGATAGAGACTCACGAGAATAAAATTAGCGGTATAACGGTTTGTTTTCGTGATCTGGAATTTGCGTTACACGCCGCCTCCGAACTGGAGAATCGAGTTATCAATGCTAGAAAGGCGGTAGCTTTATCGACCGTCCTGCAGTGGATGGAGAGTCAGACCACCCGTTATTGACACGAGTCAAAATCGACCTCGGCTTGATCGAAAATTTGATATTTGCAAGAATGGTTCTTCCTCATTCTCGCTCTCGACGATCGTACTGTCTTTCTCCACCTTAAAATTAGATAATATGTTCAATGTTGCGAACGGTATTACGTAAACAACTATATATATATATATTATATATATATATATATATATATATATATATATATGTATAAATATATGTATTAATACATGTATACCTATAATTATATGTCTTTCCATATTCCCTAAATTCTTTTTATGAGTCTGTTACTTCGTTTTTATTTGATAACACTTATTCGCATTCACGCAATATTGTAGAGTTTTCATTCAGGGCTTGCTATCGAACACGTTTATGAGATGTGCTAATTTTAGCAAGATTGCGATTAAAAAACTGCTCCACTTTCTGTGATCCAGATACCTACTACTACTACTACTACTACTACTACACTACTACTACTGCTCCACCTTGAAGCTCTTTCGTTTTTCGTACACCTGCTAATTCTAGTTCTATGCTCCCTTGTCGTACCTATGTTTTCACGATGACTTATACATATATGTTTATGCAGCTCTTTTCTCTTTTACCACTCGACTTTCTTAATGACCGCTACACTGTTTTTAATTCTGTGTTTTATTTATCTTTTTTCTTTTTTATTTTCTTCGACGTTTTAGAACGACTATACCTCTGACGCGTGTTGAACTTGACGATACATCGTTGTAGATTAAAATATTATTATTCGTCCTAAAATTTTGTTATATACGTATAACGTTCATTTTATTTGAATGAATTATTCATTCTATTTCGCCCTTCAACATTTGTCGATATAGATTATTGACGCAGCTATTGAATACCAATGTACGAAGATTTTCTTTCAAGCTCCGAAAATATTCCATTCAGTTTTCTAAATTCATCATCAAATAAGGAACCAACGAATTCTCTACTGCGCTCAATTCCATTTCATACGACAGTTGACCTACACAGAAAGACAAGGACAGCCCGAGAAAGGAAAGGAGGAAGAATCTTGTAAGAAGGTCTGAAGGTAGCGGGCAGCTAAGAGTGTACCGTAAGGTTCCTTCATCCTATCCCCCGTAATAAATAGTAGACCCCTGAATATTACCTTTCTAGAGAACAAAGGGCGCGAGGGAAAAGCAAGGGCCGTAGGGCTTTCAGGGCATACATATGCTTATAGTAATGTCATGGGCTGTGAGAATTTCCGAAAGAGAAATAATTCACAGCAGGGTTGTAGAATTTCACCATTATCTATCGTTACTCTGATATTCAATTGGCTTGCATTTACTTGGGAAAGGAAAATTCATTTGCACTATGTTTGATACGTATAATAACCTTGACTCGGACTGATATCATCTGACTTACGAGCCTCCAGCAACGTTTTAATTTTTACCTGAAAATATGTTTGAATGTCGTGTTTATCTGTAAAATCTGGGTGAACCACAATTGCAATTAGATCGCAATCAAAAAGTTGTACTCATCTTAATAAGAATATCAAGGTGTGTCTTGGTATACATACGTGCACGTCTACGATTCGTTGAATTAATTTCCACACCTGTTTTTAGACGCCCAGAAATCGGATTAAAATATTTCAAACATTAACGGAGTAGACTCTGCATTCTACAGTCGATTATAGATAATCTGCGGTTCAACCTCCGCAGATAAGAGATTGGAAATTTATGGCGTCAAAGATCTTGCGCGAATTTTTTTTCACATTCAGAAAATCTACAAATATAGGCGACAATTTATTTGTTTCTTCAGGTCAAATAAAAACGAATAAATGATCTTGCAATCATTCGTTAACCGGTGCGAAATTTTGACCCTGCCAAAATTTTCTACGCGACCTCTAAACGTCCCTAGTATTACCTAACTACCGCGCGCTGTCGTCTTCAAATCGTAACAAAACTATTTTCGTGATTTTCTCTACGGGTTTATATTTCAACGACCCGTGCAATAGGTATTTTTAGTATCTATTACCTGACCTATGTGTTATTATTATACATTATTTAATGCAATTGACATTTTCATAACATGTATATTCAATTCCAAAAGTTTTTTCTCAATTTTTACCGCGCGTTAAACCATTCTACTATAATATCATAGTCATTTGTACTTCCTCCTCTCCCAGCTCACTAACTCAGCTGGGATTTCCAACTTTATACGACTTCCTCGCTGTACACGCCCACTTAGCGTAGTATTTATCTATATGTGTACTAAATACTGTATAAAAACGTTGTGTCACATAATACACACGCTTTCTGTGGTATTAATTCTGACGTGAGGTTTTCGATTCATGGATGAGTTTCTGAGTAGTAGGTACAGGTCAATGAGTAGGTATAGTAGCCAGATAAATGTAATTGGTGGATTCGTCGTTCTGGGATTTGCCCTTCACAGTTAGCGAGCGTAGCTGACAATGAGGCGAGTTGCGTAATGCCGCAGATGATCGAATCTGCGGAACTTTGTCAAATATGATATAGATATCTATACAATAATTAGACTAGGCTCTATAACACATGACATATACGTTAATCAATTATTGAAATAATCCTTATCACACATCGATCAACCAGCTGATAGCAAAAGTCTTGCGATTTCAAATCCCCAAGGCTAAATGATTCCGCGATATCATTTACGCGTTTTTATATCGCTAATGCTATACAGCTCCACGTGCCATTTGTCTTTATTTATATTTAACGATTATTAGATGTGTATGGTTCAAGTAAGAACTTATTCTCGTAGAAAACTTACTCATACATCATTTCCATTTAACGTATATGTATGAAAAAAAATAAAAGTAAGAAATCATTGAAACAAAAAATGTAATTTGAATGATAATCTATCTCTGAATATTGAACAGTATAAAACTCGTCTACAAACAACTCTGTATGTATAATATATTCCTATTTGAAAATATTTATTTTCAAAGGATATGAGAATTAGGGAGTGTTGACCGTTTAGCATAAATTTACCTCTTCTTACGTCTCGAGGCTATTGATTTAGGCGTAAACTGCGTTACGTGACAAAACAAGGATGAAATCACTATTGTAGTATCAGTCAACCAGCGTAAAGCCACCGATAACGATACGTGTCGTATTTCAGATTAAATATACCCAATCATTCACCTTAAAAACGTATCGGCTCATAATCTGAGTGATCAAATTATAGAGATTTCATACTTCCGTTAAATATTTCAGTTACATTGAGTTTTGCTTCTTTTTTTTTTCATTTTCTTGATACTCTCTCATCAACTGCTACATCCTCATTCCTAACGAAACTTGACTAGTCTAGTGTCATGTCACAGTATCGTATGAGTCAACGTTGCAAAGTCCACGTGCCCTATGAAACTCAGGCGAAATAAATAGCAGAGTACAGTAGCCCGGGAAAGTTTGGTGTGATATGTCAAGGGCGTTTGGGTTACGATTGAGGGAAAAAAACCATTTACCAAGTCGATTATTTATTGGAACCATAATGCTAATTGAGGCATCGCGAAGAGGCGATAATGTCTATATGTATTCCTACATGTATATTTAATACATATAAACTTGTGCTGACGTCCGACTCCGTGTCTTAAAGAGAACTTAAACGCGTTATGCCTCGTGTGAATTTTTTCCACGTATGTTTAATACGTGTAGGTATAAATGTGTCCATGATATGTTCCGTGTATTTTATTCACGTATTTTTCCTCCCGGCATCTCCACAGTTCGGGGCTAACCAATTCGATTTTTTTTTTTTTTTTAACGGATGTAAAACTGAGGTCGTATTCTTTTTTTTTCACGTTACGTGCGATTAAGTATTGCAAACACGAATACATTCCGATAATTTATGTTTTTAACTCACTTAGGTTTGGGTGAGATCATGTAATCAGAAATGCAATTATCGAGACTTAAAACAATCTCTCGAGAGATCTTGACATTTTAGTCTCGCTTGGTAATTATGATACTTATATGTATTGTATTGGTAAATTCTTTGTTGAAGATAGAATATTCGAATCCTACACATACACCCACCTTGTCTCAATTTTTGGCTATTTATTAAACGGTAATTACTTTTTGCCCACTATATACGATTGAACATTTCTTACGTTGACGTAACAACGACAGCTGTGATCAATGATACCTGTTTAAAGTCTGGAATAATTCTCCATGCGTATACATATGGCAAGGTATAATGAAAGAATTCCTTTCGCGGACCGATCGATAGTCAGATATTAAATAGATTTTATAATATCGTTATCACATTCTGTAGGATACCTAGTATATCGTATCAATACGAGGATTGATTTACCGAGGTATTTATTCTAACTGTATTTATAGATGCGGAAAATAGTACGGTCACCGATCGTTGCATTCGGATTACATTGAAAGTCGCCGCACCTCAGGCTATACAGTCTTGATTATAAAATTAAACTATTCGAAGCGAGTAGAGAATCGAAAAATTCTATTTCGATTTATAAATAACTAACCAACATGCTAAAACTTTATTTACAAAGACTTATCTCTTTCTATATACATATACATATATAATACCTATAAGCCACTCGACTGTTTCGTTAAAAAATACTTCACGTTCGCTCGCAGCAACGAATATCGATTTAATTCTCTGGGATATAGGTGCTGTAGGTAGGCAGCTGGTATAATGTGAATTACGGAACTCGAGCCTAAGACTCAAGTTAAGTTCGATGCGCTTCTTATTCTTATTATTAGACATGTGTTGGCCGAGATCCCATTCAGTATATTTGCACACCGCCGTGCTCGATCAGGCTTTACAATATCACTAATCACCAGCGTTAATCTGAATACTAAATATAATAGATATAGTATCAATTAGCGAAATATAAATCTTAAAAGTCGATTTCAGTTTATTAATTCTTTTTCCTTTTTTCTTTTTTTGCGCAAATATACACATAATGAATATACCTATATGACGCACGATACATATGTATACTCACATATTCTGCACGCAACTATGCGTTTGCGCAGGTGATACTGTAAATTATCTTGGATTTTATTACGCAGAATGTAGTTAACATATAGTGTCGTATGTACGCTCGGTTATATAAGACACTCGCATTTGCAAAAGGTGAAGGAAAATTTACCGTTATACCGGTGAGAATGGATTATATGATACTTTGAATTAGAATTTCGCGAATTCACGGCAAATATATATGCAAATTAGAAATGCCGTAAGGTAATTATACACCGATATAGGTACGTTCGATATGAATCGTTTATGATTTTCTATAATTGATTTCAAGAATCAAAAATAAATCATCCGATATATAGGACGCAGAAATCGCAGTCTGGTATAACGCGTTCGGGATTCAAAAGTCGGCTGAGCGAAACGCGAGGACTTTTTTTATAGCGAGATAAAAGTTGAAACATCACGGAACCTCAAGGCAACATTTTGTGAATGTATAAAACGGTAAAGAACATCGTACGAGTTCTACTAACCTAGTATATCAGCTTTAGAAATGTCATTTTTAACGATACTTACGATACGGTAATAATATAGGTCGCGAGTCGGTACAATAGAATATTTTAAGACGCTAGCTTGATCAGCTTCGAAACAGCTGGAGAAAAAGTTGTTCTTATAGGCTACTATAGATAAAATCAAAATATCAACGACATTCCGTGAACTTGGCCGAGCAATATGAGGAGATAAACTCTTCGTCGAAGTGTTGATTTTCTCGTGGTATTCGAGTCGCGCTCATAGAAGGCGGAGTATGTAAATTACCACGGATTTTACCATCGAGTTATTTCATACGTTTAAAATCAACCAATTTTTTATTTTATCTTTACCTCAAATCTTTCGCACGTATACGATTCTTACGGATTTTTCGATTAGGTACTGGGCTACCCTTCATAGAACGTAGGAACAAGTTTCAACGTTTCTTCAGGACATGTTTTAAATCAGATTTCGAAAAAGATCGATACGACGTCTATTAATTAAACACCGAACGCTAATCTGAATTGCGAAAAGAATATCACACTTTACAATCATGTCTTTACGCTATATGTAGAATTGCTCCAGCGAATTAACTGTCAAGAATTATTTATCGCCTCGTCATTACATTCTATTCTGAACTTAGAGACATTCAAATTCCAAAAGAACTCATTGATTAATCAATTGTACATATTTCTCGTAAATATCGTCGAATAATAGTGAATAATTATTCATCAACTTTTTGAATCGCTTTAATTATTATTCTCTTCTACCTTTTACCTAATAAATGGCGAATATCGATGAATTTATGTTAAGAGTATTTATTTTACTTTATCATATAATAAAGTATTTCATATTATCATTAGTAGTTCGATTGACGCTCATATCTACATTCGCAGGAGCCCTAATTAATTATATATTGTCACGGAAAATTCCATATTCGTGTATATAATAGTCTGGGCGTATATGTAGTAAAGTTGCGTATATATGTAGAAAATTGTAGGACTTCAATTTATATAACGCGTTTTTACAATATTGCACATATATTCTCATATCATCATCACGCACATCTTGATATCTCAACCTTGAAACTTTTTTCCTCCAAGGTTCACAGTCTCACGCTGCTGAATATAACCGAGTTAAAGATAGACGTGCGAAGTTATGTATCATATTTTGTAACAATTTCTAACCATCGAGAAACCCCTATTTCATTATTATCTCGCCGAAATCTAGGTGGCTGATCCTCGATCAATATCTATTATTCAGTTTTCACCTATATAAGCCATTATTAACAGCATTTTTGATTATTTTCTATTTCTGAATCGAATAGGTTTCTATAATTCGAAAAATATCTCTTCCGAGGAACTTCAATATATAATAGCAACAATATTACTAACTTTCGACTGAGTTTTCGAACGAGAATTTTCTTCTCATTTTCTATTCACAAAGGGCTTATTTCAGTACGATTTTGATGAACATTTTTAGATCCATCAATCTATTGATATACGTCTTTGTCACTATTGATCAAATGCTATAAATGCTTGTCTACAACGGTAGAGTACTGTATCAATTCTGATAAAGGATTATCGGCTGTATAACAGAGTGATCAGGGTAAAATGAAATCTAAGGGGTTGCGTAACACTCATACGATATCCAAGAGGCACGTCTCATTTTTGATAATGATTATCAGCTTTTCAGATTGGTCGTGAAATCTATCTAGACAGTCCCGAAAGGTCATGGTAAGAATGGTCCGACTTTGCAGTACACACATTCATATAGTACATCACGCGATGACACTTTAATATGCTGCCTTTTTCTGTCCTCATATTATGTCTAATGCTATTTTGTTTTATTTTTGTTAATAGATTTATTCAGCTTCCGATAGATCATTAATGAACACAGAGTTTATTAACAAGGAATTTTTTTTTATCTTACAGAAAATAGGCTCAACTGCAACCAACGTTCTACGACCACTGTCCGATGCCTCCACCGATCTCAAGAAGGTATTATCTGAGAAAGTTCCCAAGGAACAGGAACGTGTGAAAGCTTTCCGCAAAAGCCATGGCGCGGTCAAAGTTGGCGAGGTCACCGTAGATATGGTAAAATATTTTTCACTGCAATTTAAATAACTTTGATATTTTTATCTATTTTAGTAAACAATTATTTCCACTCTTGTTGTTATAAGAAAAATAAGAACATGAAACATACTATTAATATAGCAAAGAAGACATTGAATAGTTGATCTAATTTTGGCTCAATATTAAAAGGCTCCGACCGAACAAAACGAAAAGAAACAATCCGTATAATCTCACGAGAAGTCTGTTTGACCTTTAGTCACTGCCTTTCGTGTAAGCCTTATCTATTTCAAATTTATACTGGAAAGATATCAAAGAGTACTGTTTCTACTTCTCTGATATGAAAAGTCGTTAAAACATTGACATCTTCTCAAATCTGACCCGTATAATTGATGAAACGTCTCAACGTGGTCTGACAAGTAGTTCTCTCCCTACTATACTCTGCAGAATGATAAGCAGTCGCGTGACAGTACACACTGACTACGTTCCTACTGCATGTTCCGAATGTGATCAAGATAAGATTATCGCAATATGAAGAGTGTGCTAGTTTCTTTCATTTTCTCATACTCAAACAGAATCTATTAACATACTAACAGAATGAACTCATGATCAGCAAGTTAGCAGTTAAAGGCCAGTTCTTCTTACTTTGTTCTTTCCACATGAATTGATTGCTTGTTGCAATCAATCTTCAAACTGCAAATTCCAATGATTTCATCATTCCTGAATAGATGTACGGAGGAATGCGAGGCATTAAAGGTTTGGTCTGGGAGCCTTCGGTACTGGATGCCGATGAAGGTATCCGTTTCCGAGGCAAATCCATTCCCGAATGCCAAAAGGTCCTGCCAAAAGCTGCCGGAGGTGCTGAGCCCCTACCCGAGGGTCTGTTCTGGCTCCTAATCACCGGCGATGTTCCAACCGATGCTCAAGTCAAGGCTGTTTCCCAGGAGTGGGCTGCAAGGAGCGCCCTTCCAAGCCATGTCACTAAACTGCTCAACAATTTCCCAAAATCTTTGCATCCCATGACCCAGTTTTCCGCAGCCATTACCGCTCTGAACAGCGAAAGCGTGTTCGTTAAGGCATACTCTAGCGGAGTACATAAGACAAAGTACTGGGAAGCTGTGTACGAAGATACGATGAATCTTATTGCAAAACTGCCTGTTGTTGCAGCAACAATTTACAGAAATACTTACCAGGACGGAAAAGGTCTTGGTTCTGTCGACGCAAACAAAGATTGGTCATGGAATTTCTCCAGCATGCTTGGCTACGACAATCCCCAATTTGTTGAGCTGATGCGTCTCTATCTTACCATCCATTCTGACCATGAGGGAGGCAACGTTTCTGCCCATACAACCCATTTGGTCGGATCTGCCCTCTCAGACCCTTACCTTTCATTCGCTGCAGGAATGAATGGTCTGGCTGGTCCTTTGCACGGACTTGCAAACCAGGAAGTATTAGTTTGGCTCCAGAAACTCCGGGCCCAAGTTGGAGACACTCCTAGCGACGAAAAACTAAAAGAATTCATTTGGAATACCTTAAAGAGCGGACAAGTCGTTCCTGGATATGGACATGCTGTTCTTAGAAAGACAGATCCTAGGTATACGTGCCAGAGAGAATTCGCCTTGAAACATTTACCTGACGACAGCCTATTCAAGGTAATAACTATACTATTTTTTAATCAAATATGTGATGCTCCAGTCAGAAGAGTCAATAGTTAGGTAATCTTATGATAGGAACCTTGGATCATTATCTTAGAGTCTTAATTACACAGCAAAGTATACTCTGATATAAGAGACACAACTAATTATCACATCTGCTGCATGTATCTCTTTGAATTTGAGTAGTTGAAAAATAGATTGCTATAGATTTTGTGTATATATATATGATAATGATTTCTTATCTCGGAAATTACTAGATCGATTATTTCAAAAATTGCACTGTATGATGCTAGGTAAATAAGAAATTTTATTAAATTTTATCCAATTCCTAAAACTCATAACATCTAGTACGATGATTGTTTTTCTGGCAGAGAATTGAAATCTCCGCTCCAAATTTCTTGTCAAAAAATCCTATTATGAATATCATTTTTAGACATGTTTTTCAAGCAAAAAAAACTGTCGAAATTAGAAAAAGGTACATTTCCAAACGTTTTTTTGATAAAAAGGGTTCAAATGGATCGGAAATTTTTTGTTTTTTAATTTTACTGAACAGCTGAAAAAAAGCAAAGAAATTTCATCCCAAAAATTTTTTTCTCCTTTCTTAATTTATCGCGCTTCGTGAAAATGATTGAGTAAAACTATTTCTGTAATGCAATGACATTATTTTCGAAAATACTCCACCAAAAAATCTGAAAAATTCACACAAATTATTACGGAATTTTCGGAGATCTCAAATTAAAGGGGTGGCCCACTTGACGAAGAATTCCTCAAATTCAGGTTGAAATTTTCTGAATACCAATCACGGAAAGTAAACTTTATTAGGAAATACAAGTCGAGTGTAAAGAAACTTGTCCCTATAAAATTAAAAACACCTAATTAAAGCTACATGTCGACGGAAAAATGTTGATAAACCCTGATCAGAAATAACTGTGACTTTGTTGAACCTTGAACAGAAAAATATTTTTTATTGATTTTTAGCAGAGAAATAAAATCAACACACTTCAGAAACTGATTCATGTCGCTGAACTGTTGTTGACCAGTGTTATTAAACTTCATTCGTCTGATTGTATTATCTTACTTATTTGAATATTATTTTCTTATTTTTCTAGCTGGTGTCTCAAGTTTACAAGATTGTTCCCCCCATTCTATTGGAGACTGGCAAGGTGAAGAACCCATGGCCGAATGTAGATGCTCACTCAGGTGTACTACTTCAGTACTACGGGCTCAAGGAAATGAACTATTACACAGTTCTATTCGGAGTCTCAAGAGCACTTGGAGTTCTTGCATCCCTTGTCTGGGACAGAGCGCTTGGTCTGCCCATTGAGAGACCAAAATCTCTCAGTACTGACCTTCTGATGAAGGCTGTTAAAGCTGCCTAAATCGACAAAGTCGATACAATGTTAACATCTTATTGTATACTTGAGACTTAACCACCCACGATCATACCAAGCTTTGTTTACACGAACATTTAGAAGCTTGGTTTCATATTTTATGTGAGCTGAAAAGAAAAGGTAGCGCAAATATATCTGAGGGCTAAATAATAAAACGCGTTTTGATATTGATGATATGCAAGGAACTCGAGTGAATTGCCAAACTTTTGCATAAATCAATCTCAAAAATTAATATTGACAAATAATCATGTTATCATACCATCATGTGTTATTAGTTATTACCATCTAGAGCAACGATAATAAAAATTAAATAAACAAAAAATTAGCAGTAGGAGATAATTGTTTCCCGAGGATCGTCAGCTGAACGAATCGACAGTTAAGCTGTTGAGAATAGCGGAATACTATATTGTAGATGTAGATACGTTACATGTGTCAAGAGATAGCTATGCCGTTCGCTCATTCTTCTACTCATCTAAGAATGGAGAATATTTCTAGAGAATTTTATAGTAATTTCAAAACACATTTATGCTAATATTTATCAAACATTGCATCCAACATGTTTACATCTTCGCTTATATTCATGTGCCGGGGGTATTAGGGAAATACTCACCAGCTATGGGCTGGTTTTGAGTAAGAGTCTTATTCAATCAGTTACTTGAATTGAGTTATCAATATGTTGTGAAAAATTTCACTATTATTTATTCATTGAAATTGTAAATTATTATTCTCTGGCTAATGATGGCATAGCTTGATGAATCATAACGGCACTGCAGTAATTTGCAAAAAAATGTAAATTAAGGACGCGTCGAGTGGTAGATCCACTGTCGTATGAGTGAATGTGTGAGTGCGATACTTTATTTATAGTAAACGTAAAAATAAATAGAAACCCTGAAACCATACCCTACCAACGTCTATGTATTTAAAAACCCTGTTTTCCCTCAAAAATACAGTTTAGTGGCTATACTCCACAATTTATAAATGTCTTTATTTTTACACCCTTTCGCACAACAATCTGAACATAGAACTCGACTTTCTAATCAGAAAGAATTAAAGGAAAGAAGCAATGATTGTCTAATATTTAATTGAATAGATAGACTAGAAATTCTATTGATTAGACAAATTATCAGATGAAGAGGAACCTAATCTCGGTCTATGAAAGCCTCTCCAGGGACTTACTATTTACTGATATTTTTTACTGAGTAAATCTTATCTTTTTTCATCACTCGTCATTATCAGGTCTTAATGAATAATTCTAAATTTCTAGAATCTTCTTACTTTTATACTTGATTTAGTTATATATTGTAAGAATGCTGGCATAATTGAAAAGAATAAAATAATATCAGTAGCTTAGTAGAGATATTCAAATTTTAGCAAGAAATGAAAACAAAATTAGGTACGCAATGGAAAGTTCAAGTATTATCACATTATGGTTTTATTTAATTATTCCAAGATTTTGATCAACAAATTAATTAACATTTGTACACAGTTTGCATATTATCTATTCAATTCGTAATAGGTAGCGATCTGATGCAAGAGTAATTGTGTGTACATATTTTAAAAATTTTGAAAATAATGTAATTCATAATATTTTTTTTATTAATATGTAATTGATTTACAAAGTGCATTTATGATAGATAAGTTTATGTGATGAGAATTGTAGGTGCTCACGAATGATGTTTTATACTTTTATATCCATTAGTGTTTAAAAAATCGGTTTTATATCATATTTTATTTTATACTCATACAGTACACCAGGCTTCTGGTTCTAACGTTCTAAAAACAACTAAAGATGTTAATTTGCCCTAAGAAATTTTCTCAATATGAGAAAAAAAACTATTTTCATTTAAATCTATTCATTTATTTATTTATTTTACTTTAAATGTGTATCACCCTAGTTTTAGATAACATTAGTCTTTTATGTGGCTTGTCAACGATCGTCATTATGAATACATTATTTCATCAATATTCGTTAATTCTTTTTGTAAGCACATGTTACAAATGAAGATTACAATTTACACGATAAAGTATTTAAATTTATAGCTGCATCAAAAACTTACTAATTACATTCACAACATAAATGAATACAACAAGGCAGGAATAATCCAAATCTCAGCTGGAATCATCGTCTTTCAACATTGCCTTTGATTCTGGTAGCACAATAACGCTAAAAATCAATGACAATAATTCTATTCCTAATCCCATAACTGCTCCATTATTAAAACATTCATATTATCACAAAACATTCTATACTCTGGTTGGAGAGTTTTGGTATAATGTATCGCATGACCTTGTAATGAAGTCTTACAAATTGTTTGCATGCTTGAAGCACTAAAAAATCATCTCCCGCCTTATATGTATATCAGCTAGTAAATCTCTGAGGATTTCTTGGAATTATGTTAGCGTTCTGTGTGTAATTTCTTGAAAATGATCGCGTCGTATTACAAGAACAATTTAAAAAAAAAAATGTATGCAATAGAACATTTCTTTCTTACACAATACCAGCGGCGCAACAAGCCAAATGACATATTACTTAGTTTTGTTTTTCCTTTCTGGTTACCATTGTGTTATCAACTTATTTGAATACACTTCGACAACCGTACGCATTGTACATGGTCCAGTGCGATTGAAAGCTCAACCAGATTGGATCTTATTTAATATTTTGTACGGCAGTCAAAGTGGCATAATATCTAAATACTTCACATATTTTACATTTCAGATATTTTATCGACAAAGGCAGCTCGAGCTTTCAGGATTTGGGTCATGTCTTCTTTAGTCTACCAACAATCCACTCCAGTCCCTGGTAGAGCCTAGAAAATTTGATTATTATTGAACCCCGAAGTGTTTACTGTTCTTCAATATAAACAAGCCCTGAACCAGTTGAGTTAGCACTTATTCAAGATAAGATTAAAAAGATGAGAGGAATATCACCTCACATAGCAGTTGTATGAAGAATCACTTTGCTTGATATAATTCACATCGTAAAAAATTGAACAAAAGCTAAAAGTTCTTTCATTCCAAATGAGTAAGGAATCAAATTACACATTTTTTTGCTTTGATTTTTTGTTCTTTGTAAGAGTAGAAAATACTCACCCTTCACCGGTGAGAGCACAACAAGTTTGTATATGCCACTGATGTTTTTTAATCGATGTCAGGTCTAATTGCCTAGAAATTTCAGCCGCACTCATGCTTCCTTTCAAATCTTGTTTATTGGCGTAAACAAGAACGTTGGCTTTGCTCAATTCCTCATGATTGAGCATAGAGTATAATTCTTCTCTAGTAACGCTTAGTCTTTCTCTATCTGTACTGTCAATTACCATGATGATGAATTCTGTATTTGTATAATAAGTAGACCAGGCAGCTCGCAAGCTTTGCTGACCTCCCAAATCCCACATTATAAAGTGTATATTTTTCCACACAACTTCTTCGACGTTAGAACCAATCGTCGGTGAGGTATGAACAACCTCGTTCATCAAAAATTGATATAGAATTGTTGTTTTACCCGCGTTGTCTAAGCCAACCATAACGATCTTGTGTTCTGAAATAATATCAAAATGATATATTTTTCACTAATTTGGTAAAAATAATTTTTCTTTTTCTACGAATTTCATGAATCACATTATCACTGGTATCAAAACATGACACACAAGCAGAAATATAAGGAAATCAAGGAAAGTAGCAAAAATTGAATTCTTCTGTTTTTCATGTGAGATCTAAATTGAAGGGAATTAACTAAGAGAATATGGTAGGTTTTTAGGAGCGTTTATTATCCGTGTATAACTAAAAAAGAAGTAGGACATGACCATTGTCAAGGATGTATAGTTGATTTATAACAAATGGCTAATATTCTATTCTGTTCACAACGTTAGGCGATAGTTATTTTAAAAATATTTCTTCAGCTCTTAGGATTATATAAAAATTATGAGGTTTCAATTATCCATGAAGAATATCTAGAACATGAAAATTATAATTCTCCTTGAGTAGCTTAAGGCAAGGTTTATCAACATGATGTTGGTGAAAGTTTGCAAAGAAAGTATCCATTGCATAAATACGAGTTTCTACATGTTCATAGGATATGGTTCCGTAGTTGCCGTTGAATTATTATTGTTCCGTTTTTTTTTTTTTTTACCGTTGAAAATTAATAGACGTCAGAATAACAGGATAAGCTATTTTAATACGCATTTGAATACGTCAAAAACAGCAATTCTAAGAAATAAACAAGAATAAGATACAGGCATAACAACTTTTTCTCGGATTTTTTGTATTTCTATGTTTTATTCGGGAAGTTTTGAGGTAAGGAAACAAAGTGCCTCACGATTATTTAGGCTTATGTAAAGTTTGTCAAAAGTATAAACGTATTGACTGTTAGACTCGAGATTGATAGTGATAGTGATAGCGATAGTGAATGGCCTGACGGCGAGTGTTTTTTGTTTTTATATAAGTTTAAACTGATTCGTGGGCGACACAAAGGAATTATAAACGCGAATCATATTTCATTGCAGTATCAATTACTCACCTTCGTTGCCAAAAAGACTCCATAGTTTAGAGAATAAAAGTCCCATATTGTATAAAGTTTTCGGACCTAGATATTTATTTACTCGAATTCACAACTGTATTATCTTAATTAATTGCGTAAAATATTTAGATATTTTTGATTAGATCTTGAGCAGCTCATATTCACAGGGTTATGTATTATTACTGCGGCGATTGCGAACATTAAATTGGTACCGTTTTGCTCTTTTGCTATCTTAGAATGCGGATACGAGTCACAGACCAATGTAAATATACTCCCAGACGGTGGTAATGACGTTAAAATATGAAAAACCCAAGTATGCCCTAACTCGATCAAGTTGAACCCGACATTTTGTACTTTCTCATGAATCTATTGCAGAGCCAATACCCGTTCGGAGAAATATCAAGGATGACGTCACGAGGTTTTCACTCTTCCCATTGGTTGACTGGCTACAACAATACACATATGACATTGTTGTCTCTCATGCGCGCGCAAATATTAAAATGGCAGATCCATCTGTGAAACCACCTCGTCAGAATTATGACATGTGTATGTCAACGAACAGCTGTGACGTCTATACGCTGGTTGTCACTGGTGATCAATTCGTGGGAGATTCTTTACGCCAAACCACTTCCGGCCTCCAGCTGTAGATTAAAGATTATTGTGATATTCTCTGAAGTATGAATAATATTAAATTATCCAAAGATGAAGCAGCCAATTTGAATGATAGAGACGATAACATCGGTTCTTGAAAAAAGCTTTATTTAATTGCATTCAGTCACCCATATTTATAGTAATTATACTTATAGGCCTTTAGATGTCGTGATGACATCAAAAGTTTACTTCCATGAATATTATTATAGGGGACAAATCTTCGAAGCATGTATCCGTACATTATTCTCAAAGTATACGTCGATGCGTATAGTATATAATAGGGATAGATATACATACAAAGTACCATGCGTGCGTGAAATTTAATCTATATCGATGCCCAATTACGAGGGGATTACGCAAGGGATCAAAGATCGCAGATAGAAAATTTAATTAAGACTTGTACTGCAATGTCTTTTGCTATTAGACCGATATATGAATAGCTACATCATCTATCGTTGCAAAGAGTTAGGTAATCTGAATGAAATATAATGATTAAAAAATTGTTAATAGGTTGTCGCATTTTAAAAATGTTGCATAATGACGACACAGTGGTATCGGTATTATCATTATTGGAGTTATGTATATCGACTTGAAGAACAAAATCGAATAAAATTTGTCGTGTAAATTACTTGATCAATATATTGGATAGATCTAAGCATTTACAAATATCTTACCTACATTGGTATAACGCGCATCTACGGAAACCAGTACTCACACAATTGCACTAATTTCAACAGCTGTTGCGTACAACGTAACAATATAGTGTCTCTGTACGGACTATACCTAAGACACGATAAATTCTAGAATGTTAGTTAATTGATTTGATATCGTGAATCGAGAGCGGATACGTGGTTGCTCCAATTATAATGATTTAAGATGTATATATATATATGTTGCAATAAGGCTCAAAAATCGTAACTTGATAGTAACGGGGTGATAATGGAAAGTGACGGCCTTGCTATTACGCCGATTGGTTCATACGCAGTGGGCTGACTCAGGCCGGTATCGTCTTGTTTCTCTCATAAACCACGACGTCCTTTGCTTTACGGATCGTTCAGTAACGAGCATACCACAGTTACTTATTGCTGGTATATTCCATCGCTTCAGCTAACAATAAGATTTGTTACCTGTTACGAGCTTTCTACAGAACAATCACCACCATGACAGAGCCGTAAGTTTATCCATATATCTTAAGGAAATAAAACACAACAATTCATTTATCAAAATCAAGAAGTACACCAGCCACACCTCGACATTAGAGAAAATACACAATTCATCACTTATCATTTCGGCATTATTTGGCTACACACATTTTTCGGCGCGAGAAATAACCTGTTCTTCCAGCTGCGCGTGATGTCCGATTGTCAGATCACTTTATACAACGAAAATAAGGATATAACAAGCCCAAGGGCAATCAATGACGATTACAAATTTACGTAGTATCAAGTTTTCCGGAAACAATTTGCCCTTCGATTCTTATTGAATTAATAATCTCGATTCCATTTTCGGAATTTCATCTTTTTCCAAATATCTTACTTATTTTTTTTTGTCGCACACAACATAATTGTTTTTTCTTCCTTTTGCAGCGTAGCAGATATCGCCCTTATCGGGTTAGCCGTTATGGGACAGAATCTAATCCTGAATATGAATGATCATGGGTTCGTTGTCTGTGCCTATAATCGTACAACAGACAAAGTTAAATCGTTTCTAGAAAACGAGGCAAAGGGAACAAAAGTAGTCGGTGCATTCAGCTTGGAAGAAATGGTCGCTAAGCTGAAAGCACCACGTCGTGTTATGTTGCTAGTTAAAGGTAAAAAATAAAATTTTAATTCACGCGAAAAAGGGATACAATTTCAAGCAAAAATAGTCCCGGATAATCCTCGAAAAATTCCTGAATGTTAGGTTTCGTATTGACGTAAATTCAGGCTGCTTTAGCCAATGCAATTTGAAATTCTAATTGAGCTCAGATTATCATTATGCTGATATATGCATAAGCGTTAATGACCAGATTTTTTTAGCTGCGTCATCAACGTTATGTAAGTTTTGTTTTTACTTCAACTTTCAGAAAAAAATTGTCCGAAGGTCAAATCCGCTCACTTTGATTTATTGTCTTCCGTTAGATTGAATTCTGACATTGAATGATGAGACACTCTAAGAAATTGCAACAGAGTATTGAATGAAACACATTCTGCCTCTTACAATACTCAAATATGTTCACTAAGAAGATCTTCTGAGCATTCTCTTATTTCCAGCTGGTCCTGCTGTCGATGGATTCATTGATAAGTTAGTACCGCTATTGTCCTCTGGAGACATCATTATCGACGGAGGTAACTCCGAGTACCAAGATACGCAAAGACGAACGGAGGATCTTGAGAAAAAGGGTCTCCTTTTCGTTGGTAGTGGTGTAAGCGGAGGAGAAGAAGGAGCCAGATATGGGCCCTCTCTTATGCCGGGCGGTAACCCTAAGGCCTGGCCTCATATCAAGCCAATTTTCCAGGTGATTCCCAATCCACAAAAGAAGAGCGATTTTTAATGACTCAAATTTGAACATATTCTATTCTTCTAATGATAACAGCCAATCTAACTTCTTTGTGTGTTCTTTGTCAGGCAATTTGCGCGAAATCAAACGGTGAGCCATGCTGCGATTGGGTGGGAGAGACCGGAGCTGGACACTTTGTAAAGATGGTACACAACGGTATAGAGTATGGAGACATGCAGTTGATTTGCGAGGCTTATCACATAATGAGAAACGGATTAGGGCTCAATCCTAAGGAAATGAGTGATGTTTTTGGAGAGTGGAATAAGGGGGTGTTGGATTCATTCCTTATTGAAATAACAAGAGACATATTAAAGTACAAAGATGAGAAGGGATACCTGCTAGAAAGAATCAGAGATACTGCTGGACAAAAGGGTACAGGAAAGTGGACAGCGATTGCTGCCCTGGATTACGGGATCCCTGTAACTCTAATCGGGGAATCAGTCTTTGCCAGATGTCTCTCGTCGCTGCAGAGCGAAAGAGTAGAAGCCAGTACTGTTTTGGATGGACCAAATGCTCTCTATCAGGGTGACAAGAAACAGTTTCTTGAACACCTCAGGAAAGCACTTTATGTATCAAAAATCATTTCCTACGCACAGGGATTCATGCTGTTGAGAGAAGCGGCTAAAATTCATAATTGGAATTTGAATTACGGTGGTATAGCGCTGATGTGGAGAGGCGGATGCATCATTAGAAGGTAATTGAATCAGTCTATACAATTCTTTGACTTTTATACTCATATGCGTGTACCCAATCTTGTATCTTTTCATTATTACAGCGCTTTCTTGGGTAACATCAAGCAAGCTTTTGACAAGAATCCAAAGCTGACTAATCTACTGCTTGACGAATTTTTCGCAAGCGCAATGAAGGAGTGTCAGGCTAGTGCTAGAGTAACTGTTGCAACTGCAGTTACTCTCGGAATACCAACTCCAGCTTTGTCTACCGCCTTAGCATTCTATGATGGATACAGGACCGCGCGTCTTCCTGCAAACCTGCTACAGGCTCAGCGCGATTACTTTGGAGCTCATACTTACGAGCTGCTTGGTGCAGAAGGGAAATTCATACATACTAACTGGACAGGACATGGAGGGAATGTATCTGCGTCAACATACGACGCATAAATACTACGCGTTGTGATATGAATTAGAGTACTTGTCTACATATACCGGAGATGAGAGTATGTATATTATCTTTGGAGATTGTTATCCCTGCCATTGATTATATTTGCCGTTTTTCTACATAGTTAGGAAATATATTTTTTTATGGAGATTCATTGATAGCTGTTCGATTTTCACGGAATAATGTTATAATCATGGGCAAAGATAATCATGTGCTAATCGGTATTTGCGGAAATTCTATATGATATAAATTGTACATTTCTCAGATTGAATAGGTATCTAAGATCCGGTATTTAACTACATATTATGATATGAATTGTAACAACTAGAATGCTTCAAGGGTAATTGGAGTAATAAATGATCAGCACAGATATATTTACAGTATCGTTTGTTACTCTTTAGACAGTTTTGAATGAACATTCCGAAGATTATTATTTTCTTCTTGAACTTGTACGTCTTGTGATTGTCATTTAAATTATTATGTTATCGTAAAAGATAAAAATCAAATAGAAATAAATAAATTTATGAAAAAAATGAAAAAAAAAAATATATATGTTCGATCATTGATAAAATTTTTTTTCTCATTCGTAACACATAACGTATTTATTATGATCATTATAACCGAAAGGTGAATGAACGTTGCAAGGAAAAAAAAAATTATAATTTTCTTTTCCCCAACGTGTAAACGTTTGCTACATTTTTGCGTCTCCTTTCCATATAAGAACCCCGTTGTACGCATACAGATGACATAATCATTTCGCCGATTAACGGTAGTGTGTAAGTCTCTTGAAATTTGTCTTAGCTATAAAGAACGAGTTTTGCGGCTATTATGAGATGCATAAATTTAGGTAATGGATGTGTGATATTCATAGACGGATTTTTACGACACGTAAGAAAGAAGAAAAAAAATCTCTAAAATTTCATCGAGTTATTTCAAACGATAATTATTTAACAGGTAAGCTTTTATCGGTACCCGAAAAATTATACGCTACTGTAATCAATGTCACATAACGCGGAACAATACCGTCGCTTGTGATGAGTGGAACCCTGTGCCTTTGAATCAGGTAATTATAATCTATAATTGTTAATAAATGAAATGAAAAATTAGAGTTATTATCGAAAGAAAAAAATGAAAGTTGAAATATTTGTATTGTAGAAAAATGTATGGGGGTCAAGGAGGTGAGTTTAGCGGTGGTTTATGCTGAAATTTCTGTATTATACAGAGATAAAAATAGTACCGTTACAAGGATGCCTTTAATGTGACTGCCCTGAAGCGGTTGAATTAGTTCCCGGTGTCGGCAACGTAAACGACGACAGGAACGGTAGACAGTATTCATTTGTAAAATGGCTGATCACAGAGATCGCGAGGCGTATTATTCTCAGTCGGATCCACGTTCGAAAAACGACGACCCACCTAATTCGCGGTTATTTGTGATTTGTCATAAAAGTTTAGAGGAAGATGACCTCCGTAAAGCTTTTGAAAAGTTTGGCAAAATCGAAGACATTTGGGTTGTCAAGGATCGCAATACTGGCGAAAACAAGGGTAATGGATAAATCAATAACTTTCACTACCGCTCTTCTTCGCAATTATTTACTTTCTTTTTTTCCTTCATTTCCTCATTCATTATTATCATTTCCCCCAAGACTCTACATCTCATACTACAATATTTCTCTTTACTTATACAATATTATTATAAACTATAAAAAGGTCACGCATTCAAATATGCCGAGAACGCCGATAGCGTTTACAAAATTTGATAGCCTCGAAACTGTTTAAACTTGTTTTTAACTCTTCCGTTAATCAAATATTACGAAAGGTGATTTAGAAACTAAATATCATAATCATTCACTATATCGACGTTAATATACAACAACTCGAAGCGGTTTTGAATGAATAAAATCAATCAATCAATCGTCTAACCTTAATTCGTATATTTAGAAAACTTCACTTCACTCGAATTTGTATTTTGAATATATCAAACTATAACTATAACTACCTAACCTTCAGAGTTTTGTACTATTTATTTAGCATTTAGCAGTTCTGCTTAAATTGGAAGACAAATCTTTTCAAAGATCAACCTCAGCTAACGCCACCTTAGTAATCATAAGCAATTGTGTAACCGTTACTTTATCTAATTTATATTATGATATATTATATTCCTTTTCCACAGGGGTTACATATATCAAATTTTCCAAAACATCAGAAGCTGCTTTTGCTTTGGAGGAAATGAATGGAAAAATGTTGGGAAACGTTGGACGGCCAATCAAAGTTATGATCGCTTCAAAGTAAATATACATATATAAACATTTGATGCCCTATTTATAGTATATAGAATATATTTCATACATCAATAGACTAATGTTGGGAATTTTCTTTTCTTTTATTATCATTTGAAGAATCTTCTTCTAACTTTTGTTAAAAGTTTACATTGATGTTCTATACTGATCGACAAAGTGGATCAAATATTAGTCAAGTTATAAAAAAAGAAGAAAAATGATTCAAGATTTGAATATTTTCAGCCGAGATCAAGGATCAGTTAGAGAAACGAACGAAGAGGAGAGATGGGTCCGTCTATTTTGTGTATTACCAAAATCAATGACTGATGGAGAGTTACAGCAGGAGTTTTCTAAATTTGGTGCTATCGATTATGTAACTGTTGTAAAAGACAGAATAACAAATGATTCAAAAGGTTTTGGTTATGTGAAATTTCGTAAGGTATCGAGCGCAGCTAAGGCATTTGAAGAATGCGACAGAAAGTATAAAGCTGTATTTGCCGAACCAAAGAAGCCAAAACCAGATCACAGCGATTTAAAATACAATAATGGTATTTCTGTAAACTATGACAGCCACGGGGGAGGATATGGGTCTAGTAATTTCGGTAAAAGTAGTATCAGCCTGGAAATTGCAACTAATTACCCAAACGCGGAAGGTTACACTCGGCTACAAGTCATAGCGCATCCTGCCCTGAATCAGGATCAGTTATGGAGACTTTTCGACATTGTTCCTGGCTTAGATTATTGTCATTTAAAAATGGACATGAGATATCGAATGCCCAGAGGTCAAGCAACCGTAGTATACTCAAATTCTAGCGCTGCTGCTTACGCTAGAGAAAAATTTCACGGTTTTGAATATCCCCCTGGTCATAGAATGATCGTAAAACCTGATGTTACCGGCGGAAGTCCACAGAGAAGTACAGCCAAAGCTGGTACCTCAAATGCATCTGGTATAGCCGGTACCAGAACAGATTTGGCCCACTTAGCCGAAACAATTGCGCAAGCTACTTCGTTGATTCAAGCTGCAGGTCTCACAGCACCAAGTAAATATTGAATTTAATAATCAACATATATTTGAAATGATTTAATTACAAAGAAAAGTATACTGAAATTAGTTTCATTTCGTTTTTTTAATTTAAACCAATAATCTTTGGAATAAGATTTTTATTTGTTACTTCTGAGGTGTGAAATGATGATGACGTTTTTTAATGTGGATTTTATAACACGAACAGGTGTGTGTCCGTTGCTTACAGGTCTGGAACATACAGTAAATATAAAACTTCCACCAGTTGAGCCAATGGCCAGTATCGATGCAGAAATTGCTAAGAGATGTTTTATCGTATGTGGACCACCTGTGCCTCCAATATATGCTATGAAGGATGCTTTTTGTAGATTTGGTAACTTGATAGACGTTTACATGTTACCTGGTAAAAATTGCGGATACGCTAAATACGCATCTGCCGAAAGTGCAGACGAAGCGATTAAGGTGAGAATCATTACTAGTTTAGTTTCAAAATACGAATGAAAGAGAATCTTCATTCATACATAGACTTACGACGAGTAAACAAACGATGTTCATCTGATGAGAAGAGAAATATTCAAAGAAACTAATCTTCATTTAAATTGTTTCCAATTTTTATTTTAAGAGTATAATAATTGAAGAGTGGATGTACCAACATTAGTACACAGCCCATATGGCACACAAATTTTTGCTACACTGACACTTTATATGTGTTGCAATTTCGAACAGACTTTAGTTTATCATAATTTGGCACAGAGATATTCGGTACACAAGAATTATCATTCGCGGAAACTATTTGTTGACAATTATTTATGTTACAGTTCCTGTATGCTTTGGTCTTCAAATACTTGCTGAACAGTCTTCCGAATGAAACAATTCATTAAATAATACTATTTTGATGTTTTTAGGATGATTATAATTTTCATTTGAATCATTATATTTTATCCATTACCACAAATCTGAGTTACATGAATATGCAGCTGTGTCTTCAGAAGATTCAACAGCTTTTCAGCCTTTGTATTTCTTTCGAACCACTTTTTTTCTGTTAGTATTTATTTATAGAAAATTTTTCGTAATCCCGATCATTATTCGTTGTGTACTGAAATGAAGATTGGTATTAATGTTTACATTCACGTGATTCTTGTGTACTAAATATCTATTGATCATCGTCAGGTGTATAAAGCCTCTTTTGTATATAAAAAAAAGAACTGTGTGCGGTTGGGCAGTCTACCAATAAATGAATCTTTTCCGAATAATGTACATAATTTCAGACTATTATGAAAATCTAAAACTTGGGGATAAAAACCGTTGTAATGTTTATTCGAATTTTTCTGTACATCTAAACTTGATAGTTTGTCTTGTTTCTACAGAAATGTTTGGGACGGATTCTTCACGGTAAGAATGGTTCTATAAAGGCAGTTGCATGTTTGATTACAGACGCTTCATGGACAGGAGATTTGCGGATCTCGGTTGAAGGTGTTGGAAGCTGAGGAGAGGAACGTAGGTGATGATCGCCGAAAGCGACTTAGAATGGACGAAGATGAAAATTAAAGATTCTTTGCATTATGCGTAAGTAGAACATAGCACCGGGAACAAAGCACTGCACGTTTGCAATTTATTATTCCCTAGCAAATATTATTCTTGGCGGTTGTTATATTTTTGAATCGAAGAAAAATGTAATGTTTCTCTATTTGTCTCCACAGACTGACTGGTATACACAAGCTGGACGCACGCAACAAATGAGACGAATTTTAAGACACACTGACCACGTCGGGCCCGCAGCCAAGGAAACTACTTCATCCTACTTTTATACAATCGCTTACGTTGGAAAACCGGAACGTTACTGAAAACTAACGTTACTTTACTTATCCATACTTATTACTACACTTTGCTCAGTTTCTTCTTCGATACCGTTACCTACTTTCTATAGGCCTGTGAAAGCAGTGATTCTATTATGAAATAGAACGTAGTTTATTTTACCGAATTGACACAGACAAAACGGCATCAAGTTTATTTCTAGAGAGACGTAGAAAAATCAAAGCAGTACATGTGTGTGTGTGTGTGTATTTTTATTTCTCGTTGTATTCAATATTTTACACTTTTTACATAGTATAGACGAGCCGGCGGGGATTTGTAGAAAATTTTCAAGTGTCCAAATCCATATGTCTTTTTCTTTCTTTTTTCTTTCCCCCATCATCAATTTAATTTACAAAATAATTCTATATCAGTGTTTTATACTTGCATAACTATACTCAGGCCTAATTTTATCCGTGTAATATTAAAAATGATTCTGCGACTGCGTTGTTTTTATTAATTTAAACAAAATGAAATTTGCGTGTTTTACGGCAAACAATCTCGTTGAAACTTCGTACGTTCTAAATAAAACGTAAATTGTACTAAAAAAATTTTTTAAATTATATTTTAGTGAATTTTGTTGGTAGTATGATATACGTTTTGAAGCGTATTTTAATGTCGATCAGCAATCTATCACGTACTATCGAATTAATTGCATTAATAAGCAAAAAATTCAATTTTTTCTTTCTTGTTCCTTTTTTTTCAATTTTTTTTTTTTTATTGCGAATTTCGAACAAATAAAAGGAAAGAGCGAATCAATTGGTTGTTAAATGTATCGGGGGTAAATATTCTACATTTAATAATGAAATATTTTCAACTAGATTTGACCAATACCAATGTTATATATGTTAACATCGCCAATAACGAGTTGATTTTATAAAACATCTTAATTGACGATTTGAAAATACGATTTAAATAGGTCTATTGGACAGAATATTTTATATTTAATAGATTTTAATATGGCATGTTGATGACTAATTGAAAATTGAAAAATTTCACATTGAAAATCAGAGCTGAGTATATATAAATTATTATATACAGTGAATAATACAGTTAATAGAATACCTACAGTACATTCATAACATTAAAAATCTATTCAGGCTTGTAATCGTAAATTTGCACGGGTTAAATTTTTAATTTGTGATTGTATGTAGCTACGTTTCACAATTTACATGACTGTAACTGACTTGTCCTGAAGAAATCAAATACACATTCTCTACCAAAATTTCCCGATTGACTTTACTTACTTAATAATTTATATAAATGATTCCCCGATGACGTGACTGTTGATTGAATCTAATTTTCTCAATATTCATATATCCTTTCTTATTTTCAGGAAATCGAAGCAAAACCGTACCTGAAGACTGTGATAAATTACGAAAATTAATATTTTTTATATAAACATATACTCATATACTCATATACATGCTTATATACCTATATATCTATATACTTCTACTGTAGAAATGAAAATGAGAGCTTATATAACAATAAAGTATAATTTTACACGTCAAACGCCCTGTCCTCATTGATTGAATAGAAAAACCCGAAATCTCTAATCACAGTTACGATTTATAGTACTTATTAGATATTTGAATAACGGAAAATCGAAGAAACGAGAAAAAGTTCAGAGATTCTCAAATTACCGATAAAGTGTAGAATTCAGAATACCGATATATTTCGATATTGACGAATATTGGTACTCTCAAGATTCGCAGATGAGTTTGCATTTCGGCGGGAAAACAGATTCTGAAAGAGTCAACGAATTCAGAATATGAAAGCGTAACAACGAATCAAACTGCGAGTGCTGTCAGTTGTTATATTCGTTGTATCGGAAGGAATCAGAGAGATTCGAATGAAAGTTTTCTTCCCCGATGCAAAGATTATTCAAATAAGAAAGCAATCGTCTGCTGATTCGACTCATAGTCAATTAGCTTTTTGCAAAAATTTTGCGAAAATTCAAGGGTCAATACTGTAAGTATTTTATTGAAGTCTGACCCGAGTACCAAGCGGCATATCACAGCCGTGCCATTCATGCCAAAATTGATAACAGCAAATTGAGAAAGAGTTAAATAAAGCGGATTACAATACTGACTTCTTTATTCTGTTCGTCGTATAATCCGTCATGCATTCAAATTTCTTCAGACTTTAAGCAGGAAAGGAAATAACTCCAAGAATAGAAAGCTCACGTAACGGGAAAACTGATAACATTCTAGATACTCAAATATAGTCATAACTTCGTTCATCAATCGGCGAAACGGAAGTCTGCGGCCCTCCACCGGATTCGCTGATATTCACGTGCTTTGTTAATGCCAGTGAATTCTTGCTCATTTTTTAATCGGGCACTGCGGTTTTCCGGTAACTTGTAAGTGTGTCGTATTAAGCTCATTCCGCTCTTGATCTTTACTGTCAGTTAGAAAAACAAATCTGTTTGATTCGTTCTTACATTTTTCAAATTCGGAAATCCAAGACGATGTATGAACTTCAGTTTATCGTATGGCACACTACGATGAATGCTGCGGATGCTATTACGAATGAAAATAATATTAATTTAGACTCTGAGTTTCACGAATTTCCTCTATTTATTATTAATCGATATGAAACTTGGGTACATCATTTGGTGAATGAGTTTTATAACATTATATCTACCCCACGATGATGATTTAGGCAAAATTCGCGTATGTCTCGAAAGATTTGAAGTACTGCACTGCGGCGTCGCACAAGTAGACGAGTTGCTCCTGGGAAGTAACAAACATGCACAAATACTTTGCGTAATTAAACTGGCAATAATGTTTTCAGCGTACTAATCAACGCTAAAATGAATATCCGAATTCTCAATGAATATACTTGTTTCACAATTTTCATAAGCAATATTAAAACCGGCTTTAATTGTGTGCATAAGAAAAGTTTAGGACCGTACTTTCATTGTGTAATATCGCTATACAGATTTATTTTACCTGGGACTGCACATATTCGGTTCTAGATCGGCGAATAGCTCGAACAGCAAAAATGATATCACATTCTCGTTCCACGGCCATTCGTTCCAACAGGAAACTCAAAGCCAAATAGAGACCACACCCTGTTACACCATCGCTAAAACAGAGGATAATTGCGCTGAAGGAAACAGTACGGAAGAAATGGCAAGGAACTGAATTTTCGGTGATTTACACCCTGCATGTTTGGTAATTGTGTCGACCGCGGAAAAATGATGCTAAACAGGTATATAATATGTATGTATTATTCAACACTTGAGATTAGAGGACCAAAAAAGAGGCAGAAAAGACCTTGATGAAATGCATCGGTACAGTACTGAGCAACGAGCTACTTACTGGCAAAGGACCAGAGTTGGACTTTCTGCCCGATGAATATTTTCTGACGCCATCCAAAATTCTACTAAATCATAGGGTAGCGGGGGTTTTCCATCTTTTCCTGGACCCCATTTTGTGCACGTTAACGCAGTAACTGGCTGAGTTCGTGGAGTCGTCTACGGAAGACCGAGAGTTCATGAAATATCAGATTAAACTTTGAAATAAACAGTTTTCCCAGTTTTCTATTCAAGCAAGTGCTGTGTATCTTCAATTTTGAGAAATTCACGTAGAAAAATGTGTCTAAAATATTTAAGACAAATCATTGTACCCACCTTTGACGTATCTGTGAGCAGCAGTTCAACGATTCTAGAAGGTTTCTCAGGGCCAGACCTTGCTTTCAACTCCACGTTTATGAACGGGACAGGATTAAGCGGTTCTTCATCTGGGATGATCTCACAACATGTCTACAAAAAATGATGAAGTATTTCACTAGATGCGCCAGTAGAATATTCGGAGTAGCATTTAATGATTAACTGGAAATATGGATCGAGGATTTTCATTAGGATATCTAAATTCTTTCCGGTACTAACGGGATCGCTCAGATCAGGGTGTTGCAAAATAATGATAAGCTCGATCCTCTGCTCTGCGATTAATCTCCATAAGTCAGATAGGGTCGAAGGTAGAGGTAATTGGGATGCCACGTATTGCTTCTTGACCCTAGCACCATCGACAGTGACCGCGCTGATATAATCGCTGTGGGTGTCTTGCACTGGATATCTTGTCAAGTACACCGGAGCAGAGCTAACTGGAATTGATAGTATGTGCGCGAAATGAATCATAAAATTATCTTCAGATCTTTAATTCGCGTGGACATTTTGGATATTAATGTGTTGCCTGACCTGGTGCAAGTTCTGGAAATCTATTTTCTGCGAGCTGATCCGGTAATGGGGTTTTCGAAAACACCTGGGGATGCAGTGCCTCATCTTGCCATGCGATGTTACGAAGCCTGTTACAAAAACACGTATGCAAATGTTTAATTAATGGTTTCGTTCTATTAAAATAATCTCATCTTTACTCTACGATAAGATGCCAACCTCTCCATACACTCTGGTAAATTTCTTTTCAGCTTTTCTAGTGCCTGTGGCAAATCGACGTTGCACTGCAGCTCGGTTGGCTGGGATACGAAGCATTCCGTGAGAACGATGTGAACAAATATGTATTGTAGTTCATTGTCTACCATGTTCATACGACAGTCACGTAGTTTTTTGAACTCTCCCAGCACGTCAACAGTCTGAAAATATTTTGACACTGAGATTCAGTGTAACCATAACAACCGCAGTTAATAGCTACAACATTGTGGGGAAAGTTTCAATGCAGTACTTTCTGCATATGAAAGATATGTTCCCCGTGGTGTACTTACTCCGTTAGTGAGAGCCTGACGCAAGCAGATGTCGCATAAAATGATGGTACCAGTTCGACCTATACCTGCACTGCAGTGCACAATTATTGGTCCATTTTGAACGGGTATTGCTTGGAGTCTCTTCAAATACGCGATTACGGAGTTTGAGAACATGGGCACGGCATGATCTGGCCATCCCGTATAATGCAGATGCTCTATCTGTGGAGTAGAAAGAATACTCCAGGGATTAGTGGCACCTAGAAAATGGGTGGAGCAGAGCTGAATGGATTTGTTTGAAATTATCGAATCGTACTTTTCGCGACTCCGTCTTGCAGCTCACTCGAAAAGTTCTCAAGGTGTAGTCGGCGAATACGTCGTGTTTCTCGGTCACGACAACAATCTCACCGTAAGTGCTGCTGCCTCCGAATTCTGGCCAGTATTGTGTACATTTTACCTGAAAGAGCAGATAGCTTGAATAATTTCTGGCCTTCTCAATTTTTGTTCAGTTTGTTTTTTCACTAACGAGCTTGGCTGAAATTCTCACCTTTTCACCGTCAATGACATTCGTCAGCATGCAAATAATCCGTGAATCTTCTTGCCAAATCATCCGCCAGAAATCTACAACCGTTTGTGGTCTAGGACCTTGGGCTGCGATGTAGCCGTTTTTATTGCAAAAGCCCTGAGACATGTGGACCAATATAAATGAATGCTGACATCAACGATACCTAAACATTTATCTGATTAATGGTAGATAGTCTTACCTGGACGTAGTTTGCATTGATGTAATCGGAGAAAGGATCATCCGGATTTTTCTTCAGAATGACCCGCGTGTCATCATCTATTATTTGCAATTAATACCGAAGGTTTAATATTGTAACAGCTAAGGGAGGAATAATGAATACAAGCGCAATCGTATACGACAATAACAAATAAATCAAAAGGGTTATTTTTCTGCTTCAGATTCATTCCCTTATGTCATTTTTTCAGTTTCGGGTGTATAGGTATGCTTTCGCTTGCATCGAAGTTTTGGTTCCTGCTAAGCAGTAATACCGAGTTGAAATAACTGTCTGCTGTCCCACTTTTTGGTAATTAATAATGGTTTCATATTATCGCTAATAATACGTACATGCTATTATGTTTGTATATCTGTTCTTCTGTTTGTTCTCGGGCAGTGATCCATATGTATGTGGTTTGATAAGACCTCTAGGAAACATCTGACCAGAACAAAATTTCGTTAAATTTCACGCTCCCGTGTTCTCTAAATACTTTGAAAGCTTGAAGATTAACTAGAAAATCCGCTCTAGAGTATTCTAGGCTCACAATTAGTAAAACGTCGATGCTTTACGGAAAGAAAAATAAGTTTTACCCTAAACTGCGACTTCAGCAGCCCGTTGGCGATTGATTCTCTGGCATAATCTTCGAAGTCTTCGATTTTAACCGGGTATGAGTAGCGACTCCATGCAACTACCCCAGGGGTGCTGATAATCTCGGACAGCTCTCTATCGGTTGACACAACCGAAGGCAGGGGCTGTTGAGTAGTCCAGATACTCCTTGACTTGACGAAATTCGTTAGAGCTTCTGAATATGAAACTAAATTTCGTAGACGAATTCGCCTGAAGGCAGTCCACAATTTTCTGTAATGTTGATGACCCGATCTTATTTAGCAAAGATTAGTTTCAAGTAAGGGGGAAATGTCGCTTTCAATAGTGTCAAATGCTCAGATGTTATAAAATGGAACAGAATAGATTGATTTTGTCTCGTTTGTAGCTGTTCAGTTTTATTGTACATTTTGAAGTTCACACTCGAACTGTCCTCTGTTGTTCAGTTTTGTTTTCCATCAACGGCTTAGGAAGGACGTATTCTGATCTGATCAAAACACAATATGCTTACCGGTGCCAAATAAAGATTAGAACACCACAGATAAGAAAGATCAAGAGAAAAGCGATCCACAAGTTCGATCCTCCAGGGCTGTCGACTGCTTCTGTTGACTGCTGATTCGGCTCGTGTTGCTTCACGCCAACTGCTGCTATCAGCGACGGGGTAGCGATCGCAGAGATGTAGATCTGGTCATCCAGAACAAGTACAACCACGTAAGTCTCTTCGGGATTCAAAGTACAGACTTTTGAGCTATTGTTGGTCGGGTCTCCGCCAATCGTTAACTCTTCAGGCCAATCACTTGCATACTGAAACGACACGATGATTCGGTAAAGAATGCGCAGGTGATAGTTATATTGCGCAAGAAACCACAATTGACCATTCTCGTACGTACAATAATCTTCGTAGAAATCCACCCCGCTTCGGTTTCAGTCATGTTGACAAGCTTCCTTAGGTCCGCTGATATATTTTGGTACTCACAGGGTAGTGCGCGTCGCCCTTTCACGATAACTTTGCCGTGGCTATATCGGGTCGCGTTCACGACACCAGGAATTTTCAGTGTGATAGAATTTCCCTTACGCTCTACCATTAGTGCTTTTCCACTCCCAAAGCCTACACTTGCCGGAGTTTGAAACAAGGCGATAGCTGGTTTGCTAGCTCCATTATTATTGATTGCTGTGATTGAAAAGTTATAGAGCGTCGAGGTCAGAAGATGGAGAGTCATGTTGCTGGTGCATTCTTGCTGGTTGGACGACAGCTGATGAATTTTTAATATCTGGTTCCTAAATGGTGGCGCTTCCTGTAATTTCGAATTCACGACGAAGATTTTGACTCTAAACCGGGCGATATGTCTGCAAAAATGCCCAGTGTGATGCCACATGAGCGTCACGACGCCCTTTCCTTGACTAATCACTCTGAAATTTCGCGGCTTCCTCGGTGCTGTGAAAAAGGAGAATACTCAGTACTTCTTTTTGCGTGAATTGAAGTAGAAAAACGAAACATTGACATGAAATTTGAATAAACCTTGATTCCGAATCCATGACGAGTCTTCTAGATGCTCAGAACACGTCTTGTATTTGTTACATGAACCCGTTGGGCATGGTGCGAGATCTACGTCCGTCGGTTCGGCTGGAAAGAGAGGATGTATCAGATTCAATACTGTATTGGCGTAACGCTGACAATAGGTCGCTCGTCAAAGATAATGCCGAGACCTTGCCGTTCGTTGATTAAAATTCTCGTATCATTTGGTTTGCTTCACTATCTTCCATATTCTCATCTACTACGAAAGTGCCATTTTTTTTAGGACGATGTCACGAAATACCATCCTAAATCGCTCGCTTGACGCCCGGTACAGGGTGGTAAACATAGGGAAATGCCAGGAACAGAAGCGATACCAAATAGTTCAAACTTTTTGATTACATTATCTCTACTAAGATTTGCGTTACATTCACTACTATCACGGTCCTGCAGTGAACTCACCCGAGCTGGTTGTATTGAAGTCTTTTTCTGGACTTTCAAAATAAGCCCAAAATCCATATGTGGTTAGCGCCTGCATTACAGCCCTCACGGTGTACCGTGTCCCAGGTACTAGCCCGCAAATGGTAGCTTCGAATGTGGACAGATTCTGTAATTTTGTTTCTGGGATTGTCCAGTCTTGCTGCCCAGTCTGAAAATGTCAAATGTGATGATTTCCTCTATCTAAGTGAATTGTTGTTGAATATCTCACAGCATTGCAAGTTCGATAACAACCCCATATGCGTCTAGTCAGAAGGCACGAGGACTTCTTCTAGTTACTCTTTCGTACCTTTAACTGGAAGTGCAGGTCTCGTACCTCTTTCGCATCGAGCTCCGCAGAATAATTTAGACGCAATACTGCAGTTGTTCCTTCAACGTTCGACACATTTGGCGCTTCTAGCTCTGACAACAACCGAAATGAGACTTAGTGTATTGAGAATAACGAAATACGATTGAACAAATGTTGATCTTACCTCATCTTGTGATATTATTATACAGAATAATGTGAATGATATTTAAATAGATTTGTGAGCATTTGACTTTAAAGATTATTGGAAATTACTTGTTTTGCAGTATGGAGGCAGGTAATGATCGGCGCAGTCACGTCTGCAGAGTCCATTTGTATTTACGCAAGCTTTGTTCTCACAGTGGTTACAACTTCCTCGACAATCGTATCCATAAGTACCGTTACTGCATTCTGTAAATGTGGTACCGTTACAATTGAGTCTATGCGAGATTCACTCATGTTCGAATGACGAATAGCACTTGCCTTCATTGCAATCACTGCCTGTAAATCCTGGGGTACAGGTGCAGCCAGATTTCGCACAGATAGACGCGCCTCTTTCCCAAAAACTCTGTTGGTATCGACAGAACTCACTTACATTCTCACGAAGACACTTTTGCAGACCTAGGAGAAGCAGCCATAATTTTTCTAATGCACACACTATCTTCTGTTAAGTACCCGGTGAAATATACTGACAAGGGAAGACCACAAAATATTTCTCGCCACTTAAGGTGAGTTCTGGTTTATGCCAATGGACCTTTCGTAAAGGGATCATGCTGGCTTTATTTGAAGAAAAAAAAAAGAACGGTAAGAAAGCACGCAAAACTCATCTCGAACGGTGAAAAGCACTTGGAGATCTACCCTTGCGGACGAAAAAAGCGTCGAGCATGGTTCTAATCGAAAGTTGTACACTCACTACTGGATATATTATGAGCCTTCGAAGTGTTCATCGTGACTACTGAGTTCCCTGTTAAAGATAATTTTTGGCAACTGGCAACTGGGAAAACATAACTACTTCCGTTTTGTTTTCCAGTCGTAATTGTTGAAGATACTCGTACAGCTTCTGGAATCGATGTATCCAATTGTGTAGACCGAGGTCTGTTAAGAAAATTTCGTCAAGTCGTCTCGGCGTACGTTCAGACTCACCTGTTGATGGGCATTTGCGCCAGTGATGTATTGCCCATCGGGGCTCCACGCTTCTCGGGGCGTCTTGCCTCATTTGAGTAGAGATTTCGAGTTTGATGTCAGGCAGATACTCGCGTGAAACGTTTGCGTACAGTTTCTCAAGGTGCCAGGCTGGTAATTTATCAGATTCAGGTTTTTCACGTCCATGAATACTTCCAATCGTCGAAATACGATCACCGTGGGTATTCGCAAAGCTGACAATCATTTCGCATTTGGAACAAAGGCTGACAAGCAGTTCGATGCAGAGGCTCCGCTCTTCGTAATCTAAGATCTCCATATATAACTTGGTATCTGGGTTCGTTGTCAGCATATAGTAGTCTGAAACCGATTTATGTAAGAAGAAGAAACTGAAGGGTCTCAAGCTAGCCGAATTCTGCAAATTGCACGAAGTCTCATCTCCAACACTCGACTTCCAAAATTTGCTGTATTTGGCCAAATAGCTAGGTACTTTAATCAGTAGGTATATTTTGATATTTTTTTAAAAACATTTTCGTCGCCCCATTACCTAAACTAGATCAATCTTGGGCGAATTTAATTTAAGATTTCTGAATTATTCAAGGGCTTCGTGTACCGAATATTTCGGCTGTTTGAATTGCTGAAAAAAAATTAGTGCATTGCTGTCAAAAGTGTGTATCGTAACAGTCTCTGTCGTAAATCGTATATTATATTACTACTGGTCATTTAATTTGATTTTAGTATCCCGTACGGCCAGAAGGGTGTACACGGCATTGTGGTCCTTTTAATCTTCCATGCTATAAGACGAACTTGAGCTGCCATAAGGACGTTACGATTACAGGTTCTATGTCCATGTGGCACTGTAGTCTTTCGTGGCCCTGGTAGCATTTTGGAGATCGCAAGCACTATCCGCAATGCGATTACGGTCTGCTTCTGCTCATTTCTGTGGATTTTGCATCAGAAATATCCCGAAGCATTCGTACGCGGCCATTGTGGATGGCTTGTTGAATGCCAATCACCTATAGTTCGTCTGCACAAGACTTACGGCAGATTTGTGCAAGCGGTCTTGCGATTTGTCGTATACACGGTGTATCCAAATTATATATGATGCGGTGGGTGACCGGCATGCGCGAATACGAAGTCAATTCAGAAGCATAAATTACAATAACTAAATGAATATAAACTCATCTCGATTGTGAAACTTACGTGTGTGCCAATATGCAGTTGGGGGATCAGTAATCAAAGCCAATGCTGAGCCATCATCTTCGGCCAAGCAAGTTAAATTTCTTGTGGGTTCTTCTCCATAATTAACCGGTCCTCGAATAAGAAGAACTTCTTGAAAACTCTCAGTAGCTAGTGAAATCACCCACAACGCAATCAGATACGGTGCCATCTAGGAAAATCGCATTTCCACATATTAGAAAGACCAGCCTTCGTAATCATTAAAAACTTAGGGATTATATCCTATACCGCATCTTCTTTCCTACCACTATTAATTTTCCTGCTGCTCTCGTCCGATGTAATAAATTTATTTTTTTGTTGAGTAGGTCCACTTCGACCCTGCAAGTCGTTTTAATTTCCAAAACTGCGGGTCGTTGGTAATCCACTGCAACACTGTAGTAACTTTTGGTACAGCACGAAAAGAAATTCTGTTCAAGACTGGAAATGTCATCCGACTGTCGATTGGAACCGCAAGAGCCGCATAGCTCTTTCGAGAGCACTTTCCTGTTTAACCATTGGCGATAAGCATCTGTACTTTATCCCTATATTTATTTTTACTCGGTAAATATTATCCTTATATTTAATTTCTACTCGATTAGATCCGAACGATAGTTGCCACGTCGCCACGTTGATGTTCTGTGTATGACTATGACTATGTACTCCAATCGGTATATCTGGGGTCTTCATACGACGGTCTTGTGTTGGAACGATAGCAATGCTATAGAAATTGATGAAGCGACCGAGAGCTATGAGTATCACACGCTGCAAAATTTGGTGCTCGCGGTGCACTTATGGATACCTCTTGTGAGAAATAAGGACTTGGAGGATCTCTGTATTTCCAGGCTCGTTGTCAACTCCGAGAATACGCAAGGATAGTCAACCACAACTTTTCACAATAAGAATTCAGAGATTTACGACTACAACGTAACATTTGATGGCTAGCCAATCGTTCGCAATAACGAATGGTACCAAAACGTTGAAGATACTTCGTCCCGAAAAAATTCATGGGTAAAATTCAAAAAGAAAGGTTCTGAGCATGGCTTGGTGATGCGACATATTGCGGTGTTTATGTATACCGAGCTGCTTGATAAAATTGGAAATTATTGTGTCAGCTGAAGGTGTCTGAAAAGTTTTTGCAAACTAGAAGAGTAAGACTTAATTATTCCTTTATTTACAATCAAAAAGTTCCTCTATTTATTACATAATTTTAAATGTGCAGTATGATACATTGTCCATTAGAAGCGATGTACTACATCAGAATTCAAGCGAAATGGTTACACATCTCGGAGAACTCGATATATTTCACAGCTGCGTCGCACAGGTACTCGAATTGTTCCTATGAAAAAGACACAAGTGTAATGCGTATTTGTTATGCATTTTTCACAACTTATTTATCGACGCTACATTTAATTATTGGGCATGAACTGGATGTGTTCATTTGTTGAATAGGATTTGTGAGCAATTTTTGCAAATAGTATCGAAATCGAAAAGGATTATTATTAAAAAGAGATGAAAATATATGGTTTGACTGCTAGTTTATGTTACCTGCGATTGCACGAAGTTTGGTCTGAATTGTCGAATCGCTTTAACGGAAAAAATGACATCACACTTCCGTTCTACAGCCATTCGTTCCAAGAGGAAGCTCAGAGCCAAGTAGAGACCACAGCCTGTGATACCGTCGCTAGAAATAAGTATAATTGTACTGGAGAAAATACACGTTTAAAGAATGGAAAATAACTGAAGTTATCACAAATTCTGCCTTATCTGTTTACATTGGTTTTGTTAACGGCACAAACAGACCATATACGTAACGAGTAGTTAAAAATAGATTCATCAAGGCGAGAATGGACGAAGCAAAAAATGTCAAGAATTCAAAGAACCAATAGATACTTACTGACAAAGAACCAGAGTCGGTCCTATATCTCGACGAATATTCTTCGACGACATCCAAAGCTCAATCAGTTTGTCGGGTGGCGGTGGTTTTCCATTTTTTCCCAAGCCCCATCCTGGGCACGTTAAAAAAGTAACTTGTTGAGTTCTTGCTCCCACCTGCGAGAGAGAAGGGGATGCAGAAAATGTTGAATGATACTCTCAGGAATAGAATATTCCTTCCTTCACGCTTATAAGGAAATGCTGTGTCCCCTGCAGTCTTGGGATACTTTATATGGAATTGCAGCTGAGTGCGTAGTAAGTATTGCATGAATTGGTTTACTTACCCCCGACGTATCCGTGAGCAGCAATTCGGTGATATTCGGAGATGTTTCTTGGTCTGTGTCCGTTTTCAATTCCACATTTATGAAAGGCACAGGATTAATCGGTTTTTCAACTGGGATGATGTCACAACATGTCTGGTCACAAAAATGAAGTATTTCACAATTATCTCGATGTATTTTTAAAGTACCCCTTACAAGGATACCAGAATATCTAGTAGCGCATGGAATAATTAGCTGGAGATATGGACCAGACTATTTTCCATTTTCCGGCTCATTTTAGTACTCACAGGATCGTTTGAATCAGGTTGCTGTAAGACAATGACAAGCTCGACTCTTTGCTCTGCGATCAATCGCCAGAAGTCAGATAGGGTCGAAGGCAGGGGTAATTGGGATGTCAAGTATTGCTTCTTGACCCTGAGACCATCGACGATGACCGCGCTGATGTAATCGCTATTGTTAACATGTGTTGGGTATCGTTGCAGGTATACCAGGCTGTTACCAACTGCAATTAAAATCATTGTGCGCGTAATTGAAGATAAAATTGTTTCGAAATTAGTTATTCGAGTCAACAACTTGGAACTTTTAATGCGTTGCCCGACCTGGTGCAAGTTCGGGAAATCTATTTTTCGCTAGCTGTGCTGGAAGAGGCGATCTCGAAGACATCTGAGGATGCAGTGCCTCATCTTGCCACGTGGTGTTACGAAGCCTGTCACAAAGCACGTATGCGAAAGCTTAATGCATGGTTTCATTTCACAAAAATGCCTAATCTCGCACTATAAGATGCCAACCTTTCTATATGTTGCGGTAATTTTTTTCTCAGCTCATTTATTGCCTGTGGCAAATTGTTGTTGCACTTCAGATCAGTTAGCGGAGCTACAAAGCATTCCGTGAGAACCACGTGAACAAATACGTATTGTCGTTCAGTGTCTACCATGTTCATCCGGCAGTCACGAAGCTTTTTGAACTCAGCCAGCACGTCGAGAGTCTGAAAAATTTCGAGTGGTAAGGTTTAGTGCAACCATAGCAGCCGCCGGTCGCTGAAACGTGGTGGAAAAAGTTGCAATGCGGTACTTTTCGCATATCGAAGATATGTTCCCTGTGATATACTTACTCCTTTAATAAAAGCACGCCGTAAGCAGATGTCGCATAAAATGATGGCACCAGTTCGACCGACACCTGCGCTGCAATGCACAATTATTGGTCCCTCTCCACTGGGTATTATTTGGAGTCTCTTCAAATACGAAATTACGGAATTCGGGTACATCGGCACAGCGTGATCAGGCCATCCAGTGTAATGCAGATGCACGATCTGTAAAGTAGTAGAAGGTTTCCCTCGTCAGTGACGGTAAAAGAATGGTGATAGTCGTGCCGAATGTACTTGTGGGAAGTTTTGCGATCGTACTTTTCGTGATTCATCTTTGCAGCTCACTTGAAATGTTCTAACGGTGTAGTCGGATAATACATGCTGGCTTTCGGTCACGACAATAATGTCACCGTACGTCTCGCTTGATCCAATCTCTGGCCAGTACTGCTCACATTTCACCTGAAATAGTTGATGGATTGATTTCTCGGCAATTTCTGTCCGTGATTTTTTTCTTTCACTTTTGAATTAAGCTTTGTGTCTCACTTTTGGACCTTCGATGATGTTCGTCAGCATGCAAATAATCAGAGCTTCCTCCTGCCAAACCATTCTCCAGAAATCTACGACCGTCTGCGGTTTGGGGCCTTGTGTCGCGATGTATGCTCTTTTTTTGCGGAAGCCCTGACCAATTATTAATTGCGTACGTTAAACCTGGCTCAAGTGACTTGCAA
This sequence comes from Tenthredo distinguenda, assembly GCA_947538915.1. Classification (NCBI taxonomy): domain Eukaryota; kingdom Metazoa; phylum Arthropoda; class Insecta; order Hymenoptera; family Tenthredinidae; genus Tenthredo; species Tenthredo distinguenda. The sequence continues at coordinate 7,592,906 of OX384531.1, forward strand.
TAACACATTGCTTTCATTAATAGTTTATAAAAACTCTACCTGGATGTAGTTCGCGTTGATGTAGTCGGAGTAAGGGTCATCCGGAGTCTTTTTTAGAACAACCCGCGAGTTGTCATCTGTTGTTTATAATCAATACCAAAGGTTTAGTAATGCAAGAAGTATAAAACTAAATAATTGAGAACGTGGTGCCTGAGCCAATAATAAATAAAGCAAAAAGACAATTCTTCTTCTTCGATTACTTTCTTCTGATATTTCGAGATTCTGGTATAGTATGAGTTAAATAAGCTTTAATTCCTGCTATGAAATGATATGAAATCGAAGTAACCGAATGCCTTGTACATTTTCGAATTCAGATGTTGACTCGTCGGTGAATAATAATGGCTTGTGATAATGGAGATATTCACTATTCATACATTATAACGGGCAGTGATAATACGTACATGCGATTATGTCATTATATCTGTTCTTAAGCCTGTTTTCTGGCAATGCTCCATATTTGAACGGCCTATTTTTGCCCCTTGGCAACATCTGACGACAAAAAGTATTTATTGAGTAGTTGGCTAACGAAGGAACAATGGGATGAATTTGTATGTCTCAAATTGAATGCCTTCCAAAATGCATATTCCTGAAGAAGGTGAAGGATCAACTCGATGACCCGATTCACAGTAACCTGAGTTTGGTATTTTGGATATGATGAAAAGATAGTATAAATTTCTTACTTGAAATTGCGACTCCAGTAGACCACTGTCGATGGAAGCCTTGACATAATCTTCGAAATCTTGGATATTGACTGAGCGTGAGTAACGATTCCATGAAACGTGATCCCTTAAACTGATATTCTCGGACAATTCTACTTCGGCTGATAATGGACAGGTTGGTGTCTGTTGAGAAGTGCAGGTAGTTGTCGACTTGACGAAATTCGTGAAAATTTCCGAACACGAAACTAGATTCCGTCGGTGTACTTGCGTCAGGGCATTTGAACATTTTCTGAAATATTGATAACCAGATTTGAGTAGGCATTGATTAGCTTCGACAAGCGAACTGAGAATGTTCTTTAGATGAACGAGATTTGTCGATTTCACAAGATGTGACGAAAGTCACAACGGATAGACTTTCCAAGCTTTATGAGTTCTTTTTTCATCCAGCGCTGGTAAAAAACGTGTGCATGCAATCGGTCGAGACATCGATGGAGAGTTCAGACCAGGCTACAGGAATATATGCTTACCGGCGCCAGATGAAGAGTGGAAACAAACAGATCAGCAAGATGAAGGGAAAAATGAGCCAGATTGAGTTTGATGCCCTAGCTTCTACGGAGGGCATATATATCGGTAACGAAGTGATTACAGCTGACTTATTGTCGACCTGATCGAACACATCGACCATAATTACATAAGTTCGTTCAGGATCTAGGGAACAGCTCTCCGAGCTGTCATCGTTCGGGTCTTTGCCAATTGGCAAGTATTCAGGCCTGCTTTTCGGATTCTAAAATAATGCGGGGGTTAAGGAAAGGTGAACAGATCAGAGGTAGATATTCAATTGAAGAGGGCAAAGCTAACGATTCTCGTACTCACGGGAAAGATAGCAGCGATCCATCCGTCTTCGAATTCGGTCAGGTTGACGCGCTTTCTTATATGGTCCGGAATTGGAGAACTTTTACATGTCGGCGATCCCTTCACGACAACTGTCATGACAGTGTCCAGGGTGTCGTTTATGACGAAAGGTAGTTTTAGAATGATGGAACTTCTATCTCGTTTCACTTGTAGTTTCTCTTCGCTGGCGAATCCCAGACTTGCTGGGACTGATAAATTTATGTTGACCCGCTGGCTATATTCACGTGAATTGAATATTCGGACCCAAAGGTAGTAAGTCGTTGAGGTCGACAGGTATAATGTCAGACAATAATATGACAGACACTGCTGTACCGGATAAGATTCTCGACCCGGTAAATTCAACAACTGTCTATGCCTCAGTCTTGTCACTGATTGTTCCACGTCAATTTTAAATGCTGTGATCGACCATTTGCAAGACGATGGGGGATCGTAAATCAGCAGAACGCTGCCGTTTCCTCTGTGGAATGCTTTCCAGTTCGATGTTTTGATCGGTGCTGCGAACATGAAGGGATTGGTGGATTCATCGACAGGTCGTCCGTTATGTTTGGTTTTACGGTATTTTGACACGGGTGAAACCCCGAGGGTTTTTTGACACGCTTGCGGAATCTAACCCTGAATCGCACTTACCTTGGACTAACGATAACTTTCAGCAATTTTAACGAGCACGACAATAATGATAGAAACAATTATTGGTGCAGGAATTTCTTGACTTCGAAAAGAGACATTTGGTCTGAAAACACTCACATATATGCAAAAGACAACCGCTGTTTCACTCACGACCTACATTTCCGAGATTTCGTGTCACATACTCAATTAAGTCATCATATGTTACGTCGTTGTGAGTGCCTAACGTGGCATCGGAATTATATAGGTTTTGTAATAAACTCACGCTCGCATCTTGTAGTGAAACTCGTTTCGGGGCTGGTCACCTCACATCCATCTCTCGTCCTTACTACAGCCCGCAGTATGTATAGTGTCTCCGGTGCGAGGTACTTGATCTGGTATTGATATATCCAAGGAGCACCCGATCTTGCCAAATTCGCAAAAATGGTTTCCCAGGGTCCAGTTTTTGTCTGGGAAAGTCAAACGTGGTAATCATTTTTCAAAAAGACCTCAATACTGCTATAGTAGTCACAACGTGAAATTGCAGCTCTTGCATATACCTTTATCTGGATGGAAATATTCTTAGTAATCTTCGCATCGCGCTTCCGGTAATACAGAATCGCCGTACTTGCAGTAACATCTGATACATCCGGTGCTCTTACCTCTATCGTAAACCAAACTCATATTGAGTATATCACGAATGACAAGTCTAGCATCTGATAAGATAGGTATGTCATTTTCCCCGGACAGTCACATAAGAATAAGGATTCAAGAGCAGGGGCAAGGAAGTTTTATTTCTATGGTGCAATAATGGGTCTAACATAAGATAAGTCAGAAGAGTTTACAACGGTTATCTATGAATCGTCAGATATGATATGTGATAGATTATTCGAAAGTACCTGTTTCACAGTGGGGTGGCAGATAATAATCTTTGCAGTTTGAGTCGCAGATTCCAGTCCTTTTATCGCAATTTCCAGACTCGCAAGGGCGACGGGTTTTTTGGCAATTATATCCGTATTGACCGTCAGGACATTCTGTGAATAGCATTGAATTAGAGTTGGCGTTTTGCGTATGAATGAAGTGCATTCACTCACCCGTACTACAGTTGCTGCCCATGAACCCTGGGGCACAGATGCAGTCAGATTGGTCACAGATAGATGTTCCCTTACACGAATTAGTGCAATTGAATTTACAACTCGGACCCACCCGTCCATTGGTACATTTTGGTAGGCCTGGGGTACGCAACGATTATATATGTGACACATGGCAGTTTCTGCTTTCGCATGATATACAAAATTTCCTAATACGAACATGAAGGAGTTTAATCTAGTTTAAAGGCCGTGTACTCACCGGTGGGAATTTTCTGAGTCAACGGAGCGTTTGAGTTGATCACGATACTTCGACTGTATGATAATTGTTGGCATCTGAGAACCGGGGAAGCAAGAAATGTCTGATTCGATAATTCATCGAAAGTTCTCGTGGACGTCCTTACATGACCTGAAAAATGCACGCTATTCTTCATCGAGGCCAGCGATGAGAAATTTTTCAAGCCGCCTGGATTGCGTTTGAACTCACCTACTGAATCACATTTTCGAAGACTATCGATTGCCCACCAGCCTCGGGCATGATTGCCTTTCATTGTCGAGACGATTTTGAGAGTAACATTACGACCATGGAATTCTTCTGGAATTGGGTCAAGTTTAACAACTTGCCTGGTGGGTAATTCACCATCGACAAAATTCCGAGATCCATAAACCCTTCTAAATATTTCGTGAATGTTGTTGTCAGAGGTGAGAACAACGCGGACTAGTAGTTCGCATTCGATACAAAGGCTGAACGACAGTTCGATGCAGTAATTTGAGCCTCTGTAGAGGAATGGAACGTAAGACAACACGGAGTTCTTTTCTTCTGTCAGGAGATAATCGTCTAAAACACATACCTCCCAGTTTATATACAAGCACCACGGTGCATCAATTCACATCGATATAGGATAAACGACGGCGTTCTACTCACAGAAGTGAAATCGAATGTGCCCTGTAGCTGAACTTTGAACAAACAGATGGTTGACGGTTTTCGATGTTTTGAAATATTTTCTGAAGTTAAATTCGCCATCACTGTAGGATTTTAATCCGCTATAATCCCTATCCCATCTAAGAGCGAAGGTTCGCCACTCAGATGCATCGATGGCCGATCGACTTGAAAGCTGGGGCAAATTGTATTATTTAACCGGTATAATATACGACCCATTACGACTGATAACCTGGCTGGTAACCTGACTTCGGGTAAAGTCTGAGAATCTTGAAAAACTCAGATCCATTTGCCAGAATGAATGTATAGAGGAAGCAATTTTTCCGTTTAATACCTGGTATGGTGCTATTTCGTTCCCGCATGGGTCCTGTGATAATGGCCCGTCTACAGTTTCTCTAGGTAAGCAAGACCGAAATACAGAGGTCGTATTCGGCCAAGCCGGGATGGTGATCCAAAAGCATGAATTCGCTGATACGAGTTTATCCTTTTCGCATAGTCGTACGTTAATGTCTCCCAACCCCCGAGCAGAAAACACCAAGGTGCCTGACTCTGGCACATTTCTCACGTATTGGTACTCGTTTTTGATGTCATCCCGTGGAAAGGAAAATTGGCTGAATTCTGTAATGTTCGCGAACCAGAGTTGGACTTGTATTGAAATTGCTGAATTACGTGGTTTCGCTAAGAAAGACCGCATGTAAAAAAATTGACAGTAACGTCTTCGGCACCAATAATGCACGCGGTTTCCAAATTTTTACTAGTATGCAAAATATATTTTCTTTATTTTCAGAAGTATGCCATTGACAATTACCTTCCCATCGAGAATCGAACACGGGACTCATGGGGTTTGTGGCCGAATTGACTACGTCCCATGCCTTTGTTTTATTCCAATCAACAATGAAATCGTTTTGTCCAAGTAATGTAGAGTGTGGAGTGATTCCGGGCTGCATTGGTACGGTTTCTGAAATTGTTTCCTCGAATCTCAATCTGAGCTACGTATCATCTACGTATTTCGATCTACGATTTGACATGTGATTATATGAGCTGTACTTGCGTGTCCAAGGAAGTCGGTAGTCCCCCCAATAAATGCATGTAGTATAAACTACCGAAATGTGTGGTTTAAGGGTGAGCGAGGATGTTTAAGGATGATCAATAAATGCAAGGTCCATTTAAGAAGTTAAAAACAATAAGTAGACTTTATTTTACTTCGCCCTCGTGCAATTCACTCAACTCCGTACATACGTCTTACTGAGTCGCTGGTCAGGTCAATTCTCTCGCTCTCGCAATACTCCTTGAAGGCGTTCGACGTAAATGCCGTCCCCCGGTCAGAAACGATTCTTCGTGGGTTCCCAAAAACGGCGGACTGCTTACGCAGGCGGTCTAGCACCTCAGCTGTATCCGTCGACTTCGTAGGGTACAGCCACACAAACTTCGTAAACGCGTCGACCACTACGAATACATGCTGGTATCTCTTCTTAGTCTTTGTCATCGGGCCTACGTGGTCTATATGGTACGTATCTAACGGGACATCACCTTTTGCGATAGGGTTCAGGAACCCTTCTTGCCTACCTTGTTTTCTCTCCGCTAGTATACAGTTCACACAATTCGCTAGCACTTTCTCTACTTTTTGCCGCATCGCTTTAAACCAAAAGTCTTTACGGACAATAGCTTCCGTCTTATTTACCCCGAAGTGCCCACGCTCATGTGCCTGGCGCACTACCTGGGTTTGCATACTTTTCGGTACTACTACTAGTACATCATTATCTACTTCCTTATATAATAGATCGTTCCTTATTAAATACCCGTCGGCTTGGTTGCGTGTTGCGGCGTCCAATATTTTCCGCAAGTCGTCATCCTCATTTTGCGCTCTTACCAATCGCGCAATCAAGCCGTCGTCACTTTCAGTTACCAATAACGCACTCGGCAACGGATTACGACTCAAGGCATCCACATGCTGCATACTTTTACCCGGCCTATGGCATACTTCGTAGTCGAACTCCTCCAACAACAAAGCCCATCTGGCTACTCGCACACATAAATCTTTTTTCTTCATCGTCATTGCGAAAGCCTGACAGTCAGTGATAATCTTGAACGGAATTCCCAGAAGGTAAACCCTAAACTTCTTCAAGGCCTTCATAATCGCGAGTACTTCCAGCTCGTAGCTGGTGTACTTTTCCTCGGCCGGTGTCGACTTACCACTGGCATAGTAGACCGGATGGAATCTCCCGTCGTCACTACCCAGTTGCATTAAAATTGCCCCGTACCCTAAACATGATGCATCCGTGTGCAGTTCTGTCTCCGCCCCCACGCGATACAACCTTAGCACGGGCCCGCTACTTAGCGCTGTCTTCAGTGCTTCAAAAGCTTCGATCTCTTGATCCCCGAAACTGAACTTCGCGTCTTTTTTCAGCAATTCCGTTAACGGCCTAGCTATTTTTGCGTACCCTTCAATAAATTTTCTAAAATAACCCGTCAGCCCTAAAAAGCTTTGGACCTTTTTAACGGTTGTCGGCCTGGGAAAATTTGCTACGGCTTTCGTCTTATTCTCGGACGGCTTAATGGTATCTTTTGAAACAATATGCCCTAGATATTCGATTTCCGTTTGCAGAAATCTACACTTACTCCAATTAATTATTAATCCGAATTGACTCGAAACTTCCAACACGAGCCTTAAACGCTCCATAGCTTCTTCTACGTTTGCCGCTAGAATTATCAAGTCGTCCATGTAAACAACTAGATATTTCCTATCAATCAATCTTTTAAAAACCGTCGCGACAAACTTCTGAAAGATAATTGGCGAAATACTTAATCCGAACGGCGTTCTTAAAAATTCATACTGCCCGTTTGGCGTCACAAAGGCCGTATACTTCTGACTTTCCTCGTCTACCGGTACGTGGAAGAACCCGTTTTTCATGTCTATCGTCGTGAATATTTCCGCGCCCTGCAGAGAGTCTAGCTGGTCTTCGATCAGCGGTAATGGAAAGCGTGGTCTCTCAATTAACTTATTTATTTCGCGATAATCGACGCAGAGTCTCGTCGAGCCGTTTTTTTTCTTTACTAACACTATCGGACTCGCGTATTCTGAATTAGACGGTCTGATGATGCCTTCCTGCATCCATAGCTTCACCAAGTCTTCTACTTCCTTCTTCTCCGACGGTGAGAGCCTTCGTGGCCTACTCGCTATCGGGACATCGTTTTTCAATATTATTTTAGTCTTGATCCCTACGTCTCGCGTCTTTTCCGGCTTGTACTTCTTTATAACCTTACGGATCTCCTCGCGATAATAAGGTTCTTTAACATGGGACAGGTCAACTTCGTCCGCTTGATCAACTACGTTAATTCTGAAAATATGTGGCGAATCTACTTTATCGTCGTCTGTCCTGTCGAGTCTTAAAAATGCCACGATACCTCGTCTTACGCGTAGTTCTACTTGGTCAAGAAAGTCGGTACCTAACAATAGACTGTGCTTTAGAATCGTACTTGAAACTACATGGAACACGACGGGAAACTCGTCGCCATCGACTGTCATATTCTTAGTAAACTCACCCATAGTCGTATTGCCTGTGGAGCCGAAACCTTCGAACTTAAGATTACTATCATGCAAGGCTGGTGACCCTATCTTCTCGTACTCGTCTGATCGTATGAAAGTAAGGTCACTGCCTGTGTCGACTAATGCTACGAACTTATGGTCCTCTAGAGCCACTTCCTTCATGTACTTTTGTTTATTCGGACGCGACACAATGTACGCCTCCTTCGGCTTAGTCGGACACTTTGCCGCGATATGCCCGTAATCGTTGCACTGAAAGCACTTTGTGCCCTTTTCCTTCGCCGGACACTCCGCACCCACATGTTTTTTATCACCACAATTGAAACACCGTTTCACTGGCGTAGCTTCGTCTGTCGTCTTCTTCTTGACACCTTTTCCGTCGGGCCGCTTCGCTTTATCGTCCTTCCTTTGCTCTGCTGGCTTTGACTTCGACTTCATCTCATTCTTCATGGCTTCGTACTGCTTGAATTTTTCCTTCAACTGTCGAATAGTCTTCGCTCCGTACAACACCGCTTTATTTGTTGCCTCGTCTGGTACACCCTGTATAATGTATTGAATCACGGACTGCGTGTCGACATTCGCTTGGGCAGCAATCTCGAGCATCTCATAAATATACTCCTGGGATGTTTCCTCTGCTTTCTTTCTGCGCTGCGACAGCTCCATATGCACCTTGTGGCCACTGACGGCCTCGTCAAACTCTTCTTTTAAAGCTTTTTTAAACTTAGTCCATGTTTTTGTACATTTTTCGTGTTTGACAAACAGTTTCGCCGATCCCTTGAGCAATCGCTTGCCGTAGGCAATCTTGTGGACATCGGACCACTTGCACAATTCAGCCATTTCTTCAAAGTCTTCTAGCCACTGCTTTATACTCATGTAATCGTCGCCACTGAACTTTTCGAGAGATTCCTCAACGTCTTTGAACGTTAACAGCGCGCGTTGAGGTGATTCTCGTCTTCTGCGTCGTCTTGCTCGGGCTGGAGCTTCGTCTTCTTCTTCTGAAACTTCTTCATCGTCTTCGTCGTCGTCGGTATCTGCGTCTGGGTTTAATTGGCCGTTGCCGTCTGCGCGGACCTCTTCGTCGTTACCCTCAGCATCATCTTCTTCGTCGTCAACGTCGTCGCCTTCGTCGTCTTCTTCGCCCGGAGCAATGCGTTCCCGTTCTAGCAGCAATGCTGCCCTTAGTCGTGCCTGTAACTCCGGCTTCCTACCGGTCACACGGAGTTGTCGTCGTCTGAGTTCTTCTTTGAGATTGATGACCTTCATCCCTGCAACCCGTTCGTCATTGAGCTCTACTGCGTTGAGTCCTTGTACCACTTGTTCAACCTGGTCGGCCATAATTTACAACTTATTGAACTTAAACTTACACTTTACTTTCTACACTGTCACTTATCACTCGTGTCTTTTCACTTGCCAGTCACTGTCACCGTTCGCTAACTACCCTTATCCCGGTTGAGCCCCCAAAAATGTAGTATAAACTACCGAAATGTGTGGTTTAAGGGTGAGCGAGGATGTTTAAGGATGATCAATAAATGCAAGGTCCATTTAAGAAGTTAAAAACAATAAGTAGACTTTATTTTACTTCGCCCTCGTGCAATTCACTCAACTCCGTACATACGTCTTACTGAGTCGCTGGTCAGGTCAATTCTCTCGCTCTCGCAATACTCCTTGAAGGCGTTCGACGTAAATGCCGTCCCCCGGTCAGAAACGATTCTTCGTGGGTTCCCAAAAACGGCGGACTGCTTACGCAGGCGGTCTAGCACCTCAGCTGTATCCGTCGACTTCGTAGGGTACAGCCACACAAACTTCGTAAACGCGTCGACCACTACGAATACATGCTGGTATCTCTTCTTAGTCTTTGTCATCGGGCCTACGTGGTCTATATGGTACGTATCTAACGGGACATCACCTTTTGCGATAGGGTTCAGGAACCCTTCTTGCCTACCTTGTTTTCTCTCCGCTAGTATACAGTTCACACAATTCGCTAGCACTTTCTCTACTTTTTGCCGCATCGCTTTAAACCAAAAGTCTTTACGGACAATAGCTTCCGTCTTATTTACCCCGAAGTGCCCACGCTCATGTGCCTGGCGCACTACCTGGGTTTGCATACTTTTCGGTACTACTACTAGTACATCATTATCTACTTCCTTATATAATAGATCGTTCCTTATTAAATACCCGTCGGCTTGGTTGCGTGTTGCGGCGTCCAATATTTTCCGCAAGTCGTCATCCTCATTTTGCGCTCTTACCAATCGCGCAATCAAGCCGTCGTCACTTTCAGTTACCAATAACGCACTCGGCAACGGATTACGACTCAAGGCATCCACATGCTGCATACTTTTACCCGGCCTATGGCATACTTCGTAGTCGAACTCCTCCAACAACAAAGCCCATCTGGCTACTCGCACACATAAATCTTTTTTCTTCATCGTCATTGCGAAAGCCTGACAGTCAGTGATAATCTTGAACGGAATTCCCAGAAGGTAAACCCTAAACTTCTTCAAGGCCTTCATAATCGCGAGTACTTCCAGCTCGTAGCTGGTGTACTTTTCCTCGGCCGGTGTCGACTTACCACTGGCATAGTAGACCGGATGGAATCTCCCGTCGTCACTACCCAGTTGCATTAAAATTGCCCCGTACCCTAAACATGATGCATCCGTGTGCAGTTCTGTCTCCGCCCCCACGCGATACAACCTTAGCACGGGCCCGCTACTTAGCGCTGTCTTCAGTGCTTCAAAAGCTTCGATCTCTTGATCCCCGAAACTGAACTTCGCGTCTTTTTTCAGCAATTCCGTTAACGGCCTAGCTATTTTTGCGTACCCTTCAATAAATTTTCTAAAATAACCCGTCAGCCCTAAAAAGCTTTGGACCTTTTTAACGGTTGTCGGCCTGGGAAAATTTGCTACGGCTTTCGTCTTATTCTCGGACGGCTTAATGGTATCTTTTGAAACAATATGCCCTAGATATTCGATTTCCGTTTGCAGAAATCTACACTTACTCCAATTAATTATTAATCCGAATTGACTCGAAACTTCCAACACGAGCCTTAAACGCTCCATAGCTTCTTCTACGTTTGCCGCTAGAATTATCAAGTCGTCCATGTAAACAACTAGATATTTCCTATCAATCAATCTTTTAAAAACCGTCGCGACAAACTTCTGAAAGATAATTGGCGAAATACTTAATCCGAACGGCGTTCTTAAAAATTCATACTGCCCGTTTGGCGTCACAAAGGCCGTATACTTCTGACTTTCCTCGTCTACCGGTACGTGGAAGAACCCGTTTTTCATGTCTATCGTCGTGAATATTTCCGCGCCCTGCAGAGAGTCTAGCTGGTCTTCGATCAGCGGTAATGGAAAGCGTGGTCTCTCAATTAACTTATTTATTTCGCGATAATCGACGCAGAGTCTCGTCGAGCCGTTTTTTTTCTTTACTAACACTATCGGACTCGCGTATTCTGAATTAGACGGTCTGATGATGCCTTCCTACATCCTCGCTCACCCTTAAACCACACATTTCGGTAGTTTATACTACATGCATAATGGTCAAAAAATGGTCATAATGTCCACTAGGTAAACATCTAACAAACCTAAGGGAATTCTTCCAATTACATACAAAATACGGTTCAAATCCGTGTCCACCCGTTATGGACGTATCATAGTCGTAATTCACATGAATCACAGTTATTTATTGAACGTCTATCAGACGCATAGGCGTAAATCGGTCGTATGTGTGTTTTGTGTAATGTACATGCGTCCATAACGATCACTTGAATTTGGAATTATTCCAATCACGAAGCTTACCCTCAGGTTGAACTGGATTTCGAAGGTCATCATTCCAAACGAATGCTGCACGAAGGTCTTTTGACACACAAGTCAACTTGTAAGGATCACCTGTTCGTTGTGGCGTTTGGCGAATCATGAAAAGCTGGCCAAAACTGTGCCCTGCTAATAACCCCAAGCAGAATGCAATTAGGTATATCGAAACCGAAGAAAACCACATTTTCACAAACTTCTACACAAAGCTTTTGTCAACGGATAACTTTTTTCCTGGTTGTAATCATACGGTATCTTTCTTTCTTTCTTTCTTCCTTTCACACCATATTTCGCATTGTACAACGGCCCCTTCTTGTTTTATTTCTATCCCGTTTAAAACACTGATTATCGAAAAGAAAAGAGATTTATTGTTAGAATTTTTCGAAGCCGTGGCCACACGCTAATCGAACGCAATATTGTCGTAACTTTTCGAGCACGATGAATAAAATCACAAAGATCCCGTCGAAGACTGAATATAAAATGTGGCAAATCACGACTTAGCAATCTTGACGTTGAAGACCACACCAACCATAGCCTTGCTGGTGCACCATCCTGTTTGTCCTTTTCTGATAAGTCATTCGTCGTATTTCGTATACTTATTTTTCAATTTTCTACATCTACACAGGAAACCGCGGTTGCCACGACACGCTGATAGCGATCTTCTCATTACTCAACTCACGGTGTAGGAACTCTTTATAAGTTCAATAAAAAATTGGAATTGCGATACTCAACGACGCCCTTACATTGGGAACATCATGGTGCCAGGATGTGATTATTCTAAATTAAAACTAACATCTCAGGGTTGTCAACCATCGATTTCCGCATTTTTTTCGTTGAATGATAAGGAACCCTGCTCACATCTTTGCATTTGTATTTCCCAAGACTATCGAAGTTTCAGGCCATTCCGAGTCGACAAAACTGCTTGTATGTTCCTCATTAGTATCCATAATATTTTTCTCTATTTTTACACGCTGAGTCACAATTAGTGGGGTTAGCCGCATCTGTGTAGCAAGCAGTTCCAATATGAAAAAATTCACTACAATTCTTCCAAGTCCATCAGTGGGCTATAAAAATCTATGTCCATAGTGTAGGTGGATAGGAAGGTACATTATCATTTCGTGAGCATAATTGAATCTTACGATTATAGTAATCAGGAGCTTCTTGATCCTGAAAACTACGTAGATTCAATTACTGGGCGATAAATTATTGTTATTATTTTCTCTGAAAGGAGATTACGTCGTATGAATTTCTGTGGTCAAGCACGAAAACTTGGAGTGTTTGAAGTTTATCTATAAAGGATGATTCAGGTATCAAATTGTTCGTGCAAAGTTTCGAGGGGATTAACTTCTGAAAATCTATCGAATCAATTCTCTAGATAGTAATGGATAATTTCAGTAATCGTTCAAAAAATAATAGAAAAATGAATTGCAAGGTAGTCCTCCCGTTTCTCACGTCATGGTGAGTTCAGTTCATTTACAAGTAAAACTCACGCTTACGGTTATACTGTCTGCCAAATCGTCATAGAACAGAATGCAGCCAACATCCATACGTAATTATATTTTGAATATATTAAATTATCTAGCATTCTAAATATTTATTACATCAATGTCTATTTAATAAATATTGCATTATACATATTAAGAGTTCCTTTATTTATATAACATATAAAGATTGTGTTTCAATTCTTCATAGCATTAATAATCATTATCATTACAATCTCAATTCCTTAATGGGAGAGTCCGTCGAGTAGATAGACACTCTCGATTCTTAAATAAGATCCAAATATATCATATCGATCTCATAACTTTTACCCCGGTCTAGTGTCGATTCGTATCTTTAGGTAGACCCTTTATGAAACGAGATTCTTATTTTTTGACTCATAATCCGCTATCACGCGAAATTCGCGTATGTCTTGAAGCTCTCAGCAAAATGTACTGCCGCGTCGTACAAGTATTCGAATTGCTCCTGGAAATAGAAGAATTAAACTTAGGATAGGGTCGTTTGACTTGAAGGTAATTTATTCGGTAACTTTGCGCTGTTGTTATAATGTTTAATGATTTCTGAATTCAAATGTTCATATCGTTCAAAAAAGAAATTTGGTCCACCTTAGAGTATACAAACTCTGCCCTGGAACGACGAACTACTCGGACAGCTAAAATGACGTCACACTCCTGCTCGACTGTCATTCTTTCCAGCAAGACACTCAACGCCATATATAGACCGCAACCTGTGACGCCATCACTGATAACAATTATAACATATAATGATCCCGTGAAAAAGTTGATCGTAAATTTGAGCCGGTTGAATTACTCACTGGCATAGAACCAGGGTGGGTCCTTCAGTGCGCGAAACCCTCTCAGAGGCTGACCAAAGCGCCACCAATGTTTCAGGCGATGGTGGATTCGCGTCTTCTACGAGTTTCCAATCGTTGCATGTCAGTACAGTGACATTCTGAGTCCTCGCTTGTTCCTAATGGAAAAGAAGTGAATCGAGAGTAGAATTAGCACCCCTCTTCATCCGAAGATGAAGATTCCAACTTACCTCCGATGTATCAGTGAGCAATAGATGGTCAGTTGTAAAGTGTTCGTTCGAGTCGAAACTTTGTTTATTCTCCACCGTTATGAAGGGTACGGGAATAAACGTTGTTCCATGAGGGATTATGTCGACACAAGACTACAAATTGAATTACGAATTATTTCCAAACCGTAGGTATAACACTCCGGTGGTTGAAGGTCCATGAATCACGACAAGCATATCGTACGTTAGAATAAAATGAAATGAGAGGTTTGGTATACTCACTAAATCTTCCGCGCTAGGACGTTGCAGTATTACGATAAGCTCGACTTTTTGCTCGGCGACTAATCTCCAAAAATCTGAAAGGGTTGAAGGTAAAGGCAACTGGGAAGCCAGATATTGCTTCGCGACTCTGACGCCATCGACGCTGATCGCGCTGATATAATCGCTGCTGCTATCGTGTATTGGATATCGCCTCAGTTTCACCAAACTATGTTTGACTGCAATTCACGTAGATTTTTAGGATAATAATTTCGCGAAAAATGTCTCGGTTATCTAAGACGCATGGTCCAACCTGGTGTAAATTTTGGGAATCTATTCTTCGCCAAGTGTTCCGGATTCGGTAGTCTCAGTGGTTCCGAGGGGCACAGTGCCTTATCCTTCCAAGTAGAACCCTCAAGTCTGCGAAAAAGCAAATTTGTGAGGAAAAATTAAATTTTTCAAACATTCAGTTCGTACAATCGCGGGGCGGTCATCCACGGATCAGTCACGTAATCAGGGTTCAAAGTAAGCTTATGGTTGCAGTAGCTTCGCAATAACGAATCCTACAGTGTTTAAAATAAACCGCAATACTCCGTGATTGGACAAACAATTTCTTCGTCATTATGCAGAAGGGTGGCCCAATCGATAGGGAGCCATGCTTACCTTTTTATATGGGTTGGCAAGTCCATTTTCAGTTCTTCAATCTTTTCTTGCGAGACATCACGGCAGGGTAGTTTCGTTGGTAGTACGCGTAAGCATTGTGTGGGCATCAGGTGTGCCAGTATGTATTGCTGTAAATTGTCCAGCATGTCTGCTCTAGCATTGTACAGCTTCTGAGCCTCGGCAAACAAGTTTACATTCTGAAAACCATCAGGAACGATAGAGTATTGAACCAGACATAAATTAGCGATTTTTTTACGTCGTAACTTTGCAAACTACTTACTCCCTCTGCATCGGTATAATTGAGGCAAATATCGCAGAGAATTATGGTTCCGGTCCGACCGGTACCCGCACTACAGTGCACAACTATGGGTCCAGGTCCGGGATCTATGGAACGCAGATCGTTCAAATATTCAACGATAGAATGAGAATACATGGGTACTCCTGTCTTCGGCCAGCTCGTGTACTGGAGATGTTCGACCTGGGATCAGAGAAAAATCAGCCAAGATTAAACGCGACATAGAAAAATGAATGCATAATGCACAGATGAACTTTATTTTATGTACTTTTCGTGATTCTGCTTTGCGATGTGTTGTTAATTGAAACGTTCTATAAGTGTATTCGGCGTACACACGTTGTTTCACGTTCAAGATTGCGATGTCACCGTATTTAACCGTTCTTCCAACTTTTGGCCAGTACTGCTCGCACATTTTCTACACAAGTAAAGATCGGTCAGTTTTTGTCAAAAGTACCATTCCCAAATCATTTTGAAATTTCATTACCTCCCCATCCTCGACTACGTTTACCAGCATGCAGATAACGCGGACTTTTTCTTGCCAAATCATTCCCCAGAAATCTGCTATTGTGTTCGAAGTGGGACCTTGTGTCGCTATGTAAGCCCTTTCTTTGCGGTAGCCCTGCACCGTGGAATTGAATGAATTGTAAGATTTTCGGGAGCGAATAATAATACTCGATTGACGATGGACAAGCCTACCTGAATGTAATTGGCGTTGATATAGTCAGAGTTAAAATCACTCGTGTCGTTCTTCAAAATTACACGAGTCTCGTCATCTAAAAAAACGATGATTAAAATGGCGATAACTGAAATAACGAATGACTTTCAGCTGATACTGCCAATGTTGCAATGAGGACCCGTCAAATGGTGCCTGACTCAATTCTTGCTTACGCGACTGTAGCAGAACCATAATCGTTCCAATAACAAGGGTAAGGGCAATTTTTACCGAAATCACTTACACGCTATTAAATTTCCATATCTGTTTTTGGGCTTATTTTCGGGCAAATTTCCGGATCGATACGATTTTATCAGTCCTCTCGGTAGCATCTGAAAGATCAAAAAGTATGTATTTAGCTATGCAACAATTGCTAATGTGCTTTGTGTTCACGTATAGCTAAACGAAAAACTTTGTTGACAGAACATCCAGTGTCCAGTTTTCTTATCATTTTCAGAAAGAAGCCAGAAAGAAATCGAACGGACCGTAACGGTCTACGAATATTCTGGCTTGTCGTTAATTCGTTCTACTCTTCTTCAATATTGCAGAAACATTAATATACCGCAAACTCCGACTCAAGCTCTCCATTCTGAACGGCCATCTGGACCTGATGTTCGAACTCCTTCAATGTAATCGAATGAGGGTAGCAATCGGATGAACAATCGCCGGGCGGGTTAACCAGTTGAGTGTTGTCATAGTTGACCGAAGGTAGCGACTCCATTCGAGCATAGTAATTTTGACCTCTTCTGAAAAATTGATGACTTCTTGAAACTAAATGTTATTCAAGAGTTTGATCGTTCAGTGAATGACTCGAATGTTTTCTAACAAGAGACTGAATCGACTAACAAAACCCTTACAAATTCCTTATTCCCTAAACAAATTCCCTTATTTCTGTCGTGATTTGGGCGCTCTCTATATTGGCATTTTTCTTTTGAACTGGCACGCTGGTTAAGTTCAATCCACCAAAAATACTGAACACCGAATTTCATGGCTCACCGGTAAAAGTATAACAGCAGAAGTGAACAGGCCAGCAGCATCGGAAGAACAACCAGCCAGATAAGATATGGTTCACCACGGGTCGCGTCGTAGGTAGAGTATATCGGGCCTATCGTCAACGACGTGATGAAATCTGAAGTCTGATCAAACTTATCGAGTACAACGACCACGACCACGTAAGTCTCTGTAGGACTTAGACGACAATTCTCTAATGTAAGATGTTTCGGGTCATTACCAATCGTCAGATATTTAGGACGGCTTCCTCGCACCTAAAAAATAGTGTGAATTCAGGTAGGACGAATAAATGAAAGCTGATGTGAGAGTGAAATTGATAATTCTTGTACCTACCGGAAAGGTCGCAGCAATCCATCCCGTTTCAGAGACTGTCATATTGACGAGCTCTTTCAAATCGTCTGGCACTGTTTTTAGTGAGCCTTTGTTCGCACAGATTGGTGATCCTTTTACGATGACTTTGGCGATACTGTCTACGGTGGCATTTACCATGGGGGGAATTCTCACTGTGATGAAAGTTCTGTTGCATCTCATCACCATGTCCTCTCCATCTGGGAATCCTATGCTTCTCGGGACCCAATATGTCCTATTGGCTGCTCGGCTATATCCACATTTACTTAGTGCTTTGACGGAAAAATTGTATTCCGTCGATGTGTGAAGATCGAGCCTTAGTCGGTTGCCTTTATTGTACTGATTGTGAGTTATCGGCAATTTTTGAAAAATTCTTGTAAGTCTTGTCTGCCTGCAGTCAACGTGGATTTCGAACGATACGATCTTTGCCGAAGAATACTCAGGCTGATCCCATACCAGCGTTACGACGCCTCGGCCCTGGGTCGTTATGTTCAATTTCAGTGGTACGCTTGGCTCTGAAGAATAAAAGGACTCTCAATATGGCTGTATCGCATGTCGCTTGACTTTGTTAGTTAGATATGGATTGATATCCAAAACTGTAGCTCGCACGACAGAAATAACCTTATATAATTCGCGGAGGATTTGATGAGAAGACAGAAGGAAAAAAAGTGGTGCGTGCTTGGTATGCATATGTTCAAAATTGTGTTGGACCTGCAGTAATAAACTTACCTGTACATGTTGTAGTGAAATTTGCTTCTGGACCTACGAAAGTCACCTTTATCGGTCTTTTCATAGTGACCACTGCTTGCACAATATACGTTGTCCCTGGTGCTAGTGCGGCGATTGTTGTTTCAGTAGAATTTCCTGAGTTTGCAGTTGTGATGGCCCATTGTCGATTCGCCGTCTGAAAATACCGAGTGTGATGATTGCCTTATGATAAAATAACGAAATTGGAAGTTCCTAGTACATATTACAGCGATATTGTTCTTCCGCATATCTACGATACCATTGAATTGTAGTTTTTTTCTGTTATCTTTATTTGAAAGCGAAGATTGTCTGCCTCCTCCGAATGCAGACCTGGAGAATAATACACCAAGGCTGAGGTATCGGTAATCCCTCGTACAGCTGGCATTCTTAACTCTGGTGGCAACATAAAGTGCTGGATAATAAATTTCTACGAATACATTAGTATGATCACATACAGACGGTTGTATGACATATTTGAGCGCTACATTTTTCAATTTCACCCTAAACCACTTTAAATTGGAGATTCTATTACCGATTTGCATGCATTTCAACGTCTTTTTATGATAACAATGAGACAAATCTTCAATCATTATTCATCATGCGATATTATTATGTAATGGAAGAGATTCTTCACTATAAATTACTTGTTTTGCAGTCAGGTGGTAGGTAATAATCGTTGCAGCCGTTAATGCAGGATCCATTCGACTTCTCGCAAAATCCATTTTTGCACGATCCACATCTTTCCTGGCAATTATATCCATGATAATCATCAGGGCATGCTGCCAATGTAGGAATTAGGTATATACAATATGATCGAGCCCTAGAAACCTTCGAAGTTCATAAGTCTGCATAACTTCACTCGCCTACCTGTATTGCAATTACCGTCTGTGAATCCCGCAGCACAAATGCAGCCAGATGGATTACAAATAGAAGTTCCCTTGCACGATTCAGTTGCGTCCTTGGAACCGAATTTATAGACCGGATCTCGCCTGTCACGAAGATTTTCTTGTAAACCTGGGCAAAGCAATGATTATTTTTGCAACGCATAGCTCGATCTGCTGTTCAATATTTGGGAAAAGCTCTCGAACCAGAAGCAACGGAATATTGGTTACAATGGTTCAATACACACTACTGGAATTGTTATCGATGTACTCTGCGTGTGAGCTGACAATGGCATTCTCTTTATTGGACAATTTTTGGCACCGGGTTATTGGCGTATAACAGTCGAAATTTGAGTTTCGTTTTGTAGAAATGCTTATTTTAGACTGTCGCACATCATCTGGAAAAATGGGATACATAAACCTGTGTCGAATGTCATTAATTACGTTTGTTTTTTGACTAGCCACTTTCAGACTCACCTACTGATTTACATAAGCGAAGATTACCGATCGCCCATTGGCCCTGGTACCCAGTCCAATCCATTCTGGTCATGATTTCAAGCCTGGTAGAATTCTGATAGACTTTTGACAGCTTCGCGTTTAGTTTGACAACTCGCCAGGTCAACAATTTGCCGTGCACAGAATTCTCGACCCCAGAAATATATCCCATGAATATACTATCGCCTTCGCTATTCACAGCACGAACTTCCAGTTCGCAGCTTGGGCGAAGAGCGACCACTAGTTCGATGCAGAAGTCTTCTTCGTCGTGTGTGAATTGGTTCGTAGATAACTTACTATTTTCTTTCGTTGTCAAGAAATATTCGTCTGAAAAAGAGTTTCTTCAATTTGTAACGATGCAATTGTTACAATTTTCATGGGTAAGCCAATAACTACCGTCATACATAGGTATTATGTACTCACATGAGTGAAATCGAACTCGTCCTGAGCCAGGAATTTCAATAAATAAATGTGTGAGGTTTTTCCAATGTTCGTATGTCTTGTTTGCCATTATCAATTCAGGCTGGTTGCTCTCGTAAACCTTGAGTCCTTTCAGGGTTTCATCCCACTGAACGACGTAGGTCAACCACTCATGTCCGATGATCAGCGATTCGGGTGACTGTCAAGAATATTATATTTTGTCAGAGTTTGCAAAGAAATCTTGGGTTTTGGTCCGAGAATTATAATAAAAAACAAGAACAAAAATGACTTAGTATCTTTCTCCACACTGACCCGACCAAGCGTTAGATTTTCTGACCTAATACCTTAGAATGAGTTCTTTTCCCATTGCAGGAGACTTCTGAAAATTTTCTGCCCGTGTGATATTTTCTATTTACATTATACTGGTACGATATAGGTCGTATAAATACCCCAATGCATGGAGCGTACGATGGTTCATTGTGTGGGCATAGTTTTAGGTTAATGGTTTCCACATTTCGGGCAGAAAACACTATGGTACTTGACCTGTTTATATTTTCCACATGGCGAAAGCCTTCGTGAACATTGTCTGATGAAAATGTATTTTCCAAAAAGTCTGTGATATCAGAAAAATAGAGTTTAAAATTAGTTGCAAACGAGTCTTCCGAGATTCGAATAAAAGAGCATGTATAATTATAAAAAAAACTAATCGTTGCTATTAGCGGTTGGTCATCATACCTTCCCATCGAAAGTCGAAGACGGGTGCCATCGGATATTTGAAGGAATCAACGAATTTCCATTCGCTTGTGTTTTCCCACAGAGCTAAACAACCGTCAGCTTTGGCTATTGCACATCTGTAAGAACTTCGAAGGGGTTTCGGTAGGAATTTTGAAATTGTTTCATGTTATTGTACAGTCGGATTTCACGTAACAACCATATAAAATCCACCACGTTGCAATGGTTAGGGCATTCACAAGCTTACCTTTCGGACCAGGTGTGGGCAGGTCAAGATCATCATTCCAAACCAATGCGGCACCATCATCTTTAGACGCACAAGTCAACTGTGCTTCAAATGGGTCCGGAGGACGGCGAATCATGAGAATCTCCCCAAAACTTTCGACTAATAGCGATACTAAGCAGATGGCAATCAATGGCGTACAAATACGAAAGCAACGCATACTTGCAAATTTAATATTTATCCTCAATGCCTGGAGTAGGTTCTCGACTATATATTCGGACGAAGTTTCTGTTCTCTTTCTGAGATCATATAGTCTGCTCCAGGGCCGGATTTACCATTAGGCACTCTAGGCACAGTGCCTAGGGCCTACGATTTTTTGGGGCCTACGAAGCAGCGATTTTTTTTGGCTTGTGGTAAGAGTTTACAATTCTGATAATGAGAACGCGAATCACTAAGTGTGATCATCCACGGATGTATTATACTATTATATACCTAATACCAAGTATGTTTTAAAAATAAAAAGCAACATCATAACTCCCCTCCAGAAAATTTCTGACAACCGCCCTAGGGCCTACAACACCAAAATTCGGCCCTGTGCCTAGGGCCTACAGACACCAAAATTCGGCCCTGGTCTGCTCAATATCGCACTTTCATCGATTTAATTTTGGGGGCAGCTGTTCAAGCTTTTCGAACTGGCAAACTGAAGTCACAAAGCAGATGAAATATCGCTGAAACTTTCTACCAAGCGGAAATGGGGTTGTCGGAATACCGGTAAAGACTACTTATAAGTATTACACTAAGCTGTTGCTTGACAAGCGATATGTCGACCAAGACAACCGCATGAACCATAACCGTGCGCAGGGCATATACATATGTGCTCAGTCAGTGTGTCCTGAACGGTTTTATATTCTCATGGATTTATTTTTCACTCGAGGAAGTCAACCAATGATTCTACATTGGGAATCGAATAGTCATGTGAAATGCGAGTGAAAGGGAACAGGCCATAGGATTGTAGAAGGGGTTGTACGTACTTGACAAAATATTTCTAAGTATTCCTTCCTCTTATCTGATTCATTCTATCAAGGAAAAGCCACCCGGGTAGCTTTCATTTTTGATTCATTTTCAACGAACAATAATCGTCCACATTTTCCAAGAAATATTTTCTTACTCACTGTGTGTTGCGGGTTCTGAGCTGCGCAAAACTTTTGCGGTCAAGCAGAGACTAATAATATTTGAAATTCGTTTAATATGATTCATAATAAAAAAGAAAGGAATTATTAACAGTTTGAGTAATTTTGCAGAGGCCGAATACCCGTTGGAAGAATTCCATTTTTGTTTCTTCGTCGAAGTAATCCTGGAAAACATTAAGTAAGACGGCCGTATCAAACGTCGAACGAATTGCGGTGGAGTTATGTGTTTACTTAATTAGAATCGTGCGTATGTATTTTCTGAGGAAAAAAATAAAGCTGTCGTGACGAAAAGATTCAACTGACTTCTGTCTCTGGAATCTCTTTATTAATTGCGACAATCTCTGAGGTTAGCGGTTTCTGAAACTATTTATCTTGAGGAAATAGCGTGCTGGCAAAACAGTGAGTTTTTCTGAGACGGAAAAGGAATTCTAATCTGATCCTCTAAAACCTTAATTCCTTCGTTCTTTAGTCTTGCTACCAGAAATATAATTCTGTTTCGGTAGAATTACGTTCTATCTACGGATTCAGAGGTGTAAATCAGAGCTAGTGCTTGCACTTGGAATCCTGATCAGTGTCCCTACATCCTACCAAATTTTGAAATTCTACTTGCAGCCTAATAAGTCTGGGAAAAATCAACTCAATGATCAATCCTATTTTGGACCAGCGCCGAGCTTATGGCTGTGGAAGCCCATGGGCGATGTTCTGTAAGCACTGTGTGCACAGTTCGGCTGGACTCGGTCATTTATTATTCGTGGATGTTGATTAAATGCTAAAGACTCGAGACTCTGGTATAAAATGTACTGATCAAAGGGGTGAGAAGATGTAAAATTACGGTCGAACATAACTTTGGGTAAGTTCGTTTGATCGTTCAATTATATAGCGGGGCGATTCATTACTGTTGTTGAAGTTGTTATTCCTTAGATATTCAATCACAGAATTATATTATATTAGAATTACATTAGAATCAGAACTTATATTAGAACTTATATCAGAATTATATTAGACAATCAGATATATCTCACTTTGATAATGCCTGTAAGAGTAATAACTTTATTGTTTGCCATTCGGCTTTCGCCGGCTACAAAACTGCCACCTTTACAAGTCTCCTTTACAGTTCTTTTTCTTAACTCTAGTCTGTGAATTCTGTAGCCTTGTATAGACCAAAAATAAAGACAAAATGAAACAAAATAAAATACAATAATCAAAATAGAACAACACCGTGTTGTAGGTATACATACCTATCCTGAACCAATTATATGTATATCACTCTTGCCCACATAGTATTATCCTCTCATTGACCATTTTGTAGTCAGAGAAATACAGGAAAAATAGAAAAATCATATAATTCAATCGAAGACAAACTATACTTATTACATCACTACACCTTTCGTTCTCCCCTATCGCCAGCCGCTTTTTGTTTGGCGTTCTCTGCGTCTTTTGGTTCCTTGTTCGCCTTGATTTTTTCCTCTCTTCCTCCGCGTCTTTTTTTTTTCTTTTCTTTTCTTCAGTTCAGCTTCTTGAGCTCTTCCATCACCAGGCTCAGTTTTTCCACTAGTTCTCTCTTCTCTTTTTCTTCCTTTTCTTTCTCGTCTTTTTCTGGGTCCGCTGTCCACGCTTCTTTCTATGCCACCTCCACGATTTGCCTTCAATCTTTATTCTTTCCTCCCCCTTCGTCGACCTTATTCCCTGCCCTCTTATTTCTGCTTCCTTTGGTCTAACTTTCCATCTGATCTCCTTCTCTTCGTATGCTAGGTCCCTCCCGATTCTTATTTCTTCACTGTCTTCCATCTCTCTTTTCCTTTCTCCTACATTCGTTTCATCGTCTTTACTCCCCAGTTCCAGGATCGCCACCCACGTTTTCGATCCGTCTCCGCTTTCCCGTTTCCGCAGTACTGTTACCCCTGGCCGTGCTATTTCTCTCATGATTCTCCTTTCTTCTTTTCTCCAGTTCCCTCGCATGTTATTCCTCGCACGACCTCGCTTCTCTTCCTCCTTTCTTCAGGGGAACAGTTTATTTGGGAAATGTTCGAGGCCTGCTCAGTGCAGGCTGCAACTTTCTACAGTTATCATACCCCTTACGTTGATAAGCAACTTCTGCAGCCATACAACGTGTATACGGTGTGCACGCGAGTTCCTGAACACGTGTCGTAACATAATCATCCTGGAAGAGAATCGCCGAATTCTCGTGTTGATACGCCTTTCATCAAATATCGTGCTATTCATCAGGAATCTATACCGTCCGCCATACACACAGCTGTAGCTGAATTAGTTGGAGCGAAGGGTTGTTTTTGTTATCATCTTTGTTCCATTGAAAATACTTCGGTATATTAAAATACGCTTCAATAGAGATAATCAAAAGCTATTTGTATTTATGAAAATACACAGAGAAAATGAATTTGTTGAACCAATGAAAATTGCGTTGAGTGGACTAAATCTGGCGTACACGGGCTGTCAAGCGAGTGTACAGTAGGGCGAACAAAATATTTTCATTTCTCTAATAAATATTCAGTTACTCAGATTATATCAGGGTTGAGTCAACCAATTCGGAGTCAATTGAATTTATTTATTTTATTTGACAATTTTCTTTTCTCAGTGTAAAACTGATTTCGTTGGATGATTTTACGAGTATGGTGATAACGAACAATTTGCGATGTGGGATCAAGTGAAGTTCGCGTAAGTGTCAAAGTCCTCGAGAAATTTCACCGCTGCATCGCACAAGTACTCGAATTGTGCCTAAAGAACAAAGATAAAGCTCTTTCATGATTAGAGTCATGCTGCTTTCGCAATTTTGACAGCAAGTAATGATCGTGTACTTCGAAGAACGATTGATGTAAAACGGCTTACCCTTGAGTTCACGAACTGTGGCCTCGATCGGCGGATCGCTCGGACCGCTAAAATGACATCAAATTCTTGATCCACAGACATTTTTTCTAGCAGGAAAGTCAACGACAAGTACAAGCCGCAACCCGTGACACCGTCGCTGATGAACAAGTAGGAGCATTAGTGATTGTGCTCGACAGACCAAACGTTTCTTGAGGTATGAAAGATGCTCATATATGCTCATTCTCGAGGATATGAGGAAGTACTTTTCGATATTTAGTCTGTATTGCAACTATACTCACCGACAGAGAACCAGGGTGGATGTTTTCGCACGCGAAATGCGTTCAGAGGCTGACCAAAGTTCTACTAATGCTTTCGGCGGTGGTGGTTCCGCGTTGTCTACGACGCGCCAATTGTTGCACGTCAGTACAGTGACATTCTGCGTTCTCGCTGGTTCCTGAAGAGCGATCAAACAGATAGAAAAATCGATTCCTGACATATTAGAGCTTCCGATTTTTCGCGGTGAAGATCATACGTCGTTAGGCGACGTTTGAAATCACTGCTCAACAAATTCATCACTCACCTCCGATGAATCAGTGAGTAACAATTTTTCAACTGAAAAATATTCCCGATATTCAGAGCTTTTGTGTTCCACTTTTATGTAAGCTACGGGAATGAAGGGACTCGTCCCGGTGGGGATGACGTCGATGCATGACTGCGGATCACATTATGAATTATGTTCAAGGGTACAATTATAGCTCTTAGTTGATCATTGGTTTCGATACTCACGGAGTTTTCCAGGCTAGGACGCTGCAGTATTATAACTAGTTCAATCTTATTTTCGGCCACTAATCGCCAGCAATCGGAAAGGGTTGTTGGTAACGGTAATTGCGAAGCTATATATTGTTTCTTGACCCTTAAGCCATCTACGCTTACTGCATTAATGTAATCGCTGTATTTGTCATGTTGTGGATACCGCTTTAAGATCACCACATTTTGTTCAGCTATAATTTACATAATTTCACACATGGAAGTAATCCTGTTTATATTCAAAAGGCATTTTGTTAGAATGTCTTGGATATTTAATGTGCACCCTCTAACCTGGCATAAGCTTTGGGAATCTGAGCTTTGCTATGTGTCTCGGGCTCGTAAGTCTCACTGGTTCCAAGGGGCGAAGTGCTCTGTCTATCCAAGAGAAGGGTCTAAGTCTACGACAAAACAAAGTTGTTATGAAAAATTGGTCTATCAGTTCACGTGTGTCCTTGAGTTGCGGGATGGTCATCCCTATAGGTCTGCTTATCCGATTTTAGAATAATGAAATGTAACAAGTTGACGAAATCTATGCACTTTGAAGATTTTTCTAGAACTCTGATAAAGTAGAATAATGTCACGTCAGTCCCAATTGCTTGCTTCGCTTTAGGAAATTGGCTACTTGTCTAACTATTTAATATCATAGTCATCAAGGAGATGAGTGACGTGAGGGATAAAGAAGAAAGGTTTAAAATGCCACTGCCCACCTTTTCATTTGGGTTGGCAAGGCTCTCTTTAGTTCTTCGATTCTCTTCGGCGTGACATCGCTGCAGGGTAATTTTGTCGATGGTAAGAATAAGCACTGTGCGGGCATCAGGTGTGCGAGTAAGTATTGCTGTAAGTTGTCCAACATGTTGGCTCGAGCGTCGTACATTTTCTTAGCCTCGACGAACGGATCTGAAATCTGGAAAGTCCAAGAATTATCGAGTGACTTGTTGTTCATGGTTGCATCGATAGCTAGAATCAGGAAATTTCGCAAGTTTTTCGCATTGGAATTGCATCGACTCTAGAAATTGCTTACGCCTTCAACAGCGGTACATCGCAAGCAGATATCACACAGAATTATGCACCCAGTACGACCGGTACCTGCACTACAATGCACGACTATGGCCTATGGGTCCAGGTCCAGGTGGTGTGGCTCGCAGTTCGTTCAAATATTCGACTATGGAATCGGAATACATGGGTACGCCTTGTTCTGGCCATCCTGTATACTGGAGATGTCTGACCTACGACATAGAAAAAGTGAGTCATGATTGAACGAGACAATGAAGATTTGCGATTTAATTACCATTCGCGATTCTGTTTCGAAACGCGATGTCAGCCTAAAGGTTCTGTAAGTGTAGTTGGCGTATGTATCTTGGTTCAGGTTTAAGATCATGATGTGGCCGTATTCCACTGTTTTTCCAACTTTTGGCCAGTACTGCTCGCACATTTTCTGTAAAATCCGGTTGTTTAATTCTTGCCGAACTTTTCACCCGCGCATTTTTTTTTCGAAGTATGCATTTTTTTGGACTCGATACCTTTCCATTCTCAATGACGCTTACTACCATGCTAATAATGCGAACTTCTTCTTGCCAAATCATTCTCCAGAAATCTACTATCGTGTTCGATTTTGGACCTTGTGTAGCGATGTATCTACGCCTTTTCTTTGCTATAACCCTGCATCGTACATATCAATTAATTGCAAGCATGTGACTAGGGAATAATAATCCTCGATGGATGGTCTCACCTGAATATAGTTGGCGTTTATATAGTTCGAGTCACAACTAGGCGTACCTCCTCCCAAAATTACTCGAGTCTCGTCATCTAGGAATAATAACTAATTAGAAACTCGTCCGTTGCGAAAATGTAATACTTTTATAACTAGAGCTAATGATAACGGTCATCTATATATCGTACATGCTATTAAATTTCCATATCTGTTCTTCGATTTGTTGCTTGGCAAATTCCCAATCTCGCAGGGTCGCACCATTCCTCTGGGTAGCTTCTGAAACGATAGTACCATTCTATGGGTGAGTTACGACTTCGTATATATACTAAAATTGATTGCCATCGAATGTTCAAAACTGCCTCATCACATTTCCTGAGAACCCCATCAACGAGCACTGATTTCCTGCATTGGAACCTTTTTTTTTAGTATCAGAAGAGCTCGTTAAGTTTAGTTTAACAACTTTGTTGACTCTCATAGTTTCTTACTCAATACCGGGATAACATTTGGGGCTGCAAGAAATTAACGAAAGTAATGAAAAGAGTTGCTGAGTTCCAAGTTAACTTTCTCGGTAAGTCAAGATTGTATCTGTACTTACTTCCAAGGGGAGAAATATAATAATAGAAATATGAAATTTTTTCAATTCAAATTTCTCGCTGCTAACAATAAGCTCATAAACTGTCAAAGGGGATACCTTCCATCGAGTGGGAGTCGACTAATTTATACAAGAGGTACATAGGGCTGGTGGTTATTTTAATTTTAATTTATCGAAGCACGTTTCTCGAGAGTACACACATACCAATAGCTATCAGATACATGTATTCAAACGCAGTCAACCTACAATGGGTTTCGAATACCGCGCAGCATTGCTACGCAGCATTGCGGGTAGTATAAGGGAGGAGCAGAGACTCACGTTTCTTGCCGCGTGCCCGGCAAAACTTCAGGAAGTTGTTATTGGCGCGTCGTATGCCAGACGTCGCGGGTTTGTTCAGATTCGCAGTAGTCGATTGCCGACAGTTAGCAGCAGCGCAGTTTACACAGAGAGTTAGCTTTTCGTGATCAGTAACTGAGATTGTGTAAACCAATGAAATAAAATTGTTCGATTAAAATGACTACGCGATAATAATAAATGATACAGTGATTTGCGAGTATTTTTCAAACGTTCAGAACCAGAGAAAAGTTTATTGCATTCATTTGTCACGTTATAGAGTTTACTTTAATTAAGTAATGACAAGTTTGAACTGTTAATGACTAGAGTTTGTGCTCTTAACTTAAATTTAAAAAAAAAATTAATTATGGATCAGACATCAGCCGAGAATGCCAAGATCTCCGACTCTGCCTACTCCAATAGCTGCAGCAACAGTCAGTCCCAACGCAGGTGAGTTATACTGTTTTAAACTTATACATTTTCGTGATAATTACAGATCCAGTAATTTGAAAATATGATCGGATGAACAAAATCTACATTTAAGTTCATTCCAGTCGTTTTATTTTTTTTCAAAAGGTTCGGTGAAGGGTGTAAACTGATTGGAATTGCAATAAAGATGTGAACCCCTTTAATTAATCCCTCAAATGTGTTTTTGTCTGAAGAAATGATAGGAAAATCAAAATGAAACTAGATTTTGAAGTCGAATCGAGTCTCAAGGCTCCAAATTCGTTGGTCACCCAAATCCTAAGTCCATTGCTTGTAGTTTGTATATTAAACAACATTCTGAAGGCAGTTTTCTTTCACGTGTCAAAATCATCGTATAGATGCGCAAAAAAGTGCACAAGTATCGCTGACCGCATATCCCCAAACTCCGCACCCAAATTTCCAAAATTTATATTTTTTATATTTCAAATTATACGCAATATTCCGGAAATTAGACTCGTTGTAGGAGTAGTGCATTAGAATTTACCTCGATATAAAACTTACGGTTATTAAAAATCTTGCCTATACCATTGCCACACAGAGCCGTGTCAGCGCATTAGCATGGCACGCGAATGCATAGAAGCGGTCTTGCAACTTGTGCGAGAAGGCAAGCACGTGGCTACGACATGTGCATCGGGTACTTGCATTCGAACTCACCTTTTCGCAAACTAGGACATATAGGCACAGTCACACGCGTGTTCAGAAACCGTAGAAAATATTCGTCCAAGATATTAGAAGATATCCGAGGATAGACGAACGGCTGGAATCGAAAATAATTGAGCCGACGAATTTTTATTCGAACATAATTATGCTAGTTCAAAGTGCAGGCCTTTTTTCAATTATAGCACGAAGAAGCCACAATGTCCTGTTTTTAGTCGGAGTATCTAATAAACTTTTTAATTCGCCACCTTGTTTTTCAGTTCCATAAGACGCCATACTGTTGATCGTATTTATTGGTAGGGTGGAATATTTCACAACTTCTAATACCGTCTTATTGTTGAATTAATCGGCGATTCAATAGAATGATATGCCTGAGCTGGTTGCACGTGGTAAGAAGTACGTGGATTCCTAGCAAAAACAATGCTGATAACAATAACTGCACGTTTGAGACCAGGCCGCGACCCTCACAAAGTTCAACAATAGTTTCATTACCGTCTGCACGTTTAACTGTGGAGGTAAACTTGAAGGGAAACTCGTTTTAGTCAATTAGTGGTAGCAAACCCAGCGGTTTATTGATACATAACACCCTCTCGTTACATTGGTAGTTCATGTGTACACCTATATGTGGATATACAATATATGTTCGTGATTCAAGCTATTTCTGTCTCACGATAATTTATGTAAGCATTTGATTGAATTACATCGATAACTGTTATTAGTATCATTGGAAAATTCTCTTCTTGACTCAATTATACATGAAATTTTCGAGTGTGGAGAATCGAAGTTATTTTCCGAAATATGATATTTGCTTGGAGATGATTCAGTCTTTTAAAACAATCGACAGGGCTTGACACGGTTTAAAATGAAACAAAAAATTATCGTGTGTTATAAAAGAACTCATCATCAAATCGTTTTCTACTTCAACAACTTATAAAACAATATACACCTGACACAAGGTTAATTAAGTCCATGAATATTTATCATTCTAAGATCAATCGGTAAGCGTTTACGTGCAAATCCCCGCCTCGGCTGATGTCTGACGAAGTCATCACCGTTACCACTTTTTTGATGACGTTGCCTCTTATACAGTTAAATTTTGTCATCTGGATTCGGATGCATCTTTAATTTTCAATCAGTCATAAATTTTCATCAATTAGTTAAAAATTGAGCCAATCGTGAACACTTCTATAGTTTCCCTCTCTCTACGAATCTTCACCGAGTCTCGAGTCACGGGGCTTCAAACGTGAACGGTATAGCATATTTGGTTATGCAATAATCATTTCTCTCTTATCCTCGCGACCGGACAAGGTGTAAAAATTCATGACCGAGATACCCACTTTGTAGCTCATATAGATAGCAATGGCAATGCGACTCATTGTCGGTCGGGAAACGGCAATGGTTCAACGATGGTGAAAGGACGCAAACCTTGTCTGGTTATTACGGTCTCGTTCACGTGGCTGACATGTGCAGAAGAAGGAATTTTTAACTAGATTTCAAACACGTGGCGCGGCTCATGGCACGTTCCAGAAATTCATTCCTTCAACTTTGATTGCATATTATTTTACATTCATGGTCTTCAGCCTGAAAGCCAATTTCCGAATATTTATTGTCATATTTAAAAAGTTCGTCTTGATAATTGGGGTGAAGAGGAATTGGCTACTTCAACTACTTTGACGATTTTTCCGAGGCAGCATTTCTATTTATTTTGGCCCTTGACCGGCTGTGGTCGTTAATAACGTAAACTCCGCTGCTTACATCATGTTCCACAAACCATAACCCAGCTGTGTACTCGCAACGTTTCATCGATCGAATACGGGGTAATTGCGTATTGGACAGATATAATCTGATTCTATTTATGAAACGAGCGAAATTACATGGGTTCACGATGATGACCAGTAAATTATGCCACGTATTTGGCTGATTTCTGTTGATCAGGCGAAGAGGAATGTTTCATTGGCGATATAATTCCAAAAGAAGATGAAGCTTATTCCAAAGTGGGTTTAATGATTGGTAAATTGAAAATAAATTAGAAGCATGATTAACGAAACAGCGGAAATCGCTTTCAGAAAATAATTAATACCAAAATAAATTCGCCAAGCTCTGGACTGAAAGCGAAGCCAAGAAAATCCTGAACGAATTAAAAATGTCGTTGCAATTAGAGCCGTTGAGCTCTGAAGTCGTAAGATTGCCACAAGTCACGTGTAAGTGCCACGCATCAATAAGTAAGACCCCCACCTATACCTGTAGTCCTGTCATTGCTAGGGCTACATCTAAATTTGTTTGCACCTGTATAATGTGCAGGATTTAATCATCACCATTGGTAGGAAAATAGCTAAAATTTTGAAGAGTAATTCTTCAAAGTAGCTGAAGACTCTTTTCCACGAACAATATGCAGTGGATGCCATATCGGATGATGAAAATAACTAATTTGGTCTTGCGTGGACTTTTTTACCCTCGAGAATAACGAGGATTCACAAACTTTCTTAAAATACGCTGTCTGTTGCGTACCACGGTGACTTTATTAGATCTTGGCTAAACTAAGCAAAGATAAATGTAATACAGCAGAATAAATTCATCCACGAGGGCAGATTACGTTGGGGCCGCTGGTGAGGTCACCACCCCTTTCGATACCTATACCTGGACCAACGTGACTTTGTCCTCAGAATAGAATATCTTCAACACGATATTATACTCGTCTGTTTCAAAACCGTCCATAACAATGAAGAGTATCTAAATATAATCCTATTCAACTTGGGTTATTACATTTTTTGACCCTCCTTGTTACAAGGACCTGCCAACTTAGTTGTCCCTCCACAAGTCACAAGTTGCACAAAACAAGACCGTGAAATGTTCTGCCGTGGCTCATCGTCGCATGAAACCTACATAGCCTCATTGAGATGGAGACTATGAGGACCCACGTGAAAAAACTGTATGAACACATTTACCAAAGACTAAACCCATAACAGTCGGACCTAGATCTAAAGCAGCTGTAATCCGGGTTCAAAAAACATCTGCGTACAAATACACCCCGTGTTTTATACCCCTAATCCTGGCATTACTGGTAACTTCTCTTCTAACTCACCCATACGAACTCATCATTTACTTTAGTCATTAGAATGGGGTAGCATAGGTTATGATAAATATACTGACCCTAATCACTTAAGAGAAGAAGGATGCAGAAATGCAACCGATTATTCGAAACAAACCTATAGTTGAAGCCTAGTGGCATAACAGGAGCAAATTGAGCCTAACGCATGTCTTCAGTGACTTGCCATCACACATCACATAAATTGATGAATGAACGTGTTGAATCTGCACCTGAATTTAAATTTCACAGTGATTTCCATATCTAGTGCGCTGACATTTGTGGAAATTATTTTCACCTGGTAAAATAGGAAGTGACGCTTCTCAATAATGTTTCATTTCCCCTATGAAATGGTGTTTGTATAATATTGAACACCTTGCCCAAAATATTGTTTTATAGAAAACTAATTTTAGTTTTTATACGCGTTTTTTTCCAGCAGTGGAAGTTCGAAATCGAGGCACAGTAACAGCTCCGAAAGCAGTGGCTATTACGGTGGGCATCCTTCAACCCTTGGCTCTAGGTAAGCAGAATACGTTCGCTTACCTTTTTCTGTTCGATTTCTTGATCTCAGCGATGGAAATGAACAATGTATGAATTGAATTTAGGGTTGACCCAATTGTTCGGGGATATTTTGCACCCCTCTTCGCTGCCACGTGCGGTAAAAATAGATATAATTCGAACACGTTGAATCCTCGTAACCAAGCACGAGGTATGCGAACGATTTACAACGTAACATGAGTCTACTAAATATAGCCCAGTTATTTATCCACTCGCGAAATGAATCCACAATAGCATTGTCTTTATTGTTGGTCGGTCATTGTAGGGCACAATTACGAACCCTTCAAGAAAAAGTCAACAGTTACGACTTTGCTCGGCTTTGTACTCCGATAACTTCTTTGTCATTAGAATTAACAAAACAATAAGAAGCCCGTTGCTTGAATTAGGAAACATCGGAATAATTAACTTAAGAAAGGATTCTCTCATCTCAGCATCCCGTTTTTATAACTGAATTACTTATTACCTGACACAAAGATTGCGGTGCTGATCGATGCAACGTGATCTTTTATCTAAAACGAAAAATTAGCTCAATTTTTGATCTACTAGAAAAAATTAATCAGGTAAATTGAAGATTAATTTCGTTCCATCAAATGCGAAGTAAATTCTCTATTAGATTCGCATATACCTACAGGTACGTAAAAGTTACGCTGTGTGAAATGAGTACCTTACTGGTATGAGTTAATTGACAACGGGCTGAAACACGTGAGATTTATATAAGCAGGCTAAGGAAATCAGAAGTCGAACGACTCAGATGAAGGCCTCTCTTTTCATGAGAATATTGAAGTTCTAACAATCCGTCGACAAATTATGTATATATCCTCAATCTGCAGAAAGACTGATTGTAAAAGAAAAATAGGTAAAAGAAAAAAGAAATTCTTGCAAATTATTCTTACTTCTCACCGAAGGCTACTCTCGATCTAGTACATACACCTACATATAGATTATTCCCACCTTTCAACCTAGATGTTGAATGCACGTGCAGTGTCATGTGCGGTAAGTCGCGCCGATATAGGTGGGGGAACCGTTGATTGATTCGCAATGATTCGATGAAATATAGTTCCTACTGGCTAGAGACGTCTGTAACCTTTTGAACTCCGACCGAAGACTTCATTATTTTGTTTTTAATAAAGACCCGTCGATTTTAACCGCCACCCACATTCTCGTTTCCGTAAAATCATCAGACAGCTCGAGTTGAGCTTTGAAACGTGCCTCGGAATTCGAGCCCCGAACTGTCCTGAGCTTTCGTAAGCCAAACCTCGTGCGCGAGCTACGTGACTCATCTGCGAAAACTTATAAGACCCCTGACTGAGACGGAATTACTCCAATTGCTTCAGTTGCCAAAAATTAATTGAGATCTAATATACCTACTCTCGTAGTCATACGTACCTCGAATTTATTAGTGGATTTGTACCGACAATTTCTCTCTAAGCTCGATCAGTTTTCTCCCAGTATGTCTTATTCGTATAAAACTGATTTTTGCCTGAAAAAAATTTGAAGTAAATTAGTGTTTTTGAAATCGATGTAGAACTTTCATATATATAATTTATAATTTATTATATTCCGCAGTGGAGAAATTGAGGAAACATTTTTCAAGGCGTGACAAATAATACGAGCTTGTGGCAAAAAGAAACACGTGTTTTGCCCGCATGTGCCTCACTTCCCTGGCAATTTTACCGTGTGTTCGAAACTGCGTTGTCATCATTATTTCTCAGCGATAATTGGCACTTATCGATATCCGGGACTAACGAAGAATCTGGACTAGAGGAACGATATAAAAATTAATTATAACGAGTACAAGTAATTATCTGGAAGGCCATAACAATTTATGAGTTACTGCCAAATTTATAGCGAGGCAAAATGATCCATTATCGAAATTTTGGTCAAGCGTAAAGTGCATAAAAGCGAGTTAAACTCGAATCCCCGCGACTGATTATAGATTCACTAAATTTTTACGTTTCTTTCGGTGATCCAAATTCGTTGTGCAACAATGGAGGTAAAGCTATAAACAGCCTGCAACTTTCATGAACGTGGAAACCCGATGTGTACCTATATGAAATTATGAGTTACACAACGTGAGTCCGTAACAATGCCTCGCGAGAGCTAAAAAATAATAATAATAAATAAATAATCAAAATAGGTACTGCGAAGACGTTACCTAAGCCTGTCATCAGAGATTCATTACCTACTGCTTATCTAATATTTCTTTTATCATAAAATGACAGATTAGATCGAGTTCCTCTACGTTCCGGACTTTTTTTTACACAGATCCGATAGTCACAGGTGAAATAATTTTTAAACATGCTCACAACGATGAACTATCATTTCAGCATGAAATATCGTGCTATACGTATATGTACTGTCAAGCGTATGGATCTCGCTCAAAATGGTTATAAATTACACAACATGTATAAGTTCAGCATTAATTTAGTTAGCTTCCGTGTTGGAAAGGTCGATCTAAGATTTACCCCGGAAATTGAACACACGGTCTATCGGGTACTGGTATCAGAGAAAGTGGCTTCGCTTTCGCTAGGATTCTGTATCCTGAGTTGTAACGTTCTTCGAGTTTATAGAAAGTGCCTGGAAATTTTTTCCATAATAAGGAGTATAGATTGAAATATCACTGAGGGTATAACAATCAGCTGAAATTTGTTTAGGTCCATAAATAGTTAGACGGGGCTATCTTTGGAAACAAAGAAAATTTTTTTTCATCCTCTTCGAAGTTTATGTCTATGTATTTCCTTCGATAAGAGGCACATGGCAAAACACGCGGCTGTGCTAACCAACGGTAACGTTTATGTAATTCTGTCAATCCGTCTGATATCTCCTTGGAAATGTTCTGCAGGGCTTCCACTCGAATCTTTTTAGACTTGCTTACACTCTAGTTTTTGCATAACGGGCTTCAGGCTGAATGATGGTGTTTCACGGCCATTCAAATCCGCGACCGAAAATATCTTTCATAATATAACATTTAGAGATCTGATTATTATTTTGATCTTCGATAATATATTTATGTATCCGGTTTTTGGCGTGCACGGTTGGTTGTTTTACTTTGAAACCGAATAAAATCCTGCGGGTCTTTCTCGACAATGATACGTTCAATTTTCGTTGAGATCTGTAGTTAGTACGATTGGAAAATTTATTACGGTTCAAAAACGGGACAAAAAAAAAAAAACATTGATTATATCAACGTTTTTTTTATTCATTTGTCGGCTTCGACAGATTTATCATCTTCTCGTCACAAATCGTACAACCGTATCGTGAGCTAAAACGTTGGAAAGCCGAGAACAGATTTATGTCAAACAGATCAAACGGTAATCCTAAGGTACACCGCTGACCCTCAATCGATCGATACAAGGATTCTTCCTTACTCAAGTTAAACCATGC
Organism: Tenthredo distinguenda; assembly: GCA_947538915.1. Taxonomy (NCBI): domain Eukaryota; kingdom Metazoa; phylum Arthropoda; class Insecta; order Hymenoptera; family Tenthredinidae; genus Tenthredo; species Tenthredo distinguenda. The sequence goes on from OX384531.1 coordinate 7,629,431, forward strand.
CATGTATTTTGGGATTACCGTGAATATTTCGCGTGAGTAGGTAATTAGAAGCCCACGGGCCCAAAATCACTCTGGCTAATGATAACGTTTGTACTAATTTAGCAATGCAGCTTTGCCGCAGCCTATCAGCAAGCGAAAGGACAAGGAACACAAAAAGAAAAAGTCCAGACCGTTGATCGTCGTTCAAGAATCCGAATTTCCGGTAACCGTCACAGATCCTCCCCAAGAGGCAGCGATCCCCGCCTGTTCCTTCGTCGATGATTCGCCACAGCCAGAGTCTCAAAAAACAGGTTGGTTTTGACCGAAAATATCTGTTTTATTTCCGATTTAATGGATCCTGATTACGAGCGAAGAAATAGACGGAATCAGCTCTGCAAAATCGTTGAGGAATTTTCTCTGTGATAATTATAAACGACATAATTCCGTGACAATGGCGCGATTACGTTGCTGATAAATTCAAGTGCATGACTGGTTTATTGTTAACAGGAATAACGATTATATAACGATTGTATACCGTCCATTCATCGAGCATATTGGAACTGCAGTTTCTTATTGATAACCTGTGGCTAAAGATTCTTTCAATTATCTTAAATATGGGGAAATTTAAGTTCAATAATATTTTTTTTCGAACGTTTCTTTACAAATTCGTACTGTTCAACATGCGGAAAAAGATCGGTAACTCGTCGATAAACTTAGACCATCACGTAATTCACTTGACGCCATGACAGTCTTGTTTGGTTTTATAAGAACTCTCGTAAACTTAGAGATATACATTATGCTACAGGCTAAGTTAAGCTCAAGTTTTACGTAATCATAACTCTATCTCTTACGTGATTCTAAACACGATTCTTTATGTTCCTGTTCACATTTTAACCGGGCGTAGATTTGTCGTTCTCGCCACAGTTTTTGCCGACGTATGTATGGCTCGTGGCGTCTAATTAAATGGGTCTTACTCGAGAGAATATTTCCGAGTGAATAGATATGCGTTGCATAACGGTGGGCAACAACCGTGGGTGTCATACCACATATGAATGGCTCGAAATATTGGTATCTAACGAAAAACAAACTAAATTCGCAAACTGCACTCACATAGATCGTAAAAGTTTAAAATTATGAACAGAAATATGTGAATAGGTAAAGAAAGGATATAATAAGTATTTTTGTTGGTGGTTGCAAGTGGAAATAGCTGTCGTTGAGCTGGTAGATGCCACGGATCCTGAAGAACACAATTCCAACTCAGACATCTCCGTTGGTCCATCCGCAACGCCATGTTTGGTAGATGACACCAAGTCCCAGGCTAACGTTAGTACAAATTTACTAGTCGATTTACCCGACAAAACCCTTAATAAACAACAGAACCACAAAACTATTGACAAAGTTGTTCTATAGTATAAGCCAGAGGAGAGGCAAAAGATCGAGTTTCGGCGAGCGGTGCTGCAGGTAACTTGAACTCGTTGCAAGACCTGGTGTTCTTATTTATTCGCCGCGCTAAAAAATAGTAAAAGCCTAACGCACAATGACATGGTATAATTTCATCGTAAGAAATGTGAAAAAATTCGTTTGAAATCAAGTTGATTCGTGATCAACTACTGATGATAGCTTCTCGCGACTCGAAGTATTGAACAACTTAGGAATAATCGTCATTAGATATGTGGGTGTTAACAGGGGTACCATAAGGTTCAAAGTTCATTTGAAAGTTCCAGAGCTTCATGCCCTCATCTCACATGTGACAAATGCTTCATACGCCAAGGGAAATCATGGGTAAAAAAAATCGACTACACTTAAATCGCGTTCATCACATGCTTCCAAAGGTAACCTCATTCTTTTAATCGGATATTTTGCTGCCGGGAGAAATCGAAAGCATGTCCCGTTTTGTTATTTCATTGGTCATATCCTGCTGCAGTAAACATGTGGTAAACGAAACATTGTATTTATACTCCTATAATATCACTTCACTGAGCCACCTATATCTCTATTATCTCTGTCTTTAGTGAGTTGTACAAAATTCTATGTGTTATCCTAATCTCGAACTTCTTTCGTGACTTACTATCATACAGTAATGATACATATTGCATTCAATAATATGGGTAAAAGCTAACGTAGATTTTCATTGCCCATTTTGTCACAGGAAGGATTTTGTGCAGTCATCTCGATGTTCGATGGTGTCGTTCTCTACACAACCCCATCATTGGCTCCGTCGTTGGGCTTTCCGAAAGACACTTGGATCGGGAGGTCCTTTATAGACTTTGTTCATCCTAAGGACAGGAGTACGTTCACAGGACAGATAACCAACGGTGTAGCGGCACCGCATGCGGATAATCCCAAGGGTAAGGGATCCTTTCGTGATGGCCTTGTGCCTCTTATTGGTTCTTATTAGTTGATGAAGAATCATCCTTGAACATCATCCCTTACAAAAGCGTTCGGATTTATTTGCTACAGGGATCAATGGACAGCGGACCAGTCTATTCTGTGGACTGCGAAAATACAGAGGTGCGAAACGCAACAGCTTGTCGATAAACGGACAAGTTAAGATAGAGAAACCAGTCCGGTACCTACCCTTCCACCTTACTCTGACGTGGAGAGATTTTCGGGAACAAAGCACCGTTCAGCATCCCAAAGCGATGCTTCTCGTCGTAACAGCTCAGCCAGTCCATTCCGCCTACAAAGGTAGTTGGCTTTTATTTACCTAAAGGGCTATCTCATTCCTTTGTGAGGATTGCGCTTCACCAAGATCAATTCTTATCGTTAACAATCTTTCATTCCGCAGGATATTTATAACTGCATTCATTGTTCTAAATTTTCAATTGAGGAAGACATAATACGTCGAGTGAGACTGACCTTAGGCCATCGTCCGTTGTTACCGTGCCATTAATTTCATGACGAAATTTTAGACTACCCGTACCAATCCCCTCACACCTAACGGGAATTAATTAATAATATTGGTCTGTGGTACCGTATAATTCTTCGCAGCACCCGAAGAAACAATAATTTCTTCAAAATTTACAACACGGCATACAGCAACGTGTCATCTTTCGCACTGCGATCCTGAAGTAGTTCAATACTTCGGATATCTACCGCAGGACATGGTCGGCCGTTCTTTGTTTGAATTTTATCATCCCGAGGATCTACCGTTCATCAAAGACATCTATGAGACTGTGAGCACGAGAACGTCTTATGGGCTCTTAGATTACAGTTGATATGCTAGACGAACGTGCGTTTTTTACATCAACGAATCTGTTTATCTTAGGTTTTAAAGCTCCAGGGAAAATCCTTCAGATCGAAGCCTTACAGGTTTGCGGTACAAAACGGCGGATACGTAGTCCTTGAAACGGAATGGTCATCTTTTGTCAATCCGTGGTCGAGAAAACTGGAGTTCGTCATCGGACATCATCGTGTTCTTAAAGGACCGATTGATCCGGACCTATTTCAACCATCCGACAACACGAAGAGCAACATCCTCGCCAACATTAGTGAGGAAGTACTAAAAGAGAGCAAAATTATCCAGGGCGAAATACACGTCCTACTCAACGAGGTACTAGCTCAACGATAAAAGCACCGTCGTCATTTTCCTACCCCTGAATTCCGCCTCCACTTCTAAATTGATAACACCACCCTTATTGCACATGGAAATTCAAAATTTCACCTCTAACCAAAAAATCGTCCAATTTCTTTTCGATCTAATAGGTGATTCCCAGTCCCAACGAGCTGACCGAAAAATGCAAGGACCTCGAATCCTTTATGGAAAATCTTCTGGCCGAGGCCAAAGCGGTGGATCTCAAGAATGATGTACCTGCGGACGTCAAGAGTTTTTCGGTGACTATAAAACGGATACATTTCTCGTAAATAACTAGTTTCGGGGGATCGATAAGTTTGCATATCATATCATAGCAAGGGCGTGTTTAAGGGTAATAAGTGATATAGCCGGCGATTAATCGCAGCAAACGATATGAGAGTAAAGAGAGGGTGGTGAGACTGTGGGATGAAATATTCTGGACAATTGTTCAGATACGTTTGAGAAGGAGTATATTGTCATCTCTAGTGTTATACTTGAGAGAAAAAATACGAGGGGCAGGCGGGCAGGGGCAGAGGGACACGGAGGCAAACAATGTTGTCGTCCATTGCGAGCTTCGTTCATGGTAATTGCTGTACAACATACAGGCTGAACTGCAATAACGAAAATAAAATAGCAAAGCTGCTCCTTTAACTTCAACCTGAATGGAAATCAAAGTTATTTGTACCTAGACAGGTCTCGGGACGAATGACGTTATGCATTATAGGGCCGGTCAAGGATATTCTTGCTTCAGGCATCTTAATTTCAAAACCTTGTAGGTGAGTTTGTGAGTCGGTAAGTCTCTAATTTTTATAATAATAAGCATTCAAAATTTCTAGGTGATAATTTACAATGCGTAGTGGGTAAATAATATTGGTGCAACGTCGCGTCGCTCGTAGCGACGATCAATTTCCAGTTACCCGCCGATGTCAGGTTTTCCTTTTTCTCTTTACCTACATACAATTACGTTTCGACGCTTCTTCTTCGACTCATTTTCTCTTCTGGATAACAAGTTTGATCAGTCGTCACGATTTCTTGAATAATTCGGCAAATTGTAATTCATTTCCTATCAAATTTCATGTTTGCGTCAAAACGTAGTATATGATGCCGTGTATAGAAACCCAACAGGCACGAATGCACAATCTTTTAAACGCATGGCTGCACAAACACATATAACAAAATTACATCTGTTGCTTGATTGAACTCACTAACCATATTTGGGATTCCTATTGTAACTTACGGGACCACTCAAACAGTACTGTCCAATTATAGTTTTAATGAAACATTTGGAACGGGTCACCGTTCCGTTCGTGAAGAGTAGCTGGAAGGGACTAGGTAAATTACTTGAAGAAGCACTGATTGTGAGTAAATTATTATTAACGGGCGTATCAGCGTTTCTGAAAAGTCTTCTCGACGTCTTTCAGAATATTGTAGGTCATAGAATATATGGGGTATTTTTTGAGTGACTCTCGCTCTCCTAATGTAGGTATAGCTGGATGTTTAGTTATTGGAGATGGAATTTGTAATCACGACAAAATCAAGGACCTTCCTAGGCGAAGTAGAGAGAATTGGAGCGATGTAAATTCTGTTGTCATCACTTCAGATCGTTCGTAGGCAAGGTTTCAGTTGATGAGTCCTGATTTATGACTTTCACGGCTGAATAACACACTTACAATTACTGCAACGTCAACGTGTCTACTTACAAGGTTTTGAAACTGACGTGATTAACGCAATGCTTGCTACGTAGCGTAGACCTAAGGAGTTAACGAAATGCATTCAATTCAGCTACGACTAACCCGAGAATCTCTCTTTATCACTAACGGGGAGACGCTACAATATACTATCAAAGGGATCAATTTGTCCCTTGTTTCAGGAGCATGACAGCGTCATGCTCGGTGAGATATCACCGCACCACGAATACTTCGATAGCAAATCTTCCACCGAAACACCTCCCAGTTACAATCAGCTCAACTATAACGAAAACATACAAAGATACTTTAAGAGCAAACCCCTCACAACTACCATCTATGGAAGCGACGAAGAGAATGTCAACGTACCAAGCAGCACCGACGACGAGGACGTCGGTCACAAAACAAAAAGTCTACCTTTAGCAGGTGTGTTAATTTTCATATTTCTTACATTCTCACATCACTGCTCCGTCATTCGTGCTTTTATTATCAATTCACGTTCCTAGCTTTCTTAAGAAGCACTCATCCAACATTCGGCAATCAGTGTTGCATAAAAATCAATCGTACCTTCTATCGAATGGCCGAACAATTTTTGATAAAACGTTACTTCTGCTTGTAGCTCCAGCAAGAAAATGTATGTCTCCGGTTAACGGAAGTGGAGCTAGCGGTAGCGGAAGTGCTGGTAACTTAAGCAGTGGTTCAAACAACCATACCAGCTCTGCAAGTAGAGGAGACACTAGTCTTACGACCAGCAACACGGCGGGTACGGCTAGTTTCAAGCTGCCAACACTCACAGAGTCTTTACTTTCGAAGCATAACGAAGATATGGAGAAGCTCCTGGTCCAACGTCACAGACAGATTCGGTCAACCATAAAAAGCGACAAGCTGAAAGAAACGCGGTCAAAATCTGCCGTGGAAAAGACGAGTGATCCTGCCTATCTGAGTCAATCCCTAAAGAGGAGTGGCAGTCCTATCAGGAAGGACAATAACGTCAAGGTAATTAACAGCGAAACTGACTTCAAAGCTTTTGGGTTTAGCGTTATCTAACATAAGTGAATCTATCTTGCGGTTTAGGTATCGAGACGGGCCAAAGTGTCCAGTAGCAACACCTTGGAACCAGCTACATTGAATGCAACCGTCTCCAATGCCACCGCTGGCCATTCATCGACGGTTCCAACAAGTCCAAACGCTAATATGTGGCCTTCGCACTCAGCTGGGAATCCTTTGATGCAGACCTCGCAGCATTACAATTCCGCACAAAAGTGTGTATCGTTACTCTGCTCTTCGTGAAACGTTTCTAGAATTTGTGAAATGTCAGGTCTTTGGGTTATTGTTATGTTGCTGACTATGATCGTGTTCTTCTTTGCAGTCCATCACCGCAAATGTCCACCACGTACCCGGCGATCACGCAAATGATTCCTGTCTACTACTTCCCAGCACCACAAAATCGACTTGGCCCAATTTATTTACCACAGGAGCATCCTGGACCACCTCAGCAAATGCAATCAGCACCTCAAAGTCCGTACAGTAAGTTTTTGACGAAATTGAAACTATTCGGTGGAGGTAGGTTTGAGGAAGGATTCCTAAAACGTTTCTTTTTTTCGTTGATCTTCAGTTCAATACTTGACAACGGGAATCGCAGGACTCGTTTACCCCCCAGTTTTAGGGGCTACAACACAAACAGCGATGATGTACAGACCGTTTATGATACCCGGGCCTGTTACACCAATGCAAAATATTCGCGAAACCACGCAGCTCACTGTCGATAAGCCGGAAAAGCCATCAGATCCTAATCGACCAGCTAGCCAAGCCACAAGCATCAAAGCGGAACCTGGAAGCATTATGGCGATGTCCGAGTGCTCGAAAAAGGTAAAAAGAGTCCTGAGTTATATAAAAGAGGATTTCGCAATGAGGAATTTGGACAACTAAATATAAAGATTAACCGATCGAAGGATATTCAATTCAAGGTTGATTTCCGTGAAATATTTCTGACAGTTTGCCATTTTGTCAAGGTTCTATCTCCTGGTGAGCTCTGTTCGCCCTGCGTCAGCGTGGACGAGAATTGTCACAGTGACGATGATGAGCCCGCGTCGAAGATCGCGAAACAAAACCGTCCCTCCGAATACAATGAGGACGAATCAAGCAGTTCTAGTCTCTACAGCAGTTTTCTGAATAAAAGTAGCGACAGCAGTTGTAATCCAGATCAAAAGGGAACTCGAGGCCAGTCAGAGGTGAACCATAAATTATAAATACCTGAATTAATCTGTCATTGAATCAACAACTGGCCAAACTTAATGCTGTACAAGTTTTGCACCTGACTGACCATGTGATTGTGCATTGTTAATAAAACGAGACGTGATTACTTATTATTGCAGACTATGGCGTGGAAACAGACGGAAATATCAAAAAGTGAAAAGCAGAGACGAGCGTTAAGAAAGCAGCCGCCATGGTTAAAAGAAGTGAATTTAACTACGGAATTGATTTACCAATACCAAATGGACTCAAAGACATTGGAAGAGGTTTTGGAAGCCGACAAAAATGCCTTGCAACATGTGACACAGCCAGTTTTGGTCAACGATCAGCTAAGCCAGTTGTACCTGGACTTGGAGCTGGAGGGTTTTGGTACGAAATTGATGCTCGACGAAGGTGTAAATTCCAGTGAAAGCGCAAGCATTACCAGCACCGAAGAAGGGGCTGATAACAGTAACAAGGTGAGAGACAGCAGATGGCGTTCGCGAGAAGATCAATAATTTCCTCGCAGGAATTAGAGTTCTAGATCTTTGAAAGATCGGGATATGTTTCATTCCCTTGCGTTGTTTTTATCGCACAATATCTGCATGTTTTTATTTTCAGGAATATGCTCAATCTAGGTTTGAATTTCTGGTTATTATTTGTCGTTATTGGGGAGCGTTTCTTTGATCTAAAATCATCGATATATATATATATTTAGTTAGAATTAACAGAGGAATCTACCATCGACAAAATATTTAGGAAATAACCATCGAAAAGATTTTTTTTTAAGTTTATAGCAGAAATAATCAGCTTATTCGCAATGCGAACGCTTGATAAGAGTCTCAAATGTTCACAGCATAAACAGAAGCGGTACGGACCTATGGAATATGGGAGACTAGCGATGGTCCACGAGGAAAACGCCCCATTTCCTCATCAGCACAACCTTGTGGTTGTTGGTAGCCCGTCATAATTAGTATCACTGAATTGACAAGATACCTTCAATTCCTGCCACGGTTATGACTCCATTATGATGTAATAATCAAATCACGAGCGTATATGATTCTCGATGAAAATGGACGAGATACGTTCAGCAAGTTTTTGCAATGCCAAAGCATGAGACGTTTCTATTGTATCACACGTACCGATATTAGCTTTTTATATTCTAATCTTATTTTTTTGTATATAATATCCGTCTAATTTCCTTCGATAAATTTCATTATCCTTCGAAAAGTATTCACGGAGGAGAGCGTAAAAAGAACTCTAACCGGAAATCTTCACTTTTTGTTCTCTCACAATTCCATGGGTTCCCGAGTAGCACTTCAGGTAAGTATGACTAGAAATGATAAAATAGGAAAAAACTGTTTCACGCAGAAATGCTCTATGGTCGAACTTATTTCGGTTGTTCATCATATGCGTACGGATCTGGTCAGACGTGACCAAATTTTTGGCAACTAAAATCGGGTCGAATTTCGTGCTGAGGCAGACAAGCCTCTATGAGAAAAATCTGAAGAGTTTTATAGAATATGTTCCATGACCTTTTTCAAAAATGACATGCAGGTTGAAATTATTTTTAAACTAACACCGACGTGTCCGGCCAATGTGCCTAAACTTCCTACACTCGAAAATACCAACTAATGTTATTTTAAAGTAGGTATCTACGCTAGAGCTGGTTTAAGAAAATTTTATCATATGTAAGCAGTCGACAACCTTTAGGTGTTGGTGTACGCCTACGACATGGTCAAGATTAATTATTATAGATGTGCAGCTAATAAACTGATTGTGAGATTAATTATTAGGATAGGTACTCTGAATCTGAATTCCCCTAGAGGGAAAAAAGATGTTTTGCTGTCGCAACAAAAATCGTTATTATACTAACGAAGAAATATTTTTGTTGGGGTAATATAGGAAAAAATTTTGCTGTAACGATCATATTCTGTTATCCGGGTCAGAAGAGTATTAGCGGCGGACAAAGTTGTTTATTTCTATAGGTAAAAGTTCTGTTGACTTATTATCATGGATATTCAATTTTGCTAGCACTGTAAAATCGTTACAACGATTCAATGAAAAATTCTCTTCGTAATTCCGAAGAACATAATTAGATATATAGGTATTTTATCAATTTGAGATTAAGGGCTGGAACACACCTCTTCATTTCAATAGATTGATGATTTTTATCACCGGTTCGCAATGTTATTTATGCCTCAAACTTTCCATTAACCCTCGCGAATCAATCGCGATTCAAGTACGTTACGTATCACGTATTTATGGTGAGTATGCATAGTTTCGAACAGAATCTGGAAAATTATATGATTTTTGACGCTATAAATGTATTTGAATGTAGAAAATAATTCGAATCACAATCACAGTTCGATATTCTACATTCTACATACTGATTTCATTCGCTACGGACTACTGCACTCATGGAACGAAACCAAAAATAGTTAGAAAAATGTATTCCTTACTGCGAATTGGTCTGTGATCAAAAAATTATTTTACTTTATTACCTCTGCGCTCAGACTCTGACTATCTGCCAGCTGCCGTATGAATATCATTCGTACGAATTTTAGAAAAATGAAAATTGAAAGAAAAGTAGAAAAAGAAAACGAGAACTTAATCGATTTCAAAGTTTCCATTATCCTCGAGGGAAAATTTCGTGTTGGCTGATTTGTGCTTGCAATTCCTGCTGTAAGTGCCGAACTAAGGCAGATGTCTCACTTCTTCGATTCCCAATAATATTGAATTGATCTTGCGAAGCGTATTGATAAAGTCTACAAAAATTAGGCTACTTTTTCCTGTTCACTTTACATGATAGCTACGGGCTCCGCAAAGAGTTCATTCGGCTCTACCTGCTGTAATACTGATAGATGATGAGATTTATATTTTCATACACGCGTTATAATGTCCGAATCGCGATATTTTGGTTGTAGGTTCCTTACCTACGCTATATGTTTTCCAGGTGCCAATGAGATTGAATAAAACATTTAAGCACGGAACGATCTGGGCACAAATGATCTATTTTTGAAAATGTTGACGTTTCCAATTTTTATTGTTATGTATAGAAATAAAGCTCCTACAAATTTATTTTCTATAACCTTAGACATAAACGGCGTTATGTCAATCACTGGATTTCAGTGATCTTTAATAAGAAGGGTTGAATTGCTACTTACATAGGAATGATTTGATATATATACGTACATGCCTATCAAACAATTTCTTTCTGACGAATAACTTTTTAACCGTCGAGAATAGAAGAACTCGTAGAATGATCAAACGAGCTTTTTACCTCGAATGAATTTCTACAGTAGATTCAAATACCTGAATAAATATTCCATGTGAATAAATTTTTTCGTTATTTTTCTATGTAACTAGATCATTTCTTTCGGTGTTCGTTTATGTCACTGGAAAGTTGGTCAAGAGTTAGACGAAAGATTTAAAACCACTGATTCTAATAATGAATATTAGTTTGAGCTTATGTTGCCTTCTCGTTGATTATTGTACGTTATACTGCAGAAGTGAGCTACTGGAACACTTTACAAGATAGTAATGAATCATTGAAATTTATTTAAATAAGCGTACAATAATCTTTGTACAGTAATATGTTTCGAACGTTTTAACATTTTATATTTTATACAATTTTACGCATTTCTGACACAGAGCGTCTAGTAAATAGTGTATCTTGAATTATGATAATATTCAGATTTGTATTTATTCATGCGTCGAGTTTAATGCATATTTAGAAACTTAATTATACACAGTGAGTGAAATGTATAATCATTTACTCCTATATTGGTACGTTATCTTTCTTCACATGAATAAAGATGACTCCCTTTATAATAATTGGGTATCTGATCATACGTTTCGTTAATAAATTATATTTTTACTCATGTCAAAAATTTAACTGTATTAATTCATCTTAGAAATAATTATTATGCATTTATATCCACGTATACATACAAAATTAAATACGAGTTATGGATCAACTACATTCCGTAAAAGAACAAACCTTTTTATACTAGATATTAATATATAAAACCCATACAAACACCGAGTTACAGCTGGATGTCCCTATCGTATGGACAAAGTTAATTAAATATCTATAAAGATAGGTATAAAAATCTAAATGAAAGCTATGCACACGTAAAATTAAACACATTTTCTTCTAGATAAGATATTTGATAATGTATTTATGCAGGTGATACTCAATTCATCACATACAAATCATCGATGTCAATTTATTTAGCCGTGTATTCGTTTAAAAAAAAAAAAAATAGATTTCTTACATAAAATGAAAAATAGTTCGTTAATTTTATCATTCTCCCGAGCTTTTCAGAGATTGGCTCACGCAGTGCAATGGTATAATAAAGTGGCTACGTGTATAAATCGCTAATCTCGCGTGACTTCACAATAACCTGTCAAATGAGGTGAAAATAAAAAAAGAAACGAGAAAAAAATAGAATAATTTGGGAAAAGAAAAATGGAAAACGAAAAAAAAACAAAAAAAAAAAAACAAAAATAAGAAAACAAACAAACAATGAACTTAGAAATAATGTATTTTTAAGCGTAGTACGTAGGTAAACAATTCACATGCTTCTTCCGATGAATTTATCTCAAGTGGCCGCACGTTACTGTTGTCAGGCTGACCAATGAATTTACTGCTGAAGGGTAAAACACTGAAATTATACTCCTGAGTTTTTAGCCTATGATAATATAAATACTCAAGCAACTGAATCGGAAGCACAATTTATTTCTGCTCTATAAATGCAGATCGTAAAATTTATTTAACGAATCAAAACTTGTCGCGAAAAACGGGTGAGAACCTTATTGTGAAATCCGAGCCGAGCTCTAGATACATGCCTGCAGTGAGGTATATCTACTATGTATTTAAAAATAATTGAAACTAAACATAATACCGTAAATGCCTGCAATGCACGCAATTAATTCGTGTTAGATTTAAGTTCAATACGTATGGTAATGGTAAAAATCTGGTTACCTCTTATCTAAATATAGTCTTTGTACACCTAATCTAATTTACATTAATTTGTCATATCGAAAATAAAATATGACACATTACATATTAATTTGTGCACTGGGTACTTTCTTCGATAATCGCCACTCGTGTTATGTAAACTTCCTTAAACCTCCTTCACCCTTACCACTTATCATCTCCGATGTTTCCAGTTCCAGTTTAACAACCTGTGCAACAATGACCAACAAAGATGTCAACGAGAATTCGACGTCTTTACATATACCTATAATATGTCAAGAGGCCATAGGCACAACTCACGTCATTCATTTGCCGTTCCTCCGGGCGAGCTTTTAGGAACCTTCTGACAAATGGTGCCACCAACAGCGGGTCCAGCTTCTTAGTATCTTGACACGAGATGAGGCTTACTAAAAAACCTACGCCCATTGAGACGAGGGCACCCGTCAACGTGTACCAGAGGTAACTCAGACGATACAATGCCCAGGGCTCTCTGAAAAGACGTAATTCGAAATTGTGACCGTGGCTGTTTGATACTCGAACCGAAAGACTCGGCGACAAGTTTTCTTCGGCACATATTATTAGATATCGAAAAAATTTTAATAGGTAAATTGCAATTCGTTCTAACGGGAAATCAGGAATCCGAGAATCATTTTCAGCTGCTCAAAATCGCCGGAGTTTTTCCTAATCGTATTTTTTGAACCATGAATCAATCTTATTCTTAATTTTGAAGCCAAACTTAGCAAAGTGAAAAAGGTAAACGAAATTTCGTCATTGTTATTCTGTTTTTGATTTTTTTTTTCATCTCATCGCCGGTACCGGAATTCACAGTGAAGACTTTGGGAACAGATCCACGTGCTCAGAATAAATAGAAGTTTAATGAGAAATCTGAATTTCCAAGCAGCGGTTCGACCATCTAACAATCGACTGCATTGTCAGCGAGATCGTGAGTGGGTGGCTGTAAGATTATGCAATGGACCCATATCTGTATAAAAAGAACGCATGAATCTCTCTTCACTTACGAGACAATGACTTCGTCTGTTCCATTCAATACGGCGTTTGATGGTGAGAACAAAAGTAGGTTCTCAATTTTTTGGAAGGTATAGGTACAGCCCTCGGTGCTAACAGGCTTCTCTTCGAATCTAAAATAAGTTTAAAAAAAAATTAGGAAAGTTAGACGCAGCATTTTACCAAACGTTACATATCGCTCCAGAATCCATACCTCAAATGACCAGACGAAATAGCAGCTTGGGCCGTGATGCTGAGCCAAGCCATTAGTCCCAGACTAGAGGCACCGCCAATCAAAGCACCCTGGAGTAGTAAATAATTAGATACATTAAGTTATTCAAATTACATAAATAATTTATTTCACGGTATCCCATCCGAAAAAGAAGACGAGGATTGTCTACCTTCGAATTTATCCAAGGGAACAAGATACCCATGGTGAAGATTCCCAGGGATGGTCCATTGGTAATAGAACCGAGGCTCATCGACAGCTTCAAAAAACTTTTAATTAGGCAAATCCTTTCCGGATTTTATCGAAATAAATTGATTTTTATTGCTTACTTGGAGAACGTGACTGCCCATTCTCTCAACGACGAATACTAGCCCGGCACACAAAGTTCCTAGAGTAACGACGGTCACTTTCATCAGGATATCTGCAACTTTTGGACTGAAACCAGTCTTCCTAAAGGGTTTTACGAAATCCTCTATCACCACAGCTGCCATGGAGTTGAGACCCGTTGATAGTGAACTGGAATTGATAGTGGTGAGATAAAAAAGGTACTTGGTAATCGACAAATTGTAAATATAGCCACATGATTTACAATATCTTCAATTAGATTTGTCAGCAACTAACCTGAGAGCTGCACTGAATACTCCGGCAACAAATAAGCCGGGTAATCCGGGATAAGCTCCGAGAATATCCATCACTAATAACGGGAGTAGTTGGTCCTTAGCACGAGCAAGCTATACGGATTAAATTTACAGTTATATAAACTTATCTACGGCGTATCATAGCACGGAATAATCTTGTGAGATCAAAGGACCGCCAGAATTGTTTTACTCTAAAAATTTATCGGTTCAAAGTCGTTCTTATTTAATTCTAAGCACTTAATTTAGGCCTGCCTTTGTTGTGAGAGGATCGCATTCTTGGTACGTAGCGTAGATTAGCATTCCGGCATAGCCACAGGCGCCTACAAGGCTCAGGGCACCTACGATGAAGATCCAGACAGCCCTGAGGGAATTAATTTAAATTTAATTCTGTAAATCACTTTTCTTAATTAAAACGTCTTCAAACGAAAGCTAAATAAACTGAACGAGCACCTACCGCCTTGCCGAGTTAAGAGTTGGGAGCGAAAGATAACGCTGGATCATATTCTGATTGACAGCTGATGTCTGAAGCCAATGACTAAATCCGCCAAAAACTAATGCCCAAATCGTATGACGTGTCAAAGGGTTCCAGTCCGTGCTGTAAGCGAATTTCTGGCCGGTTATTAGGTACTTATCAATAAATTTCCGCAATTATTCGCACTATATGAAATATTAGAGTAATTATTATTCAGGATACTTCCGAATAATTGAAGATAGGAATTTCTTCAAAACTTAGGCTTTTTATCACAACCCTAAACCCATCCGAAATGGGGGTAAATTTTGCCATTTGAAATACATGTATACGTTTTTGCGCTACTTTCAGTAGTGATTAAATCGCGGGACTACTTATTCGTAAAGAAATCTATAATCGTGTGAAATTAGTCGGCACCGATGCTACTATTTAGGGAAACGTTAGCACCAGTCACGGGGAATTCTATGTCAGATGCACACCCCTAGAATCTGGCTTTCCTCCCAATTTGACAAAATATCGAATCGAAGACTGACGACGAAACACGAAAATGATGTTTTTACCAAATAGTAGCATCGACGCCAACTAATTTCTGATAATTACAGCCATTTTTGCAAACATTTGCGATCGAAATGGAAGGCTGAGATTTTTAATGAATTTTATTTTCAAATTATTTGGAGACGATTTAAAGGGCAACCCCGAAAAAATTCGTCTATACCTCGAATAAGGATCACCCTCATACATTCGCAAGGTGATGTACAAAACTATACGTATACATATCTGGCGTAGGGTCCCTAATTGACATTATTGAATTACTGCGTTGATGGATCATAATTTGGATCACTGACCTAGTAAAGTATTTGGAGGTCACTGTACTTAAGCTATATTGGTTCATGCTTTTGGTCTGAGCTTAGACGCGAGCTGCACAGATCAAGGGGTCTTCGGTTGGTCGACAAAAGACGCAGTAAAAGGCTGGGATTGGCTCAAATGTGAAAAAAAGTTAGTAAAAATGGTTTATTTTGAAAAAAATTTAGGATATACTCATTTCCTATCCTTTCCAACGTTCGTTTTTTCAACTTTTATATTGAAAGACAGTCTTCTGATTCGCCAACTGAATATATGTGTTCAGTAAGAAGCCATCGGACGAACAAACTAGATAATAGATACCAATTCAGGTATTTCTGGGTATTAATCTACCGAGCGTTGAAGAAATTGCTTGACCTTGTGTTTTTAATGGACATAATAGTCACGTGTATTATTCCTCGTACTTACTCCGGTAATTCGAGTCTTCCGGACTCTAAGTTTCGGTGAATGACAACTGCTGTACCACCCAGATCCAGGGTCCCCTTAATTATGACCAATAATATGGCGCCAAACATTACGATAGTCTGAATGACGTCCGTCCAAACAACAGCTTTCAAACCACCCTACGCAATGGGAGAAAAGGGGTGATGATTGTAAGATTTGGACCCGATTCCAAGGTCAGTTTTGTTCTTTCCGTAAGATGAGGTAAAATCGTTTAAATTGGTACACACATTCTTCGAAAAATCTAAACACTGGCTATGCCATACTTGAAACATCGAGTACTTACCACACATGTGTAGAAGATACACACGATGCATACAAACGGCGTAATTACGTGAACGTTTATTCCGGTAACTGAAAAATGAACATCGGAAATTGCGATCTGTTCTTTCAAAAACTTTTTCGAATATCCTCGTTAGGGACTGGGCGGATTTTTACCTTGATTAAAAGCCAGAGCTGGAACGTAGATGACTATGGGAAGCCAGGTTATCTACAAGTGAAAAAAAAAAGAAGAAATACATCATCGTGTCCAATAGAAGTAATGTGGATAGAAGAAATAGACATTTCCGGTTCCTATTCCCCTCTATCAATCCTGAACGTGTTTATATCTATAGATGCAGTCAGGAATATACAACGAAAATGAACCGTGCTCAGGATGTAGTTTGAAATTCACGTCAGTAATTGTCATGTTTTCCAGCTACGGTGAAATACGTTAGTCTCTAAAAAGCTTATGACGCGGTAGATTCGTAGTCCAGTCTTCTGGAAGTCTTGGTTTCTTCTGAAACCCGATAGAGGATGTGTTGACAGCGATAATTCGTCGTGTTTGGTCTGCGCTACACGATATCATGCGCATAGATTATCTCCTTCACTAAATTTTAAGAATTCGCGAGTGGGCTGTCGGGCTGATACCATTTACAGTCGACGATTATTCCGGCTACTTATAAATTATTATAATTAGTAAGGCGAGTCGAGACTAATTCCAACGAGTTTCCTGCAATGGTGGTTAGAATTTTATAAGCGGTATTTTTGATTGTACTGTTTTTCGAATAGAGGCGAAATCTTCAGGCCATGTCTTCCGATTTCGTTATTACTACGAGATAATAATAAACTAATGAATTTTGTTTCAGCTTACGATTCCGATGGAGAATAAAACCGATCCAAACAATCTGGTCTTCTTATCGAAACGCCTTTCGAGGTATTCGTAGGTGCTGGTCAGCTTAAGGTCGTGAAAAACTGGGAGGTAAACGGTGGTCATCACGATGCCCATGAGGATGACGCCGCCCCCGACGAATAGGTAGGTAACTCCATGAACGTAAACCTCCGTGGGAGTACCAAGGAGTGAAATACCGGAAATGAAACTAGCTATAAGGCTAAGACTGACCGGGAATGTTTTCATGTTTCTTCCACCTACGAGATACTCGTCTTCGCCCGATGACTTATTAACGAAACCAAAGTAAACCCCAACGGCACCGCAGGCTACCAACATCAAAATAAATATCGCGTAGTCCGGAAGCCCGAAATTTTGCATCGATCGGCTCACTTCCTGAACCGTTGGCATCACGGGCATTAAATCTGACAATAGCTCGTTGGCCAACCCCTCGGATGCCATTTTGAAGAGCTGGTTTTACTCCCTTGAACAAAGTTTCTTTCACAAAGGGCTCGGTCGTATAAATAAAAGAGTGTCTCTCCGTCACTGCGTTATTAAAATTCCTGCCGGTTCTAGAACTTTGTTATCGATATCATTGCAATTATCTCTTCCCGGTTGAACTCGAGTAATATTTTTTATTAATCAGTTGGAAATAATTCTTCTACAGAGTCACGGAGGCTTTCGTAACGAAAATATTCACAGGTGACTTGAAAGGATTCAAATTCACGTCTAAAAGGGCTCAAGATGGCTCTCGAAATTTTCACAAAGATCCAGTCGCGTCGGTACGATCTTTGGCTGTTATTTTGGTCAAACCGTAGAGAGATAAGACCTGCGACCGTTCGCTCTGGTGTCTTGATAGACTGTCTCCGTTTGCTGCAATGCGTGGAAGAGATAGAGAGCTATTATAATAACTACGATACCGGTATGTATTGTATCATCACGACAATTTTCTGCTTAAATAGACAATAGGGATAAGTGCTGGGGTAGGGAGGTCCTGACCATTGCGAAGTATTCCTCAAGTGGATAATACGACCTAAATATAAACGCTTGGATTTATCAGCGTAATTACACTTCGCGATTCGAATAGTTAACCAGACGTAGTCGTATATGCTCGAAATATGCCCGCCTAAACATACAGCCGAAACAAAAGCTTACCTCGCCCTTGCTGTACGTCCATCAATCAAATTTTTCGGGTACTTATCAACGACGACGTAGGAAAATTCGGAAGTTCTGAAAGTGCTCCACATTTATTTATAGAAGCATCAGAGCTTGTCATCTTCAATTTTATTGGACTTGGTGTGGGATTGAAATACTTGGTTCATTATTTCACACATGATTATGTTTTGGTTCTGGAGAAAGTTGAGTAATTATCGTACGATTATAAGGTGTATTAACCGGTGGTGTTCTTGGGATAAATATTATCAACCCCAACCCAATTGAAAATTTTGTCTACCGAGAACAGATGCTAATTAGGGAAAAGTTTAGCAGAAGTTTGATAAAAAGTTTTTTAACAAACCGAGGCACGAAATTAAAAAAGCCTTTGAGTGGTGCGAGAACCCAGCAGGGACTTCGCCCTTGATTTTAGCTTTAAAAATTAAAAGCTAATTGAAGTGGACTTTCATTTCTTTAATTAAGAGAAAACAGATTTTTTCATCAGCGTACGAATGTTTGATGGCTCTTCGACTCAAACCCATTCCCACGGTTGTGCGAATACGTAATAATAATAATTATCCGCTCGCTTTACGTGTATTAAGTTTCAACGATTCTTTATTAAAGATACGCATTCAATACAAGTGCGTAAGTGTAACCAGGAGCCTGAAAAGCACAGCTTGAGCTTTAAAAAAGTACAGATTCTGTCGATCAGCATGGGTACAAGCTGACTTCGAACTTGACATTCATTTCTTCAAATGCATCCCTAAAGGAGTTCACCAACGTGTCAATCTCTCTCTTCAATTCTTCACGATTCCTCCTACCATTTATTGAATCTTGGATTTGAAAGCTGAGGTAATTAACTTCTGAAATTTTAGAATGTAAAGCGAAATTTCAGCGTCAGCAAAAAGCACCTCGAATCGTACGAGTGTGAGTGACTCTTACTACACTCCTTATCACGGATTTGACAGCACATCGTCCCAAGAGTTTCCAGTCTGTTGACTTCCCCAACAAATTGAAAGACTTTTAGTTTTGGTAGAAGGGGAAACAGCTTCTTCAAATCGGAGTCAAAAAATTCACGGTGGTGCCATAGCTGCAGGTACAAGTAAACTGGCAGAAAAAAGCTATTACTTAACGGGAACTGTTACAAAACTCGAGAGAAAAGCTTCGTTCATTTTTTCGTCAAGTAAATTGAAAATTTTCCAATATTATTGGTTTTTGAATACAGTGATCTTCCGGACAATCATGTGGCTCGAAAAGCTACCGACTAGATGGCAGCAGCACAACGTCTGACGTTCGTTGAGTAGCTCAACGGTTCAGTACCGTCAGCCTAATGCATCATGACGTTAATTTGGCAGAACTTTTTGATTTTTGATAAGTATTTGATCGAGGTTCGACCGAGAACAGATTTGATTGATCTCTGCATGTATTACGCGAAAAAACTACAAGGTTGTCTAACGATCTGTATGACGATAAATTACCTAACGTATTCGGGTACCATGACCAGAGCATTTTCATGGTACAACCAAGATTCCATGGTTGACGGAATTGCAGATCGATAGCTGTAGAAAGCATGAACGAATGTACGGGAGTGTGTTCCGTTATGAACATTTTATGCTTGTCGTACTCTGGTATTCCAACTAAAAGGAAATCGCTTATGAGTCAAAACTAACAAGGATAATCCATGAGATTTGTGTTCGTATATGACAGAATTTAAGAACGTACTGAAAACAAATTGAACTTTCAGACACGGTGCCCAAAGTTTTGCCTCCATCCAAGCAAGATCAGGTATACTATATCCACCTACTCCATCGCTGGGATTACTAATCACCGGGATTTCCTCGGTCAGACAAAGTAGCTGAAGCCAGTGCCAATGCAGACCGATTTTCCTGTTTTTTTTTCACACAAATTTTCGCGAAGAAAAATTTAAGACCTCGACTTTAAGGACCAAGAGATTTAGCGGTTATTAAGTAAGCATATTGCTTAACTGTATATGACAATAACTTGGACAAGGCAACCAGTAGATCCCCATCAGGTGTTGCCAGGTACGCATAATTAATCGATAGTGTAGTCAGGGATTCCAGGCAGCCAATGACTCTGAACCAGTCCTGTTTTCGAGACACCCTGTCCTTGTAGAGGCCGGATCCAGCCAGGTGATCCGTGTCCACAAGCAACGGGCCTTCCGTCCGCCTGAAGGCTCTCCAGCAGTACAAATCTGTCACGGTTTTACGCGAGTTGAAGAGAGCGGTCAATAGGCGAAGTCCTTCTTTTCGCGTTAGCTGAAGCCCCTCGATACAGAAAGATGCGATGGAAGTCTGTTGACTGAAGAATTTTGTCAGCGTGTAAATCAGCTTTTTGAAATTGTGAAGGACGGAAAGATTCGTTTCTGAGTACTCGAGACTTCGAAAATGTTGTAATCGGGTAAATCTGTTTGCTCGAATATTTTTTTACGATACGATTGTGTTACCGAAGATATTTTTCGAGCCCATCCAGCAGGCTTTTGCGACTGAGGTAATCGAACGTATTGATTCGAAATAAGTAGGACGAGAGGATCACATCCTTCGACAATTTCTTCCTGTGAATCATCCTGCGGAAAATGTTCTTTCGTCAAAAGGATCTGGGCTGAATATCGTACCCTACCATTCTTACGAACCTGTACAGAGCAGCGATAATTGTCCTGTTCAACTCTCTCTGATAAAATGGTTGATGCCTTGCCGAGGCTTCGTACAAGTGCCAGTAGAAACGGGCCTGTGGGGTCAACCGGAATAAGGATTAATTTGTCGAGTTAGTTTTAATTAGACGGAAAAAAAATGACAATGATCATTCAAAAAAATGCATTCCACTTATACACGAATATTCGAGCGAATAATTAGGTACGGGTATAACGTTACTACCTCGTCATTTGGGTGAATAATTTTGAGGTAAACAAACGTGAGCAGAGCTTATTAAAAAACGTGGACAAATTACGCTACCTCTTTAGTAGGCAAAGGCAAATTAGGCAGTGGCCTAGGAAACATGGCTTTCTCACAGTGCAGCATCATTTCCCAGTGTCTTCGAGGTTCATCCGCGTGCCATGTTCTACAGAATGTTACGTGCACGTGTGTTATGCGCATTGTGCGTTGTAAGTATATGAATAATTTCAGTATGGTGGTGTAAAAACCGTTCAGGGTGTTATAATAGACTGCATATTGCATATAGGAGGCCAACACTGACCTGGGTAAGTGTTTGATCATGTTGTGTACGTCCCACTCGACTGGTTCCTGATGCGTCATACGTTCTAAGATTTCCGTGCACGTGCACGTGGACGCCGCTAATGCATCCATTTATAACGTTGGATTGACTGCGGTGACAATAGTGGCGAATTTTTAAAGAAGAAATTAGACGATTTCAGAAATCGCTGGCTATTGTATATTATAAATATTTCAAAATGACAGATCTTCTCGCTCATTGTTTCTTGCTTTCTATCTTCGTTTATTTGACCGAAACAAAAAACATGAGGGAACGAATTTTAAGTGGCTCGTTTAGATACGCGTAGATTATAGGAAAAAAGGATCACAACGAACACGTGTTGTGTTATCGAGTTCCCAGGAATTTTCGGTCGTTCACAAAGGGCCGGAAAGGTATTGACAATCTCGAGGGTTGGGATTCCCCCGAAAAATCGTTCCGTACAAAATTTCACCCTCTTGTCGTGCACGGAGACGAATACTTGTGTAATTAAGTGTCGAATGAAAATTGTACGAAATTCCAAGACCGCCGCGCCGCTGAAAGCGTTGAAACAACTCCCCAGCATTTCGACGATTTACATAGTTGTAATTCTCCGACAATCATCCGTCTATCTAAATTATAAAATACCCGACGGATCGTTTCGATCAATTAAAAGTTACACCGGCTGATGATCTTCAGAATAATTATCCCCCGTCTCTTCCCTTCGAGTGTTGACGGTGATCGCTAATTTTCAATTCCTTTTGTTTATTTCTTACCCCGGTTGATGGATCGCTATTATTCTCAGGTTTCATTTTTACGAGCCGTTCGGCAATTTGTGATACAAATTCGTGTATGTAAGATCCAGGCCCAGGCCGTTCGGCCCTTCGTCGAATATAGGGCCCAGGTTATAGCTGAGGGATGTCAGAGAGCTTATGTTAATAAATCTGGCCGGTGAGCGGCTGACAATACCGATGATGCATTGAGATTGGGCCCTCCCGGCCCACGGTCGGGTGTGTGAATGGGCATCAGACCCACGAACCCACAGACGCACGGACACGCGTCCGTGCATCAAGCGATGCTGTGCTCCAGCGGACGACCGTAGAGCTGAGCGTCGTGGGTGCGGTCCCAATTATCCACAGTGGCTCTCAGGAAGAAAGACAGGTAAGAAAATAAAGAATTAGAAAAAAAAGGGACCCACCTTCCTCGTCATGAGGTGTCAAAAGAATCCTGATTATCATTATTATTCCAACAGTCATTCTCCTCGTTATAATTATCATTATACTTATTAATTCGTTTCTTTTTTTTTCTATTAAAATCGACATTTCAATTTTGACAAAATTTCTCCTCATCATAAGTCGCAGTCGGAGTCCTGGCAGTATAATCGACGACGAAGAGTACCATCAGGAAGTGGCACGACGAAGTGAACCGTAGAGGCGGTGAAGAGAAGGGTGTGACCGCTAGCTAAGAGCACGTTTAGTGACACTGCACGTTTCTGGCGGTCGTAGGGCATAAATAGAACCTCGAGCCCTTTCTGGTGGACCTATTTTAGTGCGATGTAGTTATGTAGATATATATATATATAATGGTAGGAATGTGTGTGTTCCAACAGAACACAGGATGCAGCATGGCATTAACGGTAGGTGAACGTCGTACCTAGTGGAACTGCTGTGCAGTAAGAAGGGAATAAAAAAGAGGTGAGAGGTGAAAGAAAGAAAAAAAGAGAAAAATAAGGAAAATGGAATAGGAATGAAGAGAGGAAAAAAGGAAAAATTAAAAACGAAAATAGAAGCACGCAAGGTTGTTGTGACATTCTGGTGGTCGTCGACTTAAGTTACTAGACTGAGCCTGGTTCGTTCGTTGTAGAATAACCGTGGAGCGGAAAAACCTTTGGTACGAGAAATAGACGATGTTGTTTTAACCCCGGATAGCCAGAGGTAAAGAACGAGTTTGGTCGAGTGTCAAATAATACCAGAAAATAGATACGTTGTATATAGCAGAGGTGGACCGAGCGACAATTTTCGAGATTACTCTCTGAGCCTGATCTTCTCTTCTCGGTAAGAGATTATCTCCCGGTACGTGGTGAAAAAAGAATATTAAAATGGCTTTATCCGTAATAATTCGCGGCTCAAAAGAGCTTCTTAATTCACCTTTAAATCTCACGATTTGTCTCTTAGTATAAAACCCTACTTTCATGTTGCCACGACTAAGACGTTAATTACGCATTTATTCCTCAGCTTAAATTCTACACCTGAATTAATTTCTAATCTCACACGTTTCCCTACGCGCGGCTATACCCATAAGAGACATGTTACGCTTCTGTATACCATCTCCGGATTATTTATCCCTTTTTTATTTCAATACTGAACTCTAATTGTAAGAAGAACCTTCTTCAGCATCTGTACAGATGTAGGTAGCAGAATATGCTAATTACACAGTGTCGATTATTGTACGAGTCAAAAATAAATCAGTCTTATATACGAAGCCTAGGAAGATTATCAGCAGGATTGAGGTCAGCATCTGACTAGAAATAAGTTCGTTTAAATTTCCTCTCCTAGGATATAGACGAAATTTTAATCTCATAACGTCATCAGCCAACTTTGACTTGTTCCTGCTGCACCCGCGTACAAAGATGTACAGAGGTCGACTCCCTCGCCTATAAATCTTGAAGTTTATACGTGAAAACCTATTTCAACATCTGGCGAAAGCGGTTTACAATACTGCGAGTAAAAGAACTGCAAAGTCTCTAGGACGTACATAACTTGGTCAGTATACTGGACAGGTTCGTTAAGATCAGGGTATAGCTTGCTTACCGCGCCCGTAAGTTCACGCAACTATGGCTTTAAATCGCGAATCTTTTCGCGTCAATTATTATCAGCGTTGATCTCGAGAGACCGAGGTATTTCGGAAAAAGAAAGATAAAAAAAATCAAAGTTCTTGTGTCTCCTTTTTGAAATCTGAATATTTGACTCAAGGCATATAGGGCGTAGGGTATGGAGTATCTCTCGATAGGTGAATCGAGGACTGAATGAATCGGGAATAAAATCAGTATAAATAACGAATAATAATGATAGCATTAAATAATTATAGGATTTTCGATGATAATAACAAAGACAGTCGATCTACGACAGATGACCGGGCGTGTGCGGGTGCCGTAGGCGAGATTAAGGATTGTGGATGCGTATCAGATTGAAATGCCTCGAATACCTTCGAAATTACGCACTTAAGATGCTTGAAATCTTTGGTATTCGGTGGCTGGGGAGGTTCGTAACTCCAACTATACACAGGTATATGCGTTACACAAGTATGTATGTACGTAGATAGACGGAAAGCCACTGTATAAGAGATACCGGAGGGTGAGTTGGGTCCCTTTGGCCAAGTACGTATTCGTATATATGTATGGTATAGAGTGTGAAGATCGTCGAACCACAGGGCTGATTTATTACTGCTAATTAATGTTATTTATTAAGTTAGAGTCACGCCCGGGATTGAGATTAGCCCAAATGAGTCTTAACTACCGATTGAAGACCACACAAGAGGTGGCAACTGGCAAAGCTCCCAATACACTTCGACGTGGATGATAGAAGGACAAACGAGCGGTCAAACGGTTGATTTCGATTTTAAAAGAAGTTGATTTTTAAAGAGGGTACAGCACGGTGTAGAACCACGCGATCATGACCGCCGTCCGGCACATTATCGTGTCTCATATTTTACCGAAAAGTGGTTCCGATGAAGCGGTCTGATTAGCTAACTTGATTTATTAACATTTATATCTAGAGCTTTCGCTCCTTCTTTTTCATTCTATTATAGCTGCTGCCGTCTCGCAGCTCGATCTCCTTTTTTCTTCGTCTTCTTTCACCTTGTCTTTCTTTACTTGGTAATCTTGTAAAATTTATTCATGATTTACTACACGAACTATTCGTACCTCGGTTACCTACACGCCGTCCACCACCAGCGGGACTGGTTTAACTGGTCTAAAAGAATTCGGAACCTTATTTTCGATGTATAATCTGGTCTAACACCTTGTAAGTGTAGTCCTTCGATTAGAGGAATGTGATTTATACGTCGATATTGTAACACGCCACGATAAAGGTATAATAAAACAAAAGTGAACCGAATCTGATGGATAAACCAGGTTTGGGAAGGAAAGAAATTGAAAAGAAACAAAATAAAAAAAATAAAAAATTGGATCGAATAAAATTCCTTTACCCCTGCATATCTTATCCCAAGTTTGGAAACTACACAGATACCAAGAGTACCAATGTATCACGTATACGTGCGGTGGATTTATTAGCGCGTGTTCTCTTGTAAGTACCACCCTGAATTCCCCCCTAGTGATCCAAGTTCGTCTTGTGTTGCTCGGTAAATTTTCGGTTCGTCGAAATCCCAGCAGCTTCCCCTTTTCATTGGGACACGCGAGTAGCTGGTAGCCGCAACGAAGAAACATGAAGTCTGTTTCAGAGGATGAGAAACGGAGCGAGAAAGGAGGCTGACTGGCTGCCTGATTGTAGTACGTAGTTCGGGATGTGTACATATGGGAGTGTAACAATAAAGAATGTCCGAAGGCGTTTTCTCGAACGTGTTGGCTGTAGCGGTACGCCAGCACCTCGTCTCTTGCTCGTAGGCGTCCGTTGGCGTTCACCGGCCATCATCAACGAATACCCTCCCTATATCCCCCTGTGCCGACGCCCTCAGCAGTCACCGTATCTTCAACGTTCTACCTGTGTACAGTGGGCTTCATAAGTTCTCATACGTATGCCAATTATACAAGGACCCAAAAATTCCTGCTGGTACTCATCTGAGTTACTCATTCGTTGACCCCGAGGGCCCTACATTTTACCTAGTTGGGCTTTGCTGGGACGAAATGGGCAAAATGAAACACATGAACCGTTCTTTCACGGTCAGAATGTCGGGCCATTCTTTATCACAGCAAAATTCCACCTTCGTTACAATGCAGAGTTGTGACATTCATCGGCCCACTTTCAGAGTGACTAGAAACACCGTTTTTGAGCTATGGGTCAGTGAGCTACGAAAGGGAATGTGTAACCCCATGAGAAAAGTGGAGACAAAAGCGTGTGTAAACTTGTGACGTCGTGTCTTGCACGTGACGAGACGACTGGCTGCTGGTAGAGACTCGAAGACGAGATGTCTTGTCTAGTTAGTGGTATTGTTAACAGTTTTCGTACTTTTAACATTTTACGAACAAAGTCCTGTTTACACAGCACTTATGGGTGGATGTTACCTCGTGTTGGACGAGGTTAGGCTTGACTACCACTTCACCCACTCGGGTGACCGAAAATCTAAATACGTACTCAAGCCGTTATGGGAACGGACCTTGGGGCAGTTTCAGAGGTGTTTATGTGCACTTTGAAAGGGGAAAACACTTCAAGGACCAGTTTACGGAAAATGAATTTTTCAGGACGAGTGAATCGCCATCAAAGAATTAGGCTATTGCAAAATTTCTTCGATACTCGTAATTGGTCGGCAAATAAGATGGGAAGAATTTCCCGTGCTATTTGGTCATCTAAGATTTATTTCATCCGAAAATATGAAACTTCGCATAATAAAGATAAATAATAATCGGTTTTGTAGTTTGAAACCGAGTTGGGAAGAGATGATCGTGTATATGTGTTTGTGTATCATGTATACCTATATATAAATCGCAAGAAAGTTTCACTCGCTAAATAAATTGGTCTTTATATTAAAGTAAGCCGTGTTATAAATCTTGACTTGGTTGTATTAGCGCCGTGGGTGGACTTTACGTGGGACTGTTTCTCTCCTGTCGACAGACACCGCCGTGACCGTCTCGTGCGAGTCGACAACGAACCTCGTCGTCCCCCTAGGCCCCAGGGGATCGTCGAAACGACCGACAGACTGGGCGATGTATATTATTGCGAGTTGATATTCGCGGCTACAATAGGACAGGGATCTATTTTATTAGTACGGGTTCATTTGCCGCCTTGGTAACAAAAATTATCCACACATGTACAATAATTAGAATTTAAAAGGCTCCAGACGATCAGAAAAAGTTTCGTTAATCGTCCGCAGAAGATCGCACGGCAGTTCTTGTCACACAAATTGTACGCGTTTGACAGCCGTGTCATTTCCTGAAGTTTTTATGAGCATAAAAAACTTTGATCGTATATTATTGGTTCAGGATCTCTTGCGGAGCTTACGGGATGACAACGCGGTCGCATAAAGGCGCGCGGGTCGTTAACTAGAAAGCTACCGATTGCGAGATATCGTAAATCTGTAATAATAATCGTTATAATACACGGTTTCGATCGGTATAGGATGAATACATTTTCCGTATCGACTTCGAACGTATCTACACCGTGCTATAAAAACTTGTGCCAAAATATGAAACCTATGATGTGTAACTCCGTTTAATGGGCTTTTCTTCTCTCGACCATAATTTATCGTATCATCCAGCAATTTGTTGATACTTTACAACTGCTCTAGAACAATCCGTTCTTGCTTCGCTCTATGAAACCCGATCATTTACTGATACGATAAATTGTGAATGGAGTAAAGAAAGGTCCATTAGATCGAGTTACATCATGGGCCCCATATTTTGGCCGAGCGAAGCACCTCCACAAATTTGGGCAGAATCCATCACCCGGAAGTCTGATAGTCTTCTCCGTGGTTTCAGATCTTGTCAAAGTTCTGGAGGTGAATCTTGACAGATACGTATTGTATAGTGCATATTCGAATACAACATGCATGTCTTTTATACCGAATTACAATGATACTAGATATCTCCTTCCTCGCCAATTTCAAAATATCTTGTTCCATACCTCGGGTCATACTCACGATCAGTCAGTCAACCGGTGAAATTAGTTCGTAGTCGATAATACCGAAGTCAGTGACTGCAGACAACCTACATGGGTTTATGGGTACATGTGTGTCGTGTAGTGCCAGAAGGAAAAGGGAAAAAAAAGAGTCCAGTTCCGCTCTGCAGCCATCTCGACTAGGTGAGTGAAATCTTTATGTGCTCAATTACCTACCGCAGTAGGTAGATACGAAATTAAATATTGAACAGGAAATAACTGAAACGGTTCTGATACGTGTGGGCAAATACATGTTTCAAATATTTGATTTCTTTCTTTAAAAATTACCTGATAAGTTCGAGGCAACAAAATATTCCCATTACGATCACGGCGTCGAGTTCAAAGATTTGCACATCTCCTCTATACATGTAATAAAAGTTAGAGAAAATTTACCGTACTTTCCACAGTCGGAGTGAAATAAACGCCAGTTTAAGCATGAACGATTTCGTAGTCTCAGCAGTTAATTCGAAAGAAGAAGAAGAAGTGGAAGAAGGAGGAGGAGGAAAGGAAAAAGAACGAATAAAGAAGAAGAAAAAGTTTCAAAGAGAAAGAATTTGAACATCCTTGATGTTCGTGGAGGCGAGCCAAGCGCTGACGACGACGTTATACCGCGGACGAAAGAATTATTATACGGCTAACTACGAAAGCTCGGGTAGATCCACCACGGGATCTTATTCACTCGAGTTGAATATTAGGCACGTGTTTACGACGAAATAATTACGCGCTCTCCGCGACTTGGTGGTTCCATCGTGTCTCGCGACTGTTTCATTGCGCCCGCGCCCGCGCCACAGACGTGAGCGATGACAAGGAGTCGCGGGCCCAGTGGGAGGTCCCAACAATAGCTATCCGCCTGGAACCACGTCCGCTGCTACCTGGGGACCGATGTATAGGCCTTCGGTATAACCTGGCAGTAGTAACGGGTCCCGACTTTTCCCCCGTGCAATCAAATCGTTTTTCAGCTTTAGCGTGTCTCAAACTTTTTCAGAATCTTCTCCGACACCCTGGCGTTGATCTTACGATTAAAAAAGCTGTTTTCAAGCTCCGAGGGGTGCGCAGAAACCATCCTCAGAGATTGAAATTAAAATAAAAGGGTTTCTTCGTCGCAGGGAAACTCGAGTTACCGCAGAGCTTAGAATATGCTCGATGATTTTCTCATACCGTTTTAGGACTGAGTTCATTATTATTATAGTTTCTGATTCGGCTATTCAATGATACGTGGGTGGATAGCTTTTGAATTTATCATCCTATTGAGCTTCCTCGATTAATTAATGCCTTTGTTCAGTAAACTTCCTACGTTGCAGTTACAGATTAGGTGTAGGCGCATTAGACTATCTCGTTTTAATTGATCCTGATTCTGAGCATTGATTAACCGATTTAATCTCAACAGTCCGAGCGAGACCGCTCTCGCGGTCGAGGTCAATCAACGTTTAACTTCTTTAATAGAACAGATTTATTTGAGGTAGGTACCAATTCCATCCAACCAATCGTCAAATACTTTTCAATTCATCTCTTTCACCATTTCATTCACTCCGACGTTGGTATAACCCAAGTCGCAATTGCCTGCAATCTTCTAACCAATCATTTTGTTTATTATTTCAAGATAGGTAATTCCTGTCAAGCTCTGTCTGGGAAATTGAGAGGTAATTGGTAAATAGTTAGGAACAAGCGTGCGTCCGTTCAAATCTTTCGCTAGGTCTAACTGAAATCTTAGTATACAGGGTCGTTTTCTCCATGACGTTCTCTCTCCCGGTCGAAGAGCAGCTCTGTACGAATCGTAGGTGGTCCCACTCGTCCGAGGCAACGATTTTAAATTAAAATTAAAGCGAAGCTTTCTTACCGTCGCGGTCGCGGTCGTGGTCCCAGCCTCCCGCGTTTCTGTACCAACGTAGGTATATATAGGCCGTGTGTATAGATACGCCCACGTTTAATGGCTTCATTCGAAAACTGCACCACTTCGTTGAAGTTAGACGTTATAACCGTATATAGGTATACGAGTCCGATCCGAGGCAAAAATTTTTTGGCAAACTAAAAGAGCGGGGAGTTTGATTTAGCGCCAAAACCTTTTCGTTAATAATTTTATCAACCGCAAATTTTTTTTTTCTCCTTTAATTTTTATTTTTCTCAATACCCTTACACGTAGATTACAGGATATTTTTACAAAAGTATTGCTCCGTGTGACAGCTGCTTTACGAGGAGGCGTGTTTTCTCTCGCCCAGGAGCAGATAATTGGCCCGGTGTTTTTGGAAGCGTTTCGATGTTTATATGCATTCCAACCTGTATCAGTATTTTATAATTAGCAAGAAGATGTTGCTTGAGATGGTGCAGTTATGAGTCGCGCGCGACTCGCTCGCCTGCAAGGACACGGGAGAAAATAAAGTCAAGTCTTTCAACCTTTTTTCTCTTATCCCCCTTCGTCCGCGATTCATATTTTGTTGTCCGCGGCAATCTTCTCTTTACTCTTTTTATAAATTACATCAGAACTCTTTGAACTTGA
This sequence comes from Tenthredo distinguenda, assembly GCA_947538915.1. Lineage (NCBI taxonomy): Eukaryota > Metazoa > Arthropoda > Insecta > Hymenoptera > Tenthredinidae > Tenthredo > Tenthredo distinguenda. The sequence goes on from OX384531.1 coordinate 7,660,349, forward strand.
AACGTTGATCGGTCCTTGAGACAGAGATAAGCTTTTATCTCTATCCCTCGATCTATGTATCTCTAGGGCTCGTCTTTAGGCGGGAGGTCAGAGCTTAAACTCATACGTCATATCGACGCTTGGAGTGTTGTATCTCTTGGCTCCCGGCGAGATTATTCCCGGTCTCTATGGTATCGGAGACCAAATTCCCTAATTGGCAATTAATTTGATAAATTTCATTAATTCCCCCGCGGTTAATGAAGAAGCCAACGCATTTGTAAAGCTAACTGCTCGAGCTAAGCGCGTGGATACGATTTAAATATCAAACCCTTTTGTGAAAAATCGCCCTCATTTGTCTTTCGAGAGTTGCCTTCGTTCAGCTCTTGAAAAAAGAGAAAGGCGCATTTTCTGCTTGGATTCAGAGCGCGTGGCCATCCTCCTCTTCACTACCTCTTCCTCATCATCTCCATAGGTTCGAATCTACACATGTTATGCACAATGCGCACTGTTACACGCATATACACCCAACGAGGTTCTACATGGTGAGGCACTATGAACTAACGTCGCAGGTACTATTTTTCTTCGCCTGTCAGTGTCTGCGAGAATTGCTTCGACATAAGCCGCATACCTTGAACAGATTTTACTAATTACCTGTCATCACTGTCCGTGAATGACATGCCCTCATTTTTTCATCCTGTAAGATACCCGACTCGCGGAGGAGGTCAATTCAAGCTTCGATTCGATGCCGTTTCGTAATATCTACATACAATGACCCAATCATACGCTCTTCAATAAGTCAGCAGGGAATTTCATTGCGATGTGTTAACTTCAGTGTTTCTATCGCATTCCCAGCATCTCTCATCGTGAAGAAACAGATGATATTCAAATCCGTCCATAGTCCGACGAAAAAGCAATCAATCATACATATCGACTCGTATCCAGCTCAACATTTGGCCCACGAGTATATTCCAAGTGGCTAACGAGACGCAAAGATTTCGTGAATTAAATACTCTGTCTTGTAAGCATACGGGTAACGTTATACTCGTCAAATTATTGAAATGGGATTTTAATAACGATTCTTTGTCGAGTTTTTACGCGACACGTCACTCGGGACACCGTGTATGTTAAACGCCAGGTATGCATACGTGTAGATCAAGTTATATGGGCCACGTACGTACGTATGCGATCCGGATTCCATACCGGGTACCGTCCGGTCCGGGACTTCGCAGCGTTGAAATTTATAAAAAGTAAAGAATTTCGACGGGGAATGAATTATCTCCTCAACGGTCAGCGAAGTTTATTTTGATGAATTTTGAAAAGCGCCCGAAGCAAGAAGGCATTAGTTACGCCGTAATTGGGACTTGCGCCTGGCTGCCCTCTCGGTTCTGGAAGGCAGGCAGAGAGCCGGCAAGCCACTTTGAAACAAAAGAAGGTCGTCTTCTGTATACACTTCACCATCCTTTATCAACGATCTAGCCTCAGAATTTTAGCCTCGTAAGGTATAATTCTCGAGGCGTATTACCCGCGGCAAACTCACGGACAAAGGCTGCGGTAAAGTTTATCTTAAATTTTTACCATTTTTTTTCCTGTTTTTTCTGTTTTTTTCTGTGTTTTTTTTTTTTTTTTTTTTTCATATTCGCCCGAGGATTTTCAACGATCTCGAAAATCAGCTCCCGCGGGAATTCTGTTTCCCCCAAAAAGATTTAAAAAATGAAAAGGAAAGGATAAGAAAAGATGCAAACCGAGTGTATAGGTATATGTATGTGCGGGTACATGGACGATTGTTTTTCGCCGCTTCGCCCCCGGAGGTTGTCAGTTGGCGCTGAGATGAAATCCTCCCACCATGGAACCGGCGAGGCACTATAGCCTCTTCTTCTTTATCTTCAAGTATTAATTCGCGCTGGGAGGGCGTGGGCGTCCCCCGATCCCAGTTCAGTGCAGGATCGGTCCAGCAGGCTCGTGGTTTTAGACACTATATGTGCAATAATCTTTGAGAAGACTCTTCGGAGCCTCGACTCCCAAGGACCAGCTTATACGGAGACCCGGTGAAGCTAATGCATTCGATCGTTGATTTATGCACTATACCAGCCAAATATATTGAAAGTCTCTTCGTGTATAAAATTAATTTCGAACATGCCCCGCTGGCCTTGCGGCCATGTAACTATCAATAATAAACGACTATGGTGCAGCTCTCCCTCGTTCTCTATTTCCTTCTCCTTCTATCGTATATACCCCTTCATTCCGATTCTATTCAACTTCTATTCTTATTATATATATATACTCTTCGGTATATATCCTCTACTTCATTCCCTCTTCATACGACGCCCAGCTTCATATCCCACAGTTTTGTACCTCCTACCAACACTCTTCGAGAGCTTGTCGTTCCCTTTGATGCAATCGCCGACCGCCACTTCAGATACTGTAATACTAATGCGGAATGCTCCGTAGTAGCCTGTCTCGCGATTATTATTAATTCAAATTGCGTAAGGCCGTGTTGCTGCCAGTCCATGACGTAAATTCACCTTTGTAATGAATTATGAATTACGGAGAGCAATTGCTATTATTGTAACACACCGAAGCGGCACATGTTACATTTATTTACATACTTGAAAAATTGTAAGACAGAAATAAGAGCTGCGCCAGATCTAGCGATAAGTAAAACAATTTACAATATTATGCATAGAATTATAATCGTGCGTGAAACCAGTCGCGTCGACCAATCTTCTTCGAAGCTCAAATCCTTACTTCAATTACCTTCGATATCAAACATCGAGATAATTATTGTAAATTGTAGACAACAACAAACTCACGCGAATTACTAATAATTTATAACGATACGCATAGAATTACAATAATGAGAATCACGTGCTTCTTTGAGCAATGAAATTCAAAGCTCATCGTCAGATGCACTCTTCTTCTATGGACTTCGATAAATTTCGTTATCAGATATCGAGCTATACACACGTGAAGATATCTCATGGTTATAAATTTGATTTCGTATGAAAAAGCTCCCGTGTCAAATCTGTAATAAGAATGTTTAGCGATTTTAAACCGCGGAAGCCTAAGATCGAGCTTCGAACGGTTTGGTACACGTGTTGCGTTGTTAATATCACTCACTTATGTATAGTATTACCAGGTTATACCCCTCCGCTGTATATATCGGCGTACCCACAGACAGCTCCTTTTAATCTTTCTCTTACCCGTCGATTTCTACCTTTTTGGATAGCGCGGCCCGAAGCCTCGAGTGTATAATCTTGCACGCGAAGTTTGGGGACAAGCCCTCTTGCCCGCCCTACAATCTGCATATGATTACGACGCGGTACACTCATTGGGGAAACTTTTATTATCGTACCGGCTACCCAGGTACGCAGATCGAAATTTCCCTCAGGTATTTATATTCGCTCTAATTATCATCGCTGGTTCATGACAAGTTCTTACGTTCGGAAGATCTTCTCTTTCCCAAATACAAAACTCTCCGATCGCTGGACTTTATATCGCAAGAAATCAAAGTGCGAAATCGATTCTCAATCTTTACTGATCAAGGTTGTACGTTGATTACACCTAGTATTTATATTTATTCACCTTTCGTACCAGTGCTGGTGTTACGATTCCGTGTAGACAGCCAAAGATCACGGCGCCGATCTCCGTGTCAAAAACCAAATAGTATGTCTTGGCATTTTGAAACTCTGATATTCCTGCCTTGTACAGATTTTGCATATCGATTATCCCCGAGACTGGATTTGAAGGACTTTTCGCTACCCCAAAATTTCTTCCATCCGTTAACCTCTGCGTAAATAATTCTTGAATCCGTATGTCAAATGAGGCGAAACAACGTTTCCAGAAGAAGTAGTTTCGTCGGAATAATCGAACTGAAAATAAATTCGTGGCTAAGGCAATGGAACAGTGATTTTCGTTCGAAGAATCACCTCCGAGTTTGACACGAATTTTACGTAACAATTAATTCTACAGGACACCCTGGACGCGATTCACTTCTATGATATAAAACGAGCGGACGAAAAATGCGGATGACTTTTCCCCAATTTGGAAAATTTCATCTCCGCAGCAGGCCGGAGGGTGAAAAGTCAGGTCGCATGTCGAAAGGGGGACCCGTGCGAGTCGCGTGTTCTAAATCAACAATCATTCATTGATTAATTATTAGCCGTAATTAGTTTCTTAACACTCGGCTGTCATAGTGATTACGGTGACGTTCCCATGACGTGAGGCCCTCCACGACTGTACCTACCATATATGTAATGACCGGGCGGGCCCCACCTAGACGCGTGGGACCGTGGACACCCACATGTAATATCCCCTGCACACAAGCTCGAATTTTACGAGCGGGACAGCCCTGGGGCTTTGCGGGTCTGAGAACACGTGCACTGTGCACGCGCGCATATCTTCCGTCTCTGGTATTGCCAGATCTTCTCTTATATTCTCAGTCAGTCAGTGCCGAGCAACACTCGATACTCTCTCTACTACCGATCCTAGATGGTACAGATGTTGCCGTTTGTTTCAGATGTTCGGCACCGATAACATTGGATACGTACGCCATCCATGCTCACTATATACCAATGTTTTTATACGCCTTCTCCGATCATGTTACCCAACACGAGTCTCGGACGGGATACCAGGGTTGAATGTCAGTGCTTTAAAAGCGCTGATACAATCCAGTTGTTCGTATATACATGTAGGATCATTTGTGTGCTTTCAGTTCGTAGATTATAGTCTAACAATAAATTTTCATTGCAATTTACATTCACGTTACCAGGAGCTACGAGAATGAAATCGTTTGAAACCATCATTCGATGACTGAAGACATCGAAATCAGTCGAGAGATCGATTTCAATTCAAATCATCCGTACGCTGATAGTAGGAGTTGAATGGCCCCTCGGTATATTATGTCGTGGAATCAACTTATTCTAATGCAAGCTCATTAGATTTTGATTTTCGTTTATTTTTCATGAAAAATTGAAATATCATCGAGCCTTACTGCTGTATAACAAACTGAGTTTTAGGGTAGAGGTCAGAAGTCAATAGAAAAGTTATATTCTCTGGTAGGAATATGGTGAAGCTCGATTCCTTTTGGTTTTCTGCGGTTTTTTTGCGGTTCATCGTAAACTTTTATGAATAGCCTCCGTCTTTTCTGGGTAGAGCCTATCCGAGGGGATATTAATTTTATCGTAAACCTCCTTTCCGGAAAATGATGTTTTTCGATTATCTGAACCACTTGACTATATAATTAACCGTTAGTACCATCGATCTGAAATTTTGTGTACCTACACAGTCCTTGTGACTGGCTCTGAAGACTACGCTCCCATTGAAATTCTCATAAATTTCTTCCAGCTCCGCTATCATTTAACTCCAAAATTTTCAGAACATGTTGCAAATTGAATATGTCCGAACATAATCAGGTTACCCACCGAAATTTTGCAAATCTGGATCTGTGGAAGACTAAAATTAACTACAAGTTCAAAATTGGATCCACTATGTCGGTATTTGTCATTTTTGTTGTACCTAACAAAGTGTTTAATGATACTCCATTCATTTTCTCGCGATTCCAGAAATCCTGTTCTCATTGAAGTAAATCCTGGACGTCGTAAAGTTAAAGAAGGTTATTGAGCTGAGTAAACATAATTTATTGCCGAATCCGTTATCCACCCACGAGTTGGTGATCTGTTAAATACATTATCGAGTTTTATTGAGCAGCGTGTAGACCGAAGGTTAGAAAATGTCTGATCTGGATCGTCCGTGGTTTCGACATCTGTTGAAATTGATCACTTCAACGTTAGCCTAGGGCCTCGCGTGTCTCGATGGCCAGGAAGAGTGCGAGTCATTTTTTATCCTTCCATTTCCTAATCCATTTAAACCTACGGCTTGAATCCGTGTTGCGCATGCGACGGGTCTTCGTGTGACCCGAAAATAAGGGAACGTAAATCATAATTAAATGTTTGGGAAGTGTCGCGAGCGTCCCCGGTAGGCCGTAATTCTTACAGGAGGGTCAAAGGCGACCAGCATACAAGGTTTCTCTCTGTTTCATGCCCAGAGCTTTTTCTAAACCATTTCTAACGCAAGACTCGCTCCCTGCATCTTCGTCCATGCTTTTGTTTGGACTTTTCTTGAGGGTCTAAATTCAAACGTTTAAACTCTCATTCATTAATTCAATAAAACGGGAGAGCTTAAGGTTGACACGCGTCGGCGTCACTTCACCTTTCATGTCCAAATTTACATACGATTAAACAATTTTTACGTTTTCGACGAGCTTCGGACACGCGTACCTGCACACGCGGCTACGTCACTACCCCGAGGTTTCTGGTTTCCATTCCACATCCGTCTGTCTTTTGATTCTCCTAGAGACCCGGATGGGACGTATAGGAACAGATTCACAGAGGTAGGAAGGAGATCCCTTCACCATTACATTTCATATGGGACCTAAAAGCGAGGCGTCGTGTTTCGCCTTTATTCAACGTGGGCGAGCCCATCTTCGTTGGGTTAGAATTAGTCACAAGGCGAGGGCATTTCTGCTTATCCTCTTTTTTCCCGATCTCGGATTCCTCATCCCCCAGCCTTTGCTGGTCAAATATCTATTCGCTCACCTCCTCCTCGCCTTTCGCATACGTATTTCTATCCAATTAACTTCACAGGCTCATTTGAACAACTAGTTATCATAGTTTTCTCATATTTTTCTAAAGAACTCGCACGTTTTGTCTCACGAGAAGTACGTGCCTGCATTATTATCGGAATGGTAAATCGCCCACCCTGTACAGGTAATGCGAATATTTGATCTCTCTGTGTATATCTATAGATATGAATTCATAAGTAGACGCAAAATATGTAACCGTAGCACTGGGGAGCGGGCTGGCTTCGAGAGCCAGAGGTTATGTTTTCACGGTTGTCTTTTTAGGAGTCGATTTATTGGCAACAAGCGATTCCCGACGTCGAAATGACGTCGCTGGAGGCTCGAACGAGTTTAATTGCCGGGGTTGTTCGCCGTTGTTTCACTGCGGTCCCAGCCGACTTGGCCAAGCATATAGTATCCCATATTTCGGTCGTCTTTATCTGTTTTTTTTCCTACAAAATTGTTCAAAAATGTTCATGACACCGAATGCAATGTTCTCGCCGAGGCCGGGAAGGGTAAGTGGATATTTCGGGGTTAGGGAATCGCTGCTAGAGGTTCGTTCGTACTTTGCGTAATTATAATAACTGCCATTAAGTAACGGCAGATATGTAACCCCGCCGAATGAAGAGCTTGCAGCGGCGAGGCGTTGATAAGAAGAGGAACGAGAAGGAGAATAAAGGGAAGAAGAAAACGACGAAGAAGAAGGAGAAAAAAATTCCAGGAGAGTGGTTAAGGAGTAAGGAGCAAAAGAGAAGAAAAAGAAAAAAGATTCCCTTGAGATCCGACGGTTCGGCGCCTCGGAGCGTTCGCTTCGCATATCTCCCGGTCGAAGGTGCGAATTCTCGTATCTGGGCGTGGCAAATTGGCACACGCGAGCCTCTAATGATGCGAACAAACGACAAACTGCTAAGGTTGAAAAAAGACTGGCCAATGGCGAAACAAAACACCCGATATACACGTGAGCGTTTACCAACTGGCCTGCGTACATCGATATGCCCATGGGAGCGCATGCATGCTCGAAGAAATACAAGAAGTAGGCGCTGTAGTAGGTGGTTAGACGTACCATTTGCTGTGAGGTTAGGGCAGGCGCCAGTTCATCGGGAGAAAGTTGTGGAACGAAAAGTGGAGGGAGATAAAAAGTAAGGTAAAAATGTTAAAAGGCTTTTTAAAATGTCTGCGGTATTACAAGTCGGAGAACAAATGACGATAATATAATATGACTTAATTAATTCGTAGGCCTTATCTCGGCCAGGGACATTTCACGATAAGAACCGTGTTCCCAATATTCGTTTATCTCGTGTCGATTGAATATTAATTCGTATTTCTCAGAATCTCGAAGGTGTTCTGTTATATGTACACATACATGCGGTACGCGTAAATTCGTATACCTACTCTTGCGAGAAACCTCAACTTCTTAGATACGCTCTTCGGTTTTTGCATGGATTAATCTTCTCAGCCTGACCAAGTTCGCGTGACAGAATTTAATGCTAAGCGATAATCGAGGCGCCCGCGATCCTCGATTCGTTGACATTTTTTATTTCCAATCGAGACCAGAACCTTGTACTCTCTTAATCGATAACTTTTCTTACGCATAAGTGGGCGAGAATTATAGCCAATTAGTCTTTGCCACTTGTCGATTAAGAATTGACTCTGGCAAATTACTTCCAGCTTTTATTTATTCATTATTTTCGTTAGAAAGTTTCGTCGATTCGCAACGAGGCAAAAAAATGATAAAAAAATAAATATGTGAGTGTAGCGACGGTATAAAATAATTTTAGCACAGATTTGACAAAATTATGGCAGAAATTTACCTGCATCTACAACTCTTGAGATGAAATATTGCGCATCGTTTCATTTACGAGTTACCATGCTGTCGAGAATGGGCAATAAATTAAGGCACTGCTAGACCCTCCTAATTGTTTCTTAAATAAAAATAACTGAAAATGAATAGTAATGATAATAACAACAACAATAATAAAACGTTTTTATTGCTGTACCTGAGGGCAAAAGACCTGCAGGTTCAAAGATCACCATGTTTCACAACCCAAACTGACAAACACTCTATGGAATGAGGAGTGAAGAGTTTAATAATGAAAAAGACAAATAAGGAACATAAAGTCGGAGATATGGGTGAAGCAAAAAACAATAAAGAGGTATAGAAAAAGCAGCAGTAGAAAAAAGAAAGACAGCCTCCATGGCAGTGGAATCAAATCTGGTTGTAGAATCTTTCAATCAAAATTGTACCTACTTTAGAAAAGTTAGGTGATTATTTAAATCCAGTGATTCTAGTAATTCACCGGTGAAGAAAATCTCTTTTACGAATATGATGGCTAGTTGTAAAGTCAGTGCGACTATGGACCGTTCATTTGGCGTTAAAGCGACCCTACGAAGTCCCGTTTTCTCCGAAATATTGAAACGTCCTGATTCTATGCTTCACGAGAAGCTCCCCAAGTTTTTTTCTCAACTGCAGAGTGGCTTGATGTTTGCGGAAGAAAGTAGACGGTTAATATTTGAGGCAAATAGTACGTGCCTGGATGGAAAATGAAAAGTGCACGAAGAATTTCGAAATACTTAAATTCTTCGGTAGTCCATTCCTAGGTTCGTCTTCTGCCTCTCTTTCTCTCTCTCTCTCTTTCTATTTCCCTCGCACACACACACATGCAAACCTACACATTATCCGAATAGCTAACTTAGTCCCTGATCATCCGACTATGTTATATACCCACGTGAGGATATTTCTACGTATGTGTATATTCATGGATATATAATATGCGTATACCTATATGGAAATGGAAGTCGAGTCCCTGCGACATACACATACATTTATAGGCGGGTTCTTTCCGTCCGTGGATTTATATTCACGATGTTTGTACTTCTCATCTACCACCCACACCCTGCTGCTGTGCCATCAACCGTCAGCCATCAACCGTTCGTAGGTCGTCAGGCGCTGCGCAGTAGAGGCACACTAAATTTCTTTTTTGGCTATATGCCGTGACTAATTCTTTGTGACGAAATTTACTATCTAATTTACACATTGGACATTCGTTGAAACGGTCACGGGCGCCTACATCGCCTCGCGTCTCGTCGCTTATTCCTGCCTGCTGCTGCTGCTGCCGCTGCTGCAGAGGCCGAGACGACTCCAATTTGTCGGGTTGTTGCCGAGCCATCTTTTGACTAACGCGCTCGCGCTTTGCGGTACGTGACACTTTTATTAACGTACTTGTACGTCTATAAAGAATGATGAATATCGAAATAATATATCCTACGAACGATTTAAACGACTCAATTTTTCATCTTGCATTTAAAAGGGGAAAAACAAAGCTGAGGAGAAGAAAAAAAAACGGAGTTTCGTGACGGTCTTACTTTTTCAAGTTACCCATATTTGCACGAATACCGTGGACCGTAATGGAAAACAGATTTACTGAGCCTAGCGGCTCCAATATCCCTAGCAATTCCCGAAATGTTAGGCAAACGAAGTAGTAATCAACCGTATGAATTTCGGCGGTCTGACCAGCGCGGTATTCCACCCCTGCGCTCTGGAGTTATCGAACGTGTCTCGCATCGGCTGTAGCATTCCGGGAATATTGGAGCGCGACCACATTTCAGCCTAATTTGAGCCAATTACTTGTTCTAAGCAATTCACAAGTTGGAATCCTATCAATTTTTGAAAAATGTCTTAATAATCTGTCCAACGATGTATATCGAACCGAATGAAGATCCGAACGAAGTTTTCGGATCGAATTTACCCCGAGGGGATAATTGGGTCAGTGGGTGATTCGATAGACGCGTTCTGGCTTGGCAATTATCCGCAATTCGCTTTCGTCCCAGAAAAAGTTTCAGGAATGATTACAGCCGGATTATAATACGCAAAGGTGCGAAATACATTCCGGCTGTTATCCGATACACTATAATAGAATAATGCTGCTGCCGTTTTCGTGTCATTTGATTTCTCTCCTCGCCGTATCGTCGACGTCCTCCCGGGGCCGGCCACGCCGCACCAGGGCCATAATACAGAATGCTCAAGGCGAGGCGGGAGGAGCCGAGATGCAGGCCGCGTTCTCGGGGAACGTTTGAATATTCAACAGTCTGTTTAGTTGGTACCACCGCTGCGTAGAGAGGAACCCGTTTGGTCGCGTGGCTCTCCCACGCGTTGAAGTTGCGTGCGTGAGCACGAGTGAGCGAGTAGGTACGCTTATACCGAGCGACTCGTATTCGACCAGATTATATCCTGTACCGAATAACTATGCGGCCCCTGATTCCCGGCCAGGAATTCCGCAAATTTATCGATTCCCCATACGGAAAAGTCGATTTCACCTCAATGATTTTTTTGACCATGAATCCGTTTCACAATTCATTTGCGAAAACTCGATTTTCTTTCATTAGAATTCAAAGAATATCTAGAATAACTAATTACGTATAATAACGATATTTGTGATGGATAAAAATTTGAATAAATCATTTTTCTGGATGTCAATAGATTCCAGTGACTGTGTCGCGATGGTTACTTATCGAAGAAGAGATTCTTTCTTGTTTTATTGCCTTCCTATCTGATTTTTATCAATTTTTGTGCAATTAATCGACGATATCGATTCATTATGGCCGTTTGGTAATACCGTCGAACATTTTTGGTAGTTTCCGATCGATTGAAATGCGTTTTTGGTCAACGGTGGTGGCGAAAGGTTTCCCACGAAAGTTGATAACGATGAGAGTTATCGAGAATGCGGTATGCGTATGGTATTGGGAAACTGAGAGTTCCTCCGAGTTCTTTTGAAACGTATCCACCCACAAGTCGCTCGTCTTTCTGATGCAGCTACATAGGTGGGAAGGGAGTAGTCGCACGCGCTAAGGCGAGTCCGTGCTTTTTATAACCGGCCACCAGATATGACACTACTTTACATACTTAATGGAATTCCATACCTCGAGCCTTATTTTACCACAGAATTTCCTTTTACTCGCTTCAACGTTTTTTAAGTGGTCATATCGTACGCGACTGAATAGCCGCTATTAAAATCCCGCGTTATACTTGCATAACACAATGCACAAGTCGCCTAGAGACTCGAAGACGAGTCGTTTAGTTCATATAAGAAAATTACATTCCCTAACGACCGTATCTCGTGTTTATTGAAACATGTCTACAGCCACGCCGGGGTTCCGCCTAGATCCTGACGTCTATATCGCGATCCCATACGCGAGCTAAATATCCGCGGCCTTGACTCTCCGAGTAAAATTTCCCAACGGACACGCGATTAAATCGACTTCTCAACGAAATTTTCGCACGGTCGCAGTTCGTTTTTACTTCGGGTTAATTACGAACTTTTCTCGATGGCGACGCTTATTGTCAAACGTTTCTTACGCTCGTGGGATGAGAGGAAAAAACCGCGTATCTGGACCGCCGGGGCGCGTGGGTTTGAATCAGATTACTTTGTGAGCCAATTACGTTATCGCGGTAGGTTGCGCGAGAGTCTGAAAACTTCATCGCGAGTACCTACCTAAGAGAAAAAATGGTGAACAAGTAAAGATAAGTGGCAAGTAATAGAGCCGTGTAGAGCGCGGTCGTATCAGATGAGAATTTGCATGAAGGGCGCGGAAGAAGGCGCGTCACGTTGCAAGACGGTAGAGTAGCCGGTCGCTAAGGTATTACCTACCCCACGAGGCGTGACTTTAGCCAAAGATTTATTGCCGCGTATTCGTGTAACGTCCTTCGCCTTGTGCCGTATAGTATAACTGAGGAATCTCCGTCCTTACTTTCTTATCTCTATGGGGATACAGCTTTGGTCGTAACGCGAAGGACACTAGTAGACCGAATGATTCTAACCGCGAATTTATAGTTGTACTGCTTTGTCGCCGTCACGTTTGTGGATAAAATCACGTACCTCGGTCATACGCGGATAATACGTTTGACACTTATTCCCGCGTATGGAAATAAGCGAGATTTCTCCGTCTCGTAGTGAAACGTAACTCGTTAATCGTGCAAGTCGCGCTGAGAAGAGCCTGCGGTAAGATGCGAGCGTTGTTGATTCAGGGAAGAGATAAAAAAGCAGAAAATTGTTTACGGATAAAATTCACCGCCCCCGCGTTTCTACCGTATACTACCTCGCGAACCATATACGTAGTAGGTATATATACCTTCGGAGAATCGAGGCCCACTGTCAAACAGGGAATTCTGGTACCGGAGTTGGTCGGTGCTTCGAGCGAAGAAATTCATTCGAAATATATAAGAGAAGGAGAAAAAATATAGTCATAATTTGCACCCACCCACGTGTCACTTTATTTCGGCGAGGAGGTGGTCGCCCTTTACACAAAACTCCCATTAAAGCCCGTGGGACAGTCTGCGGTAGAAAGTATGCAACGGTATACAGGGTGATACAATAGTCAATATATTCGATTGTCACGCGGGAACTCGACGAACTTTATTCCCGTGAGAATATTTAGAATTTGTCAGTAAAATCAAAGAATTACATTTTCACACGTATGGTATAAGTAGGTATGTATCTACAGTACCTACTTTTAGCCTGCACCATCGCATGAATTTCTTGATAAGTGGTGATAACCATCAATTATCAGAGATTCGATAGAATAGAACGAGCAGTATATTTCAGCCACGATGTATCCATTATTATTTTTCTTCTTCTCAAAAATATTGTATAAACTATGCGATATACCTAGATACGTTGTGGTCAGAGAATTCTGTACAAGACTAGCCACTGGGGCCGTGGCTATTTCACTTTCCCTGAGGCTATACGTCTGCATTTATCCTCGTCACTGTCCGCCCTCGTCAGCGGCCTGCCTATTTGTCGTGACTCACCTGAGTCAAAACTTGTCTCGTTGAAACGATTCTCCAGGTAGCGCCTATCAGCAAATTATTACTGAACTTCGGAGTATACGTGGATACACTCTCGAGATACGCGTTATTACAACATTCCACGGTTTAAACACGTCAAAATTTACACAGTAGATTCTCACAATGAGGAATTCCATATATATGATTTGTTCAATGGAACAGAATTAATCTATTCTAATCAATCAGACATACTACTCGGAATTATTAAGATTTATAGCTATGGTGCATCGAAGCGAGAGGCTACAAGTTTCCGAAAGATTTCAGGAATGTCAGTTTTTATTTTGAGCTCGAATTTCGGTCCCAAAGTGAGCTTGTCGTTTCTAAAACTGGTAGAAATTGAACTCATCTTGCGTGCACAAAGATCTCCGGACCTCTCACCTCGAGAAAGTACCTACAGTTTGAATTATAATTGCATATACCTCTAATGGGTGTTTATACGTGTATACGAAGACCGCTTCCTCAGCTAATCTCGAGGATCGCGGTCGTTTATATATTTTCATCTCCGTCTTCGCGTTTGATACCTCGGCGAGCTGCAGCGGGCGGATGGCGTCGTTGCAAACGAAGTGCAGGCGTGGGAGACTGTGAGACGCCGTCTAATGAGAAACGCATATAAACGTGCCGGAACTCCCGCAAATGTACCACCCAGCCCATATATCTATACTTGTTTGTCCACCATTCGTCCTTTTCAACAGGGAGCTAAACTAGCCTGCCGTCTTACCACCGGTCTAACAATGTGCCATAGAACCCTACCATGGTCCACCTTTAAGAAGATAATAATCTCTTCGTAGACCAAGAATTAGTCGAATTAGTGACTTCCGTTTGGTCTTACGTTTGCTCAAAGCGTTTCTTGCCGCTTATACAACAATCTACGTGCATATTTATCTACTTTATTTATACTTAGGTGTGTGTATGCCTGTGTATGTGCAGCGCACGCACTATGAACGGTTGTTCGCTTGGGTATCGCATGTTTCCGAGGTGCGGATGACAAACGTGATGTAAATTGGTGTCGGGTTGGTAAACAGCAGCGTGTCTGGTGACACGGGTAAACATCAACTTTAACCTCCTAATTTTCTATCCATTTCTATTGTGTAGGGTCTAAAGTCGTCGGGCATCGTAAATCTAGGGTTAAGCTCTTTGGGATCGGAACCGGTGAGAATTATTTATGGATTTGTAGGAGCGATTTGTGGAAGCTGGAAATTAATCAATTAGCATAAGGATTACGCGTGGATATTATCCGATTTAACGTTATCCTCGTCTCTCTGCCCCTCGCGAATGCTGCAGCGGTCTTCGGGCAGCTCGGGCGGTGATTCTGAAGAGATGAAAAATTGAAGACACTTTAACCTTTTAAAACCGCTCCAAGGGACGCTCATCCGGTTAACGTCTTCCTCTTGACGGATCCTCGTTTTGTTAGTTCGCCGGCAAGCCGAAGCGGGCGAATACGATCTCGGAGAGACATGATCTGAAAAGGATCTCGCGGTTGATTTGAAAAAAACTTATTAGGACTCTCATCCACCTGGCATAGACGTGTCATATTTTAAAGGGTGTAATTTTTCGCGTCAGGAATTACTGGGAGGTAACGGACAGATGCCTTTTACAATTGTGACAATTTTTCTTCACTTTTTATCGGCGCTTTTTACTCCTGGTGAAAAAAGTGACTAACGACCTTCCTCATACCATGGTCATTCCCCTTTCGAACAAACCGACCTCTTGGTTTGGGGTCTGAAGACGAACGAGCTCGGGGAATATAATTCGACGTGCACTTCAACGGATCAGCAACTCTACCCATTTTTTATCAGAAGGACGACGACTCCACTTGAATCGAATCGCCTCGTTCTTGCGGAGCTTTCGCGGCGCCTTATTAATTCGCTCTATGTCAGAACGGTTTGCGCTAGATTATGTCATGCAATACTTCAAGTATCGAGTCATTGCGAGAAACCTGTTCCGAAGGAATACTCGCTCTTACAATACCCATACACCCAGGTTTGCCAAAGTTGGATTTTCAAGGCTCACCCGTATCGTACATCGGTATGCACATAGAAATGCAAAGGCTACCTACTTCGCTCGTTGAATTAATGATCAGCCTTTCGCAAGAATAAAATTTGTTCAATTAACAAACACCTCGGCATTTCAGACCGTAACGTGTTTCACGAAAAGTGTAAACCAAGTTTAAAGGACAAAAGACTCATTGAATTTCACTCGATTTTCTCTCTCCATCATCGAATCATCTAGACTCGTCAACCACATATTTTTGTGTGGCAATACAAATAAAGACTTTCTTTCCGACCCACGCTACAGTTTCTCTTGGCATCGTGCCGAGCCGTAAGTAACGTCGTTGCATCACTGGTTGATTCTAGCTCCCCCGATGCACATGTAAGTGTAGCAGTATCTGCGTTACACATAGTGATCGCATCGGTTCTTTCTGGAAATGCATGTAGGTACGCAAATGCAGAGGCGGTAAAGTTTGCCGTATTGGATAGTAAACCCTATGCCTCAGTACCCACGCGGAAGCTTTAAGCCTCGTCCTTATTTCTTATTTTTTATTTCTTTCCACCCCCATCCGCCCATTACCTTACATTATACGAGTATCGCAGGATACTACATCGGATGATTGTTAGGAGGCATAGAAATCGGTAATTACTGATCGTGAGAGGAAGAGGCTACCTTGCAGCGCAGACTCGACATGGTTAGACTCACGATTAGCTGGGCATATTAGGCACAGGGACGGACAGAATGACGGACGTTCTTAGGGCATTTACCAGACCGAATCTTAGCTTATCAGATCCCGGCCAATAAATTAATAAACACTATTTTTCCTGCGGGGGAGATCTTCGCCCGTAGATATTAGCCTTTATTAATTTATTTTTTCTTTATTAGCCTGCATCCTTTCGCTGAGCGGTAATCAGGGATCTGTAATTAGCCGAACATGCGCCGTCTGCTCTACCGGCGTATAGGTATATTTACACCGCGTCCGCGGCGCCTCCGGTAATTTTTTATTTTCTGATCCGTCCAAGATCATCGAGGTATATTCTTCCGATGTAAATCAAACGGTCTGAAAATATTATTTACATACGAAATTCAACGAAATTGACGAGTTTCATTTGCGAAGGCGTTGAGAGTTCGACGTATAAAGAACCGCGATGAACTATGGATGATTCGGTATTCACCGCCGTTAATTATTCCTCCTGCTATACAGCAAGAAGATATCGTAACGTACGAAAGCCCAAACACTAACAAACCGTAGATAAAAATCTTTCACGGCGTTACCGCGCTGACTAAGTGGTCCAAAGGATAAAGGATCTCGACTTCATCTCGTGTCACGTTCGGTTAGATTTAGGGTCGGGGAGCACCTGTCTGTTAGTCTATTCGTACAGGTCGGCCACACCTTCTTCGCGCTTCCCTAGGTATGGTAATAAAATTTCTTATTACTTCGTTCGAATTTACTCGTCGACCAATTTGGCGCGGGAAAAAGGTCGAATAATAATGAGACTGTAACCTCGACCGTGAACGAATCGAGCATACAATCCGCGGTGTAGCTACACGGCGAGTAAGATCGCGGAGGCGAACACTTAATTTCAGGGAATTACCTGACCGCGGCTCGCACAGTTCGAAAGAGTAGATACGTACGCACGTATGTACGTAGGTTACATCTACCTACCTAAGAGAAGAGGCAATAAGTCACTCTGACGATAAGTTACAAACGAGTAAATGAGCCCTTTTTCCGGCTGACAAGCCCTGGCACAAATATGTACATCCACATCGCATCATCCTTCGCCATGGGAAAGAGAAAGATATTAGAGAGAGAAAGGTGAAAAGAGAGATGGTCGGGTATAGCCGGCATGAAATACGATGAGAGAGCGCCTCGGGTGTTAGACTTATGCTAAGTACACGCACACGTACGAAACTGGACGCGGGGGTTTTAGCCGTTTGCGTACCTACGTTATACCTATAGCCGCGGTATATCGCGGGATGGTTTCGAAGGTGGGGCTGCACCGGGTCTATATGCGAGGGGCGGTGAGTTATAGCTGTTGAAAATTGAAAGGGTACTGCGGGTAGCGGTAGCCGGTTAGATCTGTTCCAGATGCTATATCTATAGGCTGTTCGATTTGCCCTGTAGCAAAACGCTGAAGAAACTCGGTTATGACGACCTGTCCAACTCGCGTATTCTTACCTCATAAATTATAAACACCGACCGGATTATCAAACGACATTTTTCACGGACGCCAAAAGTAGAACAACCTTGCGGACAGCTAAGTGTCTGCTATAACAAGTTTCATATCGACAATTCAAACTGGTATCGAAATATACGATGATTTATGAACCGAATGAAAAGAGTTATTGTAATTGCTTTCAGTGTCAAAACATAATGGTCAGAATTTCACGCGTCCCTTTCCGTTAAACAACGATCAAAAAATTACGCGATCGTTCGAACGTCGGAAATCCGAATCCTATATCAAAAAACTAGTCAAATTTTGTACACCGGTAAAATCGCGTATCTTTTCGCAAGCATCGGTTAATTGTAAGTGAAGCAAAATGTCCCGTTGACGTTTTTTTTCACAGATATTTATATACCTATACAGGTGAATATAAGCGCACGTAATGTGTGAAGGTATAATGAGGGTGTTGGTAATTTTTTTCCCGGAGTTCGAAGATCTCGTGTACGTCAGGGATTCGGAACCTGGGGCGACGCTGTCTCGTACCTCTTCTTCTTCGTGGCCCCGACGTACCTGTGGCTTCCTCGCGTACGCACGCGCGTAATCTGTCCGCAAGTATATCGCTGGGGGAAACGAGGTTGTCGTAAACCCTCTTCGAGTGAGATATTGCTAAGCTAGGTACAACGCCTCCTGCTGATCGCGCCGCCAGCAGCTAGATTCTTCTATATCTATGTATACGGGTATCAATGAAGTATTTTGCTTTATAGGCATAAATTTCTAGGAATTGCTTCATCGATATACACTTCGCATTATAAGCTCCGGGATATTTGAATATAAGAATTAAATTTCGTCTCAATCTCAGCCACTGTAGGTACAGAAGTGGATAAAGCCAGTTTCCTTATACGGAATATCATTCATAGAACTTTTATACAGATTCGGATATTTCGATGACTGATAAATTGATCCTGCCTCGATCGCTGATACGATACAATACGGTTGTACGTATGTACCTGAGGTAAGAATATCGAGTTTCTTTAGTTTCTTTAGTGAATATCGAGAGCCAAATTTGGAGATCTTGATAGGAAGATGCGTATTGTCCGGGTAATAGGTAACCGATATCTGTATACGTGGTAACAAGACGAAGATCGGATCAGCTCTGACAAAGGTGACACCCGTTATAAGTAGGTATAGGTGTGTCATCTGATGTGCATGTAGGATACAGCGGACAGCGCGGATCCCACATATCGACTCCGAGTTGTCCTCCTTCTCCTCTTCTTCTTCTTCTTCCTCTTCTTCTTCGTCGTCGTCTTCTTCCTCCTCCAACCTCGAACCTCCACCACCACCTCCACCTTCTTCACCTCCTTCTTGTCCTCCGTCGCCGCGTACGCCACGCCGGATCCTATGCCACTACGCCTACGCCACAACGTAGGCGCAGAGTCCACGCTTCGCCCTCAGTTCAGCGCGTGCCTCCACGCGACCAACCACCAACCACCACCGTTCACTTCTACTCGCTTTTACTCGCTTCTGCTCGCTTAGCCTCGTGGACAGTGCGAGTAACTACGAAGAATCACGGTTCTCAACTTCTCCGAGTCAAGTTGACAGTCGAACGAGTCAGCTGACTTCTGTTTTCGTTCAATTTTTTCAATTTTCTTTCTTTCTACGACAATTGATCAGACGATTGATCGAACCAGACGAGTGACAGTGAGTTTATTCTTCGTTACTTTTTTAATTTAATGAAAACAGTGACTAGTTTACATCGTGTCAAATAAACAGTGTTGTGAATGACGTGGATTTAATTTATCTCTTCTTCTTTCCTCCCGGAAGTACTTTGGGTGTTGTCGAACTCCTACGAGTTAAGTACATTGTGCAGTCCTTGTTCGGGCGGACTTGGAATTCGCGCGCTTTAGGGTGGTTCCTGCGAATCGTCGGGAGAGACTTTCTTATGATCGGATATCGTGCGGCGTGGGTGAGCACGAGTAAAAAAAGTTATCGTCTGGTATTGCTTGGAATTCTTTCTCGTTTTGTCAAAGTATAATTTATGCAAGACGTATTTCGTTTATGACGTTTATACCTTGCCATTAATTCAACTGTTAAAAATTATCCAAGACCACTCTGGGGCGGTGTAAATAACAAACGAAGTTAATGGTCGAAGTTAAAGAAGACACTGCGGCAACAGAACTATAAAAAAACGGCCGGAAATAAGAAAAAGAGATCTGAAATGCAGTCGGATTGATACAACAAGAACATGCACACGTTCGAGGCAAAATGTCTGTCCCAGGAAATACTAAGTGACAAATCTGGTTGTCCGATGGTAGATGCCAGCAGGTTCTATCATAGATAAAAATAACCATATTCAAAGGCGAATCGCTGCTTCCAACACTACCTGGCTCGTTAATTAGCCGAACGTACTTCTCCGATCGTTCTTGAGACATTCATAGTTAGAACGGTTAACCAGTCGCGCTAAAACCGCGTGGGACGTCGGCGCCAACCTGTTGCATAATCCCTGTGACACGCGCTTAGAGCCGTAGACAGGAAGCTGAAAAATCGACTAGAAATTTGTTTTGGGTTGATTTCGAGGAATTCGAAAGATTCATTCGCCAAGGATTGACCCACGGCGAATTACTTCCCATGGGACTCGACTCGGTCACTCAAAATGGGTAAATTTAAGTTCCAACTTTTCGCGCTGCTGGTGACATTCGCAGCTAGTAGCGCTCTGGCGAGATTAACTACGAAAGAGCTGCTAGAATGTCGCGCGAATTTGACTGTTGCCGTCAAGAACGAGACTACCTTTTTAACGAAAGTTCACGAGGCTGACTTCATCTTTACCGGGAAAATTAAGGAGCTGAGAAACGGACAGTTGCACGTACGTGTGAAGAGGGCCATTAAAGGTGTTCTTAATTCGACTGTAGATCTGACTTTGAACGATACGTGTGGTGTTTATGTGCGGAGGAGCTACACCGGCATATTCATGGCAAAACGGGATTCGAACAAGGTTGGATCGGACTCAAAGCCTTCGGACAAAGTTGTGATGCACTTCGGTCCAGTTCCTCTTACCCTGACGAATCTGGATCGTCTTAGCGCCGCAGTCAGAGGTAAGATTTTTGACAGAACTGAAAAAAATGGTAATGGGGTCCCAAGATGCGGAGGGAATATTTAACACTAAACCCGTTTTACTTACGGTTTCGCACAGCTGCTTCGAAACGCGAAAAAGTACCTACGAAATTATCGCGTCCACGTATCTAGAGACGAAAGGATCAAAACTGCGATA
This sequence comes from Tenthredo distinguenda, assembly GCA_947538915.1. Lineage (NCBI taxonomy): Eukaryota > Metazoa > Arthropoda > Insecta > Hymenoptera > Tenthredinidae > Tenthredo > Tenthredo distinguenda. Next base: position 7,681,204 of record OX384531.1, read on the forward strand.
ATCTTTACAAAATTCTCGCAATGAAATCTTGCTCGATTCTCAGCTGATGTAAAGGTACTCATGCCCTACTGGAGCATGCGTTACTCTCTGCTGGTCGAACGGCATTGTTCTGAGTTAGTCGAGCAATGCTGTCGTGCTAGAAGGTTTGCAGTTTATATTTAGTCGAACAGGAAATGCGGGAGGCAGTAAATTATTATTTAGAACAGTTCTTTCTCTCTCTAATAATTCCGTTCGAATACAATGATAAGTTGAGGTATAGCTGGGTCGTAACTCCTGAAAGTATATTCTTGACCGTCAATGCAGGTTTTCGAGATGCAGATGCAGTTGTAGCTGTCGGATAGGTGGAAAAAGAATGAAAAAAAAAAGAATAATGGGTAAAGATCGGTAGAACGTAAATATATTTATAGTAACACCGGTGCGTAATCCCTACGATACGCACGTACGCGTTCACCTACAGTCGTAGGTATAGGTGAAGTCGTTTGGTCCACGCGCCGCACGGTAATAAATTTATCGTCTCCAGCTGAAGCCGGGTATACCATCGGTATCTCAGAAGTGCGTAATAAGACGAGATAACGGAAAGTTATATTTATCAGTCCAGCGCCGATTACTTCCAAGGAAGGAATCATTTTTATTACAGATAATGTATTCCAGCTCTATCTATAATTCTCTGCCAGTATAAGGTATAGATGGCTTCCTAATAATCTCTATCGCGTAATTAAATAATAATCAAATATAATTAGAGACGAAAAAGGAAAAGAAAATTCCAAATCTCCAAATCGGTATTGACGAAACGTTCGGGAGATGTTTGTCCAACGAGTTAGGGTGGAATAAGGCCATGTATGCCTAGGCGTTTGTCTCATGTTAAACCCGCGGAGTAGTGAAACAAAAAAAATTGATAAAAACAGATGCCTGGAGAACGGAAAGAGAAAAAAAAAGTGAAATGTGACCAAACAAGATGGCTGCAATTAAGATATGTATAGCTGAAGTGCGACCCACACTCGAGTTTATTGGGGGCGCGTGGAGTCGAGGCGTTATGTCAAATTCCATAATACCTATACAGTGTTATAAGTTATAATGCGATTTGTTCAGAGCTTGAAGTTGAGGTTGTGAAAAGAAGTGGCAGAAGAACCCGGGCGAGAAATACGCTTCTTTTGTACCATATGATAATTGCGAACAAGATGAGGAGGCGAGCATTGACCAGCTGGGAAACATGGCGAGCTCGCTGTACTACGACGACACCTGGTCCCCGCGTTCTTGCCCACGCACATCGCGTCACTTGACGCACTTTTCAATATACGACAGGCAACGTGCGGCATTTCTCTTCTCAGTTCGTACGGCAAGACCAGGATAATACAGTTCGACCTACGCCTTCCAGCTGCAGTTGTACCAACTTAACCACGCCCAGTGAACATAACTCTGGCCAGGTGTACTCGGAGCGATTCGCCATTTTTAGCAATCTGAAAATGTTCGCGAAAGTCTCGCGTATGAGCGATCGAAGGGACCGTATATGAAAAACGACACGAGAGTATTCGACTTTGAAAAGGAACGGTATTTCGCCACTCGAAGCTCTATCCTATATAGACGCTTATTCATTCTTGTTTGATCTTCACTCAGCGATTTGTTCTGCGTAACGGACTGCTTCGCGCAATGCCTATTATATTCGTTGCACGTTCCGGTGCAACGGAGTTCGATTTGCAGCCAAAGCCGAAGTGAGAGCTTTGGCAAGCTTTCGTTCTTGCCGATAAAACCGGATTCGGTTTGTCTGTTAAGTAGATCAATTGTATAGGCCGACGAGAAACGATGTGTTGATAAGTTTATCACGAAAATAGTCCGTGGAAAATGTTTTTCGAAAAAGATATACGGTGGATGGGAGAAAAAAGAGCACGAGGTGATTCGTGAACAAAAAATTGTCAATTTAAATGAAATATTCTAACATTTAGAAGCTAACGCATGAGATAGAAGACAGAGAAATTGTCTACGTGTATAAAAAAGTGTATATACGTAGGCAGACTCATATTATCATGGCATTTATAAATCGTGTTAGGTGAAGACAGTATTTAGAATTCGATTACGACTTTCCGGACGAAAACCGTGCCGCGTTCGCAGCTGAGTATCCGTTGGATTCAACATCGTTGTCTCGCGTGCGGTCGGGTGTCGTCGTCAATAAAAGCTTTTAACACTCGATCCATCTAACCGTCAAGAGAATAGAACAGTGGTATGAGTCAGGCGCCTATTTCGGCAGGCTGAAAATACAAGAAAACTAAAATGAAAAAAACTAGAAAAAAAATAGAAAAAATCAAATCGAGGAAATAAAGGATTCCGTTGCGCTTCGTCGTCGCTGCGGCTGACGTACCGCGGTCTTCCCTGAGACCGCAGAGTTCCGTAGCTCGGGATAGGTTCGTTCTATATTCTAAAATGAATTTGCCTCCGGGCCTTTGACTCTGACTCTGACTCTCTGCCGAGACTGAAGTATCTCGTCCAATTTGTTCGGAGCGCGGAAGACGGCCAGGGCGATGCTCATTTATTTTGACGACCGACCGCGACGCCCAATCGCGTTATCGAACGAGCTGCGACGTCCAGGGATTTGGTCTGCCTTGTCGTCATCGATACGAGGCCCAATTTATTCGCTTTCTAAATATTTCGGCCCCCCATTAATTTTGACCAAACTCGTCCCGATGTTTAGGGGCTGTTTCTTTTCCGCTGCCAGCCAGCGCTGAGCGCTTCGGTGACCTTTTTTTTCTTCACATTTTACCTTTTTCTCAATTAGTCCCTCGACGAAACTCGCCGGACTCGTACTGCGACGGTTTTACTCCTTTTCTTTTCATATGACGTTCGTACATCGAAAACGGGACAAAAAAGGCAACTCAAGACTGCGTTCTGACCTCCGGCTCATGCCTTTCGACCTCGCTTCAATCTGAGCGCTTTTCTCCATCGTTATCATTACTGGAAATCCAATCCGACCATTGTCTACACCAAGAAATATTATCTGGGAAAAGAAATCCTGATTTATTTCAAATATAGGTATAAAAAATGAATAGCCGTTGACTGTCGTATTTATTTAATCACCTTTCGGCTAATTAAAGTGGAAATGCGTGTGGTAACCGCAGATTTTATCCGTCAAATAATTTTCGACGAGTCAATGAGTTTGGAAATAATTTGGTGAATATGTTGGCGTTTAATTACGCGAGGCTTTTTCTTTATCGTTGTAATTCGAAGGCTCGATGCGCCTCGGGATCGCCTTTTTCGAGTATTAATTTTGACGAATTTAGTCAGTCTTAATTAGACGAGAAGATGGTTTTCGGCAGTGCGTTATTCCCCCTTTGACACTCTGGTTCCCGTTTGGCTGCCGAGTAGTCTTGCCTCCTCAACGCGGTGGAGTTTAAAACTCGAGTTTTGCATGCCTCGGGGACAAAGTCGTAAAATACGTAGCGTAACAACTTTCAATTACAGCTCCCCGCCTAGTCCCACGCCGACGACGCCGGAGTAAACCTCTGCAGGCCAACAAAAAGAAAATAAAATAAAAAAACCAAATCGAAGAATTCACCCAAGTCGAGGAGCTCTTCAAATTTCAATGCGGTAGCTGATCGCTGCTTAAACCTTCGCTTATGCTCGCACCTGACCAGCATCCTAAAAGAAACGATGAAGAACCTTGCGGAGAATGTCGAGTCCACGTTTTTTATATTTATTGACTCATTTTTATACTATAAAACTCAAGAAAAGAGAAAAAAGAACGAAGACAGCAGTTTTGATATTAGAATCTCTTCCAGACAATTAGAGACCAAAGAATGATTCCAGTCTTTACGACATCTAACCATGAAAGGCCATAGATTTCAAATTTTTATGAATTGCTGCAAGAAAGCTGAGTGGCATTACAAAATAGTTATTCTTGTGGTGTACCTAGATACTTCTTCGAGGTACTGCGGGGTGATAAAAATCTCCTGAAATGTATTTGGTGAAAATTTTTTGTTGAATAATGAATCGAAGTATTATCCGTGCCCACGTGGCTTAGATTAGATTGGGGAACGCTTGATACGCCGTAAAGAGCGGGAGTTGTATCAGAAAGTTATCTTTTGGTAAGATATGGAAGAGAAGAGCGAGAGACTCGTGCGAGTTTTCTTTGGGAGCCCCCGCTAAGTTAGGAATGACCAGGCGAGGTATATGGATAAAGGGAAGTTTATAATCCGAGGCTAGACAGAGAGAAGAATTCCATTTCCAAAAGTCAACGATCTGAAACGCGCACGGAAGAGGAAGATATCGGAACCGGTAGAAGACCATCACGGCTAGGATGGCCCTCCATTCCACTCGACTGAAACAGTGTCGAAATTTAAGCCGCCGACGCGACGCTGCCCGTAGAGACACGCGTGTCTTCGAACACGCGGTATGAGTCGCGGCACGCACGATCGAATATATAAAATTGGTTTTTTTACAACGTGAAAACAAGTCGCCCACGAAAGACGGACTCACTTCGTCCCGCGTTCCCTTACCGTCCAACTATCGCTGTTAGGTGGGTGGATCATCGTGGGTTACTAGGTACTTGGATGGAAGAAAAACCAGTTTCTCTTTTGAGGAAATTAAAATTCTTAACCTCCTAATAAAAGTAGTTTACACGCGACATTAGCCAGGGGTTCTTCGGTCCGTAATCAAGATGTAACATTTTTACTCAACCTCTGCAGGAAGTGCTCCCACAGACCAGAGGTCATGATAATGTGCTCTATGTATCTACGCACCTATTATACTCCCCGAAATACGGCTGAAGTATAAACCGAGGGATGAGAAGGTCCTCTGACTCTGTATTATACATTTCTGCTGCGTATGTAGCCCAGGTTGTACCTAGCTACGTTATAATCTCGCGGTGGAACGCGAGGCGAGTTTTCCTCGGAGGCTCGGGGTCCCCACCCATATAAGGGTACGGAATCTTGGTCCATGTTACAAATTCAAATTAAAACCATGTTTCCTAAGGTAACCCGATCCTGTATCTCTCTTCGAAGTTGAGCCCGTGTCTTTTGAATTTTGAACGAGCATAACTAAGTAATTCGTTCGCTTAATATGACAAACGAGCTTCGAGCTTCGCACCTGTATGCATACGTGACTAACTGCAGCAGCAAGTCAGCCTTCAGATTCAAATTTCGTTCTATGGCATCTCACAGGAGAAACCGCGTTCCTATAGTTAATTCTAAGATCTTTGAAACGGCAAATTGCATCTGTGGTTGCATCTGGACATGAAACCATCACGCGTTCAACCACAAATTCGCCTCTTTCTTTCCTACTCTCTATCCCTCTCCTCATGCTGATTTAGTCACTATACTTTAACGATCGCAATATCTCCGCTGTGGCAAAAACTCTTTGCGGTGAGTGAATCACATGCCTGCCTCTGCGAGGAAGAAGGAAGATTATCATCCGTTCATTCATTCACGGTCTCCACGGACTCCTATTAGGAATTAAAGTTGTCGAAATAATTATACAAAAATTGAATTTATAGCTAATATAATATCTAATCAGTTTCATCTCCATTTCTACCTTCGACGCAAATCTCAGGCTCGAATCTCTACCGACTAGCCAAGGCGCCGGGCCGGAAATGCCGAAGGTAGCAAAGTTCGTCTAGTCGAAATGAGTGGGGCAGATAGTTTATTTATTTTACCGATCATGTATCTCCTCTCTTTTCTTTAGGGTATTGTAATTAATGACCGGCCTCGGCTCGCTGGATGATGGGCCGGTGGCTGTGTTTAACGCGGATCTTTTGCGAGCAAAAAATGAATGGAAAAAATTGATAAACTTTGATTGATAATAATATTAACGTTCGAGAGGCAAGTGTTAAAGAGAGACGACTGAGAAAAAGGATGAGAGGTGGAAAGTCGTAGGGTAAATCGAAAGGCAATTAGTGGAAATAAATGAACTTCGATAAACACTTTGATGGAGATGAAGGACTTTGAGAGTCTAAAAATCGGTTCACCAAACAAATGACTCAGTTATACGGGCTATGCACAGCCGAACTGGTTATATTCTTTCTCTGTGGCCGTTTCATTTAATGACCTTCGCTTATACGAATGAAGCAAAACGGACGAGAGCAAAACGAGAGTGAAGAAACGGGAGTGGACGAAGGAACGAAGGGAGAAGGACGAAGGGAGCCCGGGATAAAAAATAGCCGAAAGAGGGACAGGTATGAGGGATAACAGAGACAATTCAGGGAGAAACAAAGACAGGTGAAAAGGAAAAGGGCAAACGAAACAAGAGACGAGGAGGAAGATAAAGGAAGGTGTGTCAGGGTGTGGTCAAATTTGTTGGGGGTTGGTTTCTCCAAATTTATATTTCATAAATTAACTCTCGGCTCGCTTCCCGCGGCGCGAAAAAATTCAAACGAACCGCTACTTGTGACTTTTAGAACCTCCTGAGTGTTTTAAGTGTTTAAAAAATGAGCTTCGAGTCACGTGTTACTTGACCCTTGTATTATCCGAAGGGATGATCTCCGGCCATTTAAAATCTCTTCATCCCAACGGCCTTGTGAAATAAAGGAGAAACGAAAAATAAAAATCGCCAACAAATAACCCTTCCTTAAAAGCACGCTGATTATTCATGTTTATGCATGTGAGAAATTACGAGGAATACCGTTTCGAGTTTTAAAGATAGCGCCTGCCTCATATCTACCGGGAATTCGATATGTTTGGATAAAGAAAATTTGATCCCAGTTATTAAGAGCAGTTAATGAATAAAAGATGAAAATCTCAATATCCCGGGATAAAACGTTGATACAGGCAGCAAGTTTATTTATACGATATTTATATACACATACGTATCGTCACGTATTCACGTAGCGCTTACATACAGGTTCCACGCTGGTATGTACTCAGCAAGTACTGCATACTGCCGGATCAACCGGGCTATATACGGATTCGCCTTTTTGATACTAAAGTAAATATTAGGACATCGCGTGGTAATATAAAGGTCCGTATTTTGACACACGAAATTATATGCCCGCCTCGACAACTATAATCAAATTCAATTCATCTCTATCGCCGTATCTAATGGCTAGGGCTGGGTCCACCACGGGCTCTACTAGGTACGGTCTCTTCCATATAGGTATATACGAGCCCTACCTTCCTACCTACCTACTATACCTGTACGAACTAGGGAGGTCCTGGTGCTTGAGGTCCGACGTGGGCGGGTTATTTTTTGGGCAGGAATGTCGCGGGTTATTACAATTTATCATAAATTTAATATTACCCGTTACCAGCCGTTCTTTCCAGCTTCCATTGTATCCAAAAAATCCATTCAGTCCCACAACAATAATGCGCCTATACTATACATTATACACGGCGATTCAAAATCACCGGATTCCCTATGAAAATCCAACACTAAATGTTCTTCGCCAAAAACTCGAGCGAACGATACTTTTCAAGTTACGGAAAGTTCACTAACTGCAGAGCTCACTTAAAGCCTGAGTTGATCAGTGTGAAAGTGCGAATGAATCATTGACTCGGATGTAGCTTTCTTGGTCATTCACGGTGCCCAGATCTTTCGCTTATGACGCCTGATGCCTGAGAAAAATCAGTGGGGCATCCGAATCACCCTGTGCACTTGATTCGAGAAAGTCGAAGCTCGGTCTCTGCACCTTTCGCACCTCAAGCCACAGGTTTTACCGCTTTACCCTAAACTTATCGAATATACATGCGAGGGTGCAGGCGAGTCGCGGATGGGGCTGAACTTCTCAGGAATTTACAAGCCGCGATGACGGTCAACCATTTTACGAGGAACCTTTGAACCGTGACCCTTGACAAACCATTGAGACGACAACGCGTATACCTTCATGTCGAAGTAAGTGTCCCGACTTTATAAGGTGTTTCAAAAATCCGTGTCTTTATTTCCTGACTTATTGGAAGGGTCATCTCCGGGCATTTTTAGCATCAGGATTTGCTTCGCGGTTATTTTCCTTCGGTCGATCACGTCTGGCTAATCTCGTGACGTTTTGTAACCGGTGAGATTAACCGATGACTTATACCTTTCGCGATAATCAGTTAGCACAGAAATACTTCGTTTTGTTCAAAATTACTTCCTTCTTTGGACCATCCGGTAGAGTATTATAGCAGTCGATAATATTACCGAGAATCTTAAGACAGGCGAGAATATTACCTGACACATATTATGCTCCGAGAGCTTGCATGTAAAACTTCAAATTTTCAACATCTGCTATTTTCTCGGCGTCAACTCTCTTGTTCAATGCACGTACACCGCACTTTCTCTCCAGCTTCTCAATCGCACGTGCCTGTAAATAGCAGGTAGTCAGGCATTCCTACCTTCTAACAATTGTCTATCGCGGATCATTTTTGCCATCTCAACCATGGAAACAATTCTATAACCAAGACTCGCGTCTGAAGATAAGATTGTCGTTCGACTTGTGACAAAATTCGAACGAAAAATTGCACGACATTCTTGATATTCCGGAACTTCGAGCGAGTCATACCTCGTACTTACTTCCGGTACTATAGGCTTGGCTCAAATCGGTAATGTGATTCGAGTTGTCGACATCGTGTCTCCTGACAGCCTCGAAAATGCTTGAAAGATCTTCGGCTATAGTCAGCTAGGTTTGGCCTTTGTGGCATTACTGTCAACCACCTGTCAAACGTAGCAGTTGGTTGGGACGAGGAATGAAATACTTGCCGCGCTTGTAGCTAGATAGATAAGAGAAGAGATGAATAATAAAAGACTACAGAGCGTGAAGCTGGGACTCAGTGAGCTCATTATGCTCAGAGACAGGTGGAAGGACCGCCTTAACAAATAGACGACGTTTTGTGACAGCGTCGTCGACCGAGGTGGCCCAAAACGTCCGAGTATTAAAAATACGAAAAAAGTGGGTCGCTGCAACCTATGCAAATGTAATTTCTGTTAGCCCCCAGCCACAATTGGTCATATGTTCTTCAAACGCGAAGAGTAGAACGGACCAATTTATATGTAAGTTAGTTACATAGCGCGGAACTCGGAGTCAAACGAATCGACGAACGAGCGAGATAGTATCTACATAAGATCGGTAGCCAAGGGAGCCGAGACGTAGATCATATTAATGGCACTGGACCGACGTTGGTTGCTGTGCACTGCTGCACGTTGGTCGAGATAACCATCGATTAGTATCGACGCACAGATCACTGGCGCATCATCACGCACGCGTCTCTCCTCTCGGTCAGTCCTAGTATCAGTAGGAAGAAAATGGTATGGTTGAAACTACGATCTTTATTTGCTCCCAAAAATGGTTCAACTAACTTTTATTGAGTAGCGATTTTTTTTAATAATGAAGAGGCATTGAGTCTATATCCCCTCATTGTATTAATCTGAAGGATGATTGTATTTCTATGGAATTTTTCGGATAGGGCACATGGCTCATACTTCAAAAATGTATTCCGCTCAATCAGAGATATTTGCCTTCGCAGTCATCATAAGGTCTAGTTCGTATCGTGACTTTATTGCAACCCACTTCTCAATTATTACACCAGTTCGCTAGAATACTTGATGAACAAAATCCTTACCTTGAATGTCTCGATAAAAAAAAAAAGAACTGATGAACCTTGGCAATTTTTGATTCTGCGTATGTTTCCGTAATACCGATCTCTCGCGAAGGTGTGCATTAGACTTGGGGTAGTTGTATGACGGGGTTGACGGGGGTTAAAGGGTTAACCAGTATACGAAAGTTGGACCTACTATTCTTCTCCATTTCTCATTGTTTAAGTATAAATCAAAGGCGTATGCCCGTACGTATTGTTCCTTGCGGTTATAATGATATTGATGGTGATTTCTAGCGTGGCTGCAGTTAATTTAAAGGGTGATTTACAGCTAATTAAGGTTAACAAGCCGTTTAGTCTATTATTAAGCTCGTATTTAAGGTTCGAATTGCCGACACATAAATTATCTTCGGGGGCGCAACGAGTCAGCACGCTGGATATAGTCTTGGGCAAAGGGCGGCCATGGGGCAACAGAAGAAGGTGCTGAGAGGCACCCCCCTCTGCGTGCCCTAATCGGTCCACATATTTTCAAATGATATTTCGGACCTTCGAACAATCTTTGAGAGCTCCACTCCTTCACGCTGTGATTTTAAATAGCAGATCTACCGAGTGTTTGTTTCGAGATTTGCTACGGCCATCTACCGCCAACCGGGGCGGTCAAATGGTCAATATATCCCGAGGCATAAGAAGCCTTAGCATATCCACCCTGTCTTATAGTCGCATGAAAATCGTAGGGAATAGTTTCAAGGAGATTCTTACATACGAATTCAAGAAGGAGCTCAAATTATTCAAATGAAATTCAGATACTTGGCGGTACAAGTGTTCCTAGAGATGTTTTATGTAATTACAAATCTCTGTTTAAGTCAGTTTAATCGAGTAGCAAGTAAAACTGACCACCGTTTTAATTGAAATAACAAATAGCAGCTACATATTCTGGTTTTACCCGTTTGTCTGTAAATTGACACAAAAGGTTTGCCGTCTCTTTCCAGAATGGCGAAGTTGAAACTGGGAGAAAATTGAACCTAAAACCATGTTCGGTTTTCTAAAGTTCGGATATACCTGAATAAAAGAAGTGGTAATGTTTCTGAAGAAGGATCAATTCTTTAATTGGCCCGCGAATCTCATATTAGAACAACTTAAGAGTCTTCAGGTATCAACGTAGTGTGTATGAGTAAAGGTGGTCGTGAATGCTCTGCATATCAAAGAAACAGAGTATATCCCTCTATGAACTATCGCAATCAAAGCGTTAAAGCCTGAAGCCACACCTCGGCGCAGCATAAGCGATTAACGCGGAAGACCGATCGATGCCTGTTATCGAGGATGAATTATCGATCGGCGTTTCTCTCTGCTGCCCAGTTTGCACCGTGGCTCCATGAGATCTCGCGATCAGAATTGCGCAGAAGAAATTAAAAAAGTAACCTGGCGCCAACTGGGAACTGGCGGCGACGATGCAGGCGTCGCGTTGCAGTTGGCGACGGTGTAGTTACGGACGCGGCTCGCGTGTACCTTAAGGGGCCAGAGCTCGTCGTTTACCACCCACTTTTACCTTAGCAGTACCGATTATATCCTCGTTCCGTGTGTCTTATTGCGCAAAGCGTTATATACATACTTACCCCTTTTATATCCACTACACATTCACGTATACACGTGCAAATTAATGCATGGGACATTGTGTACCCGAAGTTCATATTCTACTTGGTGTTGGAGGGAATTCTATGCGGGTGTAGCGGCCGCTTCCGGCTCGACACGAGCTACAGGAAAATACAATTACCTGGCTAAGCTTGCGACTGACGATGTCGTGACGCGATACTTTAGCCCCTTTTTATTCGTTTAGGGGTTATATACACCTCGGAAATAATCGTCTTCACTTTACACCTGATCCTTTGGATTCCCAGACATGATTAGAAATTATTTTAGATTTTATCGACTTCGCTTTAAGTAGATTGAGTCTATCGAAGAAAAAGTTGTTGTCGCATCGTTGATAGAGACTTTTTGAAATTTCGAGAGAAATATTCCAAGATTATGTAATTATTGTAATAAATTTCATATTTCCGACAGTTAGCCGCCCTGAAAAACAATTCGCTGAAAAAAATTCGCCCACCCACCCCTGAAATTTATCGATTTCTCAAACAATTCGATCCAAAAAAGAAATATCTGAATTTCCAAGATGACGATAGCTTCCATCCTCCCGATTGAGAATTCTACAATAGCTGCAACGTGGCATCGTCCTCATTCCTAATGAAAAACTAATAGGCAATGTTGATTAGTAATGAACTCAGTAAGAATTCAATCGTAGATCGCCGTTATGTGGCAGGCTTGCAGTTATTATCAAACATTCAATTGGGAAAGATGACCAACTCGTGTGACCGCTACATGGCAGTAAGTTGGTGAAACTTCACGGCTTCCTCGCGATTTTGACGTTACAGCTAGGTGTCAAAACTATTGGCAACTAGTTGGCATCTACATAGCAGCGACGAAGCGCCGGCGTGTCGCTGCTAGCACCAAGCGACCGTAATGCTGTGTAATTTCGCCACCTTACTGCCAGGTTGAAACCATAAATAAACCATGTTGTTCATCCAGCTAGATGTCCACAAGAGGCGACATGGGTTGGTCGTCATTGCCGGGTAAAAGCCAACGACGACTACGGCTGACATATGGCAGCCACTTGAAATCGTTACCCGGGATATAACGCGAACTCAATAAAATTTGAAATAGGTTTCGATCATGTCTGATGATATTAGTAATGAGCTGTGGAAAAAACTGCGTCGATAGAATATTTCTTCACAGCGTATCCAGTGATTAAAAAAAAATTATTTCCTAGGTGTATACTTGGCGTGTTTGATTCCGACCGGTATGAAGTTATTGAAGTTGGCCCCACATTCATCCGTATGGATGAATATGGAGAAGGAAAAGGACAGAATACTCCGGGGCCAACTTCATACCGGTCGGAATCAAACACGTTTGGTGTACATAGTCTACATATACCCCTTTAAACGCTTTTACGTTTGAAATTCCCGCGTCGAACCGAAGGATCGTACGTACGCAACGGTGATTAACGGAATGAAGCTGGTGGTCCTGGAGGTTCGGTGAGGTGGCGGTACACAGGAACTTCTATGCAAATGAGACGCAGCAATTAACCAGCTCGGTGACTCGAACCCGAGGCGTGGCGAACGGGCGGAGGACGCGCGGTCGTCGTTCGATGCAACCACCGCGCGCCATTTACCACCTTGCTAAACGTAGTACCTACCTACCTACCTACACCGCGAGCGCGAGCGGTAGCGTTTCATGGGATTAAAATACTCGCGAAATTGCCACCGGTCTCGCGCTACTATCGACAATGTTACTTTCATGATTACTATTGGTATGCTGTTACATAAATTCACCTTTGAAATGAATATAGATCACCTTTGAGTCACTATCGTGTAGTTTTGATTTTTGTTCCACTATCATTCCATGACAAGAGATATAGGCATGGCGAGTTGCAATAATTGATATGACGTGCCTCTAACGAGAATAATTTTTCCGAATCATCTTCAAGCAAGGAAGAAGTTAGATCACGAATGACGTCGTGTATAGTCGCTCAATATTCATGCCCGCGATTTGCTGTGCCTGGAGGATTATCACAGTCGCCATTCCTTTTCCAAATTTTGTGTTATACTGAGTACTCATCCGTCATATGACGAGCTGATAGCGACATTGAAAATTTGATTCACAAACGAACAAAGTATCGTATATTTCTTACAGTTTTCTTCAACCACATACAAAATTCCAAATCTCTCATCACACAGGGTTGAAGAAGAAGGACGAGCACTCAGGAATTTAAATTGCAGCAATCATATTCCTGAAGCATCTCAACAATACAATTTGTTGAGGTACTTCGAAGCGACATACTTGTCGGTATTTTCGAGGTACTCGAGGTTCACGTGGTAAAAGACACGACGAGAGGCACAATCTTGCTTTACATTTACCTTGCCCTTTGATCGGCACAATTTATTTATCGGAAATCGATGGAATCGAATAAAATGAAATAAAATTAGAAACTAGAAGCCCACCGCGGACGTTAATCGATCAAGACACGAGTCCTAGATCAAAGCAGTTGAACCAAAGCACGCGTTATTCTCTTGCAGACAGAGTGATGGCTCAACCCTGATAGATCCTCACTCATGGCATTCGTCGGCAGTTAGGCACCCGTTCATACGTATAGTTCCACCTTCACCTCCAACTCCGACTCCACCTCCACCCTATACCTTCGTTCTACCTGTGCAGTAGGCTATATCTAACGGGCATAAACGAGGGCTTCGGGTAACTCGTGATGGCCGCATGTAATTAAGATCTGAGTTGTCAGAGTCTTGGTGTAGCTTCTTACGCGCCGCTCGCTTCTCTCTTCTCTCTTTTAATTTTCCTCTTTTTCTCTCTCCTTCTCTCTCTCAGTATCCCGGTCTTTCGTTCTCGCTAAGAAAACCAAGCATGAGCCACTGTGTACCACGGTTCAGCTACTAGCTACTACAGATACCGACTCTTCAAGTCGTTTGACGCGTTCACCGCGGACTCATTTGTTCCTGATCTGTTATAGATACCGAATCGGCTCGAGTCTGTTAGCCGCAGGTATACGATCCGACTCTTCCAGTACTTATATACTTATACTCACTTAAAGCCGCGAATCGCTACTTCGTGTCGTTAATTTGCTACGGGCTGGGACTCTTCCTTGAACCCCCGGAGGTCCGCGGCTTCAAGTTTGTCACGAGGCTCTGCAGCGAGGCAAATAACTCGATTCATAACCTGGAAATTATAAGGGGATATGACAGAGAAAATTATGGGATAATAGTGCATGACGATAATTGATAGGGAATTTCCGAACAATAACCCTGTTGGATTATAATCATTCTATGATCGCAGATTTCTCGCGAAGCACAGTAGTGCTGCAGGATATAAAATAGATTTCAAAAGCTCAAGAAATGCTTGTAGAGATGATTTGACCAGAATTGCAGAATAATTGTTGATATGGCAATGAAGCTTCTTTCCTCAAATTACGTCCACAAGAAAGCCGGAAGAGTTTGAATCGAAAAACTCAATCCCTGTGATGCAAGGAGTATTTTGATCGGGTTCAGATATCGAGGCTTTAAAAAGCTGCCTTCGTCTCAAATTTTGGATTTTTTAGTTTAAACTTTTCTGAATTACTTATGGATATAATTTGCAGAGATTCACGTAGTTCCTTTTGAATAAGTACAAATTATGTCGCAGCCGAGTGTAGGAGAAGTAATTTTAAGCTGTATAATCGTGACCGTTTTGTTAGACGGTTGTTAAAACCAATTGCTTTTTTAATTCCATGGTTGTTAATCGAAGTCTGATATTTTTCCAAGTATTATAATCTCCGATGAGAATTTCCAATACGCTGTGGAGAAGGAACGCCGAGCATTTCCTGCGGATCTTTAACGGCGAGTCAAAGTTAATTTTTGATCGGGTAGTTAACGCTCGAACGTTGCAATTAACGAGATGCCATTAGCACCGAGGCTCGCGATTCTCTGTGATGAATCAAGAAATAAGGAGGAAAAATAAAGGAAAAAAACCATGAGAAAGAGGTAAAATAAACTGGACCATTTTGCGATGAAACATATTCAATACACAATTTTCACCCCTCGTTAGTCAGACGAAACAAAGTCAGCGCAGGATCTTCGCTTGTCAATCAAAGCTTAAATTAGATTATTATGGGCCGGATTAGCGTCGGATAGAATTAGAAGTTTGTGAGATGCGGCAAGGATCTTGAATTTAAATTTCGAGCCTGTCACGGGGCTGCTTAGACAAATTGATCGTAAAGTATTGAAACGTAACATCGACGGTTCAGGGAGGTGTATAATATGAATGTTCGATTTTCATACGAATTTTAATTTTTCTTATTTTTTCTTTACTCCCATCTAGCTATATTATATTAGAGGGTTAATTATTTACCCATCATTCGTCCACGTTTAACTCTGCAGGTCGATCAAACGGATGGCTGCATCCTTTCAATTAGGGATTATACTAAGCGCTCTAACAAAAAGGCCGTTATCCTTGGCAGGTAGATACACGATTTGTTACTTATAACTTTTAGGCCGAAAAAAATGACCCAAAGTAACAAAAAAGACGAAAATGAAAAGTAAAACTAAAACAGAACGGGGAGTGTCCATTTTTAACGTCATTAGTCAAGATATCACCTGAGATTTTATGGCATATAGCGTCGAAACCAGTTCTTCTTTACTTTCACTCCGATCATTTATTTTCCAACGTCACTTCCCAGTTTTGGTATCAAAAATCCATACGCATATATGTATTTACGTATATCATTGTCTTTTTTATTCTCGTCGCTTTCAATTAGTGCAGAACTTCAAGGTTCACCACATATGGAGTTATTATACGTAGACAGACACGTGCGCAAGCATACATTTTTTCATTTTCATCTAGACCTTGCCTCTCCCTCTCTCTCATCTCTCTTTGTCTACTTTTATTTTAATAGAAACCTACGAACGAGGCTCAAGATGAATGTAGGTACGCGGGATGCATTAGTCCGCAACCATTAACAGTCGGTCGTTGGACCAACTCACTCTTAGATGTACTTCCCTGTCCGTCTGTGCAAACAACGCTATACCGTACCACTTCATACTCTGACTTTACATTTATTACGTACATAAACATGAACTAAAATTAAGAATTTCATACAAGACGATTCACAATACGTAATCCAAAAGAATCAATCCTCAATTCATTGCAAGAATATCTCTTCTGACAACAACCCTTTCAACAAGTCGTACGAAAATTCAGTCAAATTACAAAATCGACAAGTTTCTTGTCTTTTTTTTTGCAATTGATGAAACTTTAAGTTGCTTCTCTCTTTGCACTTCTATACGTCATATCATACATTACCTCTGATCGCAAGTGTCCAGTTTCAACTGAACCAAGAGGAATCTTATATCGGCAGGGATGAAGTCTCCGTTCTGTATCGTATAGTGGATAATCGTGTCGCTTGAAAGTGGGTTAAAATTTGTGGATATATAGTTTTGAAAATTTAGGGTCAATAATTGTTAGGGGAGAACGCGTTAAAAGATTGTAAATTTGGTGGGGACGTTACGTCGTGGTTCAAGTCGTTGGAGTTAGTCCTTTATAAGTCTTTACGAGCCGCTCGCACGAAACTGTATGGATAAGTATATATTAGAGCGCATGGCTTCATTAAGAAATTCCAGAAACAGTAGTCATACGTTTACCCGTGCTCGGGGAGAATTTTTAAGTGTTTTAATAATCTTAAGTTGACGTCGAGTGGCGGTGGCAGCGGTGGCCACGGCGGCGGCGGCATTCGCTCTCTAAAGTAAAGGATTTCTCTACCACCGTCCCGATTTCGAGTCACTATTTCCTCTTATAACTTAGCCGCGAGTCCAAAGTCCCCCTACATACATAATATATACGTTATACCTTGAGTTAAGTCAAGTATCCGTGCCTATATAACTACCTGATAACGCTTCGATCTCAGAGAGCGTTTACTCATCGGCTTAGTGCTACAGGTTGAAATACGCGGCGCACCTCCGCAGCCGCGTTCCCTCGAAGAAATTAAAACGGAATTAAAGAGAGATGGGAAGAGAAAGGGAAAAGGAATGACGAGAATAAAGCAAAACGTTCTTATTCACTCAGAATAAACAGAAACCAAAAATCGTAGATCCCTTTTTATTCATTTTTATTTTTTTTACAGTAATTTGATAAACGATGAATGAATTTTGCGCGCGGTGTTGTAAATCGGGATTAGAAATCGTTCGGATATTTTCTTCGAATTTCGTTCGACCGACAGAAGCTCGGATAACACGAAAGGGTATACTGCGCCGTTATTGCCTCCATTAGTCGTTAATGTATGCAAAATATCCTTATTATCCAAAGCCATAAATGCGAAGCTCAGGCATGAGGCGCGGGCATCTCCTCGCTATCTTTCGTGAATCTCGACGGCTCCCTCCGGTGCGTTGATATCTGAGCGGGACTGCATTGCAAATTAAGGGAATTTATTTAATCATGTCGTTTGTACGGGGGCAGAGAAAGAGAAGAAGAAAAAATAAAAAAATCTTCTACTTTTACTTATTCTAGTCCGTATAACCGTTTTGAATAACTTACAATTATACCTGTACCTCTACTCGCGCGAGTCCTTAATCTTTAAGTAAACCAAGAAATAAGTTTACGCAAGTTTCGATTATACCGTCGATTAATTAACGCAGGAATCGTTGTTGCGGAAATAATTATAACCTCAACGTGATTTAACTCTAGTAAGAAACTGCCGGGACTTGTATTTTGTATCGTTTTATCGAGCCAGTTAAATGGCTTGCTTAATTAATGGCGGAGAGTTAAGAACTAAGAAATGACGTTTAGGGTTCTTCGGAGGATTTGCAACTACTCGCGACGCTGTACGTTCTTCTTTTTCAAATCGTTAAAGCCTGCGCAAGCGGAGCCGCGAAGTTGACACGGAAAAAAAGCGCAAAATAAAAAGGCAAAAATAATCCGTCGAAGAATAAAACGACTTGTCACGTGAAACACAGTAGCAAAAGCACCCGGGACTCGCGCGATTAAAACGTTCGAAGCGTGACACGTCGCGACGTAGTGCAATTAATATACCTATATACTCATACTTACAAGCCACCACGGTTCTACACAGTTTATACCTATATCAAACCACGGTGAGTAGTCGCGAGATTGGAAAGCTCTCGAAAGTTGGTTCGAATCGGGTAATACGATAAAATTTGAAGAAACAAAAAAGATAAAAGAACGTAGGTACACATAAAATTAAATACGTACAATACCTACTCAGGTTTGAATCTCGGGTCTCGGTCGATGAAACGAGACTAAAAAGTATCAGTTTTAATGGTAAAATTTTTGTCCCTCCTCACCCCGGGTCTCGTGCCTTCGGGCGAGGTGCGACTCTCGGTAAAGTTCTCGTTAAAAGCTTCAGCAGACATCTTCAATATCGTAATTAGGGGAAGCAGATCCCAGACTTTCGGGTCGCGACATGACCGAAACCTCGAACTCTGAACGGCGTCAAAGACAAGAATTGCAGGCAGTGGTGGCCCTCGGTTCAACCGATTATTACTTGGCGTATTTTACGAGCTACCTTATATAGCCACGACTACACACCGCGTGTGTAGAATCACATGTGTACGTTGAAAAAGTACTCGGGTGTGCATCGCGATGGTGAACTCCGGTGCAGCAGGACGGTGGCAGAAGCCAAGAGCTGCTATTCGAGTCCAGGAAAAAGACATACCAAGATATGGTACGTATGGTACACGTGTGTAATACGCATTCAGGAGTCAAAGGATGGTTGTTATTCGCCTGGAGCGAATTCAGGGGTCTTCTTCCTGGACTGTGACCATAAAAGGAAGGCCTTTGAATGAGCAGCTGATCGTGAGCTCGTACTACGATTATATTGGTGTGCCCCTGGTCACCACACCCTGGCGCCTGCAGCGAGACTTCGAAAGATATTTCCTACCGAAGCTCAAGAAAGATGGAGAGTATCAAGATGCGGCCGGTACCAGACCAGTGCTACTGGTCTGGAGCAGATCGAGCAAGAATTATACGAGTTACGAGCCGCGATCTAACCACTGGGAACTCGATGCGAATGGGATCCAAATGCGTAGGCGAGAAAATCGTGGAGGGGACCGGTCGTGTTACAGGGACTTTCCAATGCGGCTTGTAGCCGCTAATTATTATGAGTAAATTGCTTATTTATTGGTGCTTGATCGAGTCCGTTAAATAATATAATGGCGTCGATAATAATCGTATACTAATTTCTGTTTCAAGTACAATATTTGTTCAGCATATGTTACTGTCCACTTATACCTACACCGATTTGCGCCAGGAGTTCAAAGCCGGACTCGCTTGCTCACTCTTCGCCTCGATAATGCAATTGGAAAGTTTACACAAAAACGTAAAGTAAGCGTGTGGTATTCACATCTCTTTATCTTCACACACGTACGGGACCAATATGGATGAATCTTCCTTCACATGCGTAACTAAAATCGCTTAATCGTAACACGAATCGTCATAATGCGACCGACCCGGACTAAACTCATCTCGTCATCCTTATCCACGGTCTCGTAGCCCAGTAATTAATACCCGAGACTAAGAGCCGAACTTTCTACTATAAAATGATACGGATTTACCCGTAAATGCATAGGAGGTATAGCCATAGCTTTTAAATCAGTAATGATACAGCTGTAGCCCTTCCATCGACGGTGTGTGTAGGTATGCACATAAGGTATTCCTGTGAGTGTAAATTGAAGATATCTTCCACCTGAATCCATGGATTTAGGTGGTGTTTTCGTTAAGGGTGAGAATTTACCGTAGGCGAGTCGGCTTCGTCAGGATTCTTCGATCTGGATGGAGATTAGCAATTAATATCACACCTGAGACCGTAGTGACATTTTTCTCGAATCCGAGTCTTCCGCTCGGATACACCCATCGTCGCGAAGTAGTTGGCTCGTCGTTTCATGGTGGTTTGGTCCGCTCGTCTATCTTGAGGTTTTCTTAATTGCTTTCCGTTGTAATCCGCACGTGGGTTTGCGATTGGCCGGCTACTCTGCCTGCGCAGTAAGGAAGAAATATTATTCCGAGAGGAGAAACGAGCGTTCGTCCCGTTGCACGAACCTTGTTTTATGTACGGGAGATATTTAATTGTCTGCGGAAACAATGCTTTTAACTTAGCCTCACTGCGGGTTAACGTATTATCTAACAAAGGCAAAAAGAGAGGAAGATCGAGAGGGATTCGACGGCGGAGGCGATAAAGGAATTACCTGTATATATTCGAGACCGTGATAGAGATAATGGTTTTTAAGTGTCGATGCCCTCTGGAGTTCTCGTTCGATACTTTCGAACATCAGAGCCTTGTGAAATGTTTAAATTGGTTTTACAAATTTATCGTAGGTACGATGCGGCGCGGTCGTGGTTACGTTGTATTTCCAAGAAAGGGTGATTTCGTCTGTGTTTCGATTCAGATACCAAGAATTTACGACGAGATCGGTTTCAGATATTCGGTCGCATCCCAACGCGGCTGCGCACGGTCTTTGTCTACGTGTATACCGATCAAAATTCATTGACTCTAGTTTTTTCTATGACCAAAAAGGCGAACATCCGGTTATTCTGCCTCGAACACATACATCACAGCCCTCGCCAACGTTTTTGACAATTATTCGAAAATCGATCTCCGTTTATAGACCGGGGATCCAAAAATCCCGAAAAACTTTCTCAGGGGCGAGTGGCTTAGGTGGTTGACCTGGATCAAATATCAGATAGCATCACCTCGAGTCCCAAACGACGCCTTAAAGTAAAAGGATAACCCTTGGGTGTAGATAGGGATGCTGTTGGCATCAGCCTTGAGATTTGGTGGCGCGTCCATGGGCCATCAGAAGCAAAGGAAGCGGAGACTTAAAGAAGGAATGCCGGCTGGCATGAGACATAAATATCGTCCACGCCCAAACTCACGGCCTTGTCTCGTGAGAAGAGGCCTTCTTGAAAATAAAAAACGAAATAGAAAAAGACACGGGGTTCCTATTGAAAGCCAGAAGGTGAACGAAAATTTACAACGCCTACGGGAAGGGTGAAAATTTACTGCCAACCAAGCCTCGTTGAAGGTCCTCTCTTCGCCGAAAACCTGAACAAGTATCAGAGTGAGATAAATAAAAGAATCGAATTAAGCAAATAAATAACCATTTATGGTACGGCGTATAGACAGGTATCGCGCCAATGTGGGGAGGAAATTTATTTAAATTTTTACTACCCAATAAATAATACCTACCGACGTTACCCTTCTTTGCTCTTAAACTCTGACTATTGTTCGCGCCGATCATATAAACCGATCTAACTCCACCTGATTAGTTTCTGATTTTGTCTAATATATTTGTATGAAATCGGAAATCGATTGATCTTCTTTCACTCGATTCTCAGATTCTCATCTGTTCTTCTTCCAATTTATTCTACGATTCTTCTCTTAGCTTTTGAATCACGTCTGACGGAGGCTTGTGGCACAAGGTCACGGGGTTGATCTTTCTCGTCCTTAATTAGGGTCGTTAGGTGAACAAAATCGTAAATGTAATTATGGAAGTTATGGTAAAGGCATGGGTTACGTATGTCGAGACGTAGAATTCTAATTCTGACCTCAAGAATGTCGAAGAACCGTATCTCACTCTTCAACGGG
Organism: Tenthredo distinguenda; assembly: GCA_947538915.1. Lineage (NCBI taxonomy): Eukaryota > Metazoa > Arthropoda > Insecta > Hymenoptera > Tenthredinidae > Tenthredo > Tenthredo distinguenda. The sequence goes on from OX384531.1 coordinate 7,702,879, forward strand.
CAACTAGTACGACTATTCTATCCGTTTGTTTTCCTGCACACGATCCAACGATCGTTTGAAAGAAATCCCACTCCACCATACCCACGATTCTACACAATTCATCTATAAGTCTTTTCAAGGAAACTGCGTCCTCGACGAGACCATAATAACGTTGATAAAAACCAATCGCCAGATGTTCGACGACATTATTTTATTAATTGTTCATCAGCCGATTAGGTTAACAGAAAATGAAGTTAACACGAGTTCGTTATCCGGATTATCTAGGACAGTGCATGGTATATTTTTTCCCGAAGGAGATGTAAGCTCTCGAGGAATGTACCGATAGTTCTTTTTTCTTTTTTGTGCTTTTAATACTATATATGTATATAGGTATATTCTTGCACGTGTTGGTTTGCTCGTAACTATAATGCCGTGTACAATCACCCTGGCATGGCGTCATTACGGTTGAATATTTTTCTGGCCATGTTGTGCTCACGTTGTCGGGTTCTGTGTTCATTTAAAGGAGAATTTAAGTGTCTCGACACTTTTGAAAAATATACGATAAACATCCACTTACTCAGGAAGTGTCCTCGAGTATTTCGAAGGCCACTAGAGCGGGCGGTAAGAGGTCCCGCTTAAAAGTATTAATGCTCGTAAAGTTCTAAGCCCGGCCTGCTCTCAGAGATGCTAAACTCATATTTTTACCGATCGTAAACATGAGCATTGACCTAGGATCAAGCGCACGGATCGAAGAGGATCCAATTTCTTTTTTCTTTTCATTTTTCTTTTTTATTTGCGGTGGAACAAAATAAATTAGCCATACTATTCTTATACGGAGGATAAAGATCTCATCCCTGCAGCACCAAGGCATCTCGGTGCAGTGAAAGGGAGACGAACAGACAGACGGACGCGTATATAAAAGCGTAATCCCACACCTCGTTGTCACCGTAATAAACTCCCGCTTTTATTGGTAGTTAAAAATTACGCTCGTTAAAATATCCCCTAATTTGTAGCTCGCCTTGACAAGGCTCGTGATATCAATGTGATATCAAAATAATAAGATTTTAATCTACGGATAGTTTAGAAGCGCTGGACCCTCGGCGACACCATAAAATCAAATATCTCTTAGTTAGTTAGTCAGATCAAACTGTTTTTATGATCATTTTCATTCTTCGGGGGAGTAGAGAGACGAATACTTTGAAAAGATGTACCTTCTTGCAACGAGGTAAGAAATGAAACGAAGAAAAAATATCAAGAGACAGTGTGAAAGTGTTCCGCCATGATAACGTTAATTTATTTAAGCATCTTTGTTATTTTCCGTCTCCTATCTTTATATAAGTTTCGCGGAGCCGTTAAACGTTGAGTTATCGTTATGGGACCAGATTTGGAGGATCTTGCGGCGGGGAATTACAGGCTCATTTTTTTATTGCTGCATCCTAAAAGCGGGACCAATGATGTCCGAGGACCTATTTTCGGCTGCAGACATAATTCCAGATAAGCTACGAGCCAAATAAGAAGATCTCTTCTCTAATAATCTGCACTCGACATTGCAGTTGCCTAGAATTCAACCGAGCGAAGATCTGCGGTGAAAACTTTGGCGATTTTTTGTTTCGAAAATCGATTCCTCAGGCCCGGAAAGTAAAAATATTTCAACGGAAAATTTATATTTTCAAAATTTGATGACGAATTTTCTATTCCCCGATTCTCAAAGCGAAGAAACCTGCTTCATCGACCTGATCGCGCATCCTGGCTTACCACAGGTCGTGATTGCAACAGATCTGTTAGAACGGCAACGCTGTAGGGATCTGCATCCGAACTCTCGAGGTAATCGGTGCGTCTGCTTCGTTGAATCGCGTGGTAACCATGAGCTTTTTTTTTATTCTCACGCGCTTTTCGGTCTCCCCTCTCAAATGATTGGGAAGCTTATTATTAAAGTCGGAAAAATTTGCTTAGAGGTAAAAAAAGCGTGAAAATTTAACCGATTCGAAAAAAAATCGTCGATCGTGTAATTGGAAGAAAGTTTGAACACGATTATGCACGTGGGAAAAGTTTAATGGCGAAGATCGAAGACTGAATAAGACTCGATAGAGCGAAGTTTCCCGTGCGGAAAAGGGTTGCCGCGCGTTGAAGAGAAGCCCGTGAAAGTGTGTGGCGCACGAGAGGGTGGCGTGCCGGCATCCCCTAGCCTCGGTAAATAAATTACTTTGCCTTATCAGACGTAATAGGAAGGTGCACGACACAGATTGGTCGATGGGAGACACGCGAATCGAGGGTTACCGAGCCGTACGTAAAACGCGCTTGCGTCGCGACGCCTTCGAACGACGGAGCTTTTCCTAGGGTTGAATATATATGAGATAGAAAAAAGAATTTGAGAGATACGAGAGAAATATTTTCTCGACGTATTTAATAAAACAGCGAGATAATCCTTGAACAAAGGTATAGGTAAAGTAATATAAAAGAACGAGTGATTTCAGCCAGAAGAGATGATTAATAAAAGCGAGTAAAAAGTTATCGTTATTGACAGACCAAGGCGAGGAAAATGTGCCGAGGAAAAAAGTAAGTCTTGCAGCATCCCTGCGGTATTTCCATAATTTCCAATGTTGTACGTGGGCGTCTAACTGAATCAGATTGATCTGCAGAGTCGCGTCGGCAATACTTGAAATGCTCCAAATACTTGGTCGAACTTTATGGACTTTTTTTTCCTCTTTTACCGGGATTTCTAAAAGTTTTTCATCCCACACCGTGCCGTTCCCCTTTATCCCTCCCCAGCCCCATCTCGACCCCCTACCAGCCGCGAGAAATAAAGTTCAGCAACTTTGGAAATGTGTCAGGGAAAATACGGGAGCGATCCACGATTCTGAAGCTGATTGATACGATTTTATTACTTGGTGGGATTTATCGGCTCCCGATTTGCCTTTGATTGATTTACGTGGGCTATGGATTTTCATATTTTTTCGTATGTTATTTTTTATTTTTTACACTTTCGTTTCTTTTTTTTTATTCATCAACGCTTCCCTCGTTGGATTCTTCGATTTTTTTAAACCCATGAACGCTCTTCGTCTTCTCGGATTTTACCAACCCTGCTATATATGTATCAAAGGTTCATCAATTATTATTAAGTATTAAAATCGTGCTACTGATTTATCTCGTATGTCTAAATTCCTTTTATCTTCTGTTTCAGGTGAGTGATGATTCGAGTCTTTATTTTCCTGTGAAATAACGTCCATATATTGAACGTGATATGAGCATTTTTACGACAGGTACGTATCCGGAATAAAGATTTTGATTTTTAATCCCTCGTTGTTAAACATAGAGAGATACGTATACGCTCGTGATTGAATAGTGAAAAACTATGATTCGTACTTTAATTACCAATCTTCAATTATTATTATCGCCAGTTTATATCGATCAATCTTGAATTAATTGATACATAAAACCAGAATAGCAACGAACATCAATACCCCTAATTATTATAGAGAAAAAAGTCCGCTTCTTTCATCCCTAATAAATTATGCAGCTATATATGTATATATCCGTTCTCTGGTTTGGTTCAAAGACTCCCTTGTCCAAAGCAATAATTTATTCGTCCTAATCCAATTGCTTAGCTAATAAGTTTTCGCGCGCAAATGGCGTAGGTAGGTAGGTAGGTAGGTAGGTAGGTAGGTATAAGGTAGGTAGCTACCTGCTGTGCGGATTGTGCTTTAATCGGTAAATTACGTAATTCTCGGTCAATCCTCTAAGTGGTCGTTCCGAGCCCGAATATCACTTATCCATTAGTAACGTTGCCGAGACAAGAGGAAGCCCGATAAAAATGCATTCGAAAAAGGTTGCAAATATTTTTTTGAAATTTCTTTTTTTTTCGAACAAAACTCTTACCGCAAGGTAATTAATTTCCATTTTCGATTTTCCATTTTCCATTTTTTCATTTTTTTTATTCATTTTTCTCCACGTTTCCTAAAGATTCAAAGATCGCAGGCAGGCAACCTCTCGGCTGTTACGAAGGGAGAGAAAGTAAGTAGAGAGAATATAGCCGAGAGAGTTGCTATGAGAGGGAGTGAGCTCAGCCTTACGTTTATTTATTGCTTTAATTCGGGCCTCCCGTGCTGAGCTGACTATTTATGTCTTAACCCGGATAGGTGGTGGGTCTGGGTACAGGGTACAGGATACTTCTCATCGTGGTCCTCGGCATAGACCTCGGGGTGGTCCTCGTTCACCACTGTCTAATTGATCTCGCTCTAATTGCAATTAACCCAAAAGTTGTTATAATTTGGCTACTCGAACGTAGGGTTGAAAAAAGTGGGGTTCTAGGCACGTTGCCCATCAGACAACTATACAACTTCACTTCTTGTAGCATAGATATCCATTATACCGTATAATCCCATAAAATTTTGCATTAAGAGATAAGCGAGATTAGTTCGCAGCATCCCGTCACGTACACCGATCAATAAATGGAATACAAAATACTTTTAACAACGCATTATGCATGTAGATTTTCATTGTACCCCTGCGAGGTCGTAACGTATATACCTAGTTATTATCCTTCCTGTAGCGGTTATCCCGTTATCCACTTTGCCATAAGAAATCGTTGCCCTCCGTAACGAGTTGGGAGAGATGAGCTGAACAAACTTTTGCTCGGGCTAGCGCAGACGTTAACCTAGTGCGACTGGTACTAGCTTTAGCTCTTGTATAATCTGTACCGAGATCAGGCGAACGGCTTCCTCTTCCTCTGAGTAAATACGGTACCTGGATGGACATGTTTATATGTATAAAGTATATCCATAGATATACGCGAGTTCGCTAGGCTAATGATTGTTTGCCAACAGGTGCGATTCGAGATGCTGTAGTATTTAGGTTGATAGATTTTCTCCGGAATATCAGCTTTGGTCTCGGTTGAGCGCGAGGCCATTAGGTGATAATATCGATATAGGTACATCGCGTCGGTTAAATAATGTCGGAGAAAATCCATCGAGACGTCCTCGAGGCTTCGATCAGATATTTTTTCTATGGATATAAATGCGCGTCCTAATATACCTATAAAGGAATATGGTCTGGTGGTCGATGGGAAAGAAGGGCAATCAATTTTTTTATATTTTCTTCACATGTATGGGTATAGAAATAAAAGATCTATCGGTGAGATGTACAACATTCACGCAAATCAGACGTTTCTTCACGTTTTTGCCGATTGCTTTCACCTTTCGTTACCTTCGTCGTATGAGGAAAGTATTATATCGGTCTCGGACGCCGATGACTTTAGCTAATTTCAACGAATCTCCACGGCTTCGAACCTTCACCATTCGAAAAATAGATTTTCAGGAATATAAGATCTGAAATTGACAGAACTTTGCATAAAAACGATAAGTAATTGCCGTGTCTCGTTGAATTCGAACGTTTAGAAACGAACGATGGAAAGTAATCTGTGGGAAAATCTGATGTGGGTACGGAGAAAATCCTGTCAGAAATTTCAGAGCCAATTTTTGCTTTATAGAAATTTTCATAATAGATGTTACGGTACAATGGGGTGTAGTGCTCACTTAGCAAGGGATGGAAAAATTATTCATCCCTTGCCAGGCGAAGGTAACATAAGCGGATCGTGTACTTATTAATTCTTTTGTAAACGCGAATAATTGGGGATCCAAGTTACTAAAATCCAGTAATGAAGTTTCAATCCGATTCTTGTTTCTCTTTTTCGCCATCATGAAGGGATAGAATTTGGTCGATGGATACGTAGCTATTACGTATTTACTTGTTGTTGAGATCCTGACGGATTCAAATTGTCCAAACGAATCGTCGGTATACCAAGTCAGTTGAATACGAAAGTAAGAGCGAAAGTTCACAAGCGGCTGATTTATTTAGTAGCTCAATCAGTTCCCTTCGCACACCGAAGGTATACCGATTGTTCGAGGGCCGCAAAATTTATCGCGATTTATGAACCCGGGTAAATTTTTTCAAGAAATTTCATCGCGAACGTAAATTCGCCCCTTTTTTTTCATCTTCGAAGTATATAGACCAGATTTTCTCTCTCGTGATATGTCTCCTATGAAAACTATACAGCGATTTTGTTTGAACTGAATTTCTCGATGATTCATCATATTCTACTCAAGAAAAAAAATCAAGAAAATTTTTTTGGAACGTTTAGGGCATTTTTAAAAAATTTGCAAACGCGTTAAGCGACGCTATATTTTCACGCTACTGTTTCTAGCTCGTTTCCGGTACTCTAGACAGTAGGTGCAGCGTACGTGGGTATCGTATATGTTATAAACGCGCGATTGTTTTGGCGCAGTCCGACAGCGCGGGGAACCCAAACGAGACCCAAGTCCACGCATTTCCCGCGACCGTCAATTATTTCGCACCACTCGTAAATTCAACTGGCTAGGGTCCCGGCGTGCCATCATGGCGGTGGGCTAATGAAAGCGAGCGGTCCCTCGAGTGGTCACGACGTCCACGCCGGGCAGTGCTTTCTCCGCATCATATTTATCAACCTTTCGTAAAACGTGAGAAATTTCGTTTCCAAATTCTCGAATATGAATTCTTTCATACAGGATAAAATCACGGCGAAACTCACCTCTTTACGTTTTTCGCTAACGTAAACCTTCGCGAATTTATCGATGATTTATATAGGACGTAGGTATAAGTGAACGAAAGAGCTTTGTAATTTGGAATTCGACAAAATTCATTCCGGTTATAAGCCTGATACCTTTTTGATGGAAAGGAAGGATCAAATATGCCGTATAAATTCGGGAGAAAACTTCATGTCTTTGATATTAGCGAGGGTCTCCAAAACGAATAGACAAAACCATAAAAGCGCACTAAACTTTTCCGCGACGTCCGTATCCGCGGGATCTGGGTCGAAAAGCTTCCGGGCTATTTTATACCCGAAAAACGAACACGAAAAGTGAAAATTTTTACACGAAATAACCCGAATTACGGAGAAGCAATGGCCTCCCGTTCTAAGGACGATCTAAAGTGATTGAATCTTGAAACTCGAATAGCGAAATGGTGGAAATTGAGAATGTATACTTGGCGTCTTGATTCTGATCGGTATGAAGTTTGCTCCATATTCGTCCGTCTCCTTTTATCCTTCATGGCTATATGTATGGAGACGAAAAAAGACAAAAGACTGTGGGGCCAACTTCATACCGGTCAGAATTGATTCAAAGGGACTTCGGTGAAATTTTGAGATCACTGAAACAAATCTATTCAAAAATTCCCTCCAACAAGATTTAGATCACGACAGTATGCGTATTGAACAAAAAATTCCAATCATCTGCGATGAAAGTGTATGCGCAAGGAAATTTTTGCCCGTGTACCGTTGCCAAAAAATTCTTTGCGCGTACACTTTCGTCGCAGAAGATTGATTTTTTTTTTACCACTAAATCTTGTACGAAGAATATTTTGATTACACTTTTTTCTACCGATTTTGAAAACAATGAGATCCTTCTCATCAAGTTTCACTAAAGTCCTTCCCTGAGCCGCTAATAGCATCGGCGACGTATAATTTGAGAAGGGGACCGAAACCGCCCCACATTTTGTTAAGATCGTTTCATTCTACAGCTCCATCGCGATGCCCGGCGTCTCTCTTTGATGGGTAGGATCGGCAGCCCGGCGTAGCTTTGTTTGCCCAAGGAATCGACGCCAAATATAATTACCGGTTTCACCCGTTTGCCTCGGGCAAACACACCCTGCGGCTAATACGGTCAAATACACCCCTGCTACTCGCTCTGCTACCTTATACTCCTTTCACCCTCCTTACCACCGTCTCGCCTTTGCCGACCCCCGCATCCCCAGAAACGCCTCGACCACGGTATTTCGAATGTCGGGCCACGGCCCTGCGAAACTAACTCCAAAACTCTATTAAGATATAATTTTGGACGCCTCCAAGAATCAAGGTCCGTCTTATATTAAGCCTGGGACCCGGGGCTCGGGGCTCGGGGCTTCGGGCTCGGGACTAGGGATCGGGGACCGTACGGTGCCAGGTAATGGGTTACCTTATACTTCGACGTTCTGCGACGTGACGCTTTCCCATATACGTATATATATTCCATATATCTATAGTAGGTATACATAACTCTTGGGGAAGTAAAGTATCCTTGTGGGCGTCGTGAAAGAAGTTAACGATCAATCAGCGCCGATATATGGGTACATATATATATTAGGCATTCACTGGTATATTGTAGACATTATCGAGGGAAGTGTATTACCTGCACTGATATATAAGTAATATTTCTCAAGTCGGAAACATATTTGTTACGGATGGTTAGGAGAACGGTTTTGTTGGGGTCGGCTACAAGTGACAAACGACCTCGTAATTTATTCGAGCTTGTCGCTACGCCGACGCGACTTGCCGAAGACTGGAGTCAATAATCGCCACTTATGCGAAATATATAGAAATCTAATTACCATAGCCTCCGCTTGTTGCACGCGAATATAAATCCACCTATTATTTATGATTTGACGGATGAGAGGAGGGAAATCGATAATGGTAATACTCGATACCGTTTCTTTGGACGCACAATAATACAAAGAAAAATATGAAGCAAGAATGAGCGTACACGGAAAGAAGCTGTGTCGCGTTTTATGAATTCTTCAATCATCGACGGACCGGAAATCCTGTAGAGATGCATTCTTATCGAATAGAATGATCTGGTAGCTCGCATCGACTCTTCGCCGATATAATTATCAATCAGAAGCTCGTTGAGAATCGTGAATAATTGCGGCGATAAATGGGGCGCGAATATCCCTGATCGTTAAAAATTTTACCTTCGGCTTATCGCGGTGAAAAATGTTTGCGATTTTGGCAGAACTCGAGATTTTGGTAAGCCAGTGAACGTCAGGTTTTCGAATGTCCCCGTTTTCACGCATCCCACCGAACGTTGAGTTTTTGACAAATTTACCAGGTTGACGTAATTTAAGCGGTTCGCTCAAAGCCTTCGGCAAACATAACCGGGAAATATGGGCTGTCGCGATATCCTACCCTTATAGATACACACTTTACACTATATATGCGAGTATGTACAGTCGAGCGCTAAAGTTCGCGCAGAATTTCGTTCCTGATCCCAATTGCAAGCTTTTTATCAGGCGCCCGCCATCCCATCTTTTATATCGTTTCTAGCATTCTGCAGGATCAACGAATCCCAGGTTCTCTGAATTCTTTTTCAGCGGTTCACCTGTTTCACCTAGATTTGTTTATTACCGGCCAAACGTCACCCACGATCTAAACCGTCGCATTAACGTATCACACCGTGCGATTTTGGGAAAATTTTAGATTATCATGTAATACCGAGCTGATTAATGCATACGCGTACGTTTGGTATAAAAAATGAAAAATTGATGATTATCTACTCGCGTGTCTATGATCATATCATGTCCCGTAAATTATACATAATGTTACATATTTCATGAACTCAATTCAACCGAGTGTCAATTAAGATTGATTAAACGACAAATTGAAAGTCGGATCATAGAGTAATGAATTCAATTGACACTTTCAATTCACTTTAATACATTAAATTTTCGCTCAAACGGATATGCAATGGCTTCAAATCAATCCCGAGACCGGAAATTATCGATCGCAGCTATTTAAATACGTGAATTTCAGTGCTCGACTGTACTTATCTCGTAAATACTTAAATATCGGATATTCCTAAGTAAAACAGTATGTGCATGAACGATCACGTGTATACTTGAATTTGATAGAAACATGTAAGATAGAACATAGTGCGAGAGGAGTAGGACTGTAGGTGAGGTCCTTGAGCCAGGCGAAGGAAGCCAGGCGCTAAGGAACTTTCAGCTGTGGGATATCCTCTACGATTATTAGTTGGACAAGTAGTTTCGGAGGCTCGCGGGTTAAAGTGAAGCTTGATTAGGCGTAACTTGTTCCCGTCCAAACGCCGCGAACTTAAACCGTATTAAACTATGCTTAAGTCAAGTGTATCTTGAAGCCCTGCTTTTACCAAGTATATAGTAATTAGTGGCGTTTGACGCAAGTGCGAATAATTATTGCACGTCCAACGATCATAATTTTCGATACATTTCTTGCTCGTCTTATGTTATTTCTGTAAAATATGGATCGGTTCTATTTATTTCGTTGTATACATTTTTTTAACAACATTTCTTCAAACTTGTTTCAAATAAATAAATTCGGTTGGTAGAAAAAAAAGGAAAAAAAAAACAATGCAATCGCTGTAATACCGTTGGTTTGCCGAAATAACAAATCTCTCAAAAACTGCCCAAACTCGATCGGTCCAATTTACCTGGTGATATAAATCGTACCCTACTCATTCCTTCAATTCAAGGATGTCCGATCTTATATGAAAATCTGTGATCGAACGGTCTGATGCCTTTAGTTTTGTTCTGCTATTAAATTTTCCCCTGTCGTCAAAAGGGATTAAAAGTTGTTGCAATTTATCGCAATGTTCAGAATCTCGGCAGTCTTTGGTTGAGCGTTATAGCCGACTACGTACCGCCGCGTCGCGTGAACGAGAATCCTATTTTCTTATATTTTTTCTTCATAATTCCAACGTTATTATCGGATATCGATACGTCAGACGGTCATGAAACACCTGCAGTCTCATTCTAATCACAGTATTTCAAATATATGGACGTCTAGAGTCTAGAGCGAGGCGGGTATCCGTTAAGAAACGAAAAAAAAGAAGAAAAAGGAAAAAAAACGCGTAAAAAGAATAGGAAAAAAGGACGAAGAAGAAGCGAGAAAAAACGAAGAGCTTCGGAATTTGATATCGCGTGCAGGAAAATAAAGTAGAAAAATTCCATCTGCTCAAGCGCTAAGGCAGGGTGTAGATACTCGGTTCAGGCCAGGCCTTAGGCTGACCGAACACACTGGGTGGTTTGAGGCACACTCAATATGGTCAGCCTTTAGTTTGGCTACAAAAACACCTCAAAGAGCTTCGCGAGCTACGCGAAAGCTTAGGAAAAAGAACTCGCCGGGAAGTAGACCAGGACCCAGCTAAGAGTTGATCAGACACACACGAGCGGCAAAATTTTTTCCAACTTTCAAAAGAGGATAATTCGATTCGATACCAAAGCTTTGGACACACCTACGACAGATATTATACTTCGGTCTGTTTAGGAATGAAATTCACGTGGGTACCACATCGGATAGCGATCCTCTCATGTGGGCTACGTTTGACCAACCCCCGCGCTTTCGTTGTACCGATGCTTTTTTCACCACCTTTACTTGTATTCTATTCTGTAATCAAATTTCCAAACGCCTTATGAAAATTGTTAGAATAATATAGAGATTTCGAATGTTAGCCGTATATATGTGAGCGCAGAGAAACGCGAACAGCATTCGAATATGAGAATAGAGGGAATCCTTTTCATCTTGAGGTGTTGGAGCAGGGATTCTAATTGTCCCTCTGACTACGCTAATCCTATTTCATATTTCGGAACCAACAAAAAGTCTGCATATGACAAGCAATCTGCCCCATCTTTCCCGGGATCTTATCGCCCTTATTCAATTGGTATATCAAAAACCCCTCACTTCTATTCCATTTTGATCTACGCTATTGTTCGCAATAGCCTCGGAGAACAGCTCTGCGGTAGATAGAATCAATACAAAGTATGTTACGAGCAGGAAACGGCGATCCTGAGGGGAAACGGAACCGGCTGGGTTTGGTTGATTGGTAATAAAATATAAGTATAGATAATTGGAAAGATGGATATGTATCCAATAATTGGTGAGCATAGGGAGCCCGGTTTTTTGTAGCGATTTCTCATTATACCAAACAGAAAAAAAGTAGGATGAAAAAAAGAACCGCAGGTCAGATGTAGGAATAAAATATCGATGAGACTATCAAATTCACTAGGTTGATTTTAATCACAGGTTACCGGAGCCTCGGTAATCGGCAGCCGGTCTGTCGGCCCCTCGGCTACCCGGGGACCGACGACCGGCTGGGTTTCACTGATAACGGACTTAGGGTAAGCCTTCGTACAACCGCTAGCCACTGTTCAAATTCAACCGTCATTATATATATATCGGCATTATCGGTATACTGATAGATGTGTATGTATGTATCGAGGGCCAGGAGCCAGAAAGGCGTGATCCAGAAAAAGTGAAAATACTGGCACAAGGGGTCGTCCGAAAATCGAACCCGTGAGCCTAACAGGAGAAGTTTGCCACATGCAGAAAGGCGTAATGGTCATTTTTCGCCCACTGCTGCCAGAAGGGCGAAGGCCTTCGGAAAGCCCAAAATTAAAGTTACGCCCCTCTGGTAGGTAGATGTGGTAGATTTTTACGAAATTATGCTTTCGCAGGCTGCTCTTCGAGCATCTCGATACGTAGCTGTTATAATAAGGGGGTGCTTTTGCTTCAGCTAGTTTCTACGGGACAAATCATCGTCCAGGCGTATCGACGAATCGATTGGCTTGGCTGAGGTTCGTGTAAATCTACTAAAGCCATTCTCCAGGAGCACAAAAATTACTAATTCGATGTTACACCTTTCCGGCAACAGGAGGCCAAAATGGCCCTTCTAGTAGCATACCGTTCTCATACCGAGTTCACGTGTCGAATTTTCCGACACGCTCTTCTGGTGGCGAATTTATTGAAAGTCGAAAAACTGCGGGCACTATGTGTGGGCATATGTCAAGATGTATCCACGCACACATCTAGGCACGAACGGACCCGTAGAAATCGATGATGGGGTAATCGATCGATTCCGTATCATCTTCTTAATTGAAATTCGAAGTTTCTAAGGTATTCATTCGATCGGGGCGCCTGTCTATCCAACCGTTTGTCCGAATAGACGGGTTTGGCAACTCCGAACAGATTCCGAATCTTTCTCACACCTTATTGAGGAGACTAGGACCGAGCCTTCCTGCTTTGGTTTCGGTAGTACGTGACCTCGAGCTCACTTCTACACTTTGAAACCCGCCAACGCATAGTTTGCAAAATTCTTACGATTGGGGTGCAATCGGAACGAGATTGATTTCGCGGATTCTTTTCGCTTATCCACGTTAAACGATCCACGTTCGAAATATTTTCGTCGATTTTTAACGCGGTATAAGCGACGTTTCAAGAACTTAATCCGGATCTTACGCCCCGGATGTTTCATATGCATACGGTGTAGGTGGATAGTTGAACGCGGGAAGAGGAGATCCTGCTTTTGAAGAGAATCAAAAGGGAGTTGTGCGTGGTTTGCTCTAAAGAGGGATTTAAGAGACGGGTAATAAATATTAAAATAACAATTTGAATTCTACTTCCGCTTAACCTCTGCCCTGTAAAGTATGGCGTGGGGGGCCTCGGAGGGTTCTGCAAGGGGGAATAAAAGTGGGCGATGTACGGGGATGGGGGGACGGAATTTATACGGTAATCATCTTATGTACTTAGTCTACTTCTTAGCATATTGCTACCCCAACATTCGCCAGGCAGTTTGAGAGGCTTAGCCAAGATGAAACAGAACAGGATTGAGGATAAGTATCGGATGAATGAGGTAGGACTAATCTTAATATCGATCACACCTCGGCGAGGACATCTCGTCACTTCTGGTACCAGAATCGATAATATTCGTACGACGTTGCCGACATTTTTTCAGATTTATTATTAATATCGAAGCTATCCGTACCGCGTATCCATTTATCCTCAACCCTTTATTCCCGAACCTTATTTTTTCCTCCCTTCTCGAACCTCGGGTATACTTTAGGGAATGAATGCCCGTACATTGTGAAACTCGCGACAGAAAATTGAGTATCCTCGTTTCGTATGGGATTTTAGTTTTGATATTAGGCACGTAGGTACTATATAAATCGAGCTCATATCACGTGGGATATTTGTTAGAGAGACGTATGTGGTGAGGAGCTGATGGTGTTACAAAAACAAAAAGAGAGCATCGAGATTTATTTTTCCATGTACATTGTACTACGCATAATCCTTAATCTTTGTCTCCTTTTTTTTTATCTTTCCCCCACTGGCGTGTGTTCGTATATTTATGTAATATAAGTAGGTATTTCCGTATGAAATTTAATCGTAATTTGTGTAATGCGTTGCGATTACGTTTTACCCGTATTTGTAGCATAAGGACGTTATTAATTCATCCGGTGGACTTTTCTCCGGATAAATCTAACGATATGAAGACGATTGGTTTTGAATAAATTGGATTTGAATAAATAAATAGATGAGACAGTCGCGTGGGCGTTTCAAGTATACGAAGGCCAGCGTATAGCGGAAATTGGATATCGACATCCGGTCAGCTGTACCATCCGATCGAATTTAATTCGCTCTTTCGATCAGATTACTTTTTTTGGTCAAACTTATCGGATCTTCTTGTTCGTTCTTATCGGCCTCTCGGACGATCTCAATAAACCAACGGGTGCACGGCCCCCGCGAAGAATCACTTCTATAGTTAAAATCGAAATTGCTACGGCAACATTTTGCGCAGCGGAAATTCGCGGCACATAACGACAACAACAACAAGAACAACAAGAAGTCGAACAACAGGTATGGTGTTGTACGTAGAAACTAACTTATGTGGATACGAGTGTAACAATGCGTGAAAGTTATACGGGGTCGTACTCATCCTTGTCTCTCTCACCATCAGTCTCTCAAACTCGCGTATCGTAGGTGTAGGAATAAATGAAGAGATGAAACAAAGTAAATGAAATAGAAATGAAAAAAATAATCAGTATATTTTTACGGATGGTGAATCTATCGAATCTCGTTCTTTTAGTCGATGATTAAAAATGCGAAGATATTAAAGCTCCGGGAAAAATTTCCGAGGGGTATTTCAATCGACCTATCGTTTTCCAATTTAGTAAATAACGCCTGAAACGACGGGTCGTTTTTCAATCTCCCATTACATCGGGGGGGAAAAAAAAAAATCGTATGGATGTTTGAAAGAAAGCGATATCGTGAGCGTAAAATTACCGCTATCAAACTTTCGCCCAAAAATTTATCGAGGAAAAATAATAATCCAATTCATTTGTTGGTCAATGTTCCAAAGAAAGTGTTTCGAGGAGAAGATTTTCAGCTCTCGGTGCCTTTTTCGGCAGGTATACCTTCGAGATTATTTTTTATCGCGAAGCTATCAGCGGGGTTGAAAAACAATAAGTCAGATCTAGCTAGTCACCTCCTAAAAGTTCTCACAGAAGTTCAAATTTGTAGAGATTCAATCTTCGATCAGGAACAAGAGATCGGAGGAGCGAGAGGACGGATAAGTAACGTAATTTTATTTGTAGAAAAATTTGAGAAAAATTGTCAAACAATTTTTTCAGTATTGGGCCCAGAACCTCAACTGTCTCTCTAAAAACAAAAGTAAAGAAGAATACAAAAAGAGGCTTTCGTACACCTCCGTAAAATTTTTACTCGGGGCCTGTCGCCTTTCCTTTTAACTACTGCGCTAGGAATTTTATTACTTTTCCCGTCCGTCGAGGTCAGAGGCAATGAAGCTTGCGACTCGTAGCTCGCGGGCGTCAAAGGCTAATTGCGACGCCCTGGCGACCCGCAACAAACGCTAGGACAAGCCCATATTACACCAGGACACTGGGCCTGCACCAGCCCCAGGTGAACTATGCAGTATGTGCATTTGCGGGGATGAGATTGAGGGCAGAGTTCGCCCCTGGATGTGCTAGCCAACAAATACGTGGTGACCCATGGGCTCCTACCAGGGCAATTCGTCGACCTGCAGGGGAGATTACACGACGATGTTTGCCTCAGCGAGGTTGTCCTAGACTGTGTAGAGGTCTTGCCTGACCGAGCATGCGTATGTAGGTAGAGGTTGCGTGTAGGTACTGTAGCCTGATATTTACCGTTTAATGAGTATCGATCTAGCGAACCACGCGGTTTACCTCTTAAGTACGTTGCCCTGTTGTTCTTCCCTCGGAAGGGGTTTTTACTGACCACAATTACCTACCCGAGTCAAGTATACTATTTGTTATAGATTAACGGATTGCTACTCTTCCTAATGATAATTGCGATCAACGATTCGTTCCATTTTAAAATAACAAATACAAAATTACACAATCGTAAGGATCGAGCGATACTCTTCATATTTCACTTATCCTCCCTGAATATCTACAGGGTGAATTCACTGGCGAACGACTAATTTGGGCAATTACTTATTTTCTTTGAGCTAATATACACCTAGGGAATAATTTTTTTTCAAATCACTGTCACGCTGTGAAGAAATATCTCACTGACGCAGTTTTCTCACCGCTTATTACTAGAATTTAATGGAATGAACCGAATTCTTTTATTGTTCATCTAGAATACGAAGGATTTCTATAATAAGAGAGGACACTGTATTTCGAAGGATCGATTACAAAAGTTTGATAGTTTATTCACTGGAAATGTAAGCTCTTAATTCGAGGCCAGTAGTAACGAAGAACCGACCTAACGCTCGGCAGTAGTACGAGTCCGTGTCTGGTCAGCCGACGTCAGGCAGTGTCTGTATTAATCAGAAAACGTGTATTGGAATCGAATTTTTTCGAATCACTGCTACGCTTTGAAGAAAAATTCCATTGACTCAGTCTTTTCAGAGCTGATTACTCGCGTTTTAAGATATAATTAGAAATTATTTGGGATTTTATGGACTTCGCCTTACGCGGTTTGAGTTTATCGGAGAAAAGTGGTCGTCGCAGGGTACAGGTCGCATCGTTCATCGAAACTTTTTGCAATTTGGAGAGAATGCTCTCGCTTTCGGGGCGAACCGATGATAATGGATGAATCTTATTGATGGATACGAAACTTTTGATTTTGATTAAATATTTTTTGCAAACGTTTAGAAAAGAAGTGTGTCACGTTCTCTCGACAATAGGAGGCTGATCTTGTCTCTAAATGTTATCAGTTTACCCCAAAATGACATCATTTTAGAATATTACCCCGAAATTTCAAAAAGGTTCGACGAATCATGCGACTTTTGTTTCGGTCTACTCGATTCATGTAAGATGAAGCCCGTGAAATTTTGAATAAATTGGAATTATGTCTTAAAATACAAGTAATCGGCTGTGAAAAAAAAAACTGCGTCCATAGAATATTTCTCGAGAGTGTATCCGCGGTGATTTGAAAAAAAATTATTTCAAAGGTGTATACACCCACCCACTCGAGTGAACTCCCAAAAGTAACGAATATAGAAGAGGCTATGAATGACTAAAACATTTTATTAACGTGGGTAGGGTATAAGGATTGAAGTCTTCGAAATCAAAGCTTGACGTCGAGGCTTCTCCGGAGCAAGGAGAAGGCTATTTACTTTCTGTTTTTATCATCCTTCTCACATATAGATGTCTATATGTGAGAATACCTTTCTCTTTCCCGGATATCTCCGGCGCCAATTTTGTCTCGTCAAACGTCACCTCATAGCTCCAAAGACTTTACCGATATTCCCGAATTGAAATCGACACTGATCCGTGAAGGGTAAATTGTAAAAACCAAAGCGGAAGAAAAGTAGCTAACCTATCGGTATAGCTATACACATACACGTTGTCTATATTAAACCCGGGAGAATACAAGCCCTAAAATTTTCATGAAAACGTAATCACTGTATATACACGTGGGCACAGGTTCAAAGTGGAATCTCTCGCTTTGTAAATATGTCATGTATACTATGTAGCGTGCATAGGAGGCAGCCATCTTGGAATTCCATAGCCTCGCAATATCGAGGGATATTGTGACACGCGGGGAGAACGGACAGATCGCCGTCGTCTCGTCGTGCCAATTTTTAGGGGATGAAACTTTCAAAAAGGTTCAACGTGTCAACACGGACGCTCGTTCGAAAGGATCGAGTATCCCGCCCGACTATTGCTCGGATAATCGTTTTCTTTCCTTTTTTCTTTTTCCTTTTTTTCTTTCATTTCTTTTCTTTTTTGTCATCGTCGTTATCGTTATTATTATTATTGTCGTTATTATTATCAGAGCAGACGATCGTGAAATTTAAAATTCCTCCACCTATCCATCCCCTCGCGATTTCACGTTCGCCGACATACCACGGCACCCTGAAGCTGCCTCCACACCTGTTTGAGCCTCGACAATAGAGATTTCGTATTCCATCAGTGAAAAACTTTTGAAAAGGTTTAATCTGCCAAAGCGGGTGATCGAGCGTGACAGCAGCTGTATTGCCTGTGTATAATCGTTCGTCGGATTTGAATGACTTCGTTTACGTGTGATTCAATTATTTTTAACAAGCACGAGAATTCATATCGAACATATATTTCTCTCCTGGTTTAAGTTTCACCTGATTTCTCGTCATCTATCAGTTCATAAAGAAACGTTAAGTAAAACAAAATAAGATATAAAACTAAAGGGACTCTGAATTTCATTGGCGATCTCGTAAACGGTTTAAACGACAAATTTCACCGACGACGACGACGAGGCTATCGCGTATAGAATTTAACACCTTTTCTCACGTCTTTCCGGTACACGTCTCTGAGGCTTTTACCTACCCTCACGCATACGTTCGCGATACGCGTCATTGCCTCACCGTTGGGTGTAGAGAGACTGTGTCGGGCCTGGGAACCGACGTAAAACCAAGATACGTCTCGTACCTACATAAAAGTGCAAATTTTAAACGCTCGCAGGAGAGTAAAACAATCCCTCCGTATTTTGGTCGGTTCCTGGACGCCCGTGTGCGCCGAGAAAATACTCCGGAATTGCATTGTCGCCTACCCCTAAACCTACCAGCCTAATCCACCGTTTCATAGATCGTAGTACGCGGTGCCTACGCTTCTCAAAAGCGAAACTGTTCCGCAAGGGAAAACAGAGTTTCGTCTTTAACGTTGTCAACACGTACCTACGTAGTACGTACGTAGGTATATGTGCCTACGAACGTGTACCAAAGAGTTTGCTCGTGCTTACGTTACTTGGGGGGAAAATAGCGTACGGCGTTACACCTAGGTAGGTACATGAGCAAGTCTCGGGCGCATGAAAACTTTGTATAAAGCCAGCGCATACCAGGTTACCAAAACTCCTTTGATGCTTGGACACGTGTTCGCCGGAGATTATTTACCAGTTTCCAGAGCTAGACGTGAAAGCCGAATAATATGTAATCCATTTATCTCTCACACGGTTAAATTTAAATATTCCCAACGAAATTCGAGCCAAAATGGAACGCGTATATGTTTTTCAGAATAAATACGGTGAGGTGGACGAAACGGTCCACAGCTGGAATTAAGATAATTACTTCTCACCGATCGATGCACCGGATTATATCGGGAAGTTTTTGTTGCTAACGATTTTGAAATTTTGCTTCGTTCGATTTTCCGCCTCGGCACAACGCCGGTGTTCACTGCACGATGGTGGCGAAAGTTTAACGCATATATTATCCATAAGATTTTGTATTCTTCCGAAACGAATGCTGGGAAGAGGAAAAATCAGAAAACAAATCGTGGCACATTTTCTGGATATCTATAGCAAACTCTGACCCCTCGAAACGTAATTTTGTCATTACAATGCCTTTCCTTCAATTTTTTCAAGCGTAAAAAGATATTTGACAGCTGTCAATATTGGTTAACTCCAGCCCCACAGTTGATACAGCGGAAACTTGTCTTATCACCGTCTTCGGCACGAGTGTTATGTCGGATCGAAGCTCGGGTACACGTGGATACGTATACCTATATCAGCGGTTTCGAGCCACACGAGAGACCCTCAAGATCATCTTGCGGAATCGATTGTGTATTTTTCTTGTTGAGTTTAGAATCTTTCCTGCTTACACAAACTTATTGAAATTTATCCAATTTCTTACTCGTACGATCAGAATCTGGCTTTACCACATTACGCTGAGCCGGTTTAAATCCGATATCTTGATAACAAGGATAGGTGGTCATCGGATCAACGCGTAAAATTTTATGAGAAGTGTTCTATCCCAAGTTAGCAGACTCGTCCTTAAATCTACAGGGTTAATAGTTGAACGTGCCCCGGGGCTCCTCTGTCATTGTTCGTTTGCATAGGGCATATGAAACCCTGCGTTCTCGTCTGCCTTGCTGCGATAATATGTTAATGGATAAGTTACGATGTTAATTAATGCATAAAGTGGCAACAGCCTGTCAATCACTCCGAATAATTTCTGATGCATCATCGTCAGGGCGAGATTTCCTAATCCAAACCTTCCCATCGACCCTACAAAGTTTCCCGCAGCTTATCACCGCGACTTTTTGTCCTTATTTTATTTATCGAACCGAAGCAAGAAGGGATTTCCGTGAAAGCCTCGATCAGTTCTATTTATAAGCTCTTCGACTTGACTTTTATCATTTCGATACAATTTTATTCATCTTATTAACATCGACTCGCAGACGTATAGCGTTAAAACGAGAGAATGGCGTTCCTCATTATTCATATTTCCACGTCGACGCTGGATTCCAGATGTTCGACGCCCACCAGACCGAAGAAGATACTATCTAACGATATGCCGAACGAGATTTTTCACTCGCTTATTACTCGCTAATTATGCGACGCTTCGAGCCAATCGAGAAAAAACTCGAATACCAGAGGGGACTCTCTTCCCTCGAATCTCTTATACTTATATACCTACCTGGCGTAAGAAAATCCCGGTACAATAGATTCCGGAACCAGTGTATTACGATAATACGCCGTAATATACACATCCATACACTATGCATGTACACACACATATATAATATATCTATATGGTATATACATACATCGCGACGTACAGGACTTTGACTAAGTTGAAATTTACTATATGATTGCTAGAGCGACCGTGCACCTGGTCGCACAATGGCTGGTACTCCGTGAAACCAGTACCACTTTAACCAGCGCCGTAGGAACCGATACATAGAGACGAGGTCGAGTCGAGGCAAACCTGAACAATTTGCTGTAATAATCCGGTAATTGATAACATTAGGAATTCAGTAGGGTTCTCTCCGGGAGTGAAGAACGCCAGTCTGTGAATATGTGCCTTGGTTAATACATCCAGGTGTGTAGCCGTATACCCGCCGTTGTTTGGATCTAACGAAAGAAAGGAGCTTCCGTAGATCTCTGATATGCAAGATGTTATGCAGAGGATATAAATTGGCGTGAATCATTCAGCGAGGTTCATTTTCTCTTCGCTTTTAATTCAATCTGATTTCATCAGTCCGATAGCGATGAAGAGCTCGCAGAATGCCGGGGAAAGCATCTGCTTGGGATTATTAGTCTGTTGGTTTTATCACTGATGCGAGCCGGGCAGTGAAAGTAACGCGTTGTGGTCAGACGGAAATCCACGGTAGACTGCCCCGCTCCTACGTGCGAGTGATATAGACGGTATTCAGGAGTAAATCGTCGCGGAGAATGAGGAGTAAAAACCGTCAATGACAGCCAAGGCTGATTTTAGCCAAAATTGAGGTCTTACATGCGCCGAGGACACGCTGAGACCATATTGCATTAATCTAAAGAATGAATGCATCTACGTGAGTCCGAGGAACACTTCAAAATGAGCTTTCAATGCGATTGGTGTGAGAAGGGGGCGTAGAATTCTCGGATTTATGATTTAATAACGTATTGAACGCGAAATGTTGTATTTCTATCTAATTTTTTGCAACGAGTATTCGAACGATTTATTTTCCTCGACCGGAGATATTTGCTTTAGGAGTCAACCACGAGATATAGCGAGTATCGTGGCGGAGCACGCGGAGAAATAAGATCGCTTTGAAATGCCCATGGCTGAATGAATGGTCCGTTTTTCTACACGCTTCTACCGCATCGAACTTTCGAATTATTGAATTTGACATGTATTGATAGGCGATTGAGACGATGCGATGACGCTTCGAGCTAGTTGATATCTCATGTCAAAGGGTACGGGTAATCTTTACGTTTAACGTCATCTTGCCATCAAATGCCACCGAGCGTAGGAAGCAGCGTGTTGCCCGACAACTTTATGATAGTCTCTTGGTTGCATAAATGCGACGTTCGCGTGTCAACTCAGAATTTAGATTATTATAGGAGACGCTGAGCGAGGGGGATGTCACGCTGTCAAACTACGTTTTTAGACACGAAAGATTAACCAACCACGCACGACGAAATACCTAAGAAACTTACCGAGCGGAGCGCAGTCAAACTTTTATAGATCGTATTAAACTTCGTTTGACGACATCCGCAACTTTTCCGAGGTTGTTTAGGTCATCCCACCTTCGTTCTGGTTCACTATAATGCCATCAACTATATATCTGATCTACCAAATTTGATTTTACTCGCTATTTTCCGACGCGTAGAAATCTCTTTATATCCCGCATAGAAATGACCGTATTCAAGTTATTTCGAAGAACATTTCACTTCTAAAAGCTCCGGGTATCTAGGGCAATACAAAAACTGTACACGAGGACATTGACGGATCGTAGATTATAACTTCACGGAATGCCTAAGGGCGGGTTAATGAAATATTCACGTATCTATCCGCGATTCACATTCTCGAAATACCTAACCGTACTATGATTGCGATATAATCGTAACAGGGCATCGCAATGAGCCGATTGGTTATTGGAAGAATTCTGCATTGCTTTTTCCCAGAATATTCGAAAACGAACAATATCGCGATAACGTTCGTCAATTAACCGAAAAAACAACCCTCCCTTTGAACCAAATTCAAAAAACAACCCCGAAAGCTCAACTCCGAAATTCGTGTTTGAAGTTTATTTCGAACGGAACGTTTAAGGGGTGATAATTGACAGCGATAATTCCGAGTTCTAGTCGTTCACCTAGTCATAAATTAATTCGTGGACGGTAATTTTCGTCTTCATCTGTTGCAGCTCGATCCGATATCTATCGCTAGGCATTATAGGCACGGGGATCCATATCTTTTTCTCGTCTTTGCACAGGTATTTCGTCGACCGACGTCACCTGACGCGTGCGCAAAAGTTGCATCCCTCTCACGCGACGAAGACGGACGATCATGTGGGGGTGGGAGACGCTCGACGGTTGAACCCAACGACCGAGGTTCAGTTTGCCGGCTGTCCCGTCGCGAGCGACCGAGGCTTTTGTCGCACCGGCTGGCACGCGTCGCGTCGTGACTCCGTGCTTCGTGGTTTATTACATTCATGATATCACCAGGTTCGGCCTTTCGAAGGGGCTGAAATCTCGCCGCACGCCGTTCGTTGGTTCGCTGATGAATCTTAATGTTAATTTTTAAGTTTCGAGGGGGCGAAATACCGCGTGAACTATTCGTCTCCCGCAAACCGCGCGGTTTCCAAGTGTTTTTCGATCAGGTATTGCGATTTTTCGTTAAAAAATTGTTTTAGGGTGAATGGAGATGCGTGACTTATCTCACCCCGGCGAAATTCGGTTTTTAATAATCGCTGAAACTGTTGACGAGATACACAGAAAAGCTCAATTCCTGATGGATAATACCTGCCGCTGTACGGTGGGGGCGGAATTGTGAAAACGATTTTAACAAATGTTCGATACGTGACGGGGATACGATGGAGGATTAGAGCAGCGAGAAATAAACAAATATAAACACCTTCGAACCTCCATAAATCCGCACGTTCAATTTCAAAGTGTCGGGGAAATCCAGGAAATAGGATATAAACGTGACCAACGAATAAATACGACAAACACAATAGCAAACAACCGTTGCATATAGTTGAACGCAAATACGCGTCATATAGGGTCAATACCTAATACTATATCAATAATAGGTTATTCTAAAAGAATATAAACGAACGTTGAACGAAATATTGTTGTAATACGGAATAAAATGTCAACGTCCTTTTTCTTCTACGTCTAATGGTGCTTCGCAAAGTTTTGGAGTCGAAGGACAAACATGAGTCCTCGGGTTAAAACCGGGCAGCGAAAATGCATATGTATGTAGGAATACGTAAACGCGCGATTAACACAACGGAGTAGACCGGTATGAAAAGGCTTTGTGCGATCACCGAGTGGAAATCATAATAATACGGTGTCGAATTAATTCTAAACTCTGGCCGGGCCACCCCCGATCCTTTATACCTACCCCAAAAGGACAGACCAGCAGAATCAGCAGAAACCAGTATAATACCCCTGAGCACGCACCAGAACATTAAAATATATTGTACAACTACCTGTATAATTCCTATACACATAATGTACCCGCGAATCACAGTGGACAAAGAGTGTAGACACGAAATCTTGTGATTAAAGAGGTGGCGCGTAGGTACGACGTACGTACACGTACGTACAAGGGGCAAGGTTTTAACGACAACGAAAAGAAATTATTTCGTGTGTAGGTATATGGCGTTCAGCATTGTGCGGTGGCGTTGAAATATAATTAAACGAGAAATTTATAGTTAACGCTCGTGTTTCTTGGGTGTTAATAAAGAAAATGATTAAAAAAAGAAATGTGTGTAATTAAAGTATTGTGTCGACTATACTCGGAGTTGGTGTATTTCGCAGAGGTAAATATGTTGCGTGTAATCCTCTTTTTTAAACTTGTGTGGATAGTTTATGTATCCATCTACCCAGATGACGGTTTTACCTCGTATACCTAGTCCTTGTCCTATTATTTGAACATATATCCGCGTTGACTGATGTGTACATTTTTATACAACGGATATAAAAATGTTACGACAACTTTATGATGCGAGTTGGTTGCAGGGCGTGGGTTGGCGTCGCTCTCGGTTCCCGGATATGTTCATGCATTGAATAGAAGATGAGGCGAATTTTAGCCATACGTATATAATAAATTTACTTAGCTGATACAAGCCTTGGTTTCATATGTTCTTTTTATTTCATTTTCTTTTCTTTCTTGAATCGTTATTTCATATATTCCGATATCGTCGAATAGAGTTAAACTTGCGTCTGTCAACCTCAACGCGATAACCAACTCGGTTGCAAAAACGTAGGTACGAATTATTTTTCAATCGTTCCATATGTACACAAACCGTTTCGCAATTTTTCCGCCCAATGCAGTATCGTGTATCGCAACACGCGATCCGTGTTCGACGATTCTGATGTCATTACGAAGCCAGATTGTTCGATTGGGAGTCGAACAAATTATCGTTGAATTATTGCCGCATTCGAAAAGGCGGCGGGAAACGCGAGAAGAAGTTCTTCCGGGCTCTAGAGCCGTCTCTGAGTAACTCCATACAGAATTTATGTGAATTTCATGGAATCGTCGAATACTTTGATATTTTCAACAAAATCCTCACCGGCGATATTCGCGGCTTTGAATTTAACGTTTTTACGATAAGGGAAGTCAGTGAAGACTCGAAGTAGGTACTCGATCGATATTCGAGAAGAATTTCTTAATTTAAAAGAAAGGGCTGCAACCTAACCGCGAAAATTAAGTCACGAAAGTATAATCGTTATTTCAACCCTTCCCGCGACCCTCCGTCGTGCAAATACGGACAAAGTACATTTCCCTTTACACCGTCTATTGCCCATAAGGTTCCTTGAGAAACTCGGAAGGGACTAGCAGTGTGTAGAATCCCTGAAAAATTTCCTTGACGGTTTCTTTCTTTCGTTCCCTTTTCTTTTCCTTTTTTTTCTTTTTCCTTTTTCCTCTCCTTTTCCTTCCACCCCGTTTCTCCCCTATGTTTGAGCGAACAACTATTTGGGTATTCCTTGTGGCGAAGGGATGAGCTATACAATACGGCTTCGTTGTGGTCCCTACTGTCGTCTTGGGGTGGATATACCAATGCAGTATACACTGGCATAAATGTACAGGATACGTGGTGCGGAATATATATTTATAGAGGTAGTATTTGCCGCAGAAAAATATCGAACATATAGAATGTAGATTATACGTAATATTGTAGGTATATACGGTCTACGGGGATACATATAATGCCCGGGTATATAAATAAATATTTTTATCGTATACTGGGTTAATGTGTCCACATAACATCGCCTCGCCTCGTCACACCGTCTCTTTACAGTAGTGGATTGGCATGGCCGCGGGCAAAGTACGATAATTATATTTCCGGCTTTCGTACATTGTGCAGAGCGTAGAAAACCCAACCCAACAGGTTTAATGCCCGTAAGAAATTATGGTACTAAATGCATCGTGTTATTAATTCGATGATGTTGTAATTCCGTTTACTACGTCACGTTGTATCAACTAGTTAGTCAGTAGACTATTATTCCATCAATCGTATAAATATATAAAATTATGCAATTAAACCGCGGTCAGTAATTTATCTTATTCACCATGTTTGACAAAACTCGTAAAAAGTGATGCGATCATTCGCCAATAAATTTCCTCCGAAATTCGTACTTCATATCGGTACGAATGATGAAGAGAGATAGAGAGAAAGGGAGAGCCGCGGAGAGGGTGAAGAAAAATATATGGTCTGCATCGGGGAGGGATAAGTTATAATTATTTTTATCAGAAATGCCTTTGTAATATGATGAAAAATGTGCGGTCGATTGAACTCGAGTCAAACTTGCGTAGGAAGGTATCGATAATTTGCGAGAGCGGTCTACTACCTTGAGAGATAATTAATTAACTCGAGTTTCGCGAAGAGAACAGGGGGCAGGGGCAGCGACGGGGGTGGGGATGGAGACGATGGTCTTGGCGGGGGTTGTGTAGGATAAGATTGGTTGGTTAGTTGGAAGGTGCCCAAGGAGGGTAAAAGTTTTTCTCGAATATCGAAATTTTTAATTTCCAAGCCGTGGGCCACGGTTATTTTTGTTTCACGGCGAGGGGGAAGTTCTTCGAACATATTGGTCATTAAATAATTATCATTTTCCCTCGTCAATTAGTCTTCTCTGATGCAGCACGTACAAAAGACTCGTCGCGATCGTTCACATGGCTCGCTCGCATATTTTATTCCCACAGTTTACTCGCCTCCATACAGTCCTAGAGTCTAGACAGACCACCAATGCTGTCATAGCGATGGACAATTCATATTTACCCTTTCACTATTCTACCCTAGTCTCTATACCAGTATATTTCCGTTATAGAGTGAAACGCTGGTTGTTTACTCGCTAAATATAAAGTGCAATGACGGTACTATGAGTAGCACGTTATTGTCGATTTGTATTTCATTTCCTCCACTTAAGGGGGTCTCGCTCTCGGAAATTTTATCTACATTCGTGTCAGCGTATAATTTTTCCACCCTGCCGGAAAGATAATTCGAGAATCGTTTGACCGCGGTAACTGCCCCAGTTTTTTATTATTATTTGTCTTCGAATAACTAAAAATTATCAAGATTAGGAAAAAGTCGGTCATGCCTGAGATATGTGGTACCTGTATATTCGTCAAATGGTTCTCTATCGGGTAAAAATTGATTCGAAAAGCTGAATAAAAGTGTTTCTCGTGGTTAAAAGTCCGCTGAATTCGATGGCAGCGCTTGGAAAAAATTTCATGCCATTCCGACTGTGTTAAACTCTCTCAAAGGGCAAGCAATAATGTCGCAGAAATTATGCATGAAACCTAGTTAAGTAGAATGTAATCGTTCATGAATTTTTATGTCGGTATTCAGCAGCCAAATGATAACTTGAATGAGATAAAGTTGTGAAAGCTTTTTTTCTTACTTAACTTTTCTGATTTTCTTAAAAAACTACTAATTGCCAATTTGTCCGTGAAATTACGAAAGATTTACACCGACGCGAGGACGCACGGCACCCGCGACGTCTTTCTCGAGCTGTTTTAAACAGGCGCTTCTAATTTGCACCTTGACGTTCGAGCTGGGGAGGGTTGCTCAGTGCCTTTCGAACAATCAAGAGAATGAAAATGAATCGAGCAGCGAACGTCAAGACCATTAAACGGGAAACTGGGCTTCTGATTCACCGATAATCTCAACTAGGGTGCGGGCTGATTTTACAGTTGGATAATAATGCAATACATCGTCAATGCCGGTTCTCTGTGCTTAGACAATTACCTAATTATTGAAAAAAAAGAAAGAAAGCAGTCGTTTAGCTATATTACCCTTATAGTTTGTTACATATACATAGACACCTCTGTACGAAAGTTCGACACGACTTATTGTTAGCATCTCTCCCCCTGTTCCCTGGCATTTTTTCTCTCTTTTTCTCCATTGTCTACTCTGCCATTGAATTCTATTGAATTCACCTTTTTCTCGCACACCGAATCGCGAGCAGATCCGAAAGCACGAACGTGTGTAGAGAGAGATGTAAGAATGAGGAAATCTTTTAATTATCGAAAGTACTTCGTCGCCTCTCTATCTGGCTTTAAAACAGACGAAAACCCGCGGGGGTAAAATTTCGAGAAATAATTCGCACATCCCTCGGTCACACGTATACGTATCTACACGTATGTACATATGTTTGATACCTACGTACGTATTCCTTACGCATTGTCTCCCGCGCTATAATTTGATAAAGTTTAATTGCCGTTCCCGAAACGTATCGTTTGATGCGGTGGATATATTCCGGAATTAATGACCCATGCAGTCAAACCTTAAACCGCAGTAACTCCGAAGCCGCGGTTTTGGTTATCATTAGTAATTACTGATTACTAATTACTAATTACGAACCGACTTGGAAGACGGGAATGCAAGAGACACTCGGCGAGAGTGGAGAGATAAGCTTACTCCGGAATCTCACCACCCATTTTATGTAGTTAAATATAACTACTTCAACTCCGTACCTACTCCGAGTATGACTACTATACCTTCTTCGTTCCGGAAGGGAGGCTCTTTGGATGGACTCATAGACGAATACCGGAGGCGACTTTAGGTCGGAACCCTTTATAGGGTAGCTCATTTTAATTAACTCGAATGATTAACCCCTGAAATTATAGTTATCCCGAAACATGCTTTTGCAGACAAAAGTTCCGCTGCCCTCAGGGCCCGGTTTAATGGACTGCGGAGCTGATAACTCTGTTCAAAAAGTAATACCTACATTACTGCGGGTGTGTTATATAGCAGCCACCTAAATTTCGGCTACATTATTCTCGACACGAACCTAAATATTCCTATTTATAAGATTTAGGTTTACGGAGAAAAGACGAGAAACAATTCAAGGATTCTATTTGTACAGACCATGAAGCTCTTTTCTGTGACCCTCGTGACTATCGATCGAGAGCATTGTTTTATATAAACATCGTTCCGAGGAGTAAGCCGGCATCATTGAAGCATTACTATCTTAAGGTTTTCTTGATTGTGTGTATACGACGGGTTTGGAATGGGTTTCGTACATTGTGGGTCGCTCCGGTAGGTAATGCGACGAGTACAAAGCGAACAACGTTGGTTTTCGAGACTCGAGGTATCAGTCCGATGCTAATTGCGCCACTTAGAGAAAGGAGCCCTTCGTAATTCCTCCCCGCTGCTGGAGTAGGTCACAGTTTTCCTCGGCACGCCCTCGGCGGCTGGATGCGGCTTTGGAGAGTGAAAGATTCATGAAATAAGTGCCAGGACACGTGGCAGAGAGCCGGCGAGATGTCCTGGAACCTTGAAAACTTATTTACTGCCCCGAAAATTTCTTCCCTTTTTTCAAGCTTGTGAGAATTATTTTTTTTTTTTCTTTTTTTTTCGACCCTCTGTAATGGAACCAGAAAAAAGCTCTTCTTTGTGCCACGGGCTGTCGGGTTGGGTTAGGCGAACAATGGAACCGAAATCGGTTTTTCAAAAAACTATAAATAATCGCAGCGCTCGAACGACGCCACTACAAAACTCCAAAACTGATGTTCGGTTACGTGATTGAAAGCGCCGATTAATTTGCTTGACAAATACGCGTATGACTGGTCGGTGCTGTGGCTCAATATAAGGGATGCCAATTTTCATTAGATCCCTACCGGGCTCTGGATAGGGCCAAATTACGGATCGACCGGCAAATATGTCAATGCGCTTCATTAATCATGCCAAAATACACTTGTACAACTCGTCATGTTGATATTTACGCAATGTAAATCCTGCACCAATCTCCCCTATGTATGCCGGTTATTCTTGATCAAAAATTTCATTAATCCATTGAATTTTCATCACTTTTTCCGCATTCATGCCGAACGAAAGTGTCGGGCCTTATACCTCTTGCCCGTGGACTTCTGCAGAATTTTTTTACGAGCAGCGATCTCAGAATAAAATTTAACCAAGGGGTGCTTTTCAATTAGCAATTAAAATCTCGCCCCTTAATTCATGTGTGGACACGCACCGGCTTAAAACCACCTTGCCTTATCCTATTTTCTCGGTAGGTAGGTATTCCTCTGCATTGCGACTCTCTCCTTTCACTCCCGCGAATTTTCAGTCGCGTTTATACCCACCGCAGAGTTTGTTGTTGGCTGACCTAACGGTATTTGCACTACTTAGACGGGGCAAACAAGGGACTCTGGATCATATCTACCATCGGGACTCCCGCGGCTCTCCCCTATCCTTCAGAGATTTCGTAGTAGCATAAGTAGGAATATGCCTGGCTGAGCTTTCCCTCGTATTTACGTCCATAGGTTGTTCCGAAAACCCGGTATATCAGTTTCTGTTACGTAGCCGACGAAGAGGATCGAAACCAATGCTCGCTTTTCGTATTAGTAAATACTTGCACAACGACAAAAGCACCTTTACCAATTATTATTAACAAATGATTCCGAATGAATATACATTGATGAAAAAATAATTCCCAGGACATTTTTTTATCCATCTCTTTAACCGTGGCTGAGATTCATCCTCTCAGAAGCTCGTGGAAATGCCCTAGACGTATGTTATTCATACATGAGACACGCCACCTTGGCTCTTTTATGATTGTACATTTTTTTTTCCTTTTTGCTTTTATGATTATTGAAGTGGTCACGTGACGGTTATACAGGCACACATGCACGTGAGTGTAGGTGTGTGTATATCCGATAGCTATACGCTTACGATAAGATTTTGATGTCATTCATGTTAAATGGCAGGAATCTTGGCATCATTTTAGAGTAATGGATGTAATTTTTCTTGTTTTTTGTTTTATTTTTTTAATTTATTTTTTTGTCTTTCTTTCGTTTATCTCGTTTGAGTTAGAGTCACAATCAGAGTGACACTATAAGACGGTATTTCGTGAGGAATATTAAATAAAGGGGATAAAAGCGTAGGAGGTAAAATTTCAAAGAGTTGTCTGTTCTGAGGGGTGAGCGAAAAGTAAGAAGGAGAAAATAAAAACAATCCTCAAGAGTTGACACGGTTCGTTTAAAAAGCTAATTAACTTATCCAATTATAATTCCACTTGCGAAGCGGCCGACGTTGGGTGCTGGCCCACCCCGTCACAGAATATGCATCGCTCGAATGCTCGAAGAAGTTGAACAACGTTTGAGAAAGTTGAAAGGAGAGCGACGAAGAACCGCGAAGAACTCTAGGAGAATTTCCGTATAAACTGTGCGTCTGAAAAGTTTCTAATTATTCCTAAGCCAATATCAACAGTTTCTTAAACATGAGTATTTGGCATTGGCAAACAAAAAGTACTTCCGAGTCAAGGAATTGATATTGAATTCAGTGTAAGAAAATGTTATTTCTAGTAATCGTACTGCCCAAGCCTCTCATCTGGCTTTGGGCTCATCAGCTGAACAAGAATTTTACATTCGAACTTCGATTCGGAATAATTATCTTTTTCATTCTTCGCTTCTGGATCTGCGAAGATGTTCTAATTTTACATTCGATTCTCCATTTAGCAACTTTCCTCTGTGCGCATGAGTGTGTAGAATATAGTTTTCTCGGCTCTTGGGACTGGTTAACGAAATAGATACTCTATGGATTACTTTTCAGCCCTTGTTCTCTTCTTTTTATTTTTTTATCTTTCTCTTTTACCACCTGATTAAAGAATAGCGCCAGATGCACGCCTCTGGCGTCGTTACAGTTTGTTCGCTACTCGCGTGCCCAAGAACATGGGCGTGTTTGTGCAGCTTCGTGAAATATAGAGGAATCGTGATCAGGGTGCAGTTGGTGTCGCAGACAACGTGCAGCCTGCAGAATGTGTTTTCAGGAAAATCGAATTTCGCGACCCAACGTACCTCGGAGACCCCGTATATCACGAACCATGCGATGGTAATTTCGTGCACGTGCGAGATGCGTGCATGTGTCCACCCAGAATCAGAATCGACTTTTTCTAAGAGGAATTATACCACTGCGATATTTGCCTCCATTACGGTCCACGAGCAAAATTGAAGCGTCCGAAATTACTACCGCGGTATCGACTATCGGTAAATGTAGCCAGAAATACAGAGAAACTTAAGGGTGGATTGTATTTTTGAAAATTGATGGAAAATCGGATGAGATTAGAGAGTGAGTAGAAAAAGGCATCACATACATCGAATGGATATAGAGAATTGTGGAAAGAGTCTTTTCGTTAGGAAACAAAAAAAAAGGTGTGCCTATTCGTAGCTATGGATTTTCCTCAATTGTTAATCCAATATTGTCACGGTTTCATATCCGATCTGGGAATCCCGAGGTCTTTCACTCGTGAGAATACCCATAGAACTTAGAATCGTGGAACCGAGGTATTCTCCGGTTTTCACCTGATCAATTTCTCACTGTCTTTCATCCGCTTGTTCCGCCCCAAAACGTCTTCTCTTTCACCCTTTGGCTCAGTCATCCATCCACCTTGTCTTTTTCTGTCGTTTTTCCCCCCTTCCTTCCGCGAGAAACCCCCCTGCGCGCAAACCGTGACGAAGCAGTTTGGAAAGAAACTTGGAATTGACACCATCTTTCCATGCTGCCTGCAGGATGCCTGGTTTATTCGCGATCGAGGAATACGTCATTCCGATATACGGTGTCGACGTTCCTGGTATTTTTATCCGACACCAGTCCAACGTTTTATTCGATTTTCGGCTAGCATCAAAATGATAAGAGTCTCATTACGCCCCCACACTGTATGTATGTACACACGTACATTTATGACACATGCTGTCACTTCAGGACTGTTCGATATCCACCCGCGCAAAGACAGCCATGTACCCGCTACAAATTCCTGTCGAAGTGACAGGAAAATCGGTAGAAAGGCCGGAGCTCGCGTGTCTCGTTGAAATCACAGCTGGCGTTCGAATTTCCCGAACCCCTTTTGCGTTTTATTTAGCCAACCCTTTTCCCGCGCCTTCTTTTCCCCTCTTCCCTTTTTTATTTTTTCACTTTTTCATTCCCCTTTTTTCTTTCCATGCGGTCAAAATTTTTCCGCTCTTCGTACAGGTATTACCCACCTACCTACCCTCTTTGCAAATAAGTGCTGCTTAAAACCGGCCAGTGTTCACTCTGCAAGGGCGCGACGCGTTTTCGATAAAACGGTCCGCGACTTTGAACGAGAACTGACACACGACCCTCCACCCTTTTTTTCATCCGTTCTTCTCCACCCCCGATGTCCTTTCACGCGTCCATTCGACCTGAAAGAATTTGGCTCACGCACTTCCGTGATAGAAACGAATCGGAAGCGATTCGTGCCCGAGGTTCACCCTTCGAGCTTTTATACCGCGTTTAGTTGTTGCCCGTTTTCGATACGCTACGATACGTCGCAACCTCACTGTACACTTCCGTTCCATCGCCGGATGGTCGGAAACAATGAGTTGTGAAAATAAATAAATAAATAACGATATATACAACTATAGATACACATCGATCATTTTTATACTCGGTAAGAGTTGAAAATACAGAGAGACAATTTTACTTTACCGAAGTGCGGGTGTATGACGAGCGTTGGAAACATTAGTCGCGGATTGACGGTACTTCAACGTCGTCGGAATTTTTCGTCGGTAACTTTGCACTAGCGTCGAATAAATTCACCGGTGACGGATATAAAGCAAAAATTAAAGAATAGAACGTCGCTCGTATAACGCCAACACGTCGGTTTTGTTACCTCATCACATTTTACCCGTCATTCAGATCTTCATCAAGAGGTTGCGGCGCGCGAAACGTAGGATAGAGGAGAATGTCAGGTCGGCAAAGCTGCAGCGGCCTACATACATAATGAAAGGTTAATTACCCGGTGACACCCACTCAAACGTACCTATATCCTCTTTGCAATGTACATTATAGATTGTGCGGACATATACGTATGTATATATGTGTGTATGTATGCTTGAATTTAAAGCCGATGTGCGGAGGAAGTACGACGTTTCACGGTAATTATTATTGCTTCTAATTCTGGGGGAAGGGTGTCTCGGTAAATTGCAGAGATATAATTTATGTCAAGGTGATAATTTGTTCTACTCTATACCTGGCTTTTCGGGACTGCGTGTTCAACCCTTAAGCCTCGCAGGACTATGAATTGTAATGATTATTATGAGGATTATGATTGTTGTTGTTATTCCATGTCCCCGGCGTGTAATGGATGAAGGTCTTCCGGGTAACGCGTTATGGGGCTTAGGTACAGATCGTTCGAGGACCTAATTTTTATCGAGAGACGAATGCTCTACGGGTATGGGAAATCCGCTGAGATTTTTTCCCCTAAAATCAAGAGGGCATGTAACACGACTTTACGTTTTTCGGGGAGGCTCGTAAAATGCCCCAAAGGTGTCGACCTTTCGCCCTGACACCTTCTACTCTCACGCCTACGTCAAACTTCGATACATCCCTTACCCCCTAAGCCCCCTTCATCCCTTATCCCTCTCGCTACCGCCCTGGCTATTTCGACGTCAAGATAGCCAAGGCGGGTCAGGACAGTCCAGCACCTCTTAGACCAGCTGCACTCAACCTGGAGTTGGCCCTTTACCGTAGGGGTTGGTCAGCCCTAGTTGCCCACGCGTGTATCTCGCCCACCGTGGACTTAGGGTCGACATGGTGCGGGCATCCCTTGAGACTCGTTGCAGCACTATACCTGCAGTTACGAAAATAACGTTTCTCGAATTTCGTGACTCAAAGAGACGCTTTTTTGCCCTTTGGATTTTCAGAAGTAGCAATTATCGATCGTCTCGACTGCAAGCTAGGTATGGTTAATCTTCGTATCTTCTTACGGTCAGAGAAGGTATGAATTTATAGAAAGTAGCGTATAAACCGAGGTCTGGATTTTATTCAGTGCCGCGGCAGAGGGCGCGCCCTATTTTTGGATGAATAGTCCTGTCATGGTCAGTCGGATGAATGTGCCCTCTTGAAGACGCAATTTTCAGAAGTAAGAAATTCATCTTTTTTAATTCTATTAGGCTCGCACGCAAGGGCCACACCCCACGAGCCGTTCGGTTCTTTGCTAGATAGTACAGGGTAGGTACCATTTTATCACGTAGGGTAGCAGCTCTCAGAGATATATACATGAAAGCGTAGAAGGTGAACCGAAGGCTCTTCCATTATTATAGGAAAGCCGTTATTAAGACTTCAGTTTACGACCGACGGTTCGTCCGTGGATGGAACGTGCCTGTCTATCAAGGGAATTATTGAACCGAGTGCATCGTCTCGGGGGAATTAGAGTTTGTGCTTAAAATAGGTACGCCCTTGCTTTAATTAACTTCTCATCAAAAATCTCATGCCGAGCCCGCGACCTGAATACGAATAATTATGGCAGGGATAAAGACATACCTAGATGAAAGGGGTTTCTTTTTTATTTATTTATTTCTTTCTTTTATTTTCTCTTCTTTTTTTATTCAGTCATCTCAATTACCATTAGCAATCTCAATCGTTCGTGCTCGTTTTTTAATTACCAACTTTCATCGCACGCCTCGTCAATTTGCGACTATTTTGCCACGAAGGATTCTAGTGCCCAACCACGTGGCGCCCAACTTGTATATTAGCTAATATGAGTTTCCCTTCTCTGTTTCTTACCACCCTTCCTTTTCTACCCTCAACTTTACTCTCATGCTATCGTACGGGGTGCGCTACTGATCTTGAGAGTCATGGCAACGTCTGAAAATTTCGCTTTCTACCTCCCCGTCGATTCTGCGGAAGGAAAGAAATTGTTTTTCCTCTCTTTTTCGTTTTTTTTGTCACTATCGAATGTTTACGAAATATTATGTATTCCGTGAAAGTTTCGAGAGTCGCGAAATTCCAAATTGTAGACACATCTAATATTTGCTCCTTTATTTCTGTAAATATCCTCGCCCCCATCCTGTTTGTCACATAAATAAGGAAATCGAAATACCCGCGAATTTCGATCGCTCTCTATTTATTAATACACGTGCTAATTTTCCGCTACGAATCTCTTGGCGTTCGTTTAATTATCACGGGAGTCCCATGTGGACGGGTAAAATTTCCATGTTTTTCGTAACCCTATATAAAAGTCGAGTCGTTGGCTTTATGGTAATTAAAAGCATGCACGCCGATACGGAATTTCAGAAATATGGTCTCCTCACGAGTTGGCGATTTTCCATCACGTACGAATCTCCTTTCCTGAAAGTATTTTCAATTTTCAGCGAGTGGATTAAATTCCTTGACATTGCCTGCTAAACTTCACGGTTCTCGAAAGCCCCCAGGAGGTGTACCTACGTCGTGAAAATCTTTCGCGAACGGTTTGTCGTTTCCCTAAAAAGTTGACTGCGAGCAAATAGTAGGAGAAAATAAATTTCAATGCCACACATAACTTCGCCTCACCATCGAATTCGAAATACTTTTTATGGATTCGATGTATTGTGTTATTCCCTCGCCGTGGCAATTCGGGAAAAAAATATAATGGAGGAAACGTCGATTCGGAAATTCTGCGATAAACTAGTCAGATTAACCAACAAGCGAATTTGAAGGCGACAGTGACGTAATTGACGACGCGAAAACCACTCAGTACTGTGTATTTATCACTTCAACTTTACGCACTCTGTACCGCGTGATAAAAATGGAGAACAGAGATTTCCGCGCGTTCCGCATGACAGAGAATTCCCATTCGCAAGACTTCGTTAAACCGTCTCCTTGCCGTACAGGGAAAGATTAGAAAAATGTCTTCCCATTCTGCAGCCTTCGCGTTTGAGCCCCGATAAACCCGGGGAAATATATTCTGGGCGATCTTACCCCCTGCCACAGCTACCCGTTTCACCCCCTTAGGGTCTGGGGTGGAAAATTGTATTCAAACTACAATTTCTCGGAACGTGGTACATCTTGAGCGAATGTGCCGATTCCATCGACCCGGCTACGAGGCCCCTTCGAACGCAGAATTCTGTGCCGTTTTTGAACGACGTTGCAGTAACGTGACGTAACGTAAATCTTCCTATCTAACCATCCTGTCGGTCCAGAAACGTTGACGATCGAAAAACTGAAGAAATGTTAAAATTGGACGGATTAATGTACGGATGAATTTTCTACGGTCAGTCACGTATCGTTGGCTCGAAATTGCCTCTGAAATATCATGCAGGTGAACGAGAGCTATTTTCGTCAGTCACCGTAAACGATTTTGAAGGAAAATCAAACCGTCTTGTAACCGGAGAAGAACTAGGGTTGAGTTTATCCCCTGAGAATTTTCGCCCCAGGAGTTAAACGCCATGATTTTGACCTTGCCTCTTCGTCTTCACTTTCGGATCCCCTCCTTTTATTTTTCATCTTGTTTAGGGAAGTAAATGTCACGCGCATTTTAAGAGAAAAAGAGTAAAAGGGAGAGAAGAAAAAATACAAAACACTTCCAAACGCCCTATATAGGGGCTCCCGTTTTGCAGAAGAAGGTATGTTACCAGGGACTAAGGGTAGCTTACAACCCAAGGTAAATAAACCCTGTGTTTACGGTGAAGGGTGTTTACGACGGGCACTGCTCGGCCCGGCTGGGTATGTAAAGCAATTTTTTTCATATATATAATTTAAGGTTCTTCAGATCTCTTTCTACTGATACTCTACACGCGATTTTCTACCGCAGAATACCACCCCGTGGATAAGGACTTTTTACACCATCGTAATCTCGGTTTCACAATTTTCTTTGCTTTAAAGTATGAGCAAATACGTTTGACGAAGGATAATTACTATAGTCGGAAAATTACGGGTACAAAGTTAACCTGTTTAGAATAGATTCCGTGAAAACTGAACGAGTTTACTCGGAGTCTATAGTAGTGATGCCAATTAGCGAACGTCCTCGGATGTATAAGAGTCGCTTTTCCCGCGAAGGATCGATATCTTCCTCGGAAAACTTACCTCCTCGTGTCAGGGTAGATATGTCGACGTGAAAGTAGCTAAGAAATACTCGAGAGACGAAAGAGGAATAAAATGCTGAATTTTACGTTTCAAATCGACGCCCGGAGATGCTGGGCGTCGTCCTCTCGCTCTATGCTCTAGTCACAACATCTATCGGCGATATAAATGTCACAGGGTGCAATGCCATCTGGCTGAGCCGTCGTTTGCAAAAAAGGAAGTAATGGAAAAACAAAACGTAAGAGACGGACAGATCCAGGCTACAAGAAGGAAGTGATAGAGTATCTAAATGGAGATGTCTTGTATGCAGAGACGTTCTGTACCAGCAGCAGGACCAGCATCAGCTCGACTCTCGTCTCTAGCTACGATAGCAGCGCTCAGCTAAAAGACAAAAGTTACTAAAAGGATATTCTATCTGATCTTTTTTACCGTAAAACAAAAGACGTCTCTCTTCTCATCCCGGTTTTCATTCCTTTTAACTTTTATTTCTACTCCAAAGTACATATCTATCAGAGTACCAGCTACTGTCTAAAAATTTCACGACTCGGAACGTCTGCTGGTATAGTTTGCCAACGAGAACTTTTCGAATCGGAAACTTCTCGTTAATAGCTTGGTCATAAATCATCGGATATTTATATACCAACGGCTATGATTCCGGTAGCCGAGTAAACGTAATTGACCTTTTGGAATATGCAATTAGCGACGAATGGCATCTCGAAGTAATACCCCTCAAGTTCAAGTCTTTGGGGGTGACAAGATTCCCGAGGCTGTATCTTGTATCTTATTCGTAGTCTGAGAGTGGAGGAAGGGTGATGGCAAACACTAGACACTAGACTACACAATGGGCTAGAGCCGGTGACGTATTTGTTCC
The DNA here is from genome assembly GCA_947538915.1 of Tenthredo distinguenda. Classification (NCBI taxonomy): domain Eukaryota; kingdom Metazoa; phylum Arthropoda; class Insecta; order Hymenoptera; family Tenthredinidae; genus Tenthredo; species Tenthredo distinguenda. The sequence goes on from OX384531.1 coordinate 7,741,517, forward strand.
GCAACAACGTCTTTGTTTTCCTGTAACTATTGTCTCACGGGTTTAAGAACTGACTTCCCATTACTTCCCGTTCCATAAAGTACAAAGTTCAATGATTCGTCGAGCTTTCGAGTAGCGTGACCGAGAATAAAATAGCCGGCACCTTATCTCAAAATCGCGGAAATTGATATGTCATGCGAGTATAAAATTAATCACCGTTTTCCCGGTGCAAAGCGTGTTTCTCTCTGGGGTCTGAATTTAGATTTTCTCTTGCAAAGTGTCAGAAACAAATTGCTGTTTGTTCCTGGTTTATACGTCTATCTACATATACTTGAGGAGTTATCCAGTCCGCAGGGTGAAATGCAGCTTTAATTTCCTATGGTATCCGCTATTTTATTTACTATCAGAGATAAAAGAATCCGTTCCAAGATTCCATACCTATTCCACACAAAGAACAACTAATATCATGGAATGTACACCCAGAGTATTAAGAAAAGACAGAAGAGGGAAAAAGATAAACTAAGCTCCGCACCGAGTAGGCCGTTTTTTTTTTTTGTTCTTCTCTTCTTTTCCAATCTCTTGGCTGTCTCTCGTATCTCTTCCGTTTTCCTGCAAGTACTCGGTAGGTGACGTAGAAAAGCTTCATAGAATTGGCCCCCGAGTTCCTACCCCTCCGAGATCCAAGGCTACCCTTAAATAGGAGGCAAGAATTTCGAAGAGGAAATACTAATACCGTCAAAAGCCAAGACGCGAGTGTACGTGTCACTCTGACTTCACCCTTAACGGCCAAGGGGCGAAAATGAAATCGTTGTAAACGTGCACAGGGTGTCCCGCTGGCAACGTTTACCTTAAATCGTTTTATCGCGGTAAAAATGTTGCGGAAAACTCTTTCCATCGCAAAGTAGCCACTTCCCGATGAATTTCACAGATTATTGGAATTCCAAACTCGAAAGCATATCATTCAAATGCGATGTATGAAGAGGAGGTCGAGTGTGTACGAATATCTGCATTCATCCATGCATCATTATACGATCATACATATTAAGCCATGCATTATTGAGTTTTTAAGCTACACACTAGAGCTGTAATTTGCCCAGATCACTGTAATGATGTATCCTCCCAAGTGTCATTGAACGGAGCTTGACCTCAAAGCACATTTCTATGTAAAGCGCAGTAGAGTAGGTACCGACGAATATCGATTCTCATTGAAAAACGATTTCGGTAAAAAGCAGAAAGCATTTAAAAAAAGCATTACTGCGGTTGGATATTTCCCGAAAGTTATTCCGAACGGAGACACGGGGTATGCATCCACACACCGAGGGACGTACAAAAAGCCTAGGACACGCGAAAGACAGGGATAGAAAGACAGAGACACAGAAAGGGAGACGCTGCCGCTCTGCCTAGCTTAATGAGGCGCGAGCGGGTCGCGTGTCGGACGAAGATGGGGCGAGGAAGTGTATTTAAGTGGGGCTTGTCGGGGTTCAGGCTGGCGGTGTTCTGGAGGTTGATGTACAGAGATAAATAGCACGAGAAGAGGACCGTGACTCGAATGTCGGGAAAGGCGCGAAAGGATGGGTGTACAAGACGGACGGATGGACGGATGGTTAGACGGACGTGGAAGCAGCTTGAATTTGCTTTGCTAGGTAAACGAGGCCGACAGTTTCACGTCGCAGTTTGTAAACGAGCGAAAATTCGGAAGATGTCTCGGAAGATGTTTGTCTCCGAAGTTCTCCTAATTGTAATTAGGAAAGGGTTGCCTCATCCCCGAGATGTCACGGTTTTATTTCGCACCTCGATTCGCTCTTGACCAGATTAGAACCGTCACCGATGTAATCGACGTATACCTCCATCAGCTCGATCGTTAATAACATAGAAAACCGTTTGAAGACGGGAATCTTTCGTTCTGCACTTACTTTCCAGCTCCTTGATTTTTGTTATCGGATTTTAACAGTCTCCCTTTTACAATCGCGGAAATAAATCTCATGTGAAGTTGAATGGCAATGAGAGATGGATTTTTTACTTCCGCAATAAACAATCTCTGAGCGATTCATCTTAAAGAGTAATTCAGCTGCCAGGTCAGGTACGCGAATTTCACCGGCGAAATGGCACAAAGTAGGTAGGCAGGTGCCGTTACCAAGTTCCACGGTACAATTTGCGCAGGCCCTAAGGATTGTCCCTGACAAAGAGTTGCGTCTTAGTAAGATTTACGGCATTCCAAATGAGATTCTTCACAGAATGATCCCTCCACTCGTTCGCCAGACACTTATTCTTCGTGAATAGAATTTTAGTATTACACGAAGGTATCTTCCGCTTTTATACACATATATCAACCACTCGGGAGTTATCGTGTTAAAAATGCTCGATGAAAACTACCCTTCGAGGTTTGGAGATCTGATCACGGTGTATTCCATTGGTTATCATGGAATAAGGTATTGCGGAAAGGCGCATGATGTTCGTTTTCTCGTATCGAGAAATCGGACATTAAATCCGAATTGTTGCATGTGGAGCGTGTGTTTTTCGAACGGGAAAATAAAGCTCGGCGCAAGCTCTCAAGTCTTGATATTTGAATAAACAACGCGAGGTACAAAGCCGAGCGCGGAAAAGTCTCGGAATCGCTGAATCTTGGCACAGTTCCTGAATACAGCACTTGGCTTGGTTGGAACACACCACCGCCATCACCACTACCACCAACGTTGGTGGTGGTGCCGGTGCTGGTGCTGCTTAAACTCCAACCCTCCAAGTATGCCTATACGAATACCTAGGGTGGAAGAATACGAGAGTTACGTGCTCCCGCATTGGCTTAACGGTGAGACACAGGAGGGAGGAAATTTCTTGAGTCAAAGAGCGAGAAGAGGGCCACGGAGCCTGACCTTACGTACTACTTTAACTCCCTGCGAAACCAACCTCCGAGCAACCAGGTAAGAGTGGTTGGTGTCTAGAGTCCCGTCCGACAAGAGAGGGTGCCCGCTACCACGGTAACGAACCATCCGACCTTTTGCCTACCGCGAGGGTGAACCGGGACTTGGATTTTTTGACTCAGACATAACTTCATTAAATAGAAAAGCAAAGGTTATTTCTTGGCCAACCTCGTTCGGACTTGCCTGCAGTATAAAAGTAAATGTCTCTCCGGTATAAAAACGAAAAAAAAAAAATATATGTTTCATGCTACGATTGATAAGTTTTTCAATCTTATATATTTTTTTTTTTTTTACTTTCTCGCGAAGATATGACGGGAGATAAAATGGACTGTGCTGATTCCGGTCCACTCTATTTAAGTAATTGTCACTCGGTGAACTGAGGTAATTTCTCTTCCTCGAATCGTATTCGTTCTCTGAGAATATTCCAGAGGTGGGTATAGGTGTACCAGATGTTTCGAGTCCGGCAGCGATTAGAATTTCATTTTTTTTTCTTTTTGAATAGGATTTTTGAAGCAGGATAAAAGCGGAGGTAGTATATATGGATCCGTGAAGAAAGAATCGAGGAAAGCGGTGCTAACGAAGGAGACTCAAAGTAAATTGATACTTTTCCCTCTTCTATTGGTAGGGATTCCGGCCCTTTCCACCTTCATCCTCTCGTCTTCCTCCCTCTTAGTCAACCCCCCTCGTACGAGGAGTCCTTTCATTTTTATGTTTACTTTTATTTTTATTTCCACGCCAACCAAGCCACCGTTGGTCTCCATTTCGCTTCGGGACCCGGGGAAATCCTCAACCTCTCCATGTGTACGCCAATTTCATACCCAATACATACAGGTATATCCACAGAGTATATCCGTATACCATCCAAGGGTTGAGAGAAGGAGGGTTGCGTTTGAATGTCCTCCTAATATAATCCTCCAGATATGACATTCCTAATCCAATTCAACGGCGAGCGTAGGTGTATATATAGTGGCAAGGGATAGCTAGGCGTATAGGTACTTTGGATTGAATAGGGGAATGAAACTGGGGTATATGGGGGATGTGTATATAGCCAATCGTCGAGCAAAATCGGATCGATTCAATTTCAGTCTTGATTCGTTTGCTTCATTACGAGTTTCTCCCTTCTCTTCTCTTCGTCGTACCGATTCAAGTGTCAGGATATCCGCGGAACGAGAAGAAGGGTGGCTCATTTGAGATCGCGAATTCGATTTAATCTCGGAATATCCTCGTAGCAAGCAAATTTTTGGAAAAAAAAAAATTTACCTACCCTTATTATTAGTTGATTTCAATTTTGGAGTAATATCATTACAGTCACGATACTTCGATAACGGTTATATCTCACTGTCTCTAAGTACAGGTATATACATACGTACAACCCTGTGTACATCTCTCGCACATACATATTTATGTCGATATACATAGTTATACCCTGAGCTGGGTCTCTTCCTCTCTCTCTCTCTCTCTATTTCTGGATCACACATAGTTATGTACACACGTATGGGGTGGCAAGAAGAGAGAGCGAGAGTGAGTGAATGAGGCAGAGGGAAGGCAAGACTTAATGAAGTGCGGCATCCATCTTACTCCATGAGCTACAAGGTTTGGCGTCGACGAGAGCTGCTCATTGGCGTAGTGTTACATCGAATAACCTGATGGCAACTGGGTCCTTGGGGTTGATGGTAAATCCAGGGGTGCAGTAAATCCAGAGGTCTTTTGACTGTGGTAAAGCAGAGAGCGAAGGCCCCTGATTTTGGGGTTGAGTCTGTACTTTGAGTTCCATCCGTGTACACACTTCGTCCGTAGAGCGTTTTTTTAAATTATTAAGATTTTTTGGACGGAGACTTTGCGGGTGAGGGAACAAAGGAACACATTGACCAAGGCGACAGCTTTGATGCTGCGACAGCTCCGAGGTGAATTCTTTGGCTTTGGTGTATACTTCTCCAAAGGCCGGGGTGGACTGTCTAAAGCAACGCCGTTCCCTCGACGTTGTTGTTATTTTTCATTTTTATTTTTATTTTTTTACTCTTTTTAATGCTCGGCGAAAGCCTTGTTCACTGAATCGGTTAGAAAGGATACCTCCGACGATCGATTTTATCTTTAAAATCTTTCCTCTTTCCGGGTAGTCACGGATAAATGGACCAAACTCTTGTGTCTCTATACCATATTTCTCTTATTATTATTTCCTCGAATCGTATCGAGTGGCTTTTTCTATCGTAAACCTTAGCCAATTTTCGTTCTCCGACATCTTTCTGCTGCAGATATAGTATATAGCGCCGTTCCATTTCATCGCCAATAGAAAAATCGTCACTCTATGAGGGACGAATCTTCCTGTTAATAACCGCCCGGATATTGCCCGATAAAAAGGTTGTAGTTTTTTTTTTTTTTTTTCGTTTTTTGTTTTTAACGAAAAATATCAGCAAGGGTTCAACGTTTGATGACCGTTGAGATTTTGTTATCGAGCATTTTCATTTCACATGGAGATACCTACTTTGAGGGCTAACATCAAAGCCCTTTGGTATATTTTATTAAAAACGACGGACATGCTGCTGCAGATTCTGTACGTTCTGTATTGACCAAATAATATATTTTTTATTTTGTTTTCCTATTTTAAACCTCTTCCCTTTCTCTCGTTATTCACGGTCTTTATCCACCGGTACACGCGTCGAGTGGCTTTTGGTTTTTCATCAAAGGTCTTGAGTTTTCGAATATACCTATAATTAAATCGTATCAACGACTCATAAATAAGTTTTTACCCCTGAGCCCTGCCTAAGCGCTCGTATATTCGATAATTATTCGCCAGGTTTACTTTCGCACACCGATAACATCTACGCCAATGGTTTTGCCACCCCGTGTTGGGTGGGTAAAGAGGTTGGGGCGTGCGTGTAAGTGACAGCCACGCTCCCCGGGTTATCGATGGTCTCGTCTTCACACGTCCTTAATTCGGGACTTAGCGTGGGCTTGCCCTACGGCGAAAGCTCGTCGCTCTCCTATTTTCGTATTTATTTATTTATTTATCCGAACGTGGACGATTTATTTACACTCTTTGTGTTATTCTGAGTAGAATTGTGTGTAGGAATTGATTGAATTTTTTTTTATACTTATTTAAACCAGCTCAAAGTATTCAGCCCTTCGTAATTAAAAACAATTGGTCATATTTCACACAGCTTAGTTTGTGATAAAATTTCAATGAAAAGAGGTCGGCAGATCAATGTATCCGATACTCGTCTTTCAATAATTAATCATTTTTCATGCGAAATGGTACTTTGCGCGTCGAACCTCGAATTATGATTGAGATGTGAGAATTTTCAAGATAACCAAATCACTGGTACGATTAGAGGCAATATTCTATCGGCTCAGTTTTTTCCCAGCTGATTACTTGATTTTTGAGAAATAATTAAAGATTGAGACTTCACAGACTTCGCCTGACGATATGGGTTGAGTCTATTGCCTCTTAGCTGGCAATATTGTATCTACAAGATCCTGAGCCTCAAAATCAGACCAACACAACGCTCGGCAGTAGTACAAGTCCGTGTCTGGTCAGCCGACGTCAGGCACTGTCTATATCAATCAGAAAACGTTTATTGGAATCGAATTTTTTCGAATCACTACTACGCTTCGAAGAAACATTCTATTGACTCAATTTTTCCAGAGCTGATTACTTGCGTTTTGAGATACAGTTAGAAATTATTTGAGATTTTATGGACTGCGCCTTACATGGGTTGAGTCTATCGGAGAAAAGTGGTTGTCGCGGGGTACAAGTCGCATCGTTCGTCGAAACTTTTTGAAATTTTGAAAAAAAATTCTAAAATGATGTTATTCCCGGGCAAATCAAGAATATGTATCTATTTTTGTGAGCACGTAACGCATTGTTTTTCTCAATGTTTGCAAAAAATGGCTTGAAATCAAAAATCTTCCCGACTGAAAATTGAATTTGTCGGATATCATTAGTTCTCCCCGAAATTAACTCAATTCAGAATATTCTGTTCAAAATTAATGAAGTTTCGATGCATCCTACGACAAACACTTTTCGTTCGATGCAATCGATCTATGAAAGGCGAAGACAATAAAAGTGATTTGGAAAAAATGATTTGCGAGCTGTATTATTATACCAACTCAAAATAGGAAACATAAATGGGCTCTCAATAGGGTATCTATCTTGTAATCTGTTTATATTGATCCACTTCCCGAAGGTCCATCTAATCCGTGTTCCACTTGAGACGGGTACGTTGAATCTGTGATGAGAATCGTCTTAATACCTAATCCTGATTCCAGGCTGCGTCCCCCGTCTTGATGTACATACATACCCGTAGGCATACATACCTTCGCAAATTACCTGTACACATAAGGAAGCAAGTCCTCGAACGTAAAGCCTCGCCTACTTGTCACGACGACAGTCGCCGTACAGGAGCTAGGGGATGTAAAATGAGGGAAATATAATTCTTGCGTCAACTAGAGGCGAGTAAGTCCAAACAAACGAAAGTTTGTTCGGTGTTTCTTGGTTGTTTCGTCTTCCCGTATTCCATCTCGAGCTTCTAGGTCCCAAGTCTTCCTTTCGCGATCTTGTTCACGGGGATCTTCTCTTCCTCTCCTTCTCCCCGGATTCCAAGGCTCACGCTTCAACCCTATCCAACGCTCTCGTGACGACGAGATTAACTTCCTTTGCGGGTGTTAAATTAAATTATCAAGTTTTACAGACTGCGCTAGCAATCACAGTCCGAATTCGTAATTCGATTAATTATTCAAATTCCTAACGTTAAATATATATATATATATACATATATATATTATGGGGGTGTAGAATACTCGGCCGTGTTGATTTTCTCTCCAATATCGTTGAACCGCGACTCTTATTCGAAAAGCTCGAATAACCGAGGGCAAAGAGGTGCGAAAGAGAAAAATCTGATATTCCTTTGAAAATCAAACGTGACAAAACGACACCAGGCTCTAACCTCTGAACCAACCCTCCTCTTCTGAAACAACTCTTCGCTACGACGTTGAGGACCCTGGCGTCCGTCCTGGCATAGCGGCGCTAACTAGCGAGGGTTGGGAGTCAAGTCGAAGCTTCCAATTAAAATCGTGTCGACGTCAAGCTACGCTGTCTGAATTCACACAGGCCTCCGTCAAGGCTGTGGCGGCTCTTACCAAGTCGAGCGTGATCCTAGGCCCGTGTCACACCAGGAGGGAAACTGAGCGGAAAGAACTTCCTCACGCTCCCAAACCCTCATAGTCTTTCTATTTTAATTCCTCAGTTTCTGACTCTAGTTATTTTTCGCTGCATGTCGCTTGAATTTCATTCTCCTTTTCCTCTTTTTTCACAAACATTCGAGTGTCTCGTTCGTGAATGAAACGCGAGAGATGTTTCCCAAATGGAAATTGTAAAATTGCTAGCTGCAGTTATAATCCCGATCACGCGGATTTGTCAGAGAGAGGATTAGCCGACAGTTTCCAGATTTGTTTCCGGGAGCTGTCTTTCTAAAAATGTGTGAAAATGAGAGGAAACACGCTATTGGTTCACGCCGGTGAAAAGAGAATTGTGGATTACAAAATGTGGCGAGAAAATAGTCGGCAGCTGAGGATTCTTCGTTAGTTTTATTCAATTAAAAATATATCTAGGTATTGACAGGACCAACGTATCTCCCCGGTGATTCAATAGTAGCCGATTAAAAAACTAATTGAAAAGTACGCCTAGTATTTTCAAAGTATCGGAGAAACGAGAATAGCTCCAGCTTCGTTTCATACACACACACACACGCACGTATACCGCCAGTAGAATAATTTATGCAGAATTACATAGGTGTTCGTGGTAGTTTGCGGTAATACCGCGATCTCGCATGCGTTTTATAATTTTTATCCACAATTCAAGTCTCGCGAGCTTGCAGTTTTAGTTTTAAATTATCTGACATATCCTACGGCTCTTTCGCATACACTCTATTGGTTTCGCCACTTTTCACGGGAATCTACTTTACACACTACGTTTCCCTGCATGGGGAAAAAATCAGCGAGTATAAAATAAAAAAAATATCGAGTGTTTGCGACGAGGTAATCAAATCTACTCGAGCCTTCGTTTTTTGTTCTCTTTTCTCTTTCTTCTTTCGCTTGCTTTCATCCGAATCATAGAATTCAGAGGGAAGTAATCATCTCGATGTTAAATCGCTGATAAACGAATTCAGAAAGCGAAAATATTTTGAATAAGATTCATAAGTACTCGGGTGAAAAGTTTCAAATTCTGTTAGTTATCGTCATAGATATGCCATGCCGAGTCGGAAGGCTGGGATCGTAAAGCGCTAGGAACCGTGAAGAATTTTAATTCAAATTACTTAATTAGCGTAAACTGGTAGCTGCCTACCCAGGGCTGTGCTCGCATACATGTATACAAACACAATTCTACGTGTACACCACTATCCAACTTTAGTTCACCTACAGGCTACAGCTAAGCCAAGTACCTACCATTCGCCCTGTTTGACCAATCTCGTCATATCCTACCTGCCGTTTTAATTGCACCGATTAAATTAACTTTCCTCATAGAAATTCAACGAGAGCATTAAGCTCACGTGTATTTTTGTTTGGTCCGATCGTCCGACTGTTCTTCCCAAGTTTGGCAAGGATTTTCACGTGTTCTCTTGTCATTTTAATTAAGGAAAATTGAAAAGTATAAAATCTGATGAGTTTTTATGAATTTATTTTCTATTTTTCCCTTCATTTCCATTGAGTCTTGAATCGGAGTCAAAATTCCGCCTACGTGAGAGGGATTAGTTTTAAAATTGAAGACGGATATATTAGAACGATTGAATTCCTAATTAGTTCAGGCGAAAATCTTTCTCCATGTGAAGTAAAGCCGTGTCAGAAATTGAAATGTGATTTCTAAGTATCGACCCCCAAGTCGAGAAAATTATTTATGCAGAACGATGATGTTGTAGATTTTGTTGTGTCACCGATAAAGGGTGCGACAAAAGTAGGTTAGATTTTATATATACATAGGGAAGAAGTGGTGTTATAAAAGTAAGAAATTGTTTGTTTATTCTTTATTGTGTACAAGGCTTTCGTCGCGGATATATAGTAAAGTTATCGACGTCTTGGGCATTGTCATCGTCCCCCGTTCGGAGAATCTTTGTCAAAAGGAAGAACACTTTTATTGATCAGAAATGGTTTCCCAGGGTCGAGAGGCATCGATTCCGTCGATCGCAAGAACTGTCAACTCTGAATGGCAATCGAATATAATCGTATTGAATTTTCCCTGTTCCCTTTTCTCGAGGACTTTGAAAAACGAGATTGCATCAACGAACGAGAAATTTCAAGTCTCCTTCATTTCTGCAATAAAAATCACAAACATATACATACACATACGTACGATTGAATCTCTTTAATTCAAGTTTAGAGTAAAAAAGTTGGCGTGGAAAATAACGAGTTGATGGTTTTTCGCGTTTTGTTTTCACGCAAAAAACGTGACGATGTAATGTTGTTTGAACACAATCCCCCGGGTATATAACGAGGCCCTGTAGCGGGGCAGTGGCTTGGTAACTCCCTCTCAAAGTGGTCCTGACATAATTGTGGTTATGTGTACACAGTGCATAATACATAGGTAAACACATGCACACACCTAGATATACCGGATATCGGTTAAGCTGTTAATTGTAATAATGTCTCTGCTAGTACGTGTAACGAGGAATGATCCACGCATGAACAATACCGAATGGATTCAGCGTGCAATAATAACGTCGCAGTTTGGAATATGAAAATGGACTGCACTCGGTGAATCGTACACCAAGTTCCATTCAGCTCCGAAGCTATTGCAGTATCAATTGATAAATGGACCCTGATTTTCGCCAAGAAATTGTAAATCAAAACACGTCGAGTATTCGGAATGTTTCATTCATTAGAGTACACTGCAACATTCTGCCTAATCGCATGTCGCTAATGGACTAATACGTAATAATTGGATGCTTAATCGGACGGAGTCGAGTGGCTGCGGAACAGACAGACCGAGCGAATTGCTACATCCATATACCCAGAGTGAAAAGACCTGAGGGAAGGAAACAGCGGGTGGATGCAGGACAGAGGATAACGTTCGGATGCGCGATCCTTTGTGGTTTGCGAGTGGCCGACGAGTGGTCGACGAGTGATTCGACTCGCTCTAGACAGAAGATTTTCAGCTAGAGGTGGAACGGCACGGTATCGCATGGTTTCGCTTTGATTCCACGGAATCAGTCGGCCACAGTCACCCGGATCAAAGAATTGCTCAACTTTATTGTCAAGTTATTCTTGAACCATCTACCTGAATTCGAGTGAAATTTCAAAACCGGAAGATATTCTATGAGCCGATGAACGTCGACGAAAATTGCGATTCCTTTATCTTCCTTACCTCTCATAGCTGCAAGTCCAACAAGTATCAGAGCTGTCGTTAGTTTATGAGATACTTTTGATACTACAACGAATAATTCGAGAAATTGTATCGCCTTCTTCTCTCTTCTTCGATTTTTCACAATTTTGATCTACGGGATTTAGGAATGATTTGGAAACATGGAGAAAACAGTTCCGGATATCGGAGTGACAACGAGGTCCGGTACCAGCGTCCAAGCAAACCGAAATTTGTCGACGTCTATCGACCACCGCGTTAGCCACGGGTCTCTGACGAACACCCGGCGAACAATGCGATACTCCGATATCCAAGGGTCGAACCCAGGACTCGACGAGGTTGAACCCATTAGGCGCGGCACCCCGCCGAAAGTGTCTCACGCCGGAGTGAAAAATGTCCCTTTATCGCGTGCTTCAGCCGAAAAGAGAAAGAGAAGAAGGCGGCTTCGCAGTACAGTGCCCGATATCTCTTATCGGTATAAAATAAAAGTGATTAGCGTTATGCAAGTAACCGGGAACCTGTTTAATACAGAATCTATCTATCTACCGGACGGGGAATGACACGCGGAGTTCGTGCAACCGATTTTCTTATCACCAAAACTAGGCGAGATTCTCATCGGAACATTTACTATCTTTGATGGGTTTACGTTAATTTAACACGACGATACCAACCCGGTGTTTGACATCTCTTGTCGTGCACGGTTTCTACCCCCCTGTCGTTTCACCGCATTCCAGGATGACACGGTGGATCAACGGGGTGCCTCCCGTAGCAGAGTCTGATTCGACGTGGTGCTTCTGTCCGTTTGAGTAATGCCTGTGAGACAGGCAAGTCCTGGCCAAGGGTGTGGCGGACTGAGTCGATACCGAAATCGATGAATTCGTTTTAGTTTTTTTTTATCAAATTCACGAAATGAATTACATCAAACGGGAATCTGAAGCTTTTCCAAACCTTCTATCGGATATCCCTTGTACGTGAGAGTCTTCATTTGATGATAAAAAAAGGGTGGTGAGATAAGAAATAAAAAATTCTATGAAATAACTCCGTAACGTTGGTTCAAAAAATTTTACGAAAATGATAAAAATTCGTATTTATCTCGCGTTGAAAAATTAGCCTGTTTTATTTTGATCCCTGCATAATATGACGAACGTGGAGGTGAAAAGCTCGGTTCAGAAAAGTTTCCTGGTGCTGTCAACCGGGCCGAAACTATTACCATATACACATACATATACATACGTACAGATATAAGTATGCGTAACACGAGACAGGACATACTTTAACGCAATCATAAACGTGCTGAATTATAAATACAAAAGTATGTAAAGTACGGGGGCTGTAAGGGTAGGGAGGCCCGTGTACACACGTACGTTACACATATGCATGTTGCATTTCCACGTACGTGGGTAAACGGGCGTTACAGTAGACGGGGAGTTATCAAACGGAATTCCAGTCCGGCGTAGAGCTTAGCGTTCTGGAATTGCTAAAAAGTTCATAAAGGGCGTAGGTACTGAATGTGACGTTCCCTGGGCACAGGGGTTCACCTGGTATTAAAAAAACCAGCAATATATCACGGAGATATGCGTGTCTGGTCGAATCACAGTTTCACCACTACTACCTCGACCACTGCCCAAGTTGAACGCGTCGCACCCCTACATTTCACCCTTGACGGTGCACTAGCGCAACTGATAACCTAATGTCCACCCCTATTAACGCTACCCCCACAGACCGTGTCTACGGTCACGTATCACCAGCTAGACGTCTCTTCGTCGAGGTTTAGTTCACATTTTTCGTACCACTTTTTTTTTCCCTTCGATTTTATCCGAACTCGGACAAGAGACTAAAGATTAATGGATTTTCATATGTATTATAAAAGGTATATAGAGCGGACAGAAATCACGGAGAAATCTATGTGGACAGCATACGCGGAATTTGGACGATCTTATCCTTTTCCCAACGTAACTTCCGGCTCGGGAGAGCCACGTTTCCGGTCGCGGTTCCCTCGTTTCCGGTCCGTGTCTACAGACACGGTCCTGGGGATCGTTCCTAGATTGTGAAAACGTTGACAATCTATTTGATCTGACGTTCCTTCTTTCTCTTCTTTTTTTCTTCTTCTTTTCCTTCTCTCTTTTACAGAGGATAAAAAATCTTTCCAATTACATATACCCGTACCTACTTTTCCTTGTAAGCGGTATGGGACCTAAAGCACCGTAATTGTCGCAGGAATTTTTCTTTTTCTTTTTTTCTTCTTCTTTCTCTTTCTTCTTTCATCCTCTTTTCCACCAATTATCCTTACTTACTTTACTCCACGGGAATGCCGACTGCGGGCTGCTGAGTGACCTTAAACGTTTGAGGAGGGTGAGTCGGGGTGAGGCTCGTTTTATGAATCAGCGTAAACCAGAATGACAATGAAACGCTCTGGCCCCACGCAATAACTTGAGGTTAAGTATTTCTTCGGGTGTTCAGGCTCGTTTTTTAAACTCTTAGTGGACCCGTTTCCTCCACCGCCGGTTCACCACCTCGATTCAGTCAAATTACATTCCTGGTGTTACGCGGTGCAGAATTGAGACGGGAAATCCGTTCTGATCTCGCTGCATTATCGTTTAAGACTTCCGTTAATTCGATACTAATGCCAGCCCGTTTCTATAACGTTAACCACCCTGTTTCTCTGCTCCCTTTTCTCTTCCCTGATTCTCTCTCTCTCTCTCTCTCTCTCTCTCTCTCTCTCTCTCCCTCTCTCTGTCTTCTTCTCTCTCACTCTCATCGCGCTTCGCCTTCAAGATCCGTGGCTTTCAAAGAGGTTCCCCTCTCTTATTCGACGCGAGAGAATTTGACGACTCAGCTTCGTAACTTATCTCGATTTTCGTGTACAGCCTCACCGGAGTGCGCCGATCGAACCGAAGCGAATGTCGTCTTATCTGCCTTGAGCGTATAGCACTTTAATGTGATACTCCCACTATTTCTATCCCCGAGATATTCTCTTTCACCGCAATGTAAGAAAAAAAAAAAAAAGATTTCACCAAAGCCACTGCAGTAGATATTACGAAATTCTACACAAAGTAGTCGAAACTGGCCTAGTGGCCTTATGTATATATGTACATCGTAAATATATGCGTGTATGTATATGTATTATTTATATGGCTTTTTACATATGCCTAGGCATATGTAGAAAATAAAAAATGAAAATAAAACGGTCTTACATCACTGCGCACGATAAGGGTAGTTTCAAGTTTTGCATTTAGATATGTAAGTACGATAGCCAGACGGTTCGGCCGGGACTGAGAGATGGGAGGATGGCGTTAGGGAAGTAGGTACATACAAGAGGGTGAACCACCGCCCTCCAGGACTCTCAGGGACTCTCCGGGACTCGGGAGACTCTGGGGGAGGCAGCTAAAAGATAGCCTTATCCTCGCGGAATACATTACGGTTATCTCGCGAATAGGACCATTTTCCTCCGCACCATGCCTCCGTCGTACACCCCCTCGCCCTTGCACTCCCTTTTACACTTGCCGATTACATTTTGTCTTTTATATTTCGCGTTTTACTTTCCACGTAATTCAGCCTAATGCCAGTTGGTGGCTACGGCTTTCGCCTAACTTATATTAGTTTCTCACCTCCGCTGAGGTCTTTACCTTTGCCTTTGGCCTTTTCGTACTTTTTTCCCTCGTTTATGGATTCGTTTTATGGCGGTTAGCTACTCCATTCCAGCTCGCGACTTTCCGCCGCGTATTTTATAATCCGACCGGTTATTTTGCCAGGGATGAAATAATCTTCCTCTCCTCGTATCTTTTCTTCGATTCTGTCCCTCCGCACGAGAAAAATGCGACGACCGCAAGCCGAAATCCTTTCGCTGTATCTCTCCTAATCCCATCCCGACTTAGACAGCTCGGAATAAGAGGGGAATCTAACGGAATCAGGAAAATCAGAAGAAAAGGAAAAGGAGCTTTTTAGTTTTCCCGACAGTCTTCTTCCCTTTCCTTAAACCCCCAGACCCGCCCCTCGCGCTGTCTGATATTTGAACAAATTTATCAGAACGACTCCGGAGTCTCTTACTCTACAACTCTCGCTTATCTCGACGATCTAACCCGCCGCAGCTGGGGATGGAAAATGTCATAACTTAGTTTTGCGGCTGATTCGAAAATTGCTTTTCTCTAACACCTGTGAAAATGATTCTCGTTATCGTGTGTAGATTTCATTCTTATTCCAAGTATTTCGCTTTCGAACCTATTTTACCAATATAATATTACCGATGTTCAGGGGTTGAAAAATTCCACTCCGGCTCACCGAAACTTTAGACAAACATAATATTGCGTCATGGTTTTATTATTCCTTGTTTCTCATCGTCAGTTTTTGAATACAGAATAAAGTGGTACGGAGCTTCAAATTAGTTAATACTTTATGCTTTGAATAAGTACCTCCAAGTCTGTAGGCAAAAGGTTTCATACTTTATTCTCGGTGTGAAATAAAAATGAGTCGCGTAGTTGTATTTACTTTCCGTTCTTTCCATGTAATATGGTTCAACTCCATAACGTCGGAGACTTTAACTTCTATATTTACCTTTTGTATAACAATTACGTCTGTTTCCAAGGGGTTTGATCGTCGCGTATTTGACTTACCTACTCTGAGATAATTTTGGACTTTTTTTCTTCGAGCTTTTTAATTAATCGCAGTAAAATGTCGAGCTGCGATTAAATCCTGTCATAAAATTCCTCCTTAAACAACCCTCGCGGTCGGACCTAAGCGACACGCGTATATGTATAGCCGAGGAAATCCATGAGTGGTGAGGACGCAAAAAAGGAGAAAAGTATGGCGTTGTAGCCACGCGAAAAACGTATCACCCTAGCTTCTAGCGTGTTTCTATATCGCCTCGTTAATCAATCGCCTTTAGCTTTATTAGAAATGATTTAGTACAAAGTTACGACGAAGGGGCGTCCCGATTTATTCACCCTACCTCATACACTGTGACACAAAACGGAGTTAATTACAAAATTTCTTTTGCCACGTAGTATATACTTTGCGAATATATACGTAAAAATGACAAGACGGTTCAGTCAGTTTACTTTGAACGAGATGTGAGCTGTTGATCGTTAAATTCACTGTGGTAGCGCTAACGTGCGCCTTAGTAGACACCTATATGTCCTTGTGTGAATTCACGCGAGGGTTTTTTTTCCGACGCGATAACACCAGCGTTCGATCGTTGAATTCCCTGTCGCTAGGTCTCATCAAGATTCTGTGATCTACGGAATTGGAAACGGTCTTGTGATACCCGCCCTGCCGGTGTAGGTAGGTCACAAAATAACATTCCTTAGCGCTACACCGTGAAAAAGATTTTATAAGGGGGAATACCAAGCGTCGATAACTATTTTTCATACCAGAAAGAAAAAAAAAAATTATACATATGAATCTCAGTGAATCTTATTTCTCTTTTTTGAATTTTTTGATCCCCTTTTGTTTTTCTTTGTTCTATCTTGAAAATTCCAAAAGATTGCTTCGTCCAAGGGACGCGAGGAGATGAATTTGAGAATCTGACAAATGATAGAAGGAGTGAGAAACTCGGAGGAGATGAGGTCTAGAAGTTGGTCGAATTGAGAAGGACAGCCCCATATACATATATATAATATATATGCAGGTATACGTGTGTGCATACGACAAACCTTTATCACTGGTATTCGCCTGCACAAGGAATAATTCTAAAAGTTTCTGACGTCAGGTTGGCGCACCCAGTTTGGGAGGTGGTGGTGGTGGTGGTTTTTTTTTTCTTATTTTTTATTTACATATTCCCCCTGACTTTTCTCCCCGTACGAAATTGGCGAAGAAACTTTGTTTTCGATTCATTTTTACAAAGTGGAAACCGCGTCCCCCAACGGCATTAAAAATCCCCCGAATCCACGCGTCGAGATTTCAATTTGCCAAGAGATATTTAATTCCATAGGAACCACATATTTCACATTATTTCCAACGATACGACGTATATCGTTATCGGTACAAGCGAGATAGAGAATTACAGAGAAATACTGGTACGCGTTCTAATTGATGATTATAATGATAACGACACCGAACGGGGTCTTCAAAATGACATAATGCCATAGATATACAGGAAAATTCGCATCCTATAAATTTCGCGTATACCCTTATCGCATATACCCATATACGAGCCAATAATATACCCTCAGGACACCCTCGAACAAGGGACGAAACCCTAAGCAAGGAGAACATGCGGCAGTGGCTATCTTGTTTTTGTATGTTATTTAAAGAGAGTAGAGGTAGCCTTGAAAAGTTCGCGAAGTCGCACCAGGTCGAATCACGCCCAAGGGGGATGCTGAGAGCTCTGCCGGACACAAAAGTACCATATCTGGGGGTGGCTAACTACTCGAGGTACACGACGATCCTCTCCCCGAATACTGTGAGATACTCGTCAGGGCGTGGGGCTCTTTTCTACGGTTGAAGGCACCTCTCAACGTACACGAGAGTATTGTGCGACATTGGATGTGCTCCGCTTCACAACGGAGTTACCAAAGAGAAGAGAAGAGAAAAAAAAAAAGAAAAAAATGAAAAAAAGACGAAAGAAAGAAAGGGAAGAGAATACCGAAGATAAAAATTCGCGTGTCAACTCTTTCGCAAGAAATTCGAGTGGAGAGCGAGAAGAAAAAAGAAAAATGCAATACCCTGCACTCATTATTTTGTTGAATATACAATTCTCGTAGCGAAATGAAAATATAGAGCAGAATATCAACAGCTGTATTCGAAAAGGAAAGGATAACTCGATTCGATATTATCAGGGTGTATTAATTATTGACGATTCTCTCTCGCCTTTTTTTTATTTTAATATCCATGTTTTCTTTCCTTCTCTGATTCGCCCCATGAAAAGTAGTGATCCGAAATCCTCATTGTGAGGTTTTGTGCTCGGTTAGAGCTCGAGGTAACTTTTCGTTTGCGGGATGGTGAGATTCTAGTTTTTTCCTGCGATCTGTTCCAACCGCGTCTTATTTCTTTGCCCATTGTTACGGGGTTGCAATATATATCGGTGTCCCCACTTATTTCTGTGAAACACGAATAATGGAGCTGGGAGGATAGAAAGATGACGGTGGACGTTTGCATTAAACATTCAAAGGTACAGAAAAAAGAAAAAAAAAAAAAACAGTACGAAAAAAGAATGTGATGCATTTGCATCTCGCATCGCACGGTGCGACTACGGCATGGAAAACATAAATAATTCAAAACTTTTTATGCAACTGAGCTTGGTGCAGAGGTAGAAGTAGAGGTGGAGGTTTGCCACGCGCCAAATTGTCAAATAAACGCGTTAAAATGGGAATATAAATACTCGGGAAGGAAAAACGAGGACGTGATGAGATATAGAAGCAAACTGTGCCACGCGTTGGCGCTGGACCCGGATACCGCGATTTTTAATCCCATCACTTTAAAATGTCAGGAACGAAGACCGAGTCAGGAATATTTTGAAATTCGTGTTACTTCTCGCGGTAGATATACCTTTTCGCGTTTTTAGTGAATGAAAATTTCGGACTTTGACCAGCTTATTAAATATTTGTAAATAGAATAAAATATCGAAAAAACCAACAGCAACTGGCCTTACGAAACGTAAAAACAAAGTTATTAAAACCCTTTTTTAATCACTCCCTTCCTCTTTCACATGACATGTTTTCATCAAAATTCAATTACGTTTTGGCTTCGTAAATTTTTTGAAGTTAGGTCGAACAGAGTGATATTAATTTAGCTGAAAATTCGTGATGAAATATGTATAGTTTTCGTGAATTTTCAAAAAATGGAAACTTCTCCTTTCCTCGGAGAAATCGTAGATAATAACTCGAGATGGACCGGCGTCCCAACGCTATATCTATATATTAATTATAACGAGAAAGTAATAGCGTTCCGATTCCGGAATTTCATCGGGATCGCTTCGGCGAAATATACATAAGGATGTAGCTGGTGAAGGCAGGAATTGTGGGATGAGAAAAGGAAGTACAAGTCCCTGAAATGCCTAGAAAGTTTCAACGGTGGTTCATTAGCGAAAATAGTTACGATACTCTTTGAATATTGGTATTCCACGAATACAATCCAGGAATATTAATAATATCCGTGCAGCGTCTGGAATCGACGGGGAAACAATTGTACCATCGCTAAGTTGCGATCGAGATAACTATTGCCGAACTATTAATCTTCACCATCATATGCTATACGCCTATATATGTATATGTATATATACATGTATATGCATATTACGGTGATTAAAAAAAAACAATTTTTTTTTTTCTTTCAAGCAAGTTCCAAAGTTTCATTTGGGTACAGAAATACGCCTGTTAAAATTGGAGATCTTAATATTAATATTAAGAGGTGGTGCATCGCGAATTTCTATTTCCGATTTAAATAATTCGGGAAAATTTGTTTTTGCTCCTTCTGATTTTTATAACTAGCTAACAATGCGTCATACAGAAAATCTACAAACATATTTTTGTAGGGAATTGAATGCTCTACAAAAAAGGTCTCCTACACTTTTTTGATAAACTTAGCCATTCAAATGATATTCGAGTTCAAAGAACCACCTTTCTGACAAAAAATGAGTTTCTAAAATAAGTTTATCAAAAAAGTCCAAGAGACCTTTTTTGTAGAGCATTCAATTCTCTACAAAAATATGTTTGTAGATTTTCTGTATGACGCATCGTTGGCTAGTTATAAAAATCAGAAGAAGCAGAAACAAATTTTCCCATGTTATTTAAATGGGAAATAGAAATTCGCGATGCACCACCTCTTAATATTAATATTAAGAGCTCAAATTTTAACAGGCGTATCTTTATAACTTAATGAAACTTTTGAACCTGTTTGGAAAAAAACAAAAAAAAAGTAAAAATTTTTTGAATCACCCTAACGCATATCCAGAGTCCACAAAGCTTTTTATTTATCCGTGGATATTTATTCCCGAAGTCCAACGGTATGAATTTCTCTTTGCACCTTTGACGAGCCCCGGAAAATAAACGTCTCCTGATAATGACCTCACTTCCTCTTTTTCTCCCTCTTAGGATTTTCCCATCAATTCACGATTCTTTCGATTGACTGAACGCTGCAGGGCGAGGGGCTTCTATGTGCGATAATATAATCGTCTGTCTCGAGCTCTGCCGTTTGCGAGTTTAAAGTTGTGCGCCTTAAAGTATGCGAAATGTGGAGTGCAGATTTTCCAGAACAGACGCTTTCCCGGTAGCTACTCGTTGGCGCGTAAAGTCGTAAAACGAGTCAAGTTCAATGGCGCGTATTCGAACGTATCTTATTGTACAGTTTTGGTTATTATCATTGATCTTCACCAATTTTTCATCAATTTTATACATTTCTCCCCGCTTTCTATCATCTCCAGATATTTTCCTCCCTCTTTCTCTCTCTCTCTCTCTCTATCGTTTTTTTTCTTTTCTTTTCTTTTTTTTTTCTTCCCTTCGTTTCCGATCCTTGCTCCTATTTGTCATCCTTCGGTCCCATTACTCGCGCTAACTTCTCGCTAAATATTTTTATTCCTTTTTAAAATAATTTACATAAAGTCCGCTATCCACCCTTTTAATATACGCAAATGAAGTTACACCCCGGAACTAATGATATTTGCATGCGGAACAACCTTCTCCTTTGAACCTGGGTACATTTATTACTTTGGTTACTTCGGTAGAAAGTATTACAACCCGGTGAGCTAGATGCACCTGATAACTGTACCTTGTACTACAAAGAGCTTCTCTTTTTTCCTATCCGCGTACGCAGTAGCTTCGAGACTTAACATATCTACATTCATGTAGATATACAAAGAGGAAGATGAAATCTGGCCGCGAGCTCTTACGCTATACCCAATCCTAATCCGATATTATACAAGTAATATGAATAGGTACCCCAAGCTTTTCGTTCCTCGTTGAAAAGTGTATCAACTACAGTGTTGAAATGAACTAAATTCCTTACAAGGATATACTTGGGAATAAAGGTTTTCGTCAAACCGGTCCACAAACAGAAAAATTCATTTCGTTATTTCCTTCGTTGGATTTAGGAATTAGTTTTGACGAAGAAGGTTTGACGGACTGATTATATAATGGAGGAAGGACGTAGGATAGAATGATGGACAGCCAAGCAATGTGTTATCAGAACTACACTTCGAAACGTTTAGAATGGACAGTTTCCACTTCGATTGACAATCGCCTGAGCTCGTCTGCTTCGTAAATAGATTATCTCTTTTTGAAGAATTGTGCCAGTCGATTTTTTCGGAGCAATGAAATGAAATGGAATGAAATTGAAGTTGGTGTTAGCCTCACATGAAAAACTTGGTAGAACTTAGTTTCAGTCTGGTTATTCAAGGCCAATCTGTCGTAGAACTAGCTCGCATACCTTTGTCCGGTATTTAGCGATCCTGAATGCGCTTATCCTGCGAGCGAAATGCCATACTTAGCAGTGCATCCAGCCCGGAGGTTTTCTCGTCCATCTATCCATCTATCCGTTCTATCTCCTGTTGAACAATGAAATAGGAGATAGGGGCAACGATTTGCCGATTAGGTTCAACCCCACACGGCTTCCATCTCCATGGGAGCTGGGGATTTGGTTACGGGTCTTGGAGCACAAATACGCGTTAGACTCACGCAGCAGTCTACTAATGGTAATTAAGTATCTGTATCGGGTTACGATACGCCCGAGGATCTCGAGGGATCCGACATTTTGCTTAGACAGAAGTGAACACGAGCCGAGAATAATTACCTATGTCGTTTTACAGGAATCACATTAAAACACATCAACAGCCTCGGAAACAATAAGCGATACCAAAATTTTGTCAGCCTGAACTCAAAAGTTGTGTCTAACGACACTGAGGGATCATTTTTCATTAGCATTGAAATACTATACTCGGGTCTGGCAACTTTTTGAACAACGTATCGTAAGACGTAAGCCATTGTGCTCTTCTCTCAAGATTTATTCCCTGGGTCTCGACGCTTGCCAATAGATAAATAATGGAGACACTGCGGCGTCTTTTTGTTAATTAGTGATTTTATGGGGCTAGTAACTTTGCCTTGATACTAACTCGTGGTAACTATTCTGAAATGTGTTGCATTAGCATGAGAGCTAACTGGGTTTTCTCTGTTTCTTTTTTCCAGGCGGAGGCTTGCCTGCGCTAATTGCGCTCTTCTAACTAACTAAGCCACCGACCGACTCGCTAACTAAGTAACAACTAACAGCTAACAACTAACAACTAACACAAGGTGGTGGAGTTGTTTCTGCCGCAGTTTACCTGCATCGCTGTCGCTGGCTATCTTCCGGCCAGCACCTCCTCGGGGTGGTAGGTATCCTGGAAAAACGCGCGTGGTGGTCAGGAATCGAATCAGCAACGATGCGAATCGATAAAAATGAGACGAAACAACGGCCTAAAACTCGACCTGACAGAAAACACGCCAGGTAATTCGGTCGCGAGACTACCAAACCTTGTTGAACATGCGGAAAGTTGCAGCAATAGCAATAACAGCACCGGGGAAAACTTGAGCAGTAAATTGCCGAACGTTGTCGAAGGCTCGATGGACTATGGTAGCGAACGGAGATCTTCTCGTTACTTTGAGTACGAGGCGAAAACGTACCCGGAAACGGAAGGCGGCGGTGGAACTGTATACGACAACGGTTACGGAGGAAGAAGTGGAGCGGCGTACGGGGGCAGGAGTTTCGACAGGAAAGGAACTACCCTGGAACGAGAGGGCGGTGGGGATCGCGAGAGATACGACAACTCCAGAATTTATCCCGAGGAAAACGGACCCAGATACGAAAGGCGAGTACAGGAGAACCGCGCCTATCAAGAATCGGACTTAGACGCTCCCTACGATCCTCCGAAGTCTCGATACGACCCCGATTTTCAGGGCAGAAGATACTCGCGCGATTTGGCCGACACCGAATACGAATACGAGGCTAGATACGCCGACGAGACGCTCAAGCTTGAGAAAAAGGAACGGTCGCCGAAGCTCTACGAAGGCTCGGCCGCTCCAAAAGGCTACGAGTCCGGGGTGAGGACTCACGATTCTTCCTACGAGCTCAGTTCTGCCCACGGGTCAGATATTGACCCGAGAAAATACGACTCCAAAATTCACCCGGGAGTTAAGATGTACGGCACTTTACCGAGGTATGATACGGCCTCGAAGTCATACGACGGAAAGTTCGACGTGAGTGATAAGGAGGGCTTCCAGGCGACGTACGACCCGAAGTACGATCTGGCCGGAAAGTCGTACAGCTCGAAGACCTACGACGCGAAATACGACCCGTCGAGGTACGACCGTGACGGGACGAAAAACTATGAACAGACTTTGAAGATCGGAGAAAGCAGCTCGCATTCTCGCGCAGCAGCTCCCAGAGAGGTGGAAGAGGCGACTTTGGAAAAGGCGAATGGATACAGGAAGAGTAATTTCGAGGCTTACGGTGTCTACTCTGACCCTGAGGACGATCATGGATTTCTTGCCGATAAAAAATTACCCCAGTATACCTACAAGGGCGTCGTGGTCAACGTTAGTGGAGAATCTAGCGTCGTCGAACAGAAAAGACCGAAGAACGGTCAGACGGAAGTTCAACGAAATCCTTGGTGCAGACCTACCATTTTACTTCTGCTGCTGGTCCTCCTAGTTGTTATATTCGTTCTCGTAGCTGGAATCCTGCTTTACTTTAATTGTAAGTCAACCATTTCAATTTCTAAACGATATACATGCATGTTGAGAATGGTACTTTGGCTTTATAGACATTTCGGGAACAATCTTTTT
Organism: Tenthredo distinguenda; assembly: GCA_947538915.1. NCBI lineage: Eukaryota > Metazoa > Arthropoda > Insecta > Hymenoptera > Tenthredinidae > Tenthredo > Tenthredo distinguenda. Next base: position 7,765,507 of record OX384531.1, read on the forward strand.
TTTCCATTCATTTTGTAACTACAATTAGGTTGAATTATTGAAACTCCAAGGTAAAGGGAGATGCGGTGAAAAATTTCCGCACTGGGTTGTCGCAACGATTCCTGCAGGCGCACCATTCGTCAAAAACAGTCAACATACGTGGTGTGTCAAAGCCTTGGTGATATCTGCTCACCAAGGATACCAGCACCCAGTTTTTTCGACGCATTGCGATTCCACCGCAACAGTTTTGCTATATAGTGGCTTTACGTCTACGTGCCGGGACTGTCAATTCCGACATATAAAACTAGACGGTAAAGTTATATCATCGCTAACGTATCTTCGCTACGTGTTCTCCGATGGGTACAGTCCGGTTTGGGAAGGTCCTGTCTGCTACCGTTAGACCCTTAAATAATTAATGGGAGTCCTGCGGTAACGTTATGACTTCCTGGTAGAGGATCGCTAATAGTCAACCGTTAGCAATTTATTTATGTCGCACAAAAAACAACATCGAATGAAAAAGGTCCTAGCCTTCTTCTACGTTTCTCGATTTTTCAAAGGATATCATCATCAAGATTAGCGACTGTTCTCGGTCTGATCCAAAACGATAGTTCAGTCAAAAATTGAGTTTGATATTCATCGACTAAACTTGAAGCCCTAGTCCCAGCCTCAATAATTTCTCAAATTTAGTGTGAATTTTCGTTTAGTGCGAAAGTTGTACCGTGGGGGATACTGGAACTACTCTATAAATGATCATCTTCAATCCAATGAATAGAATCTTGGGTCATTTTTATGGAATTTGTTTCTTTCTGTACTTGGTAAGAAGATTGGTTGGAAAAAGAGTAGGCAGTCCGTCAAAGTTTGGAGTAATGAAATAGAATCGAGTAGTTTTGGAAATAAGCTGGATGGCCGGTTTCTACGGATCTTTACTATAACGGGAAAAGTCTGGGACTAACTATAAACCTCGGAATAGTTTTCGGAACGAATTTTGAATCGGGGAATAAAATCCTCATCTTTGGATCAATTTCGTCTCGTGCATTTTCCCGGTAATAATAAAAGAATCGAGGGATCGTAAGGCACACTCGGTATCCGAATACAAATGCTCGGCACGTGACACGCACTCACTCTCATGCTAGGCGTGCGTTTCGAGGATTTTGGGTCGCGTGGCCGTCCCGTGGATGGCTCTACCCCGAAAGAAAGAAAGAGAAAAAAAATCTAAGGAACATACGGCCCGTACTTGTTCTTCATTTTATCGCTTACGAGGAACGAACAGGAGATTTAGAAGCGTCGCGGGGTTGTTAGTCTTTCAGAGTCCCAAAGAATATAAAGTGTCTGATTTCAAGAGTCCCGTAGCGCTCTGGTGGCGTCCATAAATACAAAGAGACTGAATTTTGATGAATGCCTCGCGTGCTGATTTGAAATTCGAACGTTTTTTCGCTTTTTCTCTCCCTCTTTTCCCAGCCTCTCTTCAGACCAGGCTCTTCCTCTCGTTTTTACCTCAGACTCCGTATTTTCTTAGTTTTTGTTTCGATTCGCCAAGAACCGACCAAAGTGCCAACGGCACGTGACCGCGTCGATGGGAATTTGATGAGAGATGATATTTTCCGGCTTGTAACCGCCTAATTTAAAAATCGATAATACGTTGAGAATTTTCTGCCACTCCACTGACATTCGGAGGTGGATTAGATTCGGTAGAATTTGCGGCTAGAGTTACGTGTAATACACAAAATTACCCACACAGAACACGGACGAGAAAACATGAAATTGAAAATTTCCCGATATACGCTCTCAATTTATCCCCTCCAAATTTATCATTACAATCCACAAATATCTACCACTATAATAATCCGGCTTAACGAGGCAGGGACGAGCGTCAAAACTTGTTTAATTCCATATTGCCGTTCGGCGTTGACCAGCCCTAGAACCTCGCGAATTTCCCTGTGGGAAAAATAAAGGATATCAGGTTCGATCTATCTAGTTTCCAATTTGTCTCCTGTCAAGGCGGACGAAATTTGCTGAAAACATTTTCCGTAGCTCCGACATCTGACCATCTATTCATATTTATATCCTCGAATTAGACATCACCGAAATTTTCCACCTGTATAATTACGAATGGGGTCGATAAATGAGGCAATTCCCAGCCCTCGGGTAGACCGACGACATAACGACGCCGACAGCGACGCCGACGCTACGTCGTAAATAAAAATTGTCGAGATAGGAAACGAGGTTGACAAAAAAATTCGGTATATACAGTCGAGCCGAGCTTTTATCAAGAACCTTTCCAAGGGCAGCTGACAATGAGAATTGCTGGAAATAGATGCAGATATTTCAGCGAGAGTAGAGCACTTGATTCAACAATGGTAGTAGGTATACTGAAAGCACCGGTGGAACGAGGCTGGAACCTCGGAACCCTGTTGAGCATTCCGAGTGGCTGCATTTGCCGACGGTGGACAGCATTTGAGCGATTCAGTTTATTTTCGGGTCAAGTTTTCGTCTGACCGCCCGCAATCAGCCGTGGCATTGTCCGTCGACAATACATTTACTGCCCTGGTAGCGAGCGGCGCATAGGAATTTCTAGTGAAGTCCGGCGAATCTACTGCGCCAGATTTTGCATGGATTCAGAGAAATTCGATTCGGGACGTTGACTGTAGACACAGGGCCATTTCTAGCGTGACAAGAATCCGGGTGGATTATTAAGCTAAACATGTAAAAAGAATCCGCGAATTTTCACGCGCCAAAAACTACGACGTTCTTCGATAACGAAGCCGGAAGAATAAAAAAGGGAAATTTTTTGCCGGAAAGTCGAAAGAAAATTGTCGAAAGTCGAAACGGAACGGTCAGGTGAGAGAAGGAATCCGAATAAATCGCGGCGCCTAAAACGACGCCAGGGACGCTCACGACGACGTCACAGAGACTATGGTTGTTTATAGTTTCTACGTGACGGGTTTATCGTTCCCAAACCGAAACTGAAATGCCTCGAGGGCCAGCGAACGTACCACGCTGCCTAGAATACGCTGTAGTTACGTAGATACAACATATGCCAGAGTTTAGCCATTGGTCAGAACAACTCACATCGATACCCCGCGTATACCCAGGGTAAAACTTATTTACTGTATTAGTTTCGCGGTGGAGACCATCTCTGGTTATAGGATTACTTCGTTGTTACTTTCAGTAATGACTTTTGCTTCTGAATATGTATCGCATAATTTCGTCAGAACATCCCCAGTTTGGTTTCGGACATAATTACGTGCGAGTGAACGTGACCCATTGTATTACGGGCGTACGTAGACGTCGAGTGAATTCCAATTGCTCAATGGATTCCTAATTGTTTTTTCCTTCAAATGCCGTATTCTCGTCAGGCTTGGTATTTTTCTATTAATGGTTAGTCGCGTTGAGGTGAAAAAAAGAGAAAAAAAAAAACAGGCGAAAAAAAATACGGGGATGAAAAGAAGGGGAGCGAGAAAAGAGAAGGTGAAAAAATAGAGGAGGGAATGTCAATCTACCACCGCCTCGTCGTCTTTGCGCGCCTTCGAGCAACTTGGCCTTAAGATTAATGTTAACTCCACTCCGAAGTTAATAAGTCTAACATCGATAAATCCCGCTTACCCCAGCCTTCGATGGGGCTTCTTTCTCCCTCGATTCTCCTTTACCTCTGACGCCTTTCTCTCTCTCACCCTTCGCCTACATGCTCTTCAACTCACTATGGCAAATTCCGGTTTCTCAAAGAAGAATAGAAAATCGCGACCCGTCGTTTCGTTTGCGATAAAATCGGAACTTTTTCACCAATCGTTTATTGCGATCGCTTATATACTCAGCTTTTTCTAAGACGGAAAATCATTCGCCGTTTTCTCCTCGTTGACGAAATCTTAAAACGTTTATCTAGTCCTTATAATCGACAAATTCATTTTATCACCGCCAAGGTGATGTTGAACTAGTACCAGATTGGTCTACATTGATCTTCAGATACTTAATCTTCATTCTTCCACAAATAAAAAAAATTTCGAAGGAGTCACTGCCGTAACCCAAGTTGAAATTTTTATCTAGTGATGTGAAAGTGGGAATCCCGAATCACCAGGAATCGTCGAGCCAGGTTCACTAGGATAGTGTTCATTAGTTCAAGGATTCTTACCAGTGTTCATTGAATTTTGAGTTCTACTTGATACGATCGCAAGCAATACCATGTAACGTATCCATTTCTATGAAACTTTTAATTGCGCTTTGTTCAAAAAGGAAGCTCTAGCAGATTTGAACCCCAAGTTTTAACGAGACATCGTCATAGTCTTCTCCCCGTATTTGTTTACTCTTCGCGTCTACACGGGTGCAGCATTTTTTACCCAAAAGCGAAGACTGCAGAGCTCAAGTTTATCATAGAAACGTCACCGCCGGGGTACAGACAGCTGATAACAAACTTCAGATATCAGCAATTTCCTATTTAATAATGTGATCGGAGGCGTCCCTAATCCCAGAGAATTTTCAAGACTGTTTTCGAACAAGTTCCCACATTTTTACTCCAACTTTTAACAAGAAATCACGCAAGGTAGATACAGCGTCTATATTTCGCTTTCGCAAATTGACATTCTTACTTCCTTCGGTATACAGGGCTTGATCTTTATCCCCGAAGACGAGAACGGTAGGAAAATTTAACCCGGGAATCAAGTGCTCGAATATGGCTATAGAGAGCGAGTGGAGACAGCCGTTCAACCCTTGACTAAAAATGATAAACAGTCTAAAATTAATCTGGGCGTAATTTCGATAAATTGTGAAGACAGCTGATGATGAAGCCAAGGTATTTGGGACCTCGTGTTTAATATGATCAGAGGTATCCTCAATCCCAATGGATTTCAGAGGCTGGCTTTGAGCGAGGAAACAGCCCTGGCATTGGGGTGCCGGGCGGCAGGGTTGCAAGGCGGCTCATAAAGGCAGATACGCGGACGTGTCTTACATGCAAAGTTATCTCATAGGTCCCGGGTTTCTGACGTCATACCACCCTTGCGTTTGCTTTGTTTTCCCGCGATCTAGCCCTGTGTATTTTATCCAAAAATTCCACCGTGCAATGCGCGCCAAGTATGTATGTGTACGTACAAGGGAAAAATATGAAATAAGAAACAGCAACCCTTATATGAGTAATATGATAACAGCTGAACTGAATATGGTAGTCAAATTTATACAGCGAACGAAATTTCCATGACTTTTTTTCACATTGACACCTGAGAGATCCGAGCAAGACCTAGTGCCTCGTCAAATTGGAAATGACGGGAATAATCACTCAAATCAACCTGTAGCTAGACTCTGTATCGAACAGTGAGCGAAACCACGAGACAAGCTGTCGATATCAAGTACCTATTCCTTGGATTATATCGATTAGATTGAACTACTGGTGGTAGACCAAGTGTAGTACCTGCAATGAGGTAAGCTGGTAACTTGACTGGATTCGAGTGATGAGATGCAGGCCCGGAGCTTATCGACTAAGGGAGAACGCGTCTCCTTTTTAGGCACGATGTGAACTGACATGAGTGCCAAGCTTTATAGATTCACCATCGCAGAAAGTACGCCAAGGTTACAAAAATGCTCAAATCAACTTCAAAACGCGATTTGCCAGCCTGGTTTCCTCATGTCCGTGCAAATTTTGCGTCCTCGATTCCAAACTGCAGATCGCAGGGTGATTAGGCTGAAATTTTGGCAGAAAATTGATAACCCCACGTCCATGTGCCAAAATCCTTTTCAGACCTACACAAAACTTTAGGAAAATTCGTAACTTATGTATTTCTCAAGATATCCGGATGAACTTTGGAACGTGACTTTCCGCTACCAAAATATATTTTTCAAAATTTTTTCAGAATTTTTCGATTTCACAACTCAAAATTGCAAAAAAGTATATTTATTTTATACATATATGTTTCATTGATTTAACAATAAGCTTCTCAAACTTTGGTCAGATTTGATACATCGTCGTACGGTCGCGCCTTATGCGAAAAGGCGAAACTTTCCGGATAGTTTTATAGGTTTCGGATATAACCAAACTATTCACGCTTTTATTGGTCACGTCGTCCGCTAACCTTCCGGGAAGTGTGTATCGTCAGTGAAAAACTAAACCTTGTTAGCTGTCGGAACTTATTGAGCTTCGAGTTTCAACGGGTCTGAAATTTCCACCGTTAGCTCGAATCTCACTCGTTAAAGTTTATCTCAGATTTACAGTTCGCTTTTATTTTAGCCACGTGAATCGAGTACGATTACCCACGTCATCATCCCCGTTTCGAATTTCGAATGTCTTTCTCTCTTCGATTCGGGTTTATTTTTATTCAATCAATTTTGAAATTTGAAACGCATCGCTTCCCAAATCTTTCTTGTTCTACGAACTATTGGGACCCGAAAACTTCGAATGAACTACAATCATTTAGTTTTGGTATTCGAGATCTCTCATATATCTTCAGACATCGGAGGAAAATTCCATAGGCTGGCCTTCTCGAAATAGACGCCGTTTCAATGGTTTTTGAACATCACGTCGCGATCTTTGAACCCCTTGAGTTGTGGAGAGCTTACAATTAGTGTGGTAACACCCGCTTCAATTGCTAGGATGAATTATTATTACGCTACGCTAATAACGCAATTTCACCTGAATACGAAATTACTGGAAGATGGGTCGGTAATATTATTACCTACACCTTGCCTCGAATTAACTATATAGAGACAATACTTTAAGAGGGCTTAGCGACCTCACCTCGTACACTACAATTTCCCTCTTCCCGCTTCCCTCATCCCTCTTCCCTCTTCCCTCATAGTTGCCAATATTATATTTACAAGATTCTGAGCCTCAAAGTCAGGACCAACATACCACTTGGCAGTACTACAAGTTCGTGTCTGGTCAGACGACGTCGAGCAGTGACTATATCAATCAGAAAACGTGTATTGGAATCGAATTTCTTCGAATCGCTACTGCGCTTTGAAGAAATATTCCATTGACTCAATTTTTCCAGAGCTGATTACTTGCGTTTTGACATACAATTAGAAATTGTTTGAGATTTTGTGGGCTCCGCCTTACATGGGTTGAGTCTATCGAAGAAAAAGTGTTTGTCGCAGGGTACAAGTCGTATCGTTGATCGAAACATTTTGAAATTTGGAAAAACATTCTAAAATGATGTTATTCCCGGACAAACCGATAATATACCTATGTTTATCGCTATTTTTTTTTGACGTTTGCAAAAAAATGGCTCGAAATAAAAAATCTTTCCACCTAGAGATTGAATTTCTCGAATATCATTAGTTTCTCGCGAATCTACTTCAATGTAGAATATCCCCTCTGAATTTGAAGAAGTTTCGATGAACGATGCGATCTGCACTCTACGACAACCACTCTTCGTTCGATCCAATCAATCTATGAAAAGCAGAGGGTATAAAATCTCAAATAATTTTTAACGACGTCTGAAAATGCTAGTGATCAGCTTCGAAAATATCGTCGCAATATAAAAGTTCTTCACTGCGTATCAGTGATTTGAAAAAAAAAAAGATTTTTAATTTGTATATACGCTTATATACCTGTAGCTATATAATTTGGAGAAAAAGATCTCGTGAGAAAATCACTTCGTCAATTAAGCCGGTTCTTGACTCGAAGTTTTATGGTCTCTCTTTCCTCGAGCGGGTCTTCTTGCCAATAAAGGGAATTAGGTGTAATCCATAGTTTCATCGGACCACCAGCCACGTATATTTATCAGTTGGCACTCAGCGCGTCCGTCCAATAAACTTTGTCCAGTCTTTGATCGTGTGTTGTGTATCTATCCGCACCAACACGGCATCACCAGCGAACACGTACGTCTATACACATGCCCTGATATCTATCGAGGAAAGAAAGAGAACGACTGGGGAAAGTCAAAGGTCAAAAGTGTAGGTATATACCGACCCACGAAGGGAGGCCAGAAGTTTCCTCATTTTTCGCGATAGCGAGTGCAAAGTTTCGCTGAAATATTACGAAAATCAATCGCACCCTTTCACCAGTAGTTTCGCCACACACACCGTCGACCAAAAATAATAAATTCTAACCCGTGAGTCGAGGTTTCTCAGCTACACTTTTTCTCCGGCTATACATACGCTTGTCGATGTCAATATCAGTAACAAATAGCAATAGTAACGGCGAACAAATCGCATATACTCACGCTTCAAGGTTCGTTTGAGCTCATTTTTTGATCGCTGAAGAAATACTTTCATAGATGCTTCCGAGACGCGAAACGATACAGACGACCCAACTTTCTTACTCTCTTTAATCGACTCGAGTATAAGTCGATAACACGGTTATATCGCGATTACTTAATCAACGAAATTCATTTTCCTAAACCCACTTCGAAGGACGAAGTTCGAAAGCTCTCTCTTTCTCAACCCCTGAAAGTGGCATCACCTGTTCACCGTGTGTGTCAACCATCTTGGTCAAAGTATTGGTGGAATATCGGCGGGTATAACTTCTGGTGGAGGCGGGCTGCATACATATCGTCGGATTCCGCGTATCCGTCGAGCGAGTGGTTGAAATTACCCCCAGATTCCAGGTCGTGACCTCTTGCCCTTGTGGCATGTGCATGTTACCCCCAAAGCTCGCAGTCACATGCAGAAATTTTTGACTACCACGTTTATGAATATTAATATTATTCGACTCGTCTATTCACTAATTTATCGGGCTACCCTCGTTTCAATTACGTTCTAATTGGACCACGATTCCCGATTATCTTCAGAGCGAAACGTAGCTCACAATCGCCAAGTTCGTTGCAGCCGGAGACTTCCTAGTCGAAACACGCCATTCTGCTAGTCTGAAATTCAAAGTTTCGATATAGATGTAGGTGTATGAACTTTGCGGTGTTTCGCTAACCGCGAGATGGAAATGTCCATTAACGAGGCGAGTCTTAAGCCCGGAGTTTCATTGCCGTCGAATCGCTGCGGCCGCTTCTCGCGCGCCAACTCCTCGGGTCAGACAGCTGGTGAGGGTGGTGTAGGTGGGTAGTTTCGTCGGAATGACGAGCCTGCACACCTGTGACTGGACGTGATGAAGAATTATTAATATTGTCATCACTTTTTTTACGTCTTACCTTTATATTTTTTTATCATTTATTATTCATGGATTTTTTCCCTTTGCTCCGACTAGTTTTATACGATTTTGATTAATTAATTTTACCGAGAAGCCTATCTCTTTGAAAAAAAATTTGACGAAAAAAGTAACGAAGATGCTTTGAGGTGTAAACTGATAAACGCTGTTGTAAATCTCGTGCCGAGAATCACAAGTTTATATGATATTTAAAACTAATTTTCAGCGATTAATCATTTCCGTTAACTTTACCCTTTTCCTTAATTTTATGATTTTATTAGACCCTTGAAATTGGCATCCGTTCGAGAAATTGGACCCTTTGTCTTCCAGTTAAATGCAATAAAAATATCTAATCTCTACCACGATCCCCAGGCTCGATATAATTCGCTGGCAAAGGCTACACGCAGAAAGAAGGTCACATCGTCGACTTACGATGAAAATCAAAGTAGTCACGCCAGGTCAACGTAGAAGCCTTGGGCTGGGTTGGCGAAAGCGTAATTAAATGGAATGATCGGGGTCCCACCGACTGTGCGGCAAAAGCCCTAAGCGCAAGTTCTTATTGTTAGTTATTAGATATAGGTATATATGTGTACAGGTGCCCGATGCCTCCCCCGACGACCTACCGTCGTAGAAACTAAAGTTGGCGAGTCGTAAAAAGTTTCGGATTGTCTATATACGATCATGGGGGAAACTGACAGGGTAGACAATTTCAGTTTCTTTCATCGTTATTTATGCATGCCCACAGAGGAACGAAAAAGTCCCGCGGTATACCGGGAAGTTAAAAATATAAAAGCAAGAATTCCAGTGTCATTGTTCAGAACCAAGTCTATAAAAGCGAAAAGAAACTGCCCCTTGATTCATATTCCATCGATAAATCACTGTCACACATATTATAGCATGTTTATTATTTATTTGAAGCACTTGCGACAAAGTGCATGGCTCTAATGACTGTATTTCTGGAACGTATGATAGCGACGGGTTGTATTGCACGATTTTTTCACGTATTCGGGAACTGGAAAGCACGTTGGTTCTCCGTTGCGGAGGGACTATACTGAGTTGAAAAACAAAGAGAGGTTCTAATGGAATAAAAAAAAAACGGAATAAAAAAAAGTCGAAACTCATTAGCACTGTGCAAGAGGTAATATATTGGTACTGGCTGTATTCACGTGCTTCTAATATTGTTCGCTATAGGGTAATAATTTGGTGGTGAGAACCGTGGTTATTCCGGTAGTAATATCATTAATAATCTCTTATACAGCGTATGATAACTAATTTCACTAATACTAACCATTTTCTATTTCAGACATGTCATATAAGCCACGCCATCCCGTTGTCGAGGGTAAGTAATTTCAACTCTATAACACCCTCCGAGATCCTTACGGATTTCATTACCGTTTTCGCCTTTCATCGTTGAATATTTATTATAGATTATACCAAAATAACGTTCATGCATGAAAATAACCATTAACGATCCTTCGTCTCATACACCTTGATCAATAACCGCATCGATCTTTTCATACCTAAGCTTGTTTCAAAAGTACCTGCGTTTTCATTGAAAAGCGAAATTTTGAATCTGGTCTAATTACGGCGAGGAAAAAGGTAGTCAAATTACCGAAATGGAGACGAAAATGTACGCCAGGTTGACAAAAGCAAAAAAAAAAAAAGAAATGGGTGAGAAATGATGGTCGAAGTGGAGAAATAGTGGTGGCATATTTCATAGTACTTTTATTACCGTTCACGTTCTTAGTGCAAGTTGCAAGTTTCCGATAGTAAATTTATTTCAAGTCATAAATTCACCATCGACCGTGCAGTAAAGCTGCCGCTGCTATGGACGGTCCTCTAGCTGGCCAACCGACAGAACGACGGACCAACCGCTCCGTGAAATCAGACAAATTTACACCGGTGAAATAGATTCAACCGTTCTCCGGCGACCGATAAACGACTATAGGAGAACGACGGACGAGGTATCTGTCCGGTCAGGTCGCTAACATATATATACACCTACCTATATGAAATAGCCACGAGATCGAATGCAACAGAGAAATTAGCCGCGGAGGATGGACATTCATTTTTTACCTACTAGCCAATATCCAGTCTATTTCGTCTGGATTGTTTTTCGCCAAGAGACTAATTCGACTTTCAGAATTGATCGATCGAAGATTACAGACGGCTGCTGTAATCAGTTTTAAATTTTCACGAGCACGTAGACATAGCTGTATACTCTATCTTGCGGCAACGAGAGATACAAAAGTAATGAGTACGAGTTCGAAAACTTTTTCAACCTCACACGTCTCTTCCACTATTCTGTGAATGTTAATTGCATCAAGAATAAGAATAGGCTAACAAATGACCCCAGCTCTTTCACTATCGAGTCACTGAGGTCGATTGAAATAGGAATAAACATTCTAGATTTATCGTACCAGTTGTCACTGGAGACTTAAAGGTGCAAGTCAGAATTTGAAGGTAGAATTATGCATTTAATTAAATTCTGACTTGCACCTTGAAGAGAGAGTATGTCCGTTTTTGAGCGATTTTAGGCGCAAACTAGACTTTCGAAACTCTAGGCTGGACCTCTGGAGTCCAGAATTCAGCGAGGCTTAGTCTCGCAATATAGCTCCCCAATCTTTAATAGAACGTTTTGCAGACTGATGACGAATAAATTCCGGGTCCGAAATAAAATTGATCATTGGGTTGATTTTTCGCAGACTTTTACAGTCCTAAGTAATATTCCGGCTCGGATAGGTATTTTGTCATGAGGTTATCACTGTATTATTTGAGTCGTAACAATAAATAGAATAGACGATGTCGAAACTGAATGCCATACGATGGTGCCAATTGCGGACAAATCTGCCGGCATAATAATTCTTCAATTAGTATCAACGAAATAAGCTCTATCGAGTACAGCCACAACTGTTGCCGAGAGGAGAATTCGAACTACACCGAACCATTATATTGTATCGCAGCCCTCGTGTGCCCTCGACATTTGTTGTTCGGTGGTTGTCGATTGGCACAAGCGTTTGACAGGTATCGAATGGAACGTTGAATTGGTATTTAATTCGTTCTATGAACCCAAGGGACGTTTCAACCAGTCCGAAAAATTACCTGAAAACTAACCAGTCGGAGATGGTGCTGTAAATGCAAGCAATGATTGTAATTCATTTGACAATTATAAATTAATACCATCTGAAGGATGTGGAAGTCAGTTAGTCAGCTGCAGGCTCTTCTACTTCCAATTGAATGGAACTTCGTAGAATATTCGAAAATTTAGGAAATTCGATCATATATTTGATGGATAAATTTGTGTAGAGAGAATTGAACTCGTATTTTGATAGATATGGGTACGCTGGACGAACTTTCTAGGTATTTTCAAATTCGTTAGTTTCCGTGCAATGTTTCATGTTTTAAGCTTTAGTCGAAATTTTAACCACATTTAAGCCGTGCTTTAGCCAGTTGATTTGAGGAAAATAATACCACAGCTGTACGAGCCGTGGCCACAAAAGTATTCAAAGCAGCGAACGCGTTCAACCACCCACCTTTGCCAGAGGCGTTGTTCCGGCACTGTGAAAGGTATGCCAAAAGTTACGCCAAAAATATTCTACGACAGGGGGTGCAGCCACTATAAATCGCACGGTAGGTACAGCGACGCGGTAGGATAAAAAAAATTCCTCCGATAAATTACAAAAAGAATTGAGTCGAGCAGAGCGGAGCAGAGCAGAGCAGAGCTGTATGTGGTCATGTGGTACAATGTAGGAATGGAAGAGAACGGTGACAAAACTTGATCAAAAGAATAAGGATTTTCGTTCTCAAAATTCATAAGTGAAAAAACCAAGAAGGGAATCTTTTGGGAGGGTGTATATTCATGTATTATATTTTATGGTATATATTATACATATAGCAGCGCGCGTACGACCAAAAGCATCTGTCCGAAATTAATTTTCATCTTCTTTGCACCCCAGAAAATAGATTGGGACTTTATAATCACCCTTCACAAGGGACAAGCCGGAGACCAGGCCGAGGGATTCCCACTGCCCGAAATAATACAATAATGCAAATTACTCCGCCACGTTAAGCTCCTAAAACCACGAAGTACAGAAACGCGAGTCCAAAGTTCGCTTCAATAATAAAGTCCCGATTAAAAACCTCAGAATAATAATAATAGTAACAATAATAAATTTGACTTAATCCCTTCACTTCCGGTCCACAAATCCATGTATACCTATACATACGTACGCATATATTTCGCCGGAAGAATCGATGAGATAAAAATTTTCGAAGAAGAGAATGAATTATACTGTCTGTGATTCGTTTTTTCTCTCACCCTAATTGCGTGCTGAAATTAAAAAGCCTTGAGCTTAGGCGATAACCATGTTGGCTTGACTCGGTATAATAAAATCAGAAGTCATAAGGTGTTATCTTTGCTACCAATTATTCTGCGTAACTGTTTGATGATGTTAAAGCTATTTAATCACGCTATGCGACTCTCGAGCAACGCAAAAGAACGCAATTACAGTAATTGAAACAGCGATTAACATTAGACGTACTGCATACAAGAAATACGTCCGAGGTTACGTTATAGGTACTTAGTTTCAGTGCAGAACTTGAATCTAGAATACCATTGTTAATGTAATGCGATGTTTGCTCTTTTTTCAGACTCCGTTTATCAGAATTACTTCGAAATTCTTTGAATGCAGAAAATTACTGAAAAATTGGAGACTATTATTTTTACTCGTAAATACACGGAGAAATCGTTGATGAATAATACATTTTATGCGTTACTTCTCGCAGTCCACTCTTCTGATAAAATATTTGATGGATTATCTTGTATTCTTTTCTTTTCTCTATTGATTTCGCAGCTAACGACTATGAGGTATGTCCTGATAGTGTTCAAGCACCGTATGTATAATACTACAAACGGAAACGGTTTGTATTCGCCGTTTCTTATCCAGCTGCCATCGTAATCTTTCGCATGTTCAGGTACAGACCACCTTGCGACGATAGGATCAGAGCTTTTGGGTCTAGGCGCATCGGGATCAGTGTCTTATCGCATGGCGTCACCTCGTACTTAGAGAGAATCTTTATCAAGCCCAGCTTTGCTTGCAGAAGTCCGAAACGAAGTCCTTGAAAAATTGGGGAGTAATAATCAATAAATTCATTCCAATGAATCCCATCCGTCATAGCGGACAGGAAAAAAAAGTATGGATCAGGATCCCTTACCGATACAGTTGTGCGGCCCTTCTCCGAACGGCATGTAGACACAGGGCGGCCTTTCCTGCTTGTTCTCTTCGTTGAATCGCTCCGGGTCATACTTTTCAGGCTCGGGGAAATATTCGGGATCGTAGTGCAACCCGAACATGGGGACGTATACAGGCGTACCTTTTTCGATAATGAGATCACTCCCGGGTATTCGGTAGTCACGGGTCGCGACTCTGTCCAAAAACGGGAGTGGTGGATACTTGCGAAGCGTCTCCGAGATGACCATATCGAGGTACGGAAGATTGATCACCTGTTTTTTTTAAATCGTTGAATAAATTCTCATGAGGAAGCTGAAATTCAAGCTGGTCATAAATTGACTGATGGAATACACGTACCATTTCGTAGGTAAGTTTTCCCTCGCTTCTCTCGAGAGCCGAAGTGATCTCGGTTCGAAGTCGCGTTTGCAGATCTGGCTGCAATGCCAGTTCGTACATCGAGAAAGACATCGTCGTCGACGAGGTCTCGAATCCTGCTGTGAAGAAGATTGCTGCCTGAGCCACCAGGTTATCTCCATCAAATTCTAGAAGTCATAGACGAAAGCTTTAGTATCGATAAATAATTGAAACCCCCGCGAATGCAGAGGGAGATTAGCCAAAATAACTTAAATTTTGAATTCAACGTTCCACTTTCATCGGGGCAGATGCCCATCAAGCTATACTAGATTCGGTGGACTTAGCTATGCATAATCGCAAGGTGAGACGATAAACTCACTGAATCCTTCGGGATCGTCAACATCAGTCTGAGTTTGAGCTTTTCTTAATTCGATGAGAGTGTCGATAAGGTCATTCCTATGATCACCACTCTGCGTGCGAGCGCTTATGGTACCCCATAGAGCTTTCCGCAGGAAATCCGAGCAACTATTCTCGAAAAAATTGAAGCCCAACGGTTTCACGAGACCCGGAGCGAAAAAAAACGCCGAGAGCTCGATGCTGCGTCTGTACGTGAAGGTGAAGATCTTTCGGCCGCAATTTCTGAACTCTGCGTTCGGATTGTTCAACGAATTGACGTTCAGGCCGTATGCGCAGGAAGCGATCACGTCGGTTGCGTACTTTGCGCAGGTCTCTTTCAGTTCGATCACTCGACCATTACCTGAGGGGAATCAATTTATCGCTGTAGGAGTTTGTTCACAAAGATATTTGTCGAAAACTGATGAACTCGCGCCTACCATGCAATTCAAGGGCCTCAAGGTGAGTGTCCAAATCCTCAGTAACGGCTGTCATCAAATAAAACATCTTCTTGATCTTCCCCGAGCTGAATACCGGTGTTAGTTTATTCCGCAGGATTCTCCAGTGAGGATTCTTCAGTGTGAACAAATTAGCGGTTCCTAGAGCATCGTCTTCACTCGCAGCGACATAACGGTCGATAAAGCAATCGAAGTCTTTGACCAGGACATTTTTTATAATCGCAGGATCCCGCAGCAGCAAGAAAGGCTTGTCAAATATATAGAAGCCCATGTATTTCAAGCCCTTGCCCTTGTCGTACAGATCCTTCAGGAACTCTCCAGCTGACATGCGAAACAGCATGCAGTCTGCAAAATTTCCGATGAACGGCGTCGGCTGTATCTCCATAACTCCTCTCTTTATCCAGTACTTGAAATTTCGCGTCATGTAGAGGTAGGCGATGAAGATCACCGACAAAAAAATAAGGATACCATCGAAGCCCCAATAAGACGTTAATACAGCCATTCTGTACCTAGAGGAACACAATTATAACTCTCGTTAATTCCGATGAGGCCATGAGGCCCACGAGACTGGGTTTCAGACAAATTCTTCGAGGACATGTTGATCTATAAAAAAGTAAGCAATAGAACCTACGACCTGGATGATTAAAGTGCCACACGCTTACTGACGCGATGAAATGGATTTGCATGAACTCACTCGACAGCGTAGGTGTTCCAAGTAACCCAGAAGAAGCGGAACACGTAGGTCTCGGTAATCTTGACTGATTCTAAACTGCAGTAGAAGTGTTTTCTGGTACATCGAGCTGCGTAGAATAATACCTTTTCTTTCCTGCGTACGATACCCCTTCTTTGACTAATCCTAATTGCCTTCCTAATAGGTAGCTGTTATGTCGTTAGGTTATAAATAACATTCGGATTTAGATTTCGTCATTAGATTGTAATGAGCGAAAGCATTGCCGGATTCTGAAAATCCCGAACTGCCTAACTATTCGGAAAACAACTTTGCTCTGAATCGTTCTGTGCGTATAATGGGGTATTCCATGGCAAATCGGACGGGCTTGCACTCCACCTATCGGGATATACACTCATAAATATTTCGTCCCGACGCAGTTATATTTTTGATTAAATTTTACTCGCTCGTCATTAGTATAACTGTGTGAATATCAAACGACCGAATTTGGTTTGTTGAAGATAGCAGAAAACAAACCCCACGTTTCTAAATCTGGCTGACTATTTCCCAAGCGCAATTTCCTTCTCTTCTGTCTTTTTTCTTCTCTCCCTTCTCTTTGTTCTTCTGATTCGTTTTTCTATAGGCTTGACTTTTTCCTGCCTGTTTTTAATTATCTTTACTCTACACAAAGCCGGTACAATGTAGAGAGGAGGGCGTACGTCCGTACGTACCCACCTAATGTCTATACGATCTATAATGTATTCCTCTATTTATAACGTAGCTCGTAGTTATAGCGTCGCAGGTGCTTTCACAATTCCGCTACCCGGGTTCGTAATCAAATCATGTCTAGACGTATGTGTACTACATACAAACAGCGCACAGAAAAAGAAGCGCATATTATTATTCCATGCCTCGTCATATTTTCCAATCGATATACATATATCTGACAAAGAAATTGAAATGAAATGAAGAACATGATTCATTATACCTGTCTGCATGAGAAATAAAGGATATGTCATTTGCATTTTGCAAAATATGTGTTTCTCATCGGTAAGCGTTGATCCGCGAATTGAAACTCTTATGAGACGTAGAAGCGTTGAGACAACAGCAAGGCGAAGGAAAATTCAAGGAAATATACATGCGGTGTCGAAGTACCGGGAAAATGGCAAGTCGGTGTATGAGGATGAGTATATAGAGCCGGTTGTCAATATCGCGGTATTTACCGAGGTACATTGTCACCAGCAATTGTTGATACTAGAAATACCCCGCTATTCGACCTCACGAAAATTTTCTTCCTTATATAGTTCGCGTTCTAGAGTTGCGAACGCTAAAGACGGGCTGCTCAGCACCATCGCAACGTCTATAAGACCGAAGCTGCAGGAGCTGGAGCTCAGCTAAGAAATTGCTTCCAAGGCGGTGAAGCCGAACCTCCACCCTGTAGGATAGGTAGCGGGCCCCTCCCTCGCAAGTTCTACCCCCTTAACGTTTCTTACAAAAAAAAAAAAAAAAAAACAACAAAAAAAAAAAAGGAAAAAAGAAAAAGGTACAAAAGGCAAAGAACGGTGGGAAAAGGAACGGAAACCTACTACCTGAATTTATGGGAAGCCCGCAGAATCGTACGACGAGGTATACGAGGAAAATAAAGAGAGAAAGGGAGTCTGAGAGACAAAAAAAAATGGGAGGAATGAGGAGTATAAATATGGAATAAATATGAACGGTTAAAAATAAAAGAGTTTAACCTTCCTTTTCTTTCGGATTTGACCGCCCTTAGCTGGTAAAAGAGCTGAACGAGAGTGAGTTGCCATCTTGTTTACGGAGCAGCTAGTCACAGACGTTTGCGATTGTTATTTTTAACGTATTTTGTTTGTTTCAATGCTTATTTATCGAAGGATTCTTACGATGCTCACGAAATTGAGAAATAAGGAGTGTATAAGGATAAGGAATGAAGATGATTCTCTGTTCGGAAACAAACTTTATAAGAGTTAGAGGGCGAAGCTAACTCTCGGTTGCGGAAAAAAAAAGTTTAGTCTCATATTACCGTTCCTTATTTTCATAATTGGTGATGAAATTTTCTTTCTCCTATTACGAAAATTGAATAAAACTTCAGATCAAGCCGAAAACGGGTTTATTCATCAAACTTTCCATGATTACATCTTTATTACTACTTATATATATACATATATATGTTCAGTAGGTATAATTAAAAGTCTAATCCAAGATGATCTACCCTCAAAGGGTGGCTACACATGCATAATATATGCCTATGTTGTGGTGAATTTTTATAAGCGAAACAAGAAGGTAGATTAAGGATGGGGTGGGACCAACCATCAGTCAACGTTCGTTCTCACGCAAAGGCTAGGAGTCGCCTTAGCCTGGGTTTTCCTCATTAAAGTTATCCCACCCACACCTACCCCTATTTCCGCCCTTCATCCTAGTCGCTTTTCCCTTTCCTCTCTCTCTTTCTTCCAGACCGAGCTGTTGTGTTAGTTTCCACAAATATAAGCTTTCGACTTTGTGTAGAGCTTCTATCTATATATACGTATACCTATATGTATACGTATGTACAGAGTTAACCGTATACACATGGGGTATGGTGCATATCTGTAGATAGGGACATACATATATGTATATATGTATATATATACATATATACACACGTATGTAACGTACTTTTGTTCTGGATGGCTTGGGCAGACGCGTCGGCGTCGTAAAGGTCCAACGTCGCGTTACGAGCACGATAAAGACGAATAAATAACGTAATAAAAATGCCACGCCTAGTGGTAGAATGGTAGATGAGAGACGGATAAACGTTGAGGATAAGATCGTCATCGGTCGAAGCGCAACTTCAACATGTAGCTTGGCTCTAAATCGGTATAAATTATACTTGAAATAAGTATAAGTGAATAAAATAAGTACGACGTATCCTAAATTAGAAGTCTTATTGCGTGACGAATGGAGGCTGGAGGGAAAGGGGACTGACGTTTAGTAAATTAACGGTAAGATACAAACGTTTAGAGAAAATGTACGAAAATGAAAAGACGGACAGTGCAGATAAAACCCAACGACAGTCAGCCTTTTCTCCTAAATTGCAAGAAACATCGAACCGCTTTGTCAGGCGCAAGTTGAAGTTTAAATTAGTGGATTAAACTCGCGTTAAGTTAACGCGCTCGGGTCGCTGGAGCTGCGAGAAAGGTAGAAGGTGAGAGACGAGAGACGAGAGACCAGAGACGTGGGGGAAAAGAGGAATCAGAGGGAAGAGACCAGAAGGAGAACCTGGCTCTGGTAGTCAAGTAGTGTGACTGAGACATGGCCCCTCGGAGACCCGAGCAGAGATTTATTCGAAGGGCTATTTGAACGGGGGTTCGACCTTAGTCACTGTTTCTTCAATGTTCCTCTTCCCCTTACTACTACATTTTCTTCTTCCTCCACATTACCTATAACATGGTTTCTTCATATACTTCTTGCACCGTGAGTGAGTACATTATATAGGTATATTCGGAGTTCTATTTCTTCGACAATCGGGGTTTTGCCACAGATCTACACTGAGTCGTTGGTTAGAGGGTCATCCACGAGAGATCTGCGCCTTGTCGAATCCCCTCATCTCTGTGTTTTCCTCTTTCTAAACCCACTCCAAGAAACTTATTTTCCGCCAAACGATCCTCGTTGTTACCCCACCCGAGTTTTTGGACGAATCATTGCACGGTTTCACGGTTCTCTTTGTAACCAAGTCGTTGCCTCTTCACGCACTTGGAGTGTACTTCCGAAAACGAAGAAATACACCAACCGTAGAAATGACGAGAATATTGAAAATCTGATGCCAAATTTCTTCTGACAAAGAATTAAATGAAAGTGGTTTTTCGTGCAAAGAAGTTGTATACTTAGGTATGTATATATATTATATATATTTCAGTAGAAATTGGTGCAAAAAGGTTCGTTTTACATTATTATTTCCCACGAAATATCTGATACAACCTTTCCGGAACGAATATATTAATTATACTTATATGTATGCAATTAATTAGGAAATTTGATACTCCATACTCATGAAAGTATCAAAACAACGATGAACACATCCCGGTAATATTTATTCAGATATATTTACGAAACTGGTGGAAAACATTCACGAAATTTCTTAGGTACATACAGGGTAGATTTTTTCTCGGAAATGAGAATTGAGTAAATATATGAGCTCGCTGTAAACACGGAATTGTATAATGAATCGCGTTGTATCAATAGATACATACGTATCCAACGATACAGATATTAAGATCGGAGTCAAAACACACGCAGAAACTTTTTTTTTTTTCGCGATTGCGTATTTCGATGAATATGAAGAAATACCTATATACATGTATAAAGGTATAAATCTACAGCCAAAAATAAACGCATTACCCAAAACCGTTCAGCCGCGGTTGGACAAAGTGTAATCCAGTTTGGCCGATTTAGCAATTACCGCTGTTATTAATGCCGGTCGTGTGTGCAAGTGTAACGATAATGCACTGCCTATAGTCCCGAGACTTAAGCTGCCCACGACACACTTGATTGCCCACTCGATGTATCCCGTCGACCAAATCGGTCCAGGGTTATGGTCTGCCTCTAAACAGAATTTCGTCGTTGCCTCTCCGCCTACCTATTCATACACAATCTCTCATATGTATTATACATATATACAGGAAGTGTTTCATTTGATCTCTCTGTGAGACAAAAATACATTAGGGGTTAAAAAATTCAGCGAAATTTTCTTGGATGTCATTTTTCTATCGGGGAATAATAAAATGACTTAAACATGTTTCAATACTCTCGAGTACCTCTTCATTTTATCTCATTTTGCAGTATTCCCTGCTTTGGTTAGAATTGAAGTTCCGAATTCCCCGAAAGTCTACATAGCCGATTTCAAAATCTTTGACACGATGAACACCGAAGGTCCAAAATTCCGAAAGGTAAAGGTCCGAAAGGTCAAACCTCCGAAATTTGAGATTCAGGCATGTATGCAATCAGTGTTTAATAACTTAGGCTCTATTGATCGTATCGAGACCAATAAGTGGTCAAATTAATCGCCTCTGGATGCACTTTTCGGAAGAAAAAGTTTCAAAATCCTGTCAATCATTTATGACATCGAAATTATCGATTGAAGTAGATGAAATGGGTTTCCGTGAAGAGGGTCTCGAATCGAATGAACTATTTTCGTCTCGACATCCCGAGAAATAGACCGAAATTTTCACATTTTTGGGCTTTGGGGAATCTGGACTTTCGGACTTTTGAGCTGTCTGCATTCCAAACTTTCAGAATTTTAATGTTCCAAAGTTCAAAGTTTGTGAAAATTCTGAATCGTCTCAAACAAATTCGAAATTTTCACCGTTCGGAGTTTTTAGAAATTCGGAACTTAAGTCCGGCCCCCTGAAATTTTCTCCCGAAATCGTGCCGTTATCGACGATCGTATTAAACGGTGTATGAATACAGTATAATGTATACTTCGTATATTATTTAGTGAGGGATATAACAGTTCGTCCGGTAAATTCGCATCTAGACTATTATAATATTAATGGTGTTCGACAGGGTGTAAAACCGTATTACGATATCGGTATCCTGCAGATTTGTATTTGTCAAAATCTGTGCAGTAGCAGCAGCAGCAGCTGAGCCAGTATAGATTCCGGAATTTGAATGCATCGTTTTGTTCGTTGTTTCGCGTTCAGTCAACGCGGATTTATCACTCTCTCGTCGAACCTGGTGCTCCGATTAATTGGAAGTATTTTCTACGAACGAGTTACCAGAACGAAAGATATCCGCGCGATATAGGGCCAATAATTCCACGTCCTATCATTTGTTCCCATTCATGAATTACACTATTAAACGTTTACACGCCGTGCACCTATAGGTATACCATCCTATATTACATCGCTTTAATCGAACCGTTTTGTTATATCATCAACGTCCCATACACGTTGTCCGTGTACCAGCTTATGGAGATAATCGTGGATTTCGTTAGCCACCACCGGCAACAAATACCTCGCGGTCGCGTATTAAATTATCTGTTATTAATCGACCGTTTTTGATTCGGGTTTATAATTTCACATCTCCCTGTATATTCGAAATATGTATAGATCGTCGCAGAATATGTTTTGGAGGAAATTACTTAGCTCTAAAAGAAAGAAAATAAAAAAAATGGTAATTCATGACGAAGTATCAATCGTCAACTGTTTTTTATAGTTCAAAAGTTACAGTGACCTAGGAAATACTGTAGAGAAAGCTTTATTAAAAAAGTACTTTGAACGAAGAAAGAATTTGTCAGAAATTGAACCTTCGAAGTTCTTTTTCTTAGAGCTTTTAGAAAATTATAACGAGGTTCTTCTACTTCTTCTTCTTCTTCTTCTTCTTCTTTGACCTTTCGTCGAGGAGGATCCTCAACGGAGTAGAGAACTTCTGGTATATTTATTACCGAGTATATAATACAATTTGGAGACTAAGTAAGTTACCTAGTTTAAAGTAAGTAAGAGATCCTAACCACAGATATAAAGGACCAGATGGTAATGGCGGACCGGACCGCAGGGCTGACCTCACCAAATGGTATTTCACTACTTAGTACTCGATATGTTCCACTTAGGCGATCCCAACATCCCCCTGTACGTTCGTTCGTCGTCCATCCACCCTCGACCGCGGCTGGTACCACCATTTACTCACGGTCTTTGTACCTTACACCTTGTTGTATCACCTCGATCGTCGAACCCTTTCACAAATTTGACGAAGGAGATTTTAGGCTGCATTAATTTTAGAGGTAGCCAGGTACATATAATGTCCGCAGTCGTCGGGGAGGAGAGTATATAGATCATCACAGAATTCGTTCTATGTACAATGTCCTGAAGTTTTTAATCCTTTTACTAAAAGAATAATTGCAAATTCATTTCGGTTCGCTCGCTTCATGCTTAGAAGTAATGTTTTAGGAGACGAACTCGCTGCGCTAGTTTCATCCCTTATTTTCTGCTGCAGTCTTCGAAATGAAGACGTAGGACGTTTATAAATTCGTCACGTTGTCCGTCTGTCAAATAACTCTGAAACGAGTCGACCTATTTCAACGAAATTCGTTCAAAAAATACCTCGAACAGGTAATTTGTAGATTCGGTATTGGATTTGAGGAGGGAATGAAAGAGTAAACGTGGTTTTAAAGAAAAGTCGGCAGCTCGGCATCCGTGCTTTTCTACAGACCGATCGATTTTATCGAAATCTACCGCAGAATTGTCTCTTACCATTAGATTATCGAGAAGTCTGATGATACCAGACTTCTCGGCTTTGTCTTACGCCGATTAACTAATGTTGCGGGATGGGAATTGAACTTAGCGTCTCTCTGGTGGACTGGATAGTTTCTCCACCCCATAGCTCAAGCTGAAGGCCGAAATATTTCAAGTCAGGAGCTTAGAAGAGTTTCCGCACCTTCTCCCATGGGATTTGACTTTCCTCTGGCAACGCGGGTTGGCAGGTCACCGCGGGTCAACGAGAAGGTTAGCGCGGTGGTAGCTACCGCCTAGGACAAGGGCGAAAGGAACTACGGAAATGATGGAAAGAGGGAAAGACGGAAAGAGGGTCGTAGCTGGCCACGGTGGACAAAAACAGGGTGTCGCGACAGAGTGCTCAACTCGGACAAAGGCGGCTCCCGGAAAGCTTGGTAGACAAAAGGTTAATCTTCGTTTTTTTGCCGAAGTTTAACGCAGCCCCCGATCCAAAGAGACGTTCGCTCCATCGCCCCTACGCGCTCGTTATGCCGCGCACGAATCCCGAATTTAACCAACGAAAGAATTTCGAATCGCGTTAAGAATGTATTAGATTTTCTTATTTCTTTTATTTTATATTTTTTTAATCCTTTGCCCCCAAATTTCAGGAGGATATATTCAATCGAGGAGTAAATTCATGTCCAATTCGAATAATAATTGTCAATTTTCTGTATCCGGTAGATTTCTTCATCCCCCAGCACGGCGCTACGGATAGATTAATACCAGAATTTAATGTGCTGCAGTATTGCATATAATATGGAATTTATTCAACTCTCTGAAGATCAGAATATGATAAATTTTAATCCCCTTCTGTTTATTTTCAAAGAATATAAGGGAGGAACTTGGTAGAGCCGCGTTCGTCGGGGTTAAGACTTAACGGTCGGTTAAACTTAACTGACGGATTAAAAGTGGTACGCTCCGATGCCACGAGAGAACCTTTATAACACGATTAAATAGATTTTATATTAGATTTTAAGTGGCCCACGGTTTTGGCAGGCAATGTCTGTAATTAGGCTGTAAAGTTAACTGCCCAAATTCCCATCTTTCCGTATTTCCGAGACTACTTTGTCCGCCGTTTGAACAGGTACAGGTAAATACGCGTATACGAATAGCTGCAGGAACGACCCCGTGAAAACATAAGTTGACTACCTGTAACTTGAGATCAGCAAGTAATTGAGAAATTCTCCATATTCCTAATTGCTACAGGATTTTCTTATAGCTTTCTCGCTGCAGACCTATAAGAGCACCTGTTTTCCCAAACAAGCCTGTATCTACTCATCCCGAACCATTTTTCCCCGCTATAATTGCCTTCAATAACACAGTGTGAAACTTGTTCTTTATACTTGATTATAATTACCCACCTTTGATCCCACCAGACTTTGCCAAGGTGAATAATTAACCGTAAGCCAACGAGTGGAAATGTAACCACAATGGCTCTTCGCACGAGGGAAGGAAGCTCTTTCTTTTCATTTATTTAATTTTTCCTTTTTTTTTTCCTCTTCTTTTTTGTTAAACGTATACATATACATACACTAAGCGTTGAATGTATAATGTCTATTGTGTCGTGTATAAATTTCGGCCCACAATGCACCGGGATTTTAGTCTCCTGCACATATCAGGCTCAACGTATTATATTAACATACGCAAGACGTCCCGGTGCCATCTATTATAAAGTCTAATACAAGGTGCTTAAAGCTAGGTAAATAGGCGGGTAAGTTGTCGGTTGTGGGGTCCTACATGTATAATACCCGGTGCAGGTATACGTACTGGTCCATTTCTCCCTCGCTGTCTACAGCCTCTCTCCGTCTCTCTATCCCTCTTTCTCTTTCTCTCTCCGTGTATCTCGAATCACTTTAAAGTTTGGGCTGGTTAGCTCGCTTCGTGTCGAGGTTCGAGCTTCCCGGAGTCAGAGAAAAAGGTGAAAAAAGATTTGGAAAAATAAAGAATAAAAATCGGGAATGAGAGAACAGGACTTCGGGTGAAACCGTGAAACGTTACTTAATTAAACTTATCTCAGGCTTGTTTGCCGCTTACCCTCAATAACCTTTAATTAATCTCTCACTACGGAGAGGTACGGGAACGCTGGCGTCTCGGTTACATCGTCGTTTTCGCAACGCGTTTTAAGTATTCTTTTTCAAGCGGGGGATGAAAACGGGCTCGTATCTACGACGGGCTTGAGAAAATAGTACTTTATACTTCGCTATGAAAAATGCCAGCTCAATTCTTGGCCTCGACTGCAATCTCTATTATCTCTCCGTCTAGGAGCTAGTTATAAAGCTAATGTTCCTCCCCGGCTTATCTTCGAGAACAATAAAGATACAGGAGCCAA
Organism: Tenthredo distinguenda; assembly: GCA_947538915.1. NCBI lineage: Eukaryota > Metazoa > Arthropoda > Insecta > Hymenoptera > Tenthredinidae > Tenthredo > Tenthredo distinguenda. The sequence goes on from OX384531.1 coordinate 7,791,238, forward strand.
TTTAGCGCCGAAGAGTAAGAAAAACCAATTCGAAGGGCCAATTAGTATAAGGAAACGTCGAGCTGGAAGAAATATCGACTTATGAACCTAGTACAGCCCCGTATAACCGCGTGGGGGGTTTAGGGGATGTGAATTTTCGGCGGCTTTGAAGTTCCACAAGTACAAGACTACGAGTAATGTTTAAAGTTGGAAATTAGTAGTGTTGCAAAGCGTTTAAAAGATAAAACTTAACTTTTCCCATTAATACCTACCCCCGAGAATGGTTAGGGGTAGGTACACTTACTCGACCGCACTGCCTACTATACTGTCTACAAACCGACTCGATCGCATCTCTCCCTTTTACTGCTAACAATCGTGTAATCATTTAGAAAACTTTTCGAGTCACGAATTCGAGTCCCTCATTTCGAAATCTCGTACATTTCAGCCTCGTTAAACCCCCAGCTTTCAATACGTCGGTATTAATTAGCCCTCGCAACTTCGAGCCAACTACCTACATAGGTTCTACTTACTACGCATACTCACACCCGAGTACACCCCATTTCTACACGACTTGTTAGTCCTTATAGTTCGACATTTGACGTTTGTCGTTAGTCGTCTCTGACCGGCCTACAGCCCCGTTTGATGACCGAGTAACTTTGGCCTGAACCCTGCTGGACTACCTTTGAAATGGTTTACAAGTTGTCACGCACTCGCGATGTGTACGTCGAAATTATAGCCATTGGCGAAACTTCGTTGACATGGGTGGTCGTTTTTATCGTAAACGATGCCTTATCGACAGTTAGACAAAATTATAAGTAACTACGACTAGACGTTCAACTTTCACCAGGAACTACCTGCGTCGATTCAAGTTCTATTCTGATACGGTGCATAGGCCGAAGTTTTAACCATGTATTTTACTTCCCGTATGCATACGTAAACAATGATAGTTAACGATGCGCCGGACGCATCACTTTTACAAGGCTATTTCTAGCTCGTAAATTGTAATTATGTCGTATAAATTCATGCAGCGATAAAAAAAAAGTTATTGCGCCATCGGTGTGGATATTCGTTGTACACATGTGTATTTCGCGCAATGTTTTTTATTCGTTAATTACTTCCACCGGGAGGCCAAATACGTCGAATCTTAATCTCTGCCTCATTTTAGCACATTACGGAAATTCAAAAATCAATCGCTGAATATTTGCGCAAGTTTATTTATTTAGCATTATTTCTGTTCGTGGAATGATGATTATCGAGCACCTCGGCACTGGAGATTTTCCCATACGTATAGGAATTGAATGCGTGAGATTTTTATGAAGGGAGAACCCTGCTGGAATTTTGAAAAAACTCGTGTTCAAATTTTTTAATTTATTAAAAGAAGTCCAACGAAAAAATGCTCACTGAAACTTCTAGAGTATGCTAACACGTGCATCGAAGAAAAATTTCAACCTTCTGCAATGAAATGGTAGACGCATGAAACCTTTTGCAGAAAATTTCCTGCGCAGGCCCACGACCATATCGCAGGAATTGTATTACGCATTTTTTGATTGGATCTTCTTTAGTCATTTGAGAAAGGGAAAAACTACATTTTTTAAAACTTCAGTACGATCCGCCGTTGATAAGTAAGAAATTTAATCACTGATTTTCTGGGGATTTTATCGATTGAAATTATACGCTAATAAGTACATACCAATGTACCCTCTTAAATGAGTAAGCTATAAACTTTCCTTGGAGGGAAAAGCCACTTGAATAACGCGAAAATGCCTCGTTCATTTACTGGAACGTTCAATTCTCTGCTCATTTGGAAACCATTAATTAGCCCACGTAGCCTGCGGAGTCCTTGCGTAGCGATTGAGAAAGACTGGTGTAATCTGAGCAAGAAGGTAAAAGGATTTTACACGTATATATATAGATTATAGGTATATGTAGAGCTAAAGAGATACTACCACGTAGAACAGTGGTATAGATCGCGAAATAAACGGATATTTCGATAAAGACTTGTTCAATATTGGTGTCTGCGTACGTTTTCGAATTGCAAGTAAAAATTGTGAAATTCAAAATGGCGGTGTTTTTGGACGAGATAAAAACTGTCGATCTGCATGAATATTCACATTTACGGGATTTCGAAGTATCTTGTATGGAGAATTTTATGAATTATTACTACAGTTGGAGAATCGCATATAATATCATAGATGTTTTATTTCAAATAATTTTACGCGAGTACATTGTCGTTATTAAGTATTTATTCCATAACCATAATTCGGTAAATTATTATTGTTTCCTTCACTGATAATAATTCACAGAATTTTCTGTACAAAGAATCTACCTTCTTCTATACAAACGAACGTAAGAAGAGTAATTGATAGATCCGATCGACTTGGGGAACTTATTGCAATGAATGTCGATTTTTTTTCTATTCGAAGAGTCCCGTTATCTTGAATTCTACAATTTTTTACTCGCGATACGTAATAGTCAGCCCCGAAAATGTAGGAACACCAATTTAAGACGAGTTCTCATTAACATGCATCGAGCTATCAATTTTCTTGTTCCGCTTAACTCGCAATCTAGACAACTGTGTTCGTTCTATATCGCCAATTGATTTATTAATGGAGGAAAAACGGAGCTACTTAAATTCCGAAGCCGTATGTACTACATCCTTCGAATAATGACAAATATGTTTGTCGTTGTTGTTCCTGCGTTCAGTGATACGACAAATTGTTTGACGTCACCGTTACGGAATCAAATATGAAACCCTATGAAAAATTCATTTTCTAAACGCTATAAATGCCAAGAAATACCATTCCAGACCCACCTTTTATTCACGCCAATTAATTCCTATTTCCTAACGTTTTTTTCCTACCAATAACGAGCGCCCTCGATTATAAATTGACTTGAATTAAATGCAAATTAAGATAACATATATTTCCGGAATCTTAAGCGGAAATCCAATTACGAATCTGTAAATGGTTACTTTTGAAAACTCCAAATATATAGCAGATAATTCAATTTTTGAATCGAATGCCTCCAGCTGAATACGTGCAAGGTCTATATTCTCGCAGATGGCATTTCGCATCCATCGCCTATTTTTTCTTAATTGAAATCACCGGACAATTCTTTCAATCAATAATGCGCAGGCTCACTATAAATGGAATTTTGATTAAATTAATTGGCAATCAGGGTAATGTGAATTCGATACCTGATAACTAACAGGCGTATCGTATGGTCGATCCCCTAATCAATAGATGGAAAAAGTGTTCCCCACTTTTCTGTGGATAACGCAGCTTCTAAATGCAGTGATTTAGCATTCGTGCGGAATAAATTTGAGCAAAAATATTATCCACCTCTCTTGTAATTAGCGACGTCAGTTGAATTCAATTAAAGATTACATTTTATTAACGCCGATCAGATTCTATTTGTCGATGTAATTTTTTTCTCTTCCGTACCAATAAATTGCCCTCAATTAAATGCAAATCAAGATAATTTATATTTTGCGAAAACTCAATGGGAAAGCCAATTATAGATTCGAGAATCCCGATCTATACAGGTATAGCCTTGGGACGTTCGACGGGAAATACGCTGCAACGAGGTTCCCAAGATTCAAGAAAAATCCGAGATAATAAGTATAGATAAATTAATATATGTATCTCCCACACAGAAATAAAATTATATTCGTCTGGGAGAATATTATAGATTTCAGATCGCAGGACCAGTAGGAAAAGTGGGAGATCCGGGGTTAAGTTTTGATGGCCACAGTCGATGGCATGATATTCAAATGAACCAATATCGTCTGTTTTCTTTTTCAAATTAATTTCACCTTATATTCCCCCGGTCTTTACCTTCTGCCTTTTTATTCCACCAGCATATTCTCGAAGGGATATTAAAAAAATAATCTCAAAGCCACCATCCTTACATACAGATACGTGCCTCTGTGATTTTATACTAGATCTTGTTGGTAGAAAATTTTTTCCGAGAATAATTGCTCCTCTCCACTTATCATGGACGTAATTATATCTCTGATCTCTCATCGTCACACCTCAATAATCTCCGGTTATTAAAAAAAGATCATAAGGATTCAAGGAACGGATAAATACATCCATGATACATACTCAATGGAAACGAATACGCAAAAGAAAAAACTATTTCCAATCATCGATGTATGCACAGATGCATAATAATTCTCCAGCGAAGTGTTTATAGACCAACGATTCATACTACCTCTTTGATTCAGATTCGGATGCTGATACGACGTAGGTGTTGTTTTATACATCCGCGTAGGTGGATGCTGAAAATAATTCTGCAACCCCTTTCATGTATAATAAGGTAGTCGTACGAGTTACACACGGGGTTAAAGCATATCAAGGCAAAATATGTAAGCCGCATTTCTCTCCCGTGTAATATATTCGTCTGTAATAATGGAGTCACTTAAGAACTAACATTACCTGCTTGCAGTCGCACTGTTCTATACCAAGGTACACTATACGGTCTAGTTGGTTCTACAGACTCCATAACCTCGTGGGTAGATTGCAGAACGACTGTTTGCAGTTCCCAAATATAATAAACCCCACGGTTCTCAACCCTAGTCTTCATCTATTGTTTCCAAAACTTGTTATACACCTATCCTACACATGTATGCATATGTATAGATGCACGCATATATTCATCTACCAATAAATTAGCCACTGCTTCTACCTTACTAAATTAATATGGTTATATATACCTACTCATACGTCCAGCGAGTATTAACGGAGTTGAACCCTGAAATTTTCGAAAAAAGTCTCCCCTGCTTTAATTCGAAGATATAAGGATCGCTTTTCGTTGTTATTTGGATAGTGCTGTGTAGGAATAGGAAGTTATTGGTTTACAGTTCATATTATAGACATACATGCGTTTCAGCAGTGGAATAAGAAGGTGTTGGTAACCGTGGGTGAAATAAGACGTGTATAAGAGCGAGGAAGAAGAGCTTATTAAAATGCGAGGATATTAAATATCAGGTAAAGGATTCCGCAGTTTTTATTTCATATTTTATACCGATGCTAGAGCACCGTAGAAATCTTCTACGTTTTATATCCTTCAGCGCTGACACGATTGAAGAACTCGTAGGTAGGTATGTATGTAAACTTTTTCTTTAATTTAAGATTTTCCAATAATCTCGTTATTCCAGGACGGCCATATCTCGCGTAATATTATCATAAAACGCGAAATCCTATGAAAGAACTTGTTTCGGAATTACGCTTCGTATATCTATAATCCATTTTTCTTAATATAAAATTATAATTCCGTTCATGCATACATATATAGTTACATACACATATAATAGGTTATATACCTATCTGTATATGAATGTTATATTATGTACATATACACATATATATCCGCAGTATTACACAGGGAAAGACGAGGACCTTCGCCTTTGCAGACTCCAGTTTATTACAGAAGCGCGCTCGAGCGTTCCGCATTGAAATGATAATTTCCCAAGGACTTTATAATTCAGCGGGGGCAAAATGCCTCCGCGATTAGAGAGTTGAATAACTGTTCTGATTCTTATTATTTTTTACTCTATTCTTTTTTTTTTTTTTTTTTTTAAAGAAACTGCGCCCTTGCGGACGCTCGTTACATAGTCTTTTGCGATAATTCCAAGCTTAACTATGTTGCAATTAGAAACCTATATACGTCATAGGTCAGCGTGTCGCCGGGACATTTATATCCTGGAATAAAAGAAAAACAGGGAAACGAGAAAGTGGTATCAAACTGGTAAAGAACAGAGGAAAAAGTTTCACGTTAAATTCGAAGTGGCATTAGACCGACAAATTCGCGAATAAAAAAAGTTACGAACGACCAGACCAGACGCGACACGCGCGGTCAGCCAACTTCGCTAAAGGTCCGCGCATTGTTCATCGGCAAACAAAAGACTCTAACAGAGGTACAATCCGTGCTGATGATTATCCGGTGCTTAACGTTTCCGAAATAAAGCTAAAAGACAGTCGGAAAACAAACGGCGGACATATCAAACGAATAATAAAACGACGTATGCGACTACCTCAAAGCTTTTTGAACAATTTCGTTATTTAATTATCTAACCAATTACACTTCTTTGATGTATCTTTAATTATTTTGATAATCGCCAAGGAATCAATGACCAACGGTCAACTACTTTAATCGATACGTATGTACCTGTAGAATCGTCACACGCAACTGTGAACATGTTTCGCGTTATACCTAGTCGACCGCGAACGATCTATTGTGCGTAAACTCAACCGTACGAATGAATACCGTTACGTATTGTTCTATATCAAAGTATATAATGTATACACGTAAACAATACGTCCTGAATCCGGTGGTACACAGACGACAGGAAAGTAACGTGGGCCAATTAGGTGACCACAGTTAACCAGTGAACAGTGTATAGAATTGGCAACGGCTGCACGCAGTGAATCAAAAGCCTGGAAAAAATAAAAAAATAAAAAAATAAAATAAAATAAAATAAAAACACAGAAAGCTTGGCGAAAGTGTGCAGTTATTCTTCTTTCCTATATTAGGTATCATGAATATTTCATTTTCAACGCGAAAGAAAAATTTGGTTATTCATGTTATTGAACATTTGGCAAAGATTTCGTTTTCTCCGAATTGTTTTTCTTCATTTTTAGCCCATTTCGTATATACAGTGGGGTAATTTAATCGCGCGTTAATTGCTCTTTGGTCCGGATGAGTTTTCTCGCGGTCTGCTTTTTCACGTCATTCCAAAACTGTCCCTTAACTTTCCGGGACGAGATCGTATGTACGTTTATACATGACCGACTAATTCAAGCTCGGGACAACCCGCGTTACAAGAGTTTAATATCATACGTAGGTATATCGTAGAAATTTTCGAATTCAACACGAACATACATCTCAACCCCTAATTTATCGCCACCATAATCAAATGTCGGAAAAGTTTTACACCGGAATTTCGGGTGAAGGTTCTAAAACACTTTCACCGCGTGTTATAGATAATAATTGTTATAGAGGGCTGAAACAACGTCAGAGGGTGAGAATTTTTCATCGTTTCAAATTCCGTACTCGCAAATATTAACATTCATAATTAGACATTAATTTATCATTCTCACGGATGTAGTATATCTACATTTATCACACTTTTATTATATTTCATTATAGTCCGTGTGAAAATTAAATTTAAAATTTCGTAAACCCCTGAAAAATTGACATCAACCGGCCCAAATGTAGTTGATACTTTGCCGATGCAATCCCGCCTGGCAAATGTCTCGAAATTTCACCTTCTCTCAGTTCAGATTTAATCTTTTTTGATCATAGACGCAAAACTATGAGGCAATTCTTCTAATACAGCCACGCCTTTCCAGCGGACGGATAAAATTGTAAATCTATATCGTACGTTTGAGATTGATATATGGGAAAATTGTGAAAATAATTTGAAAAAAATATAAGTGTCTCGTGGAGGTGGAAGAATGATGTAAAAAAGCATCGATCAAATCCGAGATGATAAGGGTCAGACGTCAGTCGATGTGACACGGAAGACCTCCTATGTTTTAATATGCAAAGAACCCGAGCAGTAGGCCGTTAAGGAAGGTGGAAGGTGGAAAGTGGAACATTCAAGGCGGAAGAAAACGCTTTCACTTTAATTATTGGTATCGATTGCAAATACCATAGGCAATACGACGACCTGTAAAATGAAACGTAGCATAAAATCGAGGGAGATCGCGCACCTTCTCATTCCGCCATCCTAGTACCTCGGGGACGATTACGATCGGATGCAGTCAGCCCATGTAGATATGTGGGTACGTACCCACCTATCCACCTATCTATCTATAGCACTAGGAAATTCTCCACAAGTCTAACATACAGCACGACGTCATTACGATCCTGCAACTTTGCAACGCATGAATATTGGAAAAGTTCTGGTTCGGAGGTAGAAGCCGTGCGCTAACTCGGTATGCATGTATGGTGGTGTGTACGTACGTACATAGCTCTCGTTTGTCGGCTCAATTCATTTGTTTCCACTACAGATTTCAATTCTACATTCTCATTGATTGTTTCATACCATTCGGAAACCCAGTTATTAAATATACTGGAAATACCTGCAGAACTAGGCTGCACACTGCACCCGCTCCAATTTCCATCCCTCCGAGCCTCTGTAAAAATCCACCTGTGCGTACCTGGCTATCTATCTACCTCTTGTTTACACATGTTTACAGATTCATGTAGACACGTGATTCTGCACTGCATACTCAATATATACATATATATGCATGTATATGTATGTATGTGTATATTTACAGGACGTGTTCACGTGTGCGTATTGTCCGCCTATGCGGATAGCTACATGTATGCAAATGCATGGATACGCATAGCGGGGAGGTAGGTGTAGTTTTCCTACAAGGCTTGCTAGATTAAAGTTCCTAACGGTGGAAAAGTTTTATTATTGGAATATGGCGTAGATGTATATTTAGTACACGTACACTAACCGTCCGCGGGGTAGGGAAACGGATGTATCGTTACTTTGACGAAAACTTGCAATTTTATTGCCTGCTAAGAAAGGCAACACGATCTACTCACGTGACCTAAGCTTAATAGTGTGAAATAATTTGTACCGCGAGTAGGCATGAACTGATTTTGAAAAAGCCACGTGAACATCTTGGAATTATATCCATAAGTGAAGATCCTTTTCTCGCTGATTTTCAGATGTAATGTCAAAAAAAATTCGTAGCTTTTCTAGATTCAGAATTTTTTTTCTGGCGATTTATCTTCAATCATCTTCCTAATTTGATCATAATGGATTCCGATGGATGCGTATTCTAGAATTATTCCAATTGATGGAAAAGATTTCATCGATAACACCGAAGAACATGACATTTTTTTTTGTCTGATATTAGTATTCAATATTGCACTCGGTTTTGGACAACGTTGAATATTTTTTTACATTTTCGAACGTTGAATGGTCGCGTGAATTTTTTTTCTCGGAGTTCAATAAAAAGGTACATCCATTTCGTTATAGAATATTCACCGTCCAGAACCGCGCTAATTACAGCTGATTGTACCGCCTGCGTTAACTCGGCGAATCTCTTCCACCAAATGAATTTTTCATTTTTTTTTTTCTCTTTTCTTCAACTCCCATTGTCCAATAGACCGCATGATAGACTAGATCTACTAAATCACTTTAAAAGTATTATCAGTCGGCGTCAAATCCGGCAAAGTGACAGAAGCAAAACTTTTCATAAGAGCGAAAAGAAGACTGTGCCATTCTTTCGATTCTTGACCAATTCTGTTACTGAAATTCGTGAGTATAGGGACACCCATGCCTAATCTAAAGCCATAAACTGGAAGTGAGAAGATTTAGGAACAACGATCGAGGTGAAACACAAAATCCGGGGACAAATACAATCGATTCTTATTCCTCGATACTGAAAACTGAAACAAGGCTCTTTTCCCGTTTTTTTCGTTCTTCTATATGAAATATTTCGGAAAAGTGGACTCAGCCGATTCCGGCGTAACGCCCTTTATAGAATCTCTAAAATTGACGCCTTAAGGGTGACATCCTCCCTAAAATTTTCACGATGAAATTGGGTTACATTGGCATTCTGAATTTCTATCAGTTGGCGTTTGAAATTGAATGAGAACTATTACTCTTCTTGATTTTTTTTTTTTTTTCTTTTTTGTTTTCTTTTTCGTTCTTCTCCCGAACCAACAACAGCCGTTGTTGTATATTTGCCGAGAGAACTGGCGTAGTCCTTAAATTTGTATCGAGGAGCGCGGTTGAGACACGTGGAACAGGAGAAATGTTTCAATGGCCGACGTTCGTGGCCTTAAATCACGGCAAGTCGAACGCAGGATTCCTGTTCGTTCGGTTGCGTGCTCCGCAATTCCTTCCAGCTTTATCCAGGGTCGAGGTAAAAGGTAGGTATATAGGTGTACATATGTATAGGAAATGGGGGTGAACTTGGGGCGAGTCGATAAAAGAATTACTATAACGTCATTCTGGAAGCCCTGGACCCGGGACAATGGCTGAAGAGAATAATAGTGATAATAATGATCATAATACCTACGTCGGTATGAATATATATCAGCGGAATTTCAGGGGATACAAATTCTCTCCAAAAGGTGAGAATTACGGTAGAATAAAAGACCCCATCCTTCAAGCTCCCGTTTGAACCATTTACCTCGCTTCTAAAATCCTTGCGTATACTGCATCTCGTAACGAGAATTTCTTACGATGTTTTTAAGACCTCGCAGGCACTCCGGATGGGATTTTTAATCCAATTGCTATCCGACAAGTGACGCGGAGCCTGCGCTACGCATTGTCCTCGCAATGCTGATTTCGCACTGAGTTTATACATTTCTTTTTTATTCGCTCTCTTATTGAGCTTTGTAATCGTAGTTCTTCGGTCCTTCAGCGTCCATTCTTCGATTAGCGAAAATCTTATGAATTCTTTTTCTGATGTTTTCACGATCGGATATCGGCACGTAATAAAGTAACGAGGAATAGAAAACGAGTTGTGAAAATTCATAGGAAAAAAAAAAGGATAAAAAATTGCCCCGGCGTTGCCGTTTGCGAAAACGCCTATAACTTTGCCGAGTGAGGCGCGTATATGAAACACGTGTATCGCGATGCGATGAAATCGTCCGAATCGCGCGCTACACGGCTATAAAACGTTTGAATGCGCCTCGCTTTTCATGCCGTTCGCAAGCCCGTTTAGTTCGGTTAGCCCTCGTAAACTGAACACTTCTCTGGCCGGGCAGTTCTCGCCTCTATCTATATTGTGTATAGCTACGCATACGGCATAGCATAGGTATACCTGTAACCTGTAAGTGTCGCGTACCATGTATGTATGCGTTCATAAACCCATTTGAAGTGGTTCGAAATAATGGAATGGCGCTTAACTCAAAGCGACGCATTTCAAACCCGACCAAAAGGGAAGAGAGATGATAATATTTGAGGTAGAAAAAAGGAGAGAAAAAATCACTCCACCTCACTTTTGGGGGAAGAAAAGTAATTTCGTGAAAACGCATTTATTTCAAGAATAACCGCGCATCTTCTCGGTCCATATACTACGGGGTGACATCTATCGTTCGTTCGATGAATGAGCTTGAAAATGGTGCCAATTCTTTTTCTTTCTATTTTTCTTTCTCTCGTTCCTCTTTTTTTTCCATTTTTTTTTTTTTTTTTCACTTCTTCTTTCAGATGCTGCAAATACGTCTTCTACCAGCCTCGATAAAAGGTAAAACCTCGGATAAAATTTATTCGCTCGATCATACGCGGCTAAAGTAACTCACTCCGCGGTTTCCACCCTTTCTGGGTTCGGAAGCACCCCCAGCTAGCCGCCATCTTTGAATCGGACGATTCTCTCGTAGCCGCCGCATCTCCCTTTGTCCGATAAAAATTTAATCTCGTGATCTCGGACTCTTGGTGGTCGCAAATTACAACTTTCTCCGTAGGACGAGGACCGGAATGAGGACAACCACATCTACTTCGTCCAACTTTCCTTCACAAATACCCACTCAACCTTTTACCTCTTCGGCAGGAACTGCGAACCTGTAAAAAAAGGTAAAACCGGAAAATGGTTGGCACGCCGTTTCAGCACAACCACTCTAAGTATCATCGTAGTTCTGAACGACCGGTGACTCCTGCACTGTCACGGACAGATATACGTTCGACGAATGAATTTTATTATTTTTCCAGTCATTGTTCGCAGTTGAATGGATAAAAAGAGAGAGAGAGAGAGAGAGAGAGAGAGAGAAAACGCGGAATATTTATTGTCACCATTTCCACGCTAGGTGTATGTAGTTATGTAGGTCATCTACATGTATGGATCTATACATATATCCAGATATTCATATGCCAAGGGATGAAGAAAGGAGAAAAAAAGAAAAAAAAATGGAAGATCAATGCTCAGGAATTTTTCTATTCGTATTTTTGCAAAGCTCGTGCGAATCGCAATGCGATTTTCCGACGACAATTATCTGGAACGTGACCGTGGCCATTGCCACATGAATCAAACGGATTGATTTCGTTAAATCAACTCGGTGAAAACATCGGGTGCAGGAAATTCTTCGGCCAAGTTTCTTCTCTAAAGTGCATTAAAGGAGCAGAGAAAAGGAGGAACGAGAAAAGCGATTTTCCCCCTTCACACTTGGCGCGCAACACATGGCTACCCATTTAATATCTTGTCCTGAAACGTTCTTTTTCACAATTTTAGCTTCACCTTCTCAGGCGTGACCTACCCCGTTTCTTCAGGGCGCGAAACAGAGTGAAAAAGAGATAAATAGATACAGTTTATTATGCTCAGAGATTACCTACACTCCCCTTATGTCAGCCCCGAAATACGTAGAGGTACGGTTTGAAAAACTTATTGGACATGTGAAGGCGACGCAGAAAGCTAGTGTCAAAAATTTTTCACATCAAAAAATGTGAAAAGAAAAAAGAAAAAAACATTAAATGAAATTAGGATCCCTCTTTTATTATACACCCCGCGATTTCGGCGGCTTGGCGAAACGCGTCGAGGCTCGATAGGGTCGAGAGTAGGAGCTCGGCGATAAATGAAAAGGAAGAGTTTAATCGGATATATGCGAGTTGAAATAAAACATAGAAAAGCACCGAGAGCCGCCTCCTAGTGATCGCGGTTGTTATCTTTAGCTTAGGGTTGACTGCCGTCGCGTAGGGTCGCCTCGCGGACGTTGGAAAGAGAGTGGCAGTCGGGTATGGTGTCCCTGCATCCCTGGGAGGGTCGAACCCTTTCCACAAAGGATGTAAGGTAAATCCTGCCATTTATCGTACCACCCTCGCTTCAGGGTTCCTTGCGTTTCTCGCCTGGACCGCCATAAACGTAATGCCGGTGCCTCGCACCGCGGCTGGTGTTCTACGACGGTTATAATACCAACTTCCGGTCAAAACTGAAGTTTAATCGAAACGGACGACCTCCGAGGATTCTTAAACCGGTGAAACACACATGTGGTCTTGTACAGCTGATAAATAATAATTCCTTTAAGTAATGCTCATCGAATAGATAAGCTTTGCTCGTGTGATGATAACAAATCGCGATACGCTAACGAGGGCAGTGATTTAAGCCGGTTAAGACAGCCCGGCACTCCTCAGCTTCTCTTAGACTGTCAGAAAGTCGTTGAGAATTCCGTTGAATAGAGTGGAAATTCTAATCAATCATTGAGCATGAATCTCCATGCGCACCTCGGCGAGTTTGACAGTGGCAAACTTTCGAATTCAATGAAAACTTTGACGTAGCCTATGGTGCAGCGATCGACGATAAACTTATCTCAAATTGTAAAACTGAAAAGCTGCGCGACGGTCCCCTTAGCACCTGATAAATATCTAGGTACTCACTGAAATGAAAAGAGAGACTCGCCCATCCCTCTTTATACGCGAGGGGTAATATTTCACCCTTCACGATTCCTACCGCATTCACATACATATCCATATGGAGATCGAGGCAGGAGATTAACCTCTAATCACGTTCCATTCATTTATTTGTTACAGGTAAGGATCTAAATTTCGCCAGTAACAGCGTGGGTGAGTTGAACATCTAACACATTTGAAAATAACTAGTTGAACATACAATTATAGGTTTTCCGTGAAGTTACATTATTTGAGGAATAAAAAAAAACAATAAGAACAAAAAAAAAAGCTCTCCATTGACGTCGTTGCCGTAAAACCAACTCCGCGGTGATTACTTTCGCGGAATATAATCAACTTCCATTGCCTGCGGTGCAAGCTTACAGCTAATCGATGTATTAAAAAAAATGATTAAAAACCGAATTGAATAAAAAAAATTGTTCAAGAAATGAAATTTCGTTCGTTATTGAATCGACTATTTTATATACATATTTTTTTTTCTTTCCGACTTGGGTAAATTTTTACAACTGTATGTTCAACTACGTTATTTATTTTTCTCTATTTTATTTTCTCTTCTCCGCGTCGTGGATAATATAATATAGTACATGAATCTTGATGTGATGTGAAAACTAATTCCGCGGTCTTCCCATTATCGCATGCATCTGTAACTTAGATTGTGTTTTCACCCGCTGAGTTCGCTACGGGTAGAAACGAAAAAAAAAAACCAAACAAAACGTAAAAAAACAAAAAAAATGGAACTTTCTATTTTCTCTTAACGTCGAGTCGTTCGGTGTTCTTTCGGTACCCTTTTCGGGATTCAAAATGGAACCTGAAGGGTGACTGAGGTGGCTGAAGGGGGAGATAAGGGCGGCAAATTGCAGGCAATCTGGTTGATTAGGCTCCTCGGGAGTAATCCGACGTGATCCAATGCGACTCCGGAGGACAACGACGGGGACGACGACGTAGACAGGGGCTCACGGTGAGGATGAGGATGAGGATGAGGATGAAGATGAGGATGAGGACGCGGAAAAGCAGTAGGTCGGCGGATTTTGTAACACAGAGAAAACCGAAGTATCAGGCGAAACGAGGAACCGTCTCTTAGCCTCTCAAGATGCTTCCGCTAAGAGATTAGGTCAGGTTAGGATCAAGAGAAAAGTCTTTTTTTTGACGAGCATTTTATCGTCATTGCGCTTAAGCCGACTTATAACTTCCTCCCCGCGAAAGGATGCCTCTATGGCATTTTTTCGACGATAAAACTTTTCCGTACCGTTTCCAACCCCTACGTATATACCTATATAGATGCATATAATATATTCGAGGATAAATTTTCAAGTTGAACCTCGCGGGCCTAAGAAGCTATATAAGTTTTGAAAAATTTCTTTCCTTATTCTTTTTCATATAAATTACATTTTTTTATTCAAATCTTTGTTTCCCGACCATGGACTTCGACTCAAATTCGAAATTACTGCCAGACATTATATTCAGCGAACGAATCTAGCTTGGATCGAAATTACTCGCACAGCTTTCGAACCGAATCGCTCTCGCGTGCCGAATTCACAGTATGGATTGGATAAATATTTCACAAACTCATGACAAAGAGGTTATCGGTCTAGACAGAAGATTCAATAATTGTGACAGGCTTGATGTCAAGTCATCACGAAGTTCCGAACACTCTGCACATTCATCGACCGGAATTCATCCAGCCCAAGTAAAGTTTAACGAATGGCTCGATGATGATCTGGGCCTGGTCGTTAATCCCGGTATAAAACCAATACCGATAAATAGTCGGAATGATAAGGTTGTGTCTACGCTAATTGCCAGAATCTGCGAACCAACATTGCAAATGAACATTCGACGGTTCTGTGCCGAGTCAGTCTTTCAAGTTCACTCGAAATCATATGCCGAAAGCTGTAAGCAAGAAGAGTCTGGTTTTCACTCAGCCTTTGAAATGTACTGCGAAATTGCGATTATTGCGATTATTGCGATTATTGTCATATCGGTTTATCACGATGTCTAACTTTAATTTGGAATCGTAGTTCAATGACTAATCGAATTTATGACGTTCCGGTTCTCGGAACGGAGTCTTATTCAGATAAAAGCATCTCTCCATTGATACAAGGCGTCTGCGAATTCCATATCTACATGTATACGTATCAATCAACTCTTACTACTTTATACTTACACATGCGAGAATTGGGTGGAATGGTGGTCGTCATTTAGCAGAGAGTGATTAAACCAACGTATGTAGATCAGCATACTGTGCCAATACTGTCCTAGCGACTAGTGCTAATTCGGGGCTGCAGATGCTAGCCACTTAGTGGACCGTATTACTAACATGCAGTGACAGCCCGTCGTCGACGCATCGGTTAATTGACAGACTTTGTGCGACTTTGTTAATGGATCTAAGCTATCGACAGATTATTTTCGTCTTTCTGACTCGATGAAATTGAGGTAATCGGTTTCCCTTGATCTGCTTTGCAGCCATCGCGTGAAGAATAATTGATGAGACATCTTTCAGCGATAAAAATAACTTCTCGGCTGATTATAATGTATAATAAGTTTTCTCTAAAGCTTAAAATATGAGAAAAACAGAGAGATCTGAAATTTGGAAATAATGCCAGAGAGTATACGTATAAGATAATAATGTGTAGCGTTTATTACACTTTTCAAATTTACATGGATATGGGTACTATTTGTGAATTCCTGAATTTTTCATCACGCTTTTATAGTATGGTCACAATTTTCGTTCGCCCTCTTTTAGTTTACTCGTAATTTCCAACTACATTTCCCTCGGATTTTTTCTGGGGCCGTAATTACGTCAATTACTTATAAGCGGTTCACGTTTCGATAAATTATTACAGTGACCCAGCGTTTTCTGAAACTGTGGCTATGGTTATTTGTAGCCAAAGACTATTTCGGACTATTGGACTATCTTGTAAAGCGATGATTCTTTCATCGTTGATTGTAAAATGAGGAATATCCACCGGCTATTTTTCGCAGGCCAAACTGATTGTGAGTGGCACAGATTTCCGTACAATAATCGTTCCCAAATACGCCTGGAGTCACGAATGAGAAAAAATATAGAATGAAAAGAAAAAATCGAATAGCGAAATAATGCCGGTGAAGAAAGCAGGGGAAAATATAAAAAAGAACGGAAAAATCGTGATGAGCAAGAATACAGCAAAGTGTATCCATCGATTCGTACCGTTCAACGAGTCGTGGAAGTACTGTCTAGTCCGGCGCGGTGCGTTGTTCGGAAATCCAGGAAACAGATATATACGTCGGTTTAGGTTCGTGTTTTCTTCATGTTTTACCTGTCGTTTTCGCATTTCTCTCAGAATTTTTCCTCCTTCAAAAGCAATGCATTTAAATTATTTCTAATGGGGCTGCTTTTTCAATTTACATTGCCAAATGGAGGGCTGGGAGCTTCAACTTCGCCTCGTCAGCTTCGCTAAAAGCTTGTTGTCCCGGATCAACGCTGCCTCGATTCATAAGTAGAATAAAAACGAGCTCTTTTCAAACGAAGAACGTAAACGACTGTTGTTGCATGTGTTCATACAAGCGCGCATCCGTTCCTTTGTTTCTTCTCCATGGACGCATTTTTGAGTTTTTTATTTTTTGCCTTCTGTTCCCTTTTTTTCTATTTTTTTTTTTCTCTTATTTAAGGACTTCTGAAAGGGAAAGACTTTTTTCCTCCAATTTCGCTGACAAGTTCCTTTCATATCAACCACAACCATATCATCTAACTCGATACCATATTATTGATTGGTAGAATTCTTGAGTCAACTTCAGTTTATTCCTTATAAACCTACAGTCAACCAATGACGAACGGTCTCCGAATTCATGTTTACCGGACAAATATTCGAGACACTTTTCTGGTAACTTATCATACCCCAGGGCGTAACGAAACTACCTCAATATATCTATCATCGTGAGTCAGTCGAATCGTTCATTCGACCGTTTCTCCTAGGTCCACATCTATCGTACTACATACATCGTTTCTAAAACGGGCTTACCTAATGGAACATAATACTATATTATATGTAAGGAAATTCGGCCTTTTGATTAATCGCAGACAAGTCTTACGGACACGACAGTCGCCTCGTCCGCTTGATGGGTAACAAGGAGAAATGTCCAGTATGAAAAGATTGGGTATTCGTGTACACAAGCGTCTAACAAACATTCAATTATCGTTATTAAACCCTTGCGAAATTGTATTAAAAAAATATTCCTCGGGCTTCGAAATACGTTTTCTATTTCTGGTTTAATATACGTGATGAACGACAAGAGGGAACTGGCGTGAGAACAAAGAAAAATTGAACCAGAGACGGGTACAGAGACCTATGATAATTCGTTTTCATTGTTGAATAAAACGCCGACAAAAGGGGCTTCGACTATAAGTGCCCCGATGTCAAAGGGTGAATTCACAAGTGAAATTCGTATATTGGCACTCGGTTTTTCCGCAGGAGTTTCTGTCAACTTTTCTTCCTTTTTTTCATTTTTTTAATCGCAAGGACATCTGACAGCGACAAACGAATCCCGGAGGTTTGATAAAGTCCCTCTTGATTCGAAATTTGTCACGATAATTCTTAGCTACGAAAATTATTCCTCGGAGGTTGTATGTACTTACAGTCTGCGTTATAGTACAGCGAGTTAACAGTCATTGAAACCTTTCCTTGATCTTCCATCCCACCCCTAATTCTTCCGTCGTTTCTAACGATACTTACTTCGAGATTACAGGGGCTATGTTCCACGAGGAACAAAGACCGTCAAGTGGCTCCAAGTCGGTAAGAAAATTTGATTAATAATCAAAAAGATCCTTTGTGGCAATTTGGTTTAACCGCGATGCATTCGGTGGCATAGAATTTGAATAGAAAAAAAATTCAGAAGATTATTTAACCTAATACAAAGATAAAGATTTGAAGACAAATAGGTCAGGGAAACGGGATATGCTTGTCGAACTAGCCAAGCCGAATTGGGAAAGAAACAGAAAACGTCTAATAAAGTATCCTTGAGGTTGTATATACACAGGTTCGATATTCCTCGAGGGTTGGGTTAGGAGGTTAAACCTACAAATAAAATTTGTACACCCTTGTTTGGCGTACAATCCATATATATATATATAGTCTATATATATATGACAACTATTTTCTTACCCATACCCATGCCTCGGCCAGCTAGGTATACCCTCTCCTCGAGAGTCCTCAACTTTTCACTTTCGTCGTGGATCGAACTATTCGACATCATTCCGTGGCAGTGTTATCAAGATAGGTATCGGCCAGATTTAGGACTTTGTGAGATAAGGCTTTATACCCGTAAGTCGGGGATTCCCAGCCTGATATCCGCATCCCTTTCTCGCTTTCTACAAACATACAGGGTGTCCTGAATACCATTATACTAGTTTCTAACACCACCAAAGTTATTTTTACAATTTTGTACGAAATCCATTCCCTTATAGTTTGATACAAGAATTTATCTCGTCGACTCCCCAAGAAAGATCAATCGGTTATAATTGCCGTGATCAGTGATGAGTCCACTTAATGATAAACAACGCGATTCTCCGTGAAAATAGACGCTCTGAAAAATATATTCAACACTGATGAATTATTAACAAGCCAATCGGAAATTCAAACTATTTTCTTACTCAATTTAGAAATTTTCTTTTGGAACATCAAATCAGGTTAGAATTCATCTGATGTGGTACTAGGACACCCAGTATGTGTATGGATATAATAAAATACGACATATATATATAAATGTAACATGTAGGACACGCGGAGCCGTTCTCAATCTTCTCATTTCTCTGACAGACGAGACGGTCGAGCTGGTAGATGGGTAGATATATAGAGTTAGATGTAGCTAGTGATGGACATGAATCGTGTTCGAAAGTGTTCAAGATTGTTTCTTCCAAAATAGAATCTAATTGCTTTTGTGTATAACTTTCGTTGACTTTCACTGTTCAGTTCAGTTGATATAGCCTGCGATTCGGGTAGGAGAATGAAATATGACAAGGCATCGTTTACACGCTTTTATTATTATTTTTGTATACTATACCCATGACAGTCAATTCTTTATATAAATAGGAGAATACTTAAAAAGCCAGGGTAGTGATAGTGAGTTTTCAATGCCGTGAAAATTGCGCTTTTGTTGGATCCATCTCTGGTCTTTATGTACGGGGATTTATGGCCCCCGAAGGACACGCGTTTTATTGGCGAATCCTTCTTTAAGGTCCTTTAAGGTCCTTTAAAACGCGCCCGTCCCAATAAAATTAAAGCACACTTGACGGTGCCAGTTTTTCTTCCCTCTGGCGTGCACGAAAAAAAAATAAAGCCCTTGTCTCCTGTTCCCGAACGCCCGCGCCCCCAGGATGTTGGCGGAATTTTTTTTTCTTTCTCGCTTTGTGCGGCTTTGCGGCAAATCAGAAATGGTGTTCGGCTTGGCTTTGGTATCAAAGGAAGTATGATTCGCAACGGATACCCTCTCACAACGTCAAAGGCACAAGAATGTGCGAACATACACAGGTTCGCTGGTGTCGCTCAATCGGAAAAACAACTTGGCCTTAATTCTAAATTCACTTCTCGTGTTCGCCCCGTCCTTACCGAAGAACGCCTCTCTCCTTGGCATGCTGGAAAAACACAATTCCAAATCCCGGTATGACTTAAGAATGAGACAAAATTCCAGCCACCAAATACTGACCCATACGTTTCCACGCTTGGACACAGGACGAGATTCCAAGAATTTTTGCCCATCTTAAAGTCTACGTTCCTTGAAACGCATGTAAGAATTTTTCTCACAGCAAACAACTAGTAATCAGAAATATGAATAGAAAAGTAGAGATCTCTTAGTACTGTGAAACATCATACTCTTGTATAGATCGTCCTTCTTTGCCTTTACTTACTTCCTGTTGCGGGGTGCATTCGGATCTTGGTAAAAGTCTCTTCCAGTTGAGCGAATATCAATCTTATGTATCCAACCTTCCATGGCGTCCAGTTTCACGGTTCAGGATTATCCATCCATTTTACCGACTTCACTGGTACTCCTCCCTCAGCTTCGTGCCTTGAAGTTTCATAGCTTTGAAGACTGGGATAGGTCGTCTGCTTGGGTTATCCACTCAGAAGCCGTAGTCTCTTAATCGGGTAGTTTTTCCATCTACCTATATTAATTCTACAGCCGCCTATCCGTCCGTGAAATTTCACGTCCCAAGATTCTGAAATTTACATCAACTGAACGGCGAGTCTTTTTAGGTAAATGTCCTTCCGTATAGAAACTTGTATACCTACTAGAGTCCCACATTTTTCTACATGCCTTGGATCTCGGGATGAAATTCCACTCGGATACTGTCCTGTCTTTTGTGACCGCAACGTTTATCCCTGGTTCGCGAACGCGGAACGAAAAGAAAGTCCCTGATTCACTCCCGCAATTCACCAATCGATCATGGCGTCCGGCTGGTTCCGGCACACTTCTCTAAGGTTCATTATACCAGTCTTACAATTAGCAAGAATCCATAAACTCCGGTGCACGCGAGGAGAGACGTGCGATCTATGAGACTCTACAAGACACCTAACTCCTCCGATACCATATCATGCTGTATGTAAGCAAACGTCTCGATGTAACGATATTCGTAACCGAAGGAAATTCTGCATTAGCCAATATGTTGCTTTTTACACACATGCATGCACCTTTAACCACTCGCTATTCAAGATCCACATCCTGCACCTTGGTGTACCGCGTTGCAATTCTCTGCTCTCTAAGAACGGAGTAGCAGATAAGCTCCTCTCCATGGGCTTATGCCATGTCAGAACTCCTTCTTTTCGGTACGAAGTATTGAAAAATCTGCCTTTCTCAGCGACCGCTTTTGTAGAGAGAGGCAACCGTCTCGTGGACTCTTACGAACTATCAGTCAGGATTTTACAAAGATGGTAGCACATTCACAGCACTACTCCGCATCCTCGAAGATGTCGTATTCTATCGCAGGTGAAGTCGGATTCTTGAGCCATTAAAGACTAGCAATCGATTCGAGTTTCATTGTCATTTAAAATAGATCCTCGTGGGGTCGAGATCAGCGAGTGAAGTGGAAGAAGTCCTGTTTGTCATTTTATCTGAAAATGTGAAAAATGCATGTTCCTCCTCGTTTCGGAGCTACGAATACCGTGTCTTGTCTTTGGCGTGAAAATGTGGAACTATTGAACGTTACTTCGCAGCGGGCTTACAAAATATCTCCATAAACTTGACGAGCCCCATTCTTCAGGTTTCTAAACTAAGAGCACCTTTCCAGTTGAGAAAGGTTTTTACAACTTGCATAAAAGTTATATAGCTACGGACGCGTTGATCCTATCACAACTCGAGTAGGGTATCACGCAGTATACGACCTCTGCTTTCCTAAAACCTTGTGTAACCGTCTACTTAAGCTCACCTATGGCGTGCGGAAATTTGACCGTATCTCTCACGTCCGTAAATCCCGCTTCTGGATGACTACGGCTAGACTGCTAGAGCATCGCTTAGCATTATACGCTGTTACGCGCTCGTGCAGAAACTCCTTATCGACGGGAGCCTCATATATAAACGGTGAAAATCAAATTCCTCCTAGGCTCCGGCTTCGGAGGGCGTTTGGTCGTGCCTCGCTTCGCAAAGCGTCACAACTTCCGCTGTCACCTTGTCTTGGTCCAAGGATTTTAAAACTTGTTATCTCGGGTCCCGTATGAAAATTGGAAAAAAATATAGCCTCGCGATTTACTGAGTATTAGAAAACTTACCGTGATTTTTATTCAATTTAGAAGAATTTTTTTTCAACAACAGCCATTAAGTTCTCCTTCCTGTTTTTATTTTTATTTTATTTTTTCTCCCTGCTTGATTTCTTTTTCGCAGCCTTTTATCATGCGCCCTTGGCCTCGGTTCGGTACTTTGAAATCTCTAAACTATTAATGCTCAAAGGCTCTTTCGTACGCTTGGGAAAAATATAATCATATAATGTAATGTACGCTTCTAACCGGCATCAAAGTCTACTTTATGCATTATGTTTTCGAGCCAGGTCTTCGTATAGCAGTATTTCGTCGTTTCACTTACCTTTAGCTGATCGTCTTGTATTTCCACATCAACCCACCCATTCCATGCATCACATCTTTTGTTCTATTCTCTTTCTAGCACTGCAGACAGATATTGTATTACATACTTTCATCTCACGGTAAAAGCTGGCGAAACTACAGAGTATTACTATCCGTTTCTATTGCAATTATGATAACCATCTTCATAATCGTCGTTGATATTATTTTCCATACCATATTTGTATATAGTAATTCATTTCTTCGCTTCCATCACCGTTATATGTGGTTATTAAATTCACAGGGAGATATTCGCTACCTCGGAAAGCCGCGCGGCATGAGCAGAAGAGATTTCTTATTTTATCCAGGAAAAAATTCGCAGAGATTCGTCGTCTAATGATTTCGTCAATTTAGAGATCTCTCGCGCGCCTTGATACTCGTCGCATTTCTTATTCCCCGACGAAAATAACGAAATAATAATAATACGATGTATCGAGGAACGGGTAGTCGGGGGATACACACGCAGACGTATTTTAATACTATCGGGAAATTCTTAATTCCCAGGAAACTCTGAGGCTGAATAATCTTCGAAATTGGATTACAATAAGTCAAGATACTCCGGAAAGTTTCGTTGTTCTATCATCCACCTCTATAAACCCATAATGCAGAGTAAACTCGGTATAAAGGGAATTATTACTGGGAAAGTTGGACGGCACCATTTCTTAACCATATATGGTGAATGAAAAATGCATAAATGGTACACGGAAAAGATACATCTGGTGGCACCTAGAAGGTGACAAGAATTCAGTCCAGTGCCAAGATTTCACCTCGAAGTACTATCGTTTTGTGAACTCACAAAGTTTTTCATTAAATTTCAATTAGAGCGGGAAAAAAATTTTCCGTCGAGCCATCCTTGGACTTCAAAGATTCTGCGTAAAAATTACCCAAGAGTTTGACAACCCCGGGGGGTTTACTCAGACAAATTTTCTATTTTTATTTTCC
This sequence comes from Tenthredo distinguenda, assembly GCA_947538915.1. Lineage (NCBI taxonomy): Eukaryota > Metazoa > Arthropoda > Insecta > Hymenoptera > Tenthredinidae > Tenthredo > Tenthredo distinguenda. The sequence continues at coordinate 7,814,611 of OX384531.1, forward strand.
GGGGAAACTTCGCGGCGAAAAAAAAAATTTCGGAGATTGATTTTATCATTTTTCCGAGCTGGGAGAGACTAGACATCTCCTTTTCTTCAAATAGGTCAGCTCTGTCTTCGCACACTTTATTTTACCTATTATTTTCAGTAGCCATGTAAACCTGGGGATTGTCAGCTCATTTTTCTACCCATATGAATTGACTTACCCTACAGGTTGACGTACCAAACTACTTCCGCCTGTATACAGATTCTAATCAAAACGTTAGCCTAAATAGATATCGTAAGGGAAGCAGGTTGGATACTTTACATGACAGACGACCTGTCATAAAATTCGTGACCAAATTAGGGTTCAGAGCTGATCGCGAAGCGAAGGTTTTACAATTTTGTCAACTGTTTAGCATGCCTGAATTAATTTGATGTTTTTTTTTTTCTTTCAAATCGACTGGGATATCAGAAACTCGAGGTTTTATTTTCCCCACGAGCTATTCCTATAGCTGCAGTAACGATGTGTCAATTTTTGTCGACATTGTCTACACTCTGGTGACAAAGGGCAAACTTTCCATTGTCATACGCCACGAGTTGCAGGTGGCTAGTTTTTGCGTCACCGCAAAGATGACGGGCATTGTTCAGTGATTGATGACGTCAAACTGAGAGAAAAACTTGAGACAGTAATGAGGAAGTTCGAAACTCATTCTCGACTATAGCAATCTGTGAAACTGAATTAGCAATACCTCTCATCAGTCGACGGTTGTAATATCATATTTGATTGAATTCTTGAACAGATATCGATGTACAGGCATTATCTTCGATAGCAGAGTATCCATCATGTTTAGAAGTTCGTTAGTTGATAGCATTTGCATATAATAATAATACCCCTGCCGAGTAGCAGCTTGGAATTTTACGATAGGGAAATAGGGGCAATAAAATCAAATACGACTTTCGATATACGAGGAAACTATATAGTAATAGTTTTGGGGTGGAAAAAAGCGGATAAACCTTTCGTACACATCGTGTATTACGTATATCTCATATTTATAAGTTCGAAAACTCATAAAAGTTTTCGGACCGATAGCTGATCAGGTAACTCGGCGGCAAGGCTGTTAGGTGACAGCAACTTTTCATAATTACGAAATCGTTCGACCCTGCGGCGACGTTCAAGTTTAGCGATAAAATTTTAACGGAACTTCGAAAGGAATATATATATATATATAATATTATATATATATATAATAAATACGATATATATATATAGTATATATATTAAATCGATCGGCTTGGTTATGCTTTGTCGCTTTTTTACTGGGAACTTTTATATTATTATTTTCACTTCGCGCCGAGGGCATTTTTCTGCCGACGAGAAAGGCGAAGGCACAGTTTCGTTCCCTTGATCAGTTCAGTTCTTGCCCGGAGGGGATATAATTTCTAGAGCGCAATTTTATGAAACCACAAAAAAAAAAAGAAAAGAAAAAAACAAAAAGAAGAAAAAAAGGAAAAAAAAATCCACGAAAACCATGAAACCAGCCATCGTCAGTCTTCTGCAGCTGAGCACGGCGTGAATCTACCTTGTGCTTAAATACGTATAGAATATACCACAGCTTTTATAACCACGGTGAATTTTAGTGGGTAAGTTTTAACTGTCCTTTTATCACCCTTCGAAGCTCAATGCTGCTCCATCGCTCCTCTTCCCTTGCTCATCGCTTAATTGAAAATGGATAAAACTTTCTTTTTTTTTTCGTCCTTAAGGATTATATTAGGTTGACCAAAATTTCATCGCTTCGGTAGCCACAGTCGATCTGGGTATCAAAAGAAATTTGGCCAATTCTTAAAGTGGTACATACACCCATACCTGTGTTCAGAATGGAAAAACTGGACACATTTTCAGGGAATGTGGCCAAATTATCATTCACCTTGGTTACCATAATTCCCAAAAATGTGTCTAATTTTTACACCCCGAACATACATATATGTAACCCTTTCGGTCCCCATCAAGACAGGATCAAGTGTGATCAGTCAAGATTTCTTGTGTGTGAATAACAAGCGCAAACTTACCAACTTTGTTATTATAGATGAAGACAGACTGCGAGAGAAAAAGTTTACCTTCCGAATGCACGGTCGAGAACTTCGGAGCAATATGTTTGACTGCATATTACGCCCGTGTACAGATCTACAATAAGCTTTGTCTAGACTCTAGACCACGTTTACCAAATAACGACGAGGCAGCTGGTTGAAGCAAGAAAAGACAAGGTGGGATCGAAGGTGAGGCGAAGCACCACGACCTACCCGACACCAAGCAACTGCGCTTTGTCCCCTGTTTATGTTCAGTGTCAGAACAAGTAAGCTGCAGCGATAGTTTGCGTTAGTTTACTAAGCCGGCAGACGGCTCGAGTTCAAACTCCGTCATCTCAGCTCAGAACCATCTCCGTAGATAGACCCTGCGCCAACTTGGCTCCATTGCATGTCACAAGTACAACTTTGAGTCGCTAACGATTCTACCTTAACATATACGTGTATAGATACTCATCTTCGACTTTGTCAAGATAGGAACGGATGTTCATTGACTTTAATCGACATTTCCTTTCACCGACCTTTTACCGCAAAATCGTTATAACATGACGTCAAATAATCAACCCCCTAAGTGTGCAGCGCTGTCATTAAGATCTAAGTAGTGTCTCAACCGACGATAAGGTTTCCCACTTGATTACCACAAAAAACCTTACATCGTGTTACTAACGCTCGTATAACCTGACCGTTGAGTCGGTTTGGTGCTTGGTGGTATTTTGAGTCGCTTATTCCGAATCTAAGGCCTAGAATTCAAAATTCAAAACGGCTGATCTAATCTAAACATTTGAATCATTAAAATATTCGCGATATTCGTTGTATAAATGTTTGGGTTTTGAGATTCTAGACCTCAGATTTGAAATTAGCGACTCAACAAAAAAAAAAAAAATGGTGTAAGGTTGTGCGTGTTAACCAAATGGGAAACCTAATTATCGCTGCCTTCTCGGAAAGTTGATTATTCTAGAGATTATTGCGATGTGAGTGGCCTCAGTTTCAATTCGCAAAAATTAATTTGACAGCACACATTCGTATCGGTCAATGTCAAGTGCATGATCTAGTGTGTATGCTTTGAGGAGACTAATTTCGGGCATCCTGGAGATACTGATACCGGGCATTCGGTGTTTGTTAGATTTTTTCACAGCCCTATTTCTTCAGGACACATCTAGCAGCAGCTGACGCTCCATAAATTACGTCTCTCCTCGATCGAACGAAAGAAAAGAAATACAAGCTGATATTTAAGAAAAGGAACGAAATACTTAGATCGATTCCATAGAGAGTAGACCCGGGTTTCCTTTGGGCTATTCGTACCTCCGTTCGTACTATTCGGTGAAAACTTAGGCAGGTATTAAAAAAAAAAAAAAATCGTGCAATTACATGTATGCGAATTAGCATTATTGATAAAAATTGAAGGACTTCAGAGGAACAAATATATGAAACATGGTTAGTTCGGAGCTATCGCTAGCTGTAACTCGTAGGCTGGTGCTCACCTCGTCGCCAGTACGTCGCTGTTAATTAAGTACTCTGTTCGTAATTGGGTTCGTATTTGACACCCGAGTGTTGAAGTGTTGCTGCATTCGTCGGTACCGGGGTAAAGGATGCTAGACAAGCTGGGTGAACGCGAACAATACGCAATCATATATTCCTGTAGGATATCACCGACGTTAACGTCCCAATTCACCTCAGAATTTAATTACGATAGGATAGATATACATGCATACCTAAGTGCTTAAACCACATTTACAGCTGGCTCTCGTCTATACACATCCGTCCATCCGTTCGGCCACAAGTCGCCTCAACTTTGACGATTAAACTTTTCTTATCTCGAAAGAATCCGTGCTGGTGGAGGAAATTTAGTTTTCAATTTAGTAGTTCGCCCAGTGCAGCCCCAGAGTGTGAGGAGTGAATTTAAAGTAGTTGCTACTCAGTTCTTTATATACCTATATATATATTCATATAATACACACGTGCATAAGATGCAGGTACACACCTATAAAAATGATATATAAGATATACACACGGATACGAAGTCAGTGTGGTCTACAAGCCGGCCTTTGCCTCGCCATCAAAGTTGGGCCGATCGGATTTGCATGGAACAAGTCGTGGCTAAATAAAAGTAAAATGTATATGACAAAAGCTGCGTGGGCTGAGAAAAAAAAATTTCCTCTTTGTTATACATGAGCTAGACGTTCGGTTTGAGGTAATAAATCCTTCGTGAGGATTTTGTGGGAAATTTTCTTCGGTTGACAGGTGATCCAATTAGGAAAGCGTATATAAATTTATCAGTATTATACCTCCGTCTCCGTGACTGTATAGACGGATATTACTTATACCTATGCATGTTATATATCTGTACGTGTAAATGGCTGTATATTTTGTACACGGCTAGTTATTACCTGTTATACAACGGTCAGAGACAAGTAATTAAGTATTACGCTCCACCCTTTTCGAGCGTACATTTATTAGTCTCTATATTGATGGTAGCTATTTGTCAATAATTAGTCCTCGCTGACGTGGATTTTGTACGTCAAAAATCCCTGGGAAATTTTTTAAACACGTTCCATCTTCTTTCGATCACCATACTTCGATTAATCGCTGTTAATGTCAGAGTCGCATTGAATAATAAAATTCGATCAAAACTTGAAACAAATTTGGAAACCAGTGTAACAAAATTAAAGCTAACTAAAATTCATCAGTCTTGGCATTGAAGTCGACAATTGATTTGAATTTGAAATCCCTCGTCTGAAATTTTTGGTATAACTTAACCCTCTTTTGGACCTTGGACTGAAAACTTAGGTGTATTAAAGAAAGAAAAAAGAAAATTTATTGATTTAACGCCCTTAACTAATCGTGAATTGTACTTGACGCGCCGGCGAAAGTTGAGATCGTTTTTAACGACGAAGCAGCTCTCATTCGTTCAAGTTCCAATAAAAGATCTTCTCACGGACCGTGAAGAGATCAGGGACTTCGGAGATCCCCTTATTCCTCTTTCTTTTATAAGAAAAAAACTAAAAGTGAATACAAGAAAATGAAAAAAGGAAAAGGGAACCCCTACCCGTCTACAAGACATCGATGACGCTGCGTCATTGAGAATCTCTAGAGAGAAGCGTTGAATGTCTAAGAAATAATTATCTTTTGCAACGCCATCGAAAAACTGCATGCTATAAGAAGCGACGAGGTATCGAGAGGCCGGAGGTCTGCCTAGAAATTATAATTGCACTTCATACACCGATCCCTGAAGCACAGAGATCCGAGACCCAGACATAGCGTGGCGAGAGACTGAGGGGACTAGGACAGAGACCACGGAGCACTTCGGGGTACCGTCCGGAGGTTCTTGTCTCCTGTCGAAGAGGCACACTCGACTTACTCTTCGGGTCGCCCTGTGGCATGCAAATATTGACTTCAGCTTTTTTACTTCAAACGTAGCCTCGAGAGCACCGTGGCTTGTCTGGGAGCAGACTGGTCCTCGAAAGATGCAATTGCAGCGGGATTACAAATCCGACTTTGCCTATTTCATTCCTCCGCACGTAACCGTAGTCGCGGAGGTTCAGTTTCTTATTCCCCTCAGAATCTACTTTCCGTTTTTCATCTGTCCTATTGTCGCATGTGTTCAACGTAACCCCGGGTTTTAATCACGAATGTTGACGATCAAAGTTCACGTAATTAGCGCTCGGCAACCAGCTCGAAATTTCTATGATATATTATGTACTGTGCAACGTATGTCACATGACTGGCTCCGAGGCGCGTGGAAATGATCGGAAATTCTCTGAAATACTCAATTATTTGCCTCGCTTGACACATTCGCGACTGCCTAGAGCAATACTAGACATATACACGTTTATCGAACAAACAAAGCTTCATTGGCCATGGGACAAAGCGAAAATAATAATATACCTTTCCGTAAAAAATACAATACCCTTTTGCTTGGTCTAGTAGATCGGTTATTTTTCAATTTGCGGACCTCAATTATAGCCATATTGAGTGTTCGACTGGAGTCTTCATTGTGTGGAAATATGAGATTGCCTGACATTGAAGACTCGCCGAATGAAGATAAATGTAAATCAGTGAATAAGACGTATATGAGGGTGAATGTTAATAAATTATAATTTTCCATTATTAGCATTGAATCCCAGCAATTCTCTGTAGATATAGTATTTATAAGGAAGCCCCATGTCAATAGAGATAACGTGGGTATGAAAGGACGAGAGGCTTTCACTCGAGGATGTTAAAAAGGGTGAAAAATAAATACGAAGACAAAATGAAATAAAAAGTGTAGAAAAAGTTTGCCCAGTGTAATCCACCCGGGACACTAGACCACGTAAAGTGGTAAGTTCTCGTACAGTCCTCGGATACTAAAATTTAATTTAATTTCATAAAATTTTTCTCTCGCATAATAAAATTCATATTAGCCACTATGTAGTCCTCGACTACGAGCAAAATCCTATGAAGACTAAGTGGATTATGTCCACTATAATGGACGATTCTAAACTTTGCTTGAAAACTGACCTACGAAGGGGTAGTTTAGTGCACGCGCCGCGTTACAACGCGATATATACGCGATACGTCTACCCCTCAGGTAAACGCAGCGTAAGTTCGATCATATACACATGAACCCGGATCACGTATATAAGTTATAACATTTTCCGTTATAATTTATAGCCGAGTACTACGTCCAGCAATAATGTTCACTTATCGTCTCCACTAGATATGAATGTCGCGTGTTGAGCGACCAGAAACCATTAGAATTACGTTAGAGAGTCCCTGCGTTTTAGATTGGCTCACAAACAGTTGGATCATTCGATTAATGACGGAGACACGATACGTTCAATGGGTGATTATCAAAGTTGGAGAAACCCTCGAAATGAATCGAACAATGAGAGCTGTGATTTGTGAAATACGAATCGTACAACTCATTGCTAAGTTATCGTTTCTTGAAGGTAAAGCATTAACGTTCACCCACTTTCAATTATGCCGCGATAACTCAGGATCGAGTTAATCAACTGATACCTTATTCGGTAATATGTATGATAATTGAACTGTTGCACAACCGTGGAATTCGAGAGGAGAGCAATTAGAACTGATTGTGAGAGTCCCGCGATTCGATATCTCGGTATCAGTTACAAGCAGCTGTTCAATGCTTATTATGTATTGATTCATTACGAGGAACCAATTTCAACGGAATAAGGAAGTTGTTCTATCTTGCAGCAAGGGAACCTCATAAAACTGAATGATTAGAACGTGGTAAAGTATAGATATAAATGGTTGGCTGTATCAGCTAATTATTCGCCGCCACCTCGTTCGCGTAAACTAACTTGAAAATTCCAATCCGAACCGAAAGTCGTAAAAGTAACCCTGGGTGAGATTAGCTTTTTTCCGTTTTCTCTTTTGTTTCCTCATCCGGAAACCTTCTCCGCACCCAACTAATCTAGCCTCTCCTATTTAGGCGCGAACAGGAGCAAGGACCTACGAAACGAATCCTCAGATTATCGCCACCGTTGACGAAGGACGAAAATCTCACGGATCTGTTTCCAAACAGTTTGAAACGAAAAAAAAAAGAAGAAATAAAAAAACACAGAAATTCGTCACAGTACAGCTGCGACGCTGTGGTGCATAAGCATCGCGAAAAAGTACCCGTCCTCCCCGGTTTTCTACTACAAAAATTACGTAGTAGCATTTCCCAGGTACTTGGGTACTTGTTGGCCCACCTTAATGAGGATAATTTGGGCTCGTAGCTCGTAAAATGGTAAATAACAAACGTGGTAGAAAGGGGGTGAGCCGGCCTCCTGCAAAAGACCTCGTCACCCCGTTGCGACTTCGACGTTAAAGTTTACCGTCTCTACTTTGGAAGTCATCGTCACTTCACACAATTTTATGCATACCACGAATAGACCTGCTGGATGGTATAAGGTACAAGTAACTAGCTACATATCATTAGTTCAAGGCTGACCCATTTCAAGTGATATAAGTTGACCGGGAAAGAGTTTGAAAATCATGTGAAATTGCCTCGCGAAAGTTATAACAGGGGGGGGGGGGGGGGGGTAAAAGTCGTGGATAATGGAAAATAAAAGCTACCTGCCTAAACTGTAAAGGACATTCTCTTCCATGCCTCCTCAAAGAAGGGTCCGTTCTCTTCTCTTTGCTTCGAGTTTGTTCTGTTAAGATTTTCACGGTATACAATACGGGCTAAAGTTTAGAAGGGAATATTTACGAGACTAAACTTGTTCCATTTATTTTTCCCGTCTCTGCTCTCTCGTCTTTGCCAAGCAAGCAAGTCATCGCTGGTTGTTCCATTTATTAAAGAAGTCCGTGGTGAGTTTCGTCTGTTAATTGAAACCGGGGCTAAAAGCGAATGTGCGGAGAAGCGCGCGGGGGCGTAGAATGACATTTGCAAAAAAGAAAAAAGAAAATGAAAAAAAAAGCGAGAAGAACATAATATGAGACGACTTAAAGTATTTAAAAAAAAAACAAAAAAAAGAAAAAAAAATCATCCGGTCTTCCTTCACGTAATATCTTATATCTTTTCAATTCGCGCGTATTACAATAGAGGAACGTCCAACAATGTTTCTAAGTTTCATTTTCGCTCGTCTTCGTTTTTTGAACGGCTCATCCGTTAAGGGAGGCGCGAGTCCTGCCAACGAAGATTAGAAGAGCCGTTGAACAATTGAACGGAATTGTAAAGGACGTCGTTGCATGGGGGCTCCTTAAAGTCCCGAAATCACAACTTAACGATAATAATTCAAAAAGACGAATTTTAAGTCTCATCCTCATTTACCTCGCGCCGTTCATTATAATCATAATTATTATTAGGATAAGAAGTCCTCCCGGACGTACACCCACCGTTCGCCGGTGGCAATAACTCGGCTTATAAGCGCTCTCCTCGTAAAAATAATCAATTAAAAATTCACCATAAAATAATTAATATTCCGGCAATAAAGAGGTTCCGCGATCCTCCCTTTCTCTCCCTCTATTTCCAAAACCCGCGGACCTTAGATTACTCTACTATTTCGCCCCAATACAAAGTCGTCCAATTAATATCACTTAAACCTTGGCCAACGGGGCTACCTTCTCGGCCCACTTATTAGAATTTAGTACTCCCTGCACCCTTGCTTATAAATACTCTCGCGTACCCCGGCCTTACATGTACATATGTGTGCACGGATGTACGTATGGATGTATTAATACGTACATGTAGACACAATGTACCTTTGCGTGGGTCTGCACCATGTAGCCTATATCGTGATAACCAGCTAGCCGGCCATTACCCGCATTGCCACTTCTGGCTGGCCATGGCTCTGGCCTGATCGTAACCGCAGAGTTTCCACCAGTTTAAGCCACGCTCTAATAATTATGATACACGATATGAAGGGTGGCCTGGCCGGATCGCGGCCCGCTGTTTCCTGGCTAAATTTATATTGAATATACTCCTGTTTTCTCTTTATCAGTATGGTAAATATTTAGCTAAATTTTTATCGACGGGGTTATACCCTGAGTATATATATATTTGAAACAAAAAGAAAAGGAAGAAGAAGGTATACTGTTTGAGGGAAAAAAAAATTCCGTTAATTAATCTAGACGGTGAAGTAAACACGAGTGTACAGGTTGAAGCGGGCTTCTGTCAGACTTCGAGGATAAAACTGTAGTTAAAAGTTCTCGGTATAGTTTCATTTTAATATCTTAGCTTTCCTGTATAATAATTACAAGCGCCACGAGGCTGCCGAGTAGCTGCGCAGGGATGAGCAAAATAAAATGTACAAACTTGAAGGCCTCGCACAAGCTTTCGCTTAATATACGAGTAAGTAACCATAAGATATATATACACCATTCCCCTCTCCGTCTGCTCGGTTCTTGTATAAAAGGTATAAGGTTGGTAGGTTGGTAGGTTGGTAGGTAAGGTACACTCTCTTGGAATTACTACGAATGAAGTCCTTAATCTTAATAAACTTCAACTCCCCTTACCCCTTGCCGTTGTTACGTTGGTACCCTTTTGCGCGCTGCTTCCTCGTACCCGAGGTGGTTTACCTTAGGTGGCTGTCCCGCCGTTATGAACATTCCAACAGCGCCGAAACGGCGTCCGGATGAAAGACGGAAAGACGCCTGTCGCGGTGTACGACAAACGCAGTCTTGAACGTCAACGAAGAAGCAGAAACAGCGCCACCGATATGGCGCCATCGCGAACACCATCAGAACCAACGTCGACTTTGAGAGTCCTTCAAACTCTGCGACAACTCACCGCCAGTGGTTAGGCAATACTTACCTGCCGTTTGGTTCGCCTCTCCGTTGATCCTTTGAAGGAGAAATTTGAGGCTGCACATGGGTCGGAAGGGATCGAAAATTGAGGCGCCGGTAGGTCGAAGAGTCGGATAAAGCTCGGCACAAACTTCTTTAATATATACGAATCTCGCTCCTTCTACTGGTGCCGCTACCATCTTACGAATTCAATAAGTAATTACAACTTTCCTCGCGGGGAAAGAGAGTTTTCTAAATACGTGATCAATTGTGTACTGAAAGGCGAGGTTTCAAAGCCATTTAGAAGCGAGGTGCTTCCCGAATCCTAAATACCGCATTTGGATAATTCCGGACGGAATATCCTCTTCCGGGCTGTGCCTACTCTCACTTTCTATCGCTCGCGGATGAGCCGGTAGAGAATCGAAAAATAAAGAAAGAGAGGAGGCGGCGTGCTCTCGGATTGCAGTTAGGTTCTCTTCGCCCAGTTCGTCCATCATCCGAATTGAGTAATAAACCCAAGAGCTTTAGGCGGTTCTTAAAGCACTTTAAAAGTTAATCTTACTAGGCCGCCGCGTACAGAGTCGTAAGATGCACGAGGTCTCGGTTCCACCCCACTCCTTTCGTCGTAGAATCCCTCGCGGCCCTCTATGCGGCACACATATTTTCTCGAAGGGGAGGATTTCGGCTCATAAGGGCGGAATGTGACCTTCTGCAGTGAATATTCCCTCCCAGAAATATCTCGGAGGTAACAGACACCATGAGCTATAAAGTTACGGGACCTGTTTCGCCGGAGTACCCGTTTCCAGTGTCTTCTTAACTCGAAGTAAAAAGGTGAACCAAAGGTCTGGAGAAAGTAGCTCGAAGATAGTGAACGGAATAAAATAGACTATTTATTGTAGTCTGCGGGGTCGCGGGACTCCCTCAAGAACAATCTGTACGTTTTATGTCATTCTAACCGGTGGTTACGAACTGGGGTGCTATTTGGGTGAAGAAAACTATGAAAACAAAGATATACTGATGTACTTACGACGGTAACTTATAGACCCTGACAACTCTGGCCCGATGGGAACGGTCCTGAAATGGATGACGACGTGTCTGAGGAGACATAACGAGGGATTTCAGAAGCCTGATATGTAAAAGATGAGAAATTCAAAGGCCAAACGATAGTTGAATTAATATTCACTAATGGGAAAGTGCCCGGTAACCCTTCTCCGATTTCAGTTAGTTAGGTTACACCATCCCCTTTGTGGTGGTGAGACAACCTTTTCCCTTTGTCGAGGAAGAGGTGAGACCACCAAATTCTGCCTTCTCTAGAGGGGACTCGCACTCCTATTATAAAGTGTCTTCGTACCCATATATCCCGCCCGGTATGAAGGTACTTGCGCTCGCTAATACTATGGCAAAGGAAACTTCGCCACATGACGATGCGGCAATGGTAGACCAAGTGGTGGCAACCTCATGCCATTTTCTGTGAAACTGCATTACTGGTACCTGCCTATCCGTACCTCGTTCCACTATACGGTGGAACATGCAGGTGTATGGGTATATTACTTTAACCAAAGTTTCAACTCCATCTGCGTCGTCTTAGAGGCATAGTTGCAACGCGACGACCATCTGCTCTCTATGAGTCGCGTGTGCCGATAATAGAGACCAAAGCAACGTCCCAAGATGGCACAAAGGTAAAAGCTATTAACGGTTAAGTGGGCTGCTCAACGACGGTGAGTGGTTCCACGGGTTGTGAGTCGAGACTCTCTCGGTTAGAGTTCCCGTACCAATCCCAGGGTACCACTGCTCTCAATTAATTGGAAATTAACGCGAATCACTGGCATTAGTATATGGAACGAAGACCCGGGACTTTCGTAGCAACTATTTTGCACCTATAGGCGTACAAAGGACAAAAAAATACGATAAGAACGGAGCGAACCCCCTGTACAGAATCGATTAATTCGATGCGAACTACGAAGAAGGGTTTGGACGTTGAAGAGGAGTTATTTTCTTCTTTTGCGCCTAATTTGTAATTCGCGTTCTTCCAAACCGAGCGACGAGGGTGAGGTAAACGAAACGAAAGAAACGAGCGAACAAAGTTGCTACGAGAAAATTAAGTTTACCGGGTTCGCATCACGTAACCACTGGTTCAGTGACAGACCTGGATCTTACCCGGTAGTAAAAGATTCTGTGTAGGAATTTCCATGGGCAAAAGAGGATGAGGAGAAACGATGGAAAAAGGGGGCGGTGGTAGTTCCCCTGGGATATAATGGGGATGGTAAGGATAAGGGGTGGATTCTCAGGGAGGAAGGGAAGAGTCCTCTTATATCTTGTCCTGACAGCATGTCCTCTCCCTGCTCTACGCCATATTGTAGGGCTTTGGACTACTCTCTCTTCTTCTCTTCTCTTCGCTTCTCTTCGCTCCTCTTCTTGGGCTTGGTCCGTTAAGAAAGGTTAGTTTACCGACGACAGAAACTCGGCTGCTTGGTATTCGGCGTGGACTCTCGAAAATTTAATTTCTAAACTTCGTGTTCGGGGATGCTCCGCGGGGAAAATGGCGTCTTGAATATTACACCGGCTTCGCTTTACTCCAAATGTAGGCAGGCGACCAACGAATACATATACATATAACTATTGTCTTATATTATACGGAGATTCAACGGGAGAATATCAAAACCTCAACCTTACGTAGAGCTTGGAAGGTTTATAGGAGTTCATGGAACTGCGAGGTATGCCAAGCATGCAAAGGTACGACATGTACCCCCCTTTACGCAGGACGAACCTGAGGACTGCAGATGCAAAATATTCTATCTACAAATTCAAGATTTACATTTTTTCATATGCAGTTTGGCATTTCGAAAATGAGACTCGAGTCAATGATTTCAGTGAAGGTGTATATGTGGGTAAAACGTGAAATTTGATTAGGTCTTTTTATCCAAATTCGTGAATGTTTATTAAATTTGAAAATCAACAAAGTATAATTAGTAGAATCTGACAAGCTCGTTACATGACTCGATTTATCTCGTGTCTGTATAATGGTTTGTGAAAAGCAAAGTCGATTACTTATCGTAGCTTTTCTTCACCTCGTGCCTACCTTCTACCTGCAAGAAGCGAATGTCTTATATTTCGATCACGTATTTAATTATAAACCACCAGCGTTATAACCCAGTTAATAAATTCTCAGGTTTTCTTGGAATAACCGTTGGCACGGGCGAAATAACGCGATGAAAAATTCTAAAAAATTAATTAACGTCAATTTCAGCGATGCTTTCTGCTTCCTCGATATCCTACTTAATAAAAATGAATTTCCTCGCCGCTGGGGCGGGCGGAAGCCGCACTTAAGAGTTCATCAGTGAAAAGAACGCGGTAGGTACTACCGAGATACTGAAACTCTGCAAAAGCATAGCTGTGATCATTACCATTTAAATGTCATCTGCAACGCGCCAATGATTGTTCGAGTGGCAGATTGAATTGAATTTCTGTTCAAGAGATCGATTCAACGGAGAATTCTAGTTTATTTTTGCAATGGCGGTCTGCCACCACTCGACAAATCCTCTGGAGCCCACTGCACGTCTAATTGCTGTCAACACGAGTATCTCGAAAGCTGTCAGACGTCGGGATTTCCTCCATGGGAGTCCTTCACGTCAAATATACAGAATTCTGTCCAGGACAGCTTATGGATGTCCAATGGACACTGGGCACCGGACACTGGACACTCGATGTCAATTATGAAAACTGCAAACTCAAAAATTCTGTTCAATATTTTTTCCTCCCAACAATCCCTGTCGACAGCTGTGACACGCGGACCCTTCACGAGACAAATTGACCGAGATGACGTAAAAACTTTCCAAACCTTTCGACTTTATGAATAGATTTTATGAATTCAGTCCTGTATAATAATAATAATGATAACAATGACAAGGATCCAATCTTATTTTTCAGTTAATATGTCGACATAGGCCAATTAACGAACAGAGACTGAGGAATGAAAAAAAAAGTAAAGAAGTTACCCGCATTCTTTTGTGTACTTTTGGTTAATCAAAGTACACGTCCTTATTTAAGGGAGAAAAGACAGGATCAAAGGTAAAGTTTTCATCAGAGTTCCAAGGGCAAAACGCAGATCAAAGATCCGAGGAGCTTCGTCGAGTGCTAATTTCTTAATCGGCGAATAAATCACGCGCTTCGTAATTCTGCGTTAGCCTCGACACAACCCACGGGGCAATTCCCTCGGGGAGAAACTTCGAACGCACGACTTCGCCGAGGTAGGTACGAAAGAGCCGGAAATCGGAGAATATCCTGTCTCCATAAATACGGATTGTGCCTTACACTAGAATAATTGAAACTCATTATCAGTAAACACGTTTTGTCCCGACCGTCGCGCCGCTAGCAAATTTATCATTATCACTTCTTACAATCCCGTGGAATTACTCACTGATGAGTTATAATAGCTGCCTGTATCAGCCATTTCTCCATAGTTTCAGTATCATCATTCCCAAGGTTATTGAGCCCAGAGATTCTTGCTGTCATTGAAGTTAGTCAAGAATTTTTATTCTTTCAATTATGGTTCATTCTTCCCACGTGAAATTAACTAGCCAACAACTTTTATCAGGACTTTAAAGTTCTGATACTTTTCAGACTAGGTATAACCAATAGAGTTCAGGTCCCTCCCGACCAAACTTCGTTAGTTTTCACACGGGTCGCATTTGCTGTTAAAATTCTAACGATTTCGATACAATTTCCAGTGATAGGTAGGTATGGATTCTTCGTTCTTTATTATTTTTACCCTCGCCATTCGCGATAATATTCACACATGCACGTCAATCCCAATCACGTTCCTTCGCGATGTCACCAAGTTTTCTCTGCATCGATAAATACTCAAATTATTCAACAGTTAGATAGAAAATGGTAAATGAATTAATTATCGATTCAAATATTCAGGGGTCCATTGACCGCAGCGAAACGTTAATATAGAATGAAATCGACGACTCAGAGTTCGATTTATTCCATGAATTAATTAACCGACAATTGACAGATCCTTGCGAATAATTGATCGCTCTACCACTCAACTTTCCCGATCTAAAAATATCGTCATATATCATTCTACATCCGCATGCTCACTCTGCGGTATGGCGTTGCCTGATATTCAGATTTCGCTGGGATCTCAGATTCAAGATGTCTCAGACGACTGAATAGTGAATACAGTTTTCAGAATAATAGCAGCTACTATGATTTCCAGTTAAATTATGGTATAATAATTAAATACGTGGTTTCTCGAATTAAAGGCTTTCTTTTTTAAACCTGACGTTTTTCCTGACCGATTTTTTTCCTTTTTATCTTCCTGCCAAGCTGCCGGGCACATAGCCCCATAGTCCACGTATCATTTCACGTGACGCTACGGACAATAGGCTATTTGACAGGAGTGAAAAATTACAGGCTCAAAGTGGCACCGACCGAAGGTAGACCTTTTTTCAATAAAACCTCAAACTCACCGGACCACGGCGAAAGTGAAAAAAAAAATTCTAATTTTTCGCAAGATTCGTACAATCGATTTCTACCCTAAGATCGAACCATTATCACCCGTAATAGTTATTATTTTTTTTTCGCCCTCGTTTCGCTAGCGTTTATCATGCTTTCGATATAATTGCAAAAAAGAAATCGGCGTACATCCGCAGATCCGATTCATTTGGAAATAATCGCCTTACATGGTACGCCTATCTCTGTTTTGATGAAAAAATAAGAATACCTACCCCCGATTATGACAGTATCGAGTGAATCATTTTTTAATTTGACCTGTACGAAAGTGGTTTTATTCGAGTCACAGAATTATGTAGTAGCTAGCTGTGACCCAAGCAGGCAAGTGAGTATCCGTGTCTTTTGTTCATTTCATTATTGATTTCTCTTCGGCAGAACCATTTTCCTCGCCTGGTAACTGGCGACCATTTCGTCCGTTCGTTTGTTCGTCGACTGGCTGGCCCGCGGGTGTGACGAGTCTCGAATGCCGAATGTGTGCGGAAGGTGCCCGCGTTTTTTTATTTTTTATCTTTTTCTTTTTGCGAATCTGTCAGCGAATGCGTAGGTAAAATCGTATGTCTGTGCGAGTCTCTGGCCGACGCTGAAACCTCCCTACGTCGCTGACCCTCCTCCAGAGGTTTCGACAATGGGTTTTCATCTTCTCCTCTCAATACGTCTCTATCTTGCCCTCAATAGGTGACGAATGCTCACCATTTTGCAGCTTCCTTCGTCACTCGCGTCCTCATCCTATATACCTTCCCTTACCGTACTCTGTGCCCTATGCCCTATATACCTTACCCTTAGTTCCCTCACTGGCCTCACGACGTCCGCCAAACCCTGCGTGACATTTTTCACGGACTACTTTTCCTCTCCTTTATTAATATCCTCCACGTCGCGGATATCCCCCGTCTGTAAGACTCCCGCAGGACTCCCTCCGGCGGTCCTTCGGTCGAGGCGAAGTGTGTGGAAAAGGGGGCGCGAATTGAGTTGTATAAATGGTAATGGAGAACGAGAGAGAGATAGAAAGAGAGAAAGAGGAGAAGAAAGAGGGACGTGATGATGGAAGAGGAAGAGAAAGAGAAAGAGAGGGACGGTGCCCTACTTCTATCCCGAAACGTCGTGCGTCTAGATAGTCACACGTCTCTTTGCCTAGACTACGAAGACGTGATCGGTCGATGCGGATCGCGCAAATGGAACCCTGAACAGAGAGGCGAGGGCCAGGGCCAAGGAAGAATAAGGGGTTCAGGTTTGCGCATGAAAAAGTATCACGAGAGGCGAAAAGGGGAAGTAAAAAAAGACGCAAATAAGGCCGGAAGAAAGGAAGGAAGGAAGGAAGGAAGGAAGGAAGGAAGGAAGGAAGGAAACGAGGGCCAATGAAACGGATGTTTATAGAAATTGACATTTTTCTCTTTTTTCGGTTTTTTCATTCGCTTTCAGAAATCGATGAATACAAATGGGGAATTCCTTTGGGCCGGCTTGCGGAGTCGTAAGGAAGATAGCCCGCGTTTTCTTAAAATAATAAAGGATCTTCCTGCTCCCCTTTGTCCCCAGGGAACCCCACTACATCCCAACCGACATATTGAAAGCCCTTTCGAGGATTAATTTACCCGAGATCGTTAGATTTTTTTCTCACAATTTTTCAAGACTTCACAGTGAGTCCAACTCATTTCTAGAAATACGTAATCTTCGAATTAATCGTTTCAACGTTTTCCAGAACGATACCATCAATCCTCAACTATCGCTAAACTGCAATTGCAATACTTTGCATCGTGAGTTTTCGGATCACAAGAAGGTCAGACACTTACCGGTCTGACTTCGCTAATACCTGGAGCAATTGCCCAATAAGGTATTCGATTCTAGCAAAATCGATCGGATAATTATAATCCCAGCTTTGTGATGTGGTCAGGCATTGTCTACCTTGTCTAATACGCGTTGCCGTCTATTCGTACGTCCGTCAGCCCGTGTATACGCCAAGAGCATGTGATCTCATATTAATTATCTATAACCGAGCGAGGTATGCCTATTGATTTGTATAGCATGTACAGCCAAGAAGCAGCAAGAATAAATAGCCGTTGAAAATTATTGAGCAAAATATCGGTGCACGTTTCAAACATATGCGAAATGATTTTCTCGTTTTCTTGCGCCGTAAATTATACCACCTCATCAATCGTCTCCAGTTGCAAAGGATGCTCAACAATCTCGAGGTGTAATCAGCAATTCGCCTTCTCTTTGTTCCGTATAATTGAACTTGGCACTCTACATGGTTCCGTAATAAGAATTACAATGAATATAACAATCGACAAATGAATTATACGTGATACTGTATTTTTGAAATCATATATCGAGCTGAGTCACCGATACGCTGTGACGAAATTTTCCATTGACTTAGTTTTTTCACAACTTATTACTAGGATTTTGAGACATGATTCATAATTATTTCAGATTTTTTGGACTTGTCGAGTTTCAACTCAGAGATTCGATTTTATTGGATAGGAACAAACTTTTTGCATCTTGCCGTGTCAAATTATCCGTCTAATTATTCGGCATGATTTATTGCTGGTGAAAATATTGATGTAAATATTGATGAGAATTCAAATTCGTCAGAACAATTCAGAAGGGCTATAATATTATGTGCATTTTAACGCTAGGAGGTCAGACATGATAATTAAAAGAGCGTGCGAGTACCACGGTATCCATGAGGGGTATAATCATGATTTAGGATCCGTTAGATTAGTCGAACTACCATATTTAGTATCTGGCAGCTACTGGTTATTAGATAATTGATCACAAGAAGCCTTTAATTAAGGTGTATCGAAAGGAAGAGATCAAACGGCTCGCCAGACCCACAAATTCAGCTGCACAAACACGTAGTAGGTATATTCCGCGTTGGCAAGGGACGAGGCCTACACCCGTATGAGTACGGCCCAAAGTCAGCACGCGTAAAATACGGTAAGGGTGGAAGAAACCGTTTTATTTGATTTATCGATTATCGTCTACATGGTCCTCGCGCGGGGTTATGCGAGGCTACAAGGCTACGAGGCTACGAGGCTACCAGGCTACGGGGTCTCGTGCGACAGACGGACGGACAGACAGACAGACGCCTTCCGATATCACGCATATATTTCAATTTAGAATTGCCTCCTTGGTATATATATACATATATACGAAGTTTTTTTCCTCAAAAACTTTCACCCCCTGCAGAACCGAACGTTATTAGACTAAAAATAAAACTTCGCCTCTCGATATTGAATTTCGGTGAGATATATAATCGCAGTGATTAATCATTATCCAAAGCCCAGATTAGGATGGAAATTAGGTGGGCAAAAAATTTATTATTTTCCCTTATCTCTCGATAAAAAAACCCAAAAAAAAAACGATCCGTGTAATGTGCCGCAAGGCTGGTTCTCTTCGTGAGCAGATTTAATATTTTTGACCCTTTTGAAAATGAAACGTTTAAAACCACAACCCGGTGGTCCCATCTCACGATTAGGCAATGCCGAGTATTGTTGGGCAGGAAAATTTCTGAATTTGAAATTCGATGCGGAGGCACGTCCGTTAAGAGAAATCGTACGCAATAGCGTTACACGCCTTGAGCCATTGTCGTTTGAGCGTAGGACCAATTTACGATAATGCTTGGTTATTTCACGAAAATTTCACTGAGCCCCCGCCGCTCCAGGGAACGTGGTTTGGGTGGAGGGAATTGTCTCCTGGTGGGATCGCGGCACTGAAATGAAACGTAATATCAGTTACATTAGGCTTTTCTTCGGGTGGTCTGAACCCCATTGATAGGTAGAAACGACGGGCATATATATATGTATATATCTACACACATACCCATCCACGCACGAGTTCACCCTCCACATACACGTACATACCCTAAAAAGAATGAAAAAAAAAAAAAAAACGAAAAGAGAAACGGAGAGATTCCGCGATATCTTCCTTACTGATCGAACACCCGAGGATCCTTTTTTTTTATTTACATCGAGTGCCAATCGATTTCACCAACTTTACGCGACTCGATGGATTCAATTCGTTGAATTGAACGGTCTAGTCACGCGATTGGCCGATGGTTGTGGCTCGGCCACCAATCATGCGTTTCATCAAGTACTTCTCAAAGTCTATACCATGCGGACGTGTGTATGAGAGTGCGTATGGTGTAGGGAGGTGTATGCGTGTGGTATATACGTGGCTTTGACGTTATCTCGGCAAAAAGGCTCTTCTCGGTGTCGGGTGGACTTTAGCGAGGCAAACGTTTTTTAATAATCCCCGAAATCCTCGTCGACGGTTAATCTACCGGGGGCGTGACCAAACGGACCCCAGAGACTCGTTTGGCCTGACGAGGATGACTACAACGGCAACGTGGACCGGACAACTGTGACCTGAAACGCGTCATAACCCCGGGTGGACAATAATCGTAACCTTTATACCGAGGGGGTCAGTTTATTCCTTAATATCGTGGGCTATGACTCTTACGACGATTGGTCCCTGCGTAGCTCTATGCTCTACGTGGATCAGAGAGACTTATACCCCACTTACAAGTAGCGCAAACTTCTCGAGTTGCTTTTTACCAAAATTCTCAGATTCAGGTCTACGACACATACATAGATATATTGTCTTTTGTAACGATGTGAAATGGAACACCGTGTACAAAATTTTACACCCTCTTATGCGGATTCGGCTGCATAAACTTATACTAGATATATACGCGTACAGCTAGGTATGTTTGCCCGCAAGGAGATTACAGAGATCCAGAGATTGCGAACTAATTTTCGTTAATGAGATTTTGCAGATTGAAATTTAGCACGCCGCCTGCCATGCCGGAGCTCGCCGAGTTAAGGTGAGGGTGGTAGAGCGGATAAATTTAGGTTGGGTTGAGATAGGTCAGGCAAAGTCAGCCCAGGTTAGTCTCAGTTAAGTTCAGTTAAGTTAGGGTAGGTTTGGCTAGATTTCGTTTGGTTCGTCGGGTTCCGTTACCGACCCCCTTAACGTTTCCGGATCGACGAATAATTCTCGTCATTTTACGCCCTACATATATCCGAGTCTCACCGTTCAATATTTCACCACCGTCCCCCCGGCTTAGTGTGCCGGGTAGAGTTTCCCTTCTCCGTTCAGTATCGACGCTTGGGACAAGCCATTAATACAGCAGGAATACGTCGCGATTGCTCCAGAAACGAAAAATAAAGTTTACATTTTTTATAGAAGGTATCAACCCCTAAATTTCGTTCCGTATACCTTTTTCCCTCTTCTCTTTCTCTCTCTCTCTCTCTCTCTCTGTCTCTCTCTTTCTCTTTTTATCTCTGAACTAACCCCGTCGTATAAATCAGCAACAGGGGTATACAATCGTGATTAACACGCTAAAGCCTTATTCGTTTGACTCGAAGTTAAGTATCGGTGGTGCAGTAGTACTGAACTTGTACCACTCAATCCGTACATCTCCTTTCGTGGGTTGATTAACTACAGTCTTTTATCACTTGCTTTGTCTTCCTCTGGTATATCCTGTACAGACAATTGGGTGACTTTTATTTCCACTCCATCTTCATCGATCTCTTACTTACTCCCGGTTCTTTATTCTTTATTTTCTCCTACATTTGAAACTGTACAAATGTACCTCTATCTCTAAACGAGACGTACCTAGCCGGCCACGTTCTATCGCGATGTATACCACCTGTCTTCTATTATTCTAACTAAATCTCTCAAACTATTTACTCATGCCGTTTTCCATCTCAATATATTCCACTATGTTTGTTACCCTCTGAGGAGCTGGTTGGAGAACACAATAAACCTTTATTCTATTCTATTCTATTCTATTCTCTCCTGCTCTATTCCATTCTAGTTCATGTTCTGTTCGTCCCCTATTTCTCTCTCCGCTTCTCTTTTACCGCCTCCTTTATATTACGGCGTGCGGCATTTCGCGACTGCGTTTAATTATTACTACGTCAGATAATGTAATGCATGTATTTTTTTCAATTCTTTTTCTTTTTTCCTTTTTCTAATTCATTCAGCAGATCGTGAATATTTTTGAAAACAATTTTCGATAACGAAAAGAAACAAGTGTTTATAGATGAAATAAATATCGATGTAATTTATCGGCAACTGTCATCGATATCGTACTATGTACAGTGTTGGAAACTAAATTTAGATGAACCCCCTCGACGTTGCATATATGTTCGAGATTTACGACGTCTACCGTCGCGATGCCGCGGCCGCGGCCGCTAGCCACGTGCCAACGGCAGCGCGGACTATCGCTCGACACAGATCTTCATTCAAAGCAATATCAAAGTACCAACCGAGTTTTTGACACGCTTCTACCAACGCTTTTGGCAATCTTTGCATAACGCCGACACCTCGAGACGAGACCGAATATTTACTTAACCGTCGAAACGTTTCATATACCTGATTTACTGAAAAAAAAAACAAAAATACAAAAAAAAAGGATTTTAAAGATCTTGTGATGATTTACATTTTGTCAGAATAGCTTCCAGCTCTATTTTTAGTCAATCTTATTTATTGTCATACTTTTTGTTATTGGCTTGTATAATGATCGTAATAATTGTACTTCGGCCTTTATATACGAGTTATGGTCGCTTCTATATGTACGTATGTTATCCATTGAAATAGTTTATCCGATCAAGAAACTCGGTGTCAGTGCAGTTTCACGTCCTATGTATAAATAATGACGTACCGAACGATAACCCTCGAGAATATCACCAATAATAAGTTCCCTGCTTTTCGAGTCGGCCACGAAGTACCGTCTGAGTACCATAAACGATACAAACGCTTCTCTTAAGCCCCCCCAGAGAGTCGGATATGTCCGTTATTGTATCCTGATAGATATTTTATGCCGCTTATCCTCCCAGCAATCTTACAGGGCGAAACACCTAACAAAATCAAAGCCAAGAGCCTCTCTTGAACACACGTGGCTTACCGATCATAATTTCGATTTTTAAACTCCTTTTTGATAGCCCCTCTGTCCTCTCTCTCTCTCTGTATTTTTCTCCAAGTCCTCAAATGCACGTATATGCATAAGCCACACGACTTCAGGAGACATAAATATGAAATATATTCAAATATGTGAGTATTTTGGTTTGGAATAAATTTTTTTAGAAACCGAGGAATGAGAATGAAAAGTCTGACGCGTATAATTTTATTCTGTGAAAGATGAATTATTTAAGTAATGAGTTGACCAAATATTATACATCATCTTCTTACGGAAATGCTAATATTTGAGCTCCCCTCTCTGTCTGTTTTATCCCTAATACTGTTTTTGCTGGAATTAGAAGCCTCAGACAGAGGCTCAGAAAAGATAAAGAATAAACGTCGACGGAAGAAAATTCAATCCGCCAATACGTCAGCCGCGGGATATCCGCGTAGAACCACGTTGCAGTAGTCGGGGTTTCCGCCAGCTCAAAACCTCGAGCAAAAGGCAACTGAAGGAACAGCGAAGGATGGTATGGAGGGTAGAAAGCAGAGGACAGAGAGCGGCGGGCATAGGGATGGTGGCTGGCGTGAATTGTGTCTCCCTATCATGAGAAGGGCTAGCCACCACAGCCGCAGCTCATAAATGATGTATTTATGAATTTATGCGCGAAACTGTCTGCAGAGATACGAAGCCTGTGCGATAATTGAATGATTATTTGGGGCATTACTCCTAGTCAACGAACAGCCGAGTTTGAGAATTCCTTCGGCACTTCATCTTTACCAAAAAACCGCTCTCAACTCAGACACGACTTGTTGCTCCCTTGCGAATCTTTTTCTAAAATTTGCTATAGATACAAAAAAAAAAAAACTGCTTCTGCACTCTGGGACACAAATCTGCTACGGTTCTATTTTCTTGCAAAGTTAGATCTTCAGGTTTCTGAAACGTCTCGGAAAACACTTGTCCACTGATTTCGAAACCAGGAGTAACACGGAATTATGAAGATACGGATGCGGTAAATTTTGTCGCAGTTTTTAGATGCGGAAATTCAGCCACCGCAATACTGCGGTTTTTGGAACCTCGCAGATCTTCGGTCGTACACGCTGCTCGGCAAAATCGTATCCTGATAGATATTTTATGCCGCTTATCCTCCCAGCAATCTTACAGGGCGAAACACCTAACAAAATCAAAGCCAAGAGCCTCTCTTGAACACACGTGGCTTACCGATCATAATTTCGATTTTTAAACTCCTTTTTGATAGCCCCTCTGTCCTCTCTCTCTCTCTGTATTTTTCTCCAAGTCCTCAAATGCACGTATATGCATAAGCCACACGACTTCAGGAGACATAAATATGAAATATATTCAAATATGTGAGTATTTTGGTTTGGAATAAATTTTTTTAGAAACCGAGGAATGAGAATGAAAAGTCTGACGCGTATAATTTTATTCTGTGAAAGATGAATTATTTAAGTAATGAGTTGACCAAATATTATACATCATCTTCTTACGGAAATGCTAATATTTGAGCTCCCCTCTCTGTCTGTTTTATCCCTAATACTGTTTTTGCTGGAATTAGAAGCCTCAGACAGAGGCTCAGAAAAGATAAAGAATAAACGTCGACGGAAGAAAATTCAATCCGCCAATACGTCAGCCGCGGGATATCCGCGTAGAACCACGTTGCAGTAGTCGGGGTTTCCGCCAGCTCAAAACCTCGAGCAAAAGGCAACTGAAGGAACAGCGAAGGATGGTATGGAGGGTAGAAAGCAGAGGACAGAGAGCGGCGGGCATAGGGATGGTGGCTGGCGTGAATTGTGTCTCCCTATCATGAGAAGGGCTAGCCACCACAGCCGCAGCTCATAAATGATGTATTTATGAATTTATGCGCGAAACTGTCTGCAGAGATACGAAGCCTGTGCGATAATTGAATGATTATTTGGGGCATTACTCCTAGTCAACGAACAGCCGAGTTTGAGAATTCCTTCGGCACTTCATCTTTACCAAAAAACCGCTCTCAACTCAGACACGACTTGTTGCTCCCTTGCGAATCTTTTTCTAAAATTTGCTATAGATACAAAAAAAAAAAAACTGCTTCTGCACTCTGGGACACAAATCTGCTACGGTTCTATTTTCTTGCAAAGTTAGATCTTCAGGTTTCTGAAACGTCTCGGAAAACACTTGTCCACTGATTTCGAAACCAGGAGTAACACGGAATTATGAAGATACGGATGCGGTAAATTTTGTCGCAGTTTTTAGATGCGGAAATTCAGCCACCGCAATACTGCGGTTTTTGGAACCTCGCAGATCTTCGGTCGTACACGCTGCTCGGCAAAATCGTTGCTGCAAAAACCTCAGCTGTAGTAAATACAGCAGTAATTACTTTCCAAACTTGGTTAGTACCAAACTTACCGGGTCTGATTGATCGAGCGTTATCAGTAGTTGGTTTTACGTTAGTTCTGCTGGCAACGGATTCACGATTTTCTCACTACATCAAACTACTCTCCATTAGTAAAAGATACCCGATGGGCGAATTGTCTTTTCACAAATTTCTTCCAGATCGGTTAACGCGAAACTCACACGGTTATCTCGGCGAGTATCTTCCGCTACATGACACGCGGGATTTCCTGCACAACTAATAGTCCTCGATACAAGCCAAGAGCCAAAATGATGCGGCGAAAGAAGGCCCGAGCCCCTTTTCGCTCCCGGTTAACCATGAGACGAACCAGAGTCGAAGCGGATGGAATACCTCGTTGGAAGCGTCATTTGTTACCAGGCAGGGCTAGATAAGACGAAAGAATTGACTTCCAAGCGAAAGAAAAAACCCATTTCACAACGTTTATCAGCCATCTCCGAGCTGCTGCCTGCCCAAAGACGTATAAGACCTCTGCACGCGTTTTTATGTGTGTTTTTGGAAGGTCCGACGTATTTGTCCGCTCGACGAGTCCAGTTTCTTTCCTTTGCCGCGGAGTGACTAACCCCTCCGGTTTTTTTTTCTTAAGGTCTTTGATTTTTCTACCAGATCGAATCGAACAAAAGAACTAGCTGACCAAAAATGACTCTCGCCACCAGTTTGATTTGCCTCGAGGCAAAGTTAAAGCCCGTGTCGATCGACGAACGGGAAACCCCCGTCACTGTCGGACGCATAGAAGCGCCCAGCAAAGCTTCCATTTTGCACGACCTGCTCTGACCTTCCATGACCTTTTTCTGGCACTCCTATTGGTCCTTCGTTTCTCGGTTGAACGGACAAAGGACCGCGTATTAAGCCTTTGACGATCGAATGTCCTCCACAACCGACAACGCCAGAGCTTTCGTTCCACTTATATTTCGGGGGGATTATTTATAAGGAACGAAAAAGAATTTTGAATTAAGGAACGAATACCGCGTAACGTGAGACTGAAATGAGTCCAAAATCGAGTACGATCGATGTCGTTCAATGCGTGAAAATAATATCTTTATTCAACGCCGGTCTGCAAATCGTGTCGATTCTGATGGACTGAGACCAGCAGTCCTCTTAGGGCATGAAAAGCGAGTGAGAAGATACGCTCGAATGATCGACCCGGCGAGAGGATATTGACGTTTGTCGTTCTATCGCGTCGAGTTGCTTTTGTACATTTTCGGGACAGCGAATCGTGATGAAAAATACGAGCTCCTAGTTGATACATATGTACTAGATGTTCGGAGTGGTCGATTCCAACAACCTCGTTCGAATTTATTTTCCAAATAATCGTTGTAGAGAAAAAAAAATATTATCCAATGACAAAATTTCGCAATATTGCAGGTTACTCGACCCATACGCGATTTTCCATCATTTGTATCAAATTAAATGGCAATTTTTTTCTATCACATTAACCGTGGGGATCGTCAACGTAAATTCAACAATGATCGACACAATTCGTCGGTTAATGCGATAATCCAATTATGAAATGTCGCAGTTGGCAGCACACACGATTAGCATGGAAACTACTCACTCCGCAATGCATTGTTCTGTAATGTATTCAATGGATTGAAGTATAATTCGCTATCAGCGAGAGTCATTAATTCACCTCAAGTTTCTTCGGTACTTCTTTGGCAAATAAAAACTATCCAATAACTCTCGGAGGGCATAAGTTCTGATCTAAAATTATCCAACTCCATATATGCCTCTGAACAAGTCGGAATTGAAACAAGTTTAGCAAAGAGTGAGGGATATATTCATTCGGGTAATAAAATGAATAGAATCATACAGCAGTGGCAGGTAAGAAATTAGAATTTCTACTCAAGCAACAACGTTGGTAATTATACGTTGCGATCAGCTTTGCGCTAACGAGGAGAGAAGTCGAGGACTAATTATGAAACAATGAAACTTGGCTCGGGCGTGCACTGCAAGAGGCAGCAGCATGCTTCGCAAATGAAATTTCCTATTGTAGCTTCTGCATCGCCCTGTTACAGTCGTATAATGAAAACTTGCCTCCTGACAGATGTCACATCGAGAGACTCTGACTGCGACTGTAATACTATATTTTCGCTTCGAATTACTTTAGCCCTTTTGATCCTCGCGAATCCAACCTGTTATCGTTTCTAGATATGAAACTGAACTTGGAATTAGATTCCCTATGGAAACTACCGATGATAAATCTATGGAAGAATTGTTTTGCCAATTTCAAGAAAGTTGGGAAACCCTTTCTTCGCCGAAGAAAGATCATCGTGTACCTCCTCGTCGAGGTTTCGGTTATTAAAATTTCAAGGAGTGTCATTCGTGCGACCTTTTCTATTCTGCCAAGTCGCAAACACTTTTCTATGCCAACGGAGATGAAATTTCATACAATTTGTAGAACATATAAATAGAAACTCGAGAAATAGCGCACAATGGGAAGTTCTAACGATGCAGATGCGCTTCGAAAGACTAGAGGAAGCTTTCGCTGTGTCACGGCGAATTCTATGACATCAGAGGAACCGATACGCTTCCGAATACAAATTACGCCCGAATTCCGATTACCGATTCTACTCTACGTTTCATCAAGCTTGACGAGACGACTTTGCCTCCAGAACCCATCCCAAATCTCATTCACATTCGAAATGTTTTAATTCGAACGTGCATTTTGTATACCTACTAGCACGAGGCGAGTCAGAATATTTGACAAACCGACAAACGCGATATTCGATCGATAATTCAACAGGATAAAAAAATGGAATAAAAAATCCGAATTTCCAATGACAAACCGTACCTAGTGGTGGACATAAATATACACACAGGTTCCCGGATAGCTAGATACAATATTAAACATATGAATTTTGCGGGGCTACGGTGCCGAAGCATAGTTAATAATTGCTGCCGATCAAATATTCAATTAACTTTCATGAATATACCATGTTTTGTTTACTTATTAGTCGATATTCCACTGTCATTGTCAGATGACACGACTAAATCGATCACAGTGAAGCTGATCAGTCAACTTTCCACGAGAGCTCACACTGCACGAGGATTACTTTTTCTTCATAATAAAGATTCAACGGTGGCAGGATGGTATAACATGGGGACACAAAATCTGCGTTTGTTAGTGTTTAATATTAGAATGAAAATTCGGTGACTTCGAGTTCGAGAAACACAATGGACCAAAGTTCCACCTATGTACATCTACGAATGAGTATTTATCGCACACTCTCGAGTCTCATCCCCAAGAATCTGTACAGGACTCTATAGGTTCGTCGGACAATAGTCTATCCTCTAACCTCAGACCTCCACCCTCTGCGTGCATTACAGAGTGCTTCGGCTTTGGAATGGTTTAGATACAGACTAGCCGAGTGAGACGGTTAATTACCCAGGCAAATTAAGTGGAAACGGCCTGATTAGTGGTAGGTTGCTATACCTACCCACGCGAGATGGTATTCATGTCGAGTGGGAGCTGCGCGCGCGATCGGGGACTGATATATGTATATACGTATATACATAATGGGTATATACCTATATACCCCACAAGTTCTGCGCTACTTCTGCCATTATTCACCTCGCGGTCGAGTGAATTGGGGCCGAAGGGGTGGTCAGAAGGATCAGAAACTTGGCAACAATAGTTCGACGGGATCAACTGTCGTCCTCGTATGATTTCGGTTGTAAAAAAATGGTGTAAAAAAATTATTGGATTTCCGTGTATGCTCGAAGATTTGTCTTGTATCACGAGTGACGCGTGCCCGAAATATCTAACTGGTTCGACTGATCGTCGACCGGTATTTTTTCTACTTTGGACAACGAAATTGGCGACAAATACTCCAGGGGCTATTTGGGTCCCTGGAAGAAAGGTAGAGAAAATAGCATTCTTTTTTCAGATCCCATACTTATATTGCACTTCCATCTCACCCTTCGAAAGTTTGACTCTAAATTCCTGATGAGTTTTCAAGTCAAATTACGTAATTATGTCTAATTTTCACTTTTGACGTATCACACATGCTCTGATTTTCTACCTCGACTGAAATTCTTGGTCGGATAGGTATATTTATGTACCTACATCGAGTAGCGTAACATAGATGTACATGTATACGTGTGCAAGTGGCACGCGTCAATGTATCGTTCACAATTTGACACAGAAGCGAGCATCGATCACTGCTCCGAGAAGTAATTAGCTTAAGTGCTGCTACCATCGATAATCAGTTATTGGAAGAACTAAATAATGTTATGACTATGTCATCTACGGGTAGGCCTATCGTTATTTATGACGCTGGTTAGGTGTTCCCCGTCCTGTACGCAAACACCGTCGTTGTACAGGTAGTTCAAATGATTATAGAGATTTGGTAGTAAAAAAGGATTTAATATTTTGTTTCAGACATATGGATATAATAGCGCGTTCTTTTGTATTTGACAATTTTTATATAAAATCGTGTCGTCTTAGCGAACCTTTTTCTTTACTTTAATTACCGCCGTGACGGATTTTTTATGATATGATTTATTCGGTTACCTTAGTAACTTAGAAGTTTAATTAGTCGCCTTAGCGAGCTTGTTGTATTATTGTGAGTTCCGATCGCCTTGGCGATTTTTGTGAGACTAATGTTATATGATTTTTTCAAAAAACTATTGAGTTTTCCAGGACTCCTCGTGGGGGTGGCTACGTTTTTTGATTGGCAGAGGGTAGTTAAGCCATCCTCCTTATGGGGGTGACTTAGAACTTCCCCTGCGACAATCACGTAGGCCTTCTTCCCACGAGTCCTGCATATTTGTTTTATTTCCAGAGGACTTGAAGAGTCCGTCTGGTTATTTTCTAAAACTAAGAGCAAATCCGAGCGGCCACCCGCAGTGGGTATCCACTCGAAATTTGCTCATAAACTATTCTATTTTATGTACAAAAGCGACTTATGGCTAATGTTATTTCTAGGTTTAGTTCTAATAATATATAAACAAATACTTATGAAATTTACTATAACGTGGCTTGACACGTAACATGCTGCCCCTGGTTGGGTAGGTTACGGCCAACCACCTAATTCTAGTTTTGTAAAATGTCATTGTTCTTATTAATAGGTTAAGGTTCCACTGAAAACTGTCTTTCATTTTCTTAATTTTAGTTATAGAGTCTTTGAGAACTAATTAATTGAACTAGAATCTATATTGTCTTTTGTTTGAGTGTCAATTGCACTTGATTGTATCGGTAAGGGAGCTAACTTTTTCACATTTCGTTTCAAAACACTATTCGCGGTTTTCACTGTAACTGTTCGTGTCACACCGTCAATGCCTGGATGTGTTTCGATAACTCGACCTAGGAGCCATCGTAAAGGAGGTAGGTTGTCATCCTTAATGACGACAATTGTTCCTTCCTTGATAGAATGGTCTCCGTTGTACCATTTTCGTCGAATATTTAATTCGTTTATATATTCTTTATACCACCTGGCCCAAAAGTGTTGCTTTATTTTCTGGAGATGTTTCCAAACCAACAGTCGATTGGACGGGATGTCCGTCAGGTCCTGCTCTGGAAAACTAGTTAATGATTCACCAATCAGGAAATGACCAGGAGTGAGGATGGATAAATCATTGGGGTCGGATGAAAGAGGAGTAAGTGGTCTGGAGTTCAATGTTGCTTCAATTTCGATGACTAAAGTGTTGAACTGCTCCAGCGTAAACATTTCATTTCCTATAACCCTTTTTAAATGATGCTTGAAGGATTTTACCGCTGCTTCCCAGATCCCTCCGAAGTGAGGAGATTGAGGTGGAATGAAGTGCCAGCGGATTCCTTTTTCTGCCAAGCGATTTTGAATTTGATCGTTCCATTCTTTGGATTGTTGTATTTTATAGAGCTCTTGTAACTCCTTATTAGCTCCGATGAAGTTCGACCCGTTGTCTGAATAAATTGATCGACAGCGTCCTCTTCTAGCGACGAATCGCCATAAAGCTGCTAAGAAAGCCTCGGTTGTCATATCTCCAACTACTTCGAGATGGACAGCCTTTATTGCTAGACATATGAAGACTGCTACATAGACCTTGACTCGAGTTTTATTTCTGAATTTCCGTTCTTTGATAAAGAAAGGTCCGCAATAATCGACTCCCACGTGTTCAAACGCTCTTGCTGGCGTAACTCTAACCTTCGGTAGATTTCCCATCAGGTAGTTTGGTGTTGGAGGATTAAGTCGGAAACATTTGGTGCATTGGCGGAGGATCTTTCTGACCGTATTTCTGCCGTCAAGAAGCCAGTACTTGCGACGAAGATTGCATAACGTAGCTTGAATACCTGCGTGTTGATGCGTGATGTGTTCGTTGTTGATTAATAACTCGGTGATGTGGTGATTCTTCGGTAGTAGCATCGGATGACGTTGATCATAGCTGATATCCGCTTCTTGTATTCTACCGCCTACTCGTAGAATCCCGTTTTCATCCGTAAATGGAGTCAATGTTATCAATCGACTCTTCGGATCTAAATTTTTTCCCTTTCTCAGAGATCGTAGTTCTGCGGCAAACGTTGATTCTTGTGTTAATTTGATAATTGTCAAATTAGCTTGACGTATTTCTGCTACGCTTGGGGAGTTCTTGTTGTGAGTTCCTCTCCGAAAACGTAAACAATATGCGATAATACGCCTCAGTTTGTTAATTGATGAGTATTTCTCCAATATACTATAATCCCGTACAGTTGCCGCTAGGCAGGTAGCTTTTTTCGCTTCAGGATCTATTATGTTATTGAGAAGTGGAAAGTCAGGCCATCCTGCTTCTTCTGTTTGTAGCCATTTCGGACCGTTTTTCCAGATGGTATTTTTTATGAATTTTGACGGCTGCTCGCCCCGGGTCAACAGGTCAGCAGGGTTGTCGTACGTAGGTACATATTTCCAATCGTTGATGCACGTCTTGGATTGAATATCAAGTACTCGATTTGCTGCAAAAACCTTCAATGACTCCGGTGTCGTATTGTTAAGCCAGTGTAGAACGATTCTCGAATCTGACCAAAATATCGTTTTGATAAATTTAACGTTGATTGCCGCCGTGACGGTCTTATATAAATTTGCTAATAGCACTGCTCCGCAAAGTTCCAAGCGTTCAATCGTTATTGGTGGTGAACCTCGTTTCTTGATGGGAGCGACCCTCGATTTCGAACACAATAAGGATGTGTGGAAACGTCCTTGGTTGTCCGCTGTTCTTATATATAGGCAAGCTCCGTAGGCCTGCAGGCTTGCATCACAGAAGCCGTGTAGTTCGACGACCCGTGCCTCTTGATGTATGGTTTTGCGTGAAAATGTCATATTATTGAGCAATGGCAGTTGTGCGGCAAACCTTGACCATTCTGTGTAGATAAGTTGCGGTACAGACTCATCCCATGTAAGATTAGCAGCCCACAGTTTTTGAATGATTAATTTGGCTGTAACAATCACTGGTTGTAAGAGACCCAGAGGATCGAAGATTTTCGCAACCTCTGAGAATATGATCCTTTTGGTTACCTTACTTGCTTCAATAATAGGTTTTACTGTGTATATAATAGCATCTTCAGACGAATTCCAATGAACACCCAACGTTTTCAACGCTTGGTCATTATTACCTAATAGTTGAAGGTTTATGTTGGTGTTGGGCAGTCCGTTAAGTACTTCGTTTGAATTAGAGGCGCACTGTCGTAAGTTGAAACCTCCTAGCTTTAATAGACTGATCATTTCATCGCGAATTTGTTTTGCTTCCTTTATCGTAGCGGCTCCTGTGAGCATGTCATCTACGTAAAAATCTTCCCTTAGGATTCTTGCTGCCGTCGGATATTTATGTCCCTCATCTTCGGCTAACTGGTGTAAACATCTGATGGCGAGATATGGAGCAGGTGTTATACCAAAGGTTACTGTATTCAATTCATATGTAGTAGGGACAGTTCCTTGGTCGTACCATAATATGCGTTGATATTTCCTGTCTTCTTCGCGCACCAGTATTTGTCGATACATCTTTTCTATATCGCCAGTGAGTACATAAATGTGTACCCTGAATCTTAATAATAGTTTAAATACGTCATCCTGTATAGTCGGTCCTACCATGAGTGCTTGATTTAGAGAAACACCCGATGAAGATGATGCCGAACCATCGAAGACGACTCTGACCTTAGTTGTTAGGCTTGTTTCTTTTATGACGGCGTGATGGGGTAGGTAGAAACCCTCGTACAGATCGTGATTTACCTCCCTCATATGGCCGAGATCTTTGTATTCTTGAATGACCGCGTGGTATTGCCTCTTGAAGTCAGGGTTTGACCTGAATTTTCGCTCTAAAGAGTCAAGTCTTTGAAGAGCGGCCTTACGCGATGCACCCAGCTGATCCTTTTTTTTGTTGAATGGGAGGGCGACGACATATCGTCCCTCGTTGTTTCTCATGGTATGAGTGTTGAAGTGCTCTTCACAGCTGACTTCATCCAGCGATTGTTGGTTATCCGTTATTAAATCTTCGATTTCCCAAAATTTCGTCAGATCCGTTGCAAGACAGGTGCTTCTCTTGTCGATGGTCGAAGATGTGACGCTGCCCCCAATAACCCAGCCTAACTGTGTTTTTTGTAAATAGAGATCTGGACCTTGGTTTGGCGACAAATTGATCTGACCAATGCAAAGAAGTGATAATGCTGTCCCGGAACTGATAAGCATTTGAACATGTGCTGGTTTCTGAAATTCTGGATCTGCTAATGAAAGATTATTCGGAATTGGAATTGAGCTACGATCGATTTGAACCCCGGGTACTAGCCCTGATATGACTGGTACAGTTAAAAATTGAAGTGTCCGAGAGTATCCGTTAACTCGTGATTTGATAGTTACTGTGACTGAATGTTTTGTTGTGGTTGAAAGTTCATTTAGAGCTCCTATTGGTATTGTACATTTATTTTTCTTCAGTTGTAGACCTGTGGCGAATTCTTCCGTGATGAAATTGACCGTGGAGCATGTATCGAGCAGGACGCGACATGGAATAAGTCTGTCTCTACGATCGACAGTATGGACTACCGCGGTAACCATTAATTGGCTTATCGCTGTGTTGATTACGAAGGCTTGCCCGGTCATGTTGATAGAAGATGTTTCTGTTTCCTTTTGTCATGCAGTCGATGTACTAGGAGTGTCGGCTGGTTGACTTAGATGTATTAACGTGTTATGCTGTTTCTGGCAAACACCGCATTTTCTTTCATTTTTGCAATCCTTTGTTTTATGATTGCTGCGTAAGCAGTTGAGGCATAATGCGGCCCGTTGTGCCGTCTTTAGTCTCTCTTCGACCGACAGCTCTTTAAATCTCGAACACTTATAAATACTGTGCGGCTCCTTGCAGACTGGACATGAAAAGGTCGGCGCGGTTGTAACATGGGCTTGTAGAGTGTCGTTGTCCTTTCTACCTGGACTCTTACCCTTATTAAATGGCTTAGTCTTATTCCCATTGTTAGATGTGCCCTGCCCCCTCGTTGATCCAATGCAATCCGCGCGTTTTGCTAAAAATTCTATAAGAGAATCGTACGTGGGCATTTTATTATCCTCTAATGTTACTTCCCAATGATACGCGGTAGCTTTGCCTATTTTTGACAAAATAACATATACTAGTGGAGCATCCCAATGACTTACAGGTTGACCTAAGTTTTTCATGGCTCTAACCTGC
Organism: Tenthredo distinguenda; assembly: GCA_947538915.1. NCBI lineage: Eukaryota > Metazoa > Arthropoda > Insecta > Hymenoptera > Tenthredinidae > Tenthredo > Tenthredo distinguenda. The sequence continues at coordinate 7,849,325 of OX384531.1, forward strand.
TGTTTGATAACGTCCAGAAGTTCTTCTAATGCCTCTGGCGTATCTCGTTGTAATGGAGTGATATTATTTAGCAAATCCCAGTGACGTAGGATAGCCTTTCGCGTATTATCGTATTTTTTGGTCAAGATTTCCCAAGCATCTATATAATTATTATCGGTTAAAGCCAGACCTTCAATGGCTCGTGCTGCCTTTCCAGAAAGTGCAGCATGAAGATAGTCGAGCTTCTCAGAATCTTGAAGGTTGTCATTATTGTGGATTAGGGTGCTAAATCTTGCCTTGAAGGTTGCCCAATTTTCCAGCTGACCGTCAAATTTAGGAGGAGTAAGTTCCGGCAACTTCTTCCGTGGAATAAGTGCTAGATGAGCTGATGGTGATTCACGATTAGTTTCTGTATCATTTAATCCAGCTTCTCTTGCTGCAGCTCTTAATAGTTTTTTAGCTTGCGACAGAGTATCGTAATAGGTATCTTGAACGTCTAACCTATATTGCAGATAATCTGTCTCTAAATCTTCATCTTCTATCTCTCTTTCTACTTGTTCAAATTCCTTGAATGTCGTGGTCGCTAGCTCTATTTGGTCTTTAATTCTGTCGTAATCTGGATCTTCTGTGTATTTGGCAATTAATGTTTTGAAGTGCGTTATTGAGCCCTTCAAATACTTTCGTCGATTCTTCAGACTATCAAGACTTACTGCAGCGCCGTTCTCAGACATGGTGGATTTTATGAACGGATTTAACGTAGGAAAGGGAGAGATTGGCAAATCAATTAACTAGCTTACCTTGTTGAAGCGTTTCCGATGTCCTTGAAGTCAGGATGTAGGGCCTGATGCAGGTGTTCGGAGGTTATAGATGTAATCACTCGATCACGGGGTCGTTCTGTTAGCCCGTGGAATCGTTGAAGACTGTTGTAGTCCTTTTTTTATGTTTTTTGTGAAGCACTCACGTCACAGAATCACTCGCGGCACGTGTAGGCAAGTTATCTGTTATGAAATTATTCACTTCACTATAATTTATTTATGAAATAGTCTTGTTTTCGATTGATAGTGGACTGTATAATTTTCACAACTCGCGCTTTATATATGTATATCCGGCTCGAAGGACCATAAATAATGTTATGACTATTTCATCTACGGGTAGGCCTATCGTTATTTATGACGCTGGTTAGGTGTTCCCCGTCCTGTACGCAAACACCGTCGTTGTACAGGTAGTTCAAATGATTATAGAGATTTGGTAGTAAAAAAGGATTTAATATTTTGTTTCAGACATATGGATATAATAGCGCGTTCTTTTGTATTTGACAATTTTTATATAAAATCGTGTCGTCTTAGCGAACCTTTTTCTTTACTTTAATTACCGCCGTGACGGATTTTTTATGATATGATTTATTCGGTTACCTTAGTAACTTAGAAGTTTAATTAGTCGCCTTAGCGAGCTTGTTGTATTATTGTGAGTTCCGATCGCCTTGGCGATTTTTGTGAGACTAATGTTATATGATTTTTTCAAAAAACTATTGAGTTTTCCAGGACTCCTCGTGGGGGTGGCTACGTTTTTTGATTGGCAGAGGGTAGTTAAGCCATCCTCCTTATGGGGGTGACTTAGAACTTCCCCTGCGACAATCACGTAGGCCTTCTTCCCACGAGTCCTGCATATTTGTTTTATTTCCAGAGGACTTGAAGAGTCCGTCTGGTTATTTTCTAAAACTAAGAGCAAATCCGAGCGGCCACCCGCAGTGGGTATCCACTCGAAATTTGCTCATAAACTATTCTATTTTATGTACAAAAGCGACTTATGGCTAATGTTATTTCTAGGTTTAGTTCTAATAATATATAAACAAATACTTATGAAATTTACTATAACGTGGCTTGACACGTAACAAGAACAACAACGTTGAACATCGTTCTCCACAACCTATATTTATTTTTCCATAGCTACTCTAAGTGCGGAAAGTGGTAAGAACTCGATTTGTGGTTGGAAAAAAAATTGCATGGTTTAATTTATTATTTAGTTTGTTATTCCGCAGTCCGTGAAATTTTCTCGAGTATATGTAGTCTGAAATTATTATTCTTTGCTCCGTTATTTTATTTTTATTTTTTATTTTTTATAGCAAAAATCATGAGACGAGATGACGGACGAGACCCAAGGGGGCGATTCAACCTGATAACTAATTTACTTTAATACCACAGCGATTCATTACTCTCTGATCTCTGCACGGTCACTCGAGTATCAAAATCGCCCACACATACCTCTCACTTTCGCTAGTCCCATATTTGAAACATTTGACCGCTGAACTGTTGCTAATTGAGTTTTATTCGAGCGCACCCCTATCCACCGAGGTCGCGTCTCACTCGCTCCGTTACTACTTCTACGTTATTATCCCCCTATACCGTTTTATAGTCACCCTTTCTCTCCCCTATCTATTTCTATCTTTCTCAACCCCTCAGTTCAGATTTAGTCTCCACCCTTCAGTTCCGGCTGTGAATACAACCGATTCAGTGTACATAAGCCACTGTTGAAACTGAGGTTCTACACGCGGGTATGGCGCGGTCAGGTGGCTACTAACACAAATAAATTGCCGACAAATCGGATTACAACAATTTCAATCGACGATGTTCTGTCGGCTGTTGTTCGTTCTATCCTTCTCTCCGTCGATGTTGTCACCTTTTTTATTCCGTCTCCGATACAAGATGAAGAGAGGATAAGCGGGACTTATTTTCCGAGCAGGATCGACTCTTCGATTTTCTTTAATTTTTGGAAAAAAAAATTGGGGTTTGATCGAACGCAGATATCGATTACGAGAAATGAACATTTTTGGAATATATTTTATCCCGTAACGTGTGCGTGTACACGTGCGCAACGAAAGATTTCAACGTTTGTAATCAAGGTGATTTAAATGACGTTTCAAAATCGGTTACGATTACGTGAAATCCGAATTTAATTGAACCCGTGCTTTGTTACAGACTCGAATCAAATAACGATCCACGGGGGGAAAAAAAGCGAAAAAACCCATTTTTCAATATTCCGCTAAGCCTTTGGGGAACAATTGTTCGGTTCAAATCCCCTGGGCTCGATACCACTGAGAGGAGAAACAGATCATCCCAGTCAATTATTAATTTCAGTACTTTACCGCCTAGTCAAACTTTGATCCGATAGAGAGAACCAGATAACGGGACGGGGATAGAGACAGAGAAACTCTATCCGCCCACGACATCACCGCTTCAACAACTCCTGTTCCGCTTCTTGCGCTATTTGATAAATAGGATCCACGGCATAAAAAGTACCCCGAGACAACGGTGTATGGTTTATTCAATTTTTTGCGCCACAGTTGGGTACACACTCTTTATTGTTTTACTATCTATAAAATACAGTGTATCACGTTTCGTTTTTTCGCTTCTTTTTTTTTTTTGTTTTTGTGGAATAGTCGAGTCATTTTCTAAGCGCTTCTTTCCGTTAGTAAATTGTTTTTTCACCATAAAAAGACTCCATTTTTTTTCTCACAATTTTTCTACCGTACCTTCCTCCTTCTCTAACTTCATTCTTTCCTCCCTGGTTCTGTTCTAATTCAGCAAGCAGGCTCTCTTCTTGAGCGAGCACAAAGCAGTAACGTCTAAAAGCTTAAGACTGGCTGGCTTTAATCTAGAAGGGAAATAAACGGTTAAAGACGGCAGGACGACCCGGGCAGGACCTCAGGCAGCGTCGTTACCACCCACCAGAAACCATCCCCATTCTTCGCACAGCATATACTGCCATGCGTGTACCGACACCCACATTGTCTTGGTAAATACGTGCGGACAATAATCTTCCCGCCTCAGAGGCATCCTGGATCCAACAGACTGTGGGGTTCTCAGTGAATGTAATTATTTCACATAGCACTTGATTAGACCCTGAGGCGCGCCACGGAGGTCGCGTAAGGCCGCGAGAGAACGACTATAATGGTTTCAGGTGTTGTATAGGTATACCTGTTACGTGGATACAGCTGAACCGTGTGTGTCACGTGTGTATATCTATACACACGTACATACATGGCTATGTGTATGTAATCAGGTATATGAAGGCTTGTTGGACTTGTTATATACTAAACTTGTGCAGTAGCGCATTTTCACATATCCAGGTACCCGTATTACATACGCACACAGTACGTGTAGGTGCGATATGTGTCTAATAGCAGAGTCTCTGTACGTTAGATGTGGATATAGAGTTTCTGCGGCAAGTAGGTAACGTGCAGTTGGTACCTACTCCAGAAATTAATTTCACTCCTGCAGTGACCTAAGAAGCCAGTTTTGGCCGGAGGAGTAATCGTGGAGAATGTAGATCGATTGGGCTCATTGTCGGGTAATTCAATGTAGAATCAACTCCTTTGGTTCGTGTGATGTTCCAATTTGCGATTCGAAATCATTCCCTCGTCGCCCCCGCAGGGTTTGTTTTCATTTCAAGATTCTAGCCCGCAGTCTTCGGATTGTATTTCCGAATGCGTAACTCTCTTGATTTACGACTCGGGCTATATTCGCAATCCGATATTATTAGCGGTAAATAATCTTCAGATTCTGATTGTTAATTAGAACTAGGAGCTCCACCCCCGCCCGCTTATTCAATTGAAATTTTGATCACTCTATTTTCGACTTGTGAAACATTGGTAGATTTCGAGACTGTGAAGTTTCCGTAGTCCAGAGATACGGATGGGTGAAAAATTCGTGTATAAATTTATCCGATTTTCCGAATATTCGAAACCGTCGATTGGCGAAGAAAATTCTAACCGAGCAAATTATTTTTTTTTTTTTTCCAATTAAAATTCTACAGGAACTGAAAGAAGATCATTTGACTGGTCTAAAAATTGCCCGTTATTGGTCGTGTGCCGGTAACCTGAAAATCAACTCCCGGCTCCATTACGACTGGCCTAATTCATCGTGACGTCGTTCTACCCGTCAAGCGATATACATAGTCGATTTATGAAATTTCTAAAGGTCACAGGGCGCCAAAGCAGCGGTTTAATTCCTTTCACCAAACCCAATGAGGAGTAGTCGTGGCTCGTAACTGTCAGACAAGACCGATCATGACGGATGGCTGAGAGACTGAAAGCTGTGAGGGTGAGCAGGACGCGAAAGCGTAAGGGAAGGAAGGACGGATGGGAGTTTGACGCAACGAACGAGAAGAGCGAAGCTCCTCTTCGTCCTGCCCAACCCTCGCTTATAACAACCTCGTTAACATAATCATAAGCCTTGATCGCCCCTCTGTATTGCCTCGCCTTGCCTCAGCTCGTCTCTCACCTATCTAGACGAGTAAAAAATTGCCATGATCTTCGAGATTGGGTCATACTAGGCCCGAGAATGGCGACATTAATGATAGTGGAAGCGGCGAACTAACAATAAACGAAAAACATGAATTTTTGCAAATAAAGTGGCGTAGCACAAGTCCTGATATTTTCATAACTTGTGCCCTACTTCAGTTGCCATTTGTTCTCTCATTTTTGTGACCAGCGATCATTACCGCTCAATCTTCAAGTCCACGAGTATTTTTCAATTTCCACCCTGTTCGTCTGAATCGACCAATTTTTGACATCGCTACATTTTTGTCGTCTAGATGGCAGTCGCTTTTCTTCCGACCATTCACAGCCGGAAATCAGGACCTAGAGTCCTCTGTGTTCCGTATATTATCATACCTCCCCATGGGGAATTGGGACTTTGGAAGGGAAAGACTTGGTATACAAATGGATCGATGAGTGGTGATTCCGTTCTGCTTTACCTGTCTCCTTACTTTATTCTCTTTTCTGCTCGCTTACGTAACTAACGGCTTTTGGGTTCAGCGTCACAAGAAACTGGCTACTCGGTATCCAAAAAGAAAAAAAAAATGATTTGTAACAATAGTTTGTGCGTAATGTAATGAATTTTGACGGATGCTCTCGTCAGGCGTTGATGCCCTACAAAAATATCGTATCTCATCTTGAAATATACTTATTTATGCATATCGCATACCGTCAGCCGATGTGTCAAAGATATATCAATGAAACTGAATGTGTATCCTTTCCGTCCTGAAGAACGAAGGCGTCTGGACGCTGACCTGTTTCGCACCCCCATCATTTCTCCGTGGAAGGCGTCTCCTTAATAGACACCTAAAGTGATTCGACCTCTCTTCTCTCAGAATTTCGTCCCGGGTCATGCCGCCGTTGCCAACCCTCCACTTTCTCTTTCCTTCCTTTTTTAGGTCTCTTGGTCGTTCATCGGCTCAAGGACCTTTCGCGAAAATTGAAGCGACCCGTTTGATGTGAAGAAATTCTGGACTTCTCAAGCATTAAATGAATCCTTGTCGGAACTAGTATAGAGGATACGCCACAACGTATTACCAAGGATATATATAGCCTCGGATTGAATGTCCGGTTGAACGGTAACCCTCGATTTCGGGCGCCCAATATTTGGCCGATACTGATAGACTTTTACTACCTAATTCCTTTGCTCTTGCTTTCGCAGGGTTAAATGATTGTGCAGATTTTTACTCGTCACATTTACGAGTCAAGAACAGAATATGAATAAATAAAATATAATTTAAGTTTCAAATTTTACAGTCCTAAAAAAATTGCTCTGTCACTAATTTTTTAGAATTTCAGACACCTCAGAGCCGATATTTTTCGGTGAAAAAATATCGTCACCTCTGTCTTCCGTTGTTGAAAAAAAAATCTGATTTTATCTGAAGGCCACCCATCATAAGGTCTTGAGAAATTGTTCGAAAACAGAAGGTCGTTGATCCAATCTACATCGATATTCATTTGTCCCCCGTCGAGCTGGGAAACTTTTATTCAGAACATTTTGTCCGTATCATCGATGTTTACCGAACGATTTGAATTTATATTCTCAAACAGGATACCCTATAGGCTTAGAAGTATGTGTCTGACATGACGTGTGTGTATTATACAACCTCAAGCATATATGCATCAGTGATTTTTGCTACCATGACCTGAACCTGCGTTGCTTGAGTAAAGAAACCAGTGATCCCTTTTATTCTTAGCTACGACGAGCTATTCTATGGATTTTCAACAGCCCGATTATTCGCAGTCTAATATTCGTTCGCGGACTTTACCTGATGCGATTTTTCGAAGAACTGAAGATCCTGCACCGCGGCACAGGAGCTCGAGTTCGCTGATTTATGGAAGCTCAGAAGTTCTCAGCTGATTGGATCGCCGAAGAGATCACCACGTAACTCGTCAAAGATTACAGTACTCACGGGATTTAGTTGCGAGTAAATTATCGGTCGATAAAAACCTTCTTTCAATTATTTCATCAATTTATTTCTCACGCCGCCCTATCAACGGTGACATAACTTTAACTTTCCGTAAAAACAGATTATCGCTCCCCTTTAATTCGCCGGGGTGTTTTGAACTCCCGAACACGCATATCGACCTCCTCGATTTGCGATTTACTTCAACTACCGGCCTTCCATACCTTAGCTATGAGACATGACTTAGCGATTCCTTTGTTGTAAAGAGCTTAATTGAACCGAAGGTGACTTCAAAGATGGCGGACTGTTGGTGGTGCGATGGAATAAGGTTCGGGGTTGGTTACCTCGAGACAGGAGATTTTTTGCGGGATCAACTCGTCGGCTATATTAATGACTGGTCGTGAAAGGATTAGCGGGTGGGTCTCTCGAACGTACGGTCTTTTTTTATCCGCCACTTTCCCCGGTGAAGAATCGATTCCACGTATTCCACTCTGCGCTATACGAGTGAGCAAAGTCAAAGGTCCTCGAGAAAACTCGGTTCCTTAGTAACAAAAAAAAAAATGATCTTCTTTACAAAAAACAAAATTTCTCTGAATGATGTTACGAGAATGAAAATTTTTTGCGTTATCTTTTGGACCCGAGAAAAATTCCAGTCTCCATAGGTCAAGACGATATTTTTCTCTTTTTTTTTTATGGACAAATTTTCAACCTTAGGAATGAAATTCTTCCGTTCTCATGCATGTTAGATCGCTCTACGTCGTGTTTTAAGTATTCACGATGATTGACGGTGTGGGTATCGAAACGAAGAAGACTGAGCGCGACTGTCACAGTTCTTGGCAATATCCAGGTTGAATACAAGTCGCGAGGAAAAAATACGTGCAATAAATTGATGTCATATGTAGAACTTTACACGCGAATTTTGAACCACCCATGTACGGATATTGACCGACTGATTGACGGCAAGGAAAAAGTAATTTCCTGATGGCAAACGTTTTCACCGGTGAATTTCAGTCCCAGTGTACAGCGGCGACTAATCAAACGAGTGAACCCGGTCCTCTGCCTGGACACGAAAGGACTCTTTCGGCGTTCTCCAATCTCCGAAAGCGCGGAGATAATCGTTTGGTTACCTCGCCGGACTTGAATCGCCTTCGAAACGTTCGATTCACGTTCTTTGTGTCCATCAATAAAATTAGTTGGCTGCAAAACCTTTGCCAGACCGATAAAATCAATCTTATCAAACCGGCTCTACGATGATATACTTTCGTCGATTTGACGAAAATTTGTTCAACCCTTCTCGAAAACGAAAACGTTTACCCTAAAATTCTTCCTCTCTTGAACGAAATCCCTCGAGTTTGTCTAATGCAAAGTGTCACACTGACTCGAAGTACGAAATCACGCCGTTTCTGCAAGAATTAGCCAGCAGATATATACAGGCGAACTGAAAAGCTCGGAGCCTAAAGACGGAGGACAAAAGCTTCTTACCGTAAAAGCTCACCATTACAAACAGTCCCTTCTAAAGCTTAGAGCTCGATCGAGCCTGCAGTTTAAAAGAGAAATTCTCAGCTAGAGAATACCTAGTTGGCGAAGTTTAGAACTCCAGAAAAGCTCACCGGCAGGTATACCAAGTCCGTCTTTCTCCAGTCCATAAAATGTCGCGCAACTTTGTCTTTTTTTTTTTGTTTTTTTTGTTTTTTTTTCACCTACTTTAACGATTATTCTAATCCATTCGGAAGCGAGATTTAAATAATAGCAAGAGACAAAACAAACTGTTGACGCTTAAAGTTTAAAGCTGAATGTAATCCGGTATACGGATGTATAGAACAAGCAATCTCTAAGATGGAAAAAAAGATCTACGTATACGACGGGTATGGAAGATATTAAATTGCCTCTTCAAACAATCTGTCCCTTCCTTTAAAGAGTCCGTTTTTTTTACGTTACAGAACCCTGTGAGAAGACATACTGTGCCTGGGGCGCTTCCTGTGTCGTCTCGGAAAGCGGTAGAGCCCTGTGCCAATGCCCGGTAGATTGTCCACCGACATCGCAACCCGTTTGTGGATCCGATAATGTCACCTACACCAACCACTGCCATCTACGTCAGGAAAGCTGCCAACGTAGAAAAAACACGAGAGTCAAAAACCAAGGAGCTTGCGGTAAGTCTCCGACGATCTTTATTTCGTATTTAATCAATGTACCTGGATAGTATCTATAAATGTACGTAAATATATACAGCGAGAGAAATATATAGGTACGTATTACGTATTACGTGACCGGAAGCAACAGATTGTGAGATTCAATTTGGTAACCATGATATCGAATTGTTCAATCGGCTGGAACGATATTTGATCCAAGTTAGATAATCAGTTTGATTAACTCGGTACATTACAGTTAACAATAAGAGAGATTGTTGCAATTCTGCACCGCGTTTCATTCGGAAACTGATAATATATTTTTATAGTTCGAGTGAATTTGCAGTCAAAGTTTAGACGAGGGAGGAGGGACGCTGGGTAGATGGGACCTATATCTTAACTGCCGTAGAGAAGTGAATCGTCGCGCAGTAAAGCAATGTAGAGAATTGTTACTCGTAAAATAAACATGACGGAAATGGTAGAGACGACGTATAAAACATCAGCTAGAAACATAACAGAGCTCAATCAAAAATATGGTCCAATTTGTTGTCTTTTTTTTTATTCTTTATCTTTTTCTTTTTCGAAGCTGAAACACGAGGGGAGGTATTATTATACTTACAAAGATAAAATGTTTAGTATGAACCGTTACCTCAGCGCAAGTTAAAGCGACGCGAGGTATAGGTATTGTAATTCGTATTCAGAAAATGGTGAAAAATTTAGTCAGTGGAAAGTAAAAGGAATAAAAAGAAATAAGAAGAGCTTGTCTTTTCATATAATCGAGTATGTATTCGTTTCATTATATTATTCCTTCTGCAGCGAACGTTTTAATTGTACAAATTGCGGAGCTTTAGAAATAGAGCTTCCCGTCAAACTGCGAGAAACTATTACTAAACGTTTTCATTTCAAAGGTACCTAATTAAAATGCGCGTACCCTTGTGTCTCTCCGTATTTAAAAGAGGGGCAAAGCTCAGAGCTTGAGAGATGTTTGCAAAATTATACGGGAAACAAAGGAAGACCGAAGTGATTCCTAACAAAGCGGGTTCAAAAGACGATCAAAACTTATTCTCGTCTTTTCAGAGTCTTAGAACTGTTTCCTTTTTCATTCCTTTGATGAAATCATTGTTAAAAGTAAATCTGAATAAAACTAATTTAAATTTATCAAAATTATATTGCTGTTTTGACATCTCGCAAGAAACTGTGCGAAGGTTATAAAAATTCATTGCATACATATTTTCTTTTTGCTTTTTTTGCTTTTTCACAAAACTATACACAGTGAATTCCTGATGGGTAGACAGGGGTAGACAGGTGAATTCCAAGTGCGCATGCGCAGGCTTACGAGCGCAGGTAATTTTTCAGAGCGGCCAACCGTCGGAAAATACATCCACAAATAAAATGTATCCAACCCCAAATATTTTGACATTCCGTGTCATTTGCAATCGTTCAAGATATACTACGGTGTATCAGTGACTTTAGTCGAATATTTAGTCAAAATATTTAGGGTTCGATACATCGCGGCGATCTGTCGTGTATAAATTTAATATTTTCGACAGTTGGCCGCCTTGAGAAACGGTCTACGGTTGGAAGCTTGCGCATGCGCACTTGAAATTCGCCTGCTTTTCCCTGTCTACCCATTAGGCATTCGCTTTGTATACATGCCGTACGCGAATAACGGAAAAATACGATATGACAATTGAATGCGAAATTAAAGCAGCAAAACCGGAAGAAACCTCAGCGAGAATCTACGCCAGAATTGTACAGGAGTTGGTCTGTGAAATGTGATTTGAAATTAACGATATCTTCCTTCACTCGTTCCGAATCCATGGCTGGAAAATAACAATCCCCTCGCGTTGCGACAGACTGAGAATTTCTGCGAATACTTCGTTATCGGTGTTCCCATACCGCTGTGCCTCGCCCACCTTGAACGTGGGTCTAGATTTACCCGGACGAATTTTTTCAATCGTATTTTTTTATTTATGGAATAATTCAGATCGCTAATATCCGAAAAATCCAGAGTATACTCCGCACTGAAATTTTAACAGAATTTACCAGCCCGTCTTACCATTTTTTTTACTTTCCTTTGTCCACTTTACAAATATTCGCACGATACACCTGTTAATAATTCGTCATGACTCTGTTTGGATGATTTAACATCATTTCAATCAATTGATTACCAAACATTCAAATACGTGTTTACCTATAAATACATAACTCAATTTATGCTGCGGGTGTCCCGTTCCGATAAATATAGTCAATTATCTCTGATTTGTCAGACTAACCATAATGGTCATTGAGATCAGCGTAAATAGCCGATAAATTTCAACGAAGAAGCGTGATGGACGAAACAAAATCGCGATCAGGAAAGTTACTTTCCATTTTTCTCGGTAATAGAAGTACTGGGAATCTTTTCTTCGCATTTAAGAATGCTGCGATGCCTAAGCCGTAACAAGGTGCGAAAACTGAACGCGTTGAGAAGAGAACAGGGCGAAAATCGGTTAGCTTATTGTATTCCCAGTGTTTTATCCTGTTTTGTTTTTATTTTTTCATTCTCCTTCTTTCATGGGAAGGGAACTAGCCTATGAATTAACCAATACGCACGATACACTCTGGAAGATTTGCTCCAAGCATCTCGTAATCTAGCTACCGTGAATTCAAAAAGCCATCTTTTATTCAGCACAAGTTCTCCGCTCTGCGGCATTACCGCTTTTGCCTACCTACGCCGTGCATTAAAGTCATCCGACAACCCGCAAGATAATAATTCATAATCTAACACATAGTTTATAATCATTTCGACGATTCCGTTAGATTTAATAACGATAGTTATTTTATCCAATGATACGCTAATCGATGTTAAAATCATTTTGAAAAAAATATGAATTTTATCTGGACGATGTTACATCTTCGTTAACCATTCATTATTTGTTGTATAAGAAAAGGCGATGGATCGATAACTCGAGGAGTTCTTCATTTATGATTATTACTGTTATTGTTATTTTCATTTTTATTATTTTTATATGCGAGAGGTTGAACTCTCGCGGCCCGTTTGCCTGGAACATTCTTAAAAATGTTGCAATTTCATCAATTTCGCGCTCCCAGCCTAGCGTAGCGTTGGGAGAAAAGAGCCTTCCTTCCAACCAAGGAACGAATGGATCATAAAGGCTGAAATCTTGTCTTCAAATATTCCCTCCGTATCTTGGAGATGCCTCGAATGCGTGGAGATTTTTTCAGTCGTGGCTCTCAAATATTAAGACTTCACTTTTGCCGCTCCCTTGAACCTTTAATATTAACGCCGCATAAATATGTGATATGGTTAAGGCAGACTGAGGAGCTATTGCCATATGGCTGCAAGATAACGAACTATATTCTCCATTGGCTAAATTTTGCATTGAAATTGATTTCGAATAATAAGTCGAAAAAAAATGAATATATCAAAAATTTTCAAATAACATCAAACTGTAAATGAGGTGAAATTTCATCCTGCACAAATCATTGCCGGTAATTAGACACTATACAACGAGGCCACATGCACAGTGGAAGGTTGGTTACACGGTGTGCACATTCTAACCTCGAGGGAACCAAGATGGCGGACGATAGCGTGTCGAAAACAATTGAAACTCGCCCTCCAGAGCTTAGCCCATGCTTTCAATTAGGGAAGCCCCTCGCAAGCTCCCAGATCTATTCCAGCTCCGAACAAAAACGGCGAAAAAATTAAATTAATTTTATTGGCTTAAGCAAGGCTTTCCCACCTGCCATTCCTGCTCCCTAATTCTCTACCACGACTCCACTTGAAGACCACTTTATACAGTTGAACGTTTGACTTTTTATTATTTTTATTTTCAACCTGTGTACAGATGGACAGCAATTCGTCTACACCACGTACCACATCCTCTTATTTTATCATTCAAGCAATTTTTTCCCTCTTTTTTTTCTTTTATTCCATTTGATTTCATACTTGAACAAAATTCATTCTAAAGTAAGCGATCCATTCAAACGATTCAAAGAAAGGCTAGGTTTCGTTAAGGTAGGAGTTTGAGGGTAGCGAACGAAGAGTGGTATTCCCAAGACACATCAAGGGCCCGAGTGGTGTAATTAAGTTAATCAGTGACTATCTCAGTGGTACAGATCATCGCGCAGAAAGTAAAAGCGGTGAAAGGTGAAGCGAGTTGAAGTACTTTAAGTAAAAACAAAAAAAAAAGAATGAAGAAAAAAAAACACGAAAAATAATAATGATAAATCACCCTAATTTCCTTTCACATTGAAAGGAGGAAAAAAAATATTCCAATGTTTTCTCTGGCCAAGATTTTCTATATCTAGGGTAAAGAAAAGGGCACAAAGGGCAACGGAAGCCATCGTAATTGGATCAGCTTTCGAAAACTAACAAAATTATTTTCTATATAAGTAGGTGCTGTGTTATGAAATCAAGGCTTCTTAGTTAGGGGGATAAGAAAAATAATCCGAAGAAAATCAATATCGGGCGCGTAGGATTATTGGATCACAAATTTATTTTGCCACACCGATACTCTCGGAATAGAATCTTTTGTTTTTATACCCTACAGCGTGCCTCGCGCAATGCATTTGCTAGGTAAATCTTTATTTCGCGCTATCGCTTTTTACCTCGTCTCCGGAGACACGTTTCAAAGAACACATTTCTCAGACTCCTGGGCGCGTCTGCCTTACGGCAAGTTTGTATATATCCCTTAGTAGTCGATATTCACGAGGCGGAATTCACGTCAGAGAAACTTATCGGCATACATTTTATATCTACAAATATGATACCACAGATTATTCCAACTATTCCTTTCCTCCCCGATGCAACTGAATATTTATATCTGTCAAAGGCGCATGGTTCGAATGAAGAAGATATTTCCACTCGATCTATTAGTAAATAAAAGAATTTTCTTTCAATATAATCAAAATCATTTCGACTCTCCATAATCTGTCAGCGCGATATATTTCCGACGCTTGACATCAATTCAGTTCGTGTTTACGTAGGCATATTCGTTAGTATCACGTTCAATAGTTGGACTCTTGGGTCCAACATCTCTGCGAGTAGCGCAGAGAGGGATGCGAGATGTAAGCTCTGATGGTGATGGTTTTATCGAACGCAGTCAGAGCCCTGGAAACATTGACTTGAAATGGGTGGTCTCATTTGATCTGAGCTAGAGAGTGTCACGAAAAGAGTTGTCTCGAGGTTCTAGAATGGCTCGTGGATTCGTTATCGTGTTTCCCTTTGCGTTGCGTAAACTCACGAAGTATCGCTGTTGTTTTATGGCGTTGCGGTGATCGGGAGTATATCCCATTACTTGTTCAAATAATTAACCTGTAAGCGTAGCTAAATATATGCTCGTAACCAATCAGACTCGTCCGTTCTAGGTTCCATTATCCGAGATGTAATAAATACCGAAAACTTGCAATTTCTCGTTCAAAGCTCGTTAGGAACAAACGTTTCCAATCAAAGTCTAAAAGACAGGTCTGCAACGCCACTAAATGGCCGGTAAAGAGCTTTCGCGAGGTAACGGGAAGCCGCATAAAGAAGTAGATCGAAGCTTTCCGAACGGCCCGAAAAATGATAACCTATTAAGAATCTGAAATAATTCCAATGGCTCATTCAATGTTTGGCAAGGACTCTCGTCCTCGACTATCGTCCGCGAAAGGCACCTCAGGGAAGGGGCTAGAAGGAAGTGAATGAGAAAATGTAAATTCACGATTCAAAATTGAAAATTACCGCGATTTATTATCGGCAGCACGTCGCATCCGGAACATGAACGGAACTCGACCGGTATTATAATATTTGAGTTGGCAGTTGACTTCGCAAAATGGAAGATACCGTATAGAAATCGTTGGTGGTATTTTTTGGTCCTAGATGTCGACGTAGCTGCGAATTGAGGGGGTAAAACGGAGCTGGGGGCTGGTAAGGGAAGTAAAGGAGGAACTGAAGGGGATGGGACATTTCAGCGGATATGAAATTGCGTGTCGACGCCGCGTGAACGAAATGCTCGTCGTGTTTCCTCCACGTGACATACATACTTGGATTCAACGGAAGCGAGGTCACCATAGAACGGCACCCGTCCTTTGTAGGGTCAAAGGTGCCTTCGTGCTATAGAGTAGGGCGCTTAAGGTATCCTTATGGCAACTTTTACCTGGCTAAGCAATTAGGTGTAGCGAAACTTGTGCGAATGTTTTCGCAAACACGTGACACTTGTAGCTTAAAGGAAAACGTGTTCATATGTAATGAGGAGAGAAAGAAATGGGGTGAATTATTTTGGAAAAAATTGAGCCGTTTTTTGAGTCGGTAACTTTTTTGCCCCGCGAGAAGAATTATCATTGTTTTTATTTTTCATACTTACACCGAGAGACAGTTGCGATTTTAAATTAGGGATGAAAAAAGTAGCGAGGTAGCTAAATCTCGACCCTTTTCTCAACGCTAGCTCCTTCTCCGACGTCTAGGTACAGATTGTTACTTTGAATCCCGTGAAAAATGTTCACAGCTATTTTTCAGGATTAGCAGACCCTGGTGGGCGAGAGACAGAGAGAGAGAGAGAAATAAAGAAAGGGAGAGAGAGGGGAAAGAGAGACGGTGGCAGAAAAATAGAAGGGAAAAGAAAGACTTTATAGCGACGCATAACTCACCTTCCTTATTGAAACTTCCGCCGGCTTTCGTACGGATTAAGACATTCGTTTTAAATTTGTCGAAATTTCGGAGAAACTTCGCTAATTTACCCCTCGCTACCATTTTATTCTTCACCTCCGTCTTTCGAGACCTGAAACAACCTTAAGCTTTCTATTTTTGTTTCGTGCGAATGAATAATGTACAATCTCAATATTCAATTAGAAATGAAATATCTGATCCCATATATCAGTAGGAAAAATGATATGGTTTTGATATACTCATACGCGAATAACTATTCGACGAAAGTCGATACGACGATGATGCGAAACCTATTTCTTCGTCTCCTACTTATTTACGAGGGTGAACTCTGGACTGTGTTCAATTTTAATGGATTGATCTTGGCAAGGGAAAGAATTTGTATTACACCTATATGAAATAAGAGGGGAAAAGGCAGAGATTGGCGATGGCAGGTATTAAGGCATTTGTCAGTCGCCGGGTGTATTAGCTCCGACTGTGGTACACTTATTAGCAAACACCTCTATATGCATGGCTCGAAGCCAACTAGTTTGAAACCCAGGGTTGAAGTCTGAACGCGTGCTAGCGTCTCGGGTCACAGCGTGGTTCGAGGATGGGTCAGGGGGTCAAGGGGGTCAAGAGGATGAAGGGGGTTGAAATAGGGAATGGAGGTTCAGAACCGGATCCCAAGATCTCACCGTGCATACTTATGTATCGCTGCGTACATATTGCAGATGCTCGTATATAATACTTTTATGAAAACGTTTTCTCTCTCACCCTTCGCCCCATAAGATTGATAGAGGAAACGTTCGTCCCCACGTTTATGGCTGCCCAACTTATAAACTTTTAAACTAATCGTTATCTTCATATATCTACGTATACCGACATATACATTCCGTGGGTCTATACATCTTCGCCAATATTTCCTTCCCTAAATCATCGTTCAACGATTAACCGGTTCGTAATTCGAATTAACAACTCGAACAATGACCACCACCGATGGTCATCCGTTACCCTCGCGCTGTCATTGATAATTCGAATTCAATTTTACCCTCGTCGCTGAAAATACCAAACTTCACCCTTCACCCTTCACCCTTCACCCTTCACCCTCCGCCCTTTTCTCCTCTTCGTATATAGCTGTGAGACATTCGAGATGGTTTGTGGTAGCTATGGCCCTCTGTCACCCTCTCTTTTTCACTTTTTCAATCTCTTCTCTTCTCTCGGGTTTATAAATATGAGTGGGGCTATTGTGTAAGGGTGTTTTCATTTACTTTTAGTTTTATTCCCTTTTCTTTTATTCCCAAATCGTCAGACGGCACTGTATCAGAAAGAACCCTTTGAGTTTTTCTATTCTGCTTATCTGCTCGTCTCATCTACTTCCAGTCTCCATGGGTCAGTCGTTTTTCTACCCCAGATAGACTGAGAATTACTATTTAACGCTTCACGGAGGATCAAAGGATCGGAATACTTATTGCTATTGACTCAAGGCTGTTGCTTTACTCAGTTTTTTGGTTGATTCAATCGCTCCTTAACAAGTTTTGACCCAATACCGCTAATTTCGGAATGAGATACGGTGTTACGCCACGAACCAATTTTAGGAAAAATTTTTCTAACTTTTACAATCCTAATTGTTTTGAAACGATTCGATTCAAGCTTGTAGAAATGGGAATATATTTCTTCGTTTTTTCTTTTTCTCCCGAAAGATTATTCAATCTTCCTTGAAAAGAGCACGTTCGACATGACACCCTTCGATTCCGGAGGTGAAAAAACAGGATCAGAATTCTCGTTCGATTGGTTTCCACATCTCACAGAATTTTGTTAAACCGATGTGTGAGCTATGTATAAAAGAATATTTTGCATCCGAGAGATAACTTAAACCGTGAAGGAAATTTCGTGAAATTTCATACATGACAATCTAATTCTTTTCGCGGTTAGAAAATGTGACTTGGCGTAGACCTAGATATCCAAGAAGGCGTCTGCCGCCCTAAAAGCGTGCCGCATCTCGCTATACCTACTACTCACACATATATGACTTTCTCACATCTATAATCGATTATCCTTCCATGACCGTGTGGCAGTCCGTTCATCTTGGCGAAGGTTTAGACCGTTGAAAAAATTCTTCAAGGATTTCGCGAGGCTTGATCACATTCCTTGAGGCCAAAAGTGCAAGCTTTTCATGTGGTAATCCCGAAAAAAGCGTGAGTGCAAGAGAGTACCTACCTCGAGTCTGACAACTCGGCGCGCTGTACAGCGAAGTATAAACGTAAACCTGTTTTGCGTATAAATTCTTTAGGAGCTCATATTTGCGTTCGTAAAGCTCACCACCCGTATCTCGAGCTTTCAACGAGATATTCCTAGTGGGTACTGAACATTTGAATGCTGCGGTGGTTGCTGCTAACGCATTTTTACACGCTAGAACGCCCACATCCGTTACTGTATAAAGGTGCCAAAGTTGTTGCGCGGACTTTCTTCCCACTCCTGTAATCTTTTACCCTTACCTCGAACGTGCGGCAGTCCCTTTATCTTCGTAAAAGTTTACTACAGCCTTCCCGAAACTGTGGGAAGAGGTGGGTGATAGAGGTTGATCGAATTTTTCCGGATCAAAAATAAAATACAACCGTTTCGTTTACACGTTTTCAAATCTTGCAGCGATTCGAAATCTTCATCTAACTAAGCCGAAATATTTTGGTTCTTGAATTGCGACGACTCGATGGACGGTTACGTCGTATACGAAACGTGAGATACAGTTTTTTTCATTTTTTTTTTTTCCATAGATTATACTTCTTCCCGTCTGGTGCCCTAAAAAAGTGCCAAACTTCGTTTCGTAGAACTTTTTCTCTCCTATCATGGATTATCCTTACACTACTCCGCCTCCATACCTCCTTCACCTTCGTAAAAGTTTACAACCTCAGAAAATCGGGGGCGCGTAGTAGGCTTCACGGCCTGATCACATTTCTTAAATTAAAAATTCAAAATGCAAACTCCACTGCTGACATTACCGAATAAGATAAGTGGCTAGCGTCTTCATTCAAAAAAAAAAAAAACATTGACTTCGCATCTAGAGGTCCCAGAATTTCATTTTTCTACGATTTTTGCTGCCCTCAAACATGTTAAAAAAAAAAACAATTACGAATCTATTGTTTCCTTTGTACAAAGGTAAAAGACGTTTGTGTTTTCAATTATCGTTCGTATATTCAGTCCTAATTATAGAATCTAATCGATCGAACTTCTTACCGTCGAGGGAAACTTCGATGGGTAAAACTGGGTGAAATTAGACCGACGCTATGTCGTCAAGAAACGGTTTTAAGTACTTCGAGATACTTCGAACCAGTAGAGTGAAAGTTGGCTAAACGGACTCGACGAAGTTTCTAGTTTTTCTTGATTCGATCGCTTTAGACCTATAATTAGTTTGAAATACCATAGGCAAATTATCGTCGTGTATAGTATCTGGTGAGTTGCAGTCAGTTGTACTTTTCTCCGAAGATTTTCAGTAAAGTTTAGTCAAAAGTTGGCAAATAGAAATCATCCATCCCCTATTCTCACCCGTTGAACTTTCGCTGTGAAAAGTTCGCCCACCTCTCCCTCAAGCCCTCCCTCAAACCCTAAACCTCAACCCCCTCTAGTTTCCACTTTGAACTTTTACTTAGCGGCAAGCAACGGGGAAAAAAGCCTTATCTCGCACGACCCGAATTTTTTTTTATTTCCCACTTTTTCTAAGCGAAGCTGTGCGCGTGACCCTGCCACTTAAACTCTGAAACTAATTACAACGAAGAGGAGCTGAGCACTGAGAGGCGTGAGAGAGTTTTTGCACCTCGCCAAAAGGGAGAAGTGGAAGCTGGGCTTAACATTTTTTCTATATCGTTCTTTCATTATTTACATCGGGCGTCTCTAAGCTCTATCCCAACCTCCCTTCATTTATCCTGCATGCTCGTTGAGAGGACGAAGGGGTGTCGTCGGGACGGTCTAAGTCCAAAGGTTATCACCCAAAATGAAGTTCACTTTTCTGATTGGATAATAAGCTCCCCGTAGATCGATTGGATAGATAGATGGATCGAGGCAAAGTCTAACGGATTGCATACAGAAAATTACGAGGGGATCGGGCCCGCGGTTGGTTGAGCTTCTGCAAAACGTTGGAAAAGGGAATAGCCGAAACCGTTTTCACGACGTTCCTTTGTTCTCGTCGTTTAAAAACTACGCGTTTCAGCTCTCCAGAGCTTGCAAGGCTTTCTTTCCGGAAGAAATTGCCGTGTAATCGAGTTCAGAATAGTGTTGAATGCACCACACGTTCTAACAATCAGTAGAGCGAGGTTTTTAATTGGTGCGGCAAAAACGGTGTACTTTTTTTTTATTTTTTTCTTTACCTCAAATTATATCGCTTCTAGGGGTTACCGGTCTAAATATCTTCCCGCCTTGTCCCTGAACTTTGGGTCACCTGAGGTAACGCGTTCTCTTTTAATGTTTGGCAAAAACGACGTTAGAAAAAGTACCGAAGGTGTATATATGGCGGGTACTCTGACTGAAATTGGCCACTTTCGTTGATCGCTTTGAACCAGTTTCCAGCCGCAAGAGAAATTTGCTTGCATTGACTGAGAAGTTAGAATGCAAGAGAGCCTGCAGGTCACAAAGGCGAGTAGTAAAACAACAAGAAATAAAAGTAGAATGAAACTAAAGATAGAAGAAACCGTTTCCTCTTTTTCACATTCCTATGGTATACGTATACGTGTAAAATTCAAAGGCTAATTTTGCGGTGGAAATTTCACGACTCTAGTGCCAATAATTTTCTGGCACTCTACTGGGTGAGAGAATATAGCTGGCCTGTGTATTTCACACACGTTCGGCCAGTCCAGAACGCCTACCAAAACGCTACCGTACCAAAAAGGTAAGGCCAGCAAAACTATTGATCACTTCACCCTCTCGCCCCTTTGCGCCAGCCCTGTGGTCTCCTGGGATACAGAAGCGCGTGAAGTATGAATAAACCAACGTCGAACAAAGGAGTCATTAGCGTATCGGAAAAAATTAGCCCCGCCATAAAGTATCTTTCGACACTATAGTCCGCGGAACTTTGGCAGACAATTTTTTATACCTTTTTGGACTAAATTAATCGTCCAACGTACGTCGACCTGTGGACAAAATATCTACCTTGACACGTACTCGCGTATTTCGGAGGACCTCTTCATCGTTTGGGATGGATACTCGTCCTTCCGCTTATTCCCTAACACCTACGAATACGTAGAATCCTCAGGAAACCTCCTAGCTCTATTCACATTCACCCTACTATCGTAAGTCTGTCTCACGCTCGCGCGGTATAAATGGAACTACTCCATCGTACGAGTCGTTGTTAGTTTTTAGCAAATCGATAATGTTTCGGTGTTATAAAAAAGACGAATTTTATAATTGCAAAAAATATGATTGATAAGTAAAAGTTTAGTTTTCTATATTGATTTTTCTTATTTTTATTGCGAGTATGGATGTGCAGATCGTCGTTGAACTCTATTTGAGATTCTGCGAGACGTCTGAATCGATACCACCCGCTTTTTAATAATTAATTGTCTTATAACCTGGAAGTATAACAGTTCAATTGGCACCTATATAAGAATATTTCTTTGTCTGGTGATTCCCGACGAAATAACGTGGCTTTATTCCAGAGGGCCACGTTATCTGAAGCGTCGTTATACTAACAATAAGCTTCGTCTGTAGGTTGAATCTTATCGGGAGTGAAAGACGAGACGTAATAAATCTATTCGCGAGAAAATCAGTTGGTTTAGCCGAGGCACTTTAATTTATCGATCGAATAAACTCGAATGAAATGCGATTGAAAATTGGTACGTAGGATTTGTTGAAAGTCAAGGACTCGACTGGATAATAAAAATGAAAGAAAAAGAAAAAGGAAAAGAAAAAAAGGGAAAAAAATGAAGAAGAAGAAGAAAATATCACTGGTGGAAAATGAACTTTCAACCGAAAAGAAATCAGCTTGAGTAAATTCGGGATTCTCCCGATTGAACCGAACCGAATTAACGTAAGCCAATCTCGAAGGGATTTAAATAATTGAAATAAATTATGTGCCAGACGACGCTGAGGGTAGCTGCGATTCTCGAAGGCTGAGATATCATACCTACCCACCTTATCTTTCTCCCTACGCAAATATAATTTGTATATCACAGAACCCCATACATATTTACGGCTACCTTCCTCGGTACTCAAAGGTCAGAGGGTCATAAATTCCCAAAATGATGACGAAATATCAATCATCCATTGATTCATCCCCGCTGTAAGCTTCGACTAATAATTCTGGAAATTCATCTCAAGTCGTACACGATGAGTTATCATTATTATCAACAGTTTGACAATTTCTTTAAACTACTGTCAGCTTGTGTAAAAAAAAAGTGTAAGTACGTAGTCAGAGTAGTGATTCTTTATTCAATTATAAACCTGATTACTTACTCAGACGCGGGTTTCATATTTATCGAACTAAGTTCAAAAAGAAATTTCAATCGACTAATCTAGTATGAAAAAAAGGGAAGAGTTTGATAACTTTTCCTGCAGGTTTAATAACCGCCGTGAGATCAGATCTTAGTGAACTTAATTATATTCGAGTAAATAAAATCAAAGGGATTATCTCAGAGGCTATCTTGCTTCAGCGAAGTCTTAATCTCCGGCGTGCCATCGATCATGAGTATTAAATTCTGCGGATGAACAAGGATATAACGAGAGAAAAAGAGAGAGAGAGGAACTCAAAGATCCGAATTAAAAATAATTTTAAATAGAATAAACGGTTCAGCAAGGCTTTTCGAATGAAAGAACAGCTTCGTATTCATCTTTCATTGATAGGATGTGATGGCATGGAGTGATGCAAGGAAATATCGCTGTTAACCAGCCGCCCTTCTTTTCTTGATAATCTACCAGCCGAAAGAAAAATGGCGTATACTTTGGGGTGAAAAAAACAACAAGCGGTAAGAAAGCGGTAAGAAACCTCAGAAACAAAGGGTGTAATTTGAAACATAAGAAAAAAAAACTCGTTGTTGCCGCCCAGGGAGTGGCTGACATGTAATTATTCTACCACTTAATTCTGCCTGGCAGAAGACACTGCGTTACTATTGTAGCGGGGAAAAACTCCGGTGGAAGAAGCTGCTGCGCTTGTCGGACCTCGATAGCGCCTTTTCTTTCTTTATCTATTTCTTTTCGCTTCTGTATGTATATATAACAGCTCGGAACATAGATCAAGGTAAATACCTACAGTGTTGTGTGATTTCAGCGTTTAATTGCGAGGAATAACGAGGGGTTTTAGCGTGACTTAAATTAAGCAACACCTTAAAGTACCAATTATCGTAAAGCTCGAGGAAATTATGTTATTTTATTCAGTTTGATAGGTTCTTGGAAATGGAACGATGGAATATACCTAATTCGTATCATTAATCATTTTTTATTCACCGATCCTTACTCCGCTCTTCGGATCGGTAATTTTCCAATCAAGAATTGCACAGCGTCAAAATTAGCCGATTGTGAGAGAACAGAGGTTGTCAGGAGCCGCTGAGGGTGGGAATAAGATATGGACTGTCACTGGCCTTTCGGAGATCAACTTGTCCAACATCAGGTCTCCTAATTCCATCTGATATGGATCGCGGCTTGAAGGGTGAAGGTGACTCCTAGCCATCACTTCTCGCGCCCTCCAGAGACATTTGTCCATCTGTTCGTCCCTCCGTCCATCTGTTCGTTCCTCGTCTATTCGGGGGCGTCTGTCTTCGTACGGGCTTTTTTCTTCCGAAAGCTGGAAAATCATTGCCGGCCATGTTACCTATCTTCGTAGATTTTGTATTTATTCCGAGTGAATTATCCCTCGATTGCATTCGCTTCGAATCAATTACCACATGCAGATATGTACAATGTGTTACAGAGGATAATGTTCGATTCAAACTTCGGTTTATCTTCAATTATTTATCAAATCATATAATCTATGAAATAATAGAAACAACCGTTATTTATCGTGTATACTATTTGTTGATAACTCTTCCAGCGGACAATCGGAATAGGTATATATAATAAATTGTTTTACGTTGGGATATATTTAATGAATAGTATCAACGCGCTGTGTGTGCTTTAATTTATAATCGATACCGAACGTATGTGGATACACTATACGTATACCTACTGCAAATATAAATAGGGATTAGCAATAAATTCGACCGTACCTGTGTATGTACGTATGAAACTAGTTTAGTACCTCCGGGTTTGAAACAGTTATTAAAATTGTGCCAATCTGCAGTCACCGTGCAAAATTACTTTCAGAATCGTTTTCGAAGGTGCCTATAATGCACTTTTCTGCTCTCAGATTAAACGAACCTTGCATCATTGATCGCGAGTCATAAAGCCGCGTTCTGTGAAGGACGAAACAGGAGCACAGAGATTTATCTGCGATGGTGCGCCGAATCATTCAGAGCTCAAAGGCAGATGCGAATATCTGTTTAATTAAATCGTCGAGAAAACATTGAGAGTCAGATTTCGGAGTGAAAAGATTTTCTAAAAGAAAATTTCGAAGGAATATTCCCTCGGAAGTGTTTATTTGTAAAAACAGAAAAACGCAGCACCGATTTCTGACTCATTCTTTCGCTTTAACGAGGTGATGCGTACCTGGGATGTAATATCTCATTTAATGGTTTTTGTCGCCGCCCTCGAGCCTTCGTCGACGAACAGACGACGCGACGCCGAAAGCTGAGGAAAAAGTCTAAGGCGAAAGGCCAGACCTCGAATTTAACGGATCGGTGAAAAGGGAGGGAAGTAAAGTCAGCTGTCAATGCGCCAGGCTTGAAAACTGGATCCAGCAAAGTATTTTCACGGATTTTCCATAAACCCTAGCGCTTCTATCCCGCAGCCACGGTATAAAACAAACATAATTGTATACGGTAGAGTTTGCAAGTTCTTCCGCAAGCTCCTCGAACGACGGGTAGAACTCAACCGTTTTACAAGCGTTCGCTATTTTCGGGCTATCCTATTCTTCCACAATTTTTACCAAATTTCCGGCTCCCGAATTACCGTTTCCGAGACTCCCTGGCTCTCCGTTTGCGGGCCTTTCCGGTTCCCGGGTCCCCAATGTACAGCAGCAAATAACAAATTTCAATACGACCCAACGACCCGAGAATATTAAAAGTTTTTTATGAGTTTGGCGGTTCAGGGCTCAATTTCGCGCTATTAATAATTCAGTTAGGCCACCACCATTGGTTATTATTCTCCTCGCATAGTTACTTACGATGCCTTAGCGCACCGCGCGAGGGCCGTCCCTGCCGTGATTTGATTTTATAGCCAGTGGCAAATTAATTCAATCCAACCCCAGATCTTCTATCATCTTTGTTCCTACGGAGTTCTTCACCAGCCGTTTTACAGAAGGCATGCGGTCCTCCCGGCATCATATATCTTCTTCTTCATTGTTTATTCTTGTTCACGATTTTACTGTTTGCATAAGTTCGTGCATAATTTATTCCGCGCCGTTCTCCCCGTCTCTGCCACCCCAGAACGTGACAATTTGCGTTATTGAATCATCGGAATAATAGGTTATTTTATTCATCAAGACAGGCGTAAGTCCACGTCATCAACGATCATAAATACTCGTCTTTCCTTTTTCCTTCCATTTTTCATTCACTCACTCATCTACTGATGCCCAATTAAACTCTATGTACCCTGTACGTAGTACGTGTATAGATCCAATTGTAGTTCTTGACCGACGTTTTATCGCGAACAACAGGCAATACCCAATGCGTTTATACGTGGCCTCGCTCGCGTGACATTAAATTCTCAATCCGTTGTTAAATTACACCCAGAAGTCGTCAACTGTGCTACAAAGTTAATGGCATGCCGAGGTAATAATTACCGAGATTGTCGACGGCCATTGATTAAAAAATTGAACGAGGTATAAAACTGTGTATACGATGTAAAGGTGGGGATGGATCCCTTTTCTTCCATGCGCATACCTGCCAAATAAATTTATTTTCTTTAATGCATCAAACAATAAGCCACACGATCTTTTTTCTCTTTTTTTTTCCAACGAAAATCTCTGTTCGTTATAAATCAAACTAGGAATCGGTATTAAGGTTATCACCACGCGGAGCTTTCAGCTTACTGTTAGCCTCGTAAAATATAAAAATAGCTTTTAGTGTCAGTCCCGTCGTAGTAGCTGTCGTCACATTAACCTGGATTCTTTATATATATATTTTTTTTTCTTTTTTTTTTGGGAGGGGAAAAGCTCCTGTAATACAAACGGAAGAAATACAACCCGTTGACGTACAGCTAGGCTAATATTAATATCGAATTTCATATTTCAATTCTTTATTCAATGATTTGAATGATTTTCACAATTCATTCGCACCGGTTATTTCTCAGGGAAAAATGCCAATAAAAAACACATCTTTTCTCCAAACTTTGTCTTGGTTCTTTCTCATTTTTTAATAACTAAACTCTCCTCCAGCTTCGGTATTCTATACCAAAGGTTTGGCGATCGTTCGTTAATTTTTTCATACTATAGAAGTTTTTAATCTCATTTAAACTCTGGAAGATATTCGTGGCAGCCTTAATTGGAATCTTCCCTTGGCTACCCTACCATTCGATGGGTCAAACTTTTAATCCTGTAACTTTTGAGTAAATAATTTATGTCAGTATTCATCGTGTTTAGTTCTGGACAGACCGTAATAACGCTATCTTAACTTTTCATTTGTTCGTACTTTACCGCGACATCCGGGGGTGGTTTTGGTTCCTTGCTAATTTACTTCACGGGTTATTTCTTGCTCGGCAATTCCTCGAACTTTCTACACTATATCGTTTCGCGGCATCGCTATATTCAGCGTTAATTGTTCGCGGTTGTGGAGTCGATTGATGCCGCTTTCAGGGTGGGCTGACCGATGTGAAGTTAAAAAAATGAAATCAAGCCTCTAGTAGGTATGAAAATTCGCCAATTCTTTCCGTTAGAAATTATTTCGCGCTATTGCAGTTTTCGTTCTTGACAATAGAAGCCACGCTGATGCGCCAGTACCTACTCTGCGTATAACTGAGCATAACGATGACAAAAGACTACGAATCTCCTCTCGGTCTTCGCTTCTCTCACTTTCTGAAAGAAAGAAAGAAAAACGAACAACAAAACAAAGAGGGGAAAAAAAGAAACATGGAAAAAAGAAACAGAAATAGATAGTCGAGAGTTTTGTGACGGGAGAATTCTCGGTGATGCGGTACCTCCGGAATTTCATCCATCAGTCTTAATAAGCTACCGGAGAGACGCTACCACGTACCATTATCCGACCGCTGAGCGTGCGTTACGTGTCGTAAAAAAGGCACTTCAAAAAATTGCATGTACGACACGGGGAGTTGCTACAGGGTGGAAAAATTCGACTTCCAGAATACAGATACGGAGATAAATGATAGCCGGATTGGTTGGGTTAATCATATTTGTTCGTGTGACGAATCATCAACTAAAACCCTAACATGTACAGGCGATACTTTTCTGCTCGATAAGATTTAGAAGAAAATTTCTCCTCTGACGGAGAAGACAAATCGGCCGTATCACGTCCTGTTCAATTAATCGAGTCAATTGGGTTGATAAATTCAATAAAACTCCTCGGCTACTCCGCATGAAATTGAATGAGGCTTCTAGGACAAGACTGGCCCGCTTGTTCGCGATTCGCATTGTATTGGCAGGTACAAATCGCCCATCCGCACTACTTCCAATACTTTATATAGGAGGTATTTCCCAGGCGATTCATTGCTGTGAATTAAACTGGCGTTCAAATAAATTTCAATGATTATATACAGAGAGATTCTGAGTAAACTCGAAACTCCTACGGTAGGCTATTCGGCTTTTTCCAAAACTGACAACGCTGTCGTGGGACGATATCCACACACGACGTAGCGGCAGCTCTCATTTCGTTATAGGTCATAAATAACTGTCAGAGTGAGATATCTGACATTGGTTTATCAACTTTATTACAATCAGATTCGTGAATTGCACCCCGACATTTATTTCTAACCAAATAATGTTGCAAATAAACAGAAATTGACGTCTGCAATCGATTCACTAATTCGTTACAATTTCTTTAAGAATGAATATCGATGCCCGTCGTCTTTATTAACTATGTTACGATCAATCCTAAAATATCTCACTCTGACAGTTATTGCCAACCTAACGACATGACAGCTGCCGCTGAGTCGCCTCTAGATATGGTCGTACGACAGCGTTGTCAGTTTTGGAAAAGACCGAATTGCCTACCGTAGGAGTTTCAAGTTTACTCGGAATCTCTATGTATAGTACAATCCTGAGCATGTATTATATTCGGATGATAATTGCGCGTTCCAATTATGTGTCTGAGGGGAGAGTAGATCACCTCTTGTATAATTGCCCACATACCAGCATCCCATCGCTAACCGAAGTCCGAAGTATTAACTTGAGATTAACTCGACCATTGAGCCGGAATACCGGCATTAAGGACCAGTATATCGATTTGGGCGGGGCGCCGCCAGAAGGGATTTAGATTTTGATGTAAAAACAAGCTGCTATGTACAAAATGAGGATTAATTGAGCGTACACATTTAGTTATTCGCGGTCAGTTAATCATATCTCGGTTTTCCAGACACACGCTGACAGATTGAAGTATCCAAATTTTGAAAAATGGTAAAACCTTCGCTCGAAGACAGTATCGACCCGACTAATTGAACGATTCTCAGTGATTATCAGGAGTAAAAATTAAAAGAATATATATATATATATATATAAAACGGCAGTATTTCATCCCTAACTGCGTGTGGTTCATATCCAATTGAAATGCATATTGAAAAGCGTAATTTTCTCGCATCCCTTTCGTAGAAAATAGAGAACGACCGGTTTATAGCTGAGCGCAAACGGATGAGTTTAGATGGTAACTAACTTATCTAGTTAGCATGGGGGGTTGACTGGGGTATGTGTATTATAACATGCACTAACCTAGGTCGAGTTAACAGCAAACTAGGTGGTTGGTTAGTCGGTTGGTCGGTAGAAACGTTTCGCAAAACCCGGGCCAGATATTTTATTAAATTCTAATGCAGACGTAACGAAGGTCCTTTGTCTGCCTTCCCTGGTATATCATTTATGTAGATTCACGTTTTCCTGGTTTTACCGTTTCCTGGTGCGCGCGTCGAGTTCCGTCCATTAGACGGATAAAGCTGGGGACTCCCATTTGTGGTCCTGCAAATTAGGAATTAGGGTCACGGCGTTTCAACCCCGTTTGCTAACCGTCACCTTCGCCACCAGCGAGCCCGGTTCTTTACCAACCTGCCCTAAACTGCGGGTAAACCATTGTTTTCCAAAAATCTTCGCAAGCGATTAAAACATCTCGCGATTTCTTCGCGAAGAGGTAATCAATGATACAACTTCCGATTGAACGGAATTAATTATTATATTTATATCAACTTATAATATCATGATTTATGCGACAGCTGATAAATGGTATCAGCTGAACATCCCCGCAACGACTCTCAGCTGCGTATACAATTATACGTAAAACATGTATATATATATGTGTGTGTTATACATATATATGTATGTATATATGTATATAGAAGGACGGACAGACGTAGGCAGGAACGAATGGATATTTGCAAGCTAAACCACTAAATTTCCCATCCAATTTACGGGTACATGGCTCTAGTGGTGTTGCGTGGCTTTCGGGCTGTGACTCTATACCTTCACAAATGCAGTTTACCGAAATAGCTCGCTGGTTGAGATGGTTGAGGGAAACTTGCATCGTCGAGTAGGTACGCCACTTGTGCCTGAACCGTCAACCGAGTACTCCTATATATGTATGTATAATATACTGGCTAAACGTGCAAGCAACGAGCTTCACCATTCTGTCTACCGATTGCGGAGATACGAAATGGTTGTGTTCGGTCGTCTACTAGTCACTTAGGCTCCATTTAGCACATCTCTAGTATCAAGTGCCCAGACGAAATGAACGAATAATAGTGTAGAGATTCATCGTGATTTTACTTTGTCAACCTTCGCCGAATCCCGAGTAGCAATTGAATCGTTTGTCATCTTAAATTATTGTCAGAACTCTTCTGCATTGAAAATTGAAGCCGTACTCGCTGAACTACCATATTCGCTAATCAGGCTTCGTCATCTCGCGAAACGGTTAATCACTCGGCGTAAATCGCTGGGCGCCATTCAGTCGGATGTACTTCTCTACCCCCGTACTCACCCCCTCACCCTGTACCGGGAAATCCTATATCCGGAATACGAACGTTTGCGGTGGAAATCCCAGAGCGATTCTGTCCTAATCAGAACACAGAGCATGTGCTGCGATAAAGGAAGCATTCGATGTTTCAGAGTGAAAGGAAGATAGTAAAGCTAGCAAAAGCTAATGTGATGACTGATGGCCGTGAATGTACGTATACCTATACTTATCTCTGCCATTGTTCTCCGTCGATGTAATGGAACAGAGTGGCGATTTGTCATCAGAGAATTGTTTAGCTAAGCAAAAAGCAACCAAAATTGTTGGACCCCTTGGATACCGCATGATGATAAATCTGCCAGCAATGAACTAAGTGTTGCATTGCTCGTGAAGATACCGTGTCAAGGAGGTTGTAGTCAAGGAGGTAAATGAATTGTGAAAAACGTGACAAAGGTGAAATTTCTCATAGTGATACTCATAGTGATTGATAAACAATAATAAATTATAACACCAGATATCAGTGTGGACATCTACCCAATTATACCTTATTTTATTACGCGAAAGTCGTCAGTCGTGACATAGGTACATGTTATTACTGGAGAGATCTAAACCGAAAGGACAAGGATAATAAAATGTGAAGCTGGACCTTTAAAATACCTCCTGGACCTAATCCAGCGGTTGTTTTCCTCGCTTCCGATCGTATTGTAGATACAATTCCGAAGTAATAGCCAAAGGCTATTTGGTGTGGGCTCGTATCGAGAACAGATCATTGGTGCAGCGATCTTATCCGCACATAATGTAGTACCGAGTACTGGACCGGCCTGCTGACTGCCTCCTAGCTGTAATGTTCTATACATAAATTTTGTATAGTATACGTAGTCGAGGTCATTCCAGGGCAGTCCAGTCAGACCATGCAGGGCAAACCTATATTCTGGTTCCATAATCTATATAGCTATACGATGACTATATACCTGGTGGGTATCGTAAATCACAGTTTTAACGCGGAATCAATATGATTTACCGTGAGATTCGGTCACGATATGGCGCCGAACTGTTATGTAGGATGGTTTTGCGAGAAAGGACGAAAGTCCAAAGGGATGAAGGGTGGTAGCGACGCAGTGTACCTACCAACCAACCGAGTTGATGGCACATCCTGGTGCGTCCGTTCTAGCAGGACAGATGTATTTCCTATTTCCTATTTCCTGAATGACGATGGACATCGGAGACCGAGTACTGGCGCGGACAGTCCGGACAGTTGAACGAAGCCGGCAAGTCATGAATTTGCAAAAAGTTTCCAGTTGGTATTAAAAAAAAAAAAATGAGAATAAAAAATATACGAAAGTACGAAGTTTCGAATTTTACTTGCTAATTTTTTTTGTGCTTACCTTTTATTGCACGTCTTATAACCCTGTCGGTATTAACCCTAAAATTAAAAGGTACAGAGTAATATTCTGACCGTTCATCCGAGTGTTAGAAGAAAATTATTTATAATTTTTTTTTTAGGACCTTTTTGCAACAGAAATAGTCTCGGCTACCGCGCGTGAGTATAGGCATATATTTCGCAATACCACCAGCCTCGAGCAATTCATGAAAAAGTTTGTTTTCCACGGAAAAAAGGAAAAGAAGAAAAAGAAAAAAACGAAATAAAACTCAAGAAATCATAATTTCAAGTTTGTTTACAAGAAGTCTGCACTACCAGATGGTGGCTAGGTATACAATTCGGGAGACCTCAATGGCTCAAAGTTTTCGCTACCCTCTCGAAACCTGCCATATATACTTATATACGTATATCTACGTGTGTGGATGACGTCGTATTCTTGGCCTCTCGGTTCACTTACTCGGTAGAAAATATTCGATGGGTCTAAACCCTAAGATAAGTACCATTTGTCCCTGAATAAAAGACTGTTAATGAAATGGGATATGTATTTATCGCTGTTTTTCCTGGGGCTTTGCAGTCCCCTAACTCACAAGTGCGAGTAATCCGGAGTGAAATTTAGAGTCGGCGATTTTTCTTTTCCCTGTTAAAGGGTTTTCATGATTTCCATATATTATGGTCGAGCGAAGAATCTGAGGTTCGTAGCGGCAGTGTTTATGGCCAAACCCATCTTCCGAATTCAAAGAGAAGCAGAAGGAAAACTGTTACGACCCGGGTTTATGGAGCCTCTGAGCGAGTGGAAGATCTCCCTGCTTGAAGCCCCTCCGATGTTGAATGTTGGTACCCACAGTTCGAAATTAGGGTTCTACTCGTATTTAGATACTCACGTATTCCTCTGAGTTGTTGAATTTCGTTAGATTCTGTGATTTCAGGGGTTAGATCTTCATTATTTAAAGAACATTATTTTACCGGTATGCAGTACCTACCCTCAACGATATAACATAAATTCTTCCAAATAATTGATCACCGGATTATATGAAGCAGACTAATCATTATTCAATTGATCATTCTTTCGTATTTACATACGGGGGTGAATTTTCGGCAAAGACGCAAAGTAGGTATATATTTGGCATAAAAACCTCCAACTCGACCCTTTGTGGCTCCAATTCTTGGTAATGGAACGTAATTTTTTATACGTATAGGTGTATCATTTTTTGTTTTTTTGTAATCATTTAATGTTTACACTGTACCTACATCATGAATATTTCCGACTGATTCGCTCCCACAAAAGGGCTTAATTAGTACGTATGATCTGTTGGCTGTATTCTGATGATAATTGGCGTGATCAAAAGAGAAAAGGAAAATATTTTTTTGGTACATTTGCAGGGATCAACCCTCACCGGTTGATCAAAAACCAAACAAATGTGTGCTACCCGTAGGGCTAAGTTAGAATTGGCCGGATCGAGCCGTTTCGTCGCTAATTACTTATTTACCCAAGGCATTAATTATGTCCCGTGTGTTTCGTTTCAACTGACGTACCTAACATTCACCCTTCCACCGCAGAGTGATCGAGCCATAAACGTCACGTAAATTTCTACGGGGCAAACGGGGGTTCGGCGGTTGAGGGGGGGTCGGGAGGCAAAATCTTGGAAATGGAGCATGGAGCGTATTGGCACGGGGAAACGGGACGACGGAAATATACCCTTCCTTGCCAAATTGCAGCATTAAACTTGGGCTGGCATGGCGTGTACGCGTCGGCCAGAAATGGAGTTGGGACGTGATTACGTCACTTCCTTGACGTGCAAGCAAAGCCTACCGGGAGTACCTAATGCAGATTGACAAGCCATAACTCTATTACCAATAAATCTCGCATTACTGCCGTTATAGCCGTTGTTATATATACCTACCCTTAGTATATTATTCCGTACATAATACGAAGATATTATGTATAGAGCCGGATACATTATACGAAACTCGTGCGTGGTATCAAATTTCAATCACGTCTGTATATATATGTGTATGCTACGATGTTAGATATGTGAAAACACAGAATACTTATTCCTATTGCAAAAATCACCCCCATTTCTGACCACGACAAATTATTGATACAACATTATGACTTCCGTTCGGAAGTTGTTGAAAAAAAGGAAAGAAAAAAAACAAATTGCCAATTTAAAATCGAGAAAATTTTGCCACAAACTTTTCGGTCTCCGCGAGTCCTCATTAGTTTGGAGAATATTAATCTACGGTGATTAAAATAAGCTATAATTTAGCTTTAGATTAATGGCGTATGAGTATATAAGGTATTCGAGTGTGAGAGGTACATTGATGATTAATGAAACCCAATGTAACTGGTGTTAGTTAATTTATTTCAATTAATATACAAAATCGGTGGTAAGGGAATCATTTTCTTTACAATTGATTCGATCAGCTACCAATGAAGCGAGTTTAGCAGATTATAAGCGTTGGAATTAAGTGGGGGAAAAAGAAATGGACTTGTAAAATTTTTGAATAAATTTTGCTAACGAGCCTGAACCAATATCGAAGATTAAGAGACGAACGGACAGAAGAGGGTCGGTACGGGATCGGATGAAGAGAGTTGAGGTACGATACGGCATCCCATGGACCCGCGTTCGCACGAGCAATGCACTCTGGCGTATCATAGGCACCTACTTACACCGTTTTCTCTCTGAAAATCAATATCCGAGTTCGCAGCGCCTCGCATCGGTGGTCGAGGAAGACAAATCTCAGTGTCTCGAAATCCAGGCAGTGGTGCCCTTGCGGTGCAAAAAGCCTGAAATTCTTCCGCAAAGTGCCAAATCAGTGAAACCGTTTTTGCCCTACGGGTCCGCAAAAAAGTGTTTGCAAGGATTAAACGGAAGCCACCCTGGAACGGAGGTCGCCATTTTGAATCACGAGTATTTTCGCGCAACCTCGTGTGACCTCGTGTGACCTCGTAGTCACGTGTTACTCGAGGTTTCAATTTTTTGTCCTGAAATTCTTTTGTCTGCGTCAAGCGTGTTTTTCCTTTTACTTGGTTTTCCCATCCCCACGAGACCTTTGAAACAACCCCCTCCCGCCCCCGCCTACCGTTTCGAAAGAATAAAAATTGCACCACCGCAATCAAGCGCGTTTCTAAATAAAGAAGAATTACTTTTTCATATCCACCCCACGCAGGAAAGAAAATCAAAATCGAATAGAATCGAATCATTCAAACAATCTGAAATTGAAATCGATAACCCGAAGTACAGTTTAAACAAAACTGTTGTACCGACCGGATATTTTCGGAGCGAATAAAAAATGACTCATAGATTCGGGAATTACTGGTTAAAATATTGATGTACAGAGGTAGAAAAGTTTGGATAAAAAAAAAATTGAAAAATAAAAAATAATAATACATCAAACCACTATTGAAAGTGTACCGGGAAACCACATTTATCAAACATTTTATTTACCTCG
Organism: Tenthredo distinguenda; assembly: GCA_947538915.1. Taxonomy (NCBI): domain Eukaryota; kingdom Metazoa; phylum Arthropoda; class Insecta; order Hymenoptera; family Tenthredinidae; genus Tenthredo; species Tenthredo distinguenda. Next base: position 7,884,284 of record OX384531.1, read on the forward strand.
ATTTTCACACGATCAATGGTAGAACAACACAGAATATTAATTGGTCCGTTTAAACACGTGAAATAACAAATTGATAGTATAATTTGCCAAACTAAAACGTGTAAAGGTAATTAAAACGACAAATTACAAAGTGGTCGTGTTTGCGGACGACAAACCCTCCGCGGCAGCTTAATGGTAATAAAAAACGAAAATCAGAAAAAAAAAAAACAGAAAAAAAAACGAAAAAACGAAAGAAAAAAAAAAGAGTAAAAGAGAAAAAGAATGCACTTCTCGACACCGTACTTCGGTGAGAAATAAATTTCAACCCAACTACCGCGTCAAAGCTTTAAATTTGCCGCTTAAACGAGAGGAAAAAAAAAAGAGTAACGAAACGCGCTTACAGACTGAAGTGACAGGATCTCTGTATAAGGCAAGAGGAAAAGATTTTTCCGACAAATTGAAAGTGCAGGGTACCAAACGAACCGCGTTTTATAGACTATACTATACACCGAAGATGTTTTTTTCATAAAACTAGTAAAACTGGATATTTAACTATTTTATTCAACGATGAAAATCTCATTTTGACCTGTAATTTTCTTACGAGAATATCACATATAATAGCAAGCATTTCCTTAATTTAGGAATAACAATTTTTAACAATCAGGTTGCCTGGTTATTCGACAATTTATTCAGCCAACTTCAGGGTACATCACGCGATCTACCGGTTGCACAATCACCACCACTCTTCGGAGGAACACAATGCTGTTTTATTTTATTTTATTTCCCCGTTTATATGTATACCTTAACGGCCATATAAAAGTACTCGAAACGAAGCTACGATTTATATAATAAGCAACATTTCTATGTATACTCACGTGCTTGTGTACCATGCAATATCAAGAAACATGTTATAACCACGTAGGTATAAAGACACGACTGCTATACCGCCCACCGGAAGGAAGGTAAAGACGCGATAGTGGATGAGATAACCCATAAATAAAACAGGGCTTCTCGTGTATATATTTATATATACATGATATATATACAATTTATATACACACAGATATATAGACACAGGTATACGTATACAACGAAGTATATAGTGATATCTACTAACGTCATATGCACGCGGTGCTTGGCAGGACGATATAGAGACCGGAAACAGATTATTTATTTACAAGGAAAGAATGAACTCGTTTTTAGAAATGTCAGACTGTCCCCGAAGATAACGATACCGAAATTTTCGACAAAAATATCAACGAGAGCGCAAGTTTTTCCTGAAAATTTATATGTGAATCGGTTTGAGGTGATTATTCATTATTTTGGTTGTAGTTTAGGTGCTTTGAGAGGATTTAACCCGTGACGAAGAAAAATAAAGGGGGAAAAAAAAAGATTAACAATAAACACTGATCTACGTGTACCGAGGAGGGCGAGTATCAAGTCTTAGCAAAGAGCCATATTTTAATCGGTAGCAGTTTATCAACGGTTTTACGGTAAATCACTCGTTCCTTTCCACTTCATAACTCAAGCCAGGATCCCGGATCGGGTGTCCCTTGATCCCAGACCCGGAGGGTCGGCTGGTGCCCTCCTCCTCTTTTTCCTCCACCGCGCTTCGCCGTCAGTTTCTTTCTTATTTATGGTCCGTGGGGTAATTCTCAAAGTTTTGCGTGATTCTGCATAGCCAACTACGCGTTTCTTTCGTTCTCTTTTTTCCCACCTCGTCTCTCATCTTCCATTCGCATTTCGCCCTCTCTCCTCTCTCTCCCTCTTTCTCTTTCTCTTCTTCCCACTTTCCACTTGTATCTTTAATAAATCGATATTTCATAAGATCGCAAGCCCACTGATATATTTTTATATTATTTAAATAAAATTCAACACGAAGACCTCCACCAAAGTTCAAGAAAAGAGAGTCTAAAGGGAGACGCGAATATAATCTCAGATCAATTTCACGCTACGTCCAGCACGTAAATGACTACTAGGTCAAATCTTGACCGCGTGAAAAAGTACACGGTTAAGAGGAGACGAGCATAAAGAGTGAGAAAAGCGACGTAGGGGTTGAGGCTATAAGGCGGAGGTGTAGGTGGAGGTGGAGGTGGAGGTGGAGGTGGAGGTGGAGGTGGAGGTGGAGGTCGCGTGGGGCACACAGGGAGAAATAATGGGGCTCCTCCAACACCCTGGGGAAATGCGAACTGGTAGAAATGTAGGGGTCGTTTCTTGCGTCAGACAGTGATTCGTCTAGGCTGAGTCGGACGACGGGAAAACAACGTGGAGCCAAAGAGCGTTGCATTTTTCATCTGCATAGTTAGAGGCCAGCAAAGGAGAAGCCAGTAGCCAGATAAAACACTTGCGTATAGCTAACATTTATCTCGCGCATTAAACCTGTGGCAATAATTATGACCATTTACCCCATTCCACAAAAAGCACTGAAACCCTCGCGATAGAGTCTTGAACGGGCGGATAAAACCTCTGTAAATAAACGAAAGAGAAGTAACATTTTTTCCAATCAATAGAAGCCCGAGTTCAATATGAAACGAATTTTTTTTAATTCCCCCAGACATTTACCCTAATTCAGGCTCGCGTACCAGCTGCTTTCAGTAGTAGTAGTCCGTAATAGTGCCGACCGTCTGGTCGGCTACGGGTTTTACTACTACCGCTCGAAATAACCGAACCCCTTTAGCTGCACCAAACTGCCAAACCGTAACACCTTTCCCCTTTCTAACCCCTTTGATACCCCTAGTCAACAATTTTCCCGCCCTTATCCTCACAAAGGTTTACCATCAACGGTTACAAGGGTGACTGGTGGTTATCGCATGATTTGAAGAAAGAGAAAAGGAGAAAAAGGAAGTAGGAAAAAGACGCGATATGCGACAACGATCGGCGACGTTTTTCTTTATTAGAAAATATCGATCGCTTGTAATAATTGAAATTAGTAAACGCGAGTGTTAGGAGCGAGAACTTGGAAGCTGTGTAACTAACTCCTCCGCGATTTGTTCATTTCGAATCGCTAGATGCGCCGCGCCGCGAATCTGGAGGATCTTAAATATTCATACGTCCGAAAGCTCTGCCAAGGGGACAAAGTGACCGAGAGCAGGAAAGGCGGAAAGACAAAGAGACCGGAGACTGGTGACTGGAGACTAGAGAGTGGAGACCAGAGACTAGAGAGACAGTCTCCGGACACTCGGTCGACGTCGTTTTACTCTCTGCGAAACTAGTCGTCGCGAGCGAACAGTTACGGAATAGCGATTCTCTTCCGAGAAGGAAAGTCTCAACGACTTATCCAACTGGTTGAACCGAGGACTTGGAATCTTGGCTAAAATGAATTATTTTTGAATCGTAAATACAGTGAGTAAGAAAAACGGAGGGAGGAAAAAAAGTAATGGTCAACGGAAGCGCGAAAAAAATATTCCAGGCCAAAAGCTCGTGCATCGATCATTCCCGATAATAGGTATAATATATCACCGTTGAAATTACCTCGGCACGCACCTTTTGGTTCATTTTTTTAATATTTATCGTCGAGGAGTTGACGTCTGATGTGAACGTCAGGCAGGCAGGCAGCGAGTGGTTCGCAATCATTGAAGGATCAAAGCACTAATCAATTCCGAGAAGACAATGGACTTTGTTCGTGGCTCCGTGCCGTTTTGAAAAGGTATACCCAGGTATATATGGCAGAGGTGAGGAAAGGGTAAAGCGGAGGGCAAAAGGGCGCCAAAGCTTTGATAGGTTGATTGTCGCCCACTTAATTACGACTTTCGTAACGCGATCACGCCTCAGACGTGACTTCTATCGGAATTATATCTCGCGATATTAATTTATCCGAGATATGATCTAAACTTTTATCAATTACCTCATATATTACCCCGACATGGCGTATATAGCTGCAGGTAGGTACTCTCGCAAATCTCGCCTCAAGTATGTGTGCAGGGTACCTGAAATAAAACGGGTAATTAAAAATTATCACGCGAGATGAAACACGATGTAATTTAAATTTGGTATAAACAAGAAAAAATAATGATGATAATAATAAGAATAATGATAACAATAATAATAATGAACGGAGAGAAAGCCCCGACCCGCGAGATATGTTTCGAGTAACTTTTACCTTCAAACTTTAATAAGCTTAAAGGTGGATAAAGCTCTACGTTTTACAAGGTACAAAAGAACCAACGGCGTTCGGTCAACCTTTCTTAAATTAGCATAAAGATAACTAGTCGCGGGGTTGAGGGTTATACCGGGGTTGGGCTGTGGACATGCGAATACGTTTGTTGGTCGGATATTTAAGCTGGAGTTAGATAAGGACTGAACAGCGTCAGGCGGGGACACGATAACTTTCTGGTACCGAGACAAGCAGTTGGACAATCCGGCCCTAACCAGAACAAGATAAGTCGCAGGGAATTGCGTTAGGAAAAAACCAATGAATTGCTGGCTCAGTAAAGTCCAACAACTTGTTGAGGTCAGACACGACATCGCCCTCGATATTCGTGTCCGGACAACATTACAGGATCGAATACGCGTGACAAAGACAAACTCGCTGCTAAAATCATCCCCCTGCATATCTTTCGAGGCGTATTAATTCGTACCTAAAAAACTTGAATCACTGAACCGAATTGCCGAACTGATACCAAACGTTTCTTCCGAGTCGTAGATTAAAAATTGAATCTTAATATCGATTCTTTTTTCCACATACTCCGCCGATATTCGCCAGCTATTTTCCCTGTGTTTGATAACGCAAAATATTGGCCGGTATAACGGGCGAACAAGTTTCCTTCAAACGAGGCGCATTAGACATAAACTTTGCACGGAGTAAAGGGTCTCCTGTCTTTAGACAGTTGTTGACGAGGGTTTGACGGGCGCTGTTGGAGCGGGGCTTCAGGGAGCCGGGGATTGGAACGTCGGGAACGCTTTGCTAACCGGACCAAGACCGAGGAAATTTGTTAATTCTGTGTAACACGTCATTTTGACGTACCAGACAAAGCGAAGCGTTCTCGTAAATGATGAACGCCTTTCTTTCACGGCATATGGATTTCTTTGACGGTTCAACGTAGGCGCCGAGACTGAAGTAACACTAAATATGTAAACTTGAACCCACGCGCCAGTCGAGTTATTGCGCCATAAGCAGTTTCCGAGTCGGTCTGATGCTAGAAAGCGGCGAATTTTCGAGTGATAAAATAAAAACGGGAGAAAAAAGAATAAGATCTTCACATTCATGGATCTTTTTCCTCGAGACAAACGACCTTGAATAATGATAAACCGGGGAGGATCTTATGTTTAGGCGAGAGACACAGAGAAACACTCTAGATTTCGGCAGGGAGGTACTTGACGTCCCTTTTATCAAATTTACTAAGGTAAATTTGAAATTCAAGATTTATTCCGTACAAACCTTTCTATAACCCAATGAAATATTTCGCATCTCTTTTATCTTGAAATACGTATATTATTTTTGGAAAATTTTCAATGTCGAAGAACATTCTTCTTTCAGCTAAAATAAAATCCAATCCAAATGAGAAAACTCATTCGCAAAAGTGCAGCTCGAATTATTTTCTCGAGACAAAAACTATCCTCCGCTATAATCATCGACCATTTTTTAGAGTGGACAGACTGCAGGTTTCTATTAGTTTCGTTCTTTTGATTTCCGAATATCTTCTCGAGTGCTCAAAAACATGACAAAAGTGAAGAATCGCGGGTGGAGCGGATCTGAAATGGAAGAAATAAGTAAGGACAGGCACCACTGTTTCCATGGCGCTTTGCCAAATTGGGTCAGAGCTAAGCTGTCCTGGCCTAACACAATTCTACCTCAACCTGAACTAGCCTTCCGATCGTATATCGTTCACTGGCAAACCAATGACAAGATCTAACCACATCGTTTGTCCAGCCACCATGACTGGCCAATCGACCGATTGACTGACCTGAAACCAAAAATCTCTCGACCAAAACCAGGTCTAATTTTCAACACGAAATTAAGCCCCCCGCCACTCGGCCTGGAATTGCTCTAGTTATAAGCAATTTCCTGCAAATTATGAAAACCAGTGTTCTTCGGAAATTCGTTCAGTATGAAATTGTCGTAAAAGGAATTGCGGTCTGTGACATAGATGACTCGGGGCGTTGCAAGGGGTTGTTAAACTATTTATCGTACGTGCATAGTGCATACCTATACTCGTTTGTCTCGGTCCTTTGCGCTTTTAATGTCTGTACTACCTCACGACATAATTGTCACAGCCTGCTTTTAACGGCATGGATGGAACGCGTGTACGTACGTATGTACGGTACCAACATTAAACGGGGAAAGAGGTGTTTAGTTTAGTGGAAGGGTACGTATACACGCTGCTTCAACTACCCTCGAAACAGCGAGCGAAAAAGTGATGCAAATACCGACGCGCTATGCCCAGGAGTAATAAATTATCTTAAACTACTAACTGAACCAGTGCAACGGTCAACGGCGACCGCTAAGCTCTAACTACCAAAACTCGAGCTAAAGGAATGACAAGAACAACCGGTAAATTGATTATTAATTGGGATAACGCGCCGAAGAAACTTCTCCCCGTACCATCAAATCGGTATTGATTGATCGGTGGGGTTATTAGCTTGAATTAAAGGTAAAAAACTGTTTTCGGGAGTACAGGTCAAAGACAGGAGAATCATTTGGTTCCGCAGCTACAACCATTTAAATATCGTAGAAAAAATTTGCTGATTTCAATGGTTAGACGATAACTTCAAGTGACGTTCATTTTTCATTGGAATCGTTTTAAAAAGGGAAAGTGTAAAAGCTTTCTCGTTCCTCAACGTACGATTTGTTCGATTTCTTTTTTTTTTTATTTCGAGCTGCTCCATTTACGCGAAAAATTGCATGAGCGTAAAAATGTACGGGAAAAAAAAGTCAGGGCCGAGCTCAAAGCGAAGTCCTCAAATTCCAACTATTAATTACCAATTTAGAGCACTAATTACATACCTCATTGTCATTCCTCTAACGCGAGCTTGGCGTGCGAACAAAGGCAGATAATACCGCTAATAAAAGTACAGTTTTTATTCCCCTTTTTTCATTTCTTTTTTGTTATACTAGCGACCCTCACCCCCGTCTATATTCCGGAGCGAGGAGTGTACAGCATAGCGCTTACCCGTGGTCAATTAACTTTTAGTTTCTCAGCTAGACCGCAAGTCCGGCCCTAACTACGAGTTACCATTTTAGTAGTCACAGCAACCTGCAGTCGGCCGCGGTCTAGCGATAACCAGGCAAGGAGCGAGGCAGCCGACGGATAGAAGGCCACTTAACGGTCAACGTCTGACCACTAATCTACCTGACTCCCTGACCGCTACCTCTGACCTCCAAGGACGACTGCTGGCCTGTACCGTGGCTTACTAATTATTCTTTTGCCCTTACCCTAGTCCACGGCCTCGGCATATGCCCTGGCTGAAATACTTTCGAGAATTAATCCGTCGTTTGGATGTTCAGCGCAATTTAATCCAGCGTCGAATTCGGTTGCGATTTTCGATTATTAGATAAATCGGGATTTTGTTAGCTTAATAATTTGGCGATGATAATCATCTCTGTAACTTGACGAGCGACTTATAATTGCCTTCGAACCGTTGCGCTCAAAAAACCACTCCTACCTATTCCCCGATTCAATTACGTTACCGATTGTAATTCCTTCCGTCAAAGACCTACCCTGAATTTTGATCAAAATAATTACAGCCAATTCACGAACCTTGAGTAACCCACACGCCCGAAGACCCTTTTCGTAACGATTAGCTTAAACCCGGATTCAAAATATTCTAGACCTTTGAAATGAACACGTTCCTTATCCTGTGCACTACCATAGCGGTTTCGAGGTGTTGCTACATTTATCCGAAAGGTACCACAATCAAGTTATTATGTCATTGTCTGTAATATCCTCTGTCATAAGTAAACTTGAAACCCGTTTTTAAGTATCAAATATTTGATTCTCCCCCATGATAATCTAATCTGAAAAATTCGTCAGCTTTCAGTATGGTGCTTTTCAAACTGTATTCGTGTGTCTTATGGAGAGGATTATACCCGGAGAGAACCAAAGAGTAATAATCATTTAATTAATCAGACTGACGGAGGCGCGTCAAGCGCTGCAATTAACTTTTCAGACCTACGTACATTCGGATATAGTATAAGAGCTTGTGCAAATAGCTTTCTTAGTAATTAAAACGTACCTAGCGATATTTCCGCGCCGTGAATGTTTCTACAGGGTCTAGATCCTGGACTGATTAATGTCTCTCCGGCTAAAGTTGCTCTTCGCGATTCAAAAAGGACCTCAAACCTTCTTGTTATACCTATTATCGATTCGCGTAATGCTTCCAATGAAAATTACATGGGTCTCGCTCGCGGATTTCCCTGACTTATTTGTTGAATACGGGATTCCAACATTTTACAAAAATTATAAGTTATCCTCCGGTGATATCGCGAGTCTGATGATTCAGGCGAACCTCGAAAAGCTCGAATAACTGATTAATTACCGAAGAGCAAATCGATAACCCGCAAAAGCACTTGAGCATAATTAAATTGAAATCATTTGAAACCGATCTCTCCCTTTCACACTAAACTGTGTGCCCATTGCAGGCTGGATTCGATCTTCTCCACCGCATTATGATAATTAAATGCTGCAGCCCGGATAGCACAAAACTAATAGCCGTCCATCAGACGTCCTTTCTACTTTTAGATGACAAGAACTGGCGCATCGGAGATCTATAAAACGTCTGATAGACAGGATTCAGTCTTACGCTATCTGCGATACTATTTTCGTCCCGGTTTAAATCCGATATTGGATCTACATAAGTCAGCCAGGACTCCGTTCCCTCGGAATATTTAATCCCTGAGTAAAAGCTGCTTCGGAATGAAAACTTATCAATCATTCCTATCCTCTTGATTGTTTCAGAAGTGACAGATCCTTGCACGAAACTTAACTGCGCTCAGGGAGCACAGTGCGTTCGCACGAGGGATGGCATATCAGCGAAATGCGAGTGTGCCATATCCTGCCCCAACCTTGGTGACCACGAAGGAGCCTCGCCTGTCTGCGGAAGCGACGGGGTTGACTACCCTAATCTCTGCGAGTTGAATCGCTCGGCCTGTACCAAGGGATTGAACGTGAGCGTGGCATTCCGTGGGAAATGCGGTGAGTTCTTTGGAATATCTTATCAAGCCGATCTCATGTCGTCGCCATTAATATAAAGGATAAAAAGAAAAGGAGAAATAGATGCTACTATACGTGCCATGTATGATTCTACACCGCTGGCTCGTAGCTGGAGTTTAATATTCGCGAGTGACAGCAAAGTGAAATTTAAAACGAGCAAAAAAGTTTCAGCCGGGGTCTACGACCGGCTTACCAAAAGCGAGAATTATAGATAAGGATCTCGAAGCATGTAAGTCGTTTGAAATTCTCACGCTTGTGGCGAAATTACACAGCAGATACACGAGGGAGTATAATAGAATAGAAATGAATAAAAACCGCTTTTGTCGAGGTTGATTATTATTCCGAGAAACAAATTGCCCGGAAAGTTTATACGTCCGTGAGGTAACAAAAAGTTATTTCACGCGAAACCTGTGTAACAAAAGATTCCTCCTATATGAACTAATTACGGGAAATTATAAAGAGAGAGAGAAGCCAGCTCACACATTAATTAAGCGATAACATTTAATGCGAAAAACGAATAAAGGAATAATTTGCCGTAGCGGTTCCACTACGAAAATGAACTTTGTTCGTGTACCGATAACTTCAAACGAATATAGATGTATCGTTCTTTTCCCGTTCATCTCACGATCTTTCCGCGACAGGCCAACCTGCTATCTACCTATTTTCCCCTGCACCTTCTCTATCGTCGTCGCGTCGGTCCGATGCAGTACAAACTTAGCAGGCGTTTAATCAAGCGAGTAGTGAGGACAAATGTTTGATCAGGCAGGTAGGAAAGTGCTATTTACTTAGGATTAAGTAAGTCGTACCAGCCAGTCCTTTTCCTCCCCGTTCCTGGCTCCTGTTTCCTTCGTCACGGTGGCAGGACTGCGTCGTGAAACTAGCTGTTAATGAGTTGGTTAAATATCTCGCGAAATACTTGCCATCAGGTCGGAAGTTAACAGATCAAAGCAAATTAGGACAGTAACAATAATTGAATGCGCGATGGTATCCACCTACCTACATGGCCGCGTGGTAGTTAAACAGGTGACGATGACAGGCGGGGGTGAAAATGGGAGGTAGACTATTCCGCCAAAATGCTTTTCCTCCAACTTGTATCCTGTTTTGTTTTTTTTTGTTTTTTTCATTTATTTTCTTTTTTTTTTCTTTGTATTTGTTTTTTTTATTATCATTATTCTGCAATTTCAGTTCCTCGTTTATTTATTTACACGCTCATTTATCTTTCCTGTGACGTAGATAGAACGCGTCAGGATAAAGTAACGGAAAAACTTTTTCCCGGCTTATGCATTCTATATATTATGGATAAATATTTTATTCAATCCGAAGTTCTTACCACTCTATTTTAACCTCGTATGTTAGAATCTACTCGGGAACCGAGAGGCATAGGTCGAAAAATAAGACGACAAGATCCTCCTACCTATGTCACTCATTCTTACTTTTTGAGCTGTTCATATATTTAGGCACTTGGAAGGCACTGAAATTACGTTCCGTTAAATGTATTTCATATACACATCCTTATCTCGAAAAGTAAAAAAAGGAAATGTCGCTGGGAAATTTTTCTAGTGGAGGTGGAGCACCGTCTCAAGAGGGAAAAATATCGGTAAGCTTTTAACCGTTGAGGCAGTTTATTTGCGGGCCAAAATCGGTGGGCAAGTAGAGCTGTTCCTAGATGTTTGAAAGGGAGCTTGAAACACCACTGGTTTCTTTAGAATTGAATGAAAATCTTCATCGCGGTGAGGATTTCGCGATGGTGAATCTATGGCAAACATTGCGGTCTCGCCGATGGAGGTTCCTGCAAACTTTATTACTTTCGGATCGCTGTATACACCTATACACGTACCTTATCGAGCCTCGCTAACCAAGAATCTTCGAACTAAGAACGTTCGTCCGAGACAACATTGTAACTTCCCGGATACTCCCGATATTATCATTATACTCGGCGTTGATAGTATCTTGTGCTAACAGTTCCTTCCTACGGGAGAAGTTTAGTTTGTTCACTTAATTAATCCGCATTCGTAATGGACAAATCTTCTTCTTTCAGATGGTTAATCATTAGTGCAGGGAAAGTGAATAACATTTGTTTGAAATCTGGAGCGAAACACGACTTCACAATACCCTTCATCAATTTTTTTTGAGGCCGTTTTTGTAGGAGAAAAAAGAAGAAAAATTGATAACGAATTTTCATCATGAGATATAGTCGTGCGAGGGTAGTGGTTCGGTTCTGAAAAATCCCAGAATGGTTCCGACGATAAATCAAATTAGTCGAAAGTTTTCAACTTTGGCATTCTTGGGTCTGGCGTCTGGAGGATTCGGCTAAAGGATCGAGCCAGTGGATCCAAATTGAAAACAGATCCTTCTGCAGCTTTTTCACTCACTCTTTAAAACCAGTAGACGTAGAAAAAGAGGATAGAACTTTTTTCCAAGACACACGGAATCTCTACCCCGCTTTAGTGCCAGATTCTCACGCCTGAATGTCCCGAAATAAGGGCACGATGCCCAAACGAAATGGGCTCAACTAAATTCTCTCACCAACTAAGTCTGAGCAGGTGGTTACGCCGCGTATATGCAGCCTTGTGAATTTTATTGCAGGACTTTGGAATAATATTTAGCCTCTCTATACACCCACAGCTGTATAATGTATTTCGGGTTATCTCACCGTCCTTGTAGCGGCACTTTAGCGACTCTACGTTTTCTCCCTAACTTTTGAATCGGGCAATAGTCGGTATGCCAAAAGTTGGCTGCAAGAACGACTTCCACAACTTGAGCGGAACAATTTATACGGTTCGACTCCTCCAGGTGACCTGAGTTTAACACTGCCTAGGAGACTGCGAAAGTGGTAAGTCGTAAGTAGGTTAACACGGGCGTACGTCACACGGAAGTACCCAAGGAGCTGTTAAACTCGTTTATATCATTGGTCCCAGGACGTGAGACGCAAAACGTAAGGACCTCAAGACTCGAGACTGTATAGGACGTTCAGCTGATTGTAGGAAACTACAGCCGAAACCTTATCGCGGAAATTGTCTCACATCACTTAATCTACATCCTTCATAAATTCCTTTCGCCGATTATACCTGCATTGTAAAGTTACGGTCTCATTAGATCCTCGGCCCGAGAACCGGCACATGACATTCAGGGTAGCGTATTATGCGCATAAGTTGCTTATCCAGAGTGTAATTATGACTCTGAGTTCAGCAATCACGGGCGTTCTCGACTTATGACGTGGTACGTAACTCCGCTACAATTATTTATTAATTTTATGCTATTTTATGCTACGGGATAAGAGAAGCGTGTCAGAGGAAACATCAAAGGAATAGAATTTCTGGGTACGACATCAGAAACTTAGGCCTCACTAAGGAAAACGCTGAAAGCTGAGTGAGCGTCGAATGTACGTCGAATAATTCACGTCTCGTATAACTGAGCAGGTATAACTTGCGCATGAAAGGGTTCGAAATAAAATGTTAATACAAGGGTAGTAGGAGAGATTGTTTATATGTTATTAAGAGATTTAGGGTGTTTTCAGGCTCGTGTTTGACGACTGGTTAATCCAGAAAATCCTGGCGAGACTCTTCCAACTAGAGGATCAAAAATCATGTAGGGTGGTCTCCGAGCTGAGGTCGTTTCTTATACTTTTCGTGTACAAAGTTATTCGGTAGCGATGAAAAATATCGTGGAAAAATCCACCAAAAATTTCAAAACAAAGTACAGAAACTTAAAGGCAACTTTAAAGATTACGTTGGAGGGGATATGGAATGAAGATGCGGAAGAGATTGAAGGGAAGGTAAAAACGAAGAAGGTAGAAAGTATAAAGCGGGATAAAAAGAGACGGAGAAAAGCTTGGCAACGCTTACCGTAGGACTTGAAAACAATTGCCTGGCGGTGACTCGGGAATTTTAAACACACTTTTATCGTCAACTCGAACGCTTTGTATTTAGATAGCCCTGGGCAAAGAAGAAAATCAGTTACTCGCTGATACTAGAAAGTGAAAGGGGCTCCGTCTGTTAATATACATCTGAGTGTGCTGGAAAATAAAACAAAAAAAAAAAAAAATACATTTTTAAATTCAACGGGGAGACACCCCATGACTCAGTTCCTTTTGATAAGTAAAAGAAAAAGGAAAAAACCGCTCCACGGATTCGCACCAAACTTACACAATGTTCTTCGTTACGAGCCAGGGAAGATTGTTCAACAACGCCATAAAAACTTACCTAATTAGATCTCGGATTCCCTCAGAATGGAATACGAATAAAATTGCAATTCCTTGTTATAATGACTCGCTGTACAGTAAATAAAGCTATTTATTCGTTCATACCCTTTTTTGTGAATTTTTTCGAATCATATGGAAAGTTCAAAGTGTGGACGAAATGTTGAATTTGTTAATAAAACAAATTTCGAGGTATATGGTCCATTGAGACAGAAAAAGAAAAATGACGAACATAAAGTATTGAAAGTCAGAAAATTCCGCGTTTAAATTCGGTATTCAAGATCCGAGTTCCGAGATTAACCAAAGTCGGAAGGAAGGGAGTTCGGTTCCGTTTCCTGTCGGGGTAGCCGGCCGGCTGAACTCCACCCTGGTTGCAGGCTGACGAGGCAAGTTTCGGAAGAGGTGTTCCTGGGGTTAGCTTAAGTTACAGTCCAGCGAAGCGGCTAAACTCTATTCCCCTCGTAGGGTATACCTACTAGCGACGCCTTGCCCCTTCTGTATCGAGAGGAAACACCCGAAAGCCTCCAAGCACCCCCGGGTACCGCGAATACCCGGCACCCCCATCCGCCCCGAAAATGGCTAATGGAATTCCCCAGGCTTCATTTGTTTCGAAATTTTCCTCGACTTAAAGAAATACCGCCACGTGCTTCGTGCGGCGTTAACTTTACGCAACATTACCTTAACGCGGCCCATAGTATATTGGTGCGAATCGAGTGAGGAGAAAAGATTCCGATGAGTAAAAAATTCGCACAAACTTTTCAATTTTTTATTTATTTTTTCCATTTCGTTATTTTCACCCTCCGATGCTCTCGAACCTTTAATTACTTCGGAAAGTTAAAGGGGTTTCGTATCCACAGTTACAACCGGACGGTCAATACCGAGTATTATACGTGTTTCAGACCCCTGTGCCGGCGTAGAATGCGTCGAACCGGAAGTATGTCAATTGGATGGTTCAAGGCAGCCGGTTTGTCGATGTGGAGAACAGTGCGGTCTCGAGTTTTCCCCAGTTTGCGGAAGCGATGGTAAGACGTACTCGAACGAGTGTAGCCTTCGTCAAGAAGCTTGTCGTTCGCGATTACCACTGCGAAAAATTTACAGAGGTGCCTGTAGCTCCGGTAAGTATCACTCGACTGACTTTCTCCCATATCTTCCCTCTCTCAATCAGTCTATCGTTTTTCCCACCCCGCTGAAACCGCCTAAAAAAAATTTGACGGACAAATTCTTTTTTTTTTCTTCAAATTTCGTTTTTTTCTTCTCATTTTTCAAGGGATCAACCCTTGCGATGGCGCGCAATGCGGGTCTTATCAGCAATGCGCTATCGACCGTTACGGAATCGCTAGATGCGAATGCGGACCGGAATGCCAGCCAGTAATGAGGCCTGTATGTGCCAGAGGCGGATCTACTTACACATCGTTTTGTGAGATGAAACGTCAAGCTTGCATCAGTAAGACCAGCATTGACCTGGCCTACACGGGCGCCTGTGGGTCTAGGGGACCTTGTTCCGAGAAGGTATATGTGTTACACGTCAAGTGTATGTAACGTGCTCGCAGTGCGGGGGTGAACGTTAAATTTTAGTTGAAATAAAGTGAGAAATTCGTATCGACTATTTCCGTCGCTATGAAATTATCGTTATCGTTATTATTATCCTAATTATCATTAGCTGGTATAAATTAGATCAAAGTCGCGCTCTAATTACCGCGAAATTGAAAATTACCGCGCTGTCAGACGGCTGATTTTCGGAAAAATCAATAACTCGCGATTAAACATTTTCGCAATTAATTTCTCCACGAGTAATTAGACTTCCTTTTACACTGATAACGAAAATAGATACTTTCATTTATTACTCATTTTGCTGAACAGGAAAAGTTTTCGGCAACCCCAGAGGCTCTCATGGGCATATCTGCACCGATGTTTGTTCAATTCGAAGGAATTTTTCATATTTTATAACGCCATTACTGTCCCGCGGTTCGAATCCCAACAATTTGATATCAAATTCGAACTTAGTGACTTCAGAAATGCGAAATACTTCTGACTTCGTCTAAGAGTCTACTCAAACTTTTATAATAGGGTAGGTACCTAAGCCCGAAAGTGATGCCCCCTTATATCGATAACTTATAAAATACTCGTCGGATATCGCCATGAAATTAACAATTTATTGTCTGCTCTCCCTCAACTTCGGCGATAAAGAACAATATGCAAAAAAAATTTCAAAAAATTCGTATATATAGCCCGATTTGTTCTAATTTTGTGGAAATTTTTTTTTTTTTTGTAGTGGCCGAAGTGACGCGGAATGCCCCGTACACAAATTTTACTCAATTACAACTTTGTATATTATTTACGTTACAGTTATGAATTTTTGTAACCAGCAGAGGAAACGAGGAAGGCTTTTCCGTCGCAATTATTTATGCGATGAAAACTACTTTTACTTTTACATAAAATAATTTGTTTTGCAACAGTTTCTGCTCGGGTATGGAGCACCACTCCCAGATTTACCCTGCGTGCAGAGTTTTGAAATCAAACAATTCTCCGCTCAAATTGAAACTAACATTTGACACACATCTTCAATCTAGGTTTGTCAATGGGGTGCTGTTTGCGCGGAGACTGGAGATACCGCGGTCTGCGAATGCCCCACTTGTTCGGCCGAGTTTCAACCAGTCTGTGGCGACGACGGTATCAGTTATGGCAACGAGTGCAAACTACGCCTTGAGGCGTGTCAACATCGAAGAGAAATCAGAGTTCTCTATAACGGATTGTGCAGTGAGTAGAATTCCACGATTCCGTATACATATACTGACAATAAACTAAACTCGCCGATCGTTGCAGGGGATGAGCTTATCGCATGGTCGATAAAAGCGATCCTTACATCGATGACACTTCTGCCATTCTCATGTTTCGATTTTCACACCGATATTATGATTTTTAACCAGCTCATACGTATTTAATATAATTTTTCACGAGGAGATGTATGAAATCCTTGAACCGATTGTTTCTCTGAAGAAAAGTGAAACAAATTTGTCACGTTATACCCGCAACTTTTAACTCGACTCGACCGGGTATTAATTATCGGACGAATATTCGATATCGTACAATGAAATGAAATTATTTTCCCCGGGGTGCTGACCGTAAAGTTTCTGCAGGCCCTGATCGACACTAATGATGTCACTTTATTTTTCCACCATTATTCAAGTCACGGATTTTTAATTGACGACGAATATTGATTGATTAGCATTTCATAAAATTATAAAATTAAAAAATTCATTGCTACATTTTCGACGCGATTATATTATCATTTTTGCGCACAGCGAATCGTATCTCTCGGTACTCGACTACACACTTGACCTTTCCGATAATTCGCCTTATAAATTTACATACATAAAAGTTATAACGAAATAAATCTTGGGACGTTTCTTCAAAGAAACGTTAATTCCGGAGTTCTGAAAAAAAATTTGACAAAACCGGAAACCGGCCCCTTGTTGTAGGCGGAAGTTTTTTTTCTTCTTCCCTTTATTTATTTTATTTTTTTTTTTTTAATTAAAATATACGGTTTCCTGAAAATGTCATGTCTCTCGTTAATTAATATGGAACCGTTAGGTATTGTATAGGAGGACAGATCGTAAAGCGTAATGAGTGAGAGGCTGTATTGTAGATACTGCGGAGGATCCTATATACCGTTGGCAGTACCGTTGCTGAGAGTAGGGGAGGAGAAGATAATAAAACAAAATTCTATTGTTAAATGAGAATCACAGAGAGATTTTAGCCCCGTGCCGAGTTGAGCCGCGCGCTATCCATCCTGAACTAAAAAGACATCTGAACATTTATTAAACCGTCAAAGCAAACAATCTACCCCGATTATATGTACCTCCGGCATACACGTCACCTAGAACTTCTCGCTGACGGTATGACCGATTTAACTCTGGCATATAACCGCCCTCGGGCTCTTTGGGGTGAGAAGATACGAGGCATTGGCCAGCTGGCGCGACTGGTTCATTTACAACGCAAATCGTACGGACACACGCGTCTGTGCTACACGCGTCGGTCTTGACGAGCCAAGAATATTGAGAAATTGCTCGAATTTGAAATCAAGAAGATTTTTACTTGGATATCCGAGCGTTTTCTAGTTTGATCCTCCAAAACCTCGGTTTCTTCGTTCTTTGGCTTTGACGACGAAAATGAAACTCTGTTAAAGTACAAACTAGAGATCCAAACTGAAATTTGAAAAGTCGAGTCTGCGCCTCGAGTTGCTCAAAACGGACGTAGCTCTCGCTTTAAGGTGCCAATCCTACTCTCGAATTCTAGTTTACGGTGAGAGCTTGTAAAATGAATGTAGAATTTCTCGTATCGCGGGCTGGTCGAATTCAGGGATTTTTTATTATCCAAATGGTTCCGAGAGGTTGAATTTTCTTAATACCGCGGAAACCTTCGAGCTGTCGCGCCGAGCCCCTTGTGGATTTCGATTGTTTACAACTTTTGCATGCTTTGAGAACATCCGTTGGAAAATTAGAGAATAGCTACGTGTGCGAATGTGGGTATGGATGTGAATGGGAACGTGGTTTCATGCATATCGCGAGGTCTCTCTGTACAGATGAGTTGCTGCCCCGAGGCATGCACCCTGCATATATGCATGTGTTCGAGTTCGAGCGCGTGTACAGTATCCGCCCTCCCGAGATTCGCACTGGATTTCAATGAATTCTAAAGATAACTGCTCGGCTGCGACGAACCTGGTTTTACAGAGCTACAGTCGCGACCTCGTTCCGACCTCACCGCCATCAAGGATCTTGATATAAATTTCTTTGACGAGATGCGGTTATGCAAATTGTTAAACATTTACCGGACGGATCAAAGACCAGAATCTCAATTTCAGAAATCGAATAATAATGATGGCAATAAAAGTAATAATATTATTGAGAGAACAAAGAAGTAGAATTCGTTATTAAGATTGTAGGGAATAAATAAGGCGGATTGTGGATCTCGCATTAAATTTTGAACAATTTCAGTCAAGATCGATACACTTGTATACCACCGTGTCTAGAAACAGGCTATCCCAACGTCGTTTGTTTGTTCACTCGATTAATCAAGGCGCTCTACCTCCGACTCTGTTTCAGATGGCTGTGAGAATAAGAAATGCGAGCATTACGCCGAATGTGATAGCGACAGCGGCGGCGAGGCCAAATGTATCTGCCCAAAGAATTGCGACAACGCGGTAAGGATATATTTCACTCGCACCTCATTATACCTCGTTGCATGTCACCCCTGCTTTATTCTTTTTATTTTTATCATAAACGAACGATTTACCAGGTAATCCGTGTCGATCTTTATCGCCGGTTCAAACATGAAATGTTACAACGTCGACACGAGAAAGAACCTTAATATATAATAATCGGAATATCTTATCCCTCTTTTTTTTTTTAATAATGATTCAAATTAATGGGAATCCCTCACATCCTAATTTCACGGTATTACAAATTGGCCTATGTGACGATCGTCAGAGCGAGGTACATTTCAAATGAATCATCTCGTATTCCCGGGGAGTAGCTTGGGCAGGGTGGTCGTGAACGTCGCGGAAACGATTCCCTAAGCGACTTGCACCCGGGTCCGATTTCGCTGTACACGACTATTTGTCCGGTCTATAGACGGCTACGTGGTTTCACTGTAATGCCAATGGATAGGGTGAGCGGGGTTAAAGAGGTGAGGAAAAGGTACGACGAGAAACTTCGGAGGCTACGTTCTCCAAATAGCGGCAGCACACGATCTGACGAGTCAGCATCGCCGATGTGAGCGAGAGAAAAACGGTACGGAGCGTCGAGACGGTATGGGCAGGGTGAAACGTGGCAACCAACGAGCTGTGGCGGTTTTATTGTTTTTTGTTTTTTTTTTCTCTTGTTTTCCCTCTATTTTTTTTTTTTTTGTTCGTTTTCTTTTTTCTTTTCTTTTCTGTCACATGCCTTTTTGCCCGTTTTGAGCTCCATTGTTACATCTCTACTATCGACGCGGTCCACCTGCCAGACCGCAACGTTTGAAACGTATCCCACGAGAAAACCGATAGCACTATGTCGATGTGCCTCAAAATTCAGCCCAGTCTTTTACAAGAACTTTTTATCCCCTTTTTTATTTACCATTCAATGCTATACTCTTCGCAAAAATCTTATCACGATATGCACCTGTTACGGTAGCCAGTTCGTATCATTTCTTTCGTATCACGAAACGCGTGTTTCTTCATATTTCTCCTTCGCAAAAGCATCGTTCAATTTATAAAAGAAATATCTGTGGAATCAGAGAATATTTAGTTCATTGAATGACAATTCTAGCATATCGTACCCCTAGAAATTTGAAAATTTTTACATGTTACGCTATTTGTATAGGGGTACAATATGAGAAGCCAGGTATTCAATTTTCTCACTCCTTGGCCTCTTTTCAAGGCTGTTTCTTATTTCCTCTATTTCACCTCTTCCATTATTACCATTTTCGTATCGTTCTAGGTCGAGACTCCAGTCTGCGGCACTGACGGAATAACTTACGCCAGTGAGTGTGCCTTGAAGAAGGCTTCTTGCACCGCACATACGCTCATTGTTGTCAGTTACAAAGGGGACTGCGGTAAGCACAGTTCGGACTTCTTGAAACTGCTCCACTTTAACAGCGAAGTCAGATTTACTCTTCAACACCGTTGCTCTATATTTCTCAACAAAAATTTACCTCACGATCTTTCAATACCGCAACGAATATTATCTGCGGTCACAAATCGATATAATTCGCAATTTATCATAAAAAATAATATCGGACATATCGATGAACAAGTATCTTCAAATATCCTACAGCATCTTAATAAAATTATTAATTCATACAGGTCTTTGCGCCGGTGTGCATTGCGAACACGGAGCTCGATGCGTCGGAGGAATCTGTGTCTGCCCGGATGTATGTCCTCCCGAAGATGCTGGCGAACCTGTATGCGGAAGCGATACAAAGACCTACCCTTCCGAATGCGAATTACAAAAGGCAGCCTGCGATAGAGATCCCGAGCTACCGGCTCTCCTTGTAACTTTTTACGGTGATTGCGGTGAAAAATCACCTGTAGCAGCACTCAGTAAGTTTCAATTTTATCGGCTATAAAGTATAACGTCAATTTAGCTGGGGAATTTTTAATATAACGCTTTTGCTAATATCTAATGAAATCTAATGGAAATATTAACAAATTTGTTTGGTGGTAATTGGCGACTTATCAAGCTTTATTAACTCTCTCTCTCTCTCTCTCTCTCTCCCCCTTTGCACCTACTAACCGTTAACAACTCTCGTGATTAGCGACTATGTCTACCGGACCGGTAACTCGGCTAAGTACAACGGTAGAAGGAAGTAATAGCCAGGAGCGCGAAGCCTGCCGTGATATTCACTGCGATTTTGAAGCCACCTGCGAATTGGGACCCGATAGATTTCCCAGATGCAGTTGCCGTTTCGATTGCGCGGCTATATCCGCTGAAAATATGAGACCAATTTGCGGCAGCGATCTACGAACCTATTCCTCTCTTTGCGCAATGAAAATGGAAGCTTGCCAAAGACAACAGGAACTCAGACTCAGACCCCTAGAGCTTTGCCAAGGTCGAATAACACCGTTCCTTTACTAAACACAAAATTTTGCATGTCGCATGATAACCGTTATTGTTTTCTAATTGAAAAAAAAAGAAAGAAAAGAAAACTGATTGATTTTGAAAAGAATTCGTTATTTTCACGTAATATTTTTGTCGGAAAAATCGTTTACTTTTTTTTAAACGATTTATTTAACCGGAAACAGGCATGGAGGTTCGTCCCTGCAAAGGGGATTCCCCATTGGTAGATTCTGACGGGCGCGAATATGACTGTGGCAGCGGTCCCCAGCGTCGGGATTGTCCTAGCACAAGCTACTGTCATCAGACAACGAGATTCGCGCGTTGCTGTAAAAAAGGTGAGAACAGATCGCAGCAAAAAAAAACGAAAAAAAAGGGGGGGATTTTAGCAATTCATATAAATTAAAAAAGAGAGAAAAAAAGACAACAAAAAAACACTTTTTCCTTCAGCTCCGGGTATACAAGTCCAAAAATGCTCCGACTCTTGGCACGGATGTTGTCCAGATGGAAAAACCGCGGCTTTAGGTCCCGATGGAGCTGGCTGTCCGAGTCTCTGCGGATGCAATAGACTGGGAAGTGTCGCTGATACTTGCAATCCGGAAACTGGACAGTGCGAATGCAAGCCAGGCGTCGGGGGCGTCAAGTGCGATCGCTGTATGCCCGGCTATTGGGGTTTGCCTAAAATCAGCGAGGGGCATCCTGGATGCATACGTAAGAGAGGGTTTAGTATTGGCCGATTATGGAAAGAGGGAACTTCTTGAAAAAAAAACAAAAAAATGAAATGAATACAAAAAAAACTGAAATTTTCTTGTCACCTTTTCTGAATTCGAACGATTCCTCTGATACCACGTACAGCATATCGGTTCATAAGAAGAAGGAAAAACTCTCTTTTACTTACAGCCTGCGGTTGTTCGCTCTTTGGTTCGGTCAGAGAAGATTGCGAGCAGATGACTGGCCGATGTGTATGCAAGCCCGAGATCCAGGGACAGAAATGTACCATATGTACGGATCACAATAAGGTTCTAACTCCGACAGGATGTTATTCAGGTATTGAATTTAAAAACAGTCAAAAGTCATATATGCAACTTGTCAAATTTTTCTCGTATTTTACTGTGAATTCCCAGCGAAATAAAAATGGACGAAAAAAAAACCCCCACGATTCTACTCTATTTTCACGTGACTAAAAATGACCTTCGTATCACAGCCGACACGATTCCGCCGATGCCCCAATCTTGCGAAGACTTGGAGTGTTACTCGGGTGGTCATTGCTCGGAGATCGGTGGACCGCATTGCGTCTGTCCGTCTTCTTGCCCTGCGGATATACCTACGGTACCAGTTTGCGGAAGTGACGGACAAACTTACGACAACGAGTGCGAACTTCGTCTATACGCCTGTCGTCATCAGGCGGACGTTGTGACCCAGGCCTTTGGCCATTGTCGAGGTGTGTTTACGGAAAAAAATCCATATCGATCTGGTCCCTATATTCTACATTATTAAAACGATCATGAATATCTTCGCTGTCATATCTCGTAGACCCAGAACCAGGCTGATAATATAGATGAAGATAATTGTAGCTATATCTTCGTCGTATTGGTCTTAGGCATTCTGGTAGCCAAGTACAAGCTTAGTATGTGTATAATAGTGTGATATGTAAAGTAGGGAGAAATACGAGCCAGGAGTAAATCAATGTCGTGTATATCTACAAAGAAAAACAAAAAAAAAAAGAAAGAAACTGTAAATTTGTGAAATTGGGTAATATGGTGAAAAAAATTAAGTCCTTCACGTATAGGAAAGCTTTGTACCGTTTCCAACCAATAAAAGCTAACAATTTTTACTAATAATTTATGAATCTACCTCGATCCTCGACCCGAGATTAATCATCAACTATCGATCCCACCTTCACCCGATAGATTGGCCAAAACGAATATCTTCACGAATTAAAGAGTGGGTAATTAAAAGTTCAGGTTGTTAACGGACCATAAACCGCTGTAAATAATAAGCCAAGTTCCCGATATGAGAAAATAACGGGGAATGGGGTTGGGGAGGTAAGGGGGTGAGGGTTTGAAGAAAGGAATACAGAAAAAGTAAGAACAAATCCTTGAAGTACGTAAATTTATCAAAGTTCGATAAGATTCGTTGCCTGCCTTATTTTCTATCGCCACTGTCTCCTTCGCTTCCTATTGCCTGGGGGTTGGGGAAGGGCGGTAGGGTGAAGTCAATCTTTTAAAAAGTTTTCTCGAGTCTTCTCTGCCGTGCAAGTTAAACATAAATTAGATTAGGAAAGGCATTTGGCTGCACCGTACTTCAAAGTTCACCTCGAGTTTTGTATTTTCTATCTGGTTTTAAAAGTCCTGCGACATCAGAGAGTAGGAGAGATAGAAAGGGAAAGGAATGGGAGGAAGTACTTTTCATTATAAATAATGTATCGTGTAATTGGTGGAAATGAATCACTTCAAAGTTACACAAAGACCGCCCGCGATCTCGTGCTCTCTACCTTGATGGGTTAATTTCATTCCTTTCTTCGATGTTTTGCTCTCGACGCGTAAGCTGATCAAAAACTTGAATCGTTTATTGATTTTATTCAAACTTTAGCTAAAAAATCATAAAATTAGTAATTTAAAACGGATAATAACCGGGATGGAGCTCACATACCGACTGCAACTCATCATTTTCAGAATGTCAATGAGAAATACTTGTCAACAAAATGAAATCAAGCCACAAAAATCACTTACTGTGTAGTTCCACGAAGTTCATAGCAGTTTTCTTTTACCAATTTTTTTTATTTCCTATGCTTTTCCCTGACCTTGTTAGGCGAACCTTGTTTCCTTCTTCTTCACCTTTTTTTACCTCAAATCCCTTCAGCGTAGCGAGAAAATGAATCCATAAATAGCTTGAAGAAGAGCTAAACGCGGTGAATAAAAACTAGTAGGAAATGTTGGAAAGCTAAACGTATGTGGGATCGAAAAGTGATTAAAACCACATAAAACGTGTCGTTCTCTGGCAGCTATAAAGCTGATCTGTTAAATTATACAGGATGATCTCTGAACAATTTATCTCGGAAAGAGCACTCCTGTATTTCCTCAAACATCGGATGTTCGTTGGAGTCGGCTCCTGGCTTTAAAAATAAATTATTTACGTTGCACTTTGCCAAACAGATAGCGATTCCAAATGAAATTTTTGTCGAAAGCTTCGCATCACCTTCAAAACAAATTACAACCATCTATCCCCCGCGCAATTAGGTGCTAAAACTCTGCGATATAAATGCGTGATAAAAATTCACTCGAAGTTTTTCCCGCTCGATGCCGAACCCGTCCTTCATATCTAATTCATTAAATCTTTCTTGCAAGCTTTATTAACCCTGGTAAATAAAAACTAATTCAATATTTGTTACCGTTGCTTCTTCCTTGATTAAAAATATGTACCGTACATTGGCGTTAAAGTTCTTATTTATCGCGATACTTACTTGCAATTTAATCACCGACTTTCCCGTTAGAATAATCTGATCTGAGAAGCAGTAGAAAAACTATTACGACAGAAGATGCATGCCTTTGATTACCGTCGACATTTGAAATGTCTAATTATAATTAGTCGTTAAAAAATGAACTTCGAACAAGAATATAACAACATGCAATTCGTTTTTACGACCCTTCCAGATGATCCTATGGTGAACACGGATTTTCCAGTTAAACGTTTCACCGCCGTGCAATACACCCAGCCTGCTGCAGCTATTTCACCGCTATCAAAATCTACGCGTCATCTTCTGGTGCCGGAACCAGATTCCAGATATTATTACACGCACAGGGCTCATCAAGAGACCATATCTATAGACAGAGACAATTTGAAGCAAGGTAAACCCAGATTTATTTACTTATCGCGGGAATCTTTGAACACAAATTGTCGAAGGACACCGAACATCATTTCTAATTCACGTTGAAGGAGTAGCAGCTTCTTATCGACCAACTCCAGCAACCATTCGAGTCGTAACAGCACTTCTTGGAGATCTATGCAGCGATGACAAGGACTGCACGATACCAAACAGCGAATGTATAAGCGGAGGATGCGTCTGCTCGAAAGGATATGCGGAAACTAGTGACAGACAGGAATGCTTCGGTTAGTGGAAGAATCGGTGTCATTTAATCGGTATCGAAATGATTTCGCGAAACTTTAATGATCATTTTTGATTTCCAGCTAACTACGTTTCCGTATCGCCAACGGAAGAGTTTCGTGCCTGTCTTTCTTACCCTTGTCACATGTCTTCTACTTGCGTGGATCTGCCAAGTGCGACATTCGTCTGCTTATGCAAACCAAACTTCACCGGGCTGCTATGCGACGAAGAAATTGACAAGAGGGACTACGACCTTCCATCTTTCGATGGGAAAAGCTTCGTCAGAATGAACCGTCTGAAGGCCTATCACACCTTCAGCATCGAAGTGGAATTCAAGACTTACGCGGATAACGGAATCATCCTTTACAATCAACAGAAAAGTGATGGATCCGGGGACTTCGTGTCGCTAGCGATAGTTGACGGGTATGTATCGCACATGTATATCTGTGTATTGACATTGAACGACAAATCACACCTCACTGCACACTGTGTGATCAAACACCCTGCACTTCCTCTTTGCTTTTACAGATACGTTCAGTTCAGATATAATCTCGGCAATGGACCAGTCGTTCTAACTTCACCCCATAAAGCGACCATGAAAACTTTTCACAAAGTTACTGCTAAACGGTACCGAAAAGACGGAGTCCTGATATTCAACGGCGGCGAAGACGTCGCTGGCCAGAGTGAGGGGATGCTGGAATCCCTGGACTTGAATCAGGACACTTTCATCGGCAACATGCCAACGAACTACACAAAGTAAATACATAAGCATGAATCAAGCTGTTGAAGAATTCCGTGATAGAAATTATTGCGAATGCGAATTAATTATTGCATTATATTTTCTCTCAGGGTTCACGAGAACATAGGAACAAGCCACGGGCTTTTAGGCTGCATTCGTAAGCTGGAAATAAATCGGAAGATAATAGACCTGCACGTTGGTCACGACAAGGAAATAATCGAGACGTACCGTGTTAAAGAGTGCGGTGAGAATCCGTGCGGAAATTTGCCCTGCCATAACGGAGCTACTTGCCAACCGATATTTGAAGAAGATCTTTGCAATGGTCACGAGTGCGGGAAAGGTGGGGCTAAAAAATGCAAGGGAAAGAATTGTGAAAGAAAAACCAGAAAGGGTTTCGTGTGCAAAGGTACCCACTGTGCACCGATGAAACAAAGAAGGTCCAGAAAAAATTCGCGAAAACGCTGCGCTGGTCCCAACTGCGACTTCGACTACGACCTGGAGTATGACGACGGTTTTACTAACAACTATGGACCGAGCTATGCCGTCGAAAAGTACGAAGTACACGATTACAAATGCATATGTTCACCGCAATTCACTGGACGCCATTGCGAAGAATCGCTCGATCCTTGCATGGGTGAACCTTGCCAGCATGGTGCTACTTGTGATATATTACCGCAGGGTGGATACATGTGCAAATGTCCTCCAGGTAGAACTGGAAAACACTGCGAAACTCGTGAGTAATTTGAACTCCCTTTTCAATTTTCTAGTCTTGATGTTTGCTGCGATCCTAAAATAAGAAGCCTCTAACTTATGACGACTGTCATCCTAATTTTCCACAGTGGATGCTGATCTGAACGAACTCCTGGTACCCGAGCTCTCTGGCGATGGTTTTCTCGAGTTACCGTGTCTCGAGGGAGTAGCTAAAGTCTTTTCGATCGAATTATGGTTCTTGTCACGTGCGAGTGACGGTCTTCTGCTATACAACGGTCAATTGAACAACGGTCGAGGTGACTTTATCAGCTTGAACCTAGTCCAGGGGAAACTAGAGTTCAGATTTAATTTGGGGAGTGGAATCGCCAACATTAGCTCTCCGGATCCGGTCAGCCTAGACACATGGCACTGCGTCCGGATCAGCAGACTCGGACGCGAAGGACTTCTTCAGTTAGACGATGGCACAGTAGCCAGAGGATTATCCGGCAGCCCATTAACGGAGTTGAATTTAGAAATGCCGTTGTACGTCGGTGGTGTAAAGTGAGTAAATTCGTCCAATTAATAATTCCGTGGAAGTGGTCTCTCTCTTCCTGAAATAAATCCTCAAAAAACTGTTCTTTCCATCCAGACACTGGCACGAAGTCCACAAACTCGCTGGGGCATGGACAGGACTCGTTGGAGCGGTCCAAAGGTTGATGGTCAACGGGAAAACGTATCAGAACTTGGCTGTTAACGTAACACAGCATAATGCGGTGATTTATGATGGTCTTCCTTGTCCCAGTAACGAAAATCCCTGTCATAACGGAGGCGTATGTTTGCCACTGCTAAACAGTTACTTGTGCAAATGTGTTAGCGGATACAACGGTCTTCATTGTGAATTTTGTGAGTTGGTTTTAACAGTTCGACGATCTGGCTTTATTTCGAATCAGTCTAACTTTATTTTTTCTCTTTTTTTTTTCTCGATGCTCACAGTCACCGGCTACGATATTTCTAGTAGTGAAATATCCGAGAAACCCGTAAGATTTAGAGGCGACAACTTTTTGCAGTTTAAGCATCGGTATGGAAGGAGGTAAGTACGAGTTTAACTCTCAGGTCTCGCCTGGCCCGCTGTTTTCACTTTAAATTTAACATGAAGTTGAATTTACTGGAGACTAATGATAAAAGTTTGATGAAACTAAATTTAAAGTGGAACCAGTGTAGCTCAGACTAATTGAACTAATTGTAAGTGACAAACCCACGGGTAACTTTTACTAACCAATTTCAACGCCTCAGTCCTAACATCACTAACACTACTTTCGGAGAATATTTCGACGAGTTTTACTCAGAGTACGAAGCCGACGAAGACAACGACTACGAGTATGAAAGTTACGATTACGCAGAGTGAGTTTACCTCAGTCTATTACATCACCAAGTTTACTCAAACTTATAAACAAATCATGGGATATCAATTTCACTATTAATATCTAACAATTTATCGAGCTTACCATATGTGCGGCTGTTATTTTATACCAACTTTTTCATACGTATAAACTTTACAGACGCAAAGGGCAACAGTCGAATAAATTTGAACTAAGATTGAGCACTACTCATCCGGAGGGACTCATAGCTTGGATAGGAAGAGGAAAAGCGGAACATCTGGCGTTATCCTTGCAAGAAGGACACGTCGTCCTTTCCTATAAGAGCAAAACTGAAGACATGACTTTGCGGAGTCGAGTAAGTCGTGAGATTATTCATAATTCAATTTCAATATTTGCAAAATAGTTATTTTTGTTATTGTATTTTGTTGTTTTTTTTTTCTATTTTTTCAGGCGAGGGTGGACGACGGCGTTTTTCATCACGTGAAAGCGTCACGACGTCGTAGAACGACGATAATTCAAATCGACGAATTACCTCCGGTTAAAATATCGACGGAAACGACGCTGCTGACTACAAACGGGAAACTCTTCATCGGTGGTAAACCGGGACACGAGGGAATCAAGGCATGTGTCACAGATTTCGTCGTCGATAAAAGAAGACTTCAACTAGCAAGACGGAAGATAGGATTTTGCCACGACAACGACGTATGATAGTGAGAAAAATGAGAAATATAAACTCAACTGCAGGCTCGATAATAATCGATCTAAGAATTCTCTGATTAATTGGTGCGGAAGTTTTTATCAGAGGTTCAAGTAGTGCGAGGTAACGAGTTATTCTAAAAGTATTATAAATAAACCAAATTGAATGAGTTTAAATGGGTTTTGAAATTGCTACAAGTCACCGGACGATAGAATCTATCATTCATAAATTAGGGTAAGATATATTTCAACTAATGATCAGTTTTTTATAATTGCTCAATGGTCTGAACTATAACGTTTTGGAAATTTGATAAATCGTACAAACGCTAATATCTTGTAGCAATTTTACGACCCGAAAAATCTGCTACGTATAATTGCGTAAATAAAAATAAAATAATAATCATCAGTGGAATATAAAAATGTGCTGGCAGTGCTGCGTTTCCATCGAAAGACAATAATATATTTTTAAGGAATAATTATATTTACTATATATAATACATACATACGTATATATAGGTATATATGTATCTATAGATATAGATATATAATATATATATATATGGATATGCATGTACGTAAATATAATACATGAATTTAATACGTAGATAAATAAAAACTGAATGAATAAATAAATAAATACGATAAATAAATATTTGGAATAAAAATATAGATAATTAAAAATAATTTTAAGTATATATATTGATGCCAAGACTGACTAATAAAGAAATAAAATCAGTGTTATGTTTGAGTGTCGGTAGAGAGATTTAACGTTGTGAACTTTAAATAAATAAAAAAATGTATTTTAAGAAACGTTGAGTTATGCGAGTAGGTTACACCTGTATTGGTTTCACGTAGAACAAAAAAAAGCTTTTTACAAACGAATAACGAATGATATTACATTCCATTTAACGGACGATTTACGCGACAAATTATAACGTAGGCGTATAATTAACTGAATAAGAATTATTTGTTATTCATGTTTAACGAAGAAGCATTCCAATTAGAAACATATGTAAATAATAATAATCGCTGAGAATATGTATACTATATGCGTTCATTATTTCATAGAGACTTTTCATACTTCGAGGTAACAACAGCACATATAATTATCGAACGAGTAGAATCGCGTACCATTCATGAGGTTCGCAAAAGCTGGCTTTACAAAAAAAAAAGAAGGCGAAGGAGAATGATTTTTAAATAAACCATTTTCAACGCTATAAACTATCCACGAATATACAAAAAGCTCTTCCTTTAGATGAAACGTTTGCCTAAATCGAATATGTAAAATAATTAATAATAAATTCGCATAATATTATACATATGCATGATCGTAGCGAAGGCCATAAATGGCGCACAAGCAATTCCTCGATTATATTCTGTTTAAATGAAAAACTAAATCCACACAACTATTTATAATTTTTTGAACAGCAATTTTTTTCTACTTACATAGTTCATAGATTTCAGTTCATAAGTGTTATCGCCTTCGCTACTCGAACGTAAATCGTCTAAAATAAGTTCCCAAAATGACTGTTAAAAAACCTGCCGTTGCCCCAGCCGTATACACGTTATTATATCGAAGATATTTTATTGGGGTCGTATTGTATACGTATATGAATGATAAATAGCACAAGTTATAGGTCAGAAGATGTAGAAAATAATTCTTAAAGTCTGATATTAGGAAGATTGAGTATCACCACTTGTTCATTCGTTTCCACAAGGACGCCCTATCTTCGAAAGAGTTGCAATATCGAGAAAACTTAATCTCAGGCTTTAAGATATATTTTGAGTAGTAAGAAGCCCTGAATTAAATTCATATAAATCACTAATTCTATAGTAAATATCAAAAGAGTACTGTGTTTGGTAGGATGTACATTATTTATGTTTGGGATCACTGTTACAAAGCGAGATGCGTTTCGATTTTGAAATTAATAGATTTGGTCAGCTGCTAAATGACGAGATATATTGTTATCGAGCTTTTTCATAAATAAATTCTCTCGAGCTTTCTTCGATCTAAAAACAAAATTCATCGCGGAATATAAAAATCTCGCTAATCGCAGTGAGTAAGAGATATTATTATGTAATTCATAATTAATAGACGTTTAATAATTATACAAATTCATAGTTTTATATGAATTTCTTTGTTTTACATTTTTTTGTCAAAATGAAAATTTTGTCTTCAATAATCCGTCATTACTCGTTAGAAATTATTGTTCGGATAAAAACAGAATAACAAAATATAAAAATAAAAAAAAAATAAAAAAAAAATTGATATTAAAACGAAACAACGAAGTGAAGATTCGCGAACGATTACTGCATGTGAAGAGCCGAAACGAATACTGTAAGCTCTCACTTGGTACAATAAGTATACATGGATTATGAAAAAGCTGTAAAATGTCAAGTAGTGGCCGACCGCGCAAGTGAAAACTAGTATGTAATCGATTAGTAAGTGCTGTATAATAAATAAT
The DNA here is from genome assembly GCA_947538915.1 of Tenthredo distinguenda. Taxonomy (NCBI): domain Eukaryota; kingdom Metazoa; phylum Arthropoda; class Insecta; order Hymenoptera; family Tenthredinidae; genus Tenthredo; species Tenthredo distinguenda. The sequence continues at coordinate 7,915,276 of OX384531.1, forward strand.
GAATTATGAATAATAACGACGCAAGGGATGCGTCGTTTTAAGGTCGAAGATATCAGAATCTAATAATATGTGTTCCACGCCGAAGCTGACGCTGGCGAAAAAGCGCATTGAATACACGTTTACAGAGGTAAGGTGATCTTTGAACCTTGTAAAACCGCATCTTGAGCTCGCCACGAGATAATAACTGATACTAAATGGTTAAAAATTAAAATTGGGCATAGATGGATTTACCTGTATGTACTAACTACCGTAATTATACCTATAGTGGTCAGTAAGCGGCCTGAAGTACGTATACATAGGTATATATATGTATATGGAAAATATTTATATATATATATACTATATATGTTGCGTGCAAAAGTACCTAATATTAAAATAAAGTAACGTTAATAGGGTAATGTTATGCAATTGCAAGCAATCTGACATATCCATATATGAAATTGAGAAATAATCATGACCAGATATTAATATCATTGGAAATTTCTCAAAATTTTATTCAATCAACGGTAACATATCGCTGCACGCTCGTATGGCCAGTATAATTGTTACGAAGAGATAAAGTAAAGTTAAATTATATTATATTATATTGCATTACATTACATTACATTATATTATATTTAAAACGTTACTCATATCGCTTGCTGGAAGGCTGAACAATCTTTAAAAGTGTGTGTTTCATTTTTCGTTTTCTATACTTTAAACCATAATCATAAATACCTATAAAATTACAAATACGTTGCAGTGAAACTGCCGGCCTATACTGATATTCATCGGAGTGTTTTTCATTAGAGAGATTATTCAACTTTGACGATAGTTGTAGAGCCGCAGATTTGGGACTTGGACAAATATTGAACAAAAATCGTCAAAGTTGGTGGAAATACTTTGTTTTAATTTATTCTCTCTATAGCCATTTTCAGGATACCTATAGCCTCAAGCGCTGTAATTAATTATTTTTTTTACTTTAATACCATCTATTACTGTGTCCATATTGTCTGAGACCTAATGAAACTAAATATTACGTGAAGAAAATACGCATTGTAAAGTGACTGTATATATAAATATAAATTATACGATTACCTTAACTCTTCTCTGTACTATTGATTATTTTTCTAGTTTATACCCATCATCTTCCGTCGGAGTTTTGATAATTCAATGAATTGAATCCTTGGCGTCAAGCATTTCTTCCTCCAGCGACTGGCCTGGTCTAATTTCATGATATTAAAAATGATAGGATAGGTTAAAATGAATTTTGGAATACCAGCTTTTTACAAATTGATTTATTACTAGCCTAGACCAATATATATGCCTACAATTTTCATACAATATTTACATCGGCTCACGTTCTCCAGTCACCCTCACAAATTACAAATTATCAGTTGATTATAAATAATGGTCGTTTTTGTTAGTGAAAAAAATTCTTTACATAAGTGTATTTGTAACATATATTTATTTATAAATAATTGCTTCGTCAGAAGGTCTTGGGTTATAATTTTTCCGCGTCTATCCGCCGTTGTTCGATTTCTTTCTGCTTGAAGATCTCCCTAATTTCGGCCATAGGTTTGGTCAGGAAAATTGGTACATTGTCGTCCCTCCTCTGCACGTACAAAAAAAAAATGAAAGAAATTAATCCATGAATTCAATAGAAAAATTTACAATTCCATATTTAACACTCAAGTTCGAGTGTGCGAGATATTCTCACCTGGAAGAGGCACTCGCCCTCGAATTCTAGCAGTTTTTGCTTTCTAGCTCTGAGTAGGAGCCCCACGCATTTGTCGTTGACGTATGTGTAGATGTTGAACAAATCGCCGAACGTGATACCTTTGATTTCGGGCTCATCTTTGCACGGGGTTCCATTCTGGTTTATGATTTCGCAGAGTTCTATGATCTCTTTGCTGATGTGTGCGGATGCCTTGCGGCCACGAATGTCAGACAGTGATCCAGCAGCGGGTCTGATATTTTGAATGAAAGAATGAATATAGATACGAGTACCTAATACCCAGTCAAAGAATAATTTGAACTATATAAAGCAAAAGACCTACCGTCCGTATTCTTCTTTCGAAAATTTTGGCCTGGGTAGGTTTAGTCCGGATGTGAAGGGGTTTTTTGACTGTGTGTCCTTGTGCTGAGTAGCTTGCTGGTTGAACATGGCCACTTTGTCTCCCAACGACTCCTGAAACATCGTATGGCAAAAATCTATCCATGAGCAACAGAATGCAATGAATAATGTAGCGTCAATTCGTCTAGACTCCGCACTAAATTTGTAGTTTTAAAATAACTCGGTCGTTGACTCAAGAGTTCTATTTTCTGTACAGAGATAATAAAAACCTTGAGCTTGAGTGAGAGCTTAGTTAATTCTTATAGCGGCTGCAGCACGTTACCTCAATTTTTCTTCTCTTTATTTTTACATTTTCCTTTTCCCTAACCCAACTAACGAGCGAATGAAATCGGATATTCCGCGTCTGAATATCGATAATCCTATAACCCGTGTACTAATATCCAGAGAGGTTTGCTATTCTAATTGAAAGGTAGAATGCTCGTTCGAAACCTCGAACGTTGAAACCTCTTTTCCAAAAATATACTATCTCCCGAGACCGTATGTATTCGCGAGGCTTTTAAGACGAGTACTGGTACGTGGTGGTACCTATCCGTATGGTACAACTATAAGTGGGTGACATAATCAGAGCAAGGCGCCGTATGACTGCAACCCTCCTAGTCTAGGGGCTTCTAATCTTAGTCTAACATTGACCTTCCTCATCTATTCTATTTTACGGAAGCAGAACGTACGGTAGAGATGCATTCCTCTTCTTACATTATACGTTTATTGGCTAGGTCATAGAATTCGTCTGCGTATTAAATTAATTGGCTCTCAACGTCGTAATAAGGTATCCGAACACATGGCAACTGTAATAATTGATTATTTATCTTCGGAATTCCGATTCACGTTGAATGATCTATGAAGCTGACTAAACACAGGCGAGAAGAATCCAATGCTCGGTAAAATTTACTCATTTTTCTAAATATACACAGACGCGGCTTTGAATTCTCGTGGTAAAAAGTGTGCCTGATTCAAGTCACGTCGACTTATACCCTCTGGGTTATTTAAAGTCCGATCCTTACGTAAATCTCAGACAAATATCAGCAGGCAATAATTCGAAAAATGAATATTGAAACTATAAGAAAAGGGACAATACTCGTGGGACATCGCAGGTTGTCGCGGAAGACACAACGTGTCCTGGAGGTTGGGGGCTAGGGGCTGGGACTACCTAATGAACAAGGAATGTTGGCTTGATTCCAATCGACCGGGCTCTACGCTGTCCGTGACCATAAAAGCCATCTCTGTGGCACCTTGACAACAGTCTGGCCCAACTACTGATCTATCTACGCTTCTTCTATTCACATTCATATATCCGGCACGTGATCGTGGCACGAGATTCCAAGATCCCAACGTTTAAGCTGCCTGACCCTAACTCACGGCGCTAGAAATCCGCGGGAAATTCCTAACCTCACTGACCCTCAAATTAAAAGATTTGTTTCAAAAAGCTCCGCGACGTACCGCGTCGGAGTATACAAATCTGCGAAATAGCTTCAAGTATAATCAACTGCTTCTACCTTAAGAAACTGTGAATGGAAATATCAATTGGACATACACGTGGCTTTTCGATCGATTCATTTTTTCTCCACTACGCGATACATAGGTATACATGAAATAAAAAGCTCCTTTGTTCGTCACCAAAAGTTTATCGCAAGTTTAGGCACTGCCAATATTTATATAGATGTAGACAGTCGGGTCGTGCATTCTCAATGATGTTTATACCTACATGATGCGAATAACATTTTCGGGTGCCAATGATCGTTGCGTTAAATGAACGAAATCTGCATCTTGTAACAATTGTTGCTGTCTACAAGCCATGACAGACGTCAACATAACATTTTTCGTCTGTCATCAGACTCAGGCCGTCTTTATTAGTTGAATTGTTTTCTTACAATTTGAAATAAGCCAGTCCACAGGTTTTTCTAGATTTATAATCGACTTTAATGATAAGCAGAAAAGAAAGGTAACGTTCGAGCGGCAATTTTGGTACCCCAAGAAGATTGAAAACGTGTTGGATCGTCGCGTGTCAAGGACCAATTAGATCGATGAACCAATTTCAGTGAAAGACTGAAGGGTAGGTTAAATTTAAGGGAAGAAGAGTCATACTTACAAACATGGCTGACGACATAGTAGACTTTCACTGATCCTTTACCACACGAAATATATAATCGCGTGAATTTTTTTAAATTAATACTGTTCGGTTAGAATCTAATTAAAACAATATTTAGCTTTATTTCAATGAACTGGAAAATATTTTCTATAGTGAAAAAATAATTTCTCTTATTCTATTTTGTATAAATAGGGATGGTCCCTCTAGCACTGGTACAGCAGCGTGTGCTTAGTAAAGAGTAAAGACGTCGAGATGCTGTGCGTCCTTTTATAAGAAGCACTCGACGTCAAAAATTCTCCCCCCAAAAACTTACACGAGCTCTTGCCTGCCTCACAGGCGAAATAATCCCGGTATAGGTATTTATAACTATACATACAACCGTCGATGGCTACAGAACTGATTGTGCCACGCCAATTTCAGGCCATCGTACCACGAGGATTAGATAGCGATTGACAGAAGAACCGGAAGTCGTTATAAACAGAGTTTTTTGAACCGAGTGAAAAATCATCACGAATTATATAAAATCGTCAACGGAAGAAGGATTTTCAAAATATCGGTATAATATGTTTCACTGCTCTTTTTGTTTTTTGGCTTCATAATTCGAAGACAAAGATCACAGCTCAGGCGATGCGTTTTGTAAATCTAAGAATAACTTTTCAAAGGCAGACATTGTTGCGTGTTGGATCAACGTAATTCTTGGATGATAAATAAAAACACGAATTAGTCGGTAAGAGTTTGGCAACAATTGAAATCTTAACCTGGTGGGTTATGATATGATTTCGTTTCAATCAATTGAATATCTTTTGTCTCCGGGGCTTCGCTCGATTCGAAATTACGAATCGTATTTCATCTAACGAAAAATCATTGCGTTAAAAAGCGACCGATAGGATATGGATGCAAAAGAATTGCTAATTAAAAAATCTGCTATTTCTGAATCCGAAATTGAAACAAAAACGATTCTCAATTGCCGAGGGAATCCCTGTTGATTCTCTCCAACGGTTGATTCTTTGTTTAGCTCGAGTAAAAGCAAAAAGTGAGAAAAATATTGGATGAAAATAAAAATGAAAAGAAGGGCGTTAAGAAAACAAATGATCGGCTACGGTGCGTCGACCGTGATGTATTCAAGGCTCGCACTCACGCATTCGTATCTAATTTTAAGCACCAATCTTTTTTAGGGTCCTGTTGCATGTAGATCGTGGAATTCAAATACATTCCACAGTTCCAAATCCCAAGGTCGGAGTTTCGGGGTGAATTGTCTGGCCCTGAGCATAAGAAATGTCCGACTGTCCAGCGATCTTACTCATCGTGTTATTACGCCGATCTGAAAACTCCGTTAAAGGCGCGTTTCTTGGTTACTGAAAATAAACAAATTCTTAGAGTCGAACGCGGCGGAAGTACAAAATTAAATCTAGTCCACGCCGCCAAAGTCTCAATGAACGCATGACGTACGAGACGCGGAGACTCAGCCGCAAGTCTGACGTCTATATGTATACGTGTGGATCGTTTAGAGTAGCTGCTGCACCCAGTCACCACTGACCCAACGCGCTTACTCTCTACCGATTGTTCTTACGTTAACTTTGGCTAAAGTTAACACGGAGGAGATTCACTATTGCGGAATTCAATTTCTAACACTTACATCGGTCTACAGAGCACAACGAATCCAAAGATTCACGTGACGCGCACGTGGATGCTGAAAAATGTTGGACCGCATCTAGATCTATGTGAAATAAACATTTTGTTGTAGATCTATGTACAATTTCATTTTATTCCTTCAAGTAACGTTCAATTTGATCTTCAGACGAAGCACGTACAGCGTGAACATCAATCGTGAAAAGCGATAAGAAAAATGTTGAACTTCTTTCGATTATATTTTTTTGTTATTTATTATTTTTTATGCGAATCTTCTGCTATTACGTTGTTTACCGGAGTACAGCTGAGTCAACATAGGTTATTTAAATATATTCATTGCGAAATAGAGTTGGAAAACTCTTGTCACAGTATACGTATATGTTATATGTGTATAGACCGCATTTGAGTGAGAAGAAAATGTGCGAAAACTCCACGTGTCGCTTGCAAGCTATGAAACTTTGATGCCTATAATGATAGGGGAATTCCCAGCTCACGGATCTCGGTGTTTTTCAACCATCAAAGTACGCGAGAGGATGTCGAGAAGAAATTATCGATGAGACTTTGACGTGCTATTATTGAAGCGGACGCGAAGGTTTCGTCCAAAAACAACACCATGACCCTGATTCCTGTTTTGCGTCTCAGGCCGCAATTAAATCTCCATATGAATAAACACGACGGACGTTAAAATAATAGAAAAATAAGATTACCGAAAAAAAAGTCCGTGCATCCGCGGTAAAACAAAATCAAAAATTTTACATTCGAAAATCTTTACCGTATATCGAACAACGATAGAAATAGATTTTGCAGACGAACGTATGTAGTTCGGTTCTTTTTTTTTTTGTTTCTTTTTTCATTTTTAATATTCCTCGATATCAGTTTCGGAACAAAAATTTTGAATCAAGTCCAGTTTTCGTTCCGCCAAAATCGTGCGAGTCTAGAAACGAGATTTTTAACTCGTATCACATTTCTACTATATCTAGATAGAAATACTGAATATATGAAGAGGCTGCACCAATAATTAGTAAAATAGGTTACCATTCAAGCAGAATAATTCGGAATCTCTTTCTGCAATTAATTACTGTTAATTTGTTATTCGATTCTCATATACAGAGAGGTCCGGGTCTTTGTTGCCTTAAAAAAAGAATAAATGCTCTAGGTGACACGTCGTAATAAGTAGCGAGATGCGGCACTGTTCCAAGTTCGCATAACGGAACAGATTACGCAATTATAATTTTCTTGTAAATTTTCTTATTTGGCACAAGTTTTCAAGACCTTTGGCATTTCCACCCAGATATTATTCATACAGTTTTTCTCACGGATCTTGAATAAAAAAAAGTCTCTCGAGTATAATACCGCGGTCCAGATTTCGTTCCGCAAGAAACATAAGCTAGCTCGCTGCTCTTAATCATGTAGTGAAATTTTTCAACGCAAAATCGGATCATAATTCGTAGCTTTGGGTCGACCTGATAGTATAGCAGCGTCATATTTGTGCCGATGATGACGTAAGTGGTAGCGTGTATTCCCACGTCGGCTCGCAACTGAAAATCGAAAAATAAAATTCTTTCTAACTCTTAGAGCATTACCTAACGCAACAACGGCGCCAGTGAATTTCCACGTGTTTTATATAAATATTCTAAGCAATCGGATCACCGCATCACATCGCCTGCCTCTCGATATTCGAGGGTCCATTCAGGCTCCGTAACCGCACGCGTCACGACGGGGAACGCTGACCGCGGTACCCGCAACCCACGCGAAAACGTCGCCGACGTTGAAAAACATGCGTGAAAATTTTTCCTTTACGTTAACGACCAGACATCTAATTTTGAAGGATTTATTTCATTATTAATAGCTGCCTTCGGGGGTGCTCGAGTTAGTCACTCACGGGCCACCCAAAAATGAGATTTTTCTGTGTCAAATTTACCTGAAAATTTTCTTTCCCCGTTTTGTGATCTGAGCTGAAAAAATTTGGACAGTGATTTTTTGCTGAACCGTTTTTTTTTCTTCTCAAAACGCGCGGCACCAAAGCAGGTGCTGTTAAATTGGCAACCGTTGCGTCGTTGAGACGGGAAGAATTTTCGAGTAATTAGGCGAGACCGCAAATCTAGTCAGTCGGATTTCACAACGCGAAATTCTCTACTGACTCATCATAAACTACGGACATGACATCCTGGCGTATGACTATCGTGATTTTAGAAACTAACGCGATCTTCAAAGGCAATAAGATCACGTGCCACGTGCATACGTCTGAACGGTACCTGGACAGCATCCGCTGCACTGATTGCACTATAATTTTAGGCGTGGATAGAAATATGTATACAATAAGATGAGGGAGTGATGGAATATCATATTCAATAAAGTAGAAGAATAGGATGTGCGTCTTAATTTTCCTGTTTCCCAAAAGCATCTCAGCACGTGGCACGTGACCGTCAATCGAGAAGAATGGATGCAGTCAAGTCGAAGAAGGAAGTGAGAGTGGTAAACCGGAAGAAAGAAAAACAGATCGAAGGAGTTCGACTCGAATGGGGGGAAACCTGAGAGATAAAAAACAAAGTCGATACTTTCAAGCTGAAATCATGGTCCGTTGAATAAAAACACATTTGTGACGTAAACGGGGAACGCGGTGTTATTTATCGATCTCCGACTCGCATGGAATGATTTTCTGGTACTCGTAATCCTTATCCTAATTTTCTGGTACTCGTAAACCTTATCCTAATCGCCGATAATAAAATGGAACCAATAAACAATTTATTTCATTTCTCTTTGATTTTCAAAGCCAAGAAGTGTTACACGTGTGCGCGGGCTCCTCCAGGTGGTTTATTTCGTATACTGAGATAAAAAGGCGCGGATCTTGTTGGGCTCATCACATCGAGGTCAAAGGCTGGCGCCCGACGAAGGCCGTGATTCGATTTGACCCTCAATATTTCTCGGTTTTACAATTTTTATTTCCTGTCCGGTTCTAGAAAACACGCAAAATCCCGGTCAAGTCCGCGGTTCCATCGCGCTTTCTCACAAGATTTATCGTTGGACTATTGCCAGACGACGAACGTTTTGCAGCAAGTATAGGTAGGTATCGCGGTTCCAATACCACCGCAGATAATCTCTTAACTATTTTCGAAAAAATTCGTCTAGTCAAAACTCGCAGGTATAGATTTTATATTTTTTCTTCTCCTTTTATTCGAGTCAAATTTTGATCGAGTGTGTCTCTACCCAGAACGATAAATATAATCGAAACTTATGCTTATTGCTTGTATTACCAGTAAGAACACGTACCGTGATCACATGTACAAGCATTTAAGACAGAACGGCACGTGTTGAAGTCTATAGTTAGCCAAATGATTGACACGTGGAATCGCGAGCGTTGAGATGATTAGAATTAAAAAAAAAAAAGAAACGTCCTAATGACGTAAGTTTGCCATGAAAATCCGTACATACGTCTTACGTAACATTGCAAGAATTCCTACACCCTCGCACATAACGATTTACTAAATTTACTGTAAACGGGAATATCGCCCTTTGCCATGAATTAATGGACTAAACTTTCGCGGAAAATCAATGCCAGACCCGTGGGACCCAGACAGGGGTAGCAGCTCACTTCCTCCCGTGAAATATAAGCCATATTTTCCCGAAACAGAATGACACCCTAAGGTCTTCTTTCGGTAGAAAAAGCTTCGCGTTAATGAGGCCGCATTTGTGCCACCATATAATATATATGCCCCATTCTTCATAGCAAGATAAAAACCGCACAATACTAGCCGTGAACATATAACGAGATTCACTAACTGTATATTCATCCGTGAAAAATTGTTCACCTGAATTTAAAAAAAATTGTCTCCACGATTCAGTATTTTTTCTAGCTTTTAATAGAGGTTGAGTAAATCCAGCTGCGGTGTAATAACCGGGAATATAATATGAAAAATCTCAGAAAACAATTTTAAGCTTCGTTTACACTTTCAACGAATCATTTGCAAAATCGTACCTACAGTAATAGGGCGGAATAATTCGTCTTCCAATCTCATAGACAAAGACTCACTTCTCAGTGACTATAATTGAAACGATTCATCTCCTGTTTGTCCTTCATTACGCAAACCGGATCAACTATACATACATGTTGTATATGTATATGGTTGCAGGATACTAATGTCGTAGGAATTTCAACGCGATTGTATATTTTCGTTTATACACGTCACCCCGTTTGTAGATGATACTTATGCGTAAGGGAAGAGACCTAGCTCTGAAATGAACAAACGAAATATAGAAAAGTGACGCTCCCAGATTTTCCTAGCCCTGGCATCAGCCCAGCATCCCTGTCAATAACGACTCTTATGTAAACGAAAACAAGCACTTGACGATTTCACGCTAATCTACGACTCCCACGTACCTATCTACGTACTACCTACTTCGTTCTACGTAACCATAGCCTTCCTCAAGACGTTTTCTATATATATGTGAATATTTCGTGCAAATTTGACTTGATTTATGAACCTATCTACGTTTTTATTCACACTTTTGGGCTAGATTTCTTATCAACGTTTGTGGCTGTAGTAAAATCTACGCGTAATTATTAAGCGATGCTCTTCGGTTGTAAGAAAATGAAAAATGCTTTGGCATGTAGTTTTGAAACACTAAATTTAAAAGCATCGAACGAATTTTAATGGACCTGACGTGCCAAGGCGTTCAATCTCATTCCCCGTTTGTTATTATCGATATTTTCAACGTCTGGTATACATTTGCTCGAATTTAATTATAGCTCCTCTATGGTCTATATCTTGACGAATTACTCCAGAAATAAACTCTCTTCAATATACACGTCAAAAGATATTCCGGAATGCAGCAGCTGTCAAGATATTAGTACCTATTTACGTTGTGGAAAATCTCCGGACATCATAGAATTACCTCTATCGAAGAAGTGGGATTGAAAAGAGCTCTGGCTCATATCGCGGTGACATATGTATGTACGTGTAATTTAGGAAAGGAAATATCAGCCATCGTTATAATATTTATGAATTTTAGTTCATTTTTTTCTCTCACGTCACCGATTTTAGAACGTTTTGATAAATACCGAATTACACGCTTGTATCTGGTTAACTTTAACTTTCCAGAAATTACCAGTATACCCCGAAGAACGGAAACTTTTATCTCAACTTGAATGATTTAAGAATCTCACTGCCAACTCGCATCTATACAAGCACTCGAATTGTTGAGAGATGAAAAATAAAGGTTCCTTGCAATTTATAAATCTATAAAAGCCTTCGTGACTTGGATCAAAGCCACGAGACTTGCGCTGAGATTAATAATTTATCAGCTAAGATCAGCGTCAAAGACGAGATAGGACCTGGTTACTGCTCTTCGGGACTGGCTTCTTTGTTCGCTGCGACCTTCTCGGATCGACAGAAACACTGCAGCACAGACTTTCAGCTTTATTATATTAGTTTATGTGTTTTAGTTACATAGAGTCGTTTGAAATTTTACAACTTTAAATATAATGAGTCAGAAATATTAGGTGCCCGCGATATAATCTACGGCCTATAAAACCCTCTAAATCATGAGAATGTTTACAGATTTGTGGATCTCATCTGGTTCCAATTATTTTATACATTTCAAGGACAAATTACACGCGGAAAAATTACATCTGATTCGTCTATTGACTACGGTTTATTTCGTCCGATATTCAATAACAAATACCTACCTATACTAATAATAACAGATTCAAGCATGTATATCCTTCCGACGACGTGAGAGCTCCAAGAGAAGACTCTCTAAATTCATCACTCTTAATTACGATCTGCAATATCGCCAATTTAATGTGATGAATAGATGTACAGGATTGCATTTATTTTTGTTCTATTCAATCTAAGTAGCCGGCTCAGCCAATCGACGTAAAGAATCGAAAGTATCAATACTTTGTTTTTATTTCCCTATTTAATATAGAGCTAAGATGATGTTTAGGAATTTTGTTAGGGGATGGTGTAATCGTGTCCTGTGGAAAGAATTGTTATTTGTTGGTAGTAAAATAATTGCAAAATCCTGCAGTCGTGTGCGCAAAACCGTCGGCCATATTTGTTACGCCGTCGCAATACACTTGGGGTTCTTGTCGAGGCGAATGGCAGAGGATATTTGCGAGTTTTTCACGTCTCCAGATTTTCACAAATTTAGCGACGAAAATAATCATAGTTTTATCACTTTTCTACCGGCATTCGTATCCTCGGTAAGTAGCGAGTCATTTGAATCTTTAGTATCGTAATATTACACGGTATCTTGTGCCAAATATCGCAATCATAAGTTGGCTTGCTCGCGAGAGAAGCCGGCAGACCCCGATCAACCCGAGACATATTGATTTCTGGGTTGTCAGACGGAAAAATTAGCAAACTGCGTACCGGCAAACGTTACCATAATTTTATAGCCGTTATCATCGATTCCCTGCTTTCGAGAATTACGCCAATTTCATCGAGCCTTCGTTAGCTTTTATCAGAAATATTATTATTCCAAATTTATAGGTATAATGAATCGTTGCGAGTATATTGAATTCAAATTCCTCATAACAACGGATTGTCTTCAGATATCTAAATACCTACTACTTAGGTATAATTTAAAACCATTTATTACCCGATCTGAAGAACGAGAATCATCGATTCGGTTTCAACTCGTTTCACCACTCGTCATTCTACGATACTTTACCACTCTGAGGCCCATCAGAAAGATCTGTACTTCAATCAAAATCTGTAATATAGGTCAAACTTATTTTTAAAAAATACTCAACTTTGCACAATCGGGTATTCACAATTTCTACAATAATTTCGTGATGTAAACGAGTATGTGATCAGCCATCAGCTTCGGTTGATGTTTAGTCTATCGTCTGACTGCCAACAGATATTGAAAAAATATTAACATCCTCATTCAAGTGGTATTTCAAGCTTGTTCTATTTCAATAAATTGCAGCTACGAGTATCGGTGCATTTCTCTGACTCGTTCTATTCTATTCTACTATTGTATACATTGATGTATGATCGAATGACTCGTTAGTTTCAGATCAGTCGTAAATCAAGATGGGAAAAGAAAAGATCCACATAAACATCGTGGTGATCGGCCACGTAGATTCTGGCAAGTCAACAACAACGGGACACCTGATCTACAAATGTGGCGGTATCGACAAGCGCACAATTGAAAAATTCGAAAAAGAAGCTCAAGAAATGGGGAAAGGTTCGTTCAAGTACGCTTGGGTATTGGACAAGCTGAAAGCCGAGCGTGAGCGTGGCATAACAATCGACATAGCTCTGTGGAAATTTGAAACAGCAAAGTACTACGTTACTATAATCGACGCACCAGGTCACAGAGACTTTATCAAAAACATGATCACTGGCACCAGTCAAGCCGATTGCGCGGTGCTGATAGTAGCCGCAGGTACAGGTGAATTCGAGGCAGGTATATCGAAGAATGGTCAAACCCGAGAACACGCTCTTCTCGCTTTCACACTGGGTGTAAAGCAGTTGATAGTTGGTGTTAATAAAATGGATTCGACCGAGCCACCTTACTCGGAATGTCGATTTGAGGAGATCAAGAAAGAGGTGTCGTCTTACATCAAGAAAATCGGTTACTACCCAGCGTCTGTAGCCTTCGTACCGATCTCAGGATGGCACGGAGACAACATGCTGGAACCATCGCCGAAGATGCCGTGGTACAAGGGGTGGAAGGTGGAGAGAAAAGACGGCAATGCTGATGGGAAATGTTTGATCGAAGCATTGGACGCTATTCTGCCACCTTCTCGGCCCACCGATAAAGCTCTGCGTCTCCCTCTTCAGGATGTTTATAAAATCGGTGGTATCGGTACTGTGCCTGTCGGCCGGGTCGAAACTGGTATCTTGAAGCCTGGTATGCTGGTTACATTTGCTCCCGCTGCACTTACGACTGAGGTAAAATCCGTCGAGATGCACCACGAAGCTTTGACGGAAGCTCTTCCCGGCGACAACGTTGGATTCAACGTGAAGAACATCTCCGTCAAGGAATTACGCCGCGGATACGTCGCTGGTGATTCGAAAAACTCACCGCCGAGAGGTGCGGCAGATTTTACGGCTCAAGTAATCGTCCTGAATCATCCTGGACAAATTAGTAACGGATATACACCAGTGCTCGACTGCCACACGGCTCATATTGCTTGCAAATTTGCTGAGATTAAGGAAAAGTGCGATCGTCGTACCGGGAAAACAACCGAGGAAAATCCTAAAAGCATCAAAAGCGGGGATGCTGCTATCGTCATGCTACAACCAAGCAAGCCCATGTGCGTTGAAGCTTTTCAAGAATTTCCTCCGCTTGGACGTTTCGCTGTACGCGATATGCGCCAAACTGTTGCCGTCGGGGTCATCAAGGTTTGGAATTAACCATTACTTGATATTCTCGTACACATTTGAAATGTTTAAAAAAATGTATAGTTTAATTGAGCTAAATGACATTGATGAAAAATTTATGACTTTCCTAACAGAGCGTAAACTTCAAGGACACTCAGGGGAAGGTAACAAAGGCCGCGGAGAAGGCCCAGAAGAAAAAGTAACCATCAAACTTCCTCGGAAGTTCGCAGTTAATTGGGTGGTGTCCGTTAAGAGTCCTGAAGCGATCCAACAGCAGGGCTCAATTTTTTATGCCAACCCGATTAAATTCGTACTCAACTAAAACCAGAAGTGGAGAAATGTGCTTATACTTACCCCCATTACATTACCCAGTAGTATTGAATCCGCGTATTTACCCTAATCTGCACATTCAGTTCACCCATGCTCCCCGCACTCCCCACATATGCTAGGGTTTTTACGTAAAACAAGATTCTTTCTCATTCCATTCATGTACTGAATTACACGTATAATACTCAGTTTTCGAACTCTGTAGTTAGGTTTTTTAATTATAAAAAAAAAGGAAAGAAAAAAGAAAAAAAAATACTTGGGATATTTTTTACTTTTACATTATACAATTATACACAACGTTACCATAATAAATTGTCATGCTGTTTTATTTCATGAGAAATCTTGAATTTTGGTTAATTCGAAATTTGGAAACATACCTAAATACTTAATCAATCTCGAAAAGCACGACAGGTCTTGATGTCAAATGTAATTGTCGATCATCATACGTCCCCTTTTTTAATCGAATCCTAATCATTCCAAAGCATTTGTTAAGGCTGATTTTTTTAAGAACTTTGGTTGCATCGTTGCCAATAATTTTGTTGTTTAAGATGTTTATCTATCGTTATAGATCCCACTGGATTAATCCGATATTTTTAATAACCGTTTTGTCAATCTATAACTACCCTGATTTCAGATTTGATTCAACAAAATTTATATACTATGTAGAATATCTCCTGTTTCCCCCTATAGTGCTCCGCACTGTCCCCGTATTAAACCACGATTGTTTTTAATCCTTAAGTCGATATTGAGTTCATGTAATAAAAAAAAATTTAATTGCAAAAATTGTCTATCTTCTTTCTCATTTGCAAAATATTCCACATTTATTATGCAGCGTAGGCACTACAAAAAAATTATTAATACCTGCAGATTTGGTGATCAAAAATTGAGCTATTGTCTTACGTTTGACAGAGCTAAAGAAGGTATCCTGAAATATTGGAAGATCTTTTAATAGTAATTTCAACTATCATTGTTACTTCGCTTTTGATTTATTTTGAAATTTATAGAGCGTAAAGTTGTAACCAGAAAGGTACAAAATAGATCGATTCAAATCGAAAGCAAATCATAGTAGAGAAGAAAACTTCGTAAAATTCTGCCGATTCATTTTCGGGTAACTCTTATTAAAAATTAAATGATTAAAAAAACAGATTCAATTCGAATGGAATAATATTGAACAAATTTTCTTTTTATCAGTCGATAAAGTTCGCGGGAATGCCACTAATTTTTCTAAACGCAAATTTGAATTGCTTCTTTTCCAGTAAATAACTAAGAATTAACATTCGTATCTTGAAACTTTGAGATTTTTAGAAACGGAAGAAGAAAGATCGTCGTCAACGCATGTTGAAAGAAAGAAGAGAAAAAAATTGAGACTAGCGTAAAAATTTATGGTAAATATAATTTATTAACACAATGTTTTTCTTAACTTTATACGTAACTAAACATGGTATATTATATGTACAATAATTAACACGACGACTTGATAAGATAACAATGTAATGCAGGTCTCGGTCAGTCTTTAGTTCCTGAGGCCAACCGAAGTTTCTCAAGGAGACCTGAGCTTCAGTTATTGAATCTCAATTATTATCAAATATTTCATATTTCGGGGTATAAAATGAAAAAACAATAAAAATAATCAAAAACACTATTTATAATAAAAACATACTAACATTATCAACCTCCGATAATTTATGATGATTCAATAATTTGCAGGCTCAGGTCAACTCGGTAACCCTTTCTCCCGATCGATCAGATTTCACTTTTCAGGGTATGCGTAAGATCACCCATAATATAGTCACTTGGTCCTTGATCGAATCTTATAAAATATATTAATAATAACATTATTATACAAATAAAAATATAATTGAAATACCGATTATCTAAAATCATCAGACTCAATTTGATTTTCATTACGATATAGTATATCAGCCAAATATTTATTGTACTATCTACTGCTTCATGTTTCTTTCCAGTTTTTTTATCTTTTTTTTTTTTGTTTCTTGTTGTAAACTGCATGCATACAAGTATATAAAACAAAGATTCACATCTTTACCTAAAACCTCAAATAACATTCTCAGGTTTGTTGATGTGTTGGACTATGATGCGACCACGCTGGAGGAGTCGAGTGATTAAAATTAACCGAAATCGTAACTGGATGTAAAACCATGTCCGGTCCAGTGTCTGGAGTGAAAGTAAGATGCGGCCTAAGCAATTCTGCCTCAACTGTTAATGGAATATAAAAAGCTCCCGCGTCGTGTAACGCGAATATTGGTACACCGTGTGGTTTCTCCGTCATAGGTGGTGTGTGAGACTTTATTCTCTCAGCCGAAAATCTCTGTTTTATCGAACTTTTGAATTTGTAATTTGGCGGTCTTGAAACTACCGGTATACTGTGCGAATGAGTACTGTGATTACTGTCGTCACTGGCGATTGTTGGAGGTTGAATCATCGGTCGAGGACGTTCAGGATCGCCGAGCGAACTAACGCCCGAACTTGAACCACGATCGGACTGACTATTTGGTGGACACGTCGTCGGAATGGTGCTGTGCGAAAAACCAGAATTCGCCAAACTCATTGACGAGGGCATTTCCGGATGTGGAAAACCCAGTCTATCGCCTATTCGAAACAAAAGAAAGAAAATAACTGCGATTAGAATATTTTCACAATTTCAATCCCACGAACAGGATCAGCGATTATTTTCATCGCTCATCTTCCGTGAATAACAAAACCGTTTCAAATGTTTTAAGATACGATGTCGTACTCGTGCATTTCCATCGTATCCGGAGATCATGCCGCTATTTATCAAAACGAATTTTTCTTCGCCGAATCGTATTGAGTTGGATGAACGAAGAACGGATGATCAACAAATTTAAGGAAAACCAAAATAAACAAAAATATTTTTGTTCAATTTTGTTTTTTTCTCAAATTCGTCGATCCTCCATTCTTCGTTGATTCAAGTCAAAACGATTTCCTGACGGAAGATTCGTTCTTCGAAATATTCTTCGCGTGTCATGATTTTGGAATTCTATGTAAAAGCACGAGTACGAGATGACCTCAAATACTTACTTGCTGCCAATATTTTGTCACAGTGTTGTTGCAAATGACTGATTAACTGAACGCAGAGAGAATCCCTCGCGAAGAATCCTTCTACGTCAACAAGAAAGTGCATAGTTTCGCTGAGGCACTCTTGAAATCCAAGTCTGTAATGTTCTGCTGCCGATGAAGCGGTAGCCGAATGTGATACGCTGTCTACACTGTCGTCGGTATGGGAATGAACAGGTGTAACTGCCGGATGTCTGACATCTGTAAACATGAATATTGTTACGATTATTGGATTTGTTTGATTTCTTTAATTCTTTGATCCACGTTATTCCGATCAACATGTTGTTGCAAAGATATGCGCGAGCTGAACGTCCATCCGCGTTTACTAAACCAAAGTATGAAGCGCTTATAACGAACCATAATCATCTACGTCTGTTTTATTTACCTTGTCTTACACCTTGCAGATGTTTCATGTGTCTAATCGCCATTTCAATTATCTCGGTCTTCTCTACTCTGCCTCTACCCTTCTTCAGGTATTCTGCAGGTATTAATCGGCTCAGATCGGCTAAGCAATTGTTCATGCGATCTCTTCGGCGCTTCTCAATTATCCTGTGTGACATAGGATCTTGCTAAGGGACAACAGAGAATAGAAAACATTTAGAAACGAGTCTAAACCTGCAGTTCAAGAAACAATCTTATCATATCGTTTCAACGGTCTTCACGTCATTGAATTCGAATGATTGATACAGTGTGATGATATCAATAAAGAAAGGGTCAAATATATGTAGATAGATTTTAGGGAAAATAAAGATAAAAATCGACCGGGTTGACTGTGAGTTTTGTAACCACTGATCAAGATCGTTATCGAGGATATCTCTCTTGTATTTTCTTCTAGGATATGATTTTTTCAATTGCATCACGAGTATGACTGTTATTGAGTTCGAATGTCTCACTATATCTCTAATTAAAATCACCTCTTTATTAATACACCGTCGTTTCCTAGGCGGTGATTGGGATATACCATCAGGCGGTGTTGCAGAGGGATAAAACTGCATGTTCAGTATATTATCTACACTATCATCGATAACGTAATAGTCACTTATGTCTCTCCCATTGCCGATACTATTTGTCACCATTTTTAAGTCGCACAGGTTTAAAGAACTCCCGTGAATCTTTATCCTACTCTTATTTATAGCTTGTAGCCTTGTGTATGTTATGCTTAATACTCGATGATAAACTTCTTTCGAAAACTATTCTCGATCTCTTGCGTGTTTAAACCGATATGTAGTACAACACTGAGTTTATAAACAGCGGTGAATTTTTCTATCACAACTGTAGAACGTGACTTATACCAGTCGATAAATACTTTCTGCGAATATTAAGCTGCAACTAGTATGAACTGCTTCGAGATGCTGCTCAAACTTGAATGACCCGTGGAGCGTCAGTCACAGCCAAGTAGTAGTAGTCATGTTGCGCGGGGCTTGCGCCTCCCATTTCAATTCCTGCGCAAAATTCTCTACCCTGTCACGTGTTAGTTCTCCGTGGCGCGCGCCGATCCGCACGTGAGTTTCCTCCTCGATAACATGAGATATTGTCTTTGAAAATATGAACGATTTTCTGATTGCTAAGTGGGAGGATACGTATTCGCCCATTGCAACCATAGGGATGGGAATTTGATTATAAGATACGGTTTTTAAGTACCAAAAATATACTTCGCCCAGATCTTATCTACTATTTCCCACTGAACGTGTGCAGGACTGAATTTCTTCCAAATAACTGGAAAAATAAAATCATGGGACCTCTATTTTTCTTATCCCCATGCGTAGATATCTAATAAGAGACGAGACAGTCTGAATTTATTTGTACTAGTTGAACCTTGAAACTTTAAAACGTATACAGAGTAAGGAGAAAATCTATTTTTTATTTATTTCAAGTCACTATGATTATCGGCTTCACAGGGGCTGCTGCTAACCGACGAAAGTTATTTTACTTATATATATAAGTAACAAATTTCGAAATATATTTTTGAGCCTTGAAAATCGGTAATTTCTTCATATTTTCATTGGAGATTCTTTGACACACGTGAGTGTTGTTTGAAAATCAATCGATCAAAGAAACTCTGCAGTTTGAGGAAATAATTAATACTACAGCTAGCCGTAACTATGAAGTAATTTAATGTATAACGTGGAGGGAATCACATGCCGCGAATCACGTGTCCCGGTGGCTGCAAGTAGTAGGTATAACAGGGGCTATGGAATTCCATGGAAAGTTCCTACGGAAAAGCTAAAATTAGAGAATCATGAATCTGCCTCCACGGTATTGAAGAAACTTAATTATCACGTGCGTTAGAGGGGGCACGTAGCGGTTCTATTTCCATCTAGCTACCTATACCTGTAGTAGTTATTTTTTATTCTTTGAACAATTATTATTCATCGTCAGTATTTATTTATACGGGCGCTTTTCAAATCGTGATAAAAGTCACGAACCCGTCTCGGTGGCTTTCCCAGCTTATTCGAGCTAGTATATACCTATACATATATACCATTTTGCATTACGCAACAAGATTTACAAGAATCTGAAGAGACGGAAAAAAATTTAGCATTACATTTCGCACCGAACTTGAAATTCTGTTAATTATTCGCGCAACAGTCTTATCACGCAAACATAAGATAACAGTTTGTTATTACATTTTTCGTCCATCACCGCATTCCAGTAATCGCATTATTATTATCATTTAAATGTATGAAAAATTCGACGACGTCAAACGGCCCCACGTTATCGAATATCCGGATTGAAGCGGTCCGGGTTCCCCGTATACTTCGCTATACTTCGCCCGATTAACGTCAAGTATAAATATCTCTCCTGTGAACAATCTTGACCAATCTGACCGCGTTGGCCTGACAAGCGCCTCTATGTTAACAGTAAAGCCGGACAAAGCCAGATATTGGCTGTCTCTTATCAAAAGACGACTCTGTACGAGGCAGATCTTTCTGTGCCTCAGGGACTTAAACCGTGGTTCAAGCTCGAACGAACGCGGTCAAGAATCACGCGACAAATTCTTCTTGAATTCTATATGCACTAATTAAATTTACCATATAAATTGAACGTGCGGAATGGATGGGCACCATTGATGAGACGAATAAATAAATAACAAATTAATAATTGTCGAAGACGAGATTTTGAAAATAAATTCATCGCAATTTTACTATATACATCAAGGTACTGATACTCTAAGTGATATCTTTTCAGTAGAAGTAGGTTCTCCTGAATGAGATGATGTTTTCTGAAAAAATTATAACTTGGTTAAAAATTAAGATATCTAGTTCGTTTTGCATTCATTCTTGAGGGGCAGAATTAAGGTACTCACAAAAAAATTAGTAGTCTCCAATATCAAGCTTGATGAGTTACGGGATAGCCTGGAAGGAGGGATCGGTCCAGGGTGCGAAAGTTTTTGAACCTAAATATCCCAATTCTTTCCTTTCAAAATGCGGCCAAAACGAACTCAGTAGCTCAATTTTTAGCCAAATTGCAATTTTCTGTAGTAAAAAATGTTTTTGTCCCTGTGTTAATCATATAGTAAATAGAAATCCCGTTTGTGCGAGTACTTGAAATTGAGCTACTAATTGAAAGCCTCTTCTTTTGAGAGGAGCTATTTGACATTGAAAACTATCATTTAGAGATTCAGTAGCCAAAAAATGAAAAAAAAACATGTTGATTTTGAACACACCCTAGAATATACATATTTTTATCTTTCTCTTGTTTTTCCTTCATATGTGTATTATATACGTGTATTGAACCTTGCTTTATTATGCCTATGTAGTCAAGGTTATATTTGTTAACATGGATTCTTAGCCTTTCCAGTTATTTGGTAAGGATATTACATAATAATGATAATATGTGTTATTATACGTAATTGTAATTGTGTCTAACATCTGTTTCAGATACTGTTACACAGCCCCTGTCAATTATTATTATTATTCTATAATTGGGAAGATAATATTATCATATTTGTTTATTAATAGAGTCTGCTCAGTGTGCCAACCTGCCCACGCGTCTTCGTAACGTAGGCTGTATACTCTACCTGTGCTTTCATGTATTGGTAAACGCGCGGGGACGTCATCGACCGAAAACTGATCACGTTGATTATTAAAAATATACACTTGTGTTGGCAAACATGTGACTTGACATGAATCATATCGCAAACGAAAATCACGTGCTGTCTCTATCTAGTAATTAGAAAAAGGCAAAACTGCCTTACAGTACTGCAGCGCATGTTTTCAAGGAAATTCTATTCGCATCCTAAAAGCAAGAATTCAGTATTTAGATATTCAAACAAGAATGAACATTCGCTTCAAATATAGAGACATCGGATTATACCTATAGTTCGTAAATTGTTGGATTTTCCGTTTGCATCACCGATTTGGAATTTATTGAATTAATTAATCGGCAATCTTTCTAATTCAATCGAATCAAAGACCGATTTCAATTGGCTCACTCGTCGATTTCTCTTCGATTAAGAATTGCAATTTATTAATCAAATAACTATATATTTAATTGATCCCAAATTTGGTTCACTGCTTCAGTTCGTATAGTGGTATCGAGACTCTTAATCTATATTGGATCATCGTGGTATTCAACGCGAGAAATGAGATCAAGGAAAAATCGTTTCTAGTCAATGATATTAGCCATACAAATTGCTATACGAATCCCGCTTAGTTATTAATGTGAAGACGTGTATATAGAAGGACAATTCAAGACGCAGACTCCCTTATACTTGGACTATAATTGACAGGCTTCTGTGTATGAAAAGATCGCGCCCAAAGAGAAGAATAAAATTCCGTGCAAATAATAGATCGTACTAATATAACCAGGCCTTAATGTTTCACGTGCAGTGACACGTTCCATATATAGACAGCCAAGACTACGACCTCACTTTCCTTCGTAGAAACTAATAACCTTTAGAAATACCGAAGGTCAGGTCCTCGTCAAAACCTCAGGTTTCGAAATTTACAAATACTCGACATTCTATAAGCCACCGAAATTCTCCCAGCGGCATGTTTATTGCATCTATAGAATGTTAAGTAACTTCAAAGAAGAGGAAGATAATTGCATATCCCATGATTCTTCCGTCTCTTCGCGTATAGTAGAAATGGGCTAATATGGCAATAAATCTGAAGTCTCATACTACGTGATGGGGATATTTTCAAAATTATATTGTGTGCGCGCATTGTTATTACAAATGCATTAAGTCAGAAGTTATGAGTACACAAAATTGTGTACATGTTAAATTCACAAGTGAATTTCCGCGAAACTAATGTACAAGCTAACAGGATATTCATGAGTGAGTCACGCGCGCGAGTAAGCAAGAGGAAAAGGTTTTAAAATCTCCGGGAGTCTCACCCGCGCGTATCTCGTACCCGTCGCCAAACTCACATGGTATATTAATTCACGTTAAGTATAATAATTCTGTAAACACGAACGACACATGCTCGGGAAGATGTTAAAAGAAATACGATTCATAAATCCGTGTTTTATATGCTTCAATAATTAGTGGTACCATTTATATCTTTCAGTAAATCAGTGTTAACGACCTTGAATGAAAAGTCAATATAATTACATAGCCAACTACTGGTTTTCACTACTATATTCGCGTCAATAATTTGCACAATTATATTTGCGATTATCATTTTATTTGGTGCTAAAATTACGTCTTGTTTTGACTAAGAGAACAACTCGCTGCAATCGGTTAATTGAAACCCCGAAATACAATATAGAACGAGGTATCAAGGATAACTGAAAATTGGGATTTCCATATTCCAGCTCATGAATACCTGCGGATAATTCTGCAACCGCAGTAATGCGTACGTGTCACTGAACACGAGAACTTTCGTTCACCACAACGATTACGGACGACCTATTGTAGGTGATTCATCGATGCCGTCCGTTCTACTCGGTACACGGATCGAAATTCTTATATGCGTGTCGAAACTAATTTAACCTACAGTATATAAGCCTCGGGACAAATATAATTCGGTCCTTCTTTAATCGTTGCTGTAGAGGTAGAAATGAGAAAACAAGTAATCAAATAAAAGAGTTATTGCGTTATTACTCCGCAATTTCATCAACTCACGTGATTCTAGATTACTGGAGATACGATTATATTTCTATACTGGAGATTCGTAGAAGAATTGATTAGGAATATTTTCCTTAACCGATTGCATTTCAATGTAAATTTGGAGCCGATTTTGACTATTGATGAAATTGAAATTGGGAAAGAAACAGATGAACTAATAGTTCGACTGCAGCAGCGTCCTTTTTACTTTTATTTATTTTTTGTCGTTTCATTTTCCCCTGTGGGATGTTTTTGTGCAGACTTATAGCCACTTTAACTCCTGGATTGCATCACCACGCTGATTCGACAACGCGGAAAAGCTTTCTATAGTGACCCGAATTCCGTCTTTGATTGACGTTCAAGCTTGTTAGTCACCGTGTTTCCTGACTGTCAAGGAAACCTAAAAAAAAAAAAAACTACTGCTTCTTTAAATAAACGAAAAATCTGACCTGAAAGTAAAGCCTGTATTGCTATTAATTTTCAAACACCACCTCGTTATGTGCGAATTTGTATTATTGAATTGAAATATCTTTTGTAATTCTCATTTATTTTTCAATAAGCTCCATTTCATTCAAATCCAATTTCGTTTTAATCTTTGAGTACACCAAACCGAAAAGCTTAGTCATTCAAAACCCATTGAATTCAATTGTAAACTAACATGGGAGAATCTGTTTTTTTATTTTATCAAAACCACACAAGTCTAGAAAATAATCTTTTCTCCCTTATCAAAAGCACACGAGATAAAACAAAAAGTGACTATTGAAATACCGATGAGTTTCTCTTGCGTCATAGTTACACACATGTTCATTTGGTTTATGTTTGAATCGAACCAAATTGCACGTACGTCAAACTTATTTTCATCATTTAGAACTATTTTCGTCATTTAGAACTAACAAAAATTTGATTTTAATTTCCAAATAATTCGTATTTTCAGTTTTTTTTTTTTACACAGGATTAATTTTACTTCTAATAGCTCCAGTTCCGTGAAAAAAAAAAAATGTCTCATTTCTCATGCATAAGTAAAGTTATATGTTCGTTTTCAATTTCTGTAAAAACGAAAGATCGGAGGTGTGTGATTTTATTCCGCTTCTCTTCAACCCTAGATGCCGCGATGTTCTAACACAGGTTTACCTGCATAGTTATAAATCAAAATTGAAAGAGAAAAAAGCAAACAGTTTTTACTTCCTTGTCTTACTTTAGAAGCTCGATTCAATATCCTCGCATTTTCACAGCTGTAATAAAGATCGTGAAGAGTGCTTACGACAACCCGTGTCAGTACCCATAGCTGGAGATGAAATATCGATGAAAGGTGAAAATAATAGCGATATACTTACTCTTGAGACCTTTTTCTTTGTATAAACTTCATCGTCTTCGGAAGCAGTGGCAAAGTTCAAGTTTCCTTCGCAGTATCCGTTACCGAGACCCATTCTGTAAATCTCATCTTTGCAGGACCTTCCATCCAGACTGAAACCAACACGAGGCTGTTAGATAAGGAAAATTGTAAAATATATGATTGAAATAAAATCTCACGTAATATTAATCATTTATTTTAAACAATATACGTTCAATTATTGCAGATAAAATAATTCTATAATGAATTATTAGTATTTTTTTGTTTTATAAATCTATGAATTAATTGATAGGAACATTATTAACCAAGATCAGAAAACAGAAAGAGTATAATAAATTATAAATTATGATATTCAGGTACAATATATACCCGAGAAAGAGAATAAACTGTTTTCTTTGATCATCCTATTCGCAACGAGTGAGCGGCGACACAAATCCTTCGTTATCCAAATTGGGTCCAATTTACGAAACGAAATTGAGATCGAAATCAAGCTAACCGGTTCTCTCGTACTGAAATGGTCCCTCGTAAACATAACGCGGAATCAAGACGTCGAACTAACCAACGAACAGCGAATTTAAACGCCTCCTTTCCCACCGGCTGAGTCCTTGCCACGACCTTGCCGCGACCTTGCCAGATTCGAATCTCGTGACTCAGCACGTGACTTTACTTGACTCGACACTCAAGAGCGAAGTTAAACCGCTATCAGAGTTCTCGAAAAAGATCGCCTCAGGCACTTTATACTCTCCCTACCTCTCTCACAAATAGATATAAGAACTTGTGTATACGTATACAAAGTTGTATAGTCAAACGGAGATATCTCGATTGGGATAATGTTATCCGAGAATCGTTAATTTCAAATGACTAGATAGGTATAATGGTTTTAAAAATCCGAAGAACTGAATTGATCGCGAGCTCGGCGTTAATTGGATCGAATTTATGCGAGCATCGGTCGACCTCCGCTCGCGAGTCCAACAGTCAACAACCCTGGGCGACCTAGAATTGAGCTCGTGAATATAGATTTAGTGTCTATAGATAGAAATACGCAGGAGTCGTAAATAGACGGGGGGGAGAATAAAGAGGCAAAAGAAATGTATGAAATGTCGATGTAGTCTAACGGTCTTTATTCATAATCCAAAAACACTCCGACGATTTCCATAATCCATAGACGTATATGGGTATATTATCATTTTCTATTTATATCAATGAAGTGCCTATACCTGCAGTTCAAAGGTATACCGCACAAGAGAAGTCTACAATATTTAATTTATCAGACTGCAAACACCTGCAGCTATTACGAGACGATCGATATAACGGATCAAAATAGTACTTCCGTATAACGTAGAGGTATAGAGAGACGTTAGCATACAGCCAGGGTAGTTACAGCCATTTATAACCTGCAAATACACTACTATGCCTATATACCTACACTATACATACATATACATATATAAGCATGTTCGACCTGGAATCTAAGCGGGAATTGACTATATCATAAGACCGCGCGTGTACAGACACGTGGATGAAATTTACTCCACTGACTGTGACTAGCTATTCAATATTTCGCGTTTGCAAACCGCGACGTTAAATCGAGATTATACATAAGTACATTGCCAGGTAGATATATTAGAGTCTCGGCATTTGCGTACATCATTACGTGAGAATATTACGAATCTATCTATAGAGGTGTATACCTGTATCAGTCATAGGTTCGAGATGGAAAATTTCCTCTGCGGTGTAATAAACGGATCCTAATGAGTACTTTAAAGTTTCCCGAATTTTATGCACAAAACCCATTTTTCTTTTCTCTTATTATATAATAAGCTTTCTTTTCGCCGTTTATTAGGTTCTGGAAATTTCGATGATCGAATATTTACAAATTCAGATAAATTCGTTAAAGATTTCCTCTAAAATTCGAAGGCTAAATTTTCCACAGCCACCTAAAAACTCGGATATCGTAACTCAATTTAGCAAATATTTTTCTGCATCGTGTTAGAAACGTGATGTTGCTTTGATAAATGAACTAAAAGCTTCGCACTTTATTAGCACTGAATACTAATAGTGTGAAGAAAAAGAATAGTAGCCAGGTGTATATATATATATATATATATATATATATATATATATAAATATATATAAATTCGAGGCGACAGTCTTGTGCCTAAGCGAGATAAGCACGGTAGGTAGCCAGTGAGTGTGAAGCCTGCGTAGATACGAGTTTAAAGCGACTGGAATCTCGGCTGAAATATCTCAGCAGCGTCCTTCGTCGACCTTACAACCCACTCGGCGACGTAGCGCGACGTCGGCCATTCGCTTTTGCACAAACACGCGTGCAGCCACGCCTCGCGTGAAATTTGTCCACGTCGTATTAGGATGTATGTGGCACCTTTCTGTTATTACGGGTTTTAGGGAGAAATTTATTTCCAAATCCCGAAATTTCACACTTATTGTAATTACGGTTTCTCTCTATCTTCATCGCAGCATATTTAAGTTGGATAATCAAAAAATAAACAAAGATTTGCGTCTTGCGCTCATGAACGCGATTCAAGTCACAAAAAATAATTATCAATACTTATATAAGTATGAGCAACTGAGTATAAGATTGTGATGTGGGAGAAGAAAACGAGTCTTAAACATTTCGAGTTATTTAGCCGCTAGTTTGTTTTGTAGATTTTTTATTATAAGACATTGACCTTTCCTCGACCCGATCGTCCAATATATCGCCAGAGCGAAGCCAGGGTTTGTTGTTATTAGAGTTTGAATTATCTTCAAATAAATTGCCTGTATAATAATAATAGTGACGCAATATGAGACCCACGTATGCATACTCGTATTATAAATAATTAAAAAATCACTCGCAACTCTTACACGAACACCGCAGCTAGAGTTTCGATAAATTACCTGCACTTTGTAGTATACTGACAGTATTATTAGTTATTTATACTTTTATAGCCTCTTTAGATAGATGTAAAGATGCAATCGGCCGGAGTTCGTCCGACTCGAAATTCAAATTTAAAGAAGCTCGTGTCAAGACGAGAAGACACTCGACTGCAGGTGGCAGTGATTCCTCGTTTATATTCTCGTAAAAAGAAAGAAAAGAAGTGACTAAATTCTTCAAAAATTTTAGGAACATAATTTTCAAAAGAAACGTAAGTACGCCATGACTGAAGGTCTTCAATAAATAATAATCGCGACAAAGATTCTATGTAGGTACATACTCAAGTGGTGTCTTTTGTGCAAAGGTAGGTGTATAAAATCGATTCTATGGCGCGGGAAATCGACCATATATACTTATATGTATATATGCGTGGATTAGCGCGCGTATTTGACGAGCGAGCTGAAAAGTCACGTTGCATGGCACGCGTTCGCACCTAAATCTAGGTTAATATTTTTACAACACATTCACCGGAGACAAATACCTAGATATAATTACAAAATCGACCTCGTAAAGAAGCACAATCTCTGCTAAACATCGTAGCTTTAGCTAAAACAACGGGCTAGTATACAGACAAAAAGTCTACGTAGACTCTGGAATCTAAATTAATAGTGCAATCCTAATTTGTGTAATTATCCTGCACTTTTCTTCGTCATACATATTTCTTTCCTCTTATATCTTATTGAATCTATTGAGTTCGAGTATTATTTGCCAAAACTCATTCCACATATCATCAAACAAGCTACATAGAATAACAGCTGACTGAAGTCTAACAATTTTGCGCTAAAAATTCGTAGCAAAACATATTACGTGAAAAATAACATGAAAAAATAAATGTACATTCAGCTGGCAGACATGAATACATTCATGGAAGGTATTTACTATCAATTTATTTTATCCCTGGCGGATCGGAGATTAATTTATTGCGAAACTAAGCCAGACACACTTTCACACTGCAGAAATTTCAGACAGGCTACCGTCAATTGACATTGAATAAAGTGAAAGTATGCCTTATTAGTATATTTATGAAACGCTGAGAAAATTTAGTATAATTCCATAGCGCGAAGTTTTGACAAACGAACTAACAGATACTCGTACATCCATATGTATACTGAGTTGGTATTCATGTGAGTGCCGGCACGTACCAACGCATGTGAGAACCTTATCGCAGAACGACTTGTCTCAAAAATTTTCCATCTTGTTATCCCTACGACAAAATTGTATAATTATCTTTCCTATAAATACATGTAGGTATATACATAACGTGTTGACAAGCCTGGGGTGAAGAGTATAAATTACGAGTTGAAGATAAAATCTGCTTTCATTTGAAATCTCTATTTCGAGCAATACCTATACTATTTTTCGCGGTCGTTAAATCATAGTGTCAGCAATATTGTATAACTTTTTATCGTTAACATTTCAGGCAATCTGTTGAATATTGGATAAGGAAAAGCAGTATGAGTATAATAAAGTAATCGTCATCTCTCTGGGTACGATAACGAATTGAAGAAAAAAAAAAAAAAAACGTCGCTTCATTTTATTTATCACTTTTATGTTTGATTATTGCCGATCTTTGCACCTCGAAAAAATAAGATTATACGCAACGTATTTCATAATTATCAAACACGTCCAATTATCCCGGGTGTTAATTCAGTAACGAATCAATTGATTAAATTATATTCAACAAGATTAGATCATCAATTGATCTTAGAGATCCCAAAGATTATAATTTCAAAGTATGAATGCTGAGTGAAGAAATGGTGGGTATATGTATACATATATACATATAAAGTTGATTCAGCAAAAACTTTCTACCTGATCGTATGATTAACGATCAGGTGACCTAGCTTTTGTGAGAAAGATAAGAGGCACGTGATACTGAACAGATAACTGCGGACCATATTGACAACTTCTATAGCCTTATGTCCCTGATTATGACAATGAGTCAATATTTTTCTAACTCATTTCCTCGAGGAGGCATAAGATTTAACTTAAGCACACACATAAATGATACTAGATACTAATAACATGTTTCATAATTTATAAATCGTTTTACAAATACGTTAAGTATTATTAAACACGTTACCATTTTAACTCTCTCGGAATTTACCTCGGAATAGATGATGATACGAAAAACCTTTGACGTACATAAGTATTTCTTTGTAATTCTCGTGGTTGGTTTTGCAATCAGCTCTATCGCTCTCTTTCGCTAATGTCAGTAGAAAAACGTAACACATTCCGGGACAATGTCATATTTTATTTAAGGCATTAAACGGTTATTTGACGTGATATTTTATCCTTTTTTCTATAACTGATCATAAAATTCCAACATAATCATAATTTAAGTATATTTTCGCAGAAGTCGGTACTCAGGGTGTAAAGAAAGAAAAATCGATATCGATAGGTAATAATCAGTTTCTCAGAGTACATTCATTAAATTTCATTCCGTTTCAATATTTTCTGCGTCTTACGCAACAGGAATTTCCAAAAAAATTGTAAACTACTGAAATTCTTATCCCGTCATAATTCCTGCCGAAACTTATTGTCGGATCTGTTTACCTCCAGATAGAGCAATTACTTTCTGCGACGAGAGATTAAAAGATCGTAACAAATTCTAAAATACGATATTAGTAACTGATAACATGTATTAATTCCTGGGTGGCTGCCCAACGGCCACGCTTCGAGTGCGTGCGAATTCTTAGAAGACGATTCTATGCACATACATGTAGGTATATAATGTACTCACGTCTACCTAACTTTGGATGGATGGTAGATATAGATAAACCCACTTGCCCGTACGTATTCAATCTATCTATACATGTATGTGGGTGTGCCTCGCCTACGTGACTAAAGGCAGGTCAATGAAATTTGGGAGATATTTTATGAACTAAAATCTTGAGTCGTCGCGGCCATAGGTACAAACTATTATGCCATACGGTTATATTGACACGGGTTGGTTCATTCGTCAATGTATCAAGATAGAATACCAACGTCTACACATTTACATACGTAGGTATAGCTGTATAACATGTTCTTTTCCATGACGTCGGAAATCTTCCAGCAACGATCCGTTTTATAACCGATCGATTCACGGCTTTAAATATCGCAGTGAAGATAAATCTTCAAATTCCAGTTTGTTCTATTTCTTTTTCACGCTCGTTTCTTATTTTTCTTCAACGAAATGATTCACGATGTTTACTGCCTGCTTAATATTGTATAAGGCGAGACTTTTGCGTGGTTCAAATAATCGCATAAAATTATTGTCCCAAGACGTGATAGTCGTGCCTCAAGTTTTTTGACTTTATTATCGTCCTTGTTTTCGTACGGGAAATTTCACTCAACTGCAGCATAATTTATTCAACGCATATTATTTTCTCATCCAAACATACTTGTTTAGTCAAGTTTCCTCGACATCGACCGAAGAATAAAGTTTAACAAGAGTCAAGTTCCACTCTAATTGAAAGAGACGGATGTTTCCTTCATTTTTTCCTGCACTTATTTGCGCGATCAATTAATTGTAAGAGATAGCTGACGATAAGCTATTTCTGAGACGTGGTCGCACGAGTCTTTCGTTACGTTAAAGAGTTCTTGAACAATAATTGGCACCAATCTTTATCCGGAAATTTCAGCTCCAATCACATTCCTATCTTCGGTTCCATTCTCGGTTTGAATAAATGCGATGAATGTCGAACGAACCTCAACGAGATCTTTGTTGCAGCTATGAATACTTAACAGAGTATTTCGGCGCCGAATTCTTCCCTAGAGATTGAATTGCGAAGATTTTAATATCTTACGCCCAAACGGAGTGGTTATATAAATAAATTTCAACCGATGAATGAATCGATCGGTTTGTGATTTTTAATTGCAGGCAGTATAAAATGAATATTGATATTCGTCAGAATTAAATCCCGGTGAAGTTATTCAATGCAAATTGAACGAGACGAATTTTGAAAACGTATATATGTCGAGTGACTCAAGTTGGCTAAACTTTCCTCGAGCGTGTGTCATCACGTGATACAATAATGCGCAAGACCTGCCACCATTTCTACTTATAAGATACTTCGCACTTCGCGTATATTATTCGAAAACGTGGTCATACCAACGGTCATACAATATAACAGGTTAAATTTCTGTTATCATATCATTTAACTTACTTTTCATACTTGACTTGCATAGAATGGGCAGAATTTTCTTCCCAATAATGTTGCGTCTCCATCATCTTGAAGCATAGAATAATTACCCACTGACTTTACACTGTTGAAATTCACTTATGCACACTTTTTGCCCGTTTCAATTTCGGTGCCAATTTCACTTACAAGAATAAAAACAATGGATAATCTTTCATCGACTATAACCACGCACAGTTTATTATATCTTAAGTTCTTTTTTCACAGCTCAACGAATAAAGCATCAATTCAACTTTGGATAATATC
This sequence comes from Tenthredo distinguenda, assembly GCA_947538915.1. Lineage (NCBI taxonomy): Eukaryota > Metazoa > Arthropoda > Insecta > Hymenoptera > Tenthredinidae > Tenthredo > Tenthredo distinguenda. Next base: position 7,947,637 of record OX384531.1, read on the forward strand.
AACGAGAAAAGTGAGCGTCTTATTTATCACGTTATGGTGCAAGATTCTTCTCTCAGAGTATAGGTATATTAGCTGGTCAAACAACATTCATTTCCAGGATTCGAAGATCGACGGTAATAAATTATACCCGAGTCTTAACTCATCGGGTATCAATTTCATTCGATTAATGTTTTGTTTCAAACCTGAGTAAATACATCTATTCAATAAGAATATTCAATACAACTACACTTCGACGAGCAATTCTCAAGCGCCAAACTTTTCCTCGCGTCTCGGTATATAATTCAGGTATTACTCAACGCAGAGCTTTTACACGTATGCAGTAATTCAGCAGATCCTCTACAGTTTTTCAACCCCTTCTCGATGTGCCTAAACGATGCACTTTTTTTCGTTATATATATATACATATATATAGTATATATATATATAGGTATACAGGTATATATATATAATATGTGTGTATATATATGTATATAATATATATATATGTATTATATATATATATAGCTCAACCACCGGTTGTTAGGATCAAAATCTAGAAAGTTATATATCACGATGAAGCACGATGCACACCACGCGTGTCGATGGCTGGCAAGCAGGCTACGGTATACGCGCGCCTGCTTCGTACTTCGATTCTCATGACGGGGCCAGGGAGCTCAGCTTGGCATGCAGTAGATCTGGTGGGAGCGAACGAGACAGGTGCGCCTCTAGCTTATCGGGAACCACGCGGTCCTTTTGCCGATTATACTACTTCTGACAGTCATTAAGCTGCTGCTTAAAGAGGAAGAAGGAAAGAAGGAAGGAAGATCTGTTCGATGCAGTCGAAGAATGATATTCTATTTCATTTTATGTTCTCCAGGTGCAGGAAATGAATTCTCTTCAGCGTTTGCGAAGTCTTCAAACGTAATTAGGAATTGCTTATATCATCATACTATTCATTCGCCTGTTTCGTAACACGGTGATTCTCTTTTGTTTCATCCGCGACGAAATAAAGTTTAGCACGAAGAAAAGTCCAGGGTCAAAAAGTTTGGCGAATTCTTGTAGTCGAGATATAGTTATACTAGAAGCATTGTTCTATTATACTAGGTAATATCAGCGAAATTTTGTTTACCCTTCTGTAATTCATTATATCGCGTCCAAACCCGTGCCTCTTTGAACATCACGTGCACACGGTGAATAAATTTAGTCCAACGATTCTGTATACCTACTGCACCGAGTTTCGCACGACATTCTGCACCTGTTACTCATTGATTAAAATACCTACATTGAAATGAAAATACTTTAAAAATCATGAATAATCGCGGGTTTATAATAATTACAATAATATTATTGTGAATTCACACGCTAAATTACAGTACGCAGATCGAAGTCCTTTGATGTAATAAATTCGATTAACGATTAGTTAAACTAGACTCGTGGGTATTTGTATTGAAGTCTCGTTGTCGCAGTTTCTCACCACTCTAAATCAGTTAATTCTCCGTATATGCGTATAATAACCGTTACAATTAAACTCCCGACTGTTGCATGGTCTAAACAAGTTTACGACATCCCGTTACATCAGTATTTCAAAGTACATGGATGACGTTACTGGTTACATATTGTCTCGAACGAGAATACGAAACCGGTAGAAAGCTACGTCAAGAGGAGCCGAACACGTTGTCGTCAAAGGGGTTGGGAGAATTCCGCGCAAGGCGGATTCGATTCGCGGTTAATCACCTGCAATATTATTTCTTGGAATTTCATCAGGGCATTTAGGTCGTCGCAGAATTCAATTCCGTTTATTCTTTCGCTCCATTCCTGTGTACCAATCTGTGTACTCTATCAGTTCTTCTAAAATCCCAACGAAATATATTTTAACGATATAAGAATTCGTTGCAATTCCTAATTCAAAATTCAGCGATACCCAATCGACGAAACGCGTGATTATAGTGAAACGAAACGAAATAATAATTATCATTCCATTAAATCGATTTTAGAATGTATTTTAATGAAAAGGCTAAAAATAAGTGGAAAAATCGAACCTATGTATTCGAACGCTGTAACCGATGAAGAGATACGCTACTGAGAACCGTTTAGGTAGTCGTCGAGCTCCCGGAGGCGTTGCGGAAAGAAGAGGACGGCCGACGACGACGACGCCGACGACGACGGCGACGGCATTTGCCACGCTATGTGACACGTGCGCATGACGTCACGGGGCCTGTCACGCGAGCACCGTGTGCCCTCGGTCACGTGCCCCGTCACGCGCTCTTATAGCTGCGGCCTGTTTGCTATGCTCCTCTAGCTACAGATCTAGGTAGATGCCCAAGCAGTAGCTACCGGCTGTAGTCTAATATATCTATAGGTAGATTATACCGGGTGTATCAAGTCTCTAATAATTAGTCCGATCGCTTGAAAAAATGGACTGAAAGTCTTCTCAGTCAAAAAAAAAAAAAAATTGATATGATCATAACATTGTCAGTGCCAATTTTCGTATGCCGAATTTTTCGTGGTTTTTTTTCTAACTCTTTTTCTGCACAAATTTATTTCGGACACCCGATATGCCGATTCATGGCTCAGCGGTATGCAACGAGTGCCCCTCAAGTATGGACATAGGTTTGTATATGTAATTTTGAAGCGAAATTAAACGGAGTGTTTCGCTCGCCGTGCATGAGAGCAAAACATCAATATTGCGTAGTTTCGATCCCGATTTTAGGCAATTATTGTTAGATGGATTGCGGCAAAAGTGCGGTGATTTGATTTCCCACGAACAGTATATCGAGGGATAGAATATATGTATGCACGTACAACACGTGCTATTCATATCAAGCAGTGGATTAGTTATACAGAAATGTCTGAACGGAGACGTAACGATTATTCTTTAATATTCGACTGTCCGTCTCCCTGCTATCTGCGTTATTGCGTGTAGAAATTATTATATGATGGTTTTGTATTGACGTAATAAACGTAACAGCGGTACCGTGGTACGGATATAAGTGTATGCGCGATACCTACTTCGGGGATATCAGCCTGGACAGAAAGCATATACCTATAACTCGATGTTATCTAAACTGAGTGATCAATTCGTGGTAACAGTTTCTTGCACAATATACCGTTACGACGTTCATCTCTACCGCGATTTATCAAATGTTGTTCAATTATTCAATTCTCAACATCCTGCTCGTTGTCCTTTAAATCTACCATGTACACCTATACGCGCAGTATACCAAAAAATAAGGAAAAAAAAAAGTTATTGGATATGAATCGTAGGTATGTAAGACGGTTTTGCCACGTTTGATTATAATTCTCCAAGTTTTTCTGTTTTCCTTAACTGCGGGGACAGTAAAACACCCCTGTAAAACGTGCGTCGAATAATCACGGTCTCTCATACACCCATTTAACCGAGAATCCATGAACAAGGTCGTACCGCGAAGAGAGCGTCGACACGTTTGAAAACAATACGAATCATGCAAGTATGCACGTACGTATACATGTGACTTCTCTCCGTTCTCCGACGTGACTACGAGCACTGGATATCTTTTTTTTTTTCTTTTCTATTTTGCTTTTTCGTCTCAAAATAGCGGTTGAAGTACCAAGCCACGTATGGAACAGACCATACCCCATACATATAATACGTCAGTGAAAAACTTCAAGCATTCGATATTGCAGATAAAACAGAAACTATACGGCAAAGAAATTCTCGGAATAGTGAACAGCGAGTTTCTGATTTTTGTTCTCTTGATCTATTATACGCTCGCGATCGGTCGCAGCCATGAATGATTCACAGGCGAGATCGAAGATCTTCCATTATTGATAGATTTACACGTTATTCATTCGGAATATAAAAAAAATTCAGCGGGACTCAATAGAAGTAAAAAAACGTCTAAATAATTTCGGAATTAAAGCGATAGGTATAGGAAATTACTAAATTTCGGTTTAAAGAACGAACCCTGCTCTTCAATTTTGTTCTTTCTTGAATTTTTTGATCATCAGTTTTTCGTTAATGGAGATCAGAACGATTCCCTGGTAGAAAGTTTGTCCTTGAAAATATTTTTCCCGTGTTATGATTTTCTAATTTGATGGAAAACCATGCACGGGTTCCTATGGCATCACCCTAAACACATGTCCAGTTTGTTGCATATTATCGGAGAATTCCAAAAGGTTGGCCTTCGTTCCGGGACTGCGCAACTTGCGCAATCTGTTATTCATTGTAATCCAACGCTTTCACTCTCAGCAAATAATACCTCCGGATCGCCGCTGCTGTTCGATAAAATATGAGCGATTTAATTATTAAATATACCCTCGGTTTTTCCCCGAAGATCTAAGCCACTCGTTGTGTATAATATACTCTCGACTGATTATACCGCTCTCATACAAAGTCTTTCGCGATTGTGATAGCGAGACAGACGACAACAACTATAAATGAAGAAACGTGGGACTCTGATTATCAAACAGTCACGCGAGCCACGCTGGTGGCCCATTCTGACGTATACGAGACATACACGAGTCAACGAGAACAGTGCAGATTGTTGTATATATTATTGCGCGGGCAAGGGGGAAAAGGCAACGCGACGCGACGCCACGATTGCACGTTCGAAAATAGTAGCCAGTCAGAAATGTTATTTAGAAAGACATTTGAGCTAGCACCCCGAGTTTGTTTCTCCTTTGGGTTGAGCGAAGAAGTTATTTTCGAACGTCGAATGTATATTATTAGTCGCAAGTTGTAATTGACTATTTCTTTAAGCTAGGCGACGATCATTCGTCGTTTTATTCATCAATTTGACTTTCGAGATTATTGAGAATTCCACCGAATATTCAGGAGGATCAATTCCGAGACAATATAGCTGTACACACACCAACCGATGTGGAAGTTCGGCTGATTAGTTATTCAATTGCAACCTTAGCGTTAAATAGATTACAAAAATTGCGAAATCATATGCACATATACATACATAGGTATACACGAATATCGTCTTTCAACTTCAAAGACGAATATTTATTCCCGGAGTTAATTCGTCTTTTGACTATTCACGTCTGACTAATATTGCGACCACTAGACCCGATGTCTATCTATACCTATCTGTCCATTTTTGTTGGGTAATTCCTACAAAAAAGATAACGAAACCACAGTTTCCTCTTTAAATATAGAACCTCATACAATACAATGATCTACGAATTCGAGAATTGAAGGTTGTTTAATTAGTAATTGGACATGGGTGCCTAACTTGTGATTTACATACATGTACTCCTACTTCGAATAGGTCATTTATCGCAAGCAATAATTAGACCAGAATGTTGGCATAAGTGACTCGTGACAATTGAAAGTACTGGTAATTATTTCATATACCTATTTAGATTTATCTTTTGAGAAAGGTATGGAATCCATTCCCAGCTGAACTAGACATATGTGTAAGTTATATGTTTAGTATGTAATGATATACGTGGGACACGTGTGGTCGTACTTGACGCATCGCAAGCGATTTATACGCGATTATATATATACCTATATGCTGTATGTATAGTTGTATCTTGACCCCGGTAAGAATAAAGAACTAGAAATACCTGGTGGGATGACTTGTTATATTGTATAGTTCTGTTAATTGGATTTTAATAGTCTTTGTTATACTCGAGGAGCAACGTGACGGGGGATCCTCGTTTATTCAATGGAAACTTTCGAACTGAAATCGCCGCATTTCACGGAGGCAGAAATTTTCCCCTGGTTATAACGTTAGTCATTTGTTTTCCGAACCGAAGCGAATTACACGTGTCCTACACGTGCTTTAAACCTCGTAGCGTATGTAATGCGCGAGTTTCGTATGGGTGGGTATATGTTTCAACGGTTTCATACCCTGACCCCAATTCTTACCTGAGTTTTGGCGATGTATAATCGTTATTCACCGCGTCGCTATGTTCAATTGAACGTGTTCTGTATAATGCCATCACGCGCGCACAGAAAATCGTCGGTTACAGCTAGTAGACGTTAAAATTTATTCATCGGTAAAACTCCGTCTAGACTTTAGCTGCCTAGGATCTTTAGATGAAGTCTGGAGTTTAGGGTCACGCATCCCACGCTCACTTTTTATTACCAATCGTAAACAATGCCGAAAGCAAATGCTGCATAGATTACAAAAACGGAATCAGTGGTTCTATTCGAAGACCAATAATTCTCAAGGATAGCATGTCGTTGAATGATTAGAGCATTGGTGCGGCACGTGACTTCACACCCTTCCGAAGAATCATTGCTCCGGTTTTATGCGCAGAGGACAAAAATTCAAAGTTGCGCCAAACTGCGGTGTGTTTCGAACGAAAAATAATACGTCACCCGAAAATACAAAATATTTTACATACTTTGATCTCGATGATAAAAAGATAAAGGATTAGTTTTAAATATTCTGAACAATGAGAATTGTAACGAGAATTTTTTGTGGTAAATTTAAGTCCGAATTTGTTGAATAGCTTTAATTTTTATCAGGCTTTTGTATCCAAGAGGCTTATAGATATATACTGTTTGTATACAGTTATTTCCGATGAACATAAAATCACGTTAATTGCACGTGATTTTTCATCGTCGTAGCGTACCGAAATAGATTTAACGATTCAGCGTGCTAACGACAATATTAGCAGTCCTCTTTTCGACCTTGGTAAATTAAAACAGGAGTGTCTTCTGAGTCGCTCAGTTTCTCTCCGTTCCGTATCGATGCTTACGTCATTGCAGTAATTTTTCTAACGATGTTACAAAAATTCATGGGAACTCTCACTGTAATAATTAACCTTGGAAAATATAACTTGTACAAAGGAATAACGACCGGGATCACTTTTATGACGAAACCTCGCTTATATTGGTGTGATCACCTGCACCTTGCACAATCATTTCGATCGCAAGCGTAGGCTGCATATGTAGGTATGCGTAAATATTAAAAACTACTCTTTGCACGGATTTGACTTGAATGCACATTGCGCGCACGTGTTGCGTCGGGCAAAAGCGTGGTGAGCCGCGTGACTCGCTAGTCGAGGCCCTTCCTTTCGCTAAAGTCACGTGGAATTCAACGCGGCTTTCTTACAGATTTTCCATCTCACTCTCTATCTCTCTCTTTTTCTCTTCTACATAATCTCACGATCTATTTGGTTTTTGCTCACGTTGCGTTTATGTCACTCGCACTGATTCCCTCATTCTTATAGAATCATAATCAGTGATCGCGGGTAGTACTGGCCAGGACGTACTTACGTACGTACAACCAAAACGTGAATCTAAATGAGAAAACAATCTTTTATTCTCTCTATTCTCTAATTATTCCAATACAATAATATTTCCGCGAACGTCACTTGTCTCCGTGCTCGTGTAAATAGTCCGTTATAAATATAATCGGAAATAACTCGAGTAACGTGCACGCCTTTCTTAAATATGAGTAGCATGTATCTTACCGTGCATACGTCTGCGTCTAAACGTGCGCATATATGTATGTTTATTTTTCATTTTCCTATATGTATGTATGCACGAGGTTTGGAATGTTATACAGCGCGTGTACGCCTCGATCTGAATATGTACTTCTGAAAGAAATATGTTCAGCGAGAGGCGAACGACAGCTGCAGAACTTGGTTCAGACTCGCGTAGATTTTTTAAATTCTTTCATTTATATTTGAAAAGAAGATTATCAACATAGCTTTGCAAAAAAGGACTCTAACGGTGCAGACTTATTTTTAGATCATTTTTATACTTCACATCGACGCTGGAAATAAAACTGAAGATATCAGCCGTGAATGTAGTGTGCGACAGTAGTCAATGTCGTTATTCCTCGGACGAGGCCTGTCTGTACTCTGCGGTTTTCTAAAAGGCAGGACTCTACTGGTTCGGTAAGTTAATAAGCAAGAGTGGGAAGTTATTTTTGCCGGAAAGACAAACTCATTTGGTCGAAACGTACGAAATAAGTGTCGCAATATGCGAGTCATCGTACAAAATGATTCGAAAAGCAAATTTCTTATCCCAGCAAATGAACTGAATGAACTTTCGCTAGACTATTGATGCTCAAGCAGTACATAACTCTTATCTGAAAAGATCCAAATGCTTGGAATAGTTGAATATTTAGATCACACTAAATTTACATTTGAAAATATAAATAGTAAACCTGTATGTACATGAAACAAACTGGATTGGTTATATGAATTCGGTTGCCTTGGAATCATACTTTTTTTTATTAAAACTTCGGATTGTAAAACTTGACGCAAATAAGATTGTCAGCATGAAATTGATCGTTCGGTTTGTTTACTTGCCCGAGATATCTGTCGAACCGGTTCAGCATTGGAAATAATTGGTTTGGCTATCACTTCTCACTGGGGGGGTTCAAGAGGGCACAAGAGATTAAGTACCCGCGCAGCTCGTCACAGCCAGTTAATGAGTTGTATACATATACGTATGGTTTCTCAAGGCAGACACTCGTGAGGTACGATAAGAAAATAATATGTTATATACATATTCTGCAGATCGTTAGTCTCGAAACTCCATAAAAAATGCGAGACTTATGAATTCGAATAATTACCTTGATAATATTTACTCTCTACCATGAAGATTGCTGGGGCGAAGTTTTTGATATCGTCCAAAGAATTGTATTGAGTTTTTCTAGAGTTTTCGAATTATTATGAAAGATAATAAATTTGAAAAAAGTAAGTGATTATAAAATAATTTAGGGTGACTTTTCTGAATTTCTTATCACTTGATGGGTTCATCCTTATCTCAATTATTGATTGAGAAAAAGAAAAGTTCTACCAAATGTACAGTATTTATTTTTGAGCTAGTTTATATTAAACAGAATGATTTAACTAAGTCTATAAATTACACTTATTGAATTCATATGTATATTTTATAGGAGTCTGCAGTTGCCCAATGAGAGAAATACAATGCACTGACGTATATACATTACATTTACAAGTACTACAATTATTGTAACGTAATGATAAACTCCTATTATTAGCACGAAATAAACATGTGAAGAATAAATCGATAATGACGAATGCAAAATATACGTTATAAATAATGATTAATGGATATAGGCGCTTTTTTCATTATTTTATTAAGTTTTCTTGCTGCAGTGGTTTCATCCTATAAAATAGATTTTTTCTTGTTTCTTCTACAAGAGGTTCAACACAGTAAATTTCCAACACTGAAACCTTTTCTTCCCTAATCCTTGCCAAATGGTAAAATGAATTAAAAAAAAAAAGAAACAGGTCAATTCGCTTCCGCTTCAGCCAAAAATACATTAAATTTTATTAGCACCGGTATCCATATTCGAACATTGAAATTCTATTGGGAAATGAAATTTTACAGGCTGCCTGTTGGTTACCGAAAAACCATTCGATCGATATCAATACTTTCTAAAATCCGAAACATGAAATTCGTTTATATTATATTAAAAAATTAACAATTGGCGTGATGAGCAGATGACTTATGGTGTGAAAATCGGCACTTCAACTGCCTTCTAAAAGTTTAAGCTGTTTTCCTTTTTTATTCGTGTATGGGTTACCATTCTTATTATTTATTGACAAATTTCATGAACATAATAACGTGCGTAACATTTGTATTCTTAGCAATCTTTTTCGCTCCCTAATGATCTGTTTACATAATTATTACTGTTTCGGAAGAGCAGAAATTGAACAATGTGTCTATCGAGTGGCTGACAAACTTTTGATCGAGATAATAACTATCGTTCATTTTACAAGCAGTATAAACAACCCACGTTAAATTTCGCAGTAGCTAATTAATGCGAGGCAAATGATTAATATCATTTGAGAGTTTATTTTCATTCTTTAAACTCTTTATTCTCGACTGAATAAAACCTCCTGGAAAATTTAACTATCACTAGATATTCGTATTGAATAATAATCGACGAAGAATAAAATTATCTTCAGGCATAGATATTGCGGAATTGTATATTTTACAAAAATGTTTAACGTCCTACTATGTAGAGTAAAAAAGTTATGATTATTTTTTTTTAATTACTATTTAATTATTCTGATTCTTTTTGGGGGGGGGGGGGGGGGGGGGGGATTTTTTTTCCGTTTTCTTTTTTAGTTTTCGAAATAACAGTCACTGTTCAGACACACTGTATACATATACATATATATATATGTATACATGGTATATATAAATACATACAGATATATCCATATTATGTATATCATTCTTGACAGACGTTTTTGGACTTACAGTGTCGATATCGGACATAAAATATGAAATTTATTTATAAAATTATTCAATCTCGTTCAGCTCTTTCTTCCGCTCTTTCCTCCGCTCTAGCTTTCATTCTAGTAATAAAGGCCTGACCTTTACTCTTCCTGAAATTTTCGTACGGGTCGTTCAAATTAATACCAACACCTTTGTACTGGTCATTTTTGTCACGAATTTCTCCCCCCGAAATAGGCGCTTCTATGCCTTGCTCATTCGCACCTAGACCTGCCCCACCCCAGCCCATTTTTTTCAACAATTGATGACCCTTGTTGCTTTCGTCTAAACTTATCTCTTGCTGGGCTTTGCTGTACGTAGAACCCCTGCAAAATTATAAAAATTATATTTAAAGAACGATTCTTTGCTTCAATTATGTAGAAATATCAATTAAAAAAAAAAGACATCAGGGATAAAATATAATTACAGAAAACTAGGTGGTGTAGGACTTCGGTCTGATCTGTCCCCTCGCCTGCTATCCGGACTTCTGTCTTTGTTGCTATTTCTTCTGTTCCTTCTACTTCTACTATTATGATTAGTACTATTACGAGCAGTGCGTCTGTGATTACTATTCGGTGATCTGGATCTGCTTCTTCCCTTTGATCTGGATCGTGATCTGCTGCGAGACTTACTTCTATATCGTTTTTTGGGAGGACTTGGACTCTTGGATCTTGGCCTTAAAATTGGAGAGGGCGATCGCGATCTTTGCCTTATTCCACTAAGAATATCTTCTTCTTTACGTTTGCATGCCGCATTCTTAGCTTTGTAGTACTCGTACAGTCCAAGCTTCTCCCAACCATCGCTGTAATTTAAAAATAAATTTTAAAGATTTCGGAAATTTGAAATAAACCACAAAACAAATTCAAAACTGTTTAATTTCATCATATATGCACCTATCTCTTGGAGAATCGTGATTCGGAGGAGCATAGAAAGCTTCGACTGCTGCAACTAGTCTATCACTAGGCGGAGCAGGTGGTGGAAGCCTAATCGCGTCTGGATCCAGCGACTTATATTCTCCATCCTCTAATTTGATTAGCGGCACCATTAGGCCAGCTGGTAATTCAAAATACGGCATGCTGGGCATAAGATCTTCCATAGATGGCTCGTGAATAATTGGTGGTGGGCCAAAGCCAGGTGGAGGTTTGGAGAAGTCCGGTAAAGGAACATTTGCGAATGGTGGTGGTTCCGCAGCTGCTGGAACTCCCCAACCTGGCGGCGGTTGACTAAAGTTCATATCGCCGCTAGATATTGGTGGAGGTGGCCCGCCGTGGGCCGGTGGAAGAGTTAAATTCGTTGGGGTCTAAATAGAATAAGTAAATTGATGAGACAGCACAAGATAACAAATGGTTATTGATCCACAAGACCCGGAATTCCTTTTCTTACCATTTGCGGCGGTGGTGGTGGTGGAGTCTTGAGTTGTTGATCAATGGCAATTTTCTGCTGTTCGATAGTTTGGATTTGTCGCAAAGCATGATTAACGAATGCCTGATGCTGAGCTTGATAATTTTCGAACGTCTGTTTAGTTGTAGCAGTAATTGGAGTAATGGCACTTGCGTGTTGAGATACTAAATTGGCCTGATACTCTGACCAAGAAGTATTTGGTTGCTTAAGCTTCTCAATTATTCCCTCGTCAAAATAATTGTTTTTAGATTCCCAAAGGCTCAAAAGTTTGTTCAATTTATTAAGCTGCTCATCGGTCGCAGCCAATGAGGTATTGCAGAACATAGGAACGACCACATTTTCCATAGCTTTTCGAAGATCGATCGATTTTTTTCTCGCACTAAGAAATTTTTAAGTTTCTAAATTATTTACGATAAACTTATGATATCAAATCGCAAGAAACGAATTAAACAAAACGTACCCCTACGATATCTTTCACAAATCAACTGTAAGCATTTATTACTTGACCCTATCTCGCCTACCTTTACTCTTTGCTAATGCTTTGAGAAAACTCTACAAATTGAAATGAAAAGACTCATTTTCCAACAAATTATACCCATAAGCTTACCAATGATGGAGAACATCGTTTACCAAGTAGATCACGTGCAACTTCTGACTAAAAGTTGCTCCTTGAATTACTCTGTAATGTTTTATAGAAATGACTATGACATATCAAGCGAACCAGTGGCTGAATAACAAGAAATAAGAAACTGCCTTTCATTGCAGTTGATACGAAATTTGAACGAAAATATCTTTCCTATATAAAAATTGAGATTTAAAGGAGAATAGCTGTCTTCGGACGTCTCATGCAATGAATATACGTACTTTTTCAGCAAATGTTCGGCAACAACTTGGTTGCTTTGGGCGGTGATAGAATTTTGTAGGATCCAAGCCTTCCCAGCACTGATACTGTCCTTTGTACAGCTTTCGATAATGGGTTGTAAGACAGAATCGAATCCAGGAAGATCAGTGTTTGTTAATTGAGCATTATTTTGCAATGATACTTCTTGAGCCTGCCTAACAGCATCCTCGACTCTTCCTTGTTGTTGGGCCATTAATGCGGCGTGTTGCGCAGCCAGGTTTTGCTCAGATTGCCTCACTTGTTCTCGAAGAGTAGCTTGCTGCGATTGGAGCTGTGCAAGTTCATTTTGTAACCATCCTGGAGGTCCGCCAATGTTAACACCTGGATTAACTCCTCCTATCGGTGAATTCACATTCCTTATTGGGACAGGAACAGCTCCTACAGGTGGTCCAACATTTCCAGGCCCCCCGATAGGTCCTGGAACTCCGGATACTCCGGGTACTCCAGTTATTCCAGGTATAACAGGCCCCGGGTTCCCAACCACTTGACTTAAACCGTTGTTTTGAGCGTTCAGGCTCGACGCAAGACTGACGTTATTTTGTGGTGGAGCGACGGTCGCGGCTGTTTGCTGCTGCTGCGAAACGTTTAAACGTGGGTCGGCATTTTGCATTGGATTTATTCCTTTTTGCTTTAAAACTGTAAACGAATGACGGTGGATTATTGCAAATTGTTTTCATTTTTTCATGATATTGAAAAAATATACTAATGGTCCAATTTTGTATTTGTTGTTTTTTTTTATTTTTTTTTTTTGTAGATTATTATCTTCTACAGGCGGACAGGTTAATCTTTCAGGCATCGTGTATATGTATAATTGTGCATAAATTCTACCGTGAAATTCAAAATCTCTTTTTATTTAAAACACAAAATGTGTTTCTCTCTTTTTTCTCATTGTTTTCTACACATTGGTATAGGATCATATATGTATAACAGATTTTACTCCGGCAGTTTGGGTAATCTTCATAAACATAAAAGTAGTAGGTATTTTAAACATTTTTTTATCCTCCTTTAGCTAATCCTGGATTATACAACAATCCTAAAGCTACATCTTGAATCAATGTTCTTGTTTTTTTTTAAGAAAGCCCTTTTTACGGAATTCATTTAAGCATTTCTATTATTTTTTTGTGTGTCAATTAATAAATAATTATCCCAAAATCTTGAACGACGTGTCCCTGAGTTTTCATCAAGGACATTTTTCGTATCTTTTGCACAGTGATGACCTCATCATGGCACGTTTCATACGTTTCTCTTAGTCATTTTGGCTTGCTTCTAGTTCATCGAACGAACGAAGACTGTTTTGTACGTTGTTAAGGGGATTTTTCCCACTTACTGGCTTGCTCCGTTGTCACTTTGTATTGATAGTAGTTAAAGTGCTCTCCGCCAAACAGGAAACCAAACTTGGGGTTGTCCTTCTGCTTGTTTTTCGTCATCTGTTCAAACTCAGGTCCGTTACGTGCGACAAACTGAGCCAGCTTGTCTATGATGTTGCGCAAGTCCGTGTCTATCAAATCATGTAAAATAAATATTTGTTAAAAAAAACAATGGCATCGGAATGAAGAAAATAAGCTTACAGAATATGATGCAGAGGAAAAAAAGACGCGTAATTTAATATCTTACCTAGTATTATGTTCTAGACACATAGAAGGGTAAATATTTAAAAAATTATTATAACACATACGTATAATATTTACCTTAAACTGGCATATACACCTTTTTAAAAATAAATTCAAGAAATTATGTATACTACCATGTGTGAATCTATAATTCAATAACCATCAGTTCACAGCAAATGAAAAAAATTATCGATGTTACACTCAATTTTTGAGCAGCTGGGAGTTTTGGGAAACCAATGTTTCAACTCGACTTGATTTCTAAAAAGTACCTTTTACATGATCATTAATAAATCTGGAATTTTTTTAATGACCTCCTTAGCAAAACTACTATACCATTGAATTTTTACATCCTATTGTCGAGCTTTTTGTTTATTCAGGTTTAGAGCTAATGTTTCAAGAAAAACAGGCTACAAATATTGTAAAAAGATCAACAATCTACATGAAGTTTTGATGTTTCAGCTGAGTCTGATGGAGAATTGAAAATTCGGTGCCTAATTTGTTCTTAATTTTCTGATTAAAATATTAAGAATATTTAATGAACTTTGAGTCAGAAAGATTCAGTGTAACATAAAATTATTTCTATTCTTGGAAACCGACTATTGAGATGTATATACCGCTTCAGGCATAATTCTATCTTTGTCATTGTCACGAGAAGAAACAATAAAAACATAGTTTAACACCTTGATATTAGGAATAAAAATAAATAACAAGACTACATAATATGCAGATATCGCAGTAAGCTTATCATATCAAGATAAGTATTCTAAAATCATATCAACTATGACTTTAATGTAAAATAAATATTTTCTGATCACGATGATAAACCATTTACCGTAGAAACTAATTTGCATTAATCGAACTTTGATTATAAGAAATTCACTATTTATTTGATTAAGATAACAAGAACGAAATCATCTTTTGGAATAAAAACCACCTAGTTAATGATCGACAGACAATTTATCACAAATTGTAGCTCCTTTCAGAAAGCAAATACACATGATTCGTTCAAAGTATTATTTAAAATCTTGGCGATGTGTCGTTAAATTCTGGTAATAGGTAGAAATGAAGTAATATGACTATCAAAATACCGACTAATCGTCGTTATAGCAATTTCGATTATTCTTGGTATACATAACCGTCGTGCCACATAACCTAGTCGCGTTTGTGTATAGAGGTATCTGTTTGTCTAACACATTGTAACACAAAAGTCAAAAGTCGCTGACTAAAGTCCGGGCAAAAAATCAAAAATATAATCATAAGCATCGTCGAATTGGGTTAAAGTGATAGATGGAAACGAAGGCGAAACATTTGATCTGTGATCGTAAGTGTGAAAATACCGCGCTTCGTCGAATATTGAGATTTTTATATTGCGTCTTTACCTGCAGGAGCCTGGTCCATTTTTGTTCGTTGAACTCAACACTTGTGGACTAACGAATTGTATACACTAAATAATCAAACTCTATTTTATTTTCAATAGAAATACAGTGCCGAAAATCATTGCGCTCACGATCTCGCTACTACGACAACGCTAGACGTCGCCATTTTTTTATTTTATTTTCTTCTCTCTCTCTCTTCCTCTCTCTCTCTTTCTACGATTTCCAGCCTAGTTTTAGACGGGCTAAAAAGAGGGCGTTCTCGGCGAGCGCACGCCGCTACTCCTCCATTTTGATTCGTCTGTCCCATGTCCAACATACGACGAAAAAGGTTGTCAAAATCGTTAGAAACTGGCTAAATAATACGTTTCATCGCACCAATATTACCGATCAAGGGCACCAGGTAAATAACATAAACTCAAATTTCATATGCTTCATTACCCAGACCCGGAATTGCAATTCTGTATCTGCGGAATGTAGATTATACACGTGAGATCGACCCGCCACGATTTTTAGTTTATAATATCCTAACATATACACCAACCTCGATATTTCAACAACCTATTCACGTTATGTGTGAAAATCTATTCTCAAAGGTTTCGCGAAGAGTAAACTGACGTTAAGGACGTTGCAATTTCCTAACCTAAAATCGTCAAATTCTCTCGTCAGACACATACTGACCTTTCAAACGCAAATACATTCTGATTTTCCGAATTCCCTGGGGCTCTCAGAAGCGGATTTATCGATCGATAGACCTCCGATCGTTTTCGAGGTTGAAATAATCGTCTCAGTCACAGTTTATACTATTTCATTTGATCAACTGCTTGTAACAAACTAAGGTCTACACATATAGCATCATAAATCGCAAATAATTGAATATAGAAAATCATAGACTACTAAGTTATTCCGCTTTTTCTTCCAAATCAAGTTGAAAAAGTGGACAAAATATTTCCTAAATATGCGATTTACAGAGTAAAATGTACATTTGCAGTCATGCCGGTAACGGAGGAAGTTAAATCAAGTTGGGCGGATGAGGTTGAAGAAGAAGGAGGAGTGCTGCCTCCCCCTTCAGAAGTCTATGAAAATGGGTTTAAAATCCTAACAGAATACAAATACACAGATGATGATAAAAAGGTGAAGGTTGTAAGGACTTGGAAGATAGAACGTCGCATAGTATCAAAAACAATTGCAGCTCGAAAAGCTTGGGCTAAGTTCGGAGATTCGGTCGACGATAGACCAGGACCGGATCCTGCGACTACTGTCGGAGCTGAAGATGTTTTTATGCAGTTTATTTCAAACAAAGAAGAAGAAAACAAGGTCGAAGAAGACTCCCTTGATAAACTTAAAGGCATCGGAGATAAGGGCGTCGTTAAATGCCGTAATTGTAACGGTGATCACTGGACATCAAAATGTCCTTACAAAGACACCATACTGGCTGGAGGTAATTTGAAAAGAAAAAACAATATATAGTTTTCATAATTTTGAGAAAATTTACTTTCCAGATTGATATCAATTAATAATTTTTCGTGTTTTATTTTACCAGGAAAAGTTCCAGATGATAAGAAGCCAGCGGGAGGACCAGGAGTACCAGGGGCAATGGCTGAAATGGGAAAACCTCAGGGTAGCAAATATGTACCACCTAGCATGCGAGATGGTGGCAATAAACGTGGAGATTCAATGCAGATGTTGAGGCGCGACGATCCTACTGCAATCAGAATTTCAAATCTGTCTGAGAGCACTTCTGACGCCGATTTGGAAGAGCTTGTTAAACCTTTCGGTCCGATACAAAAACTTTATCTTGCTAAGGAGAAGTCGACTAATGCTTGTAAAGGCTTTGCCTATGTTCATTATAAGTTTCGAGCCGATGCTGCTAAAGCTATTGCTAAATTAAACGGGCACGGATATGATCATCTTATTTTAAATGTTGACTGGTCTAAACCTCCAACGCAAAATAATTAACTCACAAGCTACAAGATCCGAATAATTTCGATACTGCAAGACTTGAAATTTTGTTTGGAATTTACATTTTAAGATCCAATTGATGTATCTCTTGTATAATAAATTATAATCGAGTATTTGGAACATTTTTTTTTCTTTTTTATGTATAACGAAAACTGATACCACTGCGTATCGTAATCTATCTGCCAGTGTACCTTTATTTTCTTCAATAAAAAGACATCAATCAATCGTGAAATTCAAATTGGTTTGAATCATTTATTTCTATGTAATGTCGTTTATATAATTCATAACGTAAATTATTGAATTAGATATGACATCGAATTGAACATAGTGATTTATTTTATACAATATACATAATAATTAATAATTAACATTGTAATGATTTAATAAACCTGAATTACCAGGCAAATATCTGTTCCTCAAATTTAGGAACGAAAAAAAATATTCAATTATCTTTAGTATCAAAGGACTTTTTCTCTCCAATCTTAAAAATAATATACAATCTTAGACTCCTAGTATCATGGGTTTCAGAGAAATAATCACAAAAATTAAAAATTTCTTTATATCACTCTTGTCGGGAAGAGAAAATTTGTTATCCAATTCATCAATTAACGTCACAAATAATTGCGACGAGATGGAATATTGTGGTAAAAGGGGGGGAAAAAAACGAAAAATCTTCAACATATACTATATGTATACCGTTTAAAAAACTAAATGATATGCTTTTCAAAACTTTTCAAAACTTTTCAGTTAGGTAAATTGCCTGGAGAAAAAACTCCATTGTGATTTTTAACGGTATTAACCAAATTAAAAAGAGACATCAAGCGGATAATTCACTGATCGCTAACGACATTGATGATCACGTTACACGAACATCTATTTACAAAAATGAAAATCAATTATCCTCATTTTCAAACAATATTTCCTCATCGTTGTTATTTCATTATATTTTTTTTTCAGTGACAATTCAGTCGGGCTTTCTTAATTACCATAAATTAATGCTATCAATGTTTATTAGTTTGACGACTCAACGCGATTCGTAAAGAATTATATCTCTAATCACTTTCTCTGGTTTTTCATACAAACACTAAATGAGATTTTTAATTCCTTCTAACATTCTAATCTCTAACTCTAAGGCCCCAAATACTCGTTCTTCGAACACCGACCGTTGGCCTTGCAACCGAACTGTATAGGAACTTGTTTATTTCAGTATCACCGCAATTTGCTTGCAGTGTATTTAATGTAGGTTCTGCCATCAGTCCGAAAACATCTAGGTACATTAGGCAGGGCATGTGAGCTAATCTTAAATAAGTAGAAGGGGGAATACTGTAACAACGACTTAGGGCTAAGTGTTCTAACTTTGTAAGGCTTAACAAACTCTGCGCTGCGTTTATTGTCAGCATTGTGCAGTCACTCATGTCCAGTTCAATTATCCGAGGGCAACATTTCACCATCTCTTTAACATCTGCGAAAAGTCAAAATCCATCATAGATTAGATGAGAAAAAGAATAATGAAAAATTGAACATTTCAGAAAAACTTTCGGAGGTATCAAATTATAAAGATTCTAAATGTTTAAAATTAATTAAATATCATTTGATTCACTTACTATCATCGGTCATAGTTTTTCGGCACCCAGCAATGTTTAGCCGGGTAACAGTATTTGGTAATTGTTTACAAAGTAGTCCCATACACTCTAAGTCCAATCCACACCAGGCAACGTTGAGAGCATTTAATCTGGAAATAACAAAAGTAGCATTAAATGCATACAGAAAAAAATAGGTCATACCTGGACGAAATGAACTAAATCTCCCACCTTGGAAGTTTCAGTATGTCCTGGAGACATTCCTTGTCGATACCTTCGCACATTGTCAGATTAACAACTTCGAGTTCTTTATTTTGGCTTATAGCTTTGCAGCAGAGCCTGTTCAGTGTACATTTCTCAAGAGATAATTTCTTTAAATATCTACAAATTGATAATAAAGTTGCCAACCCATCCGGCGAAATAACGGACATTGATAAATCCAAGTACTGCAGCTTGCTCAAGTAATTATCATTCACAGTTTCACTATTTGGATGAAATACTGGATCCGCTATTTCTGCTTGAGCTAATCTCAAGGTTTGTACACCTCTAGGCAATATGTGACCCAGAGTTCCTTCACTCAAAACCTTGCCTCCAAGATCTAGTCGACTCCATAACGCTTCATCGCGAGCTATTTGACACCATCTTTTGCAAACAAGCATTGAACGCACCTGGAAGTAGAGTTTAATAATGCATACTATAATATAAATTAATTGTAAGTTGAAGAAATATTCAGTCGTATCAATTTTGTACCAAGCATTTCTTTGGGAGCCATCTTAGAATCATTAGAATCATTTCGTCAGACAATTTGTTGAACTTATCTTCCCCAATAATATCAGGCCTTTTCTTTCTTCTGTATAAATAAAATTGATCCAATCCATTTTTTTCTGATATTTCACCCAATTCTTCTTTGCTAAAACTTTGTTTCATATCTCCAAATGTTTCCGTCTCAACTCTTGACGAATAACCAGACTCAGTGCCCATCGACATGTAAATTGACGCATCATCCAGATCAAACGGATCTTGTTCTAGCCTTTATAACAACATATCATTGCAATTGATATTATTTATCTTCGGAGGAAAGAAAAGCACAAAAATAACTAATTTGGAAATTACAGGTCTCACAAAAGTGAAAGTAGGGAAAATCTGTACGCAAATAATGGACTCTGAGAGGATCAAAAAATGCAGCTAGCTATTAGCAATACTACAGCCTTTATTTTTCAATCTTCGACCTCACTGCAGAATTTTTTTTTTCAACTTTATAATATCAAGAAGCAAAATTTGTAAGGTATGCAAAAAATAGATAAGAAAGTTTGAATTTAGCTCCTCGGACTAATGAATCTCAGGTTTTTGCAGCATCTGATATTTTAAATTAACAAGTTCATGTCTGAAATTGGAGTCTAGACAAGTAGAATTGTTTTAGCAAGTATTGTTCGAAAGATTACTCTCCTCCTCAAAAAAGTCAATTTGTCAGGCATTTTAATTTGAATAAAATATAATTCTAGGTAACTATATTACCTGTGGGAATCTCAACTTTGATGAGTAAATGAATAATAACAAAATCATTGATTCACATCCTTACAAATCAAATAAAAATTGCAAATTCATAGAACGAGTCCAGAGAGAGAAATATCTCGTTTTTATGAATATCTTCAATTCTAATCTCCAACATTAACACCTACCTATCCAAATGAACAGTTTCAAAGCTGGAGTCCCGATATATTGTCGGATGATTTCCAAACACGTTATCAACATTTTCAGCAGGTTTCAGCCGCTTGCCACCTTCAGAATCAGTAGGAGAAACCGTGTATTCTTGAGACTGTAATTTTTTCATTGATTCACAACTGATTTCTTCATCCTCCAACATGCTAACTCCCATATCTTCAAGTATCTCCGGCTCTACTAGACTCGTATCCCCAGCACAACTCCAGCGTGTATTATTTTTTGTTGCACTATTCAATGTGCTGTTTAGATTCAAGTTGTTGTTGCACCCATCATCTAATCGCATACGTTTGCTGAATGTTGCACAAAGAGAAGAACAAAAAAATTATACATCAATGCAGTGAATTGAATCAGGCTCAGAATGACTTTAAAATCAACTGAATAAAATTGCAATACTATAGATTAAAAATGTAAGCATCAGTTTTTTCATATTTGTGTTTCCCAAATGAATTATCGAACTGCATCTAATTGGTATATCTACGATCTTCTGAGAGATGTACTATTTTTAAGTTTTTATGGCATTTATCTTATGCTTGTTGAGCACAAAATATTTGTAGACAAAGGGAGAAGCTTTGGGATATTTGTAGACAAAGGGAGAAGCTTTGGGATGGTGAGATTTAATACCCAAAATGGGAAAACTGGATGGAAAGATATTGACAGAAAGCAATCTTAGGCACACAGATTACGTAGATTTGGAAAATAAATACAAACGAAAAAAAAATTCACTACGAAATAAATGCGACGTAGTTTTATGTACGGACTTAAAAAATGGAGCAAAATGATCGGTAATAACTCTGCAAGGCGTTTCCTCACTCAAGAGTAAAGAGACGTTTCGGGGTCACTTTCAAAATGGTCACTTGTTGCTGGTCTAAACACAATAGAATCGAAACATCTACGACTAACTATCGCCACTTTTGATACGGTATGTAAATAATTACGGAATGGGGGAAGTTATAGGTGAATTGTGGTGAATATTTTGGAGGGAAAATCACCTCTGATACCAACAAACGTCCTCCATCACTGCCCGGATAGTTTTCTACTAAGAAACTCGATGCCTCGTTAGAAAATAGACGCGGCCAGTACGAAGGTTTGTTGTGATTTGGGGGCGAAAAATCAACCAAAGGGTTCTTAACCTCACCTGCGCGGCAGACTAGCACCTGCGCTTCCAGGGCAACAGGTAACATCGACGAACCGCAATGGTGTGATTTGATATTCCACGAGTCTCTGATATTATTGAGAATTTTGTTGTATATTGGCTTACCTCTCCGGGGGTGATATTTCCTCGGAATTATCTACGATATCTTCGGGAAGCCGCGTGTCCTCTTCCACGCCGGGATTCATTTTTGGCGGAATATTGACAAGCTTCTTTTTTCAATCGCCAGACCACAGAACAAAATAAAACAATCGCGAAAGCAGAGCTCCGATTGACTGACGCGATTCGAGACGCCGCGATAACTATCGATTATATCGCATTTCAAACGATTTTAGTGGCCGGTTTCCGATCTTCGAGATATTTTACTCAGCATATCGATACACAAAGATATACTTCGATAGAGAGCACCGAGATCCCGCCAAATATTGAACTGGATAAGGAGCAAATACTAGTTAACCGAGTTCAAGTACCTTTCATACCTTCGTAGGCGTAAGCATATTAGGAATGTGCCACGTATACATGTTATAATAGCGTTCTGCAGTTGCTCGTTAGTCAAATCAGTCACGGAGCAGCCTTTTTCACCATGCAATTAGAATTACCAGCCCTAAGTGGAAAATATGGTCACTATAATTATTATTTTTATTATTATTATCATTATTGTTATTATTGTTACAGTATGAGATCTTAAATTTATCTGTACACGTTGCTATCGAGATAAAAATAAAAACAGGAATTAGGCAAATGGTTATACGCTGAATAACTATTTTCATATAATCATATATCTATCATATCTGATTATTCAATAACAATACCACTTAAGATGCGCTAGATGCCGTAGCGTTTTTCCGACAGTGTAGCGAAGGCTATTAATTGCGGTTTGCATTATTGGAAATGAAAATACATATTGGTTATACTACATGGTTATAGACCACGTTGATGGACATAATAATTCATGTAGTATACATACATCAGATTATAACGAAATAAAACTTATTTTCATTCCTATAACTACTTTTATTATTTAGTGCAATATTGGAGAAAACAGAGAATCGCCCGGTTAGAAACTTATCATATTTACATTATACAATATAGATATATCATTATTAACACTAACTCCTCGTGTATATCTCGATTTACAACACTATGGTTGAAGGTTTTTTCGGATACTGAACGCGAAGTAATCAGATAAATTCTCGTCAACATGTAGACGCACACATTATAAACGTATATATATAATACATACCATAGAAATTTAATCTTGCCTGTGGTAACGTGATATCTATATATAATGTATACGTGATATCTATTCGAAGCTAACATTTTCTTACGCAAAACGATATAATCCAAAAAATTGAAGCGTCATTTAGGTTTGAAGCTTACTTCCAATACTATAACAATTCTAAACTAAAGCCCAGCTTAAGTTCTAAATGGGAGGCTTGTAGCCAGGTCTACCTAAGGATCAGAAACAATTATTTCATAAACCCCAGGCAGAAGAGTCGAATATAATCTAATTCGCTCAATATGATGCATTTTCCAAGGAAATTAATAACCAAGACCTTTCAACTTCCTATCGTCAGCGTAAATCCTCATTTGATAATTAACCATATCTGACGTCTTCTTATGAAAATTGAAGCGTGGATCCGTAGGTCGGATTCCCCTGTCGTGCCACCACCCATAACTGAAATCGAATAACTGTTTTATAAACAATAATAATGACGATAATTTAACGCTATTATCGACAAGAGACACGCAACTAACAATATACCACACATTTCATATGTAGTTACCTATAATATGTATATGGGGGATCCTCTGTCAATTGGGTAACTCCAATTTCGTCGAGTTTTGCGGTTTTTCATAGCTTGCCAGTTTTTAGTACCTACTACTTGATGAATAATCTTCCGTCATTTTTATCGATTTTTAATACCTCGAACTGATAAGTTATAAAAAATATACAAGAATTCGACGAAAAAAAGTGGCCCAGTTGCTACAGAATGCCCCATACATAATATATGCTGATACGCCGGAGAACGAGCCCATATATTAGAGCTAGACGATGTCAGAATAGGCATTCATGATAGAAACCAATTCGATCCAATTAATGTCAAGGAATCGAATATAGATATTTATTTCTGGGAAATTACGTCTTCGTGCGTGATAAAAATAGATTTGCGGAAGTATATTCTTATCACGATCAACTTTCGAATTTTATTACATGCATGAGAGTCATTCCACGTCAAACCGGACAAAATAAATCAAAAATTGACCTCGATGTTTCCGATTTCGTTCTAATTTTTTTAACGGGTTCTTTGGAACAAATAAATTCATCAAACAATTTTTCGTTTTTTTTTTCCGCCCCTATTTTCCAAGTTACACGGGGGTGAAATTCACGAAAAACGGCCAAAAATCGAAAACATACTCCTCTTCAAACGGTCATATCTTTGGCTGTGTTTGTCCTAGAGTCTTCTTTCGAGAACCATTTTGAAGCTATTGAATGGCACTATTATTATATATTTATTGAATTCTGCGACAAAGAGCGATTCCATTTGTTATAAACAAATATATTATTCAAACGTGGTTTTCTAGGTGAGAACCACGCTTTAAAATTCCCAAAAAAATATGAGCGTATTCCTTGATCAATTTCCTATAAAACTGGTAAGTTATAGAATGGAACTCCGATGGAAACTATATTAAAACGATTTATTTATAAGCGACGGCGCGCGCTGCCGCCGAGAGACCTGGCTCGGGTACGTGTAGCTCGCGTAAGGAAGAAATGGTGGGCATCTAGATCTATATTAAAAAAATTCACCATGTCAGAAAACAATGTATATCATATTAGTTTATTGAATATCTAACTAACGATAAGTAAATCATGATCCTAAATCTGACATAAAGATCCCCTAGTCACATTATATTATACCTATATGTATAATACCTGAATTGATGAATACACTATAATTAATTCGATAGAAGTTTGGTTTATTCATATAATTGCTTCCATAACTGTTGAAGTTAAAGCAAAAATATAAATAATTATATTATTGTTAAAGTTAGTTGAAAGAAATAACGGGGCAATTTTTTGTCAAATTAAGAAAATAAAGCAATTAAATTAGGAAAGATTATTAAAAATTTTAGGGTGGTTTATTTGGAAACAACGGCCTGCACTGACTTTTCGGTATCAGAGTATCCCTTACATTAGTTATTAATTTATTTTTCGTTTGTGGCAGAATACAATGAAATGTCAGTGTACCATGAACTAATTTAGCTTTCCCGAAACGAGGCTGCAATGCAGTTCAGTGGAAAATTCTAAATCAGTATTTTTAATATTTTTGATATTCTGCACCCATAGAAAAAAAAAATTGTGGTGTATTTATTGGTTCCTGCAAGGATTCCAGACTTGCTTTAGCCGCTAGTCTTTAGAGGGCTCCTCCTAAGCCAATAACAAAAAAATAAATTAATGCGACTAACAAAGAATGAATTAATAGACAAGAGATACTCTGATGCTGAAAAGTCAGTAGAGGCCGTTGTTCCTAAATAAACCACTAATTATAAGCAAATATAACGACTTCCAGGTATTATATATGGTATAATGTGACTAGGGGATCCTTATGTCAGATTTAGGATCATGATTTACTTATCGTTAGTTAGATATTCAATAAACTAATATGATATACATTGTTTTCTGACATGGTGAATTTTTTTAATATAAATCTACATGCCCACCATTTCTTCCTTACGCGAGCTACACGTACCCGAGCCAGGTCTCTCAGCGGCAGCGCGCGCCGTCGCTTATAAATAAATCGTTTTAATATAGTTTCCATCGGAGTTCCATTCTATAACTTACCAGTTTTATAGGAAATTGATCAAGGAATACGCTCATATTTTTTTGGGAATTTTAAAGCGTGGTTCTCACCTAGAAAACCACGTTTGAATAATATATTTGTTTATAACAAATGGAATCGCTCTTTGTCGCAGAATTCAATAAATATATAATAATAGTGCCATTCAATAGCTTCAAAATGGTTCTCGAAAGAAGACTCTAGGACAAACACAGCCAAAGATATGACCGTTTGAAGAGGAGTATGTTTTCGATTTTTGGCCGTTTTTCGTGAATTTCACCCCCGTGTAACTTGGAAAATAGGGGCGGAAAAAAAAAACGAAAAATTGTTTGATGAATTTATTTGTTCCAAAGAACCCGTTAAAAAAATTAGAACGAAATCGGAAACATCGAGGTCAAAAAGGTGTCCGGTTTGACGTGGAATGACTCATGAACGGAAATAATACGCGACTTACACGTTTAAATTACAGAGGGCTTAATAATAAGTGCAGGTATCAACTTGAATGTAAATGTGTTTCTTTAGAAAAAATAAAGGAAAAAACTTATTATGTCAGATAATTATTTGTTGCGCTGCTCGGATGAATAATTGCTAGTTCGCTCCTATGTTCGATATGGTTCTGGGCTCATTATTGCAGGAGAAAATATAATACCAAATTTCCAGGTGCCTGTAGGTATCGATAGAAAGTGCAATCGTAAATTGCAAACTCCAAGTTTCAGGATTAGTGGAGAAAGAGAGCAAGAAAAGGAACAAAAAACTTGATCTGATATGAAATACGAAAGCAGTAGTTCAAGCGCTTACCGTGACGTTACATATTTAAATGTCAACAATATTTTTAATTCGCTTTTGAGAAAGTTGCAGCAATTTCCTTCCCGTGCTAATTGCATCAACTTTCTCATCTACTTAAAACTCGGATCCCAACTCCAGGGCTGTGCGAAAAAAAAACGTTTTAATGCCTTCACAGATTAGCGGTATCAGAGTGATTTCTGATTCTCTGAACAGTTACTAATTCATAGGCTTACTAATTATCAATATGTATATACTATTACGTGTGGCTGGTGAGTAGAGGCCACCGGTGAACTTTCTTCGGAACTTTCTGCTCCTCCTCCGCTATTTTAGCTACCGTTTGACTGACCTCAGATTTATCGCACGGATCCACATCACGCGAATAAAATTTCGGAGTCAAGACACTGGCTATAATAAAAACAAACAACACAATCTCAACTTGGAATCGAATATTAGTTCATGCACACCGATAGAAGCCAATCATCATGTATAGATGTGTGTAATTCTAATGCCCATTTCCTCGCAGAGAAAGATAGAATATCAGAGTCAAGGTTGGATAGAAACTGATATAGTCGTTTAGAGTGCGAAAAGAATAAAGATTAGAAAGCACAGGCATATAGATGAATTAATTTTAATTGATCAATCTCGTATAGGCACATGCGAAACACGATTCTTCGAGAGGCGGGAAATTCTGAAAAAAAATCAACTAAGTGGTGAAACTTGAAATAAATGTGATTCGATGTACAATGATTGATCCGTTTTTCCTTTACCGGTTGTCCTGCAAATAGAGACATTTGATCGACCGCTCTCCTGTTGCTTCACGAAGCACAACTTGAACGGTGGTCTCTCCTTTTTTTTAGTTTCCGGATTTAAAGCCGATGGCGTAGACCCTGAACCCGTCCTCGATTCGGTCTTTCCTGCAGACATTTTTTTTAAAACACAGACCAATTCTCTCCGAATGACTGCATCAGCTTATACCCGCGTTCCGAAACGTTTGCTTTCGAAACTGAGCTACTCATGCAAGAAATTTTCATTTTATATCCATTCCCGAAGGGTGGGTGGTCTCTGTCTCGTATTATTTGATCAATATCGTTGTATGGAGATAAATAATTTCGGTGCATGTCAGCCGACGAATATTCTCGATCCTAGAGAACTTGGCACCAGATATTCGTGCCTTCTATCACAGGTAGTTTTGATTTATAAATTCCAACGCTCAAAGATATGGCAGTTTCGAACATGAAATTTCCCATATTATATATCTACATCCATGATTAACAATCCGGCAAAATATTTGCATATAACTTTGATCAAAGAGAGTTAACACGCAGAATATTACCCTGTCTAAATCAATCGCCAGTTATTATATCATTTTCAAAGATATCGGATCGTAATGATCAAATATAGCATCGCGTGTCTGCAGCTTTCTGCTCTTCCTCGGGTTGAACTGTAGATGGAATGAGAAAGACCCGTCGTCTGGAAACGACAATAACGTAACACCAAATTCCCGAGATAAGTATAACAATATAAATTCTCGACATCCGTATCTCAGCGATCAAAAAAACTTTCGCAATAACTCTATTGACGTTATTACGTAACTGAAAATAATCGATGTTACATGAATTGAGTTCTTCTCTCTTTTGTATCTTCTTCTTCCTATTTTTAGCCGGTGCTCGAAACTGGTGGAAGGAATAATGAAATTATGAACGCACGTTATTTTGTTTTTATATATTTTCTCTGCATTTTATTTTCGATGCTCCCCATTAATAATGCATATCAATTAAAGTACGATTAATAATGGTTAGATTAGGTGCACCAGCGGTTCTAAAATGCTCGTGTTGTTTATCATTCTTTGTATCTTTCTTTCTGCTTTTTATTTTTTTATTTTCTTTTTTCCATTCTTTTTTTTTCCGTTGATTATTACTCGGCATATTGCCTCCGAAATTTCGAGGAGACTTCGTCTTCGAACGCTTGCTTTGAAACAAAGCAAAATAGGCATCATTCAGTACAGTACAATGCAATACAATACAATGCAATACAAAATCGTTCAAGCATTCCGTTTCCTAGTAAGTAAGGTATACCTACAACTCTAAGATAAATTTGTAAATTACAAAATGCTTGCGTACATCTTTCTCCTAATTTTCTCTTTTCGATTGACGGACGTTTTTATTCTGACTCGTCCCTTTTGCCCACTATCTCTCATACACTCGATAATACAATACAATACAAAACATTCTCGTCCTTCTGTGTATATATATAAAGTATGTTCTCTGCTGAGTCTTGTCTACAGTTAAATATAGCACTCTTTTATTCTTATTCACTACAAACTTTTGTCGGATTTATAATATTCTGCTTTTATGTGTTAACGTACTTCACCAGTTATTCAACCACAATAGTACTTGGACGTACGACTGCATTAGTTGAGTCGTCATTAAACGTTATCAATCGAGACACAGCTCTTTTTCCTCTTATCAATTTTTTTTTCTTTTTTTGTTCATTTGAATATTTTTTTTGTTACTCTTTCCCTCTTTTTGGCTTTTCATTTCTATATACATATATGTATATGTATATAATTACACTTTGAAATGTTTCAAGTTTTAGGTCTGAAATGTACAGTATCATTTTTTTTTTGCTTTCTTTTCTTACTCTGCCGATTCTACTGAAATAAGGCAGAGCGTACAATACTATAGCAAGTTTCCGATTCGTTTAACAATTGAATATGTAGTTATTTAAGACCAATCTTACTTCACGTACTTCACGTATTTCATGTTCATCTCAAACTCAATTTAAATCATGAAATCATTGGCAAGGGACGAGAAGCCAAGAATTTTTCAAATTTCGTATTCAATTATCTGATTTTGCAGTAATTGATAAAAAACCGTAGATCGTTATAGTTCAAGATTTGAAATCAATTTCTTTTGCTAATGATTGATACCAATCGGAAACCTTGCGCTCTATACTATATTAACTGGCAAAAACAAAGATCTAAAGATGAAGCTCGTTGAATTAAAACTGTTTATATTAATAGTATTTAATAATATTATTATCATAAATCTATTACATATTCTTATTTCCAGTTATAATCTTTCGTCTTATTTACATTAGATTTTTATTTCTCGTCGGCCCGACAAAATTTGCAATTTTGAACAGTGCTCATTCTCTTTCGTAAATATCAAACCCACATCCGTACCCCACCACTTCGATCTAATTTACTGCATTTTGGACCGAGCTATGCAACAGCTTGAGATCTAGTTGTAAAAAAAAAAAATCTTTCCTCGCCTCACATACCTTCATCCATATTTCACAAATCGTATAATTCTTCTCAATTCTTTGCATGACTTGGTTCAATTCCCATATTGACAAATTGTTTCGCCTTGCTAAATCGTATCTTGGCAATTAGGTCGAGGGCCACAGCATAATCATTACAGATATACTACTTTCTTATAAAATAAAAACAATATTGTATAGGTAATTATTTATGATGTATGGAAGAAAATGGGGGGAGGTTTCATACATGAATGAGAAATTGTTACACTATATCTCTTTCTGGAGGTGCTTCAGTTGTTTTTTGTTGATTTTTTTTTTTTTGCTTCTTCTTCCAATATCTATCATTTCTTTTTTTTTTTATCCATTTTCTTTCACCATTTTTTCCTCCCGCAATTCAGATTTATTGTTTGTCACGGGGAGATTTTGGTGCATCGACTGTAGATTTCTCATAACACACATGTTTATAAAGATTTAGAGTGCGGAACCAATGAAAAACCATTCGAATTATCGACATTTTATTCAATAAATCTTGAATTTATTATTTTATTAGATTATAATAAAGTTTGTACGTTCACAATCCAGTCTCAACATTTGTGTTTCACTACGCTAACTTGCGTCTTGCAAAGTACCTCTATACAAGTTTTCTTTTTTTCTCTATCTCTCACTTTATCTCTCTATCTTTCCCTTTCTTGAAAGATTCGAATATAATTAGCTACGTGTAGAATTTCCTAATGTCTTTTTTAAAAGAACTTGTATTCATCTTTCCTGTCCAATTGTATTATTTACAAATTTGGATTAGATGTTGCAGATTTTGCAGCCAAATAATCGACAATCATAACTTGAAAAATAATTTCTTCGTCATTTCATTATTCAATTCGTACACGCAACTCGAACATCGTTTCGATACATCCTTTCCTTAGGCCTCGTTCGCTCACGGAGGTCTTCAGTAAAGTAGCCCCAGTACAAAACATCGTCTAATACTAATGCCTTCGTCGAATATAAATGCAATAATCGAAATGTGTTTTTTCGCTTCATTCTTTTTTTTCACATATTTCGTCGATTGCATTTCTCGACGAATCTCCTCTCACCAACGTCAAAAATATATCGTTTGTCTACGGGTATGAAAAATAAAAAATTATATTTTTGGCAATATTTTTTCAATATTTTTGTAATAATTTTTTTTCTTTCTTCTTATTACTTATTTTATTCATTTTTTTTATTCATTTTTTTAATTCTTTTTTTTTTTTGGAAACTAGGGTACTCTATATCTATGATATAGGCATATACTAATAGTTCTTTGTTATGTACACTCTTCCATCCTACATATCGTAAAGAAGTTAGCAAAATTCATTGCATGTCGCAAGATTTTATAGGAAACATCATCGCAGATTTCTAAATTTATAAAGTTTACCGAAACTTGCCGAAGAGAAAAACAAAAAAAAAAAATAGAAAGAAAATAATGAACAAAATAGTAGCCCTCTAAATAACGTAGAAAAATAACGGTCCTGATTTTTATTCAACGATGATTAAAGTCACGATCAAAGTTTCTGTAAAATCTTGCGTCGCCGAAGAAATTTTAAAGTATTATTTACATAGCATGTACATCGATTGATTTATTATCCATTCGTTCTCCGTCTTTCATGAGTCTTTTTCAAGGCTGTGTGTAATATGTATTGGATATAATTGAGATATCTTTTAAAATAATGTTTCGGGATGGGCATGGGTTATCATATAGGATGGGAAAAATGAGGCTGATGTGGAAATCGAGCTGAAAATTTATCAGCGATATTACTTAGTAGTTAAAACAATAGATGCGAGACACAGATATTAGGGTGTGCATAGGAGTATGAAAAAAAAATTGCAACAAATTAAAAGACTCATGATTTTTTATTTTTATTTTTTCCTTTTTTTTTCGTTCTTCTCGTTGTCTCTTTTGGAGCATTTTTGAAGAAAAAAAGTAACGAGTTTTTTTTTTCTGCTGTTTTCTTGTTTCTTATTATTTTTTCCCTCTCATACCTAGATATTACTCTGTCAGTTAGTCAGATTGCACACCTTGACTATTTACTCAATATTACATTAATAATAATAATCAACAAACTGTTACAAAACAAAAAAAAAAACAAAAAAAAAACAAATTGTCAGACCACAACTTTTTCATTTTCTTTCTTTCTTTGTTCTTTTTTGTTTTTTTTTCTTTGTTTTGCCCTTAATTTCATTCTTACAAGTTCTTCAATACACCTGAAGAGTAACATACAGGTTGAGCGTCGTTATCCACTGCGCAATGCCGAAACATGTTGACAGTAACATGATTTCATGTAGACGATGAATATATTTAATGACTTGTGAAATGATGACTTTTATGTCGTAGATGACGTTGAGGACGTGTATACAGATTGTAACGCAAAGTATTTGATCTAGTGTTAATTCCACTAGGTCTAGGTTGAATTCCGGAAGATGTAAATAAATATGTGGCTGCGTACAACAAATGTATGATAAATGAATTGGTTCGCCATAGCACAGCAGAAACTTAGCAGGCTTAGAAATATCTTAATAACACTATACAAGAAAGTTCTTAAACTAGTAGTGTTTTTTTTTTCCTATTTTTCTCTTCTCGATTTTTTTCTCTCTCTCTCTCTCTCTCTTATATTTGAAATCACTCACTTCCACCCGAAAAAAAAAAAGATCGTTATTATACATAACGTTACGTCGGTATTATGGCCATTGTTTATTTACGCCGCTTATAATATTCTCGCGCGTAATTGTAAATCTACCTATGGTTCGAAGAAAAATGATTTAAAAAAAAAGACAGCTCAAATTTACATCAGACCCCCGTACAATAATGATTCACAATTTTTTGTTTTACAACTTGAGATGCGACTTTGCGTTAAAAATTAATCTTTTTTTTTCTATGATCAAATGACAATAATCAAGCAATAAAATCTTTCCCGGAGATAATCATAGTACAAATATGAATTTACTACATCTCGACAAATTTTCATCAAAATTATACACACACCCGAAATTCCGACATCTGTACAAGTTTTAAAACTTTACAGTTTGTTTGTTTGTTTTTTTCCCATTTTTTTGTTGCTTTTTTCATTTGTTTTTTTTTTATTTTTTTTTGTTTTTTTTTAAGAATTGTAACTCCAAAAAAGAATAACTTCTAATCAGGCCCAAATCAAATATTGCTTCTCTCATCTCTATTAGTTTTTTTTTTTTTATTATTTATTTATCATCTTTTCTTTACTTTCCTTC
Organism: Tenthredo distinguenda; assembly: GCA_947538915.1. Taxonomy (NCBI): domain Eukaryota; kingdom Metazoa; phylum Arthropoda; class Insecta; order Hymenoptera; family Tenthredinidae; genus Tenthredo; species Tenthredo distinguenda. Next base: position 7,980,663 of record OX384531.1, read on the forward strand.
TGTTTTTTTTTTCTCTCCACTTCATTTTGTATTCTAGATATAATAAATGTTTCGTCGGATAGTTTCTAAGCCAATATTTTATAATAAATTTACAAAAAAAAAAAAAAAACTGGGCCATATTATATCATTAACACACACGTGTATTTCCAACGGACAGACAAGACTAAACCGACCGATATAGACAGTCAGCTGGAACTACTTCAACAATTGTGGCTTAGAAATTTCCCAACTCCCTAAGGTTTTTTTTTCTTCTGTTTTTATTGTTTTTTTTTTCTTTCCTATTTATTCATGTAATAATCGTGCAAATTTATCCACGACCAAACTAATCGTTGAAACTAATGAAAGTTCACACGGCAAAGTATGGAACGTGAAAATATTTGTACAGATTACTTGCGCTAGTGTAAATGTGTTGATTTGATATATATATGTATATGTTTGTAAAATAAAAAAGAAATTTAAAAAAAATATTTTTTTTGTTTTTTTTCTGTTTTTCTTTCTTTTTTTCCTTATATTTGGAAAGTGTGGTACAAGGATTTTCGCAGCTCGACGGCTGTCCTGAGTAACATCTTCCTTTCACCTCAATAGTACAAAATTTGAGAAATTTTTCTTTGCACGAGGAATGCAAATAAAAAATTAACCCAAGAAAAATTGGAGCTTGGTACTCTGGTGTGTGTGTGTGTGTGTTTGTGTGCAGATGTTTCCAATATTTCGAACAAAAAAAATGAAAATAAATCTAACAACGCATCTCGTGTCTCCGAAAAGCTAGGAATTCTAGCTTGAATTAAAACCAGAATCGATAACTAACGGAGAAAAAAAAAAATTGCGTTAAGCACAATACTACACAATACTGTTACATTAAACATAAAAAATGTAGCGTTGAATTGCGCTGAACAATTTTTTTCTCTTTACTTTTTTTTTGTTTCTTTTCACGATTGCGTTGCCGTTCAATGGAACCATCCTCCACGTTTATCCAGATCCCATTATGATCCCATAAAAACAACTCCCGTTCATCAACTATATGTATGCATATAAAGTAGCGCATTACAAACCCATTGTAAAGTTGTTCGATCGTTAAACCTCTATAATTACATAATAATTAATAGATTAAATCTATATTTTTATCATCAACAGACTCGAACGTCGCAACAGGTTTTTATTTTCACTTCTACTTTGTTTGCTTTTTTTATTATCATTAATATTATTTTTTTCTTTTTTCTTTTTGTTTCAATTATCTGCTTAGGATACAGGTACAAATTTCAACTTTTCTTACTCAATTATTCTTACCATTCTTATTACTTAGACACCTATGGGATGGCTGTCCACCGCGACTCCGCCCTTTATCAATTAAACAATCTACCCTCTTATCTCTCTACTGAGCAAACCACACGCACCTAGGCATCAAGCCCTTGCTTTTCTGAGTCAGTTTAACTTTATCAAATACAAATACAAATAGTCGTATATAAATTGTCGAAATATGAATTTTTCTATTAATTAGTATTCAAAATCGTTAAGTAGGAAATCTAATGATGTGTAAATATTTTCACAGATCTATGTTGAAAAGTCTATTGAATTTTAATTCACGTACTTGGAACTGTCAAATAATAATTATGTCAGTTTCGCCTTTCCGTCAAAGTGTGTTCATATTACTTAATCGCGACATTGTTGTCTGCTTTGCTTCTTTAATTTTTCTTCTCCATTTGAAAATTTATTTACTCATTTCTTTGCCTTGAGTAAAGTTGCCTCGACAAACAAGGCTTTATTCTTGAAATTTTGAATAAGAAAATCGGGAAAAAAAATATATATCCAAAGCAAATTTCGGAAATTGTAACGCCGCGTCGGGGAGGAGTCGCTTACAATATCATAGCCATAGCTAGTCAACCTCAAGATAACAAATTTTTTTTCTCTTTTTATTTGTTAATGCAAAAAGTTGATGCAAAACGATATTATTTTCATCCTCGATGATTTCATCACCTATCAGCCACTTGGGGATGCGACAATTGAGTCGGTGCGACGCTCGAGTAGATTCGAACGGGCTTTTAGTCTCCTCTGCATAAGTCTGCTCTCGCTTGGTGGTGAAAGCCCGAAAAGATTTAGGGACTCTTTTCCGATCAGTCGATTTCTTCCGATTATTTTCAAATCGCTTAGATCAATACTTGAGTGAACGGAACACGACTTAGCCCGAGGTGTATCAAACTCGCTCGACGAATGGGTGACGCAATTTTTACCAGCCTCAGAAAGTTCGCTACTAGAATCCGACATGTGACCGTAAGGATGATTGTCTTCATCAGTTGACGATGTCGATAATCTCGGCTCTCTGTTCTCGGCTAATTCATCCAAATTAACAGAAAAGTGTTGAAGCACAACCCTGTTAACGGCCATTGCAGATTCTGCGAATACTGACAATTCACGGGCTGAATTATTCCGTCTGTAATTCAAAAATCATCACATTAGTCACCGAATATCAAAGAATAACTAATTTTCAGTATTATTTAGAGCCGAATAACTCCAGGAATCAAAAGACTCATATCTTTTGTTGATTCAAAAAGGCTAATGGAATAATTTTGCTCATTTTACCTGATTATTTGCGGAGTGGTAAGCGATCTGTCTCCCCCTTCCTCGCCGATAGGTCCAGGACTTATCCAACGATGTTTCAACACACTCTCGGCGCTGAGTCTTTGGTGAGCCTCTTTAACCAGCAGCCCCCTGATCAAATCCTTAGCATCCTCGGAAATGCATCTCCAATCCCTGTCAGGAAACTCGTATCTCCCTTCCTGGATGCTAGTGAAGAGTAGCTCCTGACAGGACTGACAATTCTCTCCCTTTTCCCAGCCGCAATCTGTGCCACAGTTTCCATAAAACGGAGGGTAGCCACACAGCAAGATGTACATCACTACTCCAAGGCTCCATAAGTCGCAGCGTTTATCATAAGAATTAACTTCCCCAATAAACGCTTCGACGACTTCAGGTGCCATGAATTCCGCGCTTCCAACCGGTGTCAGTAATTGCGGAGTTGCGATCGGGCTTGATAATGAATTGTTGAACTTTATCCCCGAGCCCAAATCAAAGTCACAAACTTTTATTGGTGTCAGTTTGTCAGGATGAACGCACAATATGTTTTCTGGCTTTAGATCCCTGTGCGCAATTCCTTAAATCATATAAAAATACCTCCGTATAAACATGAGACATACTTTGAACTATCTTTTACAGTATGAAACAATTACGTCATCATATGCCTACTTTGAAATATGAGAGAAATTCTATCTTCCAAGATAATGAATAAATATTATTTTAGCTATTATTCAATATTTGTACGGTTGAAAAAAAATTCTGAATATGCTCACCCTTTTTGTGGAGGAAATTCAAAGCGCTGGCAATTTCTTTGACAATTTGACTGGCCTCCCGTTCAGTGAAGTGAATTCTCTCTTGGATTCTGTTAAGCAACTGTCCTCCGTTTACTTTTTCAAATACTAAGTAGAACCTCTCGTCATCCTCAAAGAACTCGATGAGTTGTATGATATTAGCATGTCCCTGACAATGATGGAAAGTTTCTACCTCTTTGAATACTCTGGCACGGGCATGTCCCGGAATTTTATCAATTATTTTAACTGCATATTCTAAATCGGTATACAAGGAAGCGCAGGTTTGTACAGATGCGTATGCTCCTTCGCCAAGAACTTCACCAGTAAGCTTGTAAAGTTCTGTAACAATAATAATAATAATAAGAAGAAGAAGAAGAAAAGATAATTTAATGAGAAATGATCAAATTGGCTGAATTATTATAAAACAATTTACAATTTCCTTAAAAATTAAATTTGAAGAAAGAAAAGAAAAAGAGAGTAATCAATCGCAAGATTATGATCATAAAAGCATAAAAATCTTGTTATTCAACTGTATTGTTGATAATATTTGCTCCCCGTTAAAACGCAGTTATTGTAGCAGATTGTGACTAGGTCGCGCATATAGGTATGATTACGCGTTTGTGTTTCGTCGTAATAAAAAAAGTAATGAGAATGAAAAATAAAATATGCTTTATACGAGTGAGTCATCGCGTAACTAGTTAGTGAGTGGTTTTATTGCTTGTTTACTATTTCCCGAACGTTCAAACTATTAAACATATCCTCGTTGTTCCAATTGTTACGACATACACGAACATATCTATATTATATTTGCATTGACGAGCCTCAGCTTTTAGCATCGTGAATAATTGTGGATATTTTTATTTTTATTCTTACAAGTCATTGTTAATTCAGTTATTTCTCATTTTATTTCTCGCATTTTCGAAACTCATCTGAGCTTAGTAATTATCTATAATAATGATAGCTCGTTCGTAGTTCCATATTCTGGAAAATTACTCTTTCTTAATAGAGTACTTGCAAAATTACTTACGAAAAGGAACACAAAAAAATTCCGCCACATTTGCGCAAATTATCGCCAATTCTTTGAGACAGTGTAATTGTTTGAATAATACGCGAAAGACCTTCTGTTGATCTAATGAAAAATCTTGAGTTTACAAACTCTCCGTTCATATAATATACATAGATTCGTAGATACATTGCACGTAATAAGAATGAGTTGATAAATATATGAGATTACTACATTTCTATAAAAAGAAAGAGAGAAGATAATAATCTAGCCTCGAAACTTACTCAGTTTGAAAATTTAATTTAGGAATAGTAGTAAGACATTGTATCGAGGATAGCAGTATCACCTCGTTCTTGGTAAAAAGCAAAAGAGAAGATAATAAAAAAGTATAAAACTTGCGACTCCCTGTTCGTAAGTTATAATTTTATAACTTCATAACTATGCACCTATAGCTAGCCGTATCTGGTGACTAGTGTTGGTACGCAAACCGGGGAATATAACTTTCTTTTAATCGCGTGTTTCGCGATGAGTCAGAGAACTTGACCGGCGTATACCTAGGAAAGTGTGTGTATACATAAAGATACCGAGAGGTTTAATCATCGCAGGTAGGTAAAAAGTACGTATAAATGAATAAATGTATTGAAAATTTAGTTGGGAATTGATTTAAATATTCTATTAAATCGTAGTCGTAAAAATAAATCAACGTAGGTTTCAACAGGTGTACTAATTATTTTTTGGAGAACGTAACTCGGTGAAAAAGATGACAATTTAAAAGAGTGAATAATTATAGACACAAGGGATTAATTTGTCTAACAAAAACAAGTAGATGATCGTGTTTGAGTTGCAGTCGAATGAAAAATTGATGTAAAAAGAAAAGAAATACATTATATTATTCTTCGCGCCTATTTATTATTCAACGAAGTTTAATTCGGAATTGTCAATTAATTTGACCCATGGAATTCACGCAACCTACAAGAAAACGATCATTTTATGTAGTATATATTCACAACCCGAAATATACAAATACATAAATATATTACATAATATAAAAAAAAAAATACTATGATATATCGAATGGTTTTATGAACCATAATGTAAAAAAAAAAGTAAAATTAAATTTAATCGAATATAAAATATCTGTGTGTAGTTAATAATGAGCCAAAATAAATAGTCTAATTAATGAAAGTTTAAAAAGGTTAAATTGATCACGGTCACCTATATAGAAAGATCACGTGATTCGTACGATATACCTACTGCTCGGCAGTGTCAAGGTCGAAGGGTGAAACGTTACATAGCGACTCGACGTCTCCCCCCCTGTAAAAGGATATTACTATACGCATCGCTCGACACTCGGCTACTCGACACAACTTCCATCCTTCTAAGTGTTAGGAACGTACTCGGTGTGCGAATTTTAGGTGTGTGGAAGTTAGTCCGAGCGCCTAGCAACGCCCGTCGTGCTTTTATACCAAACTCGAAATCCGATAATGTCGGCTTCCCTGTACCGCTACGGCGTACTAGGTCTTTATACCTATACCTACATACATTTCGTTATGTATTTTGTATTACGTACTGCCTATTACGTGTATGGGTAACATCGTTGGACTTACTGTTCGTTTCGTTCAATTCCATTGTTAAAATCTAATGAAAAAGCTAGCATAGTCTGTACATGTAGGATGATGTAGGTATAGAAGTTCGAAGAGATGAATAAAGGAATACGCGTCGCGAGAACGGCGATCGATAAGCACGACGTTAAACAAGTTAAAATAGTGGGGAATTCGAGTAGATATGTCTCCGATTATTTATATACCTATATTGGTTTGTTTATCTGTTCCCCTCGCACTCATTATCAATTTCAATACACATATAGTATACTGTAGTATAATATCAGAGGCCTAAATTAAAGTCTCGTGACAAAAGCGTGTCACAAACAAATATTTAGCGACTAGTTTTAAACGTCGCGGAATGAAAACAAAGTCCGGCGGTATAGATTTCTCTAATTCAAACCTTCGACAAATTATACTCATCTCATACTTATATTATATCATAAAACACGTTTATAAGTAAGTGATAAGGCGTGCTTTGTTCGTTCTCGTCGCCACTTCCGTGCGGGTGATGATAAAAACCGCAAATCAGCTGCAGCACGTGTAAAATCTCTTCGAGTTGGGGAGAATTACGCGTTATTACACTGTATTTCTGTATAATGATGAAATAATGATAGTAAACTTTATCAAAACTTTTGATAACCATCAACGTAAATTATCATCATTTGTTGAGTGAGGTTTATTATTCATAAGGATTAGAGAATTTAACGACGCAGTTAACGTCCGTGCGACGTTAGAAGTTAGTAGCGCTAATACGAAGAAAATATAAGTGTTGATAATTCGGTGATACATAACCGCGACTTCCTTCTTCTCATGCAACTTCCGGTGTTTATAAACAGACCTCCGCCTCCGTTTATGCTTAAACGAGACTCTAATCTATTCTCGGAGCGTCTCTGATTTATTTTCGTTCCGATGATTGAAATTTAACCAAAGTCACGTTTCATCCCCAGCCAGTTTTCCCATTTCTCTTTCAGACTCTATATTATATCTTTTTTTTTTCTCTCTTTTTCTCTTTCTCTCTTTATTGTTTTTACTGTTATTATCATATTTTTGTCTTTCCTCGAGAAGAAAAAAATAAACTTCGAATCCACTGAACACAATTTTTTGAGTTATAAATTACCTTGGAAACAAGATGATACCAGGGATGAACCGGAGCGTTTCTTCCTGCGCCTTTTTCGCCTAGCTTCTTCTTGGCGGGCTTGAACAGCGCTCATAGTTTCCCCGGTTGATGCAATTTCCCTGCAACCACCATCTCCTGGAAAGCACAAAAAACGAACAAGAAATTAATGAAAAATGAATAACAAAAAGACATTCGAATCGATACATAATATATGAATTAGGTAGGTATATACGAGTTATATACTCCGCACGTTTGAGTATAAATATTTGTACCTATCTACATCTAATTGTGTCAAGAATCCATCGTCTCATTAATGTCAACCGTTAATGACAGCCGGAAGTAGTAAATCAAGAAGTATCGACTACTTCCTTGACGCCATCGTCAGGTTAATAAAAGTAGAGTTAGGGTTCAACCTGCTACGTCTGAATGACAATTTCTCAAATGATTGAGAATGGAATAGAAAAAAATCCCATGCTAATTGAACGAACGAATGACTTTCGAACTCAGTCGCATTTATATTCGTGCGAAAATAACAGCGTAAGTATATGATATATTATTAGATATCTTCGTCGGGCTCTGAACGCCTGATGATAACACCGCGCGACTATTTCAGAGTGCAAAAAAACCGACAAAAGCTTCTCTATTTTCTTTTCCAAAGTCTGCGATAATAAGACAAGACGCAAACTCAGCTCGCACGTGACTCGCGGGCTGCACCGTGCAGTGAACAGAGAATAAGCAAAGAAACTATGTCGCCGCATTTTTCGCAGCCTTATCTAACATCGACCTCGGTACCTACTATTAGATTGACGATCATATCACGAGTCTAGCATCATGTCGGTAATGTGTTTCGACGGTGCGGAACGAGATTAAAAAAATGCGGGTCTCAACGGCGTCAAACCTTAGTCACATTTTGTGCCGTGTAGCCTAGCTATTTTAAAGCCGTTTGTGTATATATTGCCGGAAAATCCAATAAGAAATCTGCGGCATTTATATTCAAAGAGCAGAGATTTTGACAGTTTCTTTTGACAGTTTTCTCCCCTCTCTCTCTCTCTTATTTCTGAATCGATCATAAAATAACAAAGAACACATAGGAGCCGATATCGCGTCGCACCTCATCTTTCGGCTAGGGCTATAAGCTATGCAGGGTGATTCAGATTGAGCATGTCATATTTTGAGGGCAGATTCTTCGTGAAATTCTTAGACTAAATTTCCTTTACCAAAAAATCAAGGACCCAATAGTTTCCGAGCTACGGAAGATTTAAGTTTATCAATCACAGAACTTATAGGTGACACAGACAGGCCTAGCCATGAGTGGAAGTCGAGCGGCTCCCTGGACATGTGACCTATACACTCTGCGATTGGTCAACTAAAATCTCGTGTAGCTCAGAAACTATTGAACCCTTGAATTTTTGGTGAAGAAAATTAAGTCTAGAATTTCACAAGGAATCTATCCTCAAAATAATGTGAGGTTTGAATTATAAAAGTCAGTCTATGTATGTATATGCAGAAAGTTCTCGCTATTATGTATTTTTGTTTTTATTGAACAGCAGAGAAAAAATAAATAGAGAGAGCCGGCATATGCATATCGTATACGTATATGTATATATTGTCAGAGAAGCCCCGAAAGGCGCAGATATTGCCAAGCTGAGAACCGCTGATAAAAAGAAAAAGAAGAGTACTCCTCTGGCGTATGCATAGACGAGCACGTAGGCAGCGAGCAAAACGAACGAGGAGAAAAAGAAGAGTATTTCTTTTCATTGGCTCTATCTGCGCCGACAAATTGATATGATGGATCCCAGAACTTGGTGCAACTTCTTCTTTACATTCTGATATATGTATTCACTATTCTACACTGTAATTTCAAACCGTAGAAAACTAATTAGGATAGATTCTTACATTTATCGCAAAAACCGAAGAAAAACAAGATAGAAAAGAAAAAACGAAAGAAAAAATGTAACAAAGGAACTCGGTCGAGTTATTGTATGTATGTACCGAATAAAAAATACATGACTTTGATACGACTTTTATCACTTGTTTTTTCTTTTTTTCTGATCATCGAAAGATCTTGAATTTCATTTTACCATTACAATAGTTTTGTTTTCTTCCCTTTTTTTATAATTGTCAGTATACACAGAACAAATAATAATTATGATGGCAGGAGTGAAAAAGCTCGAGACTACTAATCATGCGCAAGTGTTCTTAAACTTAATACTAATTAGAGTAGCTGCTACGAAAGGATATAAGAGCGACTGGAATAATAATGAGAGAGTAAATGAAGAAAAGAATAAAAAAGATAAAACTAAAAGTCTGTATAAGAATGATTTCCTTTCAGTTTCTTTTTATTTTCTTCCCATTTTATCCGTTTTAATGGAAGTGACAAATGAGCAATTGGGTCCAATTGCAGCAGGCCAGGCTTCAAATGAGAGTTTTAACCACGTGTTTAATGATGAGATAATAACAGATAATTAACATGACATCATTCCAGGCTCTGTAAGATGTACATACATACTCGGAAGAAAAACCAGAAACAGATTGTGAACAGCCGTTAACCAAATGGACGTAAATTTCTTCTTTTCGTATAGTTCGCGACAGAAAATGACGAGAGCAAAAAATAAACAGCGGAATAAAGTAAAGACGGGAATTAAAAAATCCGCATAATTATCAGTTCCGATTCGGAGATTTAAATTGTGGTTTTCAAAAAACTGAATAATAATGTGTAATCCTATAAACTACGAATTTTCGGACGTTGTTAAAAAAAAAAAGTTCCTCGAACCCTCGGTTTTATAACTGTATAGCAAACGGTCTTTGGAGATTAAAGAAATGAAATGAACGTGGCCAGAAACTCGCCCTAGCCGATGTATACATCATGAGCCTAAACCCACGAACAAAAACGAAAGAGCAGCCGTGAATTTGCGGACGAGAAAAGTCCCTTCTGTTACAGCTGTTCTTATACCTAGTCGCCAAGGGTAGAAAAAAAACCCTGGGGCGGTGTTACATGGCGTTTTTTGTTACAGAAACGTACGAAGATGCGTTTCTTTTTCCTTTTTTTTTTTTTGAATGAAATACCGCAGCTCAACGAATCCCATTCCCTTATAAAGTCAATAATTGTAATATTGGGTATATCGAGAGATCATCTTATCTATCAAATTTGCAAACATAACGTAGTAGCAGCGTATACCTAATCATACATCCTCAGCTGCTTTCTTGTTATTCGTTAATTATTCGCTACTTCTTCTTTCAAAACTCTTTTATTTTTTTTCCTTTTTGACTGAACGCGCTGCGGTCTTTTCTGCACGCTACACCGTAGGTCTGCCGAGAGATCTTTGATCTCAACGGAACGTTGTTACGTTATCAACAAATTCACCACGTGCTTTACGCTGTTTTTAGCTCCGGCAACCTCGTGCGGTATATTCGAACTGTAGACACACCTACGGTTTATACGCCTTCGCGTATGTGTATACAATTATTGTAACGGGCTATTTTCAGGCTTCTCGAGAACGGAATAAAATCCCTCTTTTTGCTGCTTTGAAATGGGACGAAAAATCCATATTTCAAGTTTACACTTCAGAATATTTTTCTACCTATTCTACTTCACGGGTGGTATACAGGCAGTAGGTAGTCTTAGTATCATTCGCGATTCTAGTTTTCGACGATGCGTTTCGCTCCAAGCGAAGCTCGGAGCTCGTTTCGAACCGATGGTGGGCGTCAAGTATACGTAGGTTAAAGAGAAATCTTGGTTCGAATGAGAACGCCAACCAGTCTCTATAACTAACTGTATATCTCTGCTTATATATGGCCCAAGTCGCCATCTTGTACACCTCGTCGAACCGCCATTGTCCCCCTGCATCTTACGACTGTAAGACCATCTCGCGTTCACTGCCTTCCGATTAAAACTTTTCAATCAATTTTTCATTCGTTGGAAAGAATAAAAATATATTTGAAAAAAAAATCAGTTTTAATTTAATGGATTTCAAGTTTTTTGAACTTTGCCTTATTTTTCTAACCTCCAAATTATCTCGGCTACTTTTTTGAGATATTCGTCTCAATTTTTAATTCAAAGTATTTTATTGCCCACTTAAAACATTCCGTCAGATGGAAAATCTGATTAGCTGAAAACCCTATGAATCGAATAAAAAGGTGTGAAGAAAAAACAAAAGAAAAAATTCGAAATTTACGATAACTTCCTTCTCCCCCTTGAACTGGACCCTCTTTCTCTAATTTCGTCTCTAGTTTCGTGCATTTCATCGTTGCACGATCATTTTATTTAAAGCCAGTGTATTTTCGTACGACTCAACTCGTACGACGATTTCTTTGCCGCGCTACCACCACGACGACGACCGCCAGCACCGGCACCAGTACCAGCAGCTGAGTTCAGTGACTGGCACAGAAAACGAAGCCTGACGACGATCTCCCAACGCGAAGATACACGTATACATCATACATATACGTACTACGTACGTGTATTCTCCGAGACAATACCTTATCCGTCGTGTTAACATGTCTTTTCCATCTAGTGATGTAAAACGACGTATGGTGCGTCGATGCAGGCTAGACGCACCAAACGAGTTCAATCAGGACGTCGGGGAATAATGTCGTAACAGGAATACTTTAGGAGCACAACGGAACAGAACCAAACATGTCCGGATTTCATCGAAATAAATTGTTTTTTATGAATTATTTTTGCAGTACTTCAAACTAGGAGGGATTCGAGTTATGAAATTTTAAAACCACACAGTTCTGGGAAAAATACTTTCCTTCGTTTCCTTTATCGAAACCACGCGGGATATAAAATAATCATTAAAGTACAGACGGACTCGTCTTGCATTATAATTACACAAATGTCCTCATTTGTTTGAATCAACATCAAACATCATATCGCATGTTCCGATCTGCAAAGTAAGATCTTCAAAAAACATTCCAATTTTATGTGCGCGTATTTTTTTTTGTACTTTTTTCACACATCACTCTTAATTTCGGAATGACTACGTTTAAAGTTAACGATAAGTTTAAACCGTTGGAAAATTTCGAACGAACTATCGAATCTACGCGATTTAATTTTCGGAAGTAAAATTTGAGAGGTGGCAATTTTGTGGTTTTCATAAAAGTCTTCGTATATAAAATATATCATACTGTTATATTTTATACACATCGGCGCGCCAGATGATAAATAAAATGATCTCGAGTATGACTTCCGAGATATGCTTTTTTTACTAGATCTTTTTTTTTCAAAGTCTCGCGATCAAGCGTCGAATAGCACGAACAAAGTTTTAACAGATATATAATTACTATACTCGCCAGTGGATAGAAAGTTTTTCCAGTTCGTATCCATAAGTAAGAATTTTACTCTCTACACGTTAGGGAATAGTTGAGTTATTCAACGATTTTCTTTCAGACGTACAAGAGAAGTAGTCATTTAACCAAACACGTAAAAGTATAAGATCGAGAAAAAATGACATACAAATATTTTATTTATATACGAACAGATACAGAAACGTGGAATAACTATAGAAAAACAGAGAGGCTCACAACAAATATGAGACAATAAAGGAAGAAACCTTTTTAAGGAAATTGTTTCATTAATTTCTGTTTTGTTATCTAAGCAATCGTAATGTTGTTGATGTAAAAGGTGTGTGAATTGAAGAGAGGAAAAAATATATGTATATGCTCGTTTTAAACTATTTTTTTTCAGAATCTTTGAATTTAACGTTAATTATGTAAATCGGATGTGTGACGTTCAACTGAATATCATTAGCGTGAGTGAAATAATGTCGAGTAAAGGTTATTTCGGAGTCTCGAAAGAAACTCGTCAAGGTATTTCCTTTGTCTTCTTTAAACAGCGCCGGGCCTACTCCCTTTAAGCCTGCATAGACTTGCGCAATAGCCAGGGAGGAGGGACCCTTTGTCCCTCGTATCCCTGGCATCGTCGGCCATGAGCTTTCGTTCCTCGTTCCTCGTTCCTCGTTCCGTCTTGTTTCGTTCGTTCATTCGTTCATTCGCCCGACAAGCCGGTAGAAACCGACTAACCCACATTTACTCTAAATAATTTTCTAGCCGGTATAAGACAAGAGTACGTTGCCAACGGGCGAGTTGTGAAATTTTTCGTATGTAATTACGTCCCGCGATATAGTAGCGTACATACACATACGCACATGTAATTATTAATTCTAATAAACATACGCAGTCCAAAATTATTCGTATACCATACATCTATTCGTATATGAATAATTGATAAAATAAAAATTGGAAATTAAAAATTCCGAATGAAATTAAATGCTCGTACAAAATTTCATACGATTTTTTACTAATCACGTTTCGACTTATAGTCGCACAGTCACATACAGAGCAGCAGCCGGCTTCGGCCTTCATTCCCGATCGCTTTGTCACTCGATGTAAGTTGCTTTGTGTTTTAACAGATGTGTTACTGTGCATACGACTGGCATAAGCTGATCTATCGATCCGTTCAAGAATTATTTCGCTTATTCTTCTATTCGGGTTCGTATAAAGGACAGTAAATTCAACGGAATTTTTCTACAGCGAGATGAGCAACAAAGACGAATACGATATAATTTAGTAATGAGGAATCTTTATGTATTCTCGCTTATTTCAATGGATTATCCATGAATTTTGACGATCGAATAGAAATATGACAAAAAGAATTGGTCAGTTGTTTGACAACAAACACAACGATACCCGGCAGAATGTGAGATCCTTGAATCAGAGTTCAACAAAAAGCTAAATGTTTGATAAGTTAATAGAGGATGGTAAACAAGGTTTTTTGTCTCACCTCTTCCGGCGTCTTGACGCTCATCCTCTCGTTCCTCCAAGATTTTCTCGACCATTTTCAACAAGATCTTGCAAAAGTGTTAAAATCCCGAGTACGGATGTCAGAGTGTCGAAACCCGAGAGTGCCTGTTGTACAGTTTTTTCTTTCCTCCTGTTTTCTCTCTCTCTCTCTGAATTATTTTTTTTTCTTTTTTTTTCGTAAATCCTTGCACCGGTATCAATAATTATAAAAAAGAGTCAGTCGTATTTACAAAAAAACGCCTATCCACTAGATATACTGATATATTCTCCGATTCGTATATGTGATAGTACAAATGAGTAGGTAATGTCCCCGTCTTTGTATTTATGTGTAGATCGGTAATAATAGTAGTAGTAATAGTAGTACGTAGAATTATTATTTTATTTATTTTTTTATATCCCCCCTTTTTGAACAAGTAGGTTAATATATCAGTTAGGTATCACAGATATAAATAAATATAAAGCCTATCTACTCTTCGCGTGGTTTCGACTATATTTTTAGTTATTTAAATCTTCTTTTGAATAAATACTATCACAGACTTGGCACTGCACTTCCTATTTTTTCCTCTCTCTCTCTGTTTTCAACTTATTTTCTGCTTGAAGTGGTGTCAAAACCACTTTCTCTCTATCTATCTCTCAGCTCTGGGATCTCCGCGTCTCTTTCTCTTTCTCTTTTTTTTTCGATTTCTTCCTCTTTCTCTTTCTCGCTCTCGCTCGTCGATCTGCTCCAACAAACTGGCCGACAAATAAAAGCTGGCCTTGTCAGCTTATCCGAGAAAAGTTATAGGCTTTCGTCTATCGAAATCCCGTGGTATTCGTTGTCGCTATCACTCAGCCTCTCGCACGTAGCGGCAATTGGGCTCGGAAGCGCAAAAATTCCTTCGGCTAGCACATCGGATCTTGTCTCGTTCACCTTCCCTCACTGCTCGGCAGCTGGTTTCCGACTAGTCCCGTCAAGATGGCTGCCCGCTCTACTAACCCCCCCGAATTTCCCCCACTTTTCAATAACTGAGCGCCCTCTGCACTCACCTATTCACTTGCGTCACGTAGCCTTAGGGGTTCTCAGCACGAGGCTCCTTCTTTTGAGTTTTTGATTACATATCTATCTAGATTGTCGAATGTATGCGTGGGTTTGTGAATAACCGAGCTGGAATGAGTTTCTTTTTTATTTTCATTTTTAACTCATTTAGGTTTTATTCCAATTTTTCCTTTTATTTTCATTTTTCATTTTTAATCTTAATATTAAGATTTGCGCATGACATATGAGAATCCTTGTTTAGATGTAGGTAGAAGTAGGCACGTACATTAATGCGGAGGTTGGCGTTCCTGCATTGTTTCAACTTTCAACCCACGCTCACATGAGCCATGAATATGATATTAAACTAGTTATGTATCGAATAAGGCGAAGAATTTCTCTGAGCTTTCGAAGCTGGGCGGATCGCGAGCGCTCGTCTCTCTTTGTACAGTAGCGATGAAGAAAATATCAAATATTTAAGTCGAATAATAAACCTTGCTAGGTCATTGACAGAACGTTATTTATCTTCGGTTCCGTGGTCGACCTCCGGGAGGGGTTCGAAAAGGAAAAAATAAGAACGTCTGCGAAGGTGGGAGCCTCCTCACATATTATAAGAATTTCTCCTATCGTTAGATAAAGTGATTCAATAGATTATTGATCGTTAAATTGTTACCTAGAATATTTATGGTTCTTAATATTATGAAAAATATACAATGATTCAGATATAATAGAAATTGAGAGTCAGTATTAAGCGCGCACGACGTCGTATCTGATTGGTCGTTAGCCGATAGGCGGTAAGTTTTGAAATATGTTATCTCCAACGTTTCATAATTACGATAGAGAACGAAAAAATCCGGTACCATCAAGTCTGAGTACATGCATATAGGTAGCTAGAAATGTAATAAGATATTTGCACGTGATGATGCGTAGTTTACCAGGTTAAATAGCGAACTCGGTCGGGAGACTCGACATCCGTGCGGAAATACGACAAACATGGCATAAGCAACGTCGTCGCGTGGCATTTGTTTTGGGTGGCGGCTGCGCGCGCATCTGTTAGCTTCGCCACGTATACAGCTGACATCGGCTCGGCTGCCCGTCTGTGACGGTACTTCGAGAACCAACGATGCTGTATACATATAGCTGTATACAACACATTCGTGCAAACACATACGTGTAGATACAGGGATCTTGCGTATCTACATACATATATCTAGATATATATGCGTCGCAGAACCTCATTTTTATTCAACCGTCAACGCCTACCGTGTCGTAGCGACTGGCAAGACTAGTAGTATGTTGCTTAAACAATCCGACGTCAATCGGCGATGATCGGAAGCTCCGTTGCTACGCGTAAATAACCCAACACGTTACGTGTATCAACGGGAATTATAACTATTATCATTTTGATAATACCAATAATTTATGATGAAAAAAGATAATGTATTTCATCATTTAGCTACCCTGCAGCACTTATTCACATCTAATGAAAAATCGTTGAAAACCCCCCCGACGAAAAGGAGCCGAGCTTGCACATAATCCACTTCAGCAGTGTTTACTCTTGTAGAAATTCTGCTGACAGTGGCTATACGGTAAATATCTTCGGTTGCTATAATATAGTGATCTGACTCTCCTTTGGACTTGGCTATCAAATATAGCTACTTCTATAAGCATATATAATATCAGATAAAATATAACTAACAAGACGAGGAGTAACCTGCTTTTTCATATGTGTACGCGCGTTTCTATACGTATAGCTATACACCTCTGCGGGAATATTCGTAGGATACCGCTTCATGACCGGCGTCCTGTTTCGGAGGTGCAGTCGATCACGTCTTAGCTCGGTCTTCCCCTACAATTCGTAGGCCTTACGGAACCTCTTTGAAGATCAGTGATGTCTTATGGGATTCAAATAGATGTTTTTGATTATTATTATCATCTTTTTTTCTCTCTCTCCTTTCTGTCATTTCTTTTTCTTTCTCTATAACAAGCGGTTCTCATCGCCAGTTGGGGTGGAATAAAAATATACGTGAGCCATCGCTGGTCCAAGGAAACGGTTGGCCCAACCGGTTTAACCAATGACGAGGCATTTTAAATGCACCCATATGCCTGCGACGAACCCTCAGGAGGTTATTCTCCGTTCGTGCTAAAAATATTTCTGCAAAATATTCTTCCTAAATCTATAATTATCCGTTTCAGAGTTCAGGTGTTATTTCTATTTCTCGGTAGTTGGAACTGTTCGAAAAATTTGGAATTTCTACTCGAGTACCTATGTACTGCCGCGATTTACTGATATCATTGTTTTCGGATAATAATGTCACGACTCACGAGATCTGAGAAACTGATGTAACAGTTTCTCATTAAATTTGAATCGCTGATCAATAAAACGAATCGGATTTTACAGAGATGTGTATCAAATATTTTCAAACTCTATACAGCGATAAGAGTCTTATCAATTTTATCCTGGAAGCATCGACAAGGTGGGCCACGAATCTCGTTCGCTTACGAGATTTCCAATAATTGATTCTCGCCATAGATTCGATACTTCTAATTGGCAGTTTATACGCTGACTGAACGCCAAAGCAATAGAATTAACGAACTGATTGAGTATCGCTTTGATCAGGGCTCTAAAATTGGATCTGCGATAGACTTGATGCACAATAAAAAATAGATAAAATAAATGAAAATAAATCACGAAATAAAATGGTATTTTATTGAATAATTTTTTTCTTTTTCTCCAATAATGGTTTAGAGTTATTCAATTATTGTTAAATTAGTTTCTGGCTCAGATGGAAAAACTTGAGCAAGTATATAGGATCCTCGAAGCTATAGGTATGCGAGATGGGCTCGAATTTGCGTGGGATTCAAATGAGAACGCCAAAAAAAGAATTGAAAAAAAAGATTTATTCACCAACAAAATTTCGTTTCCCACCGAGTTGCACAACCCCGGATACAGATTCTCCCGCGAGATTAGAATTAAAAATGGGTTTCTTCGTCAAAGGTTACGAGCTTCGAAAACAAGCGTTCTAACGCTTTACAACTGGATTTGATAAAAGATTAACAAATCGTATATCGAATGTGTCGCAAGGAATTAATCATTTCCGGTCTGAATTATTCGGTCAGATTATAATGTGAAAAATTCGTTTCGCCGATATACAAAAATAACATGACTCTCAATATCTTTGAGGAATTATTTATTCGTTATCAACATCTATCTCCGACATAAAAGGAGTGATGAAAGATGGACCAGGAGTCGCAATCTGCATTTTGACAATTGATAATCCATGAATTTCATACTCGAATAAATTTCAAGGGGTCTTCTTTATAATTTGTGATACGTGAATCGCATTTTTGTATTTATATTTTATGTTTTTTTTTTATTATTTGACGAGTCACAAGAGTAATTAAACACCACGAGATAAACGCGTATTATAGTCATCCTCAAGTCTCGCATTAGACTCTTTCATTCCCACGTAAGATAGGGTTTAATCTTAAGATTGTGAGAGAATTAATCACTTATTGCGCAGTGCAGCGCAGGACGTCTCGTCGAAATCCATAGTCCATTACCACCGCGCTGGCAACCAATCTCCATATAAATTTCGCAGTCCACGCGAAAATTCGTCGATTGCTTATTATGCCTCAGGATCTCAAGAACGAGAATACTTTTCTTATCGCACTCATACATGCGAAGTTTTTGTTTGCAAACATTTTTTCATCAAGAAAAAAGGAATTTTTTTTTTTTTGCTGATCTTAAAAAATTGAATTTCGGCGAAATTCATTCGTAATTATCATTAAAACACGCAACTCTTCTCTCGGTTACAATATTTGCTTGAGGTTACCGAGTCAAGAGTTAAAAATCTCTCCGATGTATAGAAATTTGCAATACGTTTCTATATGTGTCGAACATCACGAAATACGGTTGAAAATGTCATAAGCTTCGAGACGATGTGCTTATCCTTAGATAAATGTTTTGTTTTTATTATTGTTTTTCCCTCATCATTATATTATGCATAATCGCAATATTCTTTCTCCTTTCTATATCCATGAGTGCGTATATAAGACGCAGTTACTATTTTTATTTCGGATACCTACGTATATAAAATTATACTATTCTACAGACAAATTGTATGTAAAAATACGGCGAACTAGACAAAAAATGATAAAAATAATAACGGAATATAAAAGGAGTCAGCTGATTTGAAAAATGAATCTGTTTTGCTTATCATCGTATTTATACACCGCGCCTGCCTCAAAATTGTGCAACTTATACTTGACCAAGTTTCTTGCGCGTCTAGTTATACAAACAAAAAAGTTATTTCGAGTGTAATCACTTACTTATCTCTACCATAAGTTGCTCAGACGTCAGAATCTCGCCCGATAATCGTAAGATCCAGAAGCTTTTCGAATAATAGTTTCAAACTACTGAGTCAGAAGACTCGAACTTTTCTAAGCCCTAGTTTGGTCGGGGGGGGAAGAAAATAAGATCTTTGTCATTATGAGCTAATTGTGACAGAAAACGGTTATCAACGCTAAAAATGAGCCGAATGAAATGCAAAATTTAGATATAAAAGTTGATCGTTACTGGCAAACCGATATATTATTCCAGGACGTTTCTAGGGCTCTTAGAAGAAATTTAGGAAATTCTACAGGATAGAGATAACGAAATAGGATTTCGATTAAGCGTTTTTCAATAAATCTTATCGTCTTAATTGTTCTTTTTCTCGGAAAACTACATTTTACAGCCCAACGAAGAAGAAATCGATTCTGATCGTTTGAATGTAGAAGACTTTTCCAGGACATTGCTCGAAATTTCAGGATAATTGGGGAAAAACTTTTTCTAGGATTTCCAGGACAATTCCAGGATTCAACCCTTCGAGTATATCTATTATACCTCCTGGCGAATCTTAAAGTACACATTGGGTCAAATAGACCCCAAGCGATTTTCGACTCTAAATATCTTCAAAACTATGCATTTTCTGGGAAAAAATGTTAAGACATTTTTTGTAGCAAGTTTATCCAACTTCAAAGCCGTACAGTTATATTTTCGAAAACAAAAGTCCTAGTTATCGAGAAATGCGCTTAAAGTTTAAACTGCGCGAAGCAATGCTCCATTTTAGAGAAAAATTTCAGGGTCAGAATGACGCCGTATGCACTTGAAAGGTTAAAGGATTTCCAGGGCTGGTAGACACCCTGGTATTATTAGAAAAAAATATCGTTATATATGTTCCAAATGTAATTAAACGAGGATCGAAGTTTAAAGACTAAAAAGAAAGACAGTTTTAAATAAAAATCAGACAAAAACAGGTTGCGTAGAGAAGTCGTCTGATAATTGTCATCAGTAAATCTGCTTTAAGGTATTGTTGGTAGAATTGAGGCCACTAGAAAATAAGAAAGATAGTGAATCAAACTCACTAATATATCTCTAATCACGTAAATATAAACGAAAGGTTCCAGAATATTCAAAAATTAAGAATCCCTTAGGCATTACGCCGATGCTCGACGTTTCTAGATGCTGTTGCAGTGGGGCGTTCGTCGTTTCTGTATCGATGACACAGCGAGCCTCGGGTTCATAGCCACACGATATTTACACGTTTTATGTAATTTTGGTTACGAGCTAAAGTCGCGATCTCACTGACACGTAGATATCTCGTGTATAGAAACACAGAACGCGAAAATGTAATGCGTCTAACGAACTTACTAACGAACTAATTAACTTACATATTCTTAGTGATTATACATAGGTATGTTTGCGGATGACGAAAGGTGTTATGAATCATGAAATATTGCGGTAGGTATAGCACTGCAGTATATGACGTCGTGAACGATTACATGTTTTTTGTCTTTTTGTTTTCAGTTTTTCTTTAAAATAGGCAATAATAATGACACATGGCTTTGGCCTAGGTTAGCTGCACGTGTCAAGGTGGACAACGAGTTTGTTATTAATGAGTGTGCTAAACCGAATTGGGAAATCATGCCACGGGAAGAATATTCCAATTCGATGGAAAAGCACGAGTGTATGTATGGTATCACTTTAACAAACTGCGAACAAATGTACGAGCTGGCAACAATTTGAACAGAACGAGATCGTGGAATAAAGTAACGAATTAAATCTACTTTTCACGTCTTTTTCTCCTTATCTTTGACGTTAGCAGACGAAAAATAGAATGCCGTACTGTTCTTTTTTTTCCAAGTTGAGTATATATTTCTGGGAATAGTGTAGAATGCCGTTAACGAGATTAATAAATGAGAAGATGGAAAAATTTAAGATTGATGGTTCAAAAAAAAAAAAAAATCAAATAATTTTTATCTCAGTATCAAAAAAATAGCAAAAACTAAAATTTTTCGATGCTGTAGCTACTCGGTGAAGGATAAATTGCGGGTATTCTTTACACAGATTGTCGCCAAGGCCGGATGGACCGAAGTTAAAAAGATTGTAAAAATCTTGTAGACGAAATGTCATGTAATAAATACTCGACAATTTTGAATTTGTGATTTAATATTTCTCCGAGGAATAAAAAAGAGGAGAATGTTCTGCAGAATTATTATCGGGGAAATATATTCGATTATATTTATGCGAGAAGAATAACCGTCGGTTATAACTAAAACAAGAAGAAAAATATGAGAATAGTAAAATTATATAAAATACATTTTTTTCCAATGACCCCTGCCAGCTACGCCGCAGTTCGAACAACCTGTTTTATATATATTCATTCCGACGACGATGATAGCCCGTTATTGCGTCAGAAATTCAACACTGCAACATGATTCGAAATAAAATTAAAAAGAGTTCGGTCGTGCAATTTGGATTTAAATTACGTAAGCCTCGCTGAAGTTTTGGTGTCGATAAATCGCGACCAATGATAGCTGTAAAATAATTGGCGAACAAGATATCCACAGATCAAAATTTAGTTGTAAAAACATTCATTATAATTTTCTGAAATATACTTTTACGTTCAAATCACGGATTATTTATCCTTTCCTATTTTTCTCAGGTATATATTTTTTGTAATGTACACGTAAAAGGCGTATTACACAACCGCGACGAATACGCCCGATTTGAAATCAGCAAAGTCATCAATGACTAATTTGAACCATTCGATCAGCACATTCAAAAACCATCTAATCAAAGTTTCTCGAATTTGATCGGTGACAGCAAGATCGAAATAGCCACTTAATTAACTAAACCTATATCAGTGAGCAATCAAAACACTGAAGAATACCCTGCAGCTCATAAGGTACCGTTTTCCAGCACGCTAATTGATTATTGATTATCGATTATCAATTGATCAATCGTTGATGTGTTAACGTTGTCCAGCGTTGCGCGCTTCGGCTCACCCCAAGCCAATATCTCTTTTCAAACCCCTCGTGAAATTTTAATTCTAATCATCTCTCGTAAGGCAATGAAGTTGAAGTTAGTTACGGATGTTATAGTCGCAGGATATTTCGATTCACGTATATCTACGAGTTTGTGGAGAATTTTTTTATTGCGTTTTATGATAATATGTTTTATTATGTATATCATAGAGTCGAAATGATTTATCGGAAATATAATTCCATTCAGTTTGATAACCAGGAATGTTGTTCGTCGGTTTTCTACCTGGGTGAACAGCCTTTTATTATTTATTACAAATTTATTCCTCATTCATGTATTAGAAGCTTAATTTCTAATTCTATGAATGAATAGCATAGTCGAGAATTAATCTGCAGCTAAATTTTATTACGCAAACTTTTAGTAACTGGAGATTTCAGCTGAATTCATCGTATCGCATTACCCATGTATGACCGGATGCATAAATTTCGTTAAATTTCAAGTATGTATGGGTTATTAAAAAAGCGTATGACAAACCTTCATGAGATACAGATGTTTGAAAGTAACGCGAATACAACTTCTAAAAATAAGTCTTCCTTTGTTTAAACTTATTTTCAGAGTATGGGTATGATCTTTCGGAGTTTATACCTTTTTCTTTTGCAATATACAATTACACGTAGGTGAATATGCGGTGTCTACTATCCGATGAATCTCTTATATTAGAAAACTGGAATTTTTGAAACTTTTCGCTTGAAATATTACTGAAAAAAGATCACCTCCTCTAAAAGACGCATACAATTTCCGATTCCATCGGGGAATAGTAAAGTTGTAGTACATACCTATTACAAATCGGAATATCTCTCTGCCATAGCCCAGAGGTGAATGTCTAGATCACGTTTTGCATCGACTAGCTGTTTGGTAAACAAGTTGCGATTAACGCTTAGAAACTTTAGTGCGTTCGTTGACCCTCGTCGCGCGAAAACACATTCCTAACCCAAATCAAGTTGTGTATAGGTATCTACATGCATGCAGTCCTCGACTAGTGCCTAAAGGCTAGTTGAAATCAGCCGCGATTGCGGTTTGGAGAAACTTGCTCACACCCATCCGCCCAATCGCAGTTGAATAAATAGGAAAAGGCAATATATACTAGCGCTTATATAGTTTAATGATTTCTTAAATTGCCATTGGAAGACCGAAAAAGAAAAATGAAATTCAAATTAATGAATAAAATAACGAATTACATTTTTTTTTCTCATTTGAATGAGATAAAATATGATTAAAATAATGAATCATAATATCCCGCATATACTTTGAGTTATGGATTATATTTCGATTGAACTTTTGACTTCATTTATTATTCTAGAACGCAATACCTATACTGCGTTGATTTACATATGCTATAACAATCAGTTTTCCTCTTCTTCTTTTTTTGTTCTCTTGAGAAGAAAACTTTTGCGGAATGATCCGGACTTGGGATTGCGCCAAGTCTAATTCATACATCACATTTATCAGACGAGTAGTCGTTTTTAGAAATTGAAGAACTTGAAAAGTGGTTAATGACGTTTTTTATGACGCTGATTAATAATTCTTATACCTATTCGAGGGGCCCAGGTCTGAGTTTACGGTCGGGAATATGTACGGCTTAATCACTAAAGAATCCTCGGTTTACGAAGCTTTTTTTGCGCAGCAATTTTTTGACGAAGGTGTCGTGCATAATTTTTATGGGAAAAAACTACTGAAATATCGATCAGCAGGAAAAGCTCTGATTACATTTATTCAAGAAATTAAAACTACCCAGTTTGAATGAAAATGAAAAAGAAATTTTACCTGGAGACGAAGATGCTGAAGTTCCACTTCCGCTCTCAACCATTTCTGGTTCTTCGTCGTTTCCCTCACCTGACGACAACGATACATCTTCCTCCTGCAAATCGACAAATGAAACAAACAAATATGAAACTAAATTTGAGAAAACTGAAAAATATTAAGAAATCAATAAATAATCAACAGGAAAATTTGCGTCGAGACAAGTCAGTCCGAAGTCACGTGTCTTCATTGTCACGTACAGAGGCACAGTTCTACCTTTTCTGTCTGACAGGTAATGGAAATATTGACACTCTCGAGAATTCTGATCGTTATCATAACGTTGCTAAGTATTTAGTTACATTTAATGTAAACAATAACCGTCTCAGAGGCGATGATGGTCCTTATACAGAATGTACCTGTACAGTAGATAGAGATGTATGTGGCTTGTGATTAAAAAACCTCGCGGGGGCTTACCTTCACATAATCGTATAATCACGGGATAATTTTTAATCGCTCGATCTGTTAGGACTCAAGATTGTTCACGGAAGACTGTGATTAAGACTTATTGATAACACTTTTGCCCATAGGTATATGTACGGTACACAAAAGCAGGGATGTGTATATATGCGATTATTTATTGTTGGCATACGTATAATTTAATTCAAAGATAAAAAACAGCTGAGGATAATACCAACAAATGATTACGCACGTTCAAGGTTACGATGTTGTTCAATTTCGCTAAACTTTTGCCAATAAATTATTGATTGATCGTTGACACTGTACAGTAACGAGTTGTCGATCAGCGATTATATATTTATCTAATAATAATACCTCGATTCATTCGTTATCCAACCCGCCAAGATATATCCAACAACAATATTGTGATATTTTATAATTAGATATTCTGGATGCGAAAACGCTGTTTAAAATTACATCTTCACATGTCGAGAGGGTATACGCACCGAGGGAATAATTTTTGTTCAAATTTCTAGTACGCTGTGAAAAAATGTCTTTCACAGCTGATTACCAGTACTTTGATACATGATTCAAAATTATTTGAAATTCTATTGACTTCGTAGTGCATAGATTGGATTGCACCAAGGAAAAAGTGCTTGTCGTAGGGTGGAGGTCGTATCATTCATCAATTTTTTGAAATTACTTATCGTATCGTATCGCATCGCATATGAATAGCATTTGCATGTTTAATCAATCAGACAAAAAACTAGGCGGATTCAAAACCTTTAGCCGGGTGACAGCACGAAATTTTCATCAAAAAATGGCGAAGAGAAAAAAAGAAGTATCCGGAAATACTGCGCTGTAACATAATGTTTATTTATTCTCCTAGCTGTTATAATTATTATTAATCCTAGGTTTTCTTTCATTCTTCCATAGATCCAGGGTCGTCTTCTTGTACTTTATTTTTATTTTCATTGTATTCGCGATAGATATGAATGAATTATGTGATTCGTCGATTGGCACCTTTCCCCTCGTACTTTGATGCGATATTGACACTGAAGTAGATACATATAAGAAAAATGGATCTGAAAAATAAGCGATCAGGTATATTGACTTCGAAACTTCGCCATATTGGCAGAGATTTGATGTTGTATCATCTGTTTAAGTATCCAATACATTCCTGATGTTATCTATAATAGCCAGTCTGCTTATCTCATGGTTGAAAAATGTCTAACTCAACACAACGTTTTAATAACACATCATACAAAATGTCTAACATAATACCTACCATATTGTGGTAGGTTTTTACATTGCGTCACGTACCTATATACATACATACATACATACAACTGTATATAGGTATAATGGTCATAGTATATTGCGTTCTAGCAAAATTAAGTCTCTCTAATGTTTATCTAATTTATTTTGTTCAATTTATTTTTCCGCCAGTATAATCTAACGCGCAGTATATACATACATTAATACATACATATAAACGAACGTGAGATGCAAAACGGAAGGTTGTTTTATTAAAATTAAAACGCCAGTCGTTCGAGTCTATCGTTAACAAACAATCCTTTATCGTCGCTAATTTATACATTCTACTTGTCAATAACGCGTCAACAATTATTCGATTATCTTTTATGCGCAAAAATTCCTCAAATTTTCTTCTAACCGTCACCAGAAAAATTCTCTATTATATCTAAAAATATGTATAATATATAGATTCCAATGGCGTAAGATTTTTGAATTTCCCGCTCAATTTTAAAGAACAGACGCAGCAGCCCGTGCGACTCTCAAGACCCGCGGGAAATTCGAATTTCAGCACGTGCGATCTATACGTTGGCAATGATTAATTACAAACTGAATGAAGTGCAATCCCACGAACCAACGACACAATATCGGTCAGTCAGTTAGCGGGCTATTTGTGGTCAACCGTCTGTAGGTATGGATTGTTATCGTTGTTAATTGTGTAACGGTTTACCTTGTCTGGTGTACGTATGATCTGCGGTTAGTCGGCAGCGTGTATAATACAAGAGTGTCAAATTTCCGGTGTATAGAATATGAAGATGCGAGAAAAAAAAGAAGAAACGAAAAAAAAAAAAAGTATAAAGTGTATATTGATCGATGATTATACGACCGCATCGGATATCTTATACAGCGATGAATAAATATTATTCAAATATTTTATTAAGCGATAAAATTCTGTGAAAAAATAAAAATAAGATTGAAATTTAGGCACCGCGAAATATGTAATATATTTAATGTCGCGCGACCGATGGCCTTGAAATTCGTTTCATCGCCGGAAAGTATAAGCAGCCTAGCTGACAATACGATTTAAATAAGGTTGGCCTTGGCCACCGCATATATCTGCGCACATCAGTGAACCGTATCGCTGACTCTGAGATAGAATGAGATATAGATCCGTTGTACACAGATTTGTACTTTCAAAGTAGGTATGTACCTGGAGCTTTTTTATTCTCCATCTTTTGCGTTAAAGGTACATATGTGTCGTGTTCATACATGAGAACACGTATGTAGTATACATAGCGGCGAATACAGGACTCGCGTTTACAAAAGTATTTCTTGTCCTGAACGCGTATGTGTATGGGTAAATATAAATAGTTAAGATAGACATGAAACGTTGGTACATAGGTTCCCTGGTCAGATTCAAATCGGAATGTAAAATTTGAGTCAACCGCGCGCCCGGCACGTGGATAAAAATTTGAAGGTCGATCGTATATTATGGCTGCACACCACCGGCGAATCGAAACGTATATGTTATAGGTATAGTAGTAGATATTATCGGAAGTTAGGATCTATGCTATAAACCTGCGCGGCTGGGAACGTTGAACCATATTTATATTCGTTGTAGAATACAGGATTTTCTTCTACACCAAGAAACGCGTCTACGTAGAGAGACCGAGGTGAAGTGAAATTTTTTTTTTTTTATATCAATTTTCAGCTGAAGTGCCTACTTTGTTTTTCGAAGTTTTTGCGAAGTAGAATTATAAATATCGAATAGCGAAACGAAGACGTGCGTTTTTGTTTTCGCTTAGAAAGCGTTAATATTTATTTATTATATTCATTTCATGATTCTTTTTCTCTCTTTTTACACGCAACAATAATTTACACATACGATAATACTTATACTCAACACTCATACATCGTTCGAATAGCTTCGTCGTGGACGCGCGATGTATTGTGGCCAATCAGATAGCTTCAAATTATCACCGCGTCTCACGCAGCTGTGACTGACGTACTATACTGGATATATTAACCCGAGAATCAATTTGCGGGTCAATAGCCAATCAGCCAGTAAAACTTAACCACGTGACTCAGATGTTTAACAATATTCACACCTGGTTGAAAAAAAATCGTTTGTCTGTTATTTATCTATCGGTTTACGTAATTTATCATTCGAAAAACCGGTCATTTGGTGGCAAGACGCTAATCTCACTGACGAAACCAAAAATTATGAAAAAACTCTAAAACGAGATAAAAAAGAATAAACTACATAGATGTCAAACTTTCAGATGAGATCGGGGCAAACTAGGCACATTACGGAAATTACACAAGTAAAGAGAAACTCTGTGAGCTTTTAATTATTGTTTTTTTTTTTTTTTTTCACCCGAAAGAAATAAAAACGAGAGAAATGGTTTTAAAAACATTCTTTCACATTGAATTTCCTCTATTGTTCATTTTTGTTACCGCCATTCGCCGTAATGTAGTAAATGTGTGTATTCAAGCCCGTATAGCGTGATTAATTAATAATCACAAAAGCATCTATGTTTTTTCTTTCTATTTGCTCAACATTGTTATCACGTAACCGCGACTGCAGCAGGATGAACGCACTGCAGGATTATAAGAAATATAGTCTATTATTGTCGACGTGGTCGCAACGTAAGCTTATGCGATCTTATACGTTGATATATTTCTTCATTTATTTAATTATACAGGTACATATATTTTCGTTACAAAACTTAGCCTTCTTTCAGTATCGAACTATTTTTTATGCAGCAATATATCAAGTGCAGCAGCCTGTGATGATGCTTTTAGCAAGTTGAATAGATACATCTACCCACAGCGTATAAAACTACGTGCGAAGATGTTTTGTTTTTACTCATATTTACATATTTAGGTATACATATGTGTGCCTGTATCCGAGGCGTAATTCTTTCTTCTTATTATACTTGGTGCGGTGAATGCTGTAACAGGCAACAGGCAATAGCGACGTGTTGAGAACGCCGCAAGCCGTACCTACCTACCTACCTACCTACCTAAGGTTTTTGACCTAACCGAGACCGGGATGCCGACCCAGTAGCAATACTCAATGCTGAGTCGAGTATAAAGCGTTAAAACGCGCTCTGCGTTTTTAAGAGAGATTGCAAAATAAGGATCAACTGTCAACCAATCTAAACCAACGTCATTTATTACGGAGATAGCTGAATCAGGGTTAGGCTCGGACGGTAGGTATATAGAACGAGTCAAAAAGAGCCAATGAACTTTACTGACCCAGGTGCATCGGCCGTTGACGTTTACCTCTACGTTTACGTTTATGCTCGAATTATGTAAAATACTATGAGAAAAAAAAGACTCAAAACTGCTGGAAAAAATGAACTTTTATATGAAAATAGACTATATGCAGAGAGACTGATATAATAATTCACGAATGTGTAATATTTATGGATGAGTAAGTACGTATACATAATATTATAACGTTTTGGCTAATAATCGTTTATTGAACGCAAGCAAAGCAACTCACACGTTTTATAATCTCATAGGTATAATGCCAATGATGCGTACATGTATACATGCGGATATGTAAAAACTATACGTATACATGTACCTAGGTATGGGTGTATACAAAGTGCGGCGTAAAGTCACGCGCTTTAAATCATCTATAGGAAATTTCCGCGAGTGTGATATACTTCAAAACTGATAAATACGTCCAGGTGATAAAGATGTACTACATATTAGTCCCTGAGCTATAATACTACAGTGGAGTAGGCGAATTTTTTCAATAATTAAATTGAAAAACGTATTTTCGTCCAATTTTTGACCAAATCTACTTACACCACTTTATTTTTCAGTAAAGGATAAGAATTTTGAAATCATTTCAAGATTTGACACATTTGAAAAATAAAAAAAAAGAATGTAGATCCGGATGCAATGACTAAATATTACGTTGTACTCTCACAATCGTAGAAAAACCCAACGTAGATACAGCGAGTAATAGTTTGTTTCTAGTCTTGTTCGTTAAACAGTCGAAAATGGGTCGGTAATTGGTTAATTTCATAGATAAAATATACATAATATGTATACACAAAAACCGATGACTAATCGCGGTACTTTTACTTCTCGTTTTTCGACTGTCAAAAGGTTACTTGGTGGGCAACGATTCGAATCGAGGCCCAAACTACTGCGTCGTTACTGCAGCACGAGATCGCGAGAATCATAAACCCACACATACACTGTATCGCGGTTATACTATATACGACTATTACCAAATTGTTGAATGTGATGCGATCACTATTATTATGAATATTTTATACATTTGGTTTGTCACGTGGCGTGAGAGTAAACAGGATAATTAAAATTACCATTTTTTTTTTCAAATTTTGTACTTATAATATTATGTGCTTTGAGTATATACCATATTATATCTACGCGTGACTAGATACCGCGTGGCACGATTTGGGTTTTTTCCATAAGACGAACTGAAAGAAACAACGCAGATTAAACCGTCTGTAACCAAAATGGTCGACTGGGTGGGATAGAATCGGTATCTCTTGGATAGGCAATACATCGCACCGTGACGCCGTCGTAAGAAAACCTTGACTTTATTCATAAACTGACTCCGAACAGCTTCCATCTCGTATACTTATATCGGAACGGATCGGAGCTCCTTTCTCTTTCGTTGCATCTCTATTTTGCGAACTTTTTTGTAGCTATAGTACCTATACCTGTTTCAACAACCAATCGAACACAGCTCTTCGGGTAATGGTGTGAAATTAGTCCGTGTATATCGATCAGTCCAAAGGCCAAAGATTGGTGCTTTTTTCTATCATTTTCACTAGCTCATTCCTTCTCATTTATATTAATGTATAACCTGAATCGCGAATTCGTAGCGAAGAAAAAAAATCGGTATATGTTTTTCAAAAGCCCTCGTACAACCATTCATAGACGTCGTATGAGAATTGATACGTAAACAAGGATCTAAGACAATCTTCCGTCATATTTTCATTTCCGGTTGCCACTCAAATCTCTTTGAAATTATCTTCAACGTCAAGCGAAATATTGTTACGTTTATTGTTTTATGATTCTTGACTTATTTCATGACCTAGTTCCAGATGGAGTTTCTTGATCTGTTGCAGGTGCAAAATTCTGGGCTGCGGGGTTAATTACGAGAGTTTTAACTTTTTAATCGCAACTTCTGGCATTGAACTTTGCTCATCATTTTCCAATTAAATGGGGGCCTAAAATTAGTTAGCTACTTGCTAAGTTTTTCCGTAATTATTGAATTACAAAATAACCAACGATCCATCTAACATTGTCTAGTAAATACAATATTTTGTTCCTGCAATTATCCCGGGGTAACCTTGTCTCTCTCGATTTACCTACAACCGCAAGTTGTTTTATGAATTATCATAGCCGCAGCTTTTATCGGGTAAACATTTTCTCATTTATATGTGAGACAGGCATACCTCATCGTTACTTTTAATTCAAGGTATCGACATTCATAATTTCCACCGTCAACAAATGCTAATTAATGTAGGAAAACACAGTTCACAATGTGCGAGGGGCTTCAGAGTCCTTGTGTATGGCACTCGGGCTATGTCTCAGTTTTCTTACAATTTACGTTCGAATCGCAAACAAGCATCAATGTATACCTAATCTTCGACAAATTGTACATAAATAAAGTATATAAACAGCGGTGGAACATAAAATACCTTTGAAAATAACTCTGGGGAATAAAATTGATATGGATTTTTACGTAGTTCAAATTTGTTTGACTATCATATTACCCCTTATCCTATATCATATCGCGTGGGCGTTTAATGTTTTTTTTTTTTTTTTTGCCATACTACACGAGTGTTTGTCTACTCGCTACACATATACGCTTACAGTTCTTTTTCATCTCCGTCGATGTTTGCACGCAAAATTCGCTAAAATATTAGACCCGGTATAGATTCGCCACGAGGTATTCGCACGCGATCGAGAATTCCAATTTATCCTTTGGAGCAGGCGCGATAAGGTACAGTAATCAAACTCATATACCGCGATGATGTATATATAGGTCAAATTGTCTTTTCAATCTGTACGGCGAAACAGTTTTTCGCAAAGAATAAGCGAACTTCTTTTTACTATAAAATTATAACGAAATGGTCGATTATCTGCAGAGTAATTTTATTTTCAATTTTTTCTTTTTCTACAGACAATTTCGAGTTACGAAGATAACTACTACGAGAATTGGTTCGGTTTCTATTTATTTTTAACCATTGTTCTGTGTTGTTTTTTGTGTTTTTTTTTCCTTTCTTTCTTTTAGTTTTTGGGTCACTCTGTACCGACACGCGCTCCTAAGTATAATACGTGCGACTTTTATCTCCCACACTGGTGGCCCGACCTCAGATAAAAATAATTTCGTTTTTTTTTATTTACGTTTCGTTCTGGGCCACGTGTTTTACTTTCGACGCACTACGTCGCGTGATTATCTAATTACACAAAAAAAAAAAAGAAGAATGAAAGAGAGGCTGATATAAGCGCTTTCAAGGCCGCCCATATTTATCTGCGAATGTGCACGAAATAATACACATACATCTACACTTATCTCGTATTACAGGGCTGAAGAGCTACAATTGAAATTTATCAAAAACAATTTCTCACATTTTCTCGTTTTGTTTTATTTTACTTTGAAAACGTCTTTTTTTAGGTAACTACATCGTTTAAAAAAATTTGCACAACATTTAACGCCCTTCTATATTTTTCGACATATAATATGTCTTTTTCGATCAATCATTCGGCACGAAATTTAATATCAAAGCTTTGCGCGGACGCAATAAGCGAGCTCCCTTTCATAACCCAGGGTATTCACGTATACCCATAGAAATGTTTTTTCGATCTATGTATTCTTTTTTTTTTTATGCAACTATACGTGGATGGGGCATATTGCCTGCCAATCCGATCAAATTCTGTCATATGTTGTTTCTAGTTGGCATGGAATAGCCCTGCACTATATAATCTATACATTTATTGAATAAACGTCTATAACAGCTCGTATATAATATTAACCAGCGAAAGTGAAGATGCTAGGAATCTGTGGCGCAGAATTCTCTTCACCGAGGATTTGGCAAAACTACGACTTTCCTACGAAAGTCACCTAAAATTAGAATCACATAACGGATTCTGACAAAGTTTAACTAAGTTATAAAATAGGAATATAAATATATATTTGAGTACATATGTATGCAATTACACGAGAGCAAGTTGCGCAAACTTGCACGAATTCATACTGTATAAATGTTTACGCGTTTAAAGGGGATGAAACATTAATTTAAAGGGGATTTCGCGTTACACAGACGACGGTGTTAATGAATAACATAATACGAGTGTAATTATGTAACTTAATTTTGAATAATTGTGAATATATGCAGTTATGCAAATCCGAAGTAATAAAGGTAAGAGCTATTTTTTCCGCTGTGAGTATAAGTGGAGAATCAGAAGAAGAAGGTAAGAAGACGTAATATGAAAAATTTATTTCAGCAGCCACGTGCGACAAGAGTCTTGACAAAGTCAAGGATTCCGAAGACCACGTGCTGCGGAATCGCTTATTGCGTGAAAGATGTATAATATAAGAGTTTAAAAAGAGAGAGAAAAAAAGAAGAAAAAAAAAAACTAAATCCGAAAATATCTCCGAGTCGTTTTTACACGTTATCTCATATTATAATGATGCGGGCAGTATACTCCGTCGTAGGATATAGTATATGCGAAGCTGTATGTAACTTGGACGAATACGATGATAAATTACGTAGGTAGCTATCCGTGTAGGTACATAGGTCTATGCCTACATATATATAAGTAAAGCAGTAAATATTTAACACAAAACGAACATAGGTATATGCATATCTGCGCGTTTGTTATACTAGATTTCAAGGCGAAGGTTACATGTATATACCAGCCGGTGGAATAACAAGACTGTTACGCTCTTTAGGCTTGTTTTTTTCTTCCTTTTTTTCGGTTTAATGTTTTTTGTTTTATGTTTCCTAGTCCATTCATTATTATCTAATCTCTCGTGTATACACGGCGAATCGGAATTTTTCCTACGACTTGAATGAGCGTTTTATGTGTCCGAAAACGCAAAGAGAAGACAACGTTGCTTCATTTTCGTTCCCATCATTTCGTTCGGAAAAGATAATAAAAAGTCGAGGGGAGTTAAGATACCGCGGAAGTGAGCGGAATTTTATGGTCTTTGAAATAAAGTTTGTACAAACCGCAAGTGTATGGCATATGGAATCAAGGTAAATGCATAAGAAATTTACATATGAGGTACTCTGCATCTTTGAAGTCTGAGTCAAAAATTACGACAGTTAGTCTAATCTCGTTACTTTAGTTTCAGGAATTACTATGAACCAGCTCGCTCCGTTTAGCAAGATGATACATAAGGAGATGAGTTTATCGTGAAACATGTCAGTCCTCCCTGGAAATGGTAGAAATCTTTTGGTCGCGACTTATTTTTACATTCCTGGTATCCCGCAGGTGTGTGAAGATGCTCTCAATTACTTCTCAGAAGTCAGATTTTAACGAAGATAATGTGAAAAAAAAAACTTCACGTATATCAGCAACGATCTATTAATAAATCGTTGCTTGAACAATCACACCAACGATATCGATAATTTTATAATTTCATACAAATTTTGAACATCGATTTAATTATGGAAATATTTTTTTTTATATTATATTTATATATTTTTTATATTTTTTATATTTTATATTTGATTATACTGCAATCAACGATCGCTGCATGAGATATACGATTAACAAACTCTTACATATTCGAATTACACGTGGGTACAATAAAGTATCAGCGAAAGTTGGATCCCAAAAACGTCTGGCAAATTTATGTACGAAAAAATTTAAGAGAACAAAAAAAGAAATTGTAAGATCTAGTTTTCGGAGTCTAGACTGTAGAACGCGTGTACGTAGAAAACCTACGCGGTTTGCCAAAAAGAAAAAACCAAAGATTCATGGTTAAATATAAATTTTCCAAAGACGTAGAGAATATTAAAAGAAAATTATTAATATACGTAGGACGACATATGTATAGCGAAACAAGCGCTCTCATATTTTTTTGCAAAACGATAAGAATTTGATACCGGTAATGAATAATTCAAATAAAATTGGTCCAATCTATGTGTTTCCTTTTTCTTTTAATTATCTACGTTGGTGGATTTGACGAACTATGCAGAATTACATAATACGCAATTTCAGAATCTCGGCATGATAATCCGTCACTTATTATCAATTGGCTGATAAAGAATACCGTGCGGTGATTCACAAATTACGAGATACGAAATGTGCCGAGATTCATGTATGACTAATTAACACGTGCACACCGCGAAGTAATTCTAAATGGTAATAAAATTCTTAGCGACTTAACAGCCGACTTTGTACCTACATATATAATATTCTGTTTCTACAATTTTTGTTTTTTCTCTCCTTTTTCTTTCTTCATCCAACTGCATAACATAAGTAATGATGTAGCGTACATTAATTATCATTTAAATTTTCCTGACAATGTAAGTATATCTTTGCTATTTTCCACCTTCCTACTTACCATTCGCTCCGATTATAACAGCTCGATAAAATTCATTCCATGCAATATTTGTTGAATTTAAATTCTTTTCTATTCATTAAAAATTAGACATAACATGACATACATGTTTATTCATAAACGCGATATAATACGCGAAGTATTTAACAACTGTAAAAAAAAAATCATTCATCATATTTAATTAATTATAAACCATATGAAAATTTTAAATATGTAACTCGAATAAAATTAAAACAATCGGAGTACTTAATCTATTAATTTATGAGCTAAAATTTCAACGAAGTTTTTACTCTCCTTATTATATTTTCTTCTTCTTCCTGTCTTCCTATCTTTTATATATACTACAAAAGATTAGGAGCGGAGTTACGATCCTCCGAGATTATGCTATTAAAGGATGTTACGATGATAAAGAAAGATTTATAGCCTTGATATTGCAGCAGGTATACATATACATCCTAATACGCTCGCAAAATATTCCATTTGTTAATTATACAACCGTATAATATTGTACGATACATTAAGCAAGTATAAATATCTCGGGTAATTATTTTTTAGCTGTACCAACTAAGCTACCGGATTGTTTTATACTATATAACGATGAATTATTGACTCCCGGAGCACTTCCTCACACTCGATCCAATCCAATCAGATTTAACCTGATTTTACATGCCGTTTGAAATAGCTGCTTATCGATTTCCCACGCGAAGAAAGACCGCGGCACAATTTTTACAAAATCTAAACGAATCTTGGTTAACAAGCTATCGATTATAAATAGCCAACGAACAAAATAAATCCGTTAATGCGTTTATTGATGAAATGGTAAGAAGAAAAAAAACAAATCTTGGAAAATCAATTGCTCTACTCATCGTTGCTCGATCGCAGTGATTATGCTCGATTTAAATTACAAATCGAATTGTTTGATAGTTGAATGAATTACTATATATTTCATATATAGGATATGAAGTGGAATGAGGTGAAGGAGGATTAAATGGAATAAAAGTTTGAAAATATGAAAAATAAATGAAAATATTCGCAATGCAAAACTATGGCGGAGTGGGACAGGCACAGATACCTGTATAGGATGTATTTAAATGGTTTCAGAACAGCAAAGGTCACAGTTCGCATGAATGAACCGTTGGGCACCACCTCGGCTCAGAGAATATATCGATTTTTCTTCTCGGCCGAATCCCACACCAAAGTTTATAGACGGCCGCGTTTCACGTACACACAGATCCGATTACGAAATATATGCGTGAATGTATATAGGTGTATGTAGAACGCAAACTTCTGCGCATGTCTCAAATTCACATACATATACTGACATAGAAACTTATTTTCGGTGTACCCCCTCCCCCCGCATGCTCCAAAATGATTCATAATAAGCGTACCTATTCGTACGTTTATTATCCGAAGCTGGGATGCTGTAGTTAATAAATTCATCTTCGAAGTTTCCTCTCCGAATTTTTACGGATTTAATTATTAGCTATATTTTTGAAACGTTACGTAGATACAATGGAACTGTTTTATGCTTGGAGATCAAGTCAAGATCCAATTTAATTTCAACCGACTACGATTTGCAATTCTAATAAGTCATGGACCGTTTTTATTGTAGAGATTCTCAGCGATTCCACGATGGAATCAATTTTTATCTCTTTCTAATAAATAACAGCTTTTTCTTCTCCGTTTCACTTCCATTACACCGTGGCGTGCCTTGCAGTCTGTGTACACAGGATAGCTGCAAACTAAGTGCTTTGAATTCAGGGGATGATTGGGGAGCTCTAGCTTCATACCCTGCTATTCGACTTAGTGGTCTTCGTTGTGGCTCCTCTGAGATACCGATAATTTAAAAGGTCGTTTTGACGCCTGCATTCAGACAGCCAACTACACAAAGGCGAACAATGGGCCGTCTGATTTTAGGCGCTGAAGGAGTCAACGCTTTGCCAGTTCAAGAATCATAAAAATCATTCACGGGCTTTCTTCGTCCGTGAATGTCGTAGTCCAGTGATTCTTGAACTGGAAAAGTGTTGTGACTCAGTTCAGCGATGGTAAACGCCTAAACTAGACAGCCTAGTACTCGCCTCTGTGCAGTTGACTGCCTAAATGCAGGCGCTAACGCTTGTTAAATGACTTGTTACAGACGTTGCAACGGAGATCACTATTCCGTACGGCAGAGTTACAAGCTAGACCCCCTTCCCAATCATCCCCCAGAACTAAAGCACTTAGTTCCAGGCCACCTTGTATAATATATAAAGTAATGAATTACTGCGGAATAAATATATAGGATATAGAATGACGTGGCGTTAATCGACGTTTAAAAGTGAGTAACAAACTTCGCTGTAGATATACCTTAGAATCCAATTCTTGAATCTGGTTATAGATATTGTATACCCAGTATAACTATAACTTGGCGAATGGTCCGATGTGACCAAACTAGGCTTCCGTGACAGCAGGTTGTAGTTCCGAAGCCCCTGATCGGCTTCGGAATTACGTAATGTCTCGACCTTCAACCTAGTTCGCAGGTTACGTTATGTCTGCACCAAACTGCGGGTGGACGTTCCCAGGGTTCACCACGGGCGGAACGGGAGCAAAGGGAGAAAACCAAAATTAGGGAAAGAGAAAAGGACGCGAAACATCGCAATTTTCATTGACGGTATAGGATAGAACTGGCTAATCTGTAGATTTCTTTCCTCCGTTCAGTTGCTGATGTGCTAATTGATGTTGAATTGAAGACTGTGTGTCTTCGAACAGTTTATGATGATGCTTGGTCATTTTATTTGGAAATAACAGTTCTTGGGTCCATATTAGTGTGATACTGCATCCCGAGCGTCGATCCTGTTGTTTCAATGATTCTATGACGTTTATTTGCCTATGTTTATCTCGAGGACAATAATGACGTGTTTTGAGATATAAGTGGGTATAGGTTGTTTTAAAGTCGAGTGCAACAACTGCAGTAAGAACCAATTGCAAGGTGTGCAGTGACGCGTTTGTAGAGGAATAAACGCGCATATAGGAGACCGTGAATAGCTAGAGCTGTATTTATGCTACTGCTTGCTGCAGCGATACACTCTCCAGAAAACAGAAAATCTCGAGTTAGTATAGATTTCTCTCAACTGTTGGCAGAACTCCCATTCGATGTCGTTATAAATACACGTGGTCAACCGGCTAGAACTTTACGTTGAATCTGGACAACAAACTTTCGGCGGAAGTCGTTGCCCAATATTCGAAACTATACCTACCCGCCCATAAACGACCCTTGATTCGGTTTTTTCAAATTATATCAATCGAACGGCCGACAAATTCTGTTTCCTCTGAGTTCTACTCTTTTTTACTACTATGGCTATAAAATGATACTAAAACATGTTCGTTTTATACCCTCGAGGAAATCTTCTTATCTCCTATACCTTTTTGTTAGAATAAAGAATCAGAATTCGTTTGGACATTATACTTTCATCGACTCTATTTTGTGTGCTTTTATAAATAAATCAAAAGGATTTTCAGACCATTTTCTTCTTCTTATTATTATGTGTATTATACTCGTCGACTCGAGCTTGACAATATAAGAACCTTCAACAAAGGAGGAAACAGATGTTTGAGTCTTACCCTTTTGTTTTCGCAAAATCATGCCACGGAAAGAATATTTTGAAGAACGAATTTTCCTCCTTCGTTCATCCAAACCAAAACGATACCCCGAAGGAAAATTCGTTCCGATAAACAGTGGCGTGATTCTCCGATTCGATGGGAAAGCGCAAGTACGGCATTACCTTAAGTCTGGAACATCTATACGCGATGTGTTATCCGCTTAGAAACAGAGAACGTGTCCCTGATTGTCGGTTTATTATTATGCTTTGCATCTGTGGAGGAGGTATAGGTATTATAGATTGTTTTGTCCGTGGGGCTATACATATATTGAAGGTTTCACTCGATTTGATCATACGGTATAGATACAAGTATGCGAAGAAGAAGCGCGTTGTTTCTAAGAACTATAATACGTCGCATAGTCAACCGGAAGAACCACATCTCGCGCTCTTTATATAAGTATAGCTGGTAAATCGTGAACTAGTGAAACCGAGCAAGAAGCTAACCTTGACCTAGAAATTCGCTCCGTAATTTAATGGCAGTATTATCACGTACATGAATATTGTTATTTAACCGTAGAAAATTGTGATGTGGAAAACGACTGCAACTGATCAAATAATCTTATGTAAATGCCAATAATTCTCGTATATATAAGGTCTTATTGCCTTGTTGTCTTGTTCTTTGCTGCAACAGTTTTTTGGAAAAATGAAAAATTATTAAATTTGAAGACAAAATTCTTTTCAAACACTCGCATAGATCACGAGATATTGAAATATGTCCTGATAATTCTGCAACTGTGTTACGGGCCCAATATTTTATTAATTTACTACTTATGTATCAATGGCGGGTTGATTAATCGAATGAAAAAGTTGAATGGAACCGCAAAAAGCT
Source organism: Tenthredo distinguenda (assembly GCA_947538915.1). Lineage (NCBI taxonomy): Eukaryota > Metazoa > Arthropoda > Insecta > Hymenoptera > Tenthredinidae > Tenthredo > Tenthredo distinguenda. The sequence goes on from OX384531.1 coordinate 8,020,425, forward strand.
GAGATCGCGAGTGTATATGAATAGATATTATAGATTCTGACCAGATTTAGATATATATTTATACGCAGAAGCGAATGACAACGCGATTGATGAGGAGCAAAGCCCGCGAAGAAGACGCGAGTCCATTGATCCGCGTCCTTTGAAGTCAGTAGCGATGGTATTCTAAGACGGTGTTAGAATGTCTCTGTCACGTAGGTATATACGTATAGATATATAGACATACACGTTATATTATAGTATACATGAAGGCGGTGGTGTGAGCTATTGAAATATTCAAAGAAAAATTTCATTTGAAATTTAAAATCTTTTGGCTTCGTACGGAGATACCACCCGATAATAGTTCTTCGTGTATCCTGGCACGAGATCGCGATTCGCGGATTATAATAATTCGGTTCAACTGCCTTTGCTAAAGGCCAAGAACCCCGCAGCCGCAGCCTTCCACTGTTGTAAACGTCCTACGATACGCGACATCCGAAGTAGCTGATATCACCGCACTGCGGTAGATATACATCATTCGGCCATAACATATCGTAACAGAAAATAACGATAAATCGAATTCCAGGGAATAATTAGGGAGTTATGGCTTGACAAAATGCCGTTTGAATTAGTGGTCTTCGTTGTGGCGTCTGTGAGATACAGGTAATTTTTTAAAAAGTCACCCTGGCGCCTGTATTTAGGCAGCCAACTACACAGAGGTGAACGGTGGGCCGTCTGGTTTCAGGCGCCGAAGAATTCATAACGTAGATACATCATTCGACTATAACGTAACGCAAAAGGAAATAACAATATCGTAAAATACGTCGATTATAAATCGAGAAACTAATAATTATATGCTAAATAACGAGCACAGTATACATTGCAGACGAGAATGAATAGCGAATATTTTACTACGCGGCGATGACTAGTTAACGACGCCTCTGGTATGAGGCATATGCGACAAATATGTAGGTACGTGCGTACATACATTGAGTATAGAAAAAATAAAGAGATAAATAACAATAATAAATATATGGTAAGTATTCTTGACATTATGCATATATATGATCGTTGGGTGCATTATCAACCATATTTTATGTTTAATTTGACCTAAAATATCTTTTTTTCTCACTAACTTTTTATCGTAGAGATAATATTTTGACAGGGCTTATTAGGCACTATGTGGAATCGTAAATTACACTTGAAAAGAGGAAAATTTTGGCTTTTTCTGTGTATCTTTTTTCTCTCGGTGTAAATTTAAACACAACATTGCGGCGACACCTTTTCACAGATGTTGTAGTTTTCGAAAAACAAATCTTAATAATAATAATAGTTATTAGGCTTTGATTTCTCGAATGGTTTTTGTATCTTTGTAGTTTACTTATATTTGATTTCTAATTATATTTAGTTGATATCTATTTTATTAATTCATGTATCGATCAGGTTATATCATCTGATAAAAAAATTATTTTTCACTACACCGTATAGGAACTTATAATAATGTGTCAAGACTTAATTAAAATTTTAGAAGACAATATGATTATTGTGAAACTTTTGTAAAACAATTATTATTACAAACGTTGATTTCCAAAAACACAGACTGTTGAGGTTTTTTAATTTACCTGATAGCAATAAATTTGATTTTTCATCATAAAAAGAAAATTTCGGACGGTGAAGTATTCTCAAATAATATTTTGCTGTTATTACACAGTGAGAGTGAGCAATAAACTTTGGCTTTGTTTCGAGAGAAGAAACGCTTAGCGTGGGCGTTGTGTTCCGTTTTGACTATAAAGAAAGAAAAAAAGAACGAAAAATTCACATGTTTACGCATTCCAAGCTAACGCATCGTTCCCCGTCTTCCCCGTATCTTTTTCTTCATTTCTCTCGTAGGCAGTGGCCAACGCGTTCCTTTCCAACACCCATAACGCTGAGTTTATATTTACGCACGCTACGCACGGGGAGAAACCAACTTCGAGAGCCAAGTATATAACATCGACCATCGTCTTCCCGGCTGCATACGTGCAGAATGCAGCTATTTTTCTATTTCTTCGTTTTTTAATTTCTTTATATTTGTCGCCGAGAAGAATATAATGCATCGCTTTTCCGTTCATTTCATTCCATTTCAATTTTATTATGTTTTCAAAAATATTTTCAGAATGGCATACATACAATCATATTATCATATTAACCCTAGAACGCAATCCTGTAGACATCTACCTCAGAAGATGAGCAGAAAAATGCGTTTTCTACCAATTTTTATTTATTGTCGGTCTTTGAATAGGTTTTTCATTGACTGAACTTTGATGAAATTCAATTTGTCGCAGACCGTTCTCTTCCTTATTAAAAAAACGAAGAGATTCATGTATTCGAAAGTCCATTTACTAATGATGCCAACGATTATGCGACAAGAAACGCGACGTGGACTGGATATCTACCCAAGTCTAGCGCTAAAAGGAAGAAAAAATTATACTAGCGTATTTAAATAAAGACGGAATTTACTTCTCCTTTATGTTCTCAACTACAGAACGGATCGATTGCACGTCTGTAATCCATTTTCATCATAAAATCTGGCCTTATGTAATCTAAAATTTCGTTTTTTGATTCATTCCCATCTTAAATTTAGTCTGAAATATATATTACATCGACGATAGGGACCCGAGAATATCGACAACCTTATTTTATACCCAAAGAATACATTTGAACTTGTTCTTTACTTCTTTTCGTCCGGGGAATAAGACGAAGCTTTGTAGGTACAAGGGCTTTCAGACCCAGAAAGGTCAGAGTGGAAAAGCTAGAGTTTCCTTCGTCGCTTAGGTTTATAACGGCGCCGCACCAAAGCCTCAAGTAAAACGAGAATACAGGCCATTTTTCTGCACATATTTCAAATATTAGTATGCAGAAAGTTCGAGCATTTAAAATTCTCTGTACAGCTTCAATGTAAGTCCTATATATCAATGCAATGAAATTGTCGAACCGAATTGAAATTATCGGCTGGTGTTAGTTGATGGATGCGGGTGGAGAAAGTTCAATTACCGACGCACAAACAAGTATCTGGTTAATAAAACGCCTCACGTTCCGGCTGCGATGTGAAATTTGAGTATTAACATTAAGACAAACGCGATAGTAGCGAAAATAAACCTCGGTATAAAACGAGCTACAGCTACGGAGTCAGTAAACTCGATCGCGCGATCGAGTTAGTTTACGTTTTAATAATAAATGCGTGTCAGTAACCGATTTGCGCGAATTTTTCTCCCTGCGCCTACCGTGATCGAAAACGACGAGAAACGTCAGGGCTTATACTATCGCGTCAATAAACACCGTCAAATTAGTTATTTCTTCATCGTTCATTCGCATTGTCTGTATAAACTCGCGAGGAACCTCCGGATCACGTCATATGAATTATGCAGTGATTTAAAGTCGCGAGATGACGGAGAGAGGATATAGCTTCTATATCTATAGCCAATTGCAACGCCAAGAAAAGGAAAAAAAAATGCTCATTGTTGTTTATCGGTTATTGCAAGAGGAGGAGTCAGCTAACTTTTGAATATCAATATGTTATATATATATATATATATATGCTTGGATATATGTGTATAGCTATTAATGCATGACATAGAATAAAAGAAAATAGCGAGATAAAAACCCTGACATTATTTCATAATTTATGTAATGGGACAGATACACACATAACGCTGCAATAATATTTACCAAAAGTTTTTCGTCGCTCGCGGCGCTCCCTGTATGCTTTGTACATATTTGTACACCGTATAGGTATATCTAAGCCAGAGGCTATTATTACCTTGATACTGTAAGGTACCGTGATATAGATTTCGTCACTTAATACCGCGGTGACTTTATTTCTGCACAAAATAACCCGAAATTACTTCTTCCTGATAAATTTATTCGATTTTCTTTTATTCGAATGCGATACCGAATACTTAGAAAGAATTTCCCTTCGGTGATTCGTTTTTATTTGGATTAACGATAATTTGAGAAGAAAAAACAAAATTCAAATAAGAAAAAAAGACCACTATCTTATCACTTTTCAGCTGAGCTGCCCACTTTGCTCTGGCTCCCATATATCGCGGTGATATTATTTTACTCAAGTACAATCATTCAATTGTTGAAGTTTTGTTTTATACACAGTCCCGGTATGCACATTTTTTCAAACAGAATATTACCCAGCTTGCTCTTATTTTCATGCGGTTAAGCGTATATGGTTTCAGGTTTGAGGTCCAATTGTTTCGCAATGTTCGCTTGAATATACGTGTCTACACACGTTCGAAAACGCATCAAGAACAAAGCGGGAGGCCTTCTCAGTAATCTACTCCCCATAAAACTCCGCACATACGTTCTTCGCCGTAGTAAATGCATGTCTGCGTATCTTTTTCAACCGCGAAATATACATATATGCAGAATTCGACGTTCAGTTCAACTCAACGAGTATCATGGATGACAGAAGAGAGAAGATATCATCCTCAGTGAACCTGACCACTTTTTTTGGAATTTGAATTTTTTATAGAGCTAATTCTTAAAGACGAAAATTTCTTTTTCAAGCGATAGAGCGCACCACATCGTACTTGATTACTTATGTCACCCATCTTCAGCCATGATTAAAGCTTTCAGGCTGTTGACTTCGCCGCTGCGATTACCTGTTGACACTTAATGTTGCATTATCTTTATACGTATATGCGTATACCTCTATTATGTATATCAGGGTCTCGCGTGAGCACCAGCGTGCGTCCCATCACGTAACCACCAACGCCAATGTGTCAACGTGCCAACGTCGACGTCGAATATACCGGGACAGCATTGAGACGTGTTTACGGAAACGTCATTATCTTATAACGAGGTGGCAGTCTTTAGCGTCTGACGGAAAAATCACGTTGACCAATAGGCGTTTGAGGGTGTTGTCAAATATCAGTTCAACGAAATTACGTTCTCACGTTTTTTAAACGGTTTATAAATTTTACCGAACGTAATGCGAGACTCCACTCAACGTGTCTCAGATTTCAGAGTTTCGATTCGAGTTGATTTTTCTTTCTTATAGGTATTATCGGCAAACATACAATTGTACACGTATTTATATTTTTAGTGATTCTTCTCGCCGTTTCGGAAGCAGGGACTCCAAAAATTTTCAAATCGTTTAATTGCCACTAAGCTTCCGAGAGCGTATAACTCCGGATTTGTTGATCTTATCGGAAAATTGAATTCCACGACGTCTTTTGGAAAATAAACGTGTTATTCCAAAATCATTTTTATACAATTTTTCAAGCTCTACAAATACGCGATTCTGCGCTAGTTAAAGGTTCAAAACCTTATCCAAAGGACAGATCACCTACGATTTTTTTAAAACTCTTCACACAATAATATTTTCTGCAAATGGATAAAAATTTCATGATCTTCAGTGTGAATCACGCGTTATTAGTGTGCAGGTTGAAAATTTCCGTAAAAATCATTTTTGAACCTTCCATTGAACTACTAATTAATTTCGTAGTATGAATTCTCCCGTAAAGACTGACATATGTCGAATTCTTATAGATTTCAAACGATTTGAACAATTTTTCGTCATTGAAAACTTCAATGATTCAAAATTCTCTACCGTCGAAACAGCGACACGAGTCAATAAGACGACGAATATGAGCAAAGTTTCAGTTTTCTATACTGCAAAAAGAAAAAAAAATCAACTGGATTGTAAATGTCAAGGTCTGAAGCACATTCGGTCGAGGTGGAATGCCCCATATGTATATGAAGGTGGTGTGAATAATTTGTCATTATTTTTTATTTCCTCATTTTTTGCTTTTTATTCAATATTATAGTAACACGAGACTCGTTTCGTAAAATCATGAGTCAATTTTTCTTAACCGGTCTTAATAATTGTCGACCAAAATGGCGACCTGCACAAGCCTTGAAAGATGAGACTCGTAGACTTTTGCCTTGGGCAAAGATGCAGCAGCCCAGACCAATAAAGGAGTAGGATTTATTCCACGATTATTGCGTCTGGAAACGCGGATTATTTAGCATTTTCATTCAAGAAATAAACGTCCTTCCATTTACTCAGTTTAATTTATAATCGAATCGCAGTGGTCAAGATTCTTGCAAGACTCAGAAATTCTCATATCTGAAAATTCAAGAACCAAGAATTTGGTACAAGACTAGTGTGGTTCATTCTACTTCTCAAGCTGCTCAACCATTTCTGTATTCATTCTAAATTTGGGTTCTCTTCGATCCCTAATTGGGTGCAGTCGAAATAAAAAGGAAAAAAGGAAAGTAACGCAAATGACGTTAAATACAAGTCTCAAAGAAATTATTAAAATTACCTCGAAGTACTGTATTCATAGATATAATTATGCAAATCAGTTTCGGAACGCAGTGCATCATTTTAAATCCAAGTTTCCTATATGCGTGTACTTTTTCAGGCACCCATACTTATACGAGGTATACATCTCACGCGGGGTAACGACTCTCTTGAATAAATTGGAAGTAAAGTCTTGAGTAAAATAAAAAGACGTAATCTACTGCATATTATATTCTATATCGATTCAACTCGAGATCTTATTTTCGGTAAAAGGTTATAATAATATATACTAATTATCGTTCATCTAGAACGAAAATTAGAGGACAGGGCAAAGTGAAAATTGGTCAAAAAAATTTTTTAGTCAACAATCATTTTCCTTTGAAGAAAAATTCGAATGAACAGTTCGCGTTATAACGTGGAAGGTTGTTAACTGGCGCTAACAATTTGCTTATGTACAAGCAGCTATAAATCGAACGTAAAGTTAGATAAGAAGGAATTTCGTCTACTTTTTATCAACTGATGTAATAATAGTACACCACGGGTTTTTTACTTCTCTCCCGCAACTACCTTCCTCAAATTTCACGGTCATGGCCATGCCAGTGGAATCCGTCACGTAGACCGGTAGCATCTTGTATGGTACGTATACCTATACTTGAATAAAGTTTCATGGCCACGGCACGAGACTCGTTTTCAGGTTTACTACCTGATTCCAGTTCCACAAGTCGCGTATAGGGCGACCGACCTACGCGGTTGAAGAAGACCTTATCCCTTCACCTTCTTCATACGTGGTTGAATTTTTAGTCTCGACGAAAAAATTCATCTATCCATTCATTTATTTATTTATTTATTCTATTATTTCACGTGAAAGTTTTATTTCCAAATATTAAGTATTAATTAATTGTTTCCGTATAAGAACCTCAAAATATCGTTGAAATTGAAATTTGGCAAAGTGAACGAGAAATAATCACATCAACTAATCCCAAAAGGTCGTAAGCGAGATTGCACGACTTTCTGTCATTTCAAAAAGTGAAAACATACAAATTTTGAAAAACTTAAAATATGACTAATTTAACAATTGAAAGAAGAAGATCGTATCCGCCTTGAAATATTAAAAAAAAAATCAAAACGAAAAAAAAGCAGAAGGTCGTTTGTTATAGGTTGATTTTTTGTTGTAAAAACTTAGGAACAGAAGGTTGTATCCGCCTACGTACGACCTTTTGCTTTAAGGTTTTCAAATTCTTAATTTCGGAATATTTACGCGGTTTCATCATTTTTATAGCGAATTACGGCATAAAAAAGAAATTATACGACCTTATGTCACAAAAATAGCCTTTTTGGTGCTTACCACCTTATGCCATTAGACACCCGAATATCAGCACGTAATTTTATACCGTTTCCTATATTTCGTCCGTAAAAAAATTCTAATTACTTTGCTTTGTTAGGGTGTTTCTTTTCTGCTATCTTGTATACAGCTGAATAACATACCTATAAACATCGTATAACTAAAAACTATCGATTAAACTTCCTGAAAAAATTTCCCTATGTGTGGTATTGGATACATTATGAATTACTATAAGCTGCAGCTACTATACGTAGAATAGATACGCCAGTTGCTGCCGAAATATCGAAGCAAATAGACGTCGGTCAATTTAATCTCGACACGAGGAGCTGTGCGCAAACAGAGGTTCGACACCGTTCAGCCCTGACCTACATGTCCGTAGATTTGGTTTTTCTTCAGATCGTACTGGCCACGGAACTAAGATGAAGTTTGCCATTAGCGCTGTTTAAGCCGGTTATTATTTTCGCCAATTTGATAAAGAGCAGATTATTCGCTTTCAAATTTATTTCACTCTATACTATAAAACTGGGTATATTGGATTGCGCATTATATGGAATATTTTACCGATGAATAATGTATGCAGATATGCATCTACTAATTTAGAGAAGAATAAATTAACCTGCATAAGAAGTTTCAATTTGTATGAAGCGACTAATGATTTGCACTGCAGCTATCAAAACAGAACTCGATTTATTGGTCAATACAAAAATTCCTATTATGTATATGACATTGGTAAAATATCAGACTAAACGATATATTGCGCGTCTGACGTATTGAAAAAAGAATTATGCAGTTTCTTTCCTTTTTCGTTTCTGATGAAAATGGTTATGGATGATTATCTCTACGTGATGGAAAAATTTGTACAATTCATATTCATTATCTACCTATATGCACGGAGCGCCAAATTAAAAAATGTTTAAAATACGCGTATTAGAATATTTAACGATTTTTTAAATCCCGTAGGTAGGTATATTCTTCCGTAAAATCACGTACGCCCGCGCGAACCTCTGTGATTCTAGTCACGTAGGAGCTACTCACATCGTTGGTATATTATTGTCGACAAAAAATATTCTGTTTTTTTACTCATTTTTAAACGCAGATGTCGAGTCGAGTCTTCAGGCGGTCATCAACGAGGCTAAATATATATATTATATTATATACATCTCTGAATTTTTTCATTTTTATTATCAAGCAATCATCGTCTGTAGTTTTAATGAAGATGAAGCTCATATTACAATCAAAACAATTGGATCAAGAAAAAGTGAGAAAATAAATGCTCCATCGTATATTAGACCAATAAAAAGACTCTTCTTGTATTGTATATGGAATTTTCTTCAACCCTGAATATGTTTTCTCTTTCTTTTATTCATTATATCAAAATATTTTTCAAACCGCAATAAAGAATTCGATAAAACAAACAAGATTTAATCGATTGTCCGGAATAAATGACGTATGTATATGATGTTAAAAACTTGTTCAGACAATCAGGCTCGAATCATCGGATTATTAATCAACGGGTATTCTATTTTTATTATTATTAAAAATAAATTTGATACTTTATCCTATCGTATATATCTTCTAAAACGGTTCAGGATTATATCTGCAGTGAGCAGGCTATAGGCAGATGATTTGTTAACTATAGAAAAGAAGGAAACAATACGAAATAGAGACTAAAGCAGCCCTATATCAGGTTTTTTTAAGGCATAAACCCGCAGCATTTGGTCATTTTTCTCTTACGAAGTATGCAAGCATAAGTTGGTATATGGTGCGAAGAGCATAAGATCGAGTCTTTTAGTATCGCGCACGGTAAGCGCGAGTATGAGGTAGGTAAGAAATAGATTAATGCCAGAAATGATTAATAAACAATTCGCGATCCAACTGCGAAGCGCGGTATCACGCCACTTTCCCGCGGTTTATTTTAGCTCGGGTATACTAACTCACTTCGGACAGAGACGCGGAGAAGAAGTCTCCTGAGACGCACTGATGGGCTGTAGCGCATACATGCGTAAGTGACGGACGTGCGTATTTACATACATACATTGAAATAAGAAAATAAAATAGAAATAATGTCATAAAAATGTCTCAGCAAGTTTGTAACAGGTATAACACGAGTATATACAAGAAAAGAGGAAATTTCTTCACGCAGGGTTCGTGATTTAACATAAACGCGATCGATGGAATTAAAGGAAACATCTATTATAGGTATTTACATATAGGCCAATAGTATGACAAAAGGGACATTTATTTAATTTTTTCATTATTTACGATACACAAAATTAGATTTAATCAGATATTTAGATAAGTCGTGCATCAGGTATGAAAATGATGTTTCGGTTAACTAGTTGGCGTACGAGAAACGAGAAACCGAGACACGTATGTAGGCAATAACGATAAATTGTCTCATTGTCAACTCGTTTGGACGATATTTTCTTGCATTAACGTTGCCAATGTACAGTACTGCACCTACTATGCGCTGTTTGCGTATACCTACGTGTAGATGTATATGTATAGCCTAAATAGCAGAGTGAGTCGGTCGCAATACGTCTTCTGTGTACTCCGAAGAGTCGTCATTGTTTATTATTGTTCACGGGATTAGATGCCCTAGCATCCCTCTTGCCGCTAATTATTTAACTACGGAAAGTCGTTGATTCTGCATAAAAGTTAAACTTAGCGAAAACTAAAAAAAGTGTTAAATCGAATTTTTCTTCGGGGAATCATTTGGATTTGGATTAACGAAGAGCGGATGGCCAACAAATTTGAGAGAAAGAAAATTGTTTGGTCATTCGCTTTTCGTTAATCTAGATAAAAATGATTCTTCGGCGAAATTTTTTTTTCCGATAACATATCTTATACGTGATTACTGATTGAATAATATATACCCGCATAGAAACTGTCGAAACACTTTTTACCCACCTAATAAGAAACCCGAAGTATATACTAAATGATTGAATGAAAATTTCATGATCTACATTTCCCGCAGCAGTTTCTTATTCTTCCTATTCAGCTATACAATTGTCATACGATTAGGAGGAAAAATATCAATTCTCCACGACTTACAATAAGATAAATACACACGATATACTCGCATTAGGTATGGAGCGGAAGAGATTTTTTTTATTTATTTGTCTTCATTTTTTTTTTCGTTCAGGTGAAAGTCACATCCGTATATACGTACGTAATTTTGTACAGTGATACTATCGTTATACAGTTTCCTTCTCTCTCTATATATCGCTTTTATGCGTTAACGTCCGTCTAATTGTGTTCGATTCGCATCAACCCCTTTGAATTTAATTTCAGTGGATTAGTAGCGCTCACTCTGTCCGTGTATTATATACGTATAACAAAAGAATTTCAATACAAAACGCTCCATTCGTATAGCCGGATAAGGTAAAGGAATACGTATAGGTATTATCCATAAGAGCAATGCGCAATATAGATTTTACGCTTCCTGCGTAAAACATCATCTAGCTAGTCTCTTCTGAGTTTATACATGTACCTATAGAAACACTGACAAAGTATTGTTTAATTGAACGTCAGTGGAAAGTAACAACGCGGCTGCTACCATGCTATACTGTTCTTATCTGACCCGTTGATATACAGACAGATTATATACCGCCAGCCAGTCTCTCTCTTGACAATAATTGAATTTATGCGTCCGCCAATGCCCTCCTCAACAAATTGCGTAACGTCCGATGATCCTTACGCATTAAACTATGTAATGTAATGTTTCACAAATAATTTATCGAATATATTCAGTCGATCGTTTAGATCGTCAGATTATAGCTTATTATACGCATCTGACTTGTAATTGCAAAACTATTTTCATACGTGAATAAATTTTCAGCTGTAAGGTAGGCTGTTGATATTTTCTAAAGATTTAATCGTATGTTTATTCCGTTCTCATGACTGGTAGTTTAGTTCGTCAGCGTGTTTTAAATGAGACCCTGATATACGCGTATATATGCGTACATGCTGTGTAAGTAACACCGCTCGCTCACGTTTTGACAACGGATGTTTCATTCTAAGAGTTTGATGATTCAATTTCGAGGAATTGGGATATGAAATAGAAAGCATTATCTTACGACCGACTGTCTTAAATCGTTCACAGAGTGGCTAAATATGTATATATGTCTAGATTCAGTGTATAAGAGTTTTGAGATTAAATAACATTTCGTGATAAGTTTCTACTCAAACATACCGTATATCTGTTGTATACATAATTCATTTAAGTCGAGTTAATAATATATACGACGTTATCGTATACGTATGTACAAAGCTAATAGCAAGCAGCCAGCAGCCGATATTTTCTCGCGGTAAATAAATACATACACTAATACACACGCACATACCATACACAGATAGGTTATTACGTATGGGCTATATTTACGCCACGCCGCAACACCGGCTGGTTACTTTCACTTATGATTTTACCTAAATTCGAATAAGTCTTTTGTGCAAATACTGAGGCAAGATTTATCCAGGGTTTAACGTAGCTTATAATATGTCCTAAGGGTTTAATGACAGTTTGGAATTAGCCTGATAAACGTTAATGTAATGCAAGCTGCCGGTGCGTTTGGAATTGTTGAAAAAGCGAGATAGTCAAAATGGCGCCGGAGCACGCGTCCGAACACAATTAGATTGTTTTAACATAAAACTGAATCCTAACGCGATTTTAAATGACAACCAAATGATCACTGGGCGATCCGTTATCACCTGAGACAAAAGTTATTTCAAAATAAACTTTATTTCTGATATAAATTCATTATTTTGTCACATACCTTTTCCGGCCCGGCCATCTCGTTGCTCATAGATCACATCGCACTTCTCAGCCCATTGATAACGACCCGAGCACACCCACATGTGGTTGACTTAATACTGGTTAACAAATCAATGCGCAAGCTACGGGATCTCGTACATCGAATTGTCAGCAAACTTTTTCCAAGTAATCACCCCATCCAAACAACCCTTGCAGCTACCCTTTCCCTGTTTTTCTTTGGGCTGGTGCGCATTTATACCGGCACTCATATCCTGTGAAAGGGTTAACCGTCTAGAAGCATCTTGCTATATTTACGGGAACTGTTTTACAAATAATGTCTTAGTAATGAATTAATTTTTCAATACTTTGCGAGTGGTTTAAGGCCTATCATTCTTCAAATTAATAGTATATTTGTTTCGCTATTACTAGTTCCTAAAAATTATGGAAAAACAACACACAATCTATCGAAAATCGAGTATCGAATCATAGCTGTCAAATGATCGAATGAAACGGCGTGTTTTTCTTTTCTCGCGCACTTATGTTATGCAGTAACTTTGGTGAAATAGAATAGTTCTAAACGAAATTGAAGTATGTTGTCGTCCCGGAGATATTTGCGGTACACAATGAGATACTTACACGATTACAATAGCGTGAAAACAGGAGAAACTTGTTTGAGGTTATGTCACAAGCAACGATACAACGTTTCATCGCGGACAATTCGAACCTCGTGTATATCAGCGGGTAACACACAGCTAGAAAATAATGAAAACGTTCCTTTCGGCATACCGGATGAAGTAAGAAAGAAATTGATATACTGTGAATACCTGGACGGACGAAGACTAAGGGCCGGATATTGGAAATATAAGATATCGAAAGATATTGAGAAGAAAAATCGAGAGCGGAAAGATTTCAATGAGAAAATCGAATTGCCTGTGTACAGTATAGCGTTAGAAAATATGCTGAGAGAAAACAAGATACAATTGTCAAAGGATGAGTCTGAAATCTTAAATGAAGACTCGACACCAAAACCAGTTCAGATGCCTTATTCGGGTACAAAAAAATATGATACAGTAGAAATTGACGCTGACGATACAGCCGAAACCCCTGAAATTGAGGTTCAGAAAACGCCAGGTTTAAACGAAGACTACAAAATTTTGTACGAAAAATATTTAGAGTCTTTAGCCGCGAACTCGGCGAGCTCGGCGGAACATTATCAAGCTCTGACGGAGGACGTAGAATGCGAATCTGATTTTCAGCTGGCTGATAACTTGTTGAAAGTTCCTCCCGACTGGATGACAGATTATGATCAATATGAAGATGGCGTGGACGCAGAAACTTTGGATATAAATTACGGGACGCCAGAGCCAAATTCCGAAGTTAGCTCCGTACCTTGCGGCGGTTGCGGAGCTCTGTTACATTGCAAAGATTCGGCGATTCCCGGCTATCTGCCTTCTGAATTATTTTTAGGAAAAAAAAATGACGATCTGAATCACATGGTTTGTCAGCGTTGTCATTTTATGATAAATTACAACACTTCTCTGGCTGTAAATGTATCCGCCGACGAGTATCCCAAATTGTTATCTTCGATTAAGAGCAGAAAAGCTGCAGTTATTCTGCTGGTCGATTTAATGGACTTTCCATGCAGCATTTGGCCCGATATTTTATCCATCATTGGGACTAAAAGACCCGTTTTTGTTGTCGGTAATAAAGTCGACTTGTTGCCACAAGACTCGAAGAACTTTCTTAAACACGTTACCGAATGCTTGTGCAAAGCTATTGTACAAACTGGGATTAACAAAGCAAATATCCAACACGTAGCTCTAGTTTCTGCTAAAACTGGGTTCGGCATAGAACAACTAATCAATAAACTGCACAGCATTTGGGAGTACAAAGGTAGATGCGTGATGCTTAAACCAGGGTTGGAATTCACCTGTTCTTTTTCTTCCAAATGTTTAAATAATTGAATAATTAGTATGCTTTATTTTGAACTTGGATCATGATCTGGAAGAAGAAACAATGATATGAAAAGACCAATTGATTCGAACTTTTGACTGGCCTCTGCTTATTATTATGACCATTTTGTATCTTGCAGGACACGTATATTTGATCGGATGTACAAATTCCGGAAAGTCGACGTTATTCAATGCTCTACTGCAGTCAGATTACTGCAAATCACAGGCCGTTGACATCATCCAACGAGCGACGACATCCCCATGGCCGGGAACTACTCTAAATTTGTTAAAATTTCCCATATTAAAACCATCCGGCTGGCGTCTCAGTCAAAGAGCAAAAAGACTAAGAAATGATCAAGTGCTGAGACATGCTGAAGAACAGTTGAGGAGAGAAAAGCTGCACGAGACAAAAAATTTGAAGTACGCACAGTTAATCGGTACGACGCGATTTACAACATGTTCCAAAAAGCTTTCAACCACTTTTACCATCTTCGATTCTATTACAAGATCTTTTGTCTCTTAGAATGTTCTATATGGAAAAACTATTTCAATTTATTCCAAGATTAAACAAGGTGCACGAATCCTTTTGTGTTCTTCTTTGCAGGACACATCGGCAGAACTTTTCCCACTGACCAACCAGTTGAATCGAATTATGACGATGGAGTGGGATCCGGTATAGGACCACGTCGAAATAAATTGGGCATAGATATTAATGATCTAGCTTACAAGAATTCACATTGGTGTTATGATACACCAGGCACTGTACAGCCTGATCAAGTATTGCATTTATTAACAACTGACGAACTGATGCTCACTCTGCCAAAAACAATGATCACACCTAGAACATTTAACATTAAACCAAAACAGACTTTATTCTTGGGTGGTTTGGGCAGATTGGACTATTTAGATGGTGAACGATATATTAGGTAATTACACAGAAAATACCTTCTTACTTCTGTGTACTAAAGTTTTTTTCAAATAGATGGAGAGCTACACTTCTTGCAATTCTACATGTAGACATTGTACTATTTAATCAGAAGATTTAATAAGTTCCTTTTCGTATTTCTTCTCTTTTTCCTATAGAGTTACGGTATTTGCAAGTGCAGGGCTACCAGTGACAGTATGTCTTCTTGACGACGCAAATTTTATATACGATCAGTTACTGACCACAGAAGCTCTTGCTGTACCATTCAATGATCCAGAGCGTTTAAAACAATGGCCTGAGTTGAAGAACAAAGATTTTGAAATTACTGGGCTCGCATGGGAGGTTTCTGCCGCTGATGTTGTACTTTCGAGTGCTGGTAGCTATTTCTCCTGTGATTCACTGCCGATGTAGTTGATAAAAACATTGCGTATACATAGAAAACCCCTCCTTCAAAAATGATCACGAATCAATTCCCGATTAGAGCAAATTTTACTGAATAAGTATAAATATGTTAGATTTCTGTAAACTGTGTATAATTCTATCTTCTTTGATCCTTTATTGTTGCTCTAGGTTGGATAGCTGTTACTCCAGGACCAAAAAAACAAGTAAATTTGAGAGCTTGGACGCCACAAGGGAGAGGAATCCATTTGAGGACTCCAGCTCTTCTGCAATATTCGGTTGGGCTACGTGGTAAAAAAGTCAGAGATACCCCAGGCTATTATCGTGGTGTTCCAGTCTACAGGAGACCATAATAGCTTAAATATCGTCATTTGTAGGTATATGGTAATATGAATAACATATTATGACCTTTTGCTTCAACTAGACGAAGTGGATTGGAATGAATTAAAAACAAGAAAAACGGAACTTTAGATGCCCTACGTTTCAGATAGTAAAATTTTTGTAATAGTTATTCACATTTACGTAGGTTTTGTCTTCTTTATTTAGTATATTGTTGAATATTATTGACATTAAAGAGATGTTACCTGTATATAATTTTTTTTATTATTAATATATATTCTAAGGTCTACCTTAACGGTTGATTGTTTTTTATATCAGAGACAAGGCCACATTTTCGATATATATAAAAACTCAATGATTCTCTTTTTCGATTAATAGTTAATTAATAAAAATGCAACAACTAACAAGAATTGTCTCTAAGATTTTGCCGTTACCCTAAACACCGAATTTCCATCTGCTTCATACACAGTCAACTTCTTCAGCTCGCATCCTGGCCTGCTTGTACATTCTTTTATAAAATTTTTCTAAATTTTTGTAAAAACCTTGCCTTCCGTTAGGTCTCTCTTGCTTGTGCTCGCAACATTGATCCAATTCAGATGTACTGAAAGATTACACACTTTATTTGAAAATTCACATCTTACTCAACGTAAATAATTAATTAACACAAAGTCTTTGCATCACCAGTAGGTGTCTCAAGAGACGTTTACTATGATTATTCTGATTCTTATCGTTTGAAATCTACATATAGAACAAGGATTGTGTTATAATAGGTACTATTTGGTATCCATGTAATTAAATTAAGAGCCTTCACTGTCCCTTTCATTCTAAAGTATAGTGGGCCTTGGATTCTAGATAAGTTAAAAGACATGGGTATTTCAATCTCGTTATTATGAACTTACTCGTCATCTCTGTTATGGCAAATGTAGGACAATTTGGCCTTAGCTTTTTGTAGTTGTTTAATTTTTGCCTTCAATCTGAGAATAAACATTCATCAATTTTTTATACAGGCATATACAAGAATCTTATACTTATACAGTCTTGCAAATTAAATATAACGAATTAAAATAAGGAATCAGTTATTCATTCGCATTCTGCATTGAACAAAAATATTTTATCACGGAACATGAATACTTTCATTTTCGAATAAGCATTTGATATGGTATATATTTTCTGGATACAACTCACAGTAACGTCGATGGATCTTCTCGAGGACTAGGTGCGCTGCTAGGCCTGCACGTGCAAGAGCCATGTTCCTTTTGTATCGTAGGATATCTACAGTATTTAGTAGCGTTTGGTAGCCCATGAACCTTTGGTGAATTTCCTTTGCACTTGCAGGCATATCCTCCAGCTTTCCCTTCGCAGTTACAGGCAAAGTAGCACTTGTACTTTGAACAAACTGGGCAGCTATCAAAGACATGAGAACTATCACGAACTGAAGTGTTCTCAGAATTTTTACGAGGAGAAGATGGAGGACAGGAACACTTTGGTGGTTTCTTAATCCCATGGTAGCATCTATCTGATTGGGAAAGAGAACGTCGGTTCGAAGTACTCGGTGAATACACATGCTCAATCTCAAGACTACTCGGCTTTTGACTGCAGCTAGAAATAAAAATTTACATCTTTTCTAAGCTGCAAAAAAACCGCTGATATGCGTCTGGATTTATGAATCGCCCAATCTTATGTGGAAAATTGAACACAACTTATTATAAGTCATATCCAGAGTTAGGGTAGAATACGGCAAAACGATTCTTCACTCTCTCGATATTTTGCATAGTTAAATATTATTCTATTTACCATTTTGAACACGATCTGCAACAACAAGGAGACAGCAAACGTAAACCCGAATTCTTTCTTCTAGTACTTCTATAATATATCATAATCAATGATAAATGGTATTTATCCTATTAGTAAAGCTCAAAGAGCAATTTCTCTGGGTAATTTAAAGCAAAGTTTGAGAAAACATCACAAATTTTCGCTAGTTTAACGAAAGCTCCTATCCAACCCAGCAAGTTCTCATAGACAATTTTCACCTACTTACTTTCGACTTATTTGAGATCTATGTCTTCCTTGGCTGTGACAAACCTTACGTTGTCTAATGATACCCTTGGACGGTGGTTTACGGCAAAAGCATGGTGGATTCTATAAAAATTCAAGAAAACTCGCTGCACTATCTTGAAGTGTTCTAAGTCCCATAGAAATAAGATGATTGTCTGTTACCTTTGAATTTATCGTCTTTGGATTAACAACATGCGCTCCTGTAGAATTTGAATCGCAAATTCCTATCACCTCTTCTATAACGGTACGTGTTGAGATTTCAATTTTTGGCGCAAGGATGCCCTAAGAATATGAAAAATCTAGCAATTAAATCCCAAAAGGAATGCAAAATCGTTGAAGGAACTTACTGGAAAGTACTTAGTCGGCTCCATCAACAAATCGACGTCAACTCCGGCTAACAATCCCTTGAAGCAAGGTGCTGGGTATAAAAGATCGACTAAATTTGTTTCAAATGTAGCCAATATAACTCCTCGACTTTCGGGCTTAGACCACTGAACTAGTTCTGTATAAAGAAATTCTTGTTCTAAGCTACGTTGTAAATCAGCCAACGTCGTAACTCCGGTAAAAACTTTCTTGAAAGTAAATTTGTTGTGAAATAGAAGAGGGAATATCGGTGTAATTTGACGAGATTCTATACAATTGTCGAAGGTGTTCAATTGAAGCGCTACTTTTCCATTGGGGCAAAGCCATACGCCGGGACATGTTACCTGTGAAGAATTGAATTTTTAGGATGATGATAGACTAGATAGAAATATCGGTCTGATTATCTTATACTTACAGCATGTAAATCTAGCTCTATTCTGACACAGAAGCCTCTTCCTGCCATGATTTCTATTGGACAGTTAGCTTATTGGAACAGTCAATTTGAAATAGTTTTAAATAAAAACAACGTCTCTATATGCGTCTCTATATAAGCGTTTGAAAATTCGACCTTCACCTCCATTCTATACAAAGTTATGCAGAGCTATAAGATTTTTGGTTTTATTATGGTCAGGAAAGACTAAAAAATTACTTCATTGATGATACGTTGGAGGGATATTGTACGCAATTTCAGTCCTAAGCCATCTTGTAAAAAGATTGGCAAGGATTTTGTTTGTCGCTTAGCAACTATGTCATAACACGTTGTATGGGTCCATGTATTGATAGGTCTACTATGGAATTTCAGGTTATTTAAAAGAGTAGTTTTACCAGATGGACTGATATCTAAAATCTGCAATGAAATATTTAGATAAAACTCACGGAAATATGTCGTTTACAAAATGAGCTGAAATTGAACTTCAGGAGAAAATTGATTTTCCTTAAGATTTGGAATTATC
Source organism: Tenthredo distinguenda (assembly GCA_947538915.1). Taxonomy (NCBI): domain Eukaryota; kingdom Metazoa; phylum Arthropoda; class Insecta; order Hymenoptera; family Tenthredinidae; genus Tenthredo; species Tenthredo distinguenda. The sequence continues at coordinate 8,039,780 of OX384531.1, forward strand.
CGAATTTCATACTGTTCAAGATTGTCCACTTATTTATACCCATGTATACCTATAGCTCTATCTGTATACATGGCATTATACGTGTAGGTCCTATTGATATGATTCACCCACTACTGACAAGTAACCGATCCTAAATGATTTTTTCCTTCCGGAGTCCAACAAATGTACGAATAAGGTGATAAAAATACAATTCGAAGCAACTTCATAAATAGATTTTAATTATGATTAAAAACATTATATTTCAGGAATCAAACTTACATACAAGAGTTGGAAGATAGTTTTATTCTTAAAATTTTGTCACGTCTTAAATGGAATTCCCCTAAACTTTTCGTCGGGAACACCTTTGTTCAGATGTCTTATTAAGAGTTCATTTTTGATGAATTCACATTGCTTGGAAGGAAAACTCAGGCGTGGATCTTTGGATCTTTGTATCAATGGCTGTGTAAACCAACCATAGCTATAAAGTATGCAAAAAAGTTTGCAGAATTTTAGAAAGTCACAAGTATTCGAGAAAATAAAGCTGTACTTATATTCAAGCTGCTCAAATCATTTCAGTGGAGTATCAAACCTATGTAACTTCAGGAAGTATATTAGAATTCCTTACTCCATATTGACTGAGGGTGGTCGGTATTTATAAATCTTTTTTGGCGAATAGCTTTCATATTTTGCTATAAGATCAACATATTCTTTCGGGGCATCCATTGATGTGATCGCTTCATGTTTTGCATAAAACTTTCCAGTAATTGACTTAGACTTGACAGTAGGGTAAAAAGTTTCCACCAACTTGGTATCTCGATTCTCTTTGGCATACTTTTCTATATAAAATCGGAGTTTAATAGGATCCATGATTAAACTTCAATGGATTTGAATTATGAAGCAATAATCTATATTGAAAAATGTCTACAAAATGTGAATAGTATCTCCTGATATATTTGCCAATAAATGACAAAATAATTGCAAATCTGCTTCACTTGGCACTCTGAGAAAAACAGTATGTTATTGTTTTGTAAAGGGTATGATATTCAACAGTACGCGATTTCTGCCTAGTCACTAAAGAGTTGAGACATTACAAGAGCATGATTCTAAAGTATTGGCGTAGGTAGATGAAAGACGAATTAATTATAACTCTGCACTTTATTTTAAAATATGTATATCGATAAAAAACACGTACATGACATGCAGAAGACTATGAATGAGTCAGAGAGAAAACAAAAAAAATTTGATAACGCTATCTCTCCTTATTTTCTTTACTAATCTCCACTGGATCAAACAAAAATTTTTCTATAAACTTTCAAGATGACGACTGTACTTGTTGAGATAAAAGTTGAGTTGGGCAATAGTCTTTAATATCAATTAGGTAAATAGTACTTTCATTCATTGCATTTCTTGCTGTAAACACAATATACTAGTAATTCATATCAGTCAAAATGTAAAGTATGCTGTCGTCATCATACTGAAAGGCTACCGTTACAAGAATCTACAGTTTTGTTTGTTTCTTAGTCGAAGTATGGGTAAGCGCTCATGGTAGTCTTACAGTAATAAACGTTGATTTGCTTTCTCGTACAATAAGTTTTCATACAAGCAATAATAAGGAACATCTTTACCAAGAGGCTGTAAGAGCTAGTTCATCATTTATTGAAAACGAACAAATTAAAAAATTGGCTGAAACAACGCGCCACTAAAGAAATTGCATTTGACAATTTAATAATTAAAAAATGAAATAAACTAGAACTGTAATTTATTATTAACGTTGGTATTTACGCGGCTATCACAATTAACCTTTTAAATAACAAGGAAAACATTGTTTTTGTAATAGCTGCCAAATTTTCAATTTATATTCCTATAAACATTGGAGCCAAAATGAAATAAATAATCAATCGCAGGATTTAATAATAGAATTTCGTATGTATTTATATAATCATAAAGGATTCATAATTTTTGATAAAACTTTCATCGAAAACGTTAACACTACTCTAATTATCATGATCACACCTGCTATCTAGGATAAATAATTTAAATAAATATTGACTTGCATACATTTTACAGGAAATATATAAAAAAAACAACTAAACACTCAAAACTTGGTAATTATCATACCAAGGATAATAAAAATCAGGCAAACCTGGCTGATATATTGAACAATTTGGCAAATACAGATTTATTAACACATATTCAGACTGTCCTGTCAACTATAGCAATTAATAAAATATCACTAAACAGTGGTCATCCAAATATGTGCGCAAGTCTGCATTTGATTCGTATATTGCTATTTATACTTCATTGCTTATAATGTTTATCTATTACAATTTTAATAAAGAAATATAGAGGCAGCGATATGACGCAAATCTTCGTTGCAATGTCTTACTTATATCATGTAAAAAGGCTACAATTACATTGTTCTTCGAGTTTCTATCCACTTTTATGACTGTGAATTAATTAATTAATTTCTTTGATTTTTACTCCCTGATACTAGGTTCTTTACCATACATTCATAAGTTGTCTACAACAATATGATTGGTAGCCTACTGATACTGATGACTCTAGTGAGAAATGTAATTCTGATTTAAAAACGCTTGAATACTTGTTAGGTATTTCAGTTTTGGTATATGTTTCAGGAATCAATGCGGAGAAATAAAAATAGAGTCTCATTTAGTGGAAGTACTCGGCTGAGGTTCAGAGATGGTTGATGGCAGGTCCTTGGATTCGTTAGTGCTCTGGCTCTTGTCTCTGTAAGTAAATAATAATAGAAAATTAATTCTTAGTGTCCGATTTATCAGGTAGGCTAACGGCAATACCTTATTTGGTCCCCGAGCCTCTCATTATTTATTTCAGTCAGATTCAGTCCTGCCATTTTATCTGCCCCAGTCTTCCATTTTTCAGCCTTAAATTCCGGTGATTCTAAATTCCCGTTATGATATCCATTTTCACGACTGTTCAGAGAATCTGCAAATGTCGGAGTCTTCCTTGACGTCAAATAATTGGAATTATTTGGTGCTAGTAACTCCTCGTAATATTCCGCGGTCTTTGGTTCTGAACTTGATACCGTTGATCCATATTTTCTTGGTAATGTATTGAAATTTCTTTTAGAATAAGATTCTAATGAATTATCATTCAATAAGGAACTTGACAAAGGACTTTTGTATGACGATAAGTCATTGTCTATACCATAATCAGTGCTATAATATTTTCTTCTAATACTCGAAGACTCCAAAGTTGGAGAACGCATATATTTTCGCAACGGATCGTAAGATGAACTCAAACTACTCCCATACTGTTCTCTCGGTGATTTTAAGTCACTAGTGTAAGATGAAGATGTTCCCATATCAGAATATCTGTCTCTGTCGATTGGCGATCTTCTATAAGGCTGAATTTCATCGTTATATAAACTGTAAGATTTCTCAGGGTATCTCTTCGTCGGTGATGTGTAGCTACTAAATTTATCATGTTCCTTCTCCCTTGGTCTATTAAAACTATACTTTCGTGGCAGTGTAGTGGTAGCCGGAAGAGATACTCCAGGAGGTGGAGCGTTCAATGATGTTTTTCTCTTTCTATCATTGAATCTCGAGTAAAAACTCCTTCTTCGTATTCTATCGACAATAGATTCTTGCTGATCCCCGCGGGAAGACGGAGAAAACGTTGGTGAAGTTGGTGATTGTAGTTCACTGCGGGTATGATTCATATCTGCCGAGCATATTGACCACGAATCAAAACTCTCCGTATCATCATTAGGGGAATACATGTCCTCGAGATGATCGTTAGGACTATCTTTAGGCGGAGGGATTGGATTTGGATTGAACGTAGGCAAATTTAAATTGAGGTTTGCCTTAGTTGTTGTTACTTCCTGCAAATTTTGATTTCCATGCTCTATATTGTTAACTTCGTTGTTCTGGTAATTGAGCATGTCTGTGGTATTGGCAATAACGTCAGAAGCTTTATCCAACAATTCAGTCCTAGCATCATTACTTTCTTTAGTTTCGTTTTGATCTCCGGATATTTTCGAGCAATTATAAGGTGCACTGAAGTCGCTGGAAGATTGGGAAGTACTATTTTCTTGGCTTATGTTATAAGAATCCTTCAATTCCTTTCTGAGTTCAGCTATATCTTTGTCGCACAATGGTTTGTCAATAACAATCTTATTTCCAGTTATATTCGCATGATGCGTTATTTTTGACAAGTTTTGTATTAATTTCTTTGCGTCATCTGGAGAATTGGAAGCTGCTTTATTGAGTGATAATTTTGGTAATTCTGCATCTACATTTGGCTCCGTTTTGGACAGTTCTGTTAGTACTGAATCTTTCTTCGATATTTGTGGAGTTCTAAACGTATGTTGTGGAATCTTTGATAAATCTAGTTTTAAGCTATTCCTATTTGACCGTGAATCCGAAGATTTTGCTGGTGGTGAGCAATCAATATTATTAGATTGATTATTCTCTGTAATTTTCACACCATCCGATGTTGATTCAGTTATTTCCGCATCAGTCAAATTTTGTTCTAACTTAGATTTTTTAAGCGAGTTATCTTCTGCTAACGCCTTGCCGTTCTTACTATTATCAATAATTGCGCGAGCCTTCGGTTCTTTGGAAGGATCAAATTGGTTGATATTATTTTCTACCTTAAGCTTTGAGCTGCCATCTTGCGACTTGTCGATACTGTTGGATAGCTGCGTATCAGAGTTCGTTTCATTGGATGAAGATGAGCCTTTTTTGCTCAAAGATTTACGAGGCTTTTCTTTACTGTCAGACTTACTGTCCGAAGTATCAGGAGATTTTTTCACCACCTTCTTCACAACCCTAATAATCTTCTTCTTCTTGGTGCCAACAACGGATCCGGGATCTTTGTCGTTGGATTCTTTTGCCTTGACTGTTTTCTTTACCTTTTTCTCTGTTTCATCAACTTTTTCAACACGTTTGACGGACCCATTTTTCACGAGAGAAGGCACACTGGATTTCCGAACTTTTTCAGCCTTTCTCCCCTCAGATTCAGTACTGTCTCCTTTTTCGGTAGAAGTAGTCTGTGTAGCCGAGGGTATTTCACTTGAGCCTTTTTCACGCTGCTCAGATGGCTTCTCTGCAATTTTCTCTGGAGATTTAGCCTTCAAAGCACTTGTATTATTTTCAGATGAATCATTTTTCTTCTCAATACTTTTATCAGGACTGGATTTCTTAGGTTCTCTATTTATTTTCTCAGGTGAAGCACTTTTAAAACGTGCATAAGCTCTATCAGTTGCAGATTTAGCTGGTTCCTTTGGAGGCGATTTTTTACTTTCCGTTTTAATTTTACCAGGTAATTTCGTTTCTTCAGATTTCTTCTTGGACGATTTCAACTCAGACTTGTTTACTTTTGTAGGTATCTTACTTGTAGAAGCAATCTCTCCATCGGTCATTGAATCAGACCGAGAACCCTTGTATGGATTCTTTCTTAGCCTGCTGAATATCATACTCTGTGGTCGTTGCCCGCTGGTGATTGATTTCGTGTCAATATTCTTGAACAATCCCAGTACAGAACTTACCTTGCTCTTAGTTGGGTTTGAGTTTGTACTGCAAAGTGACAAGTCCTCGACACTTACTGCTCGTTTAATCAAACTAGATTCTGTACAAGGACATTCTTCGGGAGGTGCGGAACTCTCGCGCAATGATCGAATTTTCTGTTCAATCAAATTCCCATTATTGACCACTGATTTTGAGCCGTCATCACCTGATCTGAATTTCTCGAGTTTCTTCTCCAAGGAATGTAGGAAACTATTTTTGGTCGACTGCCTCTCAAACCTTGGTTTTGTGTCTTCTGATATAGAGCTAATGTCTCTATCGGATTTGTCGTCTTTGGATGAAATCTCTGACTGTTCTTTAGTGATGGAGTTGGCTTCATTTTTTAATTCCTTGGGCGGTTTTGTTTCCAAAGACTTGTCTGTCTTCAATTCCTTACTCTCGCTTTTTTTCTTGCTAAATCTAGACTTTCTGCGTTCATTCTCTGCCGCCTTCTGTGCCTCTTTATCCTTGACATATTGACTTTCTTCCCGAGGGGTATCAAAGAAGTCGGGTCTCAAAAACCTAGAGATCCTGCGCTGACCAGTAGGTTTTGGATGCTTTTCTCTAGCTTCACTATCTTTGTTGCTACCAGACTTGAAGAATTTACTCAAAATTGATCTTTCTGGAGTAGGAGCTCTCGCTCCCAGTGCATCCTGCGATCCAGTCAATGACTTACAACGGGTTTTATGTTCCATTGGTTCTCTGGTTAGAGATCCAGACCTTATTCTGAGGCTCGGGATGTAACTGCGCCGTCTTTCTGCGCTTGTGGTTTCCGAAATAGATCCCAAACTTTCTTTGTTGCATTTGTCAGTATCCTTGTAACTTGAATTAAGATTTATGTCCAAGCTAGACGGGCCTAAATTTCTGAGCTTAGATTCTTTTATAAGATTTTCTGCTGCCAGTAGTCTGTTCTCAAAATCTCGTGACGGATCAGATCTGTACGAATAATTGTAATCCATGATATTTGATGTAGATTCGTTGGGAGATGTTTCACTCGATCTAGCTGATGCGCTAGATGCGGTGTCTACAAAATTAGTATTTGAACTCGATACAGACACCGAATTTCCATCCAAAGTTTGCCCAGTGTCAAAACCATTTTCAATATGCTCGATCTTTATATTAGGTGTCTTTGATGAATCGTCTAAGGTTTCCTCTTGAATTTTATCATTTTTGTAATTGTGGAAGTTCTCTCTGCGAATCGCGCCGTTATTTACTTTGCCGGAATCTCTATATTTCCTGCCAAGTGTCATGACATGTCTAGGTAGCGGTGGAAGTGATTTATCCTCGTCTTCAAATAGGCTAACACTTCTTCTAGGCGATCTATAATCAAGTTTGTCAGCTGGGTCCCGTGACACTAACAAACTGTTTGATCTCTTGATGTTTCTCTCAGCCGATTTTCCTCTGTATTCCGTTTGATCTGACGTTGAAGAACTGGGATTTTGATTTTCGATATTAGAACCGTCGAGTAAATTCATCATTTTTTGAGTTGGCGATTGATAATTTTTTTCACGAGGTATAGACGGAGATCTGGGCAAGGATTGCCTGGTTTGTTCAATGAAATGTCTACTCAATCTTCGTGCTAAGCTCGGTGTGAAGTTTTGCTCTAATGTTTCTTGGGCCTGCTTACGAATTTGCGACACCTCGGCCTCGGTGTTTTCGGGCTGATCTTGATCTGAAAAATTCAGATAACAATTTTGCTAATGGCATGCAGCTCGTATATCAGTCCCATCTGTAATGGATTTTTAATAAGGATACAGAAAAGCAATTAATTAAGTTTTGAGTATGTACACTCTTTTATTTGTACGTACATAAACTCTCCTATAAAATCTGTTGAAAAAAAAATTAATGAACAACGTCAGAAGTCTTGAAAATTTATCGCATGTTCAACTACCTTCAAATATTATTACATAATGACAACTTAAACGATGTGTATGTTCTAACATTTAAATGTAATAACGCTTACAATTATTTCATTTAATGATTGCATAGAAAATGGAAGATACCTGTTACTGGAAAACTACTTTACGAAAGTGATTTATTTATCAAAGACATACATTGATATTAGAAAAAGAAAATATGCCACATATTCTAAAGTGAAAATGGGAATTATGATAGTACATATTCGTATTACAATGATTGACTACTATGTATAGAATCGAGATCAAGATTAACGAAAGTGAAATAAATGTTGAATGAGCGCACCATATTTAACTTCTTCACATAAATATAGGTAGTTTAGCAAAATATTAAAATAGCATTAATAAAGCATGCCGAGAGCCAATTGTGAAATGATAAAACGTTGTTATTTAAACTCTAAAAAAACATAACAAATATTAGCCAGTTCATATTAACGATTAAGAACAGTTAGTCCTTTCTTGCATTACATAACTATATAACTATCATTACATAAGATTCCTATAACAATATGTATTACTTTAGAAAATTGCAGATGCAATACATAGCTTATATACAAATGGTGTATCCTTTAGGCCTCACACAATGATTTATCCTGAAAATTATTTTGCTACTTTTTCTTTGTACTATAGAATATTTATATCAATTTTCAATCTAAATAACAAGGAAATATGATACTAAATCTGTCTTCTCATTTTTTTTTCAAGTTTCAAACATGTAGAAAAAGAGTATTTAATTTCTAACAATTTTAACAATAATTCACTAGACCATATACAATAATATTTTCCAGAATAAATCGCTTTATAATAAATATTAATTTCTTTTCAACAAGGATTTACGAACAAAATAGATTTTCAGCTCATACGTTCATAGCAGTTAGCGTTGTGTAATATCTTTTGGTTTTATTTCTTTCTCGAACAAATGTTGAAAGCAAATAGCCAATGTCTTAATTAATTAAATTGAAACATTAACTTTTATGCTCATTCCTCTATAATATAATCTTGCTAATACATGAATCTTCATAAATTATTCAAATGAACAGTTGTTTGAGAAAACGAAGAAGGTGAGTGTATGTGGTACATTGGCAAGGTTGTGGTATCATGTGGTCAAATGGACAGATTTACTAAATTAGGTATAGTATAGTACCTAACTTGTTTGTCTACTGGGGATTAGCGTCGGCCCGCCTACGCAGAGTCACTCGCACGGTCGCTGCAACAACCGTCATAAAATACCGTCAATGAATTATATCACAGAGCGCTGTTGCTGACAATTTTTAGAGTATATTTTCGGTATTGGTTCAGCCGTGTTTCTGTGTGTTAGTCTACTTACTTGCTAGTAAAATAATCAAACAAACTAACAAGGCCTTCAATACTTCTTTATTCATAAATAATAATTGTGTACTAAATTTAAAATAAATAATACGAGCTAAGTTCTATTTTTCAAACAATTATCTATCCATCCATCGGTCAAGCAATCAGTTGCGTATATTTTCATTCAAATATATGTAGTCATAGACCTGTGTAGAATTTTATATGACTGATCATTTAATACAGTTTACATTTTTAAACTAACTATGCTGCACCGTTATATCATGGAATTTCTAGTCTTCTTCTACTATTGGCTAGTTGATAATTTGCAGTTCAATTATGTATAATAATTTGACCTCATGAATGGTCTGAGAAGGCATTGTTTTTAAATCTACGAAATGATTAAGCAAAAGAAGTTGCGTCATTCAAAAGCAGCAAGCACAATATAAACTGTGGCATACCGAAAGTATAGTCTGTCAAATATCAGCGAGCAGAAAATAAAATTACTAGATTTAAATAACTGTTTGAAGAGTCGACGATAGACTTTGAGTATTTCGAATATATATTTTTTCTATAGGATGTTTTGGAAAAGTGGAAAAAGAGAGTTTCTGTTCTTCTGTATATGGGTGTGTGCATCCATGCTTTAAACTTTAGTAACTTTAAGTGAGATAGATAATATCCAACTACTTCAATGTTACTGGATCGTAAAAAATCAACAATTATAAACATTGCAAAAACTATACAATAATGTTACGAGGTTTTATATCAGACAGGATAGGGGGGTCTTTGCATTTTATCATCATTTTTATCCTACTATTCATGACACAGAAAGAAATTCAAATTCTCATCGATGAATCATGTGCCAATGTACATATAGCAATCAACCAATATTCAATGTGACATATAAACTAACGGCATATATTATACAAAAGTTGTATTGCAATTTTTGGTTTATAACAGAGTATTACGTAAAATCCATAGCTTAAAATTTTAACAATGTATATTGATAAAACCAGACAGATTTTTAGCAAGATTCACGAACCTGTACCAATTACAAGCTATTCACTGATGCTTTGAATAGCAAAGTGTACGAACCTTTAGGAAATATAAATCACAAGGGATATACTAATAAACTTCTTTTTTTGTTTGCATCTACCTCCCATGCTAGACTTCATCTGTCGTCTGATTGCAGAAAGTTACACTCTACCGAGTATCTAGTGTATTTTCAAGATGAAATATCCGCTTGGTCATCAAATTAGCGCTTTATCATCAAAAGATTATTGATATACATAGGTAAAGCAGAGTTGAGCATGCCTAAAGTATTAACGACTATGTATGTTCCATCATTCAGAGCTAACAATGAGATTACACTGAGAAAATAAATTATTATAGTTGGAGTAAAATTCTACGCTATGGATAAGTAAATAATAATTTGAAGCATTTAATGTATAACTAATGTGTGTAATAAGAAAGAACTAATACCATGACTACCCACCTGTTTAGGATATAATCCTCTCAGTTTATACGAATGTTAGTACCAAAAAAATCGCAAAAAAATAAATAAAAATCCATTGCAAGGCAAAAATCAAATGAAAGAAAAATTAATTCCAAGGATAAAATAGAGATATAAACAGGTAAATGAGTAACAAAAATATATGCTTTGTCTATCAACGACTCGACAACAGCTAGGTACTAGGAGATGCATAACAAACTTTCCATCCAATTCTTTCGCTTAGTATTACTAGTTTCTTATTATAATAAGCGATAGAATTAAGTGGAATGCTTTTCATGATTTAATAGTAGCTAATTTAGATTAATAACGCTTTAAATTAGAACAAATAAATAATTCTTTGAATGTTCTAAGATCTAGAATAATATTCAGCTTCTGTTAAATCACTTTTGAATTCCATATAATTGTCACACAGGCCATATTATAGTATGTATTCTGTTCAAAGTTCACCGTGGAAAAGAAGACATTGCATTGAATATTTTGTAAGTCAATCTGTAAAATTAACAACAATTATCAATTCAATCGACGTATACAATGTTTGGAAGAATGACCAAAGCTTTGATAAACGAAACTCTGTTCCTTGGTGAACTGTACACACATTCTATTGCACGCTTTTACCTCGTGGAAGAGTGTTGCTACCCATTTCAAAAATGCTTTCTCTTGAAGGAGTGTGGTGGGGTCCAGGACTATTCGGTGATCCTGGAGTTGACGGTTCCTTTCTGCTAAATCTATCCGTATCACGACTCAAAGAACGTCTGAACTGCGACTCTGATAACCGCCTATATTTACAGGACAAGATTCTATAAAAATCTGTCGGAAAATTTTCCTGCATGCATTAATAATTGTCAACGAATAACAATATTTTTCATCAAATTCTATTATAATGCATACTGAAAGGGTAGTAATTCAGTACATCATATTGATATTAGAAATTTAACTAAATTAATTTTTATCTAAACAGTGTATAGCATGTGTAAAGGCAATTCTCTTGTTGGTATGTGAATCGGTTGCTAGTGCAGCAAGTTTTTGTGGAATTTATATCAGCATTTCTATGTGGTTTGAATAGTAGTTTGGTGAAAGGTTTGGTTAGGAGCGTATCATTTGATTAATGGCGAAAAAGTGGTAAAAAAATTTTTGTTGTCTTCTTTAATCATTGATTCTGTACTAAATTCGTAAATTGGAAGCATGGTGCATAATGGGTGAAAAAAATTGGGAAAAAGCTAAGAAAGTCATGGTGATAATATAAAACTGTGCGATCTATAATGAAAAATAACTATTCACCAGACCCTTAACAATTTCATTGACTGGACTCACGTTGTTACAGTCCTTGTCTCGGTATAGCTCTGGTAGCTTGCGCAAACAAGCATTTATGTTAAAAACGATGTATAACTTGATGAATTTTCACCAAAACAGTTTTAAATATAAATTCGCAACAAGTATTTAGTCCTTGCACAGTTAAATATTAATTCTGTGAAATATCATTAACATTAGTTCCATTCAAGATATGACAAGATTTCTCAAGTCCGAGTCATCAATTTATAAAAACTTAGGAGCCATTTACCTGGATAATGGTTCGTGAACTCCCCAGAATCCTTGCGGTGAATTAGACCCCAATCTTCCGAGTAGTCTGCTGCTTGGAAATCCGGTACTTCTATTATCATCAACGTTTAGTCTTTGAGTCAAGCTTCTAACTCTAGATAATAACGTGGAGAACAAATTTTCTGCTGTTAATAGTTCAAATCCATCGTCATCGTCATCTTCCCCGGATGACAAGCTGTCAGCATGTTCAGGAGCCTGTCTCGTCGGCCTTGAACTTCTTAGACGATGCATATGTCGCTGCAGAAGATCGTCGTTGTCTCTACAGAAGAAAATAGTTTTATTCCAAAATCATTTGCAAGAAATGTTCAAAAATGCCGCAATGTGAGGAATAGAAGCACCATCGATCACTATTAATTGGCTAAAAGGATCACATAATGCTATATTTATCTAGCAAGGCTTCAATAACGACTAGACTTCTTAATCCGCATTCATTACATTGAAATATCGATACAACCAGTTGTAAATACTTGTTCTTCAATCTCTTCAATTAATTACGTACCTGTGTAGCGTTGAGAACGGAGATTCGTCTTCGCTGGCGTCGGATAAAAGAGAACTCATCCTCCTAGGTCGGCCGAATCGTGATCTAGGTGCAGTAGTGCTAGTAGGAGTGCTCGTTTTACTTTCAGGCTCCAAACTGCCGGATCTGGGTGTAACATATCCGCCCCCCTCTACAGCGATAGGAATTATATATTCCCTAGGACTCTTTCGAATTGGCTCAGGTCCTACGGTAGAACCTAGTGCACTGTCGGTATCTGAGTCGACAGTAGATTGTCGAGATAGAGAACCTGATCGCTGAGACATGGAACGCTGAGGCATTGGAGGTTTAGGTGGAGGTGTTGAAGGTCCTTGTTGCGGAAGCTGGCGTCCAGATTCAACCTGTTTGCAAGAAGAAATAGTAAGAAGTTATAGCGATCTTGTGCAGATAAAAATAATCTGTTTTGTTTTTTAGTTTACTTATAAACCTCTGTATAAAGTTTACCTGGATGGGTATAATTCTTTCCTTTGGTATATTTTTCATTCTATTTTCTGGCTCTAAGCTAGAGCTTCTGTTAGCTTGTGGTACGGCAGCTGCAACTGGGAAAGCTACCTCTGATCTTTGAGTTCTTAATTTTTGTGGGTGGAAGGCATCGATCTTGGCTTCTACTTCGGATTTGAATCCTGTATTTTCAGGTGACTTTACTCCAGCTAATGTGATTTCGGCCTTGCTAGTCTTTCGGGGTCTTGGTAACGTCGCACTTTTCAACGTGATCTCCATCTTACTCGACTTCTTTGGTTCGTCTGGTACTGAGCTGATCATACTTGGTGATTCAACTGCTCCTGGCACCTGATAAAACAATAACACGGTTGATATAAATGCTTATATCCCCTTGTATTTATTGTACGATATTGTCCATTGTATTGTTTCTGTTTACTACAATATGACCATATCGCATTTTTTAAACGATACGGATTACTGTAATCCAAGCAATATAGTGAGATTCACTAAGTGAGACCTTAGTTGAACTCGAAAATGACTTACCGCCTCCGCCTGCAAAGCTGGTTTTGATTCGAACGGGAACTTGGTATCTACAGGAGTGGAGACAGATACAGTGGCATTTCTCAAATCATTCGGTCCGACTTGTAATTTAAGACCTAATTTATTAGAACTATGATTCTGTGGTGAAGTCGGAGGTGATCCGTTAAGTTTTCTCATGACTGGTGGCTTGCCAATAGCACCTGTAATAATATCTACAGCCCGTTTTTTCTCTTCTTCATGTTTACTTTGCAGATATTTATCCAATTTATTGTTATTTTCTGCGCTTGAAATTTCGCTAACTTTTTCCTGAACCTTTTCGTCCTTTACAATCGCAGGTACTTCTATAATAACTTTTGAAGCACTCGGCTTTACAGTCTGTGGAATTGTTATCGACGAAAGACTGGCCTTACGTTCAAAGGCACGTTTGGCACCCCCCACGTTAACTCCAGGAATGAAAATCTTCTTCGGTTTATCATTTTCGGCACCCGAAGCCAACTGGTTAAATTTCTCTGCAGTTTCGAAGATCTTTGATCGTCGTCTTTCTACTGGTCTTATTGGCGTCTCTGCAGCATTATTAGAAAGCTCAGAATCTAGGGACATAGATTTTTCCTTTAGTTTTTTAACACTTCTTTTCTCGTCCTTATTGACATCTTCGGATTTAGTAATAGCTTTTGAAGTAGGCACTTCATTCTTGGGTAAAACATCCTCGTTCTTAGCTTCAGGCACAGTTTCATCTTTAGTTATCACCTCAGGCTGAATACTTTCAACTTTTTCACACTTCTTAGGCTTCAGTATCTTCTTCTTATCTGGTGTAGTAGAAGTTTGTTCACTTGTCTCTACGGAACTTGATCCAGGTGACTTTTCTTCCTTCTGGTCATCCGGAGTCTCAGATTTTTCTTCTTTTATATCACAGACTGAAATTTCCTTGACTTTATCATTGGATAGTGTCTCTTCAGTTTGTTGCCCCGGTATCACCGGAGTTTTACTCCGTTCATGACTCAAAGCCCTTTCTTTAGACTCTTCAATGAGTTCAAGGCAAGCTGCCGCACCTCCTAGCTGATTAATATCAGCAGTTTTACTTGTAGGAACAGTTACTACCGCAGATGGGTCGACTTCCATGGCTTCCTCTGTTATAGGATTTGCTATTGGAGCTGAATGGTGTCTGAAATAAGTTAAAGTCAATAAATTCATCACTCAGGCATTTAAAGAACCTCAAATATCTCCCCAATAAAAACTAATCTAATTAACAAGCCACATCATACCTAGAGGCAGACCTATACTGTCTAGGTTCTCTGTCATCGGTTCTTTCTTTTCTCCTAGATCTTTCTTTTCTCTTAACACCGGCGGCAGTAGTTTCATCCATAGACGGTGTAGTTTCTAGCTTTCTTTTGGCATCCCCAGCTGCAGAGTTTCTCGGCTCTTCATCGACCATCTCTCTTATTCTTCTGTCAGAATTATTCTGAGCTAATTCCATCAAACTACCGACTGAATGGCATCTGGTCGGTACCAGAGTTTCAGAGGACATATTGTTGGTTGCCTCTCCAGTTGCTTGTTGATCACCTACAACTAATTTATCCGCACTAGCCGACTGTGGCACTAATGAGAGCAACAGGTCTAATCTGACTGGGGTTTGAGCTGCTAATTCTTCAGCTATATCTAGGCAATTTTGTTCATATCCTTCGTTCACCCACCAATGTGTACATATCTTTTCTACGTCAGCTCTTCTTGTTGGACAGACTGTTAACATGTCCTTTATTAGTGGGGAGGCAGCTGAAATTAAAAAAGGGGGATTTTAAGCATTGAAAGAGAATCAAAATTTTAACATTATGGATTGGCTTTTCCTACTTACGAGATGGTTTTTTTGGCTCGAAGTAATCCGACTGTGAAATCTGTTTGACTAGCCTTTTGAAATTAGAGCCATCAAATGGCATGGCACCGTATACTAAAGTGTATAAGAGAACTCCCAAACTCCAACAATCAACTTCAGGTCCATGGTATGGTGTTCCCTTAACGATTTCAGGACTAGCATAAAGCGGACTACCACAAAATGTGCTGAGCAATCTTTGTTCATCAAAGACGTTTGATAGACCAAAATCGGCGATTTTGGCATTGCCAATTTGGTCTAGGAGAATATTTTCAAGCTTAAGATCTCTGTGGCATATCTTATGTTTATGGCAATAAAATACAGCTGTTGATATCTGTCGAAATATTCTTCGAGCTTCGTGCTCTGACAATACTTTTCGCTCGCTTAAATAATCGTAGAGTTCACCGCCGGCTGCGTATTCCATAACTAGTACCATTTTTTCACGATTTTCAAAAACTGTAATGATTTAATATTATTTCGAAACATTACTTAATATTGATATTTCGGTTCAGTAAGTTTTACGTAATTGTTTTAAATGTGACACAACATTTACCTTCATAAATGTGAATAATGTTGGGATGCTGTACACTGGACATTATCTGTATTTCTCTTCGTATCCTAATGAGATCTGCCTCAGTTTCAATTTTGCATTTTTTTATTGTTTTTATTGCAACTTCTTGACCAGTCTCTTTGTTTATACCTAATTGCACTTTACCGTAAGTACCTTGTCCGAGTTTCTTAATGATATCGAAGCTGAAATCGGCACGAATGTATTAAAATAAATAGTCTATGGCATCGATTAGACAATTTCTCCCCCAAAGGAACAAAAACCAAATACAATATAGTAAATATTATCACTTTTATTCAGATCTAAGTATGTACAACGTCCGTAGACGGATCTGCCAACAATTAAATTCTCGATAAAATTTCTTGGCACGAAATTCAAGATACTTAAACAAATGTCAAACAACAGATTAACAAATGGGTCTCACTAACTGAATTAAAATATTCCACTAATCAGGATTACGTGTAAAATAGCCATTAGAAATCAGTATCGAAAAAAGCTGAAGAAATTCGGTGCACGTTTCTATTCTTACCGTTGTTTCAATTTTCTCTTGTGATTGTGAAGACGCACTCCTCCCGTGCTCTCCATACCCCCCATTATATTATGTATACTCGCTTCTCCGACAACCATGGTGATTGATTTTTTATCTGAAACAATAAGCATGGATAATTTATGATCTTTAAGGCAATCTCATCCGTATAAAGAGAAGCAGCATTTTTCCTCTCTCCATTAATTACGTCGGCATAAAATAAATACTGCGTGCCGTAATTAATAATCAAAAGAATTTCATAGTGTTATCGATGAAAATTCAAATGTGAAGAATTTTTAATCAACTGATATACACTTTTCGAGTGGTCATTTTGCAAGTGGTAATTTTTTTATTGCTTCGGTCGGTGATTAATGCGCAAGACTTTGTGTCCTCTAATAATATTAATAACAACAATAATCATAATGTTGATGATCATTAAGAATAAAAATAGAACAAGCGGGCGAAGTGAAGCGATAAATGAACATCTAAAGTACGTCTCAGAATAATTATTTGACGTAACAGTTGAGTGGCTGATCGGATTTGAAAAAAGATATCAGGTACCGCGGTAGGATTTTTTGATAATTTGATAAATTGTCTTGAAAAATATTCACAAGGCAATAGTGTTGACTGAGTTATAATCGAATTATAGTATAATTCGTAGTATAACGATGATTCAGAAAAAATAATCTACTGGTTACGGATGAGCCTATCCATAGTCGTTTGAAATCGGTTATAATTGAAATCACTTTATAGATTTAGAGCAGTGCCACAGAGGTCCGCAAAGTGCTGACGTATGTTTTGCACAAAATAAAAAAAATAAGAAAAAAAAAGAGGCGATAATATCATAGATCGTATAATTCGCAGTAAAATATCTGTATCTTCTTCCGTTTCGAAATCGAATAAATAAATATATATTTTCTGTCGAAGATGTTTTTCGGGCGGCGAGGGAGGCGGAGAAACATGGTAAATTGGTAATCCGTGTTCTGTATCTCTGTAACGGAGAATGACGCGCTGAAAGTCGCGTATGTAGTGGGCAGGCAGGCGTAGATGAAAAGAGAGAATGCGGAGGGTTATTTTCGGCTTTGAGACGCCGTGTGTCGCGCCTCGCCGGCTTTTCTATACCGGCGCGGTGTCCAGGGACCACGGACCTTGCTAGAGGCTATCAAAAAACGTGACCGAGTCCTACGCACGTTGGACTAGAACAGGAAGTTTACCAGCGAATAGTCGTGAGCGAGAAAACAATCTCTCATCGGTTAATACAAGCTGTTAGCCTGGAAAGTTTACGCTCAAAACTATACGTGATGCTGCAGGTTTAACGTTCTTATATTACATACCTATACAATACGTGAAGCCTGCCTCGCGATGCAATAAAGTTCACTCAGCAAATAGAGAAGTCTTAGAGATTTAGGATTCAATTTTTTTTTATCAGAAGCTCAATTGTAATAAATATTAATGAATGAATGAAAAAGGTGAAAAATTTCGCCCTTGGTCAAGATATCATATTTATTTATATATATGATCGGTAGAATTATAAATAAACTATCGTTAATTCGGTTTAACCCGGACGCGTTTTAGTTATTAAAGGCTTAATTTAATCTTCAATGATTAGTTTGAACGTGAAAAAAGAAATAAATGAGCGGAACGAATTGTTACACCGAAAAGTTAACACGTTGGAGTCGCGAAGTATATTTCGCGAAGCTAACTCCCAGCTATAATTATCTGCTATACATATTTTTTCGTCTACATAGGTAGATAGGAGATTATTAGTCCACAATATACCTACATAATTGCGTAAGAAACATTTACTGCGAAACTTTGTCAAATCCAGTGAGTTCAATATTGGGACATCAATCATTTATTGATCTATAAGAATTATATAGTAAATTTAAAATTATTACTAAGTTCAAAGGTCAATGAAACTCGGTATAGGACAGAACAAATTGTATATAAGAAAATACGAAAACAGCGTCATGGATCGATCTTTTACGATATATAAGATGTACAAGTATATAAGAAGAATTTGGCCCAGTTTGCGATTCCCGATGTAACGGTCATTTATTGTTGGCTCACGAAAGACATTTTCTTTTGGATATCAATCCTCAAGTGAGGATAAAACAGCATGTAAACATCGCATGGCTTTAAAGGTGAGCCAATTTTACAGAGCAACAAATAATTGTCAAAAATTGCGCTTACGTGTCGTCTGGAGAAAAAAAATCCACATGAAATCGCTGCACTAGCTCATCGATGATTAAATATACTCGAATAAATAATAACAAATGATATTGTCGCACAAGGAATTCAGTTTTATCTATCAGTAGTAAAAGAATTAAAATGTTTACCTGGGATTTGCGAGATTCGACCACGTTTTAGGTGCTTTAATCACCGTTAGAGTGATGTAAATGAAGAATCGATAGCTTGAGTAGAAGTAGATGTCGAATAAAAGCTGGTGCAGAGATTCGCAACGAAGAATAGCAATATAACAAAATTTATTCATAATTAATTCAAATACCTACGCAAACTGAAAACTTATATCTATTTCGTTTGCAAAATTGTCAAAGGCATTCGGCGACAAATATAACGAAGTTATTTCATAGGTACGAAGCCGTACGTTCCCTTGTCATATAAAAGAACTGATGTATGTATACAATTTATACGGAGGTATGTTTGCAGCCTGAAAAAACCGCTTCTTTCTCCTTTGCAATAATATCTAGATTGTATTTATAAGTTCTCGTTCTACCCCGCACGATGTCTGCGGATATTGTATACGCGTGTATATACTTAAATGAACGAAGGAAACGGGGGTGTGTTTATACACGCCTCGCGCTGACTAAACCTTCGTGGACATAACGCGATGCTGTCTGCATATTTTAGCGCACGTTGCATTCATACTTCGTGTCGATTTTCTCCTCTCTTGTACGCGAGCGTAAGTCGTGAACTCTTGAGGCACCAGGCCGGCGCCCGCGCCGGAGTAGGTACCGTGGAATTGCGGAGTCTCGACTTGTGTTTCATTTACCGATTTCGTTTTATTATACATACGTAAGTATACTATACGCGGAGGCCCCGTCTGACCCGACCAATGTTTTTATAACCGAGATGCGAGATATGTTTTCGTTCCTGAGTGTATCCTGTCCCGGTCCTGAACCTCTAGAGTATTATTGGAAGTTCATATGTTTTCCCCCTTTTCGAATCTCTATTTTACCAAAATTTAAAAATAATTTGTCGGAAATCAATTTATTCTAGAAAGAATTAGATTATACTTCGGGAGAGTCTTAACAATTGAATTTCCCACCTAACAAATTGACACACCATCGATAATGTTAAGAAATTGAACATGAAATTAATAGTTATATATTTTGATACGAATTCTAAGTGAAAGCTGTGTCAATTTTATCTAAACAAATTAGTTCATATGAATTTAATTAACCAGGTGGAAATTATTTGATCGTAAAGTCGCTTTATTAAATACATTATAGGTATAATTTAATGTTGAATTTACAAATTAACAATATCGAAATTGGCTCTAGTTCAGAATTAATTTAGAGCTAATTACACTCTGAGACAGTAAAATATTCGATCACATGTAGAACATGAATTTCGGCAAATTCAGATACGCAATTAAATTTTCGTGCTTGTAGATGGTTAGATTCATCATAAATGAAAAAAAAATTATAATTAAAATTGATTACGCAGCCTCGTTACGAAAGAGGCTCTGCGACGTTGGTGAATGATCGATAATAACCAGTAACAATGGGTGATAAAACGTCGCCTATCGACAGTAAGTTACTTTTACTATGAGAGAGCGTTGGAGGGTCGCTAGTGGAGCGGGACGTCCGTATCCACCTGGCCGTAACGGCTAAAACTAATATATGCGCCCGCACGGTATACATAGCTTCAATCCAAGCATTTAGTTCACGGAATACGTGGATCAGTGGTAATCTTGCGAGAAGTAGCAATCTATTAATGTAACATTTTCGGCTTTTGAAAAAAATGAAACTTGAACAATATTTCATGTGTATTCAGTGAGCATATATTATATTCATATTCACATACAAGAGTCTAAGGCTTTTCACCTTTTTTTTTTTTCTTTTTAAGACGTATTGTGGCATTGAAGTTATCGCTAAAATAACGAATTTGTCAAGCTTTTAAAATATGAAAGACAGAGATTTTCTACGGCAAAGTTTTTCGTTCTTTTTCCCGTCTTTTTGACCCTTGACAAATTGTCGTTATAGCTTACTGTATAGCATGAATAAAAAATGAAATAGGTATGGGATTTCGTAGTTCCGCATGATGTATGTACATGCGATAACAAATTCGGATAACCGAGCCACTTTTACCAGACTATTGGCAGCCTCAACGTACAACGCGCACGTGTTCACATTTTGAAGGCGTTCTCGATACTCAATCGGCGTTACTGATATTTTTAGACCCGCGCTTAGTCCCGCGATCGCTTGTGCGAACATCGAGGCAGGATCCTGCAAGCATCCTACCTAATGGCCTTTATGCCTGGGTAAGTCGGATGAAATAGTACTTCCGAGATTGGTACGGATCGAACCAGCCCAGAACCTAAATTAATATATAATCGCCGATCATCCGGCCCATCCCTTGGCAATTTATTAATGAATCCAATCAGCCGAGCCGAAAGGCTTTTTACCAAGACGCGTGCCAATACAAACCTATATATTCAACGCGATAGGGTGTAGACAATCGCAAAATACGTTGAAAAGATTTATATTCACTTTTCATAAATTCCTATAAATAAATGTTCAACTGTTTAACGTTTATCCGCGGTAATAGCGGGCACATCATCTACAGCTCGCGCTTTCTTCATCGTAATTTATTAGTTTCTTACCAAATATATTTGAACGAGTATTTAAACGATAAACATAAAAAAGAGTATAAAATAAAAAAAAATATTTCAATGTATTTGTGTGGTTCAGGCATATTGTGCCCGCGTATATACCTAATATGAATAAATTCATGTACTTGACTTTCACCTGTTTCCACACAATGCTTTTTGATCTTATAACTTACAATAGACAGTAAATATGTGTTATCTTAGAAGAAGCTTATCCGCGTGGAGAATTTTACCTTAAATTATCTTTACGATCGTGGAATTAAGAGAGGACCTCATTCTTTTAGGGAGATAGCTTGAAAATAATGCAGAATTTATTTTCATTCATATTAAATTGCCTTCGCCATTATTATATTACCTCATTCGGTCAAGGCTATAAAAATGGTGTTTCTTTCGAGGTGAGAATACTCACAGCCGGCCTTATAGCGTAGGCAATTTCTTCGGATACGGGAGACGATGTCAATATAAGGATACACATCCGTGACGTCATTCGACGCAAAGGTCGGCCTAACTCATCGCGGTCATCCACTCGTGATTCACGTAGGTATATAATATGATGGAGATAGAGTTTTTTGTTCGTTGTGATTCAAGCCGGTCATTCAATTCTTGGAAATATAAGACTGACGGGATTATATTGCCGGGAAATAGTTGAGGAAGAAAATAAAAAAAAAATATATATACCTATATACACGATGTACCTATCATTAAATCGCGAATAAAAATACGCGCACGCAAAGCTGGCTGTTAGTCTAATTTTTATCTTAATTCTTGTATCTAAACGGGAAAAGCGTGACCTCTGCATGGGAAGAAGGGACTTTGAATTTACGTCGTACGAAATACAGGAGTGTTAAATAGAAATAAAATCTATATGCCATTGTGAGAATCATTTCTACTTTCTATGATAACGGAACGTTTTTATGAAATAAAAAAGAAACTTTAACGGTCGTAAATATTTTAAGATTTCAAGATTTCACTTTATTTTTGGAAGGTCGATTCGTAACTTCAATTTTCGGCGAAAATAAATTATGCATACATGCTATACTGTACTATACATATTTCGCAACCGGTGCAAGCGTTGCCGAAAAATGAAATTTATCTACCGCGGCTGACTATTCTCGGTATTTACTACTGCTACATAGTAGAGGTGCGGTAGTTTTTCCCCACAGGCTTACGCAGGGAGGTATTTTCTACTTTATTTTTCAATGGCTACATTAAATTGAAAATTTATATGATTATCATGCTTATTTGTTTATTTATTCATCATAAATGATTATTTATGTTCACTTTTAGTTCCCGATGAAGTCGGACTTGGTTAAGACCGTTGATATTTCTTCGGATAGGAAATGATATACCTATTTACGGAGACGTTACTTCCGGTTTTAATCGTAGGTATAATTACTCCAGCGCGGTTCTATGCCCGTGGGATAAATTGCGTCAGCAAACGAAACTGAATATCAAATCTGTATCGAGTTTTCTATACCCGACTCATATGCCGCATTTATAAAGATTTAAAGGCGGGAAATCCTACGTTTAAAATAGTTTTCAAACATCTGTATTGTCTCTATCATATAAAACGACACACTTTGGCGTTATCGAAGTTTTTCGATTCATTTTCGAGTTCAAAGGAGTCAAAGTAATCAAAAAATACATGGAAATACATATTTTTCATTCTTGTGAATTGTAGATTCGTAAAAATGTACACATTGAAAATCTAGGCTTCGTTGTAACTCTAATCGTTAGTGTAGAAGACTGTAGGATGTGTTTTTGTTCTTTCTTTTATTAATTGCAATGCGTTTGAAGTTGATGTATTGTATAGATTGTATTAAAATTGAATTGTCAGTTGAAAGGCTTCGTGAAATGTGTCAAAGTGTGTTCTTGTCGCGCATCGAGCTTTGGTATGTAGGTTTCTGGTGGTTAAAAATAGCAGGTTGATATTTAGAAGAGGCCCTTTCTAATGGTGTCGGTTATTTAACTCTAGTTTGAAATAAAGTGTATGAAAATAAATGGAAATAAATCATCTGCGGTGTTTAACCTCGGGTACAGGTATTGCCTTTCTTGCAAGAATTATTAGGCAATCGAAAACGCCCACTTAGGTATACCGCGAGAGAATTTCTGTACCAGTAGACAGACGCATGTCTATCACTGTTGTAGATATTTATAATCCCTTACCTATCGCGTATTATTATTCATTAATAAAATTCATTACCAAGTTTAAATATAATAATCTCCGAATGGGAATCGGTTCTTGAAGAGCTTCTAAAAATAGATTAAATTCATACCTTACTGTGAACTCTGGAGCAAAATTATCCTCTTTTATTATAGTTCTCCCTCGCTGTTACTACTCGGCCTTAAAAAAATTTTCTAACAAAATAAAAATAAAACACACTTTATATACACGTCGGCCAATGTCCTTTAAAACAGCCTTAACACTAGGTCTCTATTTCTTTTTTATTATTCGACGAAATCACTGCGGTCTTTATTTTCCACCTCATTTTACCAGACATTTTCCGAGCAGCGATATGCCACACGGCTCAAACTTTGCCACCATCTTTATTTACTAATTTTGGAATTGAACGGCGGAACGCGGAACTGCGGAATCGTGGGCTACGGCAGCGCCACTATAACGGCGCGAAATTATGAACACATATTCTAGAGTGCCGAAAGATGAATCTACCTATATTATCTATGAATAGAATAAAATGATTCATTTCTCATCGTATCTTTATTATTTTCACGACGTATACACAGTGTATAGATAAGCGGATAAGGTTTATTTATGAAAGATCAAACTAAAAGCAAATTTTGAAATACGTACAGATAATATCTTAGGTGAATCATGAGGTTATAATAAAGTTGCTGATCACGATTTGTGAAGAAAAAAATATAGCTTTATCAATTTTGAGAAAGAAAATTATTCCTATTGCAGAATTAACCAGGAATTGGAGTTCTAGAAATAGAAGATGTAATTTCCGGGCAACAATATGTATAATGATAACGTGGGTCGCAGCTTCGTAAGACGATCGAATATTCTGTATATTAATAGAAATGCTGTAAATTTTGTTCGCAGACTAATCGATACGAATAGACCCACATGTGTGAATCCTTTCCTCATAGACAGCCGCAGTATTTTATGATTGTTTTTAAACGATCGCGATTATTTTTTGACAGCTCTTTTATTGCCGAATGACGTTACGCGGTAAGTTCTACCGAGGAGGAATCTGATTGGTTACGCAAGATATGCCAAGCTTATTATGAACTTGCGTGGCCATTCACCGCGCCCGCGTTACGCGTATCGTATCATCAAGAGAAGTGGGCATAGTGGTCGCAGGCTTGAAGTGGGTGGAAATAAAATAATAGTCGCGATATCGAGGAAGGTGTTAACAGCAGGAAATAATGTCACATCAAACGGGAATAAAAGGTAAAATGTTGTTAATAAAATCAATTGAGAAGTCTTCGACGTCAAAATCCTTGCTATGTAATATTTATCTTCTATCTTTATACGTGTCCATATAACTTTACGTTCTTTTTTTCTTTCACCATAGCCCGGAGCTTTTTTTAACCTCAAAAAAAAGAAGAATCGCTCCCATTTTTCTTCCCCGCTAATTAGTCATTCATATATAATCAATTTTCAGCCAACGAAGCCCTAAAAAAATTATTTGCAAAATGTCGAGATGGAAAGATACGAGTGCTCAAAGTATCCATCGAAAACGGTAAGAATTAAGGTTTTTTTTACAGCTATTTTCACTCGGACAAAGATCCAACTGTTATAAAATTTCTCACGGATGGTTGAAATATGAATGTCAATTTCCCGAAACTCGTAACGTTTATAAAAATAAAAAATATGACTTCACCCTCGTCGCTATATCATTCAATTTACCTATTCAAGCAAAAAAAATTTAATTGGCAATTAAAATGGCGTGCAAATATTCTTATTCGCGATTCTAAAAATAAAAACTTGAATTAAATTGCGCATAAACTCACGATTTCTAACCACCTAATCTCCGTGATAATTTCAGAGGAATTAGTCCCTGCCTTTTCGTCAAAAACAATTGGAAAGTGGCAAGACGATTACGACAAGCTGGTAAAACCGTTGATAGTTGAAAACCAACCAGCTTATATTCTGTACCGGCTAGACACAAAGTCCCCTGATTCTGGGTATGACTGGCTATTCATTTCCTGGTCACCTGACACTGCGTCTATTAGACAAAAGATGTTATACGCATCGACTAAGGCGACACTAAAGCAAGAGTTTGGGACCGCTTATTTTAAGGAAGAGCTTCACGGCACCGTTCCTGAAGACATTACGCTAGAAGGGTATCATAAACATAAAAGAAACGATGCTGCGCCAGCGCCTTTGACTACTGCCGAAGAAGAGCTGGCAGAGATTAAAAAGACTTCTGTGCATACTGACTATAGCGTTGAAACTAGACAGCAGACTTTAAGCGGTGTGGCTTTTCCTGTTACCGATGGAGCTAAACAAGCTATTAACGATTTTGGGAAAGGAATTCACGAGTATGTTCAATTGAAAATTGACCTCGAAGAAGAAAAAATACATTTGGTCACGGCTTGTGATGTTTCATTAGATAAATTGCCCACAAAAGTACCCGCAGATTCTGCTAGATATCATCTATACAATTTTAAACATACCCACGAAGGCGATTACATGGAGAATATCGGTGCGTATGGTTTTCTTTTTTCAGATAAATCTACCGTTTCTATGCATTTTTTTAAACTGGTTTTGTACTTAAAATGGTAATTTCCAAGTATAGTGATATAGCATTCTGAATTCGGGATTTTAAATTAAATTCTCTAACTCTTTTTGACTCTTCCAATTCTACAGATTCCAACTACTCTTTGAATAAGCTTAATACTTCTATTACAACTTTGAATTTCGATAATTAAGAGTATTATGTTTTTTTTTGCAGTTTTCATATACAGTATGCCTGGATATAGTTGCAGTATCAAAGAACGGATGCTCTACTCTTCGTGCAAAGGACCCCTTCTTGACCTTATCCAATCACTGGGAGTCACCATAATAAAGAAGGTGAGTTAAATTGCTAAAAATTAATTAAATGCTTTCAGGATTATCGAACTTGTCAATAACAGAAATAAAAATTTGCCTCCAAGACGATCAAAGCTCTTAAAAATCCTGCGTTCATGTAGAATCTACCTTTGACTTATGATTTTTAGTAGAGATAAAAAATGAATCAAGTATTTTTACAATTATACTGAGACGGTACGGCAGCCAGTGTCTTTGGTTGCCTTGTTTTTGCGATTCATTAGCAAAAGAGAAAAATACTTGTCCGCGCTGTCTTTGGTTGATAAATGCAAAAGAAAAACCATCAAAAGTCTGATAAAATTCATTGGGTATTGATAAAAAATCAATCACAGTTGGAAGTAAATAGCGGAGAAGAGTTAGCAGACATGTTGGAAGATCCTCCTACTATAAAAGAAACTGCAGCAACAACTCCTGCTACTCCGTCAACACCTTCTGCTCCTCCACAAACTATACCTGATAAAAAATCTAAGCCAAAACGTTCGTGCGTTCTGAGTTAACAGGTGGTCCCATTGATTTATGCTGCTCGAAAAATGTTTTTGACATTGCAAAGGATTATTATTTCTGTTGATAAACGTTAAACTTTCAGTCACAACCCGTTGAATGATGTTCCAGCATAGAGTTTGTTAATAGATATAATGTAACGTATGCTGCGTTTGACAATTTTCGAATCTTCTATTTAAAAAAATGTTATTTTTAAATGTTTGAGACCGGTGTAGATTGCGTTTGAAATTAACACATTTTAAAACGTAGAAGCATTTAGTAATAACTGACTTAAATGGATTTTTAAAATTAGTTCTTCAAAGTGATACGTATAACTATTTAGTGAATTAGATTAGACCAAATGGTGTATTTTTCTAAATTCTAATACCAAAATTGGTAAGCCAAATTCTTGTTGAAGTAACTCTATGATAACTATATTATATGTCTGAGTAATGAGAAAAAAATAATGAGAAACTTACGTACAGAAAATATTTCTCGTGCAACTAGCTTTGCATTGGACGGGTGTCATTTTTTTTTTCTTCGAGGTTACTATTAAATTTCATTACAACAATTTATTTTGTCTCAAAACGTTTGGGAAATAGGCCCTTTTTGCTGGGTTTTTATTACAAATCTACAACATATAGCTAATACATTATATTCACGCACGCATTTACATATTACATTTGTTTAAATCTTCCTAGAGCCGCGAGTATTCTGAAGCTATTTTCACCTGCCGACTTCTTAGCCCTTAGATATATTGCGTGTAACAAATTTGCCATGTGTTGCACTTTAGTTTGTAAACAAATAGATTCCAACTTATGTATTGGAGAAGTCATGAACCCAGAATCAAAAACAAGTATCGAGTTTATTTGTTCAATATTATTATTCCGGTAACTAATAAAATTCAAGGCAGCCGATTACAATATCGAACGTTGATTAGTTGTGATAGTTAAAATTATATGCTATTAATAGATCTGCCATATTATTTGTTATTTTGAAATTTTACCGAAACAATCATAGTTGTTAATTATAAAAACCCAGCATCCTCGTCTCAAATTAGTTCCTAGTCTTAAATCAAGTGATACGTACATATAAGTTGTCTATTAATGTGTTTAGAAGAAACTCAAGGGCCTAAATTCCAAACATCTGTCGACATTAAATAGCATTTAAGCGGTGTAGGACAGAAAAGTTTTAATTTAGTATTTTCAGCAGCCACGTAGCTGAATGTGATCATTAGAGAGTTAGGAAAGAAATTCCATGTGCTCTAGCTAGCTAACGCCACTAACCTGACAGCTCTGCATATTATAATAATAACATTGTATTTGACAAATGATCAAAAATGTGCAAATGCTATTGTTTAACGTCAGAGTTAAGCTATGTTCATTCCACATTGTCGAAATATTTGCATTCTCATAGTAATAACAATTATATATATATATATATATATATATGTATGTATACATACATATATACATATTGAATTATAAATATTATACTCTATACTATTATATACATATAATATGACATATTAAAATTCACAAATATATATACGACGTAAGACTGACCGCGGCACATCCCACTGCCTGTATATCTGTGTTTTGCATTTAATTAGTCCTTTCTAGGCAATTGAATTGAATATTTTTTTATATCGTGTAATTAGCCATAACTTCATACAATCTTTTATCTTATCACTTGAAAACACGTGAATAGATTCGATATCATTCCAAGAGTTAGTCACGTAAATTACCAGAAAGTTTTCTTTTCAGGTTCAGAAAGATCTTCCTTGAATTATGTATATAGATAGGGTTTTATTTCGGCATCACAGGTTTCTAGTAAATGGTTTTTTCTATGATATCAAATTTAAATAACAAACTAAAAATTTATTCTATAACGCTTGTTCAGCTGACCTAGATAAGTCACGGCTTAATGTTTCCTGAAAATCTCATGTCATTGCTAAAAATATACTCACACTGTGGTTACACGATATTAACAAACAACTTTTATTCAATTTTCGTAACATTGGAGAATTGAATCTGCGTTAAATAATGGGAGATCTGTATCAAGCAGCAATTTACTGCCTATCAAAAGCCTAATCTCATTGTTTACAGATTCTTCTTATCACTAATCAAATTTATTCTGAATAGATATGATAAATGTTTTCCTGCCTTGGTATTCAGAAAATATTTGATTTGATTGGTGATTAGGAATATTCGTAGCTATATGATAAACGACCTTGTCAATCGTGACTTGTACTTGCCAAAATTATAAATGTATAAAGTTATCTCGTATTGGTCGAAAATTTACAGTTATACAGAGTGGGAGAGTTGTCAGATAGGCAACAACAAGAAGATGATATTCGAGAGGCATTCTATTTTTCGTGACGTGTATTTTTTTAACTCTTGTAGCTTTTTATAAGCATTTTAAAAATCTTTGGCCGAGTGTCTTTTTCGTTACTATCTTAAATTCCGATCTGAGACTTTATTGATAAAAACAAAAAACAAGAAAATTTATGAAAGCATGCAAAGTTATGTGGTCATATTTTTTTTGTGCAACTAAAACAACTTTGTAAAATCACACATAATCGTAGAATTCTACTGCTTGTACTCGTTCTATCTTTGGATTTGTATATTTTTCTCCAAGTTCCAATATCTTTTTGCAAGAACAAGCTGGTTTTAACTTCACCATGAGAATATAATGGAAATTATTTGAATTCGAAAAGTTTACTTGAATTATAAAATTAACTGGCATCTTCTTGTCTGCCTGAAGAATAATCTAAAAGTAATAAATAATCAACCCATTTACGGTAAATCATATCAGAAATTGACATGAGTTGTTTTTCTGAAATAATATTTTATCCTTGCGAAAAAACGTGATCATCTAAGTTTTGCATATAAGATTTTCAAGCTTTCATAACAGATCGTTAGGCCTAATTTTTTTTTTTCCTGCACGATGCTCAAAATTTGAAATTGTGTTCTGAGATATATAAGGAAACGCACACGTTTGCCTGGGCACAATTTATGTTTATAAGTACCACTGTTCCAGGCCAGGCCTATTCTGTAAGATGCATTTGGGTATTAATCGATTATTTATATAGATTTCTGTTACAAACATAGGTTCCTTCATACGAACAAATAAATTGTATATTCTTGCCAATATTGATATATATATTATGAATAATAAACAATTATACAATTTAAAAAGAGAAACTTTGTTATTTGAATTAATTTGCCACTTTAAACTATATTAATATTTAGTAATATCATTTAACCATAAATAAATATAGCGCAAGTAGATGATAATAGGTCACAATGAACCAGAGCGATAAGATCATCGGACGGGTATGTAATAGAATTTAATACTTAGGATAGTAATTAAATAAGCTTACAGTATAGGCCTGACTTTGGTATTTCTTTATGTTGTATTGTATTTTATCATATTTATTTGTTTGAATATTTGACTGATGGTTGATGAGCAAAATTCTAAGTAACTCCCATTGTACATATTACAAATGTAGAGAATTAATTTTTGTTGATCAAAATTTTTCGGTCTGTAGCTTGAGATTGATGATGGAAAGGAACTAACCATGGAATTTTTGCAAGAGGAATTACATCCGAAAATCAATTTACACCGACCTAAGTTTGCCAAACCCAAAGGTCCACCAAACAGAGGTGCCAAACGTTTGACCAAGGTTCAAACTGCAGAAACGACAGAACAAGAAGCTTAATGTAAATCTCTTCATTATAGTATTAGGACAATAATAACAAAATGGAGCAGGGTGTTAGACTTTCATTAAGAAATTGCCGAATGTTTTATAGTTTATTTTGCGATATTGATTCGTGCTCGATTTTGTGTGTTGAAATCAGAGCTTTTCTCTATCTATGGTATGACTTAACGTATTATTTTATACTTTTGGGAAAAAAAAGGTGGGTCATTGTTACACAGTATTCAATGAAATATCAAATGAACTAAATTCAATTGGAACAACAATATTCTAAGTATTTTCAATTTGCATTAAATTTTTTACCACGTATCAGGCCTATTCTGTAAGCATAACTAGTATTTATTTATCACACGTATCCTTATTACATCTTTTGCGAATTTCTTATAACTTGCTTGCAGAGTAGGACTCATAAATCATTGAATTAAGGACTGTTCTTTGTCTTCATAAATTACAATCGCGGTTTGGTAACGAGTTTTTTTATGTCATTACGTTGTAAATATGCATGCTTCACATAAGAATTATTGTTTTGTTCTCTAGATTTTGGTAGTCATTTTATTGTGATTTTTTTCACGTCTACCGAATTTTGATGAAGTATTTAATTAGCACAATTCGTATAACTTATCGCAGAATTATTACTGCTATGATTAGTGATTATTATCGTCACTATAGGGAATGAATTATACACAAGGAATTATACTATTTGAAAAATTGCAAATAATGTATAGTACATAAAATTTATTCATGTTTCTGCTCACATGTGAACGATGTTAAAAATTGTGAACAAATATCATTTTGTAAATCGGTTCAAAATCAATATCTTGAACGTACTAATGAATATAGTTGACGATAGTCGTTAAAATAAGGCGTCGCGCTCAGTTTTAGTTATAAATTTAGTCAGCATGAAGAAAAATCTTTATAGACATATTTAACTTAAAAAAAAAAAAAAAAAAAAAAAAGGAATAAATAAATTACACTTGGTAGAAAGTATCTATTATATTACAATTAAGTATATAACAACGAATAAAATATCTACAAGATGAACCTAAACCGATGTTGAAATTGAATTACTTCGATTTACTCTCCACTTCTGTATCTGGTATTAGTTCTTTACCACCTGGATTTACCTTCAGATCATGTGCTATTTCCCATGATGTGTCTGCATCACGGGCCTTTTTTAACGTGCTGCGTATCTGCCTGTATCAGGAAAAAAATAACTGTTCATATTAGTGGGAGTGATTTTGTGAACAGAAAAACAAGTGACAATAATTTTCGAATGAAATTTTATAATTCTTCTTTGCAGCACAGATCAATACTTCTCTCTCTCCCTTACTTACGCATCTCTATTCTTCTTCCAATTGTATTGCCAGTACCGAATCTCTTCCATCGTTGTTCCAGTCAATCTTAAAATTCCTAAGGATATTAGACCTGCTATTCCACCAAGAACTCCACCCACGATTCCGCCAACAAGCATTCCCTTTGGACCCAAATTCAGTTTGTAACAGGAGCCAGTCACAAAACCTGCCGTTGTGTACTCTATGAGAGAGGATTTACCGCGATAGGCAGCTATTGATGTTGTAATTAATCTGAAAGGTAATAATATTATCATCATAATTGAGGTAACAGTTCAGTTCCCTGAGAAGCACGAAAATTGTTCGAAAAGTGAATCGGGACAAATAGAGAGAAATTTTATAGTGTTTTTCATTTATGAAGCTACAAACATGAAATTTGATCATATTCTCACATGTAAGAGCCAGTGAATAGTCCGAGCCTCCAGCCCCACTGGAAAGCACCTCTCGCAAAACTGAGTGTTACGGTATCTTGCAATTTCTTTTTTGCCTCAAACACGCTTGCAAACTTTGTCGCATCGTTCCTTTGGACAAAATTGAGGTATTCTATTCTGGATTTCAGGACACCTCCCCATACTACTCCGACAAATACGCCGGAGAATGTTCCTTGCATTACAAAGTTCATTTCTGGACTTTTGTTTCCAAATTCACTAAAATTTGAGACCAGTTCAAGCATTCAGTGAAACCATGCGAATCTACGGCATTCATTAAAACTATGTATGAAAAGTAAAATGACATTATAAGAATGAACGATCTATGAATTTTATTAACAGACCAAGTATGATGGATGAGAATTATTGGATTGAAAAGTAACGTATGAATTACTTAATAACAAAATACGTACTCGATGCTGTACATATTGTATAACCTATCCCAACCGGTTTCATCTTTGTCTGCTTCCAAATAATACGATCTGGCACTGTGCTCTGTTTTCGTACGTAAGCCTAACCAGTCAATGGGCAGAATACCCATAACACAGGGTAATCTTTTTCCCGCTGAACTGAACATGTTGCTTATTTTATTTAACTTATCAGTAATACAAATTACGGAATATAACCTAAAAATACGAAAGATGAGACATCGAGACGAGATATCATCGCCATTTGCATTATCGTAGCGGGTGTCGAGCACGCGCGTAACTCCGCCTTCAAATTGCTGCATTCTGCAGTCATTCAGTAATCAGCATCAATTTTTTTTAAATTTGGTTCGATTGTATTGATTCCAAGACGAAATGAATACAGTGTTTGGTTTCTAAGTTAGGTGGCGGTGACTTGCCCGAGACAGTAGATCTCGTCATTCTACATTAGAAGTTGAACTATAATGGATTCATTTTAATTCCCGCCATCAGTTTGCGGCAAAAGTAGTTTGTGAAATAGTCACCGAATGTCGCCGCTATTGAAATTAATTATTGGCGCCATCCTGCAGCATTTCTGCGAATCATAAAATTAAGTAATTGTGATCTATCGGTTGCATATAATAAAGCGCGCAATGAATATTTAAACACTGTGTACTTATAAAAAATGTATTGCTGGAGACCTAGTGCGATTCGGAAACAGGCAATAAAATAAAAATTTATTTATTCAACTTTCCTCCGTCACCTGCACGGTGGCGATTGTGTTTCACCTTTCAATTTTTAGTTCTTAGGAGGGTCGTAGAACTCACAATATAGCTGTCTGGAATTATTTCAATGACTTCATTTACTATTTTAATTGCTGGACAACGAGAATACTAACACCTTACCAATTTCGCCCAAAACCTATTCTAAATTCCGAAGAATATAGGCTTTATTCCAGAGCGATGAAGACCGCGGGGAAAACAGCCATTCGAATCTAGAAATTTGATAGAAGATACACATTTTGGAAGCTGCAAAATCTTACGAGAATATTAACTTGCCATACATCAATTCTACACCTTTTCGACAAAAAACGCTATTAGACCGTGAAAATACCGTTGAAAACTGTCGAGAAACTATTCAAATCTCGATTGCGATACTAAATAATTTGCAATAATTTCTAATGGTATTTTCGCGCTTCGAATAGGATCTTACGTTTGCAATTCGCAGCATTGAAAATGGCTTACAATACCACACGTCTACGCCAAATTTCTTTCAAATTCCTTCGTCTTTATTGAAGGAAACCGGAAGTTGAGGGTGGCTAAAAAGCGTCACCCAGTGCACATTCCGTGGTTGCCGTAATATTCCGTTAGGGGTGCTGTCGGAAGCGGGAGTCGTGACGTAACAGCGTTACGACAGAATTTTTTCCTACCCCCGAGCGTGGTACAGGGGATGATAAAGAGGGTATGTCGAGCGCGGCGAGGGGCGGGGGAGGGAGAAGCTCGCACGTCAATAGGACCGCCGCTGTATCAGATGTGGTGGGGGGGAGCAGCGACCAGTGCCGGGGGTTGGAAAAGGGAATAGGGGCGATAGGGGTGGTTTTCCAAGCGCCGAACATCGAGGAACGACTACGAACCGAGTGTGGTACCGCGCAACGCCAGTGTCACACTAAAATGTGACTCGACGCAACGAGCACACAGCCGAATTCCATTAGTTTAGGTAAAACTAAATTCAAAAAGTGTGCACCTTGGATATAATATCGTCCATACCGGAAGCGATCGAAGAAATACGTACATACATATCATTTTATCCTAGTTGAAAAGACGCTTGCATAGAAAGAGAATAAAAATAAATAAATTAAATAATAAATATACACATACACAGATAATATACCTATATATATATAAAAAAAAAATTGATTCAAAAATACTATACATATCTACGATACGATATTTAATTATATATCTACGATAGGATAAGTACAAGAAGAAGAACGTAGCCGTGGACGTAACGGATGGCTGAGTTATAATCATAGTGCGCCGATCTATGAGTAGAATTGTTTAATCGGAAATAAGGTTGACGAATTAGTGATTTGTGTCGAGAAGATCTGGAGACAGCGACGGGTAAGTTAATGTAACTGTTCCAAAGGTATTGCATAATACTGCACAAGCCATTTTGTAAAGCTATGATGCACCGAGTTACGAATTACATACATTGATCTTGGGTTTAATTGAATCGTAAAACTCACACCACAGAATCGAACCGTATTCGACGATTATTCGTGAACCCTTTACGAGCTATAATGCCTCTTTACATACGAGAAATCGTTGCTGTAAAGTACCCAGGTAAATGATACCCGTTTTAGATAAGGTCGACAGATTGACCGATCTACATCGATACAAATTGAGCGATTAGAAATATCTTGGCCATAATCGATTTTACAAATCGTTAAAGCGTAATCAGTTACAGAAAACATCCAATTTCGTGAAGCCCAATATAAGAATTGCGATAAATTGATAACGATTCTGATTTTTGAATCGTTCCAAATATTTTTAAGGATTAAGTAACAATCCGTCGAGGCTTAGGGTAGGAGCCTGTGTTACGAATTCCTTTATTCATCACGATTCCATTTAATTCGAATTCGTTTGTTCGATTCCCTACGGAGTTGTGAATGGATAAGCCCCTACCGCGGCCGTCTTCTATTATATTTAGGGCTAAAGTTCTGGAACGCGTAGTCGTTGGGTATCAAGTTAGAAGTTACAGTCACTTGTCAAGGGTCGTTACAATCGTTCGGTTCGTATCTTACGAAACCAGATGAACAGCTTACGATTACGTACAACGTTACTTTCTTCTGTGGAAATTGTATTTCCGGTCTTCATGTATTATCATTCCAGCTGTATGATCACTCGTCCGTACTCATTCCCTGAAGTTACGCACATCATCAAACTTTCATGCATTTCACATCGACATTATCTATACTTTTCGTTTCATCCCTGATTGTTGTCTTCAAATAAAAAATTGAGATCGACTTTTTTCAGGGGTACGTTTCGTCGCGGGTCTGGAGTTAAAATGCGAGAACAAAGCCTTCTATAACGTACAAAAAATGATAGATTATAAATAAATCCTTCATCGCACTTAGGCTGAGGGAATTCCTCCCATTCAAGAAACGTTTGAAATTTGAGTCACGCGACGACAGGGTGGCTAGGGGGTTGGAACAAATTTAGTAACAGCAAGTACACAACTAGAACACACCTGTGTCTTGTTGTCTTGGTGTCCCAGGGAGCCGGATCGTTGATCGACGGTTAAGACGGGTCCTTTGTTCGCTTCGGATTTTCAGAATAAAGGTACAAGCTTATAGTAACGATACAGACCTTTGGAATATACCTGTGTGAGGGTGCACCGCGATTGATTTGATGAATATTAATTTCACGCTCCTGTTAACCGTATTTTCTTTGAAAAACCCAACCTAAGGGAAACCAATTGGGGCGAAGTAACGATATTGGCTTCTTACCTCTGCTCGTACGATCGTTGCGCTACGGGCTACCGCACGAATGTGTATGTACCTGATAGAAACAACTTTTACTTTTATTACAGCTACAAACTGCCGGCTTAATTTGATAATGGGATCGCGTTATTTTCTATGGGCTTTGCTACGGCCCTGTTACCGGTACTTTGTTGATGTTTAATGCTTTTAAAAATTTTATTACCCAATTATTTCCCAGGGCTTGTGAGTAATTCATTATTCGCAATAAAGTTAGTCATTAATTAAACCGACGGTTGGCTGACCAACCAAGGCGATTGACATCGTATTACATAGAAGGTAAGATAAAAAAAAAGAAATCCCGTCAGTCAGAGACAGCTTTTCGGTTCGTCGATACTCAAATATAAGTACAGTCGCGATAGTATTGTATTTCCTCTTTCAGATTAGTGA
Source organism: Tenthredo distinguenda (assembly GCA_947538915.1). NCBI lineage: Eukaryota > Metazoa > Arthropoda > Insecta > Hymenoptera > Tenthredinidae > Tenthredo > Tenthredo distinguenda. Next base: position 8,076,330 of record OX384531.1, read on the forward strand.
TGAAAATTATAAGCACAGGTTTCCTCGCTGCAGGCGTATACGTTGTCCAGATTCCCGACCCTCGTTATCCCAACTCACTTTTTATCTCGTTCGCTGCTCGTTTTTCAGATCTCTGCCGGGAGGCAACGACTCGTTCACAAAAGGCTGGTATTTACAGAACCCTCGGAGTGATTAATAAATATTAAAACTCTAATATTCTCCGAGAAATATCATATCAAAGGCATAGCCTGTTGCATGGGTATGGGGTTATTATCAGGTATTGAAAATCGTTCACTGCAATAGAGTCTCTCTCTATTTCTCTGTAAATGGTTTTAACGTCAGCGCCTACCACCCCATGGCTGTAATTGTTCCCTACAATTTCAACACATATCTATCCGCGATCATATATCTTCGGTCTCGAATAAAGCGACGAAGACTATAAAGGTACAGCATCGAACCAGCGCCATCTTAGCGCCCTACACGCATAAGAATATTTCTTTGCATGTCTGGATGTACCCTTATAGTGTACGTGTAATATTATGTACATATATATGTCACGTACGGTGGCTCACGTACGTGAATGGTCGTCTGAGTATCGAGCCGGCAGACAGGGTAGGTAGACCTGTAGCCCGTAGGTAGCTGGGTTGAAATCGTGGGGGTAGATTTTAACAATTATAATTTCCGTCTGTGCCACCCACGTTTATGAGTTTTACATACATAGTGTGACTGTGCAGATTCCCCCGAGGCCTAGAGTCGCTTTATTTTAACCAATATAGAATGAGAGAAGGGAGGGTTTACAGCGAGTGGGAAAGCGTTGAGAATGTTGGGGAAAAAGAGGAAGATAAGGACAGCTGGTCGGATTGAATCGAAACATTGGGAGTGTTTGCCAAAAGAGAGTTCCAATTGCCAGTTGGCTACTTTGCGACCGTCAAGTGAACCGTTTTTCGCCAACAATACCTTCTTTGATCAGCGGTTCTCCTTTTTCTTCATTCTTTTATTTCCTCCGTCTTTTCTTTTTTGTGGTACCTCTGGTGGTTGGTACTTTGTGAAATATGCACGGTACGAATATCAAAGCAAAATATCTAGAACCGTGCGCGAATCTCCATTGCCGAGGAAATGTAATGTTCAACACTATACAAGCAGCTGGCCAAATGCCAAGTTTATCTATACCCAGCGACGAAAGTTCGTGCTTTGTAAGCCAACAGCTACCAAAACGTCGATTCCTCCGTTTTGTGATTCAGGATACCGTTAGCTGTGGGCGAACCAATTTTCACCCTAATTTCGAATGATTTATTGGGCCTCGGAAGAATGTATTTATAAAGATGTAACTTAAATAATTCACCGATACTCATAAATACATTTTTTTCTCCTTGGCCAACAGTTCGCATTCCTATAGAATAAATGTATACCATTACGGAGTTGATATAATACTACAGATTCACGTCTGCTTTTTGTTTCGCAATTAATGAAGCAATTATAACTCGAACGGCAAAGTTTACGCCGCGTCTTACAGACTAACTTTCTTACCTAAGCTTACTATTATGAAATGGCTGTAGCTAAGGGTATGCCGTGCAAGTTGAACCTTGAAATTGAAACTGAAGTATATCCGCGATAACGGAATGCTTTTGCATAGGCAATTCTTCGTCACGAACTTTCACTATAGTTGAACGGACCTTTTTTAATCTCGTAGAACCCGGATTTAGGTGGTTTCTGACCTGTAGCTGTCGTTAGGGAGAGGCGGAGGATAATTTATGAATTTACCAGCTCACTGCAGCCCGTGCCTCAGGCCATGCTGACGATGAGAAATGTCGGGTTGACCGGACGTCGTGGGTCGTGACTGTGACTCGAAATGGCAAGTGCTGAGCTTGATTAATTTGTTCCTGAAAGAGATCGATTCGGGAGGGTTGTTCCCCCTGTATATTTCGAAAAAGCTGGTAGGTAGGCAGTGTTTTCGAGGCAAGGAATTCGACATCGTGAAAGAAAGTTTTCATACAAGGGAAGTAATCAGAGATTCGTGAAACGCACGAAACTTCACCAGTTGAAAAGATTTTGCCGTTTTTACGGCTACGAACGCTGTCAGATATCTCGATAGAGTATCCCTTATGAAGGTGTGTATCGACTATTCAAATGTACAAACCCAGCTATTGCATTGAAATGCTCGTTCGATTACAGCCTATCAAGTTAACGATCGCTTCTTAGGAGCGTTGCGTCGGCAGTAGTTAGAGTAACGGCGTGGTCAGACTCTAGAGTAGCGAATTGGTGTAGATGACAGCGTCGTAACAGTGGGGTACTGAATTATATGTTTAATCATTTCTGACAGCGGAAGAGAAGCTCTTTTTCATAATTAATAATAATAATGAATATAACAAAACATAAAAATGGAAATGATTTAGATAAAGGTTCCGCGAAGGAATGCTCTTGAATTATTATCTTAATTCCATTTTTTTTTTTTTGAGATGGTAGACGAGATGGAGGAATTTAGGAATTCTCGTTGATTTAAGTTAAGGTAAGGTTTGTAGAGGTGACGTTCTAGCGTCGGACGAGAGATGTTGTAATAAGAGATGGGAGGTTGAGTGACGGGAGAAAGAGGTGGTAAATAAGCACGAGAAATTGGGACGGAAAATGAGAATAATAGAGGAACGTAGAGATCAAATGCCGGGGAAGTTCTTTGTCTCCTGCAGAAGACCTGCTGATTGCATGTACCCACTCAAGGCACGCTTCTTGATTGGCTCCGTTTCAAGTGCCTACATTGCAGATGCCTAACTGTTCAACTACCCCAGTAACCGAGTATTCGAGAAAAATGGGGATTCTCCAATCGTTCGAAGATAAGGGGAAGACTAAAGAGGTCAGAGTTGATTTTTAAGCGATATTTACCCAGGGTGTAGATAATAACGGGGAGGTGTTGTTTTAAGATCGTTGTGCATCGTTCGTAGGTTCGTATTGCGGTGGCCCCAGATTATTGTTATCGCTATTAGACGTCCGTATCGTACATAAAATATTGCATAACTATGTAAGCTGAGGACTTCAGCCGGTGCTTGGATGGGTTTCAGTTAAAAAGCGAAGCAGAGGACGGTTTTATCGTAAAAAGAAAATGCAATTTTTCAACCGAGTTGAGTCCATCTGAGGTATTTCCGGCGACAATTTAGCTTCAGGCTTGAAGTACTTTTTTCATTCCTCCTCGGGTAGAATGAAGTTGGATGAAAAAGTGTCTAAAAAGTTGTGGGAATAAACAAGACAAAGGAAAATTTCCAAAACTTTGTTCTTTAATTTACATCCCAGTGCTGCTTTTCTGTATGAACATTTTTCAAATTCGAAATCGAATGGAATAAACGGACAGTAATTTGACACGAGAGAAGTAACAATTCAATATACAATACGAGCAAATAGTGTTGTACGGAATAGTAAAGAGAGGTGGAATCAATATGCATACTCGTGACTTCCGAATTTCCTGAGCCTTTGCCAAGGGTGTATTTGTGGCTATCGATCTCACGAGGTCGACGTAGGCCTGCCCTTACCGTCTCCAGAGCTGCAGAACAGTAATCCTGCCGAAATAGTTTCGTTACAGAAGGTTAATCAGCCTTGTCAGTATCTGATATCCCCTAAAGTCAAACCCAGCCTGTGTTTTCCGACTATTTTCCATACGCCTCGTATATTTTTACCATATGTTCACTTCGTCAGCTGGTAGAGGCTGCTTTATTGTTTAGTGCCGGGATACGGTCCATAGATTTATAGTTAATTCTGATCGAGATTAGTCGAAAGGGGGATTATCAGTAGGTGGTCATACATCGGGTGCTTTTACTGTGTTAACTCTGTTGCTCACCCAACGTAGGTAACAATTTTCATTATGCTTCGGTGAGCACAAAAACCAGCATGTAGGGTGAATTGGGGATGTTCGATGTAATAACCGAATTGAACAGGAGAGTTGGCTGTTTTCGTGGTGGCAGATGTGCAAGAATATTCGTGGGTTGGCAAAGCAAAGTATGAGTTACGTGAGGAGAAGATAGAAGAGAGAAGGGAAGAGAAAGAGAGGGAGATAACATGGAGGCTAGGATGGTATGAATAAAATTTGAATACCATTTCTGTGCTGTTTTCCACGAAAATGTCGTATAAATTATTATATCGACTATACGTATATACAACTAACGGTGGAAGGGTGAAATAGCCATGACTTTATAGGCTACGAACCCTAGTTCGGAAAACGGTATGACCCGCGGTTTCTCTACACGTACTGTTTGTGGAGTTTCGTATCAAGTAATTAAGCGAACCCCTCAAGTGTAAATCGTGCTGGGTTGCGCAAACAAAGGAAGCAGAGCAGAAGAAAAAAAAAAGAAAAAAGTACTAGTATCCTCTGTATCTTTAAGCTTGACGCGTACCCGCGGGTCCCTCGAAACATTAGTTCCCCTTCAGATAGAGTCGAACAAAAAGAAAGGAAAAAAACATGGCAAGATAGTTCGGGAGAGATTCGAATTTCTTTTACGCGTCACGAACCCTCGAAACAGGCAACGGAGATTAACGTAACTTGAAACCGCCACACAACTCCTACAGATGCAATAAACCGATCACAAGTACGCGGGGGTGCTAATCGTTATTCGATTACAAATTATCACATATGTATGTACTACCCACACGTATCGGTTTATCACCGATGAAAAATCGGCTGCAATCATCCCAGTGGCATATTGTGTAGCCTCACTTACATTAGTTAGCTATACCCTAGCTATAGAATGGAATCACCAACTGGCGCCGAGTTGAACAGCGCCAGACCGCATGACGTGACCGATGTATGTACGTAGTATGTATAGTATATTTTCGCGTGTATCCTTTGCGATAGCAAGTTACAACCCTGATAGTGTGGTTCTCGCAGCGGGTGGTATCCGGTCGGTGAGGTGGAGATTATTTTTTTAATTTTCTGGTAAATCGCACCCTAACGCACGATTTATACTCCTGGCCTTTATACGGTCTCGATTCAGCACTCGATGCTGCGTACTTGAACCGATTGAATGAAAGAGTCAGGGGCGTAAAACGATATCTGGATTCGTCGTAGAGTGTAATTCTCTCTTTTAACCATTCGGTACGTCGCTTTTGAATGTACGTCGAGCGTAGCACCAAAACGTCGAGTTTCGATTAGAGATGAAACGGCAGGAGGCGTGACAATTTAATTTGTCTGTATATCTAGGCTGAGGGTAATCCTATGCATACATATATATGCCAGTAAGCACTACGCGGCGCAAGCTTGACGATTCTGAGTGAAAAATGAAGACATCAATCACGAAGCCTCAAGTTTAACTTAATCTTCCTTATTCCTTTAGGTCCTGAAATTTTGCCTCAAAGTTCGTGAAACTTTTGCTTTTTTTCCATTTCTCTGAGAGGTGGTATTTCACGAGAAATTGATCACACTTCGTGATAATAATAAGATAAAATTGAAGGAAGAATATACTTGAGTAAAAGCACGCGCGCTGCAGGAAGGAAACAATCGGTCGACGCTGAAGCAGATGATGACAGTCACACGCTTAGACGTCAGAACCTCACAGCATTTCTTATATTTCCTGAGGATATCGGAGAACCGTTTTTTTTTCCTTTACCCTTCTCGAGCGAACAAAATTCAAGTTTATCTTTCACCTTTCACCCACTACTAGGTGCATCGTGAACTCAAGCTCTCCGGATCTTAAGAGATAAGACGCGATAAAGGCCATCTTTCTAGTGCCATACAAATAGAAAACGTACGGACTTCCGATTACATTATTCGCACAGCTTCAGCTAAACCGGCTTTCCATAGACGAGCACTTCCGATATACCTACTCCGACTACCAGTTAAACTACACGTTACTATTCTATCGATAAATTTAAATTTCTATTTCCTGTAATAAATTGAATATACAATCCGTCAGGTTACGTTATACGTTGTATGTTGACAACCTCGATATTTGGTTACCGCTTACGTAAATACATTCATATGCCTATAATATAGGAAGTATAATCATTAGGGTGATCCAAAAAAAAAAGTTTTTTTTTTTTCTCGCACACAGGCTCAAGAGTTTTCTTTAGGTATAAGAATGAGCCTGTCAAAAGCTGAGCTCCTAATTTTAATATTAAGATGCTCCTCATCGCACTTTTCTATTTCCCATTTAAATAACACGGGAAAATTTGTTTTTGCTCCTTCTGATTTTTATAACTAGCTAACGATGGGTCATACAGAAAATCTACAAACATATTTTTTCAGGGAATTGAATGCTCTACAAAAAATGTCTTCTACACTTTTTTGATAAACTTAACCATTCAAATGATGTTCGAGTTCAAAGAACCACCTTCCTGACAAAAAATGAGTTTCTAAAATAAGTTTATCAAAAAAGTGCAAGAGACCTTTTTTGTAGAGCATCTAATTCTCTACAAGAATATGTTTGTAGATTTTCTGTATGACGCATCGTTAGCTAGTTATAAAAATCAGAAGGAGCAAAAACAAATTTTCCCGTGTTATTTAAATGGGAAATAGAAAAGTGCGATGAGGAGCATCTTAATATTAAAATTAAGAGCTCAGATTTTGACAGGCTCATTCTTATACCTAAAGGGAAATTTTGAGCCTGTGTGCGAGAAAAAAAAAAAAAGAAGTTTTTTTTTGGATCACCCTAATAATCATATACGTCAGCGGCTATAAATTACTCTTGCGACTTCCGGGCATTTGAACTCATGGTAAGAGCTATTTCTCGGGTTTAGGGTGGTTTAGAGCTTGCAGCAAGGAACCACGCTTCGGGTCTCAAATGTTCCGATTGACTGTAGTCGATTTTTGATGGGTTGGGGAATCCGTGACATTTGAGGGTCATGTCGGAGTGTCGGCACAGTCGCTAAGCTTTGGTGAGCTTTTAAGCTCGGTCTGTTTGCTGCCGGCTCGCTACCGCGATACGCTATTCAAGTCTCTTTGTCGCTTTAGAGTTTAAACAAAGGTTCAGTCCTCGCAATAACTGTGCTTGACGTTATCCCGGCACTAACAATCTCTAAAGATATAAAGAATCCCGTTACGTGGCTTAGAATTACAACGAGAAATGCCCTTTTTTTACGTTTCCTTTAATTTCGGTCCCAAATTAATCTCTTCGTCCTTATTACTCGCTTATTATATTTCTGCGATTAAAACACGCTCCCCGCAAGCTACGCAATCAGAGACAATCAATAGTCACTCAAGTTATCGCAGACAATTGATAACGAGGTTTATTTTTGGTTGTAATTCTGAGGTAATGCAATTTTTGCATGTCGGGGTGATCGCAGTTTCACATAAATACCAAATCGTAAATAAAAAGCTCTGATTCTGGCCCTAGAACTCATATCTTGGACTCTAATCTATTACCCTTTTTTCTCTAACGTTTTACTCATTTCACGTTTCAGAGACATGAAACTCGAAATGATGAACAAAGAACAGGGGCTGCAGTTGTTCGGTAAACTGATACGAACAAAGAACATAGACGGGCTCCAAGGTGATCAAGGAAAACCAGGACCTGAACCAGCTGAACCTCCCGACTCTAAACAGAAATTACAGGTATACCATTCCTACGAATGATATCACTGTGTGTTTAGAAAGTGGATAATACCTTGCCAAAATAGGTAATCCGGATTTCGTAGGGGATAGTTATTCAATTCTATTCTTAATGAAATTAAGGTGGCCCGTAGAGAGTTCCTCGGCTCGCGGAGGGTCTCTAATCGCCATTGCGAAGGATCGTCCCTCAAACTCAGTTGCCTGTGGATTTTCGAATCGATTCGGATGAAGGAGGTGGCATTTCTTGATGAGGGAAAGGGTTAGGAAAAGCTTAGTTTCCGATAGGGGGTATGGATAGCCTTGAATTGATGGAACCTGATCTTTCCTCAATTCCGAACAAATGTTTAATTCAATAAAAATCAAATTTCCGTGGACTGATGGCGAATTTTTTTTCAGTTATTCTATTCTCTCGAACGATTCCTCGCCCGGGATATGATACAATATTGATATTTCGCGTATAAAAATCGTGGCGCCTCCGGGAGCTGCTTTCAGTTTTTACGTCAAGCTTTAAGAAATCTTGGAACAACCCTGTTTACGAGTTCACACAGTTCGTGGGTCGAGTTTATTTCAAATGTCTCTCAAAGGGAGGGAATAAAACTGCTCTTTTTTGCTTTTTTCATGCCGCTCCGTGTTCGCACAGTGATTATTAAAGCTTTTGCGGATCTTTTAGCACACCACTCTTATTTCTTCTCGCCATTAATTTGCGTTTATTTTGCTCCTCGCGGATCGAATTTCTTTCGAATTCTGGACCAACGTCCCATCTGACACTCGTCACTACGGTCATTCGACATTACCTGCATAAAAATGAGACTAGAGCTTTTCTTCGATCCCACCTTCACACGCGACCTCAAGCCCCGACTGTAACTGTTCGCAACTTCTTCGTATCGGAGGACAAAGTTTTCCGTTATTGTGTTCTAACAAACAGTCTGTCACCCAGTTCGAAACTTTTAAGCTATTCCGCTCTAATATTTCGCGCTGGTAACGGAAACTTTACGAATAACTGGCAGCTGCGATTTATTTTTCCGTACAGGACGTTCATTTTACACCATGACAAAAGTTGCATTACATTAGACCCCGAAATGGTACGCGTCCCGATGGGGAAGCTGCGGATGTGAATTTTTAAGGGCTTGTTTATTTTTATGTTTTTAATTTTTCAGCGATCAACAAGAACCAAGTTTATTGGAGTATTGAAGTTATTCAAATATAGGATGAATCGAAAAAATTAATGTCTATAATAAATATAGGCGCGTAATTAGGTATCACGTTTCGCTAGGTATACCGCAGATATTATGTTTTTAGTAATTTATTTTTTTTACTCTGTCTTTGGTTCCTGTATTTGTCCGTGCGGTAATCATCGACATTATTAGCATTCTTATCGTCAATGGAAACGACGTTGTTAGAGGTCCTAAATTAAAGCAAATTCAAGAGCGACACGGAACGTTGTTATACTCTTGTCACGATAAGGCGCAAGCCAAAGTGCCACGATGTTGATATAATAAAAAGAGAATTTGTGCTCTGCATCAACTCGACTCGCTTTTTGCTTGAATAATTAACTATTACCGAGGGAAAAATGTCTCGTGTATTTTCTGATCCAAAAAAGTTTGGAAAAAATAAGGTGGAGGTAAATCCCTTGGTATCTCTTCGAGGAGATATTACTTGTCTTGCGGAAAGATTCAGCGGTTGATTGAATTCCAGATTGGAAAGCCATCGTCGACTCACAATTTTCCCACGGATTCACCCTCAGTTTATAAATAATCTTTTCACGCGTGTTACAGAAGTGCCTGACTACCCTGGACCTGACCTCGCTCGGAGTTGGTTCCTGCGTAGGCACCGGAATGTATCTGGTTGCAGGAATGGTGGCACGTAGCGTTGCAGGACCTGGTGTCGTCGTGTCATTCATAATCGCCGCGATTGCCTCAATTTTTTCTGGTCTGTATTGCATTTTTCACATTCTCGCTAAAAATAAGTCCAACTATTTTCCCAAGGGTTTCACCCTATCGGACAATAAAAATTTAACTCGCGGTACTATTTAAGATTTAAATAAAAATAAGTGGCCATTCTACTTCTTTAAATGAATAACTAAATAACTTGAGCTTTTACGCTGTACTGGAAAGATTCATTCAAGGCTCTCTGAGATTTCATTAGAATTTTCATATTCCCCCGGCAGCTGTAAATATAAGAATATGAAAAAATTTCTCAATCTTGATACCGTCTGCGTTTAAAATTCGTAATACTTACATTCGCCATATGAAACGAAACGAATGCGGTCACAAATTATCCATTCCCAGACACTATACTATCAGAACTGATTCTTTCTCACTCTACACGGCGCACATCTCTACCGAACACTCGGCACACATGTATTCCTACGTATGTACATAAATATTATCTGGGCACCTAAGTGCATAAATAATAAAATAAATGTACTTAGGAAAAAGGCATGGGGTTACACAAGGCAAGTAATATGATCGCAGTTCCGAGACCTGTATCCTTTATCACAGTTACCATATACCTGTATGTATGCAAAGGGAGTCGGAAAAGCCCATAGAAGGACGTTGCGTCGTTTTAATGCCGGTCTATTCCCACTTGAATATAGAATGTCGTTAATTCTTGCGCGATCACGTTCCTTACTTAAATATACACTGCTGCAGGGCGTCAAAGGCTCTCCTCTCTTGACCTTTGATCCGAGTCAAAATGGCGAACGTTAAGCACAGAATCCTTCCGAGTCAGATTCACCCCCGTTATACCCAACGAGTAACGACCATTTACCAACCTACGCACATTTATTTACCTACATATATATATACATATATTCATGTATGGATAGTTATTACCTTGCACACATTCACACCATCCCCGTTGACCTTTCTAACATTTCAGGCGCGTGTTATGCCGAGTTCGGGGTCAGGGTACCCCACACATCGGGCAGCGCGTACATGTACAGCTACGTCACGGTTGGTGAACTGATCGCCTTCATAATCGGATGGAATATGGTGCTTGAGTATTTGATTGGTACCAGTGCCTGTGCGTGTGCCCTTAGCGCCTGTTTGGATGCCCTGGCGGACGGGGCTGTCTCCGGGGCAATTGCCGGTAGCGTTGGCACCCTATTCGGTAAGTTTGTTCGAGACCCTTGGACGCGATCGATGAAGAAGGTATAGTTGTATTCCCCTGCGTCTAGAAGCTGCTGCCACTTGCCATTGACATTTTTCTTCCTCGACTTTCTTGTAGTTAGTGTATTTTTATTTTGATTATTGTTAGTATTCCTCTTCCTGGTCCCATTATCATTATCATTATCACTATCAACATCATTATTATTATTATCATTATCATTATTGTTATTATTATTATTATTATTATTATTATTATTATTACTGTAGCCAGGTGACCGGAAACCGCGTGTAATTTGGAGCAGCCACGCGATCGATTTGAATGTCAAGGCGCACGGATTTATGCCTGTATGGATATTGAACGTATTTTATTAGGCACAACGTTGAGTGACAGGGGTGGGCTTAATTCGATCCGAAAAATTATTCAGAACGTGCACATTCGAGCAATTTTCTCGAAGATTTTTTGTTACCCTGCAAAAAAGGATTGAAATCATATTGTTTCCAATTTTTTCACATTTAAGCATGATCATTGGACATGTTTTCAGCGTTTAGGAATGGGCATCCTAAGTCGCGACTGTATTATTTGATTATGTTTCTTTTTGATAAATTGACGTGATAAAATTTTTGTTCGAATTTGAAACTACTTTTCGATTTTTGTTTATTTGAAACGGAGCTGGTGAGGTGTACTGGTTTTATTCTTCATTGTGCATGTTATCGTAGAAACGATTGTACCCGGACACTTTTCAGGATTCCATTGATCAGATTCCATTAAATTTACATCACGCAATAGTTTCTAAGTAAAAACCAATCTAGTAAAATGGATTACACAAAGGATGAAGTAATAAAGAAAGGTCAAATTTCAAGATTTCGCCGAGGATGAGCGACCTTTCAAACACCCTTTGATCTGCGGTTTAACTTTTAGACTATGTTTTAACTCATTTTCTCTTCTCTGGCATCCAATCACACGCTCTGGCACTCCGAAAACTCAAAAGTGCCGGTTTTCGGATCACCAAAGAGTGGGTGAAAAGGTTCGCGATATGCTTCCTCTAGCTAAACCGTAGTTCTTTTCGGTATGAAATATTTTTTTTCAAAGTCAAAAATAAGTTATCAAGTTTCAAGCGGAGGGCTGAGGGCCTAATCCTGTATATGTATGTACGTAGTCACGCGTATTAATTATGCCTACACGTACGTTCAACATGTACATGTTCTGGAGATTACGGCGGAGAAGGCTTGCGAGAGAATATTCCACGACCAAAGCGAAGCTTGACAACGTCGAGTGATATAGCTAGAAGACAGCTTCGCGTGACTTGAATTCTTGGCGCGTTTGGGTCAACGAAATAACTTTCAATTGCTAGTAGGCGAAGCCTAAAGAGAATTCGAAGAAAATTACTACCGTAAAATGAGTCGGCCTAATATCAGACGGCAATATAAAATCCTTACAGATTTTGACGATTTTCTACCATTTCAAAAATCCGTTTTCATTGGAAAAATCAATTTTCTGTTTAGAGTTTTGATAATGGATGTATATATTTCTCGCACCCCTTTGTTCAACCGCTCATTTATTCATGTATAAAAAAATTTTGAGGGATATGAAAGTCTGCCTTTATGACCGTCATGGCATACGAAGAAATAATTCGGTATCGTGACCGTGCGGAGTAAAGTTGACGGAGGTGACATTATGAAATGGTGATAGCTACAGGAGTGCGTGGGGTCCTAAAAAAGTGGCAATCACCAGACGAAAACAAAATATACATATAAAAGCACAAAAATGAAAAATAAAAAAGAACGAAAAAAAACAAGAAGATATCCAATCGCGATTAATGTAGATACACGCGGCTCTACGTGCCCTCGCGTCTGCGCGATGATGTAATCCACCGGCACCTGTGGACCGCATTGATCGTGGGAGCATAGCTTGTTTCACACTCTGAAGCCGACCGGCATCTACAATACAATGCAGTTCCACGGTCGTGGCTAATCTCTTTTCCCCCGATGTTATCCTTCCGCATACTACAGCGAGAGAGAAACTATAGAACTAGATAAGATGTTCTGATGATTTGTCATCTTGTTAATTTTCTTTTCGATTCTTCATTTTTTAGACAGTTGAAAAATCCTTACCTTCCTTTTGTAATGTATAATCTGGGTGGATCCCATTATATCCGGAACAATCCGCGTCTTAGTTCTATTCGTAGACCCGAACCATTGAGCGAAACGTGCCGTTGAACAATTGAAATCCGGCATTGTGCATTTTGCCGCTTTGCGGGCGGAAGGTGGCAATCAAAGGGGTAGAGTAGCCGAGGGTATTAATCGCGGAAGCGGTGCGAATCACTCGTTGCAAAGTAATTTTAGTCGATTTTACTAATGAAGGCTTTAAAGTTTGGCGTCCAGATTTTGCCGTGGACTAAAATTAAATATCTTTACTTGTAAGATAGGTTTACGGCTTTGATATACCGCGGCGAATGGCTGATCAGAAATATGACCGTGTTATTAAATCGCTTACCTTTATTAATTAGTCTGAACGAGTACCGGCTCGGTTTTCCACCCGACAACCCATAACTACGAGAGATTGTTTTCTCGACACGATAATTCCAACCTTTCAGGACGCCCACCTGATTTTCTCGCCTTTGTCATCACGATGCTTATGATGCTGCTACTGGCAGCTGGTGTTAAGAAATCGCTTGTATTCAACAACGTCTTAAACGCCGTTAATCTGGCTGTATGGGTCTTTGTCATGGCTGCCGGAATGTTTTATGTCGATACAGACAACTGGGCTGAACACAAGGGTTTCCTTCCTTACGGATGGAGTGGGGTGAGTAGAACGAAAATGTCCTAATACGAATGTCCATCATCTGTTACTTGTCGAAGTTTGAGAGACTTCCGACATTTTTTAAAAAAATTTGTGAAATGTTGGTCACAGTTGTTAATTTGGTAAAGGAACGTGAAAACTGAATGATAATTGTGCGCACCTTGCCTCCTCGGTACGTGTACCTGGGCAGCTAATTGTTTTTATATCTTTGTTTTAATTTTTTCATACAAAAAAAAAGGAAACGAACACCCAGAGAATTGCAAAGTCGCTAACAAAGGGGTGGAAAATGTTTTGTTTCTCTCCTTGTGCACGGTTCCACTACACGGTAGACAACGGATTTCCGGCTAAAAACTTCGTACGTCACAGAGGGCGAGTTCTGACCCAACGATCTCTTAAACTAGCGAGGTCGTAACGTTTGCCCCGAGGTCGAGGGCTAATACCATCCGTTTTAGTCGGGCGAAAGAATAGAACCTTGAGGTGGAACTAGGCGTTCGATATTGTAAAATTCTAGACAGAATAAAGACACGGTTGTGAGGTCGGCTTATCCGATTATTTCACTACCTCCAAAGCTCTAAGCTCCGTTTATTGTGTTCTGAAGAAAATTAAAATGTTGTCCGGGAGATTTTGGGATCTCGCTTTTCCACCCTTTTCAAAGCTTAAATTTCCGGTTAATATTCATAGCCGTGTTTTTGATGGTTTGTTTAATTTTAACTTTTTGTTCATCTAACATCCGTCAGGATAATGAAAAACAGGTAGCTCGTTAATTCGGAATATAATGATGATATATAGGGTACATGTATCGTTTGGAACATTCGTAACTCTGGCAAGTTCTTCGGTTTCAAAATGTTAACCGTAAATTTGAAGGGACCTAGGGGAGTCGCGTAACTGCGGAGACAAAAATTTCATTTGTCTTGAGAATAGGAAAATAAATCTTCATGAGTATTTATACGTCGCTTGGAACAGTTTCGTGAAGGGGGTGTGAAAGTGCGAAAACAACCTGGCACTTAACGGCTTAAAGGATGAAGCATTAATAACACGGGATTACGACTAGGTACCCTAATTTGCAAAGCCAAAAATATGCTCGACAAGTTGAGCAATTTCATTCTGCACAAGAAGTGTTTTTTTTTTTTTTTCATTGTCAAGCATCCTAGAGGGTGAAGGGGTTCCAAGATGCAAATTATAAGCGTAAACTTTGGTTCCGTCGCAGTGTTTTGTCGCACAATGCAGTAGCAAAAACACACTTTTCTTTAACAATAAAACGGAAACGTTGTTGTATTCTATACACGTATAACGACACAGCTACCCACGAACTTTAACTTCAATACTGTAAAGAAATCTTCTGTAGACTGTAATGTACTTTGCCAAAAATTTCTTCTTGAATAATCGTGAGCAGATATTATTGCTGATGCCGAGCTAACAATCGCCAATGCCGTAGTATAACTGTATATTAGTATACGAGAAAGAATTCCGCTACTTTTCTAGGTATTCACGGGGGCTGCGACATGTTTCTACGCCTTTATAGGATTTGATATAATCGCCACGACCGGAGAAGAGGCGACAAATCCAAAGAGAAGCATACCTCTGGCCATAGTTTCGTCCTTGGTCATTATTCTCATCGCGTATGTGACGAGCAGTATGGTTCTCACATTGATTGGTAATTCATTATTAATAACTACTCAGCTTGGTATTCGCGTGTATCTCGTATATACGCATAGATATATCGACATGTAATATGAACCCAGTGTCTGGCTTGAAAGTTTATAAGTACACCTTGAAACCCCAAAGGTAAACCCTAACTTAAACTCGAACTGTTAATAAGAATATTTTATACCTCAGTGACTGGCTTCAGTCCAGCAGAGAATACAATAGCTCTAGACACAAAGCCTCTTGAATATGTTTAACCAACACGTGAAAATTAAGCCACCCTACAATCGGCTGCCGTGACGTGCTTTTGGCCTAGAGCATTAAGTTGTATACATATGCAAAAAGTACTTATCTAGGATATTTATGATCTAAAAGTTATGCACGTTGGATGAAGTTGGTTTACGAGCAAAAGTAACGAGCTGAATTAAACAATAATTCGAAATCCAAGTAAACTATGTATCTGAAATGTATTTTGCACGGTCCATAACATATCTCTGATCAAAATCTCTTGTCCGAAATCATTGTTATTCAGTAACTTAGTCAAAGGACTCTCTCCACTGTCACATAAACCTAATATATTCAGCTCTGTTTGCTTAGGATGCTATAATCGTCACATACGTATTATGCATGCTAGATGGAGGTACAGTGATGGTTTATTTACAGTTCCGTACGACCAGGTCGACCAGGACTCAGCCTTAGTAGAGATGTTTGGCCAGGTGGGAGCTTACAAGTGCAAGTATATCGTGGCCGTTGGTGCTTTGGCTGGATTGACGGTTTCGATGTTCGGCAGCATGTTTCCCATGCCACGGATAGTCTACGCGATGGCTCAGGACGGTCTGATATTCCGGTAAGGTTCACCAACTAATTATAACACCCGTCAAAATCACGCCACATGAATTCGCGAAGTAAGACCGTTTGATCCCTTGTTTAGGACGCTGAGCCAAGTCTGGCCAACTACGGGAACACCAGCTCTGGCAACGTTTGTGTCTGGAGTTTGTGCCGCTTTCGCTGCTTTACTTATTCAGCTTGAGGTTCTTGTCGAAATGATGTCGATAGGTGAGTAGATTCATAAAGGAATCACAACTTGATACATGATTCGGTTATAAACCGAATTTTTAAAATCATTTTTCCTTTTTTTCTTCCAGGCACTTTGCTCGCCTACACATTAGTCTCCACTTGTGTCTTGATACTGAGGTACCAACCGCACTCAACTAATCTGGTCGAATTACTACCTCAAAGTCTAAGAACACCCTGCAGATCTCCGACGAAGGAAACTCAACCCAATGGGCAGGTAGCTTATGGAAAAGATCTGAGGCCTGACCAACTCACTACACCGCTGAACACTGTTCCTGGACCACAGCCAGAAACAGCACCAGGAACAAACCAACGTGTTATGGTAATTTTCGGGCTTTTTTAATGATAATTCTTATCTCCTTTAAGGGATGAACGAATATCTATCTGTACGTAATTTGTATTCAATTTGTTATTTCAGGTCCGGCGGATTACAAGGAGATGCAACAGCTCGTCTCCTGATTCGGACGATACCTATGGCGGCGAGGAGGACGATGTTGGACTAGGCAAGGATGATCAGTACCTGGTGAGCGACCGCACGGAGAATAAATTTTACGGTAGTGTTCATGCGGCTGCTGCGGCTTCGAGCTGTGGTAGCAGTCATCAGTATCCAGGGAACACGCCAATAATTGGACCACCGTTGAGCTATCTACAACGCCGACTTCAGGTAAGTTAATGAGTTTAAAGTGTCTCGATGGTTGTACTTAATGAGAATTCATCAAGAAACAAGAATTGTGAAATTATGAGACGAAAGAAAAATTGGTAAAGTTAAAGCAAAATTATCTAGCCGTAATAAAAGGCCGTGCGAATTGTTCTGAAATTAGGATGAAAATGATAAAATTAGCGATCTTGTCCAAAGTCCATTTTTCTTCTTCTTCATTTTTTTCCACCGGAGTAACGTTTCCGATAACGTTTCTCTGATTCCTGCCAATTCATACGTTAATAAATCGTATGAATACATGAATTTATGAATAATGAATTTATACCTGTCATCAAAGATACGGAAAAGTTGAAGAAAAATTGGGAGAAAGAAGTAGCCTCGCAGAATTTATGCAATATGAATAATTTAGCTGTGCATTCAGTTCTGTTCAATTCTGTTTATGTTTTACTTAGAAATACAGCGTGGATGTACAAGTAGTGTGGTGCTAGAAGCCAATGGTATAATTAACATAATTAACTCTCAACCTACAGGCAGCTCAGTACCTCTGTCCTGCGATATTCCCTTGGGTTGACAGGGGGCCTGCGACAGAAGCGTCTGGCCGTTACGTTATGAAAATGGTCGGCGTGTTGTATATACTAATCCTGATCTTTGACTTGATCATCGTTTGTGGAATGGGTGAGTTGATGTCAAAGCACTAAACTCATAATGTGGAAGAATGTAAAATTCAACACGTTAAAGTCTCATCTAAATATATTCGGAACTAATAGAACTGCCTGCTCATGTATAATGCAAACCTAGGGCCTAGGTATTTCGACGAGTTAGTTACGCCAAAGTTAACTTATAACATTGGCAAGTTGATAATTACTTGTCGACAGGAAATATGGGGACTTTCACAACGATATTGACGTTCCTTTTCCTATTCGCTATTATTGGAGTTCTGCTAGCCATCAGCAGAAAACCACAAAACAGGTAATTATTGTTTGTTTGATGAATAAAATTGGACAAATATGAATAAACTATCAGAACTTCTGGTGGAATTCCAACCCACAATCTATTTCGACGCTTTGGATAAAAAAGTTCTTCACAATTTGATTAGTCTAGAGAAGCTAGACATTGAATATTTCATAACTTACATATAATTACGTGCCATATAGTCCTTTTCCCAATGTACGATTTGGACAAAATCGGAAAATATTTCGTAATACAGGAGTGAAGCTTTTGAATTTAGAAAATGACATCTATACAAATGAGCCATGCAAATTTGAGTTGAAAAACTTAATATTTGTGTTGCGAGGATCATTTTGATTACATTCCAAATATCGAGGTCTCAAAAAGCTCCCTGCGTCACAAATTTTCAATTACTTGGTTTGAAATTTTCTCGCTTATGAATCATATAAAATCATCTCTATGGGTCCTCCTGTTAAAAAAATATATTCTAATGACTTTTTGGACGAAAATATTGTGAAAAAATTCAATTTTTGTTCAGGAATACGCTGATGTTCATGACTCCGGGACTGCCATTTGTTCCAGCCATTGCTGTGACCGTTAATATTTATCTTATATTCAAGCTTAGCATCCTGACTTTAGTCAGATTCACGATTTGGATGACAATCGGTAAGTCAAACCATAACGAACACAACAAAGTCTGACAATATACCATTTACGATTAGTCCTTCGGGAAGATACTGCATATAAATCATCATCATATTTTCTTCAACGGATTAACGAGTTCCTTGTCTATTTCCAGGATTTGTAATGTATTTCTACTACGGTATAAAGCACAGTACTTTGGAGGAGCAGGAAAACCGTGATCACATCGTTGAAAATGGGGCTGGCGACTCTGTGGCCGGGAATATAGAGCTGAAGGTTACCGATCACCAAAAACCTTCGAGCTTTTCTTACACGGGTCCAGGAACAGACCGTGGCTTTTACGAGGGTCAACAGCTGGACGCTTTTGGCCAGCCAGTTTTTGGAAACACGAATTTCGGGGGCACACCGAGTCACGTAACGAAAACTAGCACCAGTCACGATCAAGCAGATTCTGGGGAAGCAAACGTCCTGTTTGTCTCGGAGCAAGCTTTCCCGACCTGGGACGACTAGGAAGTTGTATTTTATAGGTAAAACCAGCGAGAGATGGAATAGAGTATTTTTGGCTTCTTTCGGAAATTGCAGATTGAAATGACGCCAAAAGGCAGTTAATTGCGGAATACATATTAGAAAGCGTTTCCTGGGTGCGACTAAATTTTTTTCGTCAATGGATTATTCATTTTCATAATACCTAATTGCAGCCGTCGTCGTAATGTGAAGTTGATTTAAATGCTCAAAAATAATAATTCGAGTGTTTTTTTGTGAACGCATGGCGAGTTATTGTTGTTGATATTCGGGATTATGTAGTCTGCAGGCGTGTAGGTAAGTAGAATTATAAGATTTCTGCAATTTTCCGAAAGGTTGATTGGTAATTTGTTGACTACTGTAAAAGTGTAACGGGACAAATTTAGCAAATATATATATGTATAATTGCGGCAATATTATTATTATATATTATTATTATTATTATTATTATATGTTATTATTATTATTCAAATAATTGTATACTGAAACTGTTGATGAAAAAGTACGCGCGAGTCTATAATAATTCATCGAGAGATGCTATGAAATAAATTTATTAACATTGAGAGAATATAGAGAAGGTGTCGTATCTACAAGCAAGTCGATAATGATAGTGCACTGTTCATTCTACGGAATACATAGTGAGAAAAGAGATAAATATTAATTGAAAAAATTGAGAACCGACCACTATATTGTATATTGTAAGAAAAATTTCAGTTTTCCATTAGAGCACTTTAACTCCTAATTATAAGTTAACCCCTAGTATAAAACAGTTGAAATAATAGGAGCAGTTAGTCTCGCCTAAATCTAGTCTTTCCCTAATCTTAATATTATATAATCCTAAACCTAAGCTTATTACTATACATATATATATATATATATATATATACATAATATCGTCTAAGTCTTACCTTGAATACATTAATTTACACAATTTGTATAAATTATTATCTATAGGGTATTGATAGGCGTCAACCTGCCAAAAGAAAATCAAGAAAAAAGAAAACAAGAAAACCAAATGAAAAATTACTTATTTCAATATATATTTGATGTTTTAAACAATTGTTATTGATCACCTACGACTAAAGTTAACATTTTATTCACGTTAAGATTTGAGCTGAAGTAAGAGCCCCGATATTTGTTCATTGATTTGCTGGATCGAATAACGACATGAGTCGACTCAGATTTTAGTAGCAATGGATATGCAACCTTACGTTATAGAGTACAGTGCCATTTTTGAAAAAAAAAATTGATAAATCAAACACCCAATACACGTGTTAGGTACTTTTTTCATTGCTAATTGGTTTTTAAGGGTGTGAAACATCGTGAGGTCAACTGTTTCATTGAACACAGTACGAAATTAGTATCCCTGCTTGAAGATCGATCAAAAATTATCGATTATTGCATGAAACGAGCCCAAAACACGATAGAATGAGCTACGAGTAGTCATTCTATTGTTAGGCTCATTATATCATGTTTTTGGTTCGAATTCTGTAATATCGTATCGAAGTTTTTAACCACTGGTTTGATACATGACTCCATCTTTCTTGTTCTTGTTCTTGTAGTAACTTTTCTGCTTTTTATTTTCAACTTTGAACACGATCCCGATTGCTCCACACTTTTACGATCCCATAATATACGAAAGTACCCTCCTCTGCTATAAAGAAACGAGATGGTTTTCTAATATTGGAACGGAATAGAGTATAGACCTCATAAAGTAGGAATACCACGGTGCATGTATCAAAAAATGACTAAAGTCGACCGAAGCCTTTATTTCATCTAGCGCCGAATTGTTTTGCCCAAATTCTCATGAATATCAATTATACTTTATTTGCATCCGCTCGTTAGTATCGTACAATATATGTCTAATATCGAATAGATCAGTTGAGTCGAATTCCTAGACTGCGATTCTCCAGAGAAGGATATCGTTAAACTCTACGAAAAGCAAAAATCAATCTGCATTAATTGAGTGAGAGCTCAGTTTTTTGAGCTTAAATATTTGCAGGAATGTTTATTTAAAAATTGGTATCGTCTGATCATTAGCTGCTGCAGCAGATAAAAAATTATAATTATCGTGATACTAAATTGCGTGCATTTGAGCTGACTCGTAATGAACTTTGACGTTTTTCGTTATATATTATATGTATGTCGGTAAGTCTTATGTCCTATAAGGCTGTACCTTAAACCTATATTAGAACTGGCGTGCCAGATAATTAAGTTTCACGCTTTTTTACAGCGTTAAGATATGAGAATATAAGAAATATTAAGTTTAAACATACGTTAACAAATTAACACGCGCGAATACACGAATGAAAGAACGTACTAACAATTAAAAAGCACTTTAGACAGGCATACCTATACAACTATACATATATAATGTGTACATTATATACATATACATATATACATATATATATAAATTATAAATAATTAATTAAATGTTTATTTGATCTAAGATAAAGTGAACCACAAATTGAATGCAAGGTTGAAAATACCGTCGCCATTTTTTATTCGGATTAAATTTTAATCTTAGGTTTAAGCTGTTGTTTAGTAGCAGTAGAGTCACTATGCATATACGCGTACTCGGGGTGATATTAAAATACAATTGCAATATACTCACATATCTTATAGCGGCAGGTATACGTTTGATGTATCAGAAAATTAAAGTTTCAGAATAGATGAATCCCGATAAATACCTTATTTTATATCCTTCTTGTATTCTATTGAGTTAAATAACCGTATTAATGAGCGAAGATAGCGCGTAGAGGCAGATACTTAATTATCTTCAATCGTTATACATATTATCAGAAGATTAAATTGATTTGGCATCAACTCGAGCGTACATATGGTTAAATCATCCCCTGATGTTCGAAGAAGTTGGTAAATTACTTTGGGCGAGACTTGGGAATACCAAAATTGGCTTACAATTAGTAAGATTCAAAAAAATGTAAATCTGATTGAAACTCGCTTAAGTTTTTCATTAAGTGTTCCTTTTTTAATCATCCAATTAGCCCATTTGCTTATAGGAATAGAAAATAGTGGGTAGGAGGCTAACCAGAGATTGTATTTTGAAACACCTTGTATACGCCTATATACATTAATTACCTGATATTATTATAAATGATATTATATTGTTGAATATTTTGAATGCACATCTTTACAAGTTAACGATTGAAAATGATGTTATATTAAATCTCACCGGGAGATGTCGTGCGGGGAGAGAAAAGCTACTGTTTTAAAAACGAAAGAAAGAAAAGAAAAATAAAAAAAAAAAACGTAAAAAAATGAAAAAAATGGAAAAATGGAAAAAAAAAGAATGAAAACCTTTTTGAGACCCATATCAAAGCTTAAGAAGAGTAAGCTAATATTTACATATATAGTTCTTTCTCTGTATCGTGTATAATTATTTTAACTTTCGATTATTTGTAGATTGTATTATACATATATAGTTCAAGTTTAGCGTAGCTTTAATTCAGTTTAAAGGTAAAAAAAAAATTTCATTCCTATAAGTGTCCAATGTCAATAGCGCCAATGTTATTAGATTCTTAATCTCCGCAATGAAAAGAAAAAAAATAAATAATAATAATACTTAGATATTAAAAACAACCTTCGAGCAATATTTGAAGCGTGCCGGAAGTATCTAACGAAAGTCTTTCAACATTCACCACTTCTCGTAAAATACTAGGTTTCTCAACTCACAGACGTAATAAATTCATTTTCAATAGATGAAATTATCAAGTGCGAGCGTACATTATACTTTATCAAGAACAGTGCCTGTACCCCAGACGCTAGATAAACTCTTAGATTCCTTTGAAGATTCAAAAAATGTAGTTAAAAAACAATACACAACTATTTTCTCAAAATGTGAAGAAAAAAAAAATGAAAAAAAAAGATAAAATATAATAAATAAATAAAATAAAAAAATCAACTCTGCTCTTGTAAGCAAAGAACTCAAAATTAATTTTACTTCATTTCAACTGTCGCGTTAGAATCACGTGACTAAACTGTGGAAGACTTGACTCGAGTTGAAAAAATATTCTAAGGGTATTCCTACGGTTCTTAGTCATTCGCGCTTTTCTTCTTTGCTTGAAGTTGCAGAACACGTGCAGAGCAACGTCAATTTTATAAATCGAATGACGAGTCGTTCTGGTATGTGAACTAATTTTATTCGTTAGATTCGAGTACGTGCCAATAAGAGTGATAAGTTGGATCGAAACTTATCGACAAAGTCCCTAAACCACCTAATATATCCTCGCATTATATACAAATATATACTGCAGGGAAACGTATAATAATATTGAAAGATCGTCATTTTGTTCAAATAAATTGGGCGTTGCGCTGCAAATTTTTATTTTTTATTTTCACGTGAACTTTAACTATACTATTCCAATTTCTCGCGAAAGTGAAAGAAAGAAAAAACGAAAAAAAAAAAATTAATTTAATAACAATAACGATAAATTGCACCAAAGATTATTAGATATGACTGATCGTCGTGTATAGAGGCGAACAATCTGCGAAAATAAATTATAACTCTTTGCTTTTTAGTTAGAGTTTCAAATTCTTAGATAGGAGGAAAAGGCCTATTATACTAATCCATGTATATGCAGGGTGTCCGATGAAATGACGCACAGGCAGTTTTTTTTTTGGAGTAAGTTTTCAGAAATTTCTTTTCACTGTTCGCAAGAAGGAGAAAATCGTGGAAACTTTAACGCGATTCCTTGAGTTAGCGAGATGAACATTTTTTGATCTCTAGTGTTTGTTCTCTTAACTCTGTATCCATTTGTTTTTCCGAAATAAAACTGATTCCGGTTTTGATGTGGGACACCGTGTATATATAGTAATTGTATTTTGAAATAACTGTAACTTAATTGCCGATGTACCGCGTTTGCAAGAGTTATAGTTAATTCAAAGGCACATCGACACAAAAAGCATCTTCCAATGAAAGAAAAGGGGAAAGAATTTAAAAAAAAAAAAAGAAAAGACAATTTGACTCGTTCAATGTGAGTGGATTTTAAGCTAGACACAAAATTATAAGATTTGTATGATCCATGGAAAAAAAAAGTGAAAAAAAAACAAAAAAAAAAACATAACAAGTTTATCTCTAACTGGTTGTTGTTAGACATATTTAATTTATCATTAAAGCGAGATATTACAACATTTTACTGTTATTATACATTTAAATAAATATTTATATTACTTGGCAAAATTAAATTTGCTATGCGTAACGTAAAGCGCGTAACGTATTATAACTGCGAGGAAAATTTTATTGCGAGACGAATACTCACTTATAACGATATATATTTTGCCATATGAAGCTTCGATCGATATTATATTAACTAAACGTCATTCAACCCCGACGATCTCTGGGAACTTTATCTTTTAGTGTATCAATATCGTCGGGATATAATAAATTTAATTGGCATTTTATGGCAAGGCAAGGAAAAAAAAAAAAGAAAAATGAAAATAACGTTCGAAATTTCGGAAGGTGAATAATAAAAGAGGATAGAATTTTCCATGTAAAATATATACCCTATGTAACTAACTACGTTATTTAATATCAATAAGGGTAAAAATAAAAGTGATTATTGAAAAATGTATTTTACCAAACCTTGTCGTTGGATCCTGGCGCCCATCATAATCCTAACAAATCACCTAATGACTAGATTTTTTTGTATTCCTCACTGAATCCATGACCGAATTTTGTTCATTCAATTACAATATCATTCAATCGAAATTCGTCAGTTTTACACAAGTGTCCAAAGCTCGAAACTTGGAACGCTTTCAAGTTCAATAGAAAAGAGTGGACCGATTTGAAAAACATTTATCATAAAAAAATGTCTAGATTAGGTATTGGATTTGAGAAAAAATGGTGTAAAAATGTGTCAGCGTGTAATAAAGTGGAACAAAGCCAGCCGAGGGATAAAATTGGAGAAGCAAAAGGCCTCCGCGTCTATCAAAAACTTTTATGCCCAGACTGGGGCGGATAAAACAAAGTTGAAGTTAGAAGCATCGATCAGTCAAGTTTTGTTTCCTAGCTATTTAGGAAACGTATCGTTTGATGGAAAAGCGATGGTCGACTGGTTTGGAGGTAAGAAAGAGGTGAATAATTTTTCAAACAAAGCAACAGATCTCAACATTCTCAAAAGCTCATATAGACTCCTTGCTGAGAAATTAAATCCATTCAAATCCCAGTTACGACGAAAGTTTCAAGCGACAATTGAATGTGTAATCTTCTCTACCTAATTATGGTAATTCGGAAAGGTAACGATCATCATACTCCTTTACGAGTTACACTTTAGACAATGTGATTTTATCCCGCAGTAGATAAGGTTTTGTTGATCATACCCTGAGCTGGAAAATTCGACTGACACAATTATGAATTCAAAATAAGCGTTTTCATTGCAGTTCGATAAGAGATATCAGTTTACTATTTACGTCAGATATTTTCATACCAATACGTATAAATATAAAGATGATCTAATGGTAAAAGATGAAGAATCCCTCGGTGAATATCACGTCACAAATATACCTAATGATTTTTTCTACGATAATGGAAAGCTAATATTTGCCTCCATTTAGTTGAACGGTGATCAATGATCGCTTTCAATTTTAATTTCCGCCCGTCATTTACACCTCGACGATGGGTATATGTATCACGTATAATATACAATGACGGGCTTGTTTCTTTAAAAGCATTTTCTAGTTTCTTTTGTAACTATGGAACTTTTTCATAGGAAATATCTACTCTACTGATTTGTGTACTAATTTACCATCCCCATGGCCTTTGTTCCTTCTATGTTTCTCTGATTTCATAGAATTCATTTACTAGCCTCGTCTTATTTCTAATCTCCAAACAATAAGCAAACCACTTCTCTATTCCAAATGTATTACATTACGCCGAGATATTCGCGGAGAGTTTCAAGTTCTTGAAGTCTAAGTGCAGAGTATGAAGTAATCTTCGTATATATTCATACATTTCGAGTCTAACAATCAGTAAATTAATCTTAATTGAGGTAATAGCTATGAGAACTGGAGGGGCTGTTAATTGTCACATACAAAAACTGGTGAGCCTTGGGGTACGGAGCTTGCAGTTTGAAGTGGAAAACGGTCTTCAGGGACGACTTCGTTATTTTTTCTCTATACTCTAATTTTGCGGTCATGAGCGGTCTTTTCTATTCTGTTTCGGAAGCTGAACATAGATAGATGGATGGATATATAAATTTAATCAAAGTTTATCCGGTATCAGTGAACGTCGATTAACGAAGCTTGAAATCAATAAAAAGTTGCAACGGATTTCATCAATACTAAAGACCATTTGACTTGCTATCTAGTGAAATATTTTCTACGTACTTGATATTAGCACAGAGAAAATTAGCAATGGTAATCACTAACCGTCATGAAATATTTATGAAAAAGACTTAGAGGTTTCAAAAGTTTAGAGCAGCTGGTGGAAAGACGATTTACCTTATACTCTCAAGGGTAAACCAATTAGCCACGCATTTACATCCATGCACGAACGTATACGTTTCACAAAAAAAAAGAGAAAAAAAAAGTAATATCGTGGCTCGTATAAGGCCTATTAACACGAAGCGGTTGGTATCTACATTTTGACACCCCCTAGTCCGAGGGTTATAAAAAGTAATTGCCCTTTGCGCTTAAAATAAGCGACCCGCTAATTTGCTCACTGCCCACGCGTAAGCGTATACATATATGACGTATCTGTGTAACAAGTAACGTAACTGAGTAACCGTACCCGGTGAGAACAGGGTCGAAAAGGGGTGTTATACGGTGGAAAAGGTAGAAGGATGGAAAGGGTGAAACAGGACAGTAAATAGAACCCTCAAGCCTGGGAAAAGCTCTGAGTATGCGGTTAGTTTGTTCGATTGTTTCGTGTAATTAGTTACGGGCTGTTTAACGACTCCAGGCGTTCCGACAAGAGTTTATCGAATTATCAGACCAGTTTCTCGCAAATGATACGCAAATCCAGATTAATTTATAGATCATTTCAGTTCAGTTTAAATCACAAGAATTAACATTTCAAAACTCCTCTTACTATTTCTCAATAAGTTTTGAAGTCTGGTTAAAAAAAAAGTAAAACTTTTAAATTTTCAACTTTTTCGCTAAATATGTAAATAATTCTTGTTTCATTTCGGATAATTGTATTATTGGCTTTCACCTGCCTAATTTTGAATCATTATAATTAGTATGCGAGTGAGTTGATGAGAAGTAGTGGCTGGTTTAGAAATCAGTGCCGAAAATTAAGATGATGGAGTAATCGCAAAGTGAATTATAGAGATCGGCCACCTTACAAATACTTTGGTCGTTTGTCTACTTTAAACTGATTGTGAGTTACCTCGGTAAACACCGGTCAAATTAGTGAAATGACAAATTGAACCCAACTCGACCCAACTCGATAACTAAACCAGAGAGAAACCGGAGTAGGTACGGCTTCGCGCCAATCTTTGGTACCCGACATTTCCAGTAAGGTGAATTTCACTGCTAACATTTAAAGTCAACACAAAGCTCCTATATTTACACCTCGTGGTACACTCCTGGTTAACTCTGAGCTCGTAGTAATTCGGAGCTCGTCAAATTATTTTGACTTATACATTCGCAATACGTAGGTACGTGATACCTTATCAGAAGGGCAAAAACGTCCAGTCCGCCAATTATCGTAAAGTAAGCAAAAAGGAAGCAAAAACGTAGAAAATTCATCACGAATAGGAAAGCTGAATCTTCTGCAAATAGAGTTCGCAATCCGAAGCTCTGGTAATTGCTATTCTTTTAATATACTGCAGAGGTCGATAAATTATTTGCGTAAAGTACTCTCGTGGGGATTTCTAACAGGTATAAGGAAGGAAAATTTAAAAGTTATAAAATTTTCATCAGAATCCTCTAGAGCTCGGGTATAAGGTTCAGGCCTTTTTATCGCTTCAGATACAATTGCGATTTCAGGTAGTTTTGGAACGGGAAGCGGTCGAGCTCGCGGTACAATCGGCAGCTTATTTCGTATTCTTTGAGTGCCGTTCTTTCATGCACGCTCAAGAGAACGTTCACAATACGATATATGGACGGTCTCCCACATATATGGGATATCCGCGTGGATGCGTTGAGGCGTAAGTGCGTTTGAACGCACGTCCCGGAACCCAGAGATGGATTTGGCGATTGAACTGACAGGCCTGAGATATTGTCCTTCGCACGATTCGCCACGAACCGTACCGTATGTATGTATCGCCGCCATACATACAGTTTCCCAATATCTTTTCACACACGTTATTCACGTGGAACAAATATTGCTATATTATTGTGCGCTTTCAAACGTTGTAACAATTCACACTGACAGCGCTCGTTTATCGCAGACTTATTCTATATAGTAGGGAGCTCGAAAGCTGCAAGCTTTCATATACCTGTAGAGAGCTCACAGGATATTAAAGTTTTCTTGTTGTTATACTGGGGAAACTTTTTACTCTATAAAATATATCTTATCGCTCTCCTTGCCGGTCGTTAGCTCTTAAAGACATCGTAGGATGATTTTAATCTCATAATTTCAAATCTTTTCCATTTTTCTGGATAACTCTCTAATTGGAACACTGGTTGCAGTTTTTGCATGTCCTCTTTCCGTCCATCTGTACAGGTTCTTCGATTTTTGAAACAATTTCTTGGACAGACATGAAATATCCTGAACAAATATTCAGATCTGGTATAAAATTTGGCAAAAATGTAATGAGGGGTCTTTGAAGAAAAGTGAAATGTATTTGTTTTCAAATAAGTATTATCATCTCATCAACTGCTCTTCCGTACCATTTACATGAATTTTCATTTTCAGTTCGTACTTTCCACGGCACCAGACTTTAAAACTTAGGTACGAAAAATTTTAGAGAAAGTTTGCAAAGGGTGTACCTACAGTTGAATATAAATTGATAAAAATCAAACAGGCCAATTACCGTTACAAAATGAATTAGGTAACAGGCAATCTTCAGCAGTTACTAAATACTAATATATGTAAATGAAATACAGGATTATATACATACGGGTTGAGTGTGTATTATATTACAGAGTTTGCCACGTACTCGCGTGTGTGAGTATAATTCTATACAATTACGAGTGAATTGCCTCAACCCTCGTGAAACTGGAGTCTGCTTTTTTTTTTGGCACATCTATGCCACGCGGTTTGCCCAGAGATTGTTGAGCGCGTTTAACGATTTCGCCTGCCGGTGTGGCCGGAACTTAACGCGCAAAATAGTCGAGGGGTCCACGATTGGAGATCTCTGTGTAACACGAGTGGAGCAGGTGGCCTGTACATCCGAGTATACCAAAGTACGTCCCACTGCTGTAACGAGTACCAGCTCTATCTGTCATGGGGTTTGTTTTCCGACAATCGGCATAAATTTCAAACTTTTTTTTTCCAAATAAAGGGAGACCGAGGCAGGTTTACCCTCAAGGTCTGCGCTATAGAGAATCAAATAACTAGCGAGAAAATGTGTTCTTTGAAAGAAACTTATGCGATATCTTCCTCGCGGGTTTTAAAGGAATACAATTTTACTTGAAAGTAAAGAATTATTTTTTAAACATATAGGTATTATGCATACGTGCAGGTTAGATAGAGCGGTGCACTTACTCCAGAAATATTTTCTTTCGTAAGTCTTTTACTGCGCAGTTTTCTCCTCGCAAGCTCTACCCGAGCTACGAACCAACTTTAACTTTGACCACGTGGGCGTTGGATCATGTTGAAAGTTAAAGAGTGGGTAGCTATACGATCACAAAAAAGGGGAATTTCAGCCAATTCGAATCCTCCTACTCAGATTGTTTTTTGTACAAACATTGGAAGACAATATATCGTGGATAAGGTCAAGTTGGGTGAGCTCAATTTCGAGAATTTCGAAAACTGCGCCTTTCGGCTAAAGATAATGTTTACCTACTACTACGACAGTCCCGTTATTTCTCAAACAGTTTATAGAATAGACGAGCTTCCCTTGATTTTCGGTGCTCATTTTCAAGTCTTGTTTGTTATAAAAAAAAAGCGGTCTTATCTATACCCTATCTGGTATTGAGTTTTCGTTATTAATTGGCACCGATATTTTACTGGTCATGCAATAAACTATACGAGATATACGAGTGGTAACGAAAGTGAACGGAGTATAAATAAATACGTCTGCCGTTGATCAAACTTTTAGATAACCTGCCACAACGCTGGTTTTTATCGAGCTCCTTTTTTCAGTACAAGTTTTGAACTTTTCATGATTTGTCGTCTTTAGTAATTGGAGTAAACTTCGGAAGTAAAAGTGGTCAGGGTTGGCTTAGGATCTATTCAAACTTTGAGCTTTCTGTTTCCGTTTTAAAATCATCGTTTCTGTGTCCAAGAACTGCTCCGGGCTACGGAACAGGGGATAATTAATTTCAGGATTGTCTGGATGTGTTACGAAGTGTATACACGGATTAGCAAGAAGGGATAATTGATTTTTGGGGATGCCATAAGTTTTAATTGCCTTACCAGGGTCGTTATGTATGACGTAATAACAAGCTGAAATACCGAATTACGTATAATTTATTCCTGGTCATTAAATGATCAAAATTATACTAATCGCGAATATGTTTCATCCGCCCGAAATACTTCGACCATTCCATTACCGAAACTAAAATCTGTCAACAAAATTTATTTTATGTTTGTTTCGAAGTTCTTACGGTTTTTCTATTCATTGTTACAATACGTGGTAGAAAATTAGGGAGTTTCTAGGCACAGCCATAATTTCTGTACAAGGAATAGCCCGTGCCAACGGGTTAATGTATATATTGTACGACGTGGTCGGAGTTTTCTTTTTAATACATTATATTTCACACCATGTGTCAAGCGACTTACTATCACGTTCGCTTAATGAATTTCACGCCTTTATCATTCATCTCATACGTATAGTTGTGTATATCTACGTCGGTAGAAGTCCCCTGTCTCATCAATAATTGCATTAATCATACCTACATACCTAAACAATGATGCGACGTTAATTTAAACTCCATTTTCGAACAACGATCAAGCAATACAGCGTACGTGCTACCTTATGTCTATATTAATCTATCCGGTTTAAGTGGCTTGGCCTTAAGTCGCCTGGGTCCATGACGATTATAGTAATATAACTATATTGTCCGATCGAGGTTCAATTCCGGAAGTAGGTATATACTTGCTTTCATATATGTATGTCGACAGCGCGTTCTTTGAATAATGTAGCCGAAAACATATGCGGCTAAAAATTCCACTCTTATATGCTTTGACAAACCTGAATGATATGATACGAAAAATTTAATCTCCAAGATTCCAAATTCTATATATTTTCTTTGATAATATTATTCGCGAAGTTATACACATAGGATTTCCGATCACCGCGAAAAATTCTCCCACCATGCACTAAATGCTCTTTTCAGTTCTGAAGGAAGAGAACGTTACGAAGCGTCAGACCGTAAAATGGAATACTTTATCTCGCCGCACAACCAGCCGCAGCTTTAGCACGCGAAACAAGCTTTTTACTCGTCGACGAGTGAAATGACAGTTTAAACAGACGTCATTCTGTTCCTTGACAAGAACATTCTACGCCGTTTGCGGAACCCACTTTTTTAGACGTTTTTCAAGCCCCTACCGCGAACCGAAGTGACGATCCAAGGTTCATCCGAAACTTTTTTTTTATTTCTTTATGAGTCTTTTCACCCTTACTCAGGTACACCTGCGATATCATGCAAATTTAAACCAGATATTAAATGCATCAGACTACATACTAGACTAGCAATCGAGATGGTATACAAGCTTGTGGTTTCGATTGAATTACAGACTGATCTAAGTTAGACGCTGGATGCGATGAAGATTAGGGATAAATTGAACGTGATAAATTTCCAATCTGTCCACGTGAATACAAGCCAACATTATTAGCAACTTTTATCATGTTGAATGGACTTACCTACGGGTTATTTTCAAAAAGAATAAGAAAAAAGAACAACAATCTTTGGTGAATTTTCATTGTTCAAAAGGTGAGGCGGTTTCTTGAGTCAAAGTTTCACAAGGATGTAAAGACCGCGTTGAATGATTCCGAACCGAATTGGGAATTGTCTTCGTACCTGCAGGGACGGTAGGATAATTTGGAGTACATGGAAAGGGAGTTACGTAGCCGCAAGGGCACATACCACGAGAAATATACCTGTATAAGCCAGTGTTAGTTGGATTGCGTAACCTAGTCCCTAGAGCATGGACGGACGGATGGGAGGACATTCGGTACTGCCCAAGGGAACCATTTCGTCCTTGTGAGAGCTGTGCGGAGACTTGGGTTTACGCGTTGCAGGTTTAGCAAACTTATTACTGTTTGCAAGGGCAGAGATTTTTCGTCCCTTGGAAAAAATTGCCCCTCAGGTATAAAGTTTGCTGAGTTATTGTCCAGGGGATGAAGCTAATTGTAATTGATTTTCAACTAGTTTGGCGAAGATTTGGGAAAAACTTCAAGGGGGGAAAGCGGTAATTGAAAAAAAGGTATAGTATGCTAGGGGGAGGCGAGCTACAACTTATCCTGGTGATATTTCCTAATGGAGGTTCTCAGGGAATCTCCCTTTCCAATCCCACAGGAAAAAAAGAAGAACTTGCGAAGTGGTCTCGATACAATCAACCGTGAAGGGGTTGACCTACGAAATTGGATTTGGCCAAGGTTCACGACTTCTTTGTCACTCAACCACCTCGCTTTTATTTTCTGCTCGAGGCTTCGCTCACGCTAATTACCATTCTACATGAAATTGATTTACCTACGACGACATTCATTAACGAGAAATGTCGTTCTTGCCTGGGAACCCGAAAGCATACCACCGATGCGTTAGCTAATAGCTACCTACTTCACAGACTGGGGCTCGAGGAAGTGACTTCGTCATAATGAAATTCTCTAAGAATTGGTAGTGGGCTAACGTAAGATCGTGACATCGAGACACCAACCGCATTTCCGTATCGGTTCTTCACTCCGTTTGTTTTATTGATTTCTTTTTTCTCACTTTATTCACGTCGTTAATTTGAAATTACTTCAATCTGTTCCTAACAAGCGAGGCTGGAGAATGACGACCGGCTCACAATTAGAAGGTATAATAAATTATCTCGTTCTCAGTTTCCCTCTGGCTGCTCCTAATTTCCATAATAGAAAGATGGTTCGGAATAACAATTGAATTAAATTTCACAAGGGTAAAAACGGATTACAGTTATATCCGAGGTGCGTTTTGCAAATAATTAAAAAGCGGCGGACAACGAGGGCATGATAAAAAAAAGAGAAAATTTGAAACAAATAGAAAATATAAAAAAGCTTAGGTCTTGTGCCTGACAGGACTCCCTGGACAGGATGTGTTTTGGGTTAACCTTGCATAATCTTATTCAGCTCCTTTCAGCATCCTAAATATTACGTGCCTAAGTTTGGCCACCCGTGAAAGCGATCTGATTAATTTTCTCTCGGTCCCGATGCAAAGCACGCTCGGCGCATAAATTGTTGACGAAGCTTTTCGGTGGTAATATTTGCAGAGGTTTGAATCGATATCACTTCCGAGGTCGTTTGCAATTACTATTGAAATTGTTTCTCTTCTTATTACGAATTTTGTGACCAAACATTGACATAGTACTTTCTCATTGTTCTTAACTAGTTGGTCACGCAACAAGGACAAGTTTATAAATGACATGCCACTAAAAATACTGGAATGAATTTATCAGCAACATTACAGGCTCGAATTGTCGCAGAACGAGTTGTTTTATGCTTGACCTCGTTCGCGGATGAAACTTTGTATATACCTACATATAGAGATAAATAACGGTGGTTGAACAATGCACGAAACAATTAATTTTGGTTATAAACCACGAACTCGATTTTAGTACAGCGAATTATACAATTTGTATAACGAATAGAATCCTGCCTTGAAATTTATGCTTTAGATAAAACCATGTATAGATGAAAATGGGGTACTACGAATTCGGCAATCAGTAGACGTACTACGTACCCATTCAGCTGGCTCACTGAATAATTTCTTGAATTTTCATTCAATTCTGGTTACCAATTAGACACGACGATTTTTATCGAGCCATTAAAACGAACGGAATTGTTGCGTATAAATTACCTCCATCTCGATATCTGCGTAAAGACGGATTTCGCAGATACAAGAGACAATGTATTGGAAAGCTCGAAAATTGGAAGGTAAAAATTACGTAAAAAGTACACTAACGAGTCGCGTCAGGTCGGTGTCGAGGACGATCAATTGCGAGTGGAAAGAAAATAAAGCTAAATAAATATAAAACGAAGTACTTCGATGTTCAGTAACTGGTGTCATGCTCCAATGCATCATCACAGCCAATCTCAAAAAAGATATCAAGTCGTCATAAGAGCGTCTGACATTTTTCCATCGCGTGACAAAATAATGTATTAATTCGATAAGCGACACGAAGATATATTGATCAAGACAAAACAACGGACTTTTTTTTAAGCGTACCACGGCATGCACCGAAAGGTCGAAAGACGTATTGTACCCTCAGGTTGTAATACCTTCAAGTTATCGTGGCCGACGTTGGCGAAGCATTCTGAAGGCACAGAAGGTTATCACCAGCCCCATTACTGTGCTAAGGGATAGGGGCCAGAAATATATCGTTTGTTGTTACATATTGAAACGAAACAATGGCGCGTTCGGCCGCCCGGCTCCTGTCTGACTGAACCTTTTTATTACTGCTGAATTCCCTGTCGAGCAAGGGATGTACACGCGGTGTTCTGTCTATGCGAAAGGTTACATATCACTTGCCATTTTCACTTTATCCTCTCTCGTAACATTTTGAAAAACTCAGGAGGTGAATGAGCGAAGATTTTGCTTGCACTTTGATGCTATTGGTAACGTCCTAAATTTATTACATGTTTCTTGATTCGTTTTTCCGATCCCTCGGGAGAATATTTGTCGAAGTTTATTTCAAATCAGACGTCTAGACTTCGTTTAAGAATTTTTTTTAATAATACTGACTTCTGCGTTTCGGAGGAATATTTATTCGCTTGAATTAATATTGGATTTCGAAATATATTCGAGTACGAAAAGTTTTTAGTGTATTGAATTGCGGTATCGGTTGGTGAGTTTGTTTGTGTTGATAATTGCACAGGTGTGCGAATTTGAGGCGAAGGTTAATTAATTCGTAAGCCGTACGGGCAACTAAAAATCTGAAACCGGATTACCGCCAAAGTTTATTATACAGAGTGGAAACACAGATTAATTTACATTTTGTAGCTGCAAAAGTATTATAAAACGACAGAACAGAAACAAAATATCGAATAATTTATCTCTCATGCATACAACGAGTAAAATTGATTAAAACCGATCAGATTTTATCACCATATCGTTCCAAAAAAGTTTACAACGAGAACTGAAGCCATGTCGTATTTGTTTGTGATCATATCCCTCCGAATTTATAATAATATATGTATACCCACCGATACAGGAACGCGGAGGGATGAAATGATCTAAACGTTATCTGATTTATTGTGAAATATACCTTGGCAAAGATCGCATCCTTTAAGACATTTCCCGAAATTGAGACGTTGGCACTTGCTCCCTAGGGACAAGGTCTTGGGCTCTTTAGGGTACGAGTCAGATCGTGTCTTCTTCATGTGATTTTATCTTGAGAGGGGATCCATCCACAAGCAGGATCTAATTCCGAAGAATTTCAAAAAATTCGGAAGAACAAAGAGAGGTGCCTGTCCAGTTCTCTCACCGTGCGAAAGCTTCCACCTCAATGTCATATTAAATTTCCACCGGATCTTTCTACAGCTAGTTTTCAGAGTGAAATGCTTTTCTCAAGAATCTCAAGCGCGGAGCTCGTCTCCAATTCACGAATTGTTAGATTCCAAAGAATGATAAAAACAACATGACAACGGAATTTAGGCTAATTTCGAACATTTTTGTTTATACCAAAAGTCAAATTCTGACGTTACCGTGAGATCGTTAATTTCGACGAAGGGATGAAAATTTGAAGAATTCCTGGAATTTGAGAAGACGAAAGAGAATTGCTATTGAATTTCAAGCAGATCCTTGGCTCTCTAGTTTCAAAGGGAAAGCACAGCTCTTGAGAGTTAAGGAAATATGTCAGAAGTATAGAAGTGCGTGCCGAAATTTCCACATCTGCGGTTGGTTGAACCTTGTCAAGTTTTTGGGCGATTCTACAACGGTCACGAGCATCGACCCGGGAGCGTGAAAGGCTTTGTTTGTACGATAGAATCCCTTCTCGACATAACATCCATCCCTAGATATGATCAGAAGACGTCCACTTAATCTGTGCTCGGCTATATATCCTCGCAAAGGACAATCTCGGAAATTTCACTTTGCGTTTGTGGACGGATTATCCCAAAATCTGATAGTCTCAAACCCGGCGAAGACAGGTATACGTAGATGGTTTGAAAACGGGTATGTTGACGAATCTCTACCGTCCGGCTAGTTCCAACGAGGAGGATTTGATATTCGAGAAACGTTATGTGCATAAGAGCGAGCAGCGGGTAAGGAGAGCAGAGAGATCTATGAGAATATTTTCCATGACAAACGGGATGTGAGAATTTCATCTAGTCGTTAAGCGTCGCGCGTGTTTCTCCAGGAGCAATTTAGCATACTCTCCAGTCTTCAAGAATTTGCAAACGAGGGTGTCTCCTTAGAACATACCATGTTTTATTTCGCGAATAATTGCGTGAAGTCAGAGAAGAGAGAAAATAAACTAATACATCTGAAAATTACCGGTCTGAAATGAAAAAAAAAAATTATTACTCACAGTTGAAAACTTCGTGCTGATGAAATTTTAATTCCTGTAAATGGAAACCTAAGCTCTCCAGCTGGTAATTGTTTCGTGTACATTTAGTAGTTAATAAATTCATTCTCATGGATTACGTGGGGTGGTTTATAGTCAGCATCGAGGGCTGCTTGGATGTTGAACTCGCGAAATACACGTGCACAGTTTTCTGAACCATGTGTGAGAGTTTGATCATTAAAAATGCAGCCAATCAAATAACAACGAGCAAGTAGCTACTGGCCTAAATGCGTTAATCATACATATATGAGAACACTCTCGAGAAGCGTTTGTTAAATTTTTTAACTTGTTCGAAACTCGGAGATTATTAGTGCACGCGAGAATTTCATAACTTTCGCATCAATTTGTACAAAAAGCTTCGTTCCCGTATCACGCGACCAAAACTTTGGTCTATATGAAATTACGTAGAATATAGACTCCGCCTCTGATACACCCAGCAGTTGCATTCTAGTCAGGCATTAGGTGCTTCCAACTGAAAACTCTTTGACCTATATGCAATAGGGGGTATAAAGAATATAAATTACTGTGTAAAATCTCGCGATCGGGAACTTCTAAGCACCTGGCTGGTTTATACACTATAAACTCGTACGTACATTCACACACATATATACCTATATACGCGTGTGCGATTCTAGGTGGCGTAGAACGTACAAAGTGCAGTTAATTACCGCATCTAT
Source organism: Tenthredo distinguenda (assembly GCA_947538915.1). Classification (NCBI taxonomy): domain Eukaryota; kingdom Metazoa; phylum Arthropoda; class Insecta; order Hymenoptera; family Tenthredinidae; genus Tenthredo; species Tenthredo distinguenda. The sequence continues at coordinate 8,113,721 of OX384531.1, forward strand.
CTCTCGATCGAGAATGTCTCCGAGGTCAGATCTCTCCTTATAATTTCCACCCCGACAAGATAATTTAGATGAAATTCTCTCAAGCGGCGAATTCGCGAATTTAATAATCTGGTTTAAAATTTGCTCTAAAATGTGAAATTGACATTAGAATTCATATTATGGTTCCGGTTACTGATTAACGCTGCTGCAAATTTGTACTTATAGACCAAGTCGACGTAGTCTTGACCGCGCACCGTCTCTTCAGCTTGATATAAAGCGTCGAATTTTCTACACCTAGGTATGTCTGTATGTCGGCATATCCGTTCGTTCGTTCCTTCGTCCGTCTGTCCACTTCCGAATGAACATGCGCAGATGAACTTTGGGCAATCGCGATACAGACTTCAGTCGCGCGCCGCACGCCAACCGTATCGCCGTCAGCCGCGGGTTTCTTTCGATTCGCTTTCGTCAACGTTTCAAATTATTTATTCTATTGAACAGGGTCGATCATACATATTTTTTGCGACTCGAAAATAATTAGAAAAGAAAAAAGGAGAAATAGAGAATTTTTTTTTTTTTTTTCAATGAATAAAAACCATTTTTATTTCAATCAAATTTCATATGACGCCTGCTTCCTCGAAGTATTCGAATAAAAATTCAATTCTGGAACAATAATTGAGCAAACTCAACGCGTCAAAGATGATTGCTCATTGAAGAAGTATTTGCTTTTGATAAAGTTGACAAAATTCTGTGTATATCTGTACATATTTATATATACATATTTATACATACATATATACATATATAAAAATGGAATTGAAGAAAAAGCAGTAAAAAGCTTAACCGAGACGTGAAAACTTCAGGCCTTGAAAATTAACTGTAGAATTAAAACAAGTCTTTGAAAGTCCGGAAATTCTCAAAGACTCAGGTACTCTCGTGCAAAAGTCTGCGTTGCTGAATATTACCTCATTGTGAATATACAACTGCTCCGAAATTCTTTTTTTTCTTTAGACATTTTCACTTGTGGTCAGCTTTACCACCTGCTCTATTTCACATGGTAAGCGGCTCCAAATAACATATTTCATTTCGTCGCTGACAAGTATCGTGAATATTTCAAAACGCCGTTTCTCATTTACGGCAGTCGTTAACTGAATCGATCTACGAACTAATTCCAAGCGTGAGACTTTAATTCCCAAAGTATTGAATATCACATTCCTAGAATGATTTCCGCGTCATCAGATTCATTCTGCATCACGTCTGGTTGACATTTAGATGTGTTTCATAGACTAATTGATTTTCCTTCATATGATAATAGATATGGTTTCTTTTATTACCTGAAATAATCAGAATTCTACGAATTCACTAAATTTTGAAAATCGACTGAAAACTTTCATTAACAAAACAAAAGAGTGAAAACAGGAGTATACATATGTGTCTGAAGTCTTCAGTAATGAAGTTTATTTATCATAGAATATGTGGGAAGTATATCAGACGGTGCGATATATCATTAAGAACTAATTATTACAATTATCTTCAAATTCTAGTAATCGGATAATTCAATGAAAAAAAAAAATCAATCGCTATTTTGCGGCAGGGTGGATTGAAATATGTGTCATGAATTTCTTGAGAACAAAATTGACACGCGATCAGAAACCCCACGTTGTCGCCGATCTCATGAGAGTAGAATTGAATTTCTGAACGTATAGTGGTAGTAGCCGGAGTTGTCCTTATTCAATAGAAATCGAATCTAAACTTTCCACTTGAGAGCGATTCCAGGCCGATCATCAAATTTGAATTCGACCCACCTCCAGAGTCCAATTGAAACTCTGTAATTCGCAGCTAAGGATATCATGTAGCATGCAAGATTGTGGGATCTGTTTATGATATATCGAAGAGAGAGTTTGGAAATTTACTGTTCGTCTGTCAGCTGAGAAAAATCCTGTTGAAAAATTTAAGGCTCGAAATTTTGCCTTTAACGTTTGAAATTTGTTCATATAGCGATTGATCGAGCTTGGAAATCCGCGCGTCGTTGACGTTAATATTTTTCTTCGGAAAAAGAAAGGGAACAGAATCAATTCTCATATATATAATCGAAAAGATAAAATAATTCATCAAACTGACCTATGGGAGAAAGAGCTATTGAAAGAGTTTCCGGATGTTTGTGTACCGGAAATTAAAACTTTCCAATTCAGATATTCCCTTGTGCTTTAATTAAACAGCTCCGCAGCTAATTTTTTGAGTAGAAAAAGTTCGCGAATTGATAGCAAAAAAAAGGGGCAGCGAATTAGACAGAGAATTACAAAAGACGGTTTATACACAGGTGAAGAATGACCTTGGACGTATAACGCGACGTATACATATACAAATGTCTCTTTCAGAGCAGTCGAGGGACGAATAAAAATAAAAGAAATGAATGTGCTTCCACTTAATTGTTAACAAAATCGTGATTTGCACGTAGATTTCTACGGAGCGTTTCCGTTGCTTTATCAACATCATCTGATCTTTGTTCTTTAATTTTTATTCAAAGAGGTGAAATCATCGGCATATATTTTCACTTGAAAATGTTTCCGCATCGTCTTTTCTCGTTTTCTCATCTTAAACCCGTCTCTTTTCATTTCGGCAAGTAAAACAGTATTCAGTAGAAAAAAATGTCGACTCAACACAGCGCGAATATCCTGGCATCGTCGCGTTCCATATGAGTACCCCCTAATAATCTCTATAAAGTAATCTCCTTTCATCATGATCGTGACTCGTGGGTGAGTGGCGTTGCGTCCCTTTTCAACCTACCCGGACGATTCAACGATTTTCGATCTTTCGCGGGTTGATATCTCATAGAATCTTTACGAGGCACCCTAATCTTTAGCTGTAATATTGAACTCGAACAAAGAGAGCCTTTCAACAATGCCGACCTACCAGTCTCGCTAATATGTCGTTTTGTGATCTTCTTTATCAAAAGATAAGCTCACAGCACGCTACATTTGAGAAGCAATCGTATACATTGGCCATATATTTCCTCGAGTTCATTCTCTTACAAACTATAACAAATCCCATTTATTTTCAGGTCCATCGTTGCCACACAAAAACATGGCTATTATTTTTAGCGAATAGAATAGAACAACTCCAGATTGCTTCATCCCTTTATTATCAAAGAGATAATAAACGCGTTCAGTGATGTATTATTATTATCAAATTTCAGATGATCTATTAAAACCGATCGATCATCATGGAGACTCTATACACCGGGGTGGTCCATGGATTCCCTCAGGCCAAGGGATTGGCGGGTGGAATTCCTACTGGAATCGGAGGAGCTCTTGATCAGGATGGTGCTCTCAGCTTAATCGTCGTTTTAGGCGGAAGTCTCTCCCTGGTTGCTTTGGTCTTTGCATTTATAACTTACAGGTAAGAGTTGCATTTAGCGAAACGAGATGTTTTAGAAATGAACGTTTCTACTACAGACGCTGTTCGCATTTCAGAAAAAATTTTCTTCTGATTTATATACCTTCATATTACACACATATTTATTTATTTTTATCTCGGTTATCTTGCCCCGCGAACTATATGCGGTTATGCATAAAAAATAAGTACGATCCCTTGCGGTAAACTACGCCGTTTTTTTGCACCACTTTAACCTTGTTTCCCGAAAAATTGAAATAAGAATGATGGAGCGAGCAAATAAGACTCCGAAACAAACGTGTGGGAGAATTTTTCGCAAAATTCTAGAGGGAACACGGTGCAAAATGGAGATAAAGAAAAAATTCTTTCTGTTTGAAAAGAGTGTTTGATCATCTAATAGCTCGAGGAAAAATTGCAAACATCCTCTGTTTTAAAAAACTTATAGCTGCAAGCTCCGGCTTATTCATTCTCGCTGGTTACCTCCGGAGATTTTTTAAAACTAAACTTAATTTCTCCCAAGCATAGCCGTCGGCCTCATCATTAGCGAGTATTCAATGCTCCTCGTCTCTTTCACTATTATTATCTTTTACTTCATTCTTATTTGAACTATTTGCCGAGCGTAAAAGAGCAACGAGATATTTTCGTTGCACTGATTCTCTGTGGCAGGACTCCCGTCACTTTCGTGATCACATCACGTAGGAATCTTGGCCTCATTTGTTCTCTAGTAAAGACGAGAGAAGCTTTCGAATTTTGGCGCTAGACTAGGGCCGTTTCTTTCAGAAGCACTTTCAGCGCTGCCTGAACCAACCCCAGTTACTCCTCCTCACTACGGAGTCACGTACTTTTTCCTATAATGTGGAAAAAAACAGGAGAAACGTCGGATCTTAGTACAATCCCGCTCCTCCCACTCAGCGATAAATTTAGTGCCACTGAATTTCCGCAGCATCTCGACTTTTTCGCGTATAATTAATCCAGAGCTGTATTCGAGTCGCGTCTTTCTACAAATTTTTCAATTTGATATATATTTACGTACATACATATATACCTATGCATTCGTTGATATATCATATAATTTATCCATGAAAATTACTTCTTTATCCATATTTTACTAGAGAATTTTCACAGCTGGACATGTCAAACCTTACCGCAAAGGATGAGGGTGAAAGGCCCATAAAAAAATGATTATTGAGGATACGATGTGAATTCACTGTATAGAACATTAACCCCGTTTTCATCTCGGTTGGGCTATAGGTATTCAGAAATTCGTACATATATCATATTGCAGAGTTCGCGTATTATACGAATGTTTTGCGACCAGGTCTTACATCCAAAGATTTTTGTTTGTTATTGAAAACGCAGAAAATTTGATATTCACGAATTGTATGGCTTGAACTTTTACTTTCCATTTGAAGCGCTATAGCAACAGTTTCTAAGCAAGTATTTCTTTCCTTATCGAATATTATATAGGAAGAAATAGTAGAAATTGTTGACGAAACGAGTCCAGCCTGGGTAGTGTACCAATAGAGTTATTAAAAAACTTAGTTGTGAGGTTCTTTCGAAGCTTGAAGCTCATAGGACTTGGATAATCGTAAAAATTGACATGGGTTAACGGCACAGCAATATCATATGTACTACATGTAACAAAAGTTATTCGGCTTATGTATAAAACATCTGATATTACTTTCATTACATTCGATACAGCAGCGTGTAGATAGACGTCGACGGTAGTTCTCATGATCTGACACTTATACCGTTACGTCGTAAAAGTGGTCGAAATCATGTGAATAACTGTTGGGTTTGTAAATAGATTATAAATTTGATTTTATCAAGTATAACGAGAGCTATGGTGAAAATATTCATGTATAATAGCCAAAGTAGGTACTGTACGAGAGTTTAATATTTGTTTGAGGTTTTTGCCGGTGAAAATAAATTTCTGCGATTATAAAATATTGTAGATTGAATTCCCACGCCCGAGTATATACATATATATTTGCGACTGTTATAGTGTTGTGAATTTGAGTAAACCTTGGGAAATTAGAAACACGCGCAATAAAAGGTGGCTGTAAATTTTATTGCACGAGGCTACGTCCGTTGAAAATGTAAATTTATGTTGATTCTAGTATCAAATTTGGTATAAAGTCTTTTCGAGTCGTCCGCCGAGGCCAAGGGTTCGTTCAAAATCGAAAGATTCGTCGTCTCAAACCCCATTGTTGAATTTCGTTTCGCGCTTGTCAGAATTTTCAAGAAATCGTTCGGAATATTTCCTGGAAGAGCCCCCAATTCAGCAACGAAAACGACTTTCGATTCATCTCGAAGGCAATAAGACGTCATAAAGCTTTGAACAATGAGTAGGATTGAAGTGTTATTTATCTACACAAACGGTGATTAAAATGAGAATAAAAAATAACAGTTCGTTACACGGTGTCTTGGATTTCATTCTTGGATCAGCAATTGGCTAATGAACTATTAGAATTCTCAAAGTGGCGAAATAAGTTGGCAATTTGTTTTTAAACTGGGTTAATTATCCGAAATAATTTACCGAACACAATATAACTTTCCAGAGAAGTAAGTAGAGAGAATGAACTCTCTACATTTCCACAGTCTACGCGATAAGAATATATTCAGTAGCTCAGCGCGTGCGACACCTTGTAATTCTCAAGTTTACTCCAACGCCACAAAAAGTTTTACCTTTGTAAACTTTCTTCAGACTTCCGTCATGTCTGTCTTCTGCATTCCGGAGGGGAGTCTTACATACATTTATTCTCTCCACATCTCGATATGTCTTATCTTTCACTGCGAGAGTAAAAATAATTACGAACCCCCTAATTTTTGTATGGAATTTCGCGATTTCTTTTTTCTTCAGATTCTTCATTTCCGAAAAAAGATATACGTAGAAAGATGCAGGTATATCTACGTTCTCTATGTACTACATAGTTCAGACAAAGTTGAAATAGGGTAGTTAGGTGATGTTGGATTATATTAGGTTGGGTACGCAATAACGCGTTACGCTCGGGTCTCTATCTGAGTGACACAAATTGAAGGTTGGCTGAGGAAGAGGTAGAGCTTATATCTTCAAGGGTAGAGGGGAACGAAACTTTCGAAAATGATTAGATGTGTTCGCGTATAAGTGGCTACTCCGAGTTCTGCGGTAGAGAAAGTGTCAATATGTATACATAGGGGCAGAATGGGGATGAAAGTGAAATAAATGTGGGAATGAAAACCGAGGAGATTGTGCAGACTTTAAATGTGAAAAATGAGAATGGTTGGTTGCCTCGTGTGTGTAGAGTTTTTTTGGCGGTTAGTAACCGTAAACCACGACAGCGGACGTCAGGGAAAAAATGTATAAGAATTTTTTTTATTTTCATCTTATTTTTTTCCTGAAAATCCAGTGACACAGAAAGAACGGGTGGCTGCAGAGGAGAACGGTTCATGATCGAGTGGTTTAATGCGGAAATTGGCGGGAAATGAAAAAGTATGCTTTCATCGCTCACGATAGAACTCGCGAATCTAATGTAAGACCTATTCAGATGACGTAAGAGACGTAAAAATTGCGGTGGACTCGCGTTATGACAGACTGAGTTACCTCAGGTGATGACATACATGCATACAATTATCTCATGGAAGGTTCAGTTTTTTTTTTTTTTTTCTCCTTTGCATTTTATATCATCATTCATTTGATAATAGAACGTTCTACCTATTCAACGAGAAGCTGTTTGAAATGCATAAATTCCAGCTGTTTTTCTTCCGTCTTAATTAGTCCAGAGTCTAGGTGCTTCTAGTCAGCCATTTGCACGGTAACTGCTTATATAAACTGCTTGATTTCATCGGTTCGTTTAACTAACTCGCGAAACTAGCCGGAGGAATGAGAATCGTCGAGAATGTTTTATATAACCTATACCTCGCGACAGAAACCTTGCCGTATGGATTTCATTGCGCTTTAGCCTCCAGTATAGAACTGGTAACTTCTTAAGGAGGGCCTCTATACAGAGGACTTTGCCAATACTGTAGTATAGTTTGTACCATGAAAAACCTACGAGAATCTCTTCGAATTATATCTACAAATGAGCTAGAAAAGTTTTTGACGAAAGGAACGTTTCGAAATCTCAATATTTGAAATATAGTCGGAATGCCCCTTGCGTCACAGATCTTGGGCCTTTCAATTAAAACTTTTCTAGCTCATTTGTAGATGTAATTGGAAGAGATTTACGTAGCTCTTTCAAATTTGGAAGCTTTATTCTCGTAGTATAAATTATTTTGCGATTTTGGTTTGATCGTTTGTATAGACTTTCCCGAAGCTACAACCTAGGCTTGGTAACGGATTTCTTTCAAATGCTTTGAATCGGAAATAGTTTTGGATAACAGTTTCTCAGGTTCGTTTGTCATCGCGAAAATCATCGGATCGAATAGAAATTCTCAAATTAAACGTTGTGTCGTATTATTCATTGTTCAATTATTCTTGTGACACGTAGATACGGTGCGAATAATCTTAACAAATTATAGCCTCACCTAGAGTTCAGTCTTGGTCTCGTATAAGATGCTCGCTATTATCTGACAGATATATTATTATACAAACGAGGGAACGCCACGGCGTAGCCTAGGAACATAAATCACAGACTATACGGGAAACTATGGTCTAGGTGATTTATGATCCAGGAATGTTGCTGCTTCGCAAGAAAATTGACGTTGCGTTCGAAGACCGAAAGTTATCGTGGGGATTTCAAAGTCAACGTAAGCAACCTGTGCCGTAAATAAGTAGATACACCTTGGAAGAGCATACATATAAAAGCACGCGTGTATATAACTGCTGAACGAAATATGCTCTGCTTGTAATTTATGCTTTCACCACGCTCCTACCGGAAAAGAGAAGCTCAGTTTTCTCAAGTCTCGCATACTGTTTGCCCCACAGCATAAATAACTTAGAAAAGTAACGTGTCAGCTGCCATTTTGGATAATATCAAATTTTCAAATAAGTAAAACGTAGGTCACGATTCGGTTGGTTAAGGGTAGCCGTGAAATAATATCTGCTATGAGAAAGCAGGGACTGAATTCAAAAAAGCTTCGTCAATCTCTTCAAATTATATTCACAAATGAGCTAGAAAAGTTCGAGCCACAGAACTCGAAATTTGTGACGCGAGGAGTTTTTTGAAACCTCGATGTTTGAAATATAATTAAAATGCTCCCAGCGTCAAAATTTCTTCAAGAGATTCACGCAGCGTTCATGAATTCGGAAGCTCCAATCTTATCGTATAAATTGCCTTGCGATTTTTGTTAAATCATCCGTATAGGCTTCCCTTGAAAGGTAAGAGGCCCCGAGACTGAGATATAACTAATATTACCATGGCTCTAGGTAATTTTAATTGTACTCTTGATTGCGATTTTAATTACTATTCATTGTTTACCAAGGAGGAGAACCGGTGTTTTCCTACTCGCCCATTTGTTTTACTCTACCAGAATCGCGCCCCATGTTACCCAGGTTATATTAAGGAGCGTTTTGCAATTATTCAGAAGAGAAATGGAGAGGGCGGCGGAAAGAGGAGAGGGTTGTTCGTTCGCGTGATGGAAAACATTAAGGTTTCGTAGGGGCGACGTGTATCGTTCGGCTACTCAATTCTCAGATAGCATGATGGCCTAGTTCTTAGATCGTGCAGGTTTCCACTTTCTCAAAATGATCGTTTAATTATCCTACTTGATTAGCTTGAGGACAAAATTTGCTCGAGCTTAACGTAGTAGAAGATCGGATAGACAGGGGTGAAACAAGACTGTGTACCTCTAGAAATTGGGGCAAATCAAGATAGTAGATCCTATATCCTTTTTTCTTCGAGCTTAGAGGATGAATAACTGAATAGAGAATAAAAAGGAAAGAAAATTCTGCTGTCCCAGTAAAACTAGTGAAATTATATCCTCCATAGATCAGAGTAAAAGTAATCGAATCTTTTTTTCATCAGCCTGCCCCTGGCTGTGTGCAGGTATTCTAAAATTGCATAACTATGCGATTTATGGAATTGGAATTTTTATTGATAGAAAAAACAATGGTTTGCGAAATCAGAACGTTATTTGATTAACTTCGGTGCTGAAAACAAATTCGAAATAAAATCTAGGAATTAAAACTAAACTTTCCACGAACTGAAATTAAATTCAGGTCAACGTGAGTCGTTAACCGTATCTGGAGGTATCGTACTATTTTCAACTGCAATTTTGAGTGATGTGCAAATTTAATAGAAAGTTTGGAAATTTATAATCCCCAAAGGAACGAAAACATCATATAAACATGACCAGAAAGCTAGAATATTAACCGAAAAGGGCAAAATACTTATGCATAAAGTATTCCAAGCACCAAAGTTCTGAAATAGACTTGCTTCTGTATAAGACGATGGAATATTGAAGACGAACCGATGCTTCAACGTTCCTCAATATCGTGAAGTAATAAATATTACAATTCTATAGTATAGTACTATCATTTCATGACGGGTTAAAGAAAAATTCCGAGAAAAATACTACGTAGTACTATACTTACGAGGAAATAATTTCTTTCGTTTACAGTCGTCGTTCTACGTGCTAAAAGTACGATGAAAGTACGCTTGGCACGTAGTATACATACAATATAAAAGCAAGCGACAACTGACAAGTGGCAAACGAGTTCGCACGGTGTCCAATAAAATCGTGATTCTGTACCGAGGCAGATTCTGAATATTGAAAAGAGTGTTGTTCGTCAACTAGATATCTGTACTGTACGGGTCAGGATCAAGAATAGTTTTTGACACTGAAACTGTAGTTTAATCTGGTGAAAACTTTGTTGAATCGATTCTTGATTGAATACAATCGGCTGAAAGCCATTTCATTATACAATAGAGTAGACAGCAATGACCTTTTTTCTTTATTATTTAATACAACCTATATTCTTCTTCGTTTTCAATTCAAACGAAATCCCTGCAAATTTAAGTCCGATACTTAAATATTCACTGGCCGGTCGCCGCGGTCAAAAATTTCTACCTTTGTGAAAAACTGAAAAACCTGCTTTTGGGAATACTCGATTAGATCCCCCAGCTGTTTCCTCGCCTCATCTCTCAAATTGAGGTAGTCAAAATTTCAATCCAATATTTTGACATTCATTGGTCACTCGGGTCTGTGTATAAAAATTTAATTTTGTTTTCAAATATTTATCAAAATTTATGCTACGACTTGCAGTTTCATTTCTAATCAGGTCTTAATCGAGAATTCGTTATACAAACATTTTTACTGATCGATTAAAATTTTCAAAGCCTTATAACCGTATCGAGCAATCGATAAATGCATCGGAGTAGAATTTCCAATCTTTCTGAAAATTACAAATTTTTGAACGCGTTGAGCGACCAGGAAACGTTTGAATATCCGGTTTTAGTTTCGATGGATTCCGTTTGGGATAGAAACGAAAAAAAACTAGGGGTGTATTGAAAAATTCAAAATTGAAGCCATCTCTGCTCTCACCTTACTGTTCGTAACCTGAAATTCAACGTTTAAACATCCTATACTACTTTATCAGAGTAAATTTCGTGATATCTAGTATTAAAGCAGGTGAATATCGATAAAAACTATCTTCTCCAGCAATTCGCGATATACCTATATAAATAGAATCGCTACTCCCGTGCTTACCATGAACAAACAAATACGTAGGTGCGTCCTGAATCGGACGTTAATTCCGCTGAAGGTATCCCGAGATTTTTCTTTGGTTTTAATACAGCTTGCAGCGGGTTTATTAAATATAATGAAGTCACAATCAAAGCGGGCGTTTATGTTCCTCGTATTACGTAGCTCGTATCAAAAGCTACTGCAGTAATCAAGATAAATAAAATACACGTTGGTATTTAAAGGGCCTGAACCTCTTTCTACCCCGGTAGCCTCTTTTCACATTTTCCACGCAAAAAGCAGCCACTATAAAATATGTATAGACTTTCCTCCGGTCTTTGCAACGTAGTTTTTTTATTGCCTTGTTGGACACGAAATGTTTCCACTACTGCGTCGTTAGAGCTCATCTTCTTTATTCGTTTCGCTTTGTTCTCTCCTCTTTTTCAATGATGCAAAAAATTTAGGCAAAACTATTGAATACATTGCTATACATTACATCCTATATGCAGTGACCGATAAATATAACGCTATAGCCATATAATCAATTCCTTTTCAAACATGTCTGTGCGTATGTTGTATAATGTATGAGTGACATGTTTCGAATGTAGTATGAGTGTGCTAATAAAGCAGACAATGAACATATTTGCACACATGAGTTGTATTGGTCCGTTATTCACGTGATATGTATGTAGGTAACATACATTAAAAATGTAATAAACCTACGCATGGCACATCTGATATACTTATCTCTCTCATGCAGTCACGCGATAGAAATTATTCAACTTAATACATATTTGAAACAATAATTTTCCACGTTTCGAATATCTATGAAAGCAGAAGAGAGATATCTGAAAAATATCTACGATAGAAGGATTTTCATTTCCGCAACCCTTGTATTCGGAAGTGTATCGAAAGTCGGTACAAGTACACGTTATTGTGGGGTTAATATTATATCGCAGCCGTGAGCGAAGCGTATTATGTATTCCGAACTTTACAGTATGTATAGGCAATTGCAAACACCTAGCGGAATAGTTTGTGCGATATCTATCGGCAATAATAATTAACCCCAGTAATTTGGGACATCCCTTAGGATGGATACGCATGTTCTGAATCGGGCGGTTCATACCACGTAATTCCACATAATTCCGTACGTATATATATGTATATATGTATGTATAGCGAATGGATTCTAGTTCGGTGTAGTACAAGCTGTGACGTAATCAAGAAATAGGCCGCATTGCGACTGTGACGTAATCGTGATTCGCGTGACGATGTGTCTTATATGTCTATACACGCGTTGATATACCCACCACTCGTTACACGTCGGTTAAAGTGAAATTTCGACGGTTTATTTCCTACCAAAGTTCGACGTAATGACTAAAGGCTGTCGTTTAACGAGGAGTTAATTTCATAAGCACAAGGCGTCAGGTATAAGAGCTTGTTGGAAAATAGAATCAACCGAAGTTTGAAGATTTTTATACGCTGCTTCACCTCTCGATTCTATAACAGAATTTAATCTAGGGGTCGTACTACCTTTCAAAAAATGAGGGCCAAAGTTGGAAGGTGATGTTATATGGCTACAGTCACCATATCCCTTATTAGTTATTCGACTTTTAACTTTTTCTTTTCTCTCTTTTTCTTTCCTCGTGCGAGAAAGTATGAAATGAAAAAAAAATTCAGAGCTCGGTTATCCTCGAATGGTAAGAAATTTAGTTTAAATTCAAAGTAAATTCGGTAACGTTATCCTTTAGGATAATATTCACAGCGAGGCGAGTATCAGGGACAAGGTTTAGGCTCTGAACTTGACTGCCTGCGAGGTTCAAGGGTAGAAAAGTACCTCCAAAAATAAAATGATTGGGAGGTGCTGTCAGGAGCTGTCAGATTTTATCGAAGACATCTTCGCTGGTGTGGCAGAAAAGTAAATTGGCCAAATTAAAACTAAGAGTGTCATTACGTACTTCACAGTGCTATGTCTACGTTGATGTTCCATTCTGCTCGGATTCTTTCATTACGTCGTTTTTCTCTTTGGATATATCCTTCTTCTTTTCAATTCTCTGACTCGCTATTTATTAATCCCGCATGCAAAGACGGCTGAAAATTGTACGGGTACCATGGGCGAGATAAAAACTAATTCGTAGCTATTCGCTCTGTCCTGACGTTCGAATGAAAAGAACCGATCGTTACTGATGCTCAGCCATCTTTCCTCGCTAAGCCAATAAATCAAAAAGACTCGCTCATAATTATTGGGTAAATTTAGCGAATTGTAGCTACAGAATGGTTCTGGTATTTTAGGTACTTCAAGAGTGGCTTGACGGGAAGGCTAACTAGATTGCCAATATTTACCTACCCGGAAGCTCGTTAAGATTCTATATTTTTATCACAACTTGGATCAGAATTTATCCTTTTTACACGTTTCCCCAAAATTAATACCGAGGACCTAGTTTTTTAGCTAAAGAAGGACATTTTGTGATAATTTTTTTTCTTCAGGGTAGTAAATCATCGCCATCAAAAGGCTTTCGTGCTAATTATAAGGTGGAAAAAATTGCAACTGGTACTAGCTGAAATCACCTCGGAAGAAGACCGCCACTTAACTCGAAGAAAAATTTAATGAAAAAGTTGAAGTCGGTCAATTACTCAGCCAGCCGTAGCCACTCTCTGACGTTGGCCGTGAGAGAATGGCTTCGCTTTTGAAAAACCTTCGAAATGAGCTATTTTCAAAATCGCTCTGATGCCATTGACTCGGAATAAGAGCGGAATCACTTTGTAGATTCTACGTTAATCCAATTTAGTCGAAAAGCCGAGCTTTCGGTTGGTATATACATTGATGTCTTATTGATACCGAAAACAAGGTATGACCTATGAAGAAAAGGTCAACAACAATCATAAAAAAGGTTGAATTTGCCCCATTAAATGCCTCCAAGTCCATTGTTCCTGCTGAAACCCAAGCGCCTTGTTTCCCCTCGGGAAATCGATTGTCCGACCAAAAAGTCGAACGCTTTATGTACTTCAAAACTCTTCCAAGTGTTAGCATTTCTTCATACAGCAACCAGAAATCACTCGTCTCGAAGAAGTGGAGAACTTAACTTAAATGGTTGATGATTTTTGATGATTAAGCTCACTCTCCAGATAATTATCAACCTTTTTTACGGTTTACGAAGGCTTACCATGCGGACTAATAAAAGGAGATATTCAATTAGGGCAGGTTTTCTATTTAGGCATTTTTATACCTACGTTTTTGTTTTTAGCAAACCAAGGTGCTATCCAATCAATATTCTATAAATCAGCTCGTAAAAGCTGCAGTAACCATGAAACTTGCTGGCAGTTGGAGTTTGTAGGTCACGCACGTGACTCAGTTGGGAACAAGTGTGGATCGCGCGTGAAAATTTACCGAAAAATCCATAGCACCCAGCCAGAATTTACTCGTCAGTTGTCGGTCCGAAGTGTAGCGTTGAATTTCCCTTAATTGAAAATTTTTATAATATGCGAAGAACCCGAGTGGGCGAGGGCATTGAAACATCGCGAGTCGCGGTATAAAAATTACATAGAATTGAATCCGGTAGAAATGGAACCAAACGTTGACCATCAGTAATGAAATATCAATCTTGCATAAATGGAAATCGGGAAAGGTGACTCTGATACCAGAAGCACAAGAATATTTCAATCACATACGTTATCGATGCAACGTGAAATATGAAACTCAAACTTCAAAAGGTTTACAATCAGATGGACATATTGGGTCGTATGAAATTCGACCTGGAGTGAATTCGGGTGATTTTGAAACTGACGAATCCGGTATAGCAGAAATAAAAAGTTAAATATTCCTTTTACGGTAAAGCTACGGGTTGATAACTAAATTAAAGAGCTAGTGGTTGGTGTCGAGTGGAGGAGGCAGCCCTAACATCATTTTCAGGCAGTCTTTAACCTAGTTAAAGCTGCTATACCTAATAGGCAATCAGCGGGCAGAAAATTATTATTGATTTCAATGAAGTAGAAATTAATCAGGTCACTAATTAGTGATTTTACCGTAGACGCTGATATCCATACACCTACTTGGTCGAACAATTGCTCCTTGTCTTTCCTACGCAGCTTTAGTGTAACGCCACGTGATCCCAATTCCGTTTTTCATCTACTTAAGAAGATTGATTGGTTACTGTAGCGATTTTGCGAATATAGGTAGAACAAAATCGACCTTTCCAACAAGTTTTACCCTCCTTTTCACCGCGGAGATACGGAGCGGAATTGTTTTATACGGTTCTCTGATTAGCCTCTCTGTAGCGAAAATTATTCCCGAAAAGTAAAACTTTTCACGTTTTATTCAGTAAAAAAATATTTATTCAAATTTCATCCAGGTAAAATTTTTGTTATAAAAAGTAGTACATCCGATTCCATGATTAAAATTTCTCGTTGGATGGTTGAGTACATGTTTCATGTAATGAGGGATCTCTTATTTTCATTCACTCACGAAGGATCACTAATTGATCAAGGTCATGATTGTACTGGCATATAGCATCCCTTCCACCGAAGCTTTTCGTTAGGACCGCCTAGCTCTTCGACTTGTATAATTTGGTTAGACTAGAAGGAAAACCTAATGCTATAATTTGGAGACACTAACGATAAGAGGGTCCCGATTCATACGATATTCGCCAAGCCTGAGGGGTCTAGTCGGTTTATTCATTTCTAATATAGGATAGAGCTCGGCAAATGTCATTCTTGTTACCCCCTAGTCACGAAAATTGTATGCCCTTGCCGGAGGCCATTTGTAGACCACTTCAAGTACCTCATTCTCAAACAACCTGAATCAACTAGAGTCTCACCCCCGCGGCAAATCACTTTAGTATTAGATAGTTATATACGCACAGATATCCTACATTATTCAAGAACAGATGGAGTTTGGACATAATTTTGCTTATCGTTAGTTTACTTCAATTGCAGGTTCATTTAAGTATATAAACTCCATGGTACCTCACGAATTTAAAGTTATAAATTAGGACTTCGAACAGTTATAAAATAATTCGCGGGGTATAAAAACTCTGAAAAGTAAAATTGGGGTGGTTGTAGTGAGGGAGAGTATAATAAATCAGAATTTTCAACAATCAATCTCGTTTTGCGGTAAATATGGTTCCCTTCGAGACCAATCGTTGAATTTTTTCAGTCGAGGGTTGGTTTGTGTCGATGCACGTTGCGCGAGGCAACGCGTAGGCAATCAAAAACCCAATGACGCACGACAAATGAAAACAGCACATACATGTCACGGTGTATGGATGCATGAAAATCAATCACTGGGGTGACTTTTCTTCGGACTTATATGGACTGCGCAGTTTATTAATACAGGTTACCGGTCTTGAATTTATAGGGGCTGAAAAAAAGGTGCGAGATGCGGATAAAAACTGAGGGTAAAATATTGAGCCCTGTAGATGCTGAGGGGTCAGTCTTATCGAGGAAATTCTTGGATCCACGCCATATCCTTTGGTACAAAATACAAGGAGCATAAAAAAGAAGAACAAGGAAGTCTTGAACGCGGAGCTTTTTCCTTTAACCAACTAGCGGATCTCTCTATCTCATCACCGGCAAGGGCAAAGGAATGGAGAGATCAGTTTATTGTTATTGACTAGAAGGAGGCTGGCTAAAAGTCTCTCGACCTCAGCTGCGGCTGATTTTAGCCCCATCCTGACGAGTGGTACAAAAAGTAGTCGGCAGACGAACCAACGGAAATTGTCTAGATTGCTCCCAAGTCCTCTTACCGGTAATCGGTGTGCACCCACGCCATCCTAACAGTCGTCGACGTAAAAATTGTTCGAAATGGTTAACTGGGTACAGAACTGCTAAAAGGACAGTATATTTATTGGCCCTGTCACCACGGTTGAACAAAATTTTACCGTAGGTATACTTCGCTGACACTGTATAAGACCAACCGTGGTATGAGACCGTCTAATTCAGCGTTATTAGAGTCGACCCTTAGACTTCAGAGCACTTGAAAAGGTTCCGGTCTAGTGGTGAGAAAAAAAAAGTAGATAATGGATTTAAACCCCCGAAGAAAGCGTAGGTAATGGGCTTCGCAGCAGGATATAGAGTGGGCGTATAGGGTTGATATTACTCAGCTATAAAAACTAAGCGGATTACTTAGGAGTGACCTTAGTGAAGACACCCCTTACTCGGAAGTCCATCTTGTTAAAACTTTATAAAATATAGATTTCATTCTTTATGACAGAACCCCAATGGACGAAATTGTTTTCGCGTTTTTATATGGCGAAAGTAAGACTTTTTTATTATTTAAATATTGAACCGAACGAGATAAAATTTCACGGTGGTATATAAAATGAGGTATTTCATCCGCAGAAATTGCGACCAGGGTGAAATATTTGATTTTTAGTTGACCCGCGTCTTCGGTAAAAGTGGAGAATTTTTATTGGCAGACGGGCCAGGATCAGCTTCGATAGGACTAAAAATTCCACGAACCAGATGAGGCCATTCTACCAGCAAATCAATCAAATTTTCTCGCCACACCTGAGGTTCACTTCGCCATCTACGTGACTGAAAATGCCAAAACGTTTTCGAGACACGTATTTAATACAACGATCGATTTCAATCAAATTTAAAAGCTACCAGCCACGCACTTTAACCAACACAATTTTACACGATCCCGATGATGCTAGATAATCCCTAAAAGCTGATGCTCACTTGCCTTTCGCGAATTTTTAAAGCTTCTAAGATTAATTTTCTGTTCTACATCAAGTGTGCGGGTTATTTTAATACCAAAAATATTTTACATCAAACGATAACCAACCTTTATTGTTGTCGAAAAATTCAAGAATGATAAAAATTACTTTATCGAATGTTCACATAAAATTCGAATAATGGTTTCAATAAATCCATGAACTTCTTCCATAACTCAGGAGGTATAGGTATAATAGAAATTCTATCCTATACATATATTTAATTTGTTCTTTTTTTTTCAACTTGTTTTCACATTGATATCCGCTTGTCTTTAGCAGCGCGGAGAAGCAGCTAAAGCGAGCCTGGGAGTAATTTCAAGAGATTTTGTAACAGCCGCCGAAAGGAATCCACCCAGATTGAGATTCTATTGAAAAACGGATTTCACTTCTTATCCTTTTCCACGCGATAGAGCATGCTGCGAAGCTAGGCCCCGATCAACACCGGCTCATTGTTTTCATATTTCCAATCTGACGAGGGAGATACGTCGATTGGATTCGTGCGTAATAGGAGATACATTGGATACCTTTTTACTTCGTCGAAGGAAAAAACGAAGGGAAAAGCAGAGCCTAATGAAATGCATGAATAGTATTCGCGAAATCAAACTAGATTTTTTTTGAAAGTGTAAAAACTTAGTTTTAGGTACAAATTAGACTCTTATTCCTATCGCTGAAGAAGAAAATCAGTTAAATCTACTGAATAATGAAAAATGAATCTAATAGACATAATTTATTTGGTCTTATCTGGTTCTGATTAGATAATAATCCTGTGAAGCGCTTAATTAATGAGTAAATATAAATTATCCGAAGAGTTATGTGATTACTCTATTTATTTTCTGGTTAATAGATGCTTTAATTGTGTATGAAAAAGTTATCGTTCGACCTATGATGTCGACGAAATTGGTAGCGGTAGGAAAGTGGAGTCCCCCTTATTGCACGGATTTCCGAGACCCTTGTAATGTTATTTCCGGTTGCGATTTCGTTCGTTAGGCCTATATTGTTTTATTTACCTTTTATACCTGATTCAGTCTGACAGAAAATCTGATTAAAACTGAATAGGACTGTAAACTCTGTAAATCGTCAAGTTTTATACGCGTATACCTATATATAGTGGAACTGTAAAAACCAGGCAATAAACGATAAAAATAAAATTTTCAAAAGATGAGATAAAAATAAATTGGTTTTTACGGAACGATGAAATCCCTTGACATTTATCTTTATCCCCAAACCATTCGCT
The DNA here is from genome assembly GCA_947538915.1 of Tenthredo distinguenda. Taxonomy (NCBI): domain Eukaryota; kingdom Metazoa; phylum Arthropoda; class Insecta; order Hymenoptera; family Tenthredinidae; genus Tenthredo; species Tenthredo distinguenda. The sequence continues at coordinate 8,132,639 of OX384531.1, forward strand.
TTAAAGTTCACAATCAGGGATGAGCACATCTATACCCATACAGCTGCGGTTGACCGTTCCACCGAAGTCACGCAACCCGAGACCAAAATATTCCGAATGAACGTTTAAATTAGCAAAAACTCTCGGTTGTTTGTACTCGAAGAGCCTACGAAAGTTGGTCCAATTAGTTTAATTCACGTATCAAATTTGCCGACCCATAATTCATCGCCCTATAAAGTTTTAACAGCTTTTTGGGCAAAACCTTTAATTCTCCTGTTACAAACATTTCGGTGTCCCCGTTACTACGTCTGTTTACACCCTTCCTCACTGGACCCACTCCCGTTTTCCTTCTTCTCGTTTCCCTTTCTCGATTGTACTACTCTACTACCTAGTCCCTCTTCTACCCCCGACATCGTGATTTACAGCACAGGCTACTGTGCTACCGGAGTTCTCAGGGAGCCTTGGAGCTTAACGGCGTGATTGATGTGACCTCTTCTTGAATCATTACTTGGAATCATTCAACTAGTCTACTTCAAGGAAATACGTCCGGATGTGCCTAAAAATGTCGTCTTTAGGCGCAGGATTTTGTTATTTTAGAAATAATTGGAAACCAATACGCGGTCTTCTGTGCCAATTCTACCCTGACTATCACGGATTTGATCCATCTTTTTTATCTCATCGTTACTTAGACTTTTCTAGATTTTCAAGGGAAGAGAATTCCAGAAAAATAAATTCCATTTCTGGATTTGGCTGCAAATGATCGTCGTGTAACAAAAACACAGAGTTTTTAAGATTTTTTCGGATCAAAAACATCAAGTGAGGGTCAGACGGCAGCCGAGTTGGCGTTGAATACTACATATGTATCATTTTTTTATATAAATATTCGGCATTGCGTTAATTTTCTTCAATTTGCATAGTAAGTGATATATATGTATCATTGTTCGTGTTATAATGCGGTATGCGTGATAGAACTTTATTCGAATTTTCTCGATCATAACAGCGGATATATTATGGTAAATTGAGTAAAAAGGGGATAGGAAAATGGTACGTGCAGCGATCACGAAGTTGAGCCGGATTTATTAAATGATTGAAGCGCACGTCACGTGCTCAATCCGGGAGAACTTCGCCACAAAATTATGTCGCGTTCGACAAGTAACAAAATTTTACAATCTCAGTACGACGGGGATGGAATCGTGTCCCATAAATCCAGAAAATTAGTTCGCTTTATACACGTTATCGATTCATAATATCAGATACATCAATCGCTACCTCAATCAAACTGCCATGCGATACACGATTCGTATTTTCAAATTAATGTATGAACTGAATGCGCTAATTACACATTGATACGCGACAAGTGACACGTGACATATATCATCTCGTTCGTTTCAGTTGATGATGAATCCTGCAAATACGTTCCCCGGATATGGCGTGCCGGAAAGCTTTCATTTCAACATCGAAAGCCCTGTAAATCCGGATTCGAAATGTCAAAAAAATGTCCTCCCTTTCTTCATTTTTTCTCTCGTTGTCAAAAACAGATGTGATTTCATCCGGACTACGTCAATTATTAACGAGTATTTTATTTTTATATCAAGAATTGCAAAACTTTAGTACGTGAAATAAATTATATCATATACATATGTGCAAATGCAACACGTGGCAAGACACCCGAATCAAACCTTTGGTTACGCAAAGTGATGCACCACTTCGACGTTTATAAGTAATCAAGTTCTTTCATTTTTGATGGATGATTGAAATTCTTAGAAATAACGACTCCTAGAACCGTTCCAAACGTCAAATGAGCCCTTCTTCACTGTGCATTGAATATTGACTTAATATTCCATTGATGTGTGAGGAGCGGAAAATATTCCTTGGCAATAACGCGATCAGGTTTTCCATTCTCATTCACGACCGACAAACATGTACATTAAAATGGCCATAAATATAGGAATGCGAAGTCGTTAGGCGAGCAGTATTAGATATTCTGCAATCTAACGCCTCGTAAATAACAGATTTATAACATTAAAATACCACAGAACGTCCTGGCATTAAAACTACATCGATATTTGCAAGAAGGTCGTTACGTATAAACATGATTACAGTTCCTGCTTTTAGACTCGGGTGATTTTTAAGGGATGAATAATTCATGCTGAGGGAGATTGGAGACCTTTCTGAACTGGAGACGAGGTCGATTCGAAAAACATGGATTGATTTCTTATTGTCAGACTGGTACAGGGCCGCCTGATATTCGGTCAACAGTAAGGATATATTTCCAAAGTTTTCAGCTGTGTCAGTCTCGTTTTTCAGTTGAATAAAGTATAATCAATTATTCCATGTCTCATTTTAACGGCAAAAATTTATTTTTACCACGAGAATCGAATAAATTTTTATTTCATTGTAACGACGTACGTTCATAGCTATTTAACGATCGATGAGGCTTAATTATCCGTTTCAAGTGAACTTTCAGCCTCCCCGACAGACGTATACGTACATGTATACCAATTCAAGCTGTCACGAATCACAATGCATTCTGAAAACAGACATCCTGTAACCTGTCCATCCCATATACTGACTCGCATGTATACCTGTATTCCATTTAAACTGGAGGTGAAAATAAATTGTGACCATTCTCTTTGAGTAGGTACCCACGTTATGAGCTCTTCCGTGTACGGCTTCAGACTCCCGGTTCCAGAGTAAAAGCTTTATCTTTAATTAAACCAACTGGTAAAAGATTGAGGGGCTGCATACGCGTGAACTTCACTGGTATAAGTTGTGAATACTCTTACATATTCATCTGCAGTAGGTTATACACACATGTGCATAACATAATCTGGCCATATTCCACTGAGAATACATCAACATTCCACATGTAACATGCCCGGATGTCTAAAATCTTGTAAAATATGGCTAGAAGCTAGAAGCTTAGTACAGCTCATGTATTATTCTGCAGATATACGCCAGTAGTTCTCATGCCCTTTCATATCGGTCTCTTATTTTTTGGTTTAAAGACCAAAGGTCTCTATGAGCTTTCAGAAATTCAACTGCAAAGTAATCATATGTGGTAGGTATGGTGGAATGAAAAAAAAGCCTTCTCAAATAGCACAAATTCTATTCTCGCATTCAATTAAACTGACTGTTTTCTCTCGATTACCATTACCTGTGTTTTCCAAAAAATGTAGGTACTACGTATACCTACGCTAGAGATTCTGAAGGTACTTGAATGAGATGAGAAAGGGCGTTTGTTTGGAGTTGCAGGGATACTATCCATGCAAATTTAGACCACCGAATAAATATTTTTCAGAAATTTCGCAGCCGGATTTGTCTGGTCTTAAAAACTAACACTGTTATACGAGTTCGATTGGATCTAGAAAAAAAAAAAAAAAAAAGAGCCGTATTAGGTACTCTGTACGTTTCTGCGCCTCTACTTATCGTATTTGAACGGACTCTTTTTATCCCCTATTTATCTTGAGGTCAATCATGATGTGAGACTTGTTTGGCAAGACGCTTTCGTGTGTCAGGTTTCGCCTTAAACTTGAAGAGGATTATTTCTGAAGATAACAAGTCCTGTAAAGGAAAGGGTGGACTTGATCTGGGGTGAAAAATTGATCTGACTGGATTAGAGACGGATGAGTATGTCGAGAGGAAGTCTACAAATTGGTTTTAGTGATTAAAGACGTTAATTTTCTCTCACTTTGAAAGCTGGTTAGAATTTTTTACGTATTCCCCGAAAATACATGTATAATATTATGAAATTGAATAAGGACTGATTGTCTGAATCCTATGTAATGAGATTTGACAAAATATGAACCTTATTTAATATCGCGAGGTTTTTAACCGCGGAAACGAGCGTGGAAATAATTTAAGTCAATCAGGATCACACAGAAAATATAATTGGATTGTCGCTCTCTGTGCAATTCTGAAATGATGTCATTATTATCGTTTGTGGCAAGGGAATACTTCAAAGAATTACTTAATTAATATACAATTTCTCTCAGTTCTTGTTCCATGAATACGACTGAAAATGTAACGAAAGCTCAACGATGATGTAGCCTATTGAACGGCATCAGATTCATATTTCTTCATAGTATCCGACCTAATAAATAACAAAAATAGGTAACTTTGATCCCGAAACTTTTCATCGCTGGGAATGGAACCACCGTTATTCTCGTGAAGTTATTTCAACTTGCTTAAATTGCTGTGAAGTTAGAGCGATTCTTTAACTCCAACTTTTTCAACCCTTAACGAAGATATAAGTAGATCTTTGCGAGAATTTATCAACGATTAATCAACAGTTTTGTTTTGATTGCTTCTTGGCTTTACTTTGCATCGTTATCCCGATACTGTAAATTATTCTAATCATGAAAGCCAGTTTTAATATTCATTTGTCACGATAGAATATCGAGCGTCGTTCTGAAAACAAGTCGACTAATGGATACCAATGAAGAATAACGTTATTCGTTGTCTATAGGCTTTTAGCTAACCGACAAAGTCATCGGTATACGTTATTGTAGATTTGTGAAATCAGTGAATCAATTTGGAATCTGACATATTCGGCATTTTTTAGCCTCGACACTGACCTCCACAGCTATAGAGATGCAAGGGAAATATGTTTCGAATTGAAACTCCAAGACAAACGGTATTTTCATGACACAGGCGAACACCACAGCAATGTGAAGTGCGACTGTTTGATGTTGAAGTAAATTCAAAGCGATACAAAAGCGAGCATACGTTGAAATGCGTTACCCGTCAATGGAAAAGCTATTGTCACTTTTGCGGTGATGAGGATCCCCTCGTAATTAACCAGACAAAAGTTTCACCCATTGTCCTACTTCACAACAGGGTGTAATTTAACATCCCTACGTCATTACTTCCGAGGTGTAACAACGTTTGTACAGGCAAAAACACCCTAATTTGTTAGTTCGATGTTCGACTGGTACGTGGCTCAAAGTTCCGTGCAAAAACACGAGGTTGACGAACAGTGGAGAGTTACATCACATGCCAATATAAATGTGTGTTTTTGTGTTAGAGATCAGTAGAGATAGCTGCTGAACCTGAAAAATGATACGGGAACTCTTGGGTCTAATGGAATTGAACAGCAGTCATCCAAGAGGCATTGAAAATGATTTTTTTCTTCGTGGTGATAAAACGGGTATGAGAGATTCCATCGACTTCTCGAATCTCGATGGTTTCGAATTCTCCGTTTCTCGCAGTCTCCTTGAAGCACAGTTAATCTTGTGGCATTATACGATTTTCACGGACGTGAAACTGGCACTCTCGCTCCACGCGTCAGCGGATTTTAATAATTCCTGTGGTAGCGGCTGCAAGTGAAGCGATACTCTCGAGTTGAGCTTCAACGGAAATGAAAAAGGAGCTCCTGCTCGACGACTCTAGATCTTTCCAACATTGTGTCGAAATCCACCGGCGTGAGATAAATTTTTTTCATTTTATTTAAAGGATTCACGTCGTACATTGACTAGATACTCAAAATAAAATAATTGACAGACAAATTTTGGGCCGGTTAAAAAATGGCTAAAGCTTTCTTGAAGAGAGGTTCGTATTTAAAGAGTCTTCTTGGTCTTCAGCGATGAGTTGAAAATCGTTAAATTTCTTTTCAATAACACCTAAGGATCCTAACGGGGTTTTAATTGGTTAATTATACATAGCTCGTTTAATCGGCATTGATCGCCGGCTTTCTTTTTGTATTAACTAATGGAGGATTCGCCTCGGCAAAGTCTTGGGGTTTATAAATGTCGGAGAATTTGAATGCGACGATATTATCGGATTGACTAAGTGCAGATTCTGGGAAATCAGGGTAGACGCAAATGAGATGGGATGAAAAAATAACCAAATTTTATTATTCAAATTGAATAAAACGCGGGATGTTCCATAGTACCTACAGGCTGCTGCGGCACAGTCAGAGATTTCTATACGCAAGAATTTCGAGTTTGGACTCGTAAAAAATCACATCACTTTGCTGGACGAGACGATACTTTGTCTTTGTGACGTGAAACTAATACGAAACAGTTTTTTTAACCCTCCTGGGCCACCGCAGATACCCAAGTCTGAGGAATTTCGTGCCGTCATTCTTCTGTCTCACTGTCATTCTTTTCGGTCAAGTTACGTCCGCTGATGTCAAAAGTAAACTATGCGCGCGTTATGAATTCTCGACGAAACATATTCACACTCTTTTTTCAGCATTCCTTTATTTCAGTTAATTTTGATTTTCGAATCTTGCTACACCTTCTATCAAGACGTCACCTCGAGGCCTGAACACGCATAGTCAAATGCGCGTATAGAAACCCAAGATTCAATTCAAATTTCACGCCTACAAAGATAACAAAATGTTGTCATATATTTACGGATAAAAAAAAGTCACTCTCCGAAGAAGAGTGTCAATATAATTAACTGGGAGAATCTGCCATTATACCCTATTCCAGACTATATAATTAACAATCCACGCGCGAAGACGTGGGCAGATCGGTTCCTCTCGAAGAGGCTTACGCCTCCCTCGAATGAATAATATTTATGAAGGGTGGAGGGCTAAGGGTGGGTCGAGAAACGAGAAGAGGAAAGGCAGAAGGGGGAAAGAGGTCGCGGGTTGAGGGTTGAGGGGAGGTTGAACCAAGCCCCTTTGGGGGTTAAAGTCAAGTATGTAAGGGTGACTGCGACAAGGGGTTCTGGCTTCGGTTGCGCCGGTCTTCGCCCGGGTCCAGCCGCCCGCGTCCGAGCCATTACAGCAAAGAGGCACGTGGAGGTGGCAAATGGATTAATGGACCTACCGACCAGAAGCCTGACCGCATGACTGCCTTTTCCTCGGGTGCTGAAAGGAACCTTAATGGTCCCGACGTAGCGTACCGGACGTGGATCACCAATCCGATCGAGTCGTTTTTCTTGTTCCTCCAGAGACCCGCCGATATCGGAAGAATCTAATTACAACTTTCCCCACGAATCTCGCCGCGACGCATTTGCAGACGTACGAATATAAGGAACAAATTTTCTAAGAAACTTTCGCCTTTGTTCTCACCGCGTTGCTCCGTTTATAGGTTCGGATGAAATATTCAAACCTGCACCTATAGTTCCCATACCCTGGCTGAAACGACTGTGGAAGGATCTCCTTCCTAATGTATTCAGATTCAGATTATCGGGTTTATTGCGCTATAAACGCTATAATGACCGAAATTCCAAATTTATTTATTCAGAAAACGGTAAATGGCCTATAGGCAGTTCCCCAATTGGTTTCCGACGACTTTAATGCAGTTGCTTGAGCCGTTTCTAGATTTTCAGCACGTACAATACACCATAGGGACAAGTGGGAAAATATGGGCCCATTGAGGAAACAATAATGCTACAACGTTCCCTAGGTCATTTTCCTCTTATCAACGATTGAAAAACATACGTCATATATTTCATTTGACAAAATTTAGTGAACAAAATAAAAAAAAAATTAAGTACATAGCTAATTTTTTATTATCGTTTGCAGGTTTTATTTTCGACTATACGGTATTTTCCACAGTATTGATCACACGAATTTCCTGAAACAAAATGAGTTTGAATGCAATCAAAATTTGAATATTTTCGTTCAATTTTTTGAGGGGGCCACATTACCCCACTTTCCATAATTTTTGAAGGGTGCCATATCCTCCTACTTTCCCCTATCTCTGTGTACATAAAATCGCTCCTGCGAGTCTGTATGTAGACACAAAAAAAGATTTCGTATTGAATACATAAAACTAGTATTTGTATGGGCATTCAAAAGTCACACATGATCATATAGACTAGCCTTTCGATAACATCGAATCAAGCCACGACAAAAGCTGGTTTATTTGATCGTTTAAAAACTTAACTCCACTTTCAGATCACTGAAAAAATCATATATTTAAGTTACAGAATTTGACCTACACAATCTGAAGACGTCAATTTCTTTCTCGAAATAACCGGTGGTCTGTTTCTTGGAATAGTTTTCATTTTTTGGCATAAAATGGCGGGATGTTGGGTAGAAATTGCAGAAATTTTTTACGCTACGAAATCTTAATGATGAACGATATACCCATGGCTATGATGAAATTAATTTACATATGATAAAACTGATGGAAGTGTAATGAAAAAATAATAAATGATGATTGGATACAGGATTCCGTGTGGCGTCCGAAGTGTCCGAGTCGGCAATGAAATTGGAATTGAATAATTAAAGGGGTTCAACTTTGACATCTTGATTCACCATCGCGGAAAGTCTGTTTAATTAAGAGAACCCGCTCAATTAGGAGATCCATCGAGAGTCGACGACGCTCTGGCAAACGTCGAAGACGTGAATCCAATAACGTAAAAGCGAGGTCAATGTTGACGTCCTATTAAATCACGTGCAGAATGTTGATCTAACGTACCCAAGAACCTCACGTCATAGGTGATACGTATATATCGGTTTGCGTAAACGTGTGAATGTATAGAAATCTTCCTATTACGTATAAGAATCCACAGACGCAAACATTTGATGCTGTAAAATGTGCGCCGCAGCTCATGCATCAAAAAGCTTTTAAAATTCAAAATGGCGCTTTCCTCTCTTTCGGGATGTACGGTTCCCTGGCGGAGTATAAGGCAAAACCCAAAGCACTCCGACTTTCGTTTTGTCGTACCTACAGAGTGCCGAAAAGGGGGCTATGGCGTGCGCCACTTTCGTCGTTATTTAAATGTAGTCAAACACGTCCGAGTATAAAACGTTTTGGGGCAAGACAACGATCCTGTTTTTCTCACCACGGAAGAAAGAAGAATAGAAAATGTAAAGATCCAAAGTTTCGCGGGGAAAAAATCCGCTCTGGGAAACACCTACAGCGAGAATAAATCCCTAGAAATCTAAACAGGAATTTCAGGCTTGTGTGTAATCGTTTCCTGCAAAAAAAATTAATCTAAGATTTTGCAATAATAATCAAGAATAGAATAAAATCGAATCCACTCAATTTCTGTGTACACCTAATTTGGAAAGGGGAGAAATAGAAACCCCGACAAAATAAGGGAAGTTAAAGGACGGATACAATCGAATCTTTGAATAATTAAGAAATTCCTGCGAGAATCAAGCAACTACAAACCTCTGTGTAACCATTCACAAATAATCTGAAAAGCTTTTCCGTGTTCGCACACTTAATTGCCTCCAGGCCATACTACTCGATAGTATTAGCAAAGTGCGTTGAAGCTGAATCTAGCCTCGTTCTACCCCTAACTTACCAGGTTTACAGTCAATCTATTTCACAAGTTCGAGTGGGTAGCTATACCTACGTTTATCGAGCCGAAACTTGCGACTGCAGAGATTCACTGCCAAGTTAAGAGAGGTGAAACAGATTGAAAGAGAGATAGAGAATGCCAAGGAACATGAGACTACTGTCAACGTATACCGCAGAAGCTTCTACGATTTCACTTAGGATTTGGTGCGTCCCGATGTCATGTATCTCCGATGTTTGATCCTCGAGGCAATCACACCCCTGAGAGCTGAAGATTATCACCAGGGATACAACAGGGGTCTGACGTATCTACCTGTTCCGAAAGTTAATTATGCGCGAGAGATCAGCTATGCCCATCCTATACATATTCAATACAACTCAGTCAACCTGAGATTGAAAGTAGAGAGCCGAAGGTGACACCGATACGTCCTCACCTTATATTTCCACCCCAGAAATTCGATCTATTCATCTTTGCTGTATACGTTGCCAAGACATGTATCATGCCAGTGGAAATAATCAAATTCTGGTTGGAGAGATAATCATCGTGAAAAAAATTGTGCCAATCTTTATCGAAGGAACACACTGGGGTATCATTTTTCAGTTTATTTTTCCCACGAGAGTTGAGAGTAAAAGTTTAGTTGACAAAATATTGGTACTCAAAATTTAGGAAAGTTTAGTTTTCATTTGGGACCGCTGTTCGGTTCCAATAAAAAATAATTCTCTATCTATCGTCGTAATTTATCTCGCCAATTGAGAAAGTGGTTTGAGTGTTTTAACAAGCCGGAAAGTTGGACCAATTTCAGCGAAATTTATTGCATAATTGCGTTTCACCAAAAGCAGTGTATTTCATTACAGTATTTTTGCTAAGTGATAAATTATACCCATTTCTTAATTATTCGAAGAAAAAACGGTCCAGAACGGCAATTTCATATACACATTCCGAAATTTGATTAAACAAAGTTTCTGGGTCTGAGTCATAAGCATTTTCTCGTGGAGAAGCGCGTTTCCGTGAAAACCAACTTGAAGTTCGGTGTCATCTCGAAATGTAGAAACACCGGGGGATACTTAAGAGTTTGAGATGTGTTGTACGGTCGTTATACTGGCAGTATCTTGCCTGGTTGTATCTTGTGCATTCTCGGGAAGGTTAAAACTTGAATGCGTAAACAAAACGGGTGCGGGAGACTTATTGTAAGTTTTACGTAAGTTTTAACTAGCAAAGAGTAGAAAGCGGGAAAAGTTAACATCGTACAACGCCCGGCGGAAATGTTATGAAACGAAAACTGTAACGGACAACTATAATTTGTCCGTGCATTTGTTAGCTTGCGTCTTGTTGCTGGTGTGCGAACTTTACTTCGAATTATTCCAGAATTTCTTCCGCGATATCGTCCTAGCGATGAATAAGGGAAATAAAGAAAATATACGAAGAATATAAATGGAAAGAAGCACTCGTAGACAGATAGATAGATAGACCGAAGGTGAGAGAATTTCTCATCCTGCAAACGGACGAATTAATAGAATCCCGATGTTCACGCTGACGTAGTATATTGGATTTCATCGTCAGTCGCGTTTACCGGTAGCAAATCCTACCGGAAGAGGGTAGTTAGCTCCAAGCTCCAAGTTAGAAGCATAGACTGTTAGAAGCTGAAAGACCATGGCATGCCATCGTGAAGCAAACACGAAATACGTCAGGAATGTCTACAATAGTTGAAGCCACTCGTCTCATAGTTTGCCCTATCATATCTATACCGAAAATTTAACTAGATATCAAACTCCAAATTGGTTGCGGTATGTGAGTGATGGGTGTGAAAGTGTAGAGATAGTACCGGTGTGAAAAAGGAAGGAAATTTTACATTCCTTGTAACAATCGCCCTTCCTTTCGGCGGAAATCATTATTTAGTTCGCGCCGTTTCATGGCTGCACGATTTTATTATATTTTTATTTTTTACATTGCGTGTCTAATTTTCTACGCCATAAACACGTCGGGTGTACAGATGCAAAGGGGGTGTAAGTTGTAATTCCTTTTGTTCGAAAAGTCATGAAATAAAATATCGGCGTGCGGAATGTTTCGCGAAATTTATTCCCACCGAATTCAACGACTCACTCTTCCAAAAAAATATCTGTTAAATTCCACAGTGTGCGAACCCATCAAAGCCCGCAGTTAACACAGTTCGAGCGAAATACTTGTGCGAAACGAGAACGTGATCCCTAATTTCTTTTACCTCGAACCATAAAAAATAGTTTTCGGTTGTAAGAAAAGAAAATAGGTGAACAATGGAAGAGTCTTCGGTTTGTTATTTTCTTTGATATCAAGACATGTCCGAATCATTGATTTTCGCATTACAAACATAAATTTTTCCTCTGATTTTATCGATATATTCTAAGTTTTGATTAGTTCAGTTCAGTTAGTGCAGTTGCAGGCATTGTTATACCATACAGCTATTAAATTTACGTCTGTGGTTGAACGAGCTCTGTATTCAAATCCCCGACCAACCTCAACTCATCCCTGAGGCCGGCGACTTCCCTAGGGAAAACTAAATTAACCCCCGAACTCGAAAGCATGGCAAAGCTTCGACGATTAGCACCTTGTGTTCTTTTGTTATTTTCTAAACGTCCGGGTCTCCAAAGACAAATTGTATAACTTTTGACCTTATTTATTTAAGCCTGACCTGACTGAACTTTCCTAAATACACAAACTACACTCAACTATTTCAGGCGGTTATTTTTTCACCGTTCGTTTTGCATATACCTTTGAATTCGGTCCTGATCAAATATTTGTTCGTTTTCCATTCCTATCTCACTCTCTCTCTCTCTCTCTTTTTGTTAGTATGCATACGGAAAGGCACGCTACTTTCCGCAGTATATTCGTCTTTAGTCTGAAGTTCGAGCGAATTCAATAAGGAAATGTATCTTAAGCGAGAATTATTACCCAACTATGAATTATCGCAGGTTTGAAGAGATGAAATATAAACGAGAGTTGGCGAATATTTTCACGCCACATGAGAGATTCTAGCTCACTGATTTCAACCCAGAAAGAGGATTTAGACGTTCTTCTGATCCAGTTACCGATTAAATTCTTACCAGATAAGACTTTGATAAATCGTCCGTCTTCGTACTTATATCCTATCGTAGACTGGATCCTCCTTGACAGAGCCCGAAGCTTCTTTTTCGTTCTGAATTTCTTTATCCACATCGAGAATCCGTTAAGCAGTGACCATTAGTAAATCGGGGATCTCTTTGACGCTGCAAAAGGTCGATACACCCGAATCACCCAATTCAGTTACATAACAACTGAACTCAAATGAAGATGAGGCAGCAAGATCTCGTTTTGAAATTAGCCCCAAAATATATAATTCCTTGAAATTAGCGTTGTATTCCACACGCGACGTCATTAAAATTGTTAATTATGTACAACCCTTTGGTATGCATAGTATACAATTTTCCACACAATTCTGCCCGAGTACCACCGCCAATTATCGATCAATGAACTTCACTACACGTAGATTGGAAACATGAAAAAATAGTACATAGAGGTAAAAAAAATAATTATAGACGAGTGATTGATTCAGTTTCTGTATAATTTGACAATGGCTCGTGCATATACCGCAAAAAAAAAACGTACTACGTACTCTCTGGAATTAATATTCGTGTGCAAAATAACGTATCTTTTAATATCGGTCGTAGATCTGGAGAAGACAAAATACCTGAGTCTGTGCGATAAATTTTGAGGCCATCGAGAAACTGCTGTTTCCAAAAACGAGATTATTATTTTCCAACGATTTCTACAGTACGTGGATATTTATAATGAATTTTTTATCGTAACGCATATGATAGAATAGATTGCGTGATTGAGTTGGGATTATAATTTCCAGATTCGACAGAATGAAATAACATCAAGGCTTTATCACTGGTTTTATTGACGACAAAAAGTGTTTGCAAACTGCAAAAAGGATCCCCAATCGGCTGACACGATTTTTAGTAGTTATGCCTAACGAATCCAGCAGTAATCCAATCTCTGTGGCACACCCGGGTCACGCCATCAATTATCGATTAATTACGAGCTAATACCAGACTCTATTAATCCCATACAGGCAATAGTCATATTTTCCTACTAAACTGATGCGACCAATTTCACGCTAAAATAACATTGATAGAAATATACGGACGTGTCGAAACTTATCATAGAGTATGAAGAATAGTGTTCGGTGTCATGATTTCATTAGCCTTCTTCTTCGCATATTAGTTTTTCACCCTATTATACACAGCTAACAGTATCGCGATCTGAAATCACTGAGAGAGTTATTTCTGTTATACGAAGTTGATAAGGATCTTCCTGAATGTGATTTCCATTATAAATCTGTAAATGCAGTTGAGAGTCGAAGTGAACATACTGAGGGAAGTGAAAAAGAATTTCAGAAGGTCTTAGCCGGGATTGAGTCCAATTATAACCACTTCAGATTCCTTTCCCTGGCTGTCCATTTATCTGTCTGCCAGTTTGTTACTCGCGGAGAAAACTAACGAGACGTTTACTCTTGTTTCAGTCTATTCTCCGACCTACGCAGCCTGGCGGGAACAACGCTGATGAATCTTCTCGCAGCTCTATTTATGGTTCAGCTGTTGTTCATCATTGGGGTTGGAGGCGTACAGGTAAAGATTAAAATCAGTGATCCGGTACATCCCAGCTGTTCATTTATCTTTTCTGCTTTCTTCTTTCATTCCCATTTCTTTCATTTCTCTTTTTCTTCATTATACCTACCTACCTACCTCGTTATTTCACGTTAACTTCCCAACGTCCCGAATTTCATAATTACCAAAATGTACCCGTATAGTGTTATATGTAATGGCATACCTGGCATGTATAAACACAAAGGATGTTCCGTGGCAGTGTGTAGCCCGACGAGGGGACGAAATCAGCATGTTAATCTGATTGGGGTTGAAAATGGCCACGATGAACGTGGATCTGTGATCACCTACGTAGGAAGTTAGGGAGTTAGGGATGTATAGCAGCAGTGAAAAACTGTTTTGAGAATTTGACAATTTTTAAAAACCTTTCGATTGTCATATATATCATGGAAAATTGCGTTAATTAATTTTACAAAATCTGATCTCTACAAATGTGAAAATTTACCCCTTTACAACTTGATATGAGATACAAAACTCGCATACCATAATTTTGACTAAAGGAATTTTTCAGATGGACGATCCGGAACAAATAGTTATCAATTTTCATACAACTTTCCGTTTCTAAATCTGCACGAAACCAGCTTACTCACTTCGCCCCTCTTTTCTGGAACAGCGAAGAACCTTTCGTATACCTATATATAATCTTGTAGTAGGTAGGTATACGTTGCAAGAAGCTTTAGGTTGTCATCCGAATTTCAATTCAAGGGGTCGTTTTATTCGAGGAATATATCGCGGGCGGATAAATGCAAACGTTGCATGCGGTTTTGTCGTCAACACATATGTACGTGTAAATAAATATACGACATATGCGGGAGGTGACAAGTGGCTTTAATTAAGCTCAGAACGTTGCAGTGGTGGTTCTCACCTATAATTCTATACGTTTAGTTGACGGTATAGAATATATTTACATTTTTATGAAATTTATTTCGGTTTCTGGTGATTTTTATTATTTACCCACCAGCTCGCTGACTAGCAATTACCTCTGCAGACACCGACGGGAACAGACATTCACGTTTCTTGCAGCGGGCGTCAGAATTTAATATTCACAGCACCCGCTCAGCTACCGCGACGGGAAATAATTGCAGAAACCATTTTCCTCATTACGTAATTCCTAGTCGTTAGACTTAAGAGAATTTTCAAGCCGGGATTCATTTGCGCACAGTGAATTTCAACACCTCAAGGTGCTGTATACCTACTGCAAATGCACTTCTGTGTTTGCCCGAACAAAAGTTCTCGGAGAAAATTCCATACTGGTTTAAACGGTAGGAACAAAGCCTCACAGAACATTATCTTCACTTCTTTCTCGCCTGCCTAGGCAGTGCATTATTTTTATTTTTATTTTCTAGTCATTCTCTTTTTTTTTTCACCTCTAGCCACCAAAACGCATAAAATTCTAACCTACTTTTCATTTTCGAAAAAAAAAAAAATCATAACGATGAAAATAAATTGAGCTGATTCAAACGCACGTTTAGTGATGACGTAAGAAGATAGCCCGCGTTAAATAAAAATGCCAAATATTTTTTGCCATTCTTATCAAGTTCCACATTTTTTCATATTTCAAATTGAATGGCTAATTATTCTGCAGCTAATTCGATTCGCTTTAAAAGTTTAAAAGTATGTAGTATGTTGACGCGCACTGTTTCTTTATGAGACTTATAATTCATTTCATAGTCAGCTTAAAGCATAGGTGCAGAGTCTGGCATAGTTATATAGTGCGGGTTCTCGTCCACACTCTACGACGCAGAGTTGCACATAATACGGGGGAATATTTCGCGGCACAAATTGCTCGGATATATTCCCTCTACTTTTTGCACCGTTTTTCATAGCTGCAGCAGCAAAGCGTGTAAAAACAGTTTCAAAGATGCGAGTGAATAAAGAAAATGAAATAATGATAGTTAAATAAGGAACGCTACTGCAACTAGCAGAGTAGAGTTAGCATTGAAACTTCACGGAGAAGAAAGTACTGAAAAATTCGTAACAGGCTTAACGATTACCGCTAACTTATTTACCCCGCGAAGTCGGTCGCGTCTGTCTGTAGTTTGCAGATTTTCAGATTGTTTCCATTAAGAAAGTTTGCAGCGAGGAAGAGAGAGATCTACTCGTGAAACCTCCTCTGCCGCGTCGATTCAATTTTGAAAGGACAACGAGTTACAGAGTTTCCCTAAATTTTCAGTCTAAAAAAGTTCGGCTTTCCGTAAGTATTGCAAGTTTTAACTAGATACAACCTCAATTGGTTTTTTTGGATTAAGTCTAGGTGCGACTCAGACCATTTTTTCTTGTTATAAATCAGTATGAAGAAAATGATTCTCGTAAGGTACAACAATCTAGTCACAATGATGAATATCTCTCTAATTATTTTTAAATTCCCCCGCGATAACGGACAGTGTTCAATATCGCATAAAACGTTGATCACTGATTTACCTTCACCTATATTCACGTGTTTTTGTTTCCATTAGCCACAATATCTGATTCCAGTAAGTTGCGAGAGCGACGATTGTTCCGTGGTTATTGCTTTATTGGATTCACGCGATCGTGCCATGCCATATATTTGAACCGCGGAATATCGGTGTAAAAAATCCTCAGGGATGAATTAATGACATATTTGGCCACATCACCTTTTAGAACGTTCATATTGTTAAAGCAAAAAGCGGTGTACGGAGTAATTCGAGTGTCTCGAAACTGGCGATAACCACTCCCGCTGGAAATTTCCTCCCCTAAAATGTCAGTGCCACAAATTTATTATGAGATCTCGTATACGCGGTGACTAACAGCTGGTGGATATTATTTATCGCGAAACGGAGTAACTAAACAGACATCACACACTTCGCGAACAAAATCCCAAATTGAGTAAATGGGAGGGTGTCGACCTGTGATTATTACACGAGAAAGTCATAAGCCATAAAATTTTCACAAATAAATAAATAGAACATGGTTGAGCATCATTGTACAATTTTTAAATCATTTCTGCTTTGTTTTCGAAATAAATTTTGCACCAATAATTAATGCATCGTAATTCGATTAGATATTGCATGGTAATATAGTACAGTATGGAAGTTTTTTACCTGCAGGATTTTCCGTGCATGAAGTTTAATATTAATAAAAAAATATCGGAAAACAGAACGATGGCTAATTGAACGCTGCTAATCTCTGAAAATAAAAATGAGCAAATAACGCGGCGTGTAGCACGATTTACGAATCGTCTATTGCAGTATTTACCTCGAAATACATACCTCTGTAAATAGTTACGTGTACTACGTGTATATTTTTTTGTTCCGAAGCACGTTTTTCTTTCTCATCGTTACTTTACACTTTTAATTAAAAAAATTGTTTATTTTTCAAAATAGAGGAAAACTTTATACGCTGGACGACGTGACGGTCTAGCTAGTTCATTTGAGTTACTGCGAGGGGCTTATACTATATGAGATACGTGGTGCCAAGTAGTGTCGGTCGTCTAGATTGTAAATCCGGATGTTAGGGGTGAACTACATATAATTTTGATTCTCCTCTAGTTTGCGCAACACTGGGAACTAGCTCAACGTATATTGCTGAGCGTCTCCCTAGGGACCCGGAATTAAGGCCCTGACACTCAACATATACGTAACTGCCTGTACACAATTCTGAACTTACAGGGTAGCGCTGTAAATATGGTTCGCATGTTTTCACCCAAAATGAAAAAAACAAAATAATGCCAAAATTCCGAGTCCTAGTTTTGCATAATCGATCAAGCATACAAGGATAAAAAATGCCTTTTGTCTTCACGTAGCAGTTGATGTTTCTTTGAAACTGTACGAACTACAGGAAGAATTGACTTCGAAGATATCAACATTTTTTAAAAAAGATTCTGCGACGATGATCCGCATTATTTCCCTACTTACGATCTTCAAAAATTTGTCGTTACTTAATTATGTCTGTCAGGTGATTGATCGATTCACTTTTGAACTTCGGAATTCAATGGCTCACGTTCAAGTGATCGGATATCAATTAACTGAGCTGAACTTTCTGTGAACTATATGTGTGGTGTGAAAAAACGATCGGTTTAGTACTGAATACACCCGGAACTCGTATTTTACCTTGATATATATAGGTAAAAGATGATTGTAGTAATACCTACAATCTGCGGCTCCGGAAGGCACAGTGAATTCATTTTTTTTCTCTTTGTTTCGTTTTTTTTTGTAACACATTTTCATTACTGAACCTGAAATACATGGAAACACATTACAAGGTGTCGAAGCCAGGGTAAAAGTTCCTAAATGCTCAAAAGGAGTTGACTTTACACGTGGCACTGCAAGCTCTATTGAAAATTCAAAATGTATTGCATTCCACGCATATTGAAGTCGAAGGTCTTTCAATTTCTAACAGTAAAAAAATTCGAACAGTTTGAGGAAAGAGCGTTGCAATATTTCGGAGGATTCGGACGGTCAATCTACATAAAAGCTTTGACTTAGAAGACCGAAAGTAGGATAGAAAAATCTAAGAATAATATTTGTCCCAACTGGTGGGTATTATTTGAATTTTTTCATTCACAGTCAAGAAGCTATATAAGAACAGATCAAAATAAAGTGGATCCAGGAACGAGAAAATAATTTTTTTAAGTGAGGTTGAAATCCTACCGTGGTATGCGTGCAGGGATAACCAGAAATTTTATTTTTATAACGTTATTTTTCCGGGCGGAAGGTTCAGCTCTGGAATTTGAAGAGAAACAAAAATGTTTGGAATTAGAAAAGCCGCTGGGGTGATGAGAAAAGTTAACCGTGCCTCGGGTTCCCTTGAATCTGAATTCAACCCTGCAAAGCGAAGTACGTAGCAAAATTGAAAGACGCCTACTTGGCTAATCAAATCGCACATTCGGTAAGTGGTTTTTGTGGTAGTAGCAAAGTAAGCAGAGTTCGCAACGGGAAAGGGTGCAGGATGCTGAAGTAGCAAAAGCCATCAAGTATGGCCACGGGAATATAGGGTGAAAGCCGGTCAGGCACCAATCGTAGATCACTTCCCTATATTTCAAACCTTAAGTGTATAGTTTATCCACTGCATGGTGTACCTCATTGCAAAGTGAACGAATAAATTTTTATGAACGTTGGAACTTTCGTAGCGGAATTACTCAAAAAAGAACCATAAGGTAATACAGATTGAAGATTTTTTAAATTCATAACTCGAGTTATAATAATCGCACAGTTAGGTGTGAACTACATTGAAAACAATAAAGTTTATTACCAAGAAAAAAAAAATTATGTAACTCATATAAGCCCATGCATAAGTAATGTGGGTATATTATATGAATTGAGAGTGAAGTTTTTCATATTCAACGGGATTTTTGGGTTGAAATAAATTTCACATTTAATTCTCTTTGCAAAACGAACACAAACTAGATTCGCGTTATACGCAGATCAAAAATCTAGTTTTGCAAAACTTCAGTGGAAATTGTTATTTCTAAACGATGAAGTGAATGTTTTTAATTTTTTTTCGAGATAATGGAAGGGTGAGGCGATGGCAAAAATCGAAATTTTATTCAACACTTTTTTCGTCGCAATAATATTTTGTAACTAATTTTTCTGACGCAGCACCACCGACGGCTTCGTACATACATATCTGTATCGGTGCCAGACTGAATTTGATTTATGGATGATATAATACACGATCGCTAACAAGTGACAGTAGCCAAGTCGAGCTGATCTCCCTACCATTCACGGAAGAAAACCCTCGTAACCTTCAGGATATCCAGTCTGTTGTCAGCTTCTAAGTAGCTATAGAGTAGTTTGTCGCCTGAAGCTTTGAAGGGTCCAATGTAAAATGGTAAATCGATAACCTGCCCCGGTTACTATCCCCGTTTTTTAAATTTTTTATAGATATCGAAATGACAAAGGAGTTCCGAAATATATAGTCCCGCGAGTTGCGCTGCAGACGAGTGCAACAAGCCGTGACTTTCGTCCCGTAAAGAAATATTGACTTTTGTAAATTGTTTATACTCCCAGGTCGTCATAGGTATACGTCCTTATTTTTTTAGAATTTTATTTCAGATATAAGTGCCTACATTTTGTCCTGAGTCGAGGTTCTCAGATGTTTTCACATGTAGAGTATCCTCGGAAAAATGTTCTTTCCAATTTACGGAGAGGCTACAGGAGCTCGGTAGGTATGAGGGACGATGTCAAAAATGAATTCGAAAGATCGCATAGGATGATCTACTGGAAACGTGACAAAACGTCGTTAAAGTTTTGAGAAAAAACCAAAACTTGTATCCCAATTTTTTCAATTTTCAAGCGGATTTATGACGGTGACTTGTATTATTAATGAGTTCATGGCTCATGTCACGTCGTTAAGAATCACATAATTTCACGGTCTGAGAAACGTGGTACGGAGTAACCGTAGCGGACTTTATGAGAACAGACTAGGTTGGAGATGGCAAGAATTCCAACAGCATTGACGTCTCGGTGGCCCGAAAGAAGTAACGAAGAGCAAATAAAGTTCGAGATTAACTGCCGCCCCACGGGTACAGAATAAATGATAACGCACTCCCAAAACCGCAAGGTTTTACGGCCTAATTTAAAATCTCTAAATTTTGTAACATCAAATTAATCATCCCTATTAATCAAATCCTGCATTGAATTCTTCCACTTTCACCACTTATATTGTGCAAACAGTTCCTGCCAATCGATGCATATATGTTCGAACAATTTCAATCACTGCATGGTATGCAATCAAACTGTAACGGAGGTAGATTAAAGCATTAAAATTTCTATAAAACTGAAAATTTCACTCACCTACAAAATGTCAATATTTATTCTCTAGCTCTTGATCGGCTTATAATAAAGTGGAAAATTTACAAAAATTGTACGAATGGTTCTAGCGATATGTGAAAAAAGTCCGATTCCATTTCACGGGAAAGTCTAACAGCGTTTCGATTCGTTCAATCATAGCTAGAAAAATCATACAAGAACTGAAGCAGGAGCACATTTCGTGGGCGAAGCGTTAGAGTGGATGAGATCTTACCCCGAAGAACTCGGCTCTGATCTAAACCTCTAAGCTCTCGAGGTACTCGAGTGTCAAAACAATAGAACCGTTGTTCAGTATCGGAATAATAAGCCACCTTCTGGCTACATCACTATGTTGAGTCTGGCGCTGCTACAACACAATCGGTTTGATTGCGAGCACATCTTTGACGTCTCGTCGGTCCTGAATGAGACTCATACATGGATACACTATGGAAAGTTATGTATGCATAGTGAAGTCATTCTCGAAGACAAATAATCTAAATGGCATTGTCGAATGCGAAAAATAGAAGCGCGAAAGTCTGGTGCAATCAGAATTAGGTTGTGTGTTAGTTATTATCCCTCTGCTCTGGAATCCGGAATCATTTTCAACCACAAACGTTCCAAGTTACGATCTGGACATTTTGGGTTAGATAGAGCCCAGGTAGATCAGTATAGATTCAGGTGGTTCAGACCAGATTTCATTTCACATACTCATACGTGCCCCTAACGCGAGCAGCCCTGGCTTATATATTTTCTATTTTTATTGGATTTTCAAACGCTTCTTTTCCAGCGCTTTACAATAATATAACCCTTGTTTGTTGGCTGATATCGTTATCGAGGATACTTCTGGAGTACGACCTCATTTACGTATCAGCTACACAGAATTCTCCGTTTTAATTGCCCTGGGTGATTTACTCTGAAAATAAAGGGGTGGGATGTAGACAAATACTTTGGAGATTCGGAAAGAGGCGTAGGCACATTTGAGGAATTCATTTCTACACCGAATACTCTGATTTGTATACATAATAGCGAAACTTAGAACAGGGTTGAATTTAATCGTAAGTCGTTAAGTGTCGTTGTAATCGGCGATGAAATATAAGTTTCTAAAAAATATACGACTATTTTAACTTTCTGAGAAGTTCGAACTAATCAGAAGAATTGATACCATCGGATCTCTGAAACTTTTGTTAATTTTTCATTCTTCTATTCTTTCCAGTCACCATAAAACTAAATGTGAATAAATAAATGGAACAGTCCCGGGTGCACGTATTAAGGAAAGTTCGAAATTCTCGTACATCGTCGATTCCCAGAAGTTCCAAGCGCCGGAAAGTCGCGAATATGGAAATGCATTGTGCACTATAGACAACCGCGAGGAATCGAGGAATTTCCCCCGAGGGATTTGATCGCTATCTACCCTGGAATGGAAAAATAAGCGAAGGATCGGGGTCACGGCAAGGAAGAATGACCTTTCCTCTGCAGGGTGCCACCGTGTGTTCGTAAGCAATGAAAGCCATTACTCAGGAGGGTAGAAGGCAGCTCGTAGCATCAACAGGCAATCCTCTATTATCTCAAAAATACACAACCTCCATAGTATGAGAATAACATCATTAATTACTCGGGAATTGTGCCCGACAATGTCCGGTTCCAACCAGTCTGCAGCTTTGTTGAGAAGGGTGACACTTAGCTGGCAGCTTTTCGCGAAAAGGGTTACGGTTATGTAAATATCATTTTTATGATACTCCCTATTCAACCCTTTCCATATTTTTATATTTTTTTATTTCCACCACGTATTCTCGTCGCCTAAAACGACGGTTTTATGACGCAGATCCGCGATCGGACAACCGAAAAAACCACGCGTCGGTTACCCGACGTTTGTTCCATTATCAAACAATTTTGAATTCACTCGCTAAAATTCTCACTTATTTTGATAGGGATTATTATTCCCCTCTATGCTGATCCCTCTTTCTCTCTTTGTACTCTTTATTGATGATATGGTAATTATTATCCAGTTTTTTCTCTCTTCTCTTCAACGGCTGACGGATAGGTTCTCTCTTCTGTTCATTTCTGGATTTGATTCGCATTTTACCATTTCACCGAGAGGGTCCTGACCCGGGGATGCCTTTCAATGGGCCTTTTTGCCTCTTCGAAGAAAATACCTATCCATATAAGTTCAGGGGAGAGATATGAACGGTATTGGGCTGTAAAATGGTGCGGTTATTCTCCCTGTATGGCTGTATCTCGTTGCACTTCAAATCTCTCGAATCTCAATAAAAGAACCGAGTGTAGGTACAGGGTGTATCGGTTTTTCTTCAAGCGATCAATTCATGAATAATTCAACTCCTAGCTAATTTAAATTCTGATCCTTTTTCTCCGCTAAAACGATATGAGAAAAGCAAGTGTTACATTTATAAAAACCAGCCCCTCTAGCAGTTCTAGCACCCTACCGTAATATAAGCAGCGGGTTTCGAATACAATATGTAGTGTGTAATGCGGTAATTTGTAGTCAGATCAACAGACCCGATCCCTCGAAGGAAGGAAATGAAAGAGGAAGAATACCCTGATTTGTTAACGAAATTGGACGACCAGCCATTATTGTTAGAAGCATTTAATTCCGCGGGGCTGATTTTAACCCGATAATTTAGAGGCTCTGAAAATTAAACGGGCACCACCCGTAGGATATTGTCAGCGAATTAACGATACTCCAAAAGTTTCCTTCGTCTTGAATAACAAAAGCTCAGCAAATCGTACGACTGTTAAGAAAGTTTTCGACTAAAGTAAGTTACTGCAGGCGAACGATTGAATCGACTTCCAAAGATCATAATTATTTAACGATCACTGGTCAGGTTACTATGTAGAGTGCAGAATTTCAGCATCTAATAGTCACGCTATATATACGCTTTTAGATTTGCTGTTTGCTGAGCTCGCAGTTACCTTGGTCGTTGAATTATTAATTACAAACGGTGGCCACGAAGTGAATTCAAATTGATCGGCTCGGACAACATAGGGTTAAATTTGCAATGCACATCACGCGTCAGCGAATGCACAGGGATAAATTCCCTATTCCTTGTTTGCGTTTGAGAAATAAAAATGAATAAAACACCCACGGTCGACAGTGTAATACCTACTGCGGGTTTTAATTACTTTGACATTTTATAGCTAACGTCCGCTCGTAAAATTAAAAACGAATATACTTTGAAGCAGACATTGCGACCATAATTAAAATTTTATATTCAGTACATTAATTCACTAATGAAAATACTCATTTAAAAATCACTCGTGTCTCGTTACATTTTTTATACTAATTATAAAATTTCACCATTTATATCCCACGAGTATTATACTACATAATGTTCTCACTAATTATTATTTGGTCTGTAATATATCAAAAAATTCACAAGTTCCTACGATATTTATTCACCGCCGAGAAAATCTGCTGACTAGACTTAGCCGAGATTGCATCGGACTACCTATACGAGCACCATGCCGGTGTTTCGATTATCCCATCTCTCGGTGGGAATGAATGAATGAATGAATGAATGAATGAATGAATAGCGGTCCTAAGATATCAACGAGGAAGTAAAATCGATATCCACGTTTTACGTCCTCGTGAAAGAAATGCATTCAATTTCTCCTTCACGCTTATTTCTCTGGGTCTATGAAATTTCTGAAAGGGATTTACCGGGGTCCATATCAAGTGTCAAGTTCGACATATGTACAGCTTCATCGGGAACGACATCCACCTCACCTTTTTAGATTAAAAACTTTTCGCGGTTATACAGTTATATGTAGACGCAATCATTTGACCCAGAAGTTTCTTTGACGGGGTTTAAGAAGTTGAAGTCTAGCCGGTTGGCAACTGTTCAAATCGAAATCTCGACTTGGACGGACTTCGCCAATGGCTAAGATAGAAACGGCTTTACGGACAGACTAATAATGCCCCAGCCTGAGGGCTTTCGAGGTTTACTAAACCCCCGGAAAATCGCATCGCTTAAACCTTCCGTAAAATTGAACTTTTCTTAGAAAAAAATTAAGTGAAATTTTACCTCTTTAGTCAGTATAAAAAATTTCATCTATGTAAAAATCCATTTGCTACTTTATGGTAAAAAATCTGTAATAATAATTTTATTTTAGATCGTATTTTTGCGTGGCTTCATTTCTGTTATTCGGTTGACGAATTTCACACGAACGATGATTAGACCAAGCGTAGGTTGTGGTTTCAAATTTTTAACTGATATCACGAAATTTCGTTCACGTTTTATGGGTGTTATTGAAATATATATTGGTGAATGAAAAACAAACGAGATCGAAAGAAAATACGAAAATTGTGAAAGCCCACGCGGAAGAAAAAAAGAATAAATAAAAAAAAAAGATAAAGTAATGAAAAATAAATGGAATGGAAATAAAGAAAGACAAATATTAAACATATATCTACAAAAACAAATAAAGTAATTGCTTTATGTTTTTCCTCAAAAAGATATCAGAGGATAACTAAGCCGGAGGGCAAACGAGAATATAAATGAACCAACTAATTACTGCCGAAATTAGGAGTTAAATTCTCTTCGACTGAGACAGCATAATTTTTGTTTGACCAAGCTAACGTTAAATTCCACTTAATTAATTACACTGATTTAATTTTCTTCTGCATTTATCGCTTTTCCACATAAATTACAGCTCATTACGTCTTATAATAATTGTTCCAAGAAAAGGATTTTTTGCTAATGAGAAAACTATCACGACAGCCCACGATATCTGAGTTGAACGATGGTGCCTTCAGGATGTGGAGTTTCGACCTATCCAGAATTCCGTATTCATAAAAGCACTCAGAGATTTTATAAAGCACCATTTTTGCGCCCAATTGGTCGAGATTGTTGAATAGTCGAGTTGGCAAGGGACTAAGGATTACCACATGCTCAAATAAATGAAAATGATACCAATACGCATGCATCACTCGAGACTTCCGGCCGAGGTAACATTTGAAGGACGTAAGAGTGAGGACTGGAAGCTCCATTAGTAAAAGCTCTAGACATCTCCTAAGCTTCTTAACAGCTCAGTGATCGTAGTATATAGATACAGCAAGAACTACGATCCCCTTGTACTCCTAAGATTGATGTTACAAATACCCATGGATGAAATAGGGACGAAAGAAGTAACAGACAGGAATATCATTTCCTCATAAAATTTGCTGCTGGCTTACAAAATAAGAACATCAACAATTTCTTGCGTTTGAAAAATTCTCAGGTTTTTTATTCGCCTAAATTGAAAATTGGTCTTCGGGACTTCGTGTCGTGAATTTTAATCAAGTTTTCTATCTTGGATGAAGTGATATGCACACATCTATACAGTCAGAATCAATCATTTAGAAACACTGATTGAATGACTACCGAATTGCAAATTCCAATTGCTACTGTAGCACAATGAGCCTGGAGAGAATAGATTGAAGTTCCGGCCTCAGCTGCGTTCCGTTAACATATGCCTATATGCTCTATATCCCCACATACTGACAATACGTATCTACCGATAGTTCCCATTATCCACATTGCGAAGCTGACGTGCATATAACTGTTGTTTCGCAATTTACTACGTGCAAAGTCCTGGAAAAATTCAATTTCAAAACCATTCAGAGTCATTTGGGATTTCGAAGCCTCTATTTTCGAACAATAAGAGCAGAAAGTCTAAATAAATGTTACTCGTTATTATTTTAGTCACGATTAAGTAGGTAATAGGTAAGTCTCGTGTCTAGCATTCAGCGTTAGTACAATTTACAGGTATACTTAGGTATGTGGGATATACGTGAAACGGGTCTAGTCATCGCTTTTGGTATTTGTTCCAGTTCGATTATGTGCTGGCCATTAGAGAAACGACACGCGATGAGCACGTAGCTTACTGAGCAAACGATAAATGGTGGAACGTCGGTGTAAATTACTCGTTGATACATAAAAGCTTACCTACCACGATCAATGATCAAGCATTTTAAGTGATGCGATATAAGGTTGGTTCTAAATCTAGGTATAATTTGATACGAGAAAATTCTCAACGCTATTCATCTTATTGATGGTTGGAAATGAAATGTAGATCGAATTCAGGCGGGTGGTTAATATTTTGGCGAAAAAAATTTCACCAAACAAAACTGACAAGCGATAAAATATGAGACGTTGCTACAGCTCTGGAAATATCAGCGATATTTCTTTTATCGGAGATCCGTAGAACCCCATATGGTATCTACAGTATTTAATTTTTATTTACTTCAGTCAAAAAGGCGATGTGTGCGCAAAAAACTAGATGTACCAGTCCCTCGATTTAAATAATTTTACGAGCTTTCAATAATCTGGTATTCATGTAGGTATTGTATACCCGATATGCTAACAGATATAACACTGGGCTAAATTCTGCATAATTTTTCGCGAGATTCTCACGCTTTGTTTTCATCCTCAGAGCAAACAATTGGAGTAAAAATAATGTACGCTGTCTAATTGGGCTCGAAGATCGATTCCCTCGATAAACTAACAATATATATTTTCCTTGTTTCTCGCTTCACACGCCGCTTTGGATGTAGTGATTTTCTGGCAAGGTCTGACTGAAAATAAGGGTGAAAAAAGGCTCTCATATATTTGGGGATCAACATTCAGCGTCTCTGTTTAACGATTCCGACTCAGTGCCATGAAATCGTCCATCCGTAACCACACTAGACATAATATTGGAATGATCGGTGAAAATTTTACGACGTTTCACTGTCGGTATATCTACCAATATACGAGGCAGACGAAAGAAGAAAAATGAGACGGAAGAAGAGAAAAATATCCTCTCACCTTCGTACAAGTCTGTCATTTCCCGGGTCTAGTTTCACGTTTCATGAGACTCGCTATATAAAGGCTCCCGCTGAGACCTTGTTATACTTTATTATCACGGCATTCTACGGTTTGGCTAACCCAGCAGCATGCGGAAAGGAGGCAAAAAATTTTTCCAAGCCAATCTCAATCATAATTTTTCACAGCAAAGAAAATCCCTACTCTTTGTTCCGTACGCTCATAACAGTAAGTCGCGATAGAGGTGATCCGTTTTCAAAATCTATCGATCGCTTAAGCGAAATCCCGCAATTTTGTAGATCGTTTGAGAAATGACCAAATCGAATGCCATCTCTAGCAGAAATACGTTCATGAATATATTCTCTTCGAGCGAATCGAACGAGAAAATTTGATATTCTGTTGGCTTGCACGTGGACTTTTCTTGAAGGAAGGTCGTGTCAAAATGTTCAGGTGTTGAACAGGAGCTTGCGAAACGAGGTTCCGAGTCAGCGAAATATTGAGTACCGAAAATCGCTTATTCATGTAGTCGAGATATCAGAATTTAAGATACCCTAATAATGACTAGATGACTTTTCGAAACTATTCACTTAAAAATTGACTAAGGCAAAAGCCTGGCCAATGGTTTATGTACGATATCGATTATTAATTGAGTTGATGAATTTTACCAACTCAATATAGAAAACTAAGAAATACACTGTAGGCTCGACAGAAAAAACAGGGACGTAAAGAATCCTCAATAACGCAAGGAACATATTGCCGTATTCGCATTTTTATCGAAAAATATGATACGATCTAAAAAAAAGTATTCCAGGACTTTTCTCCGAGATTCGCTATGGAAATGATTGAGAAAATACACTTTTACTCATAAATGCAACGTCGTGCTTCACTGTGATGGAATCTGTGTCGTGAATTATTTTATTCGTCGGATCGATTTTGATGTACTCTATAGACATATACACTATATCACGTAGGTATTATAAACTTAAAACTGATTGTCAGTCTCGCAGGAGACTAATATGCAGAATGAGTCTTTTAGCGCTCGCTACCCAAGGGGAAAAAGTATCTTGACATTAATTTTCATCATCTTTTTTTTTTTGTACCTGGCCTGGGTTATTAACTTTAATTCCCAAAGGCCAACGAATGCGACGTGGACTTGTAAACGAGCCGAGAGAAGGACGCCGTGGACGAGGCGAGATACTGTAGGTGAAAATCGCCCCGTTTTTCGTGCTTGGAAATGTGCTTGTTATTTTGCTCCGTATACCGTGATTCGGAGAAGTGTTTTCCTTCAGATTTTAACGAAAGTATTCATTCGTTCCTCATTGAACTTGCGAAGTATATAGACGACGTAGGATTTAATTTCAAAGGGAAAAGCACAAACGAATAAATTCACAACTCTTTTCATTCGTATTTTATTTCCGCAACTGCTTAGGACCTGAATAAATTCTGAACAGAAATTTCGTGTCTTTGGTTATACACATTTGCCTAATCTTATGCCTGTAATAAGTACCAGGAAACGTTCGCTGAACTACGTTTCACAATTTTTCAAAGGGCGGAAGCGTACAAGCGAATGAATTCATAACTCTTTTCATTCGTATTTTATTTCCGTCTGAACTTTGGACTTACCTAAACTTTGAACAAAAATTCTTCGACTCTTTGATTGAATAGATTTGCCTAATCTTATACCTTTACGAGTACCGGGAGACGCACGCTCATCTACGTTCTATAATTTTTCAAATATAATGATAAACTTAATCAGTAACAAGTTACCCCGTTTTCTGTAACGAGCTTCGCAAGAATACTCGACACAATTTTATATTTTTATAGTAACAGATACTGATCACAAGAAACCGTCTACACTTCAGAGTACGTGAGAAAGCCAATAATCCTGTCAAGCTTTAATACCCTGCCAATAAATGTCGATAATAATATGAACTCGGTCTTAAAATTCAGATAAGGTCATGACTGCACGATTTTCTTGTAGCCGTCCGAAAGACGTGATTTAAAAAAATCAGTTTACTGAATGAAAAGGCGTGAAAAGTTATTGGAATAATTGAGAATAGGGTAGGTAATATTGCGATTTGTATACTTGTATGTAATCATACCCATACACGAAGAAAATGCCGTTGAATACATATACAGCGGCTCGTTAATTAGCTTGAAATCTGTATTTATTCTTTTCCATCGCCAAGACGTATAATTCCTGATATTTTGTTAATTTTTTACAACCACCCTGGGCGAAGGCGGCGCTGACAACCTCGAAATCGTAAACCCCAAGAGAAGCTTGTCCTCGGGTGGTTTGACGAGCTTAAAAACGAAAAAATTGAGCTTGTAATGCGGAGGTCAAATTCTAAAAAAAAAAAAAAAACTAGACATCAAGAGAAAAAGGCTGATGAGAAATTAATCGCGAGTCAGTCTCAGTTCTTTGATCGAATCTAAAGCTTGGCGTGCTGAAAGTCTATAAATCATGAAACGTGCAATTTTATTTCTCTCGGCGTTTTTGATGCAAGGATAAAACGCGTCAGTCACAGTATCAAAAAAAGATCGTGCTGGTTCAGCACAGAATCTATACGCCAGTCTAACATATATTTTTTAAAGTTATAATTACTTTTTAATCATCATTAATCACTTGGGTTACTCTTTTACCACTTTGGCATTCACACCCTCTGAGCTTGAGCCACACTAGCTTAATTTGTTTTCCCAGTTTTCGTTTTGCTGGGTCACGCAATAGCCCAGTAACCACGTCCGCACGTCTACCCTAGACTTTACTCTCTAAGGCATATATTTTTCGGCTAAGGGTCGGTCGTCATAAAATACAGCCACGAGATCCGCCTCTTTAGTTATTAGCTTGCGATCCAGGTACATACGAAGTAACAAGCTTCTGTCTGCAGGCCGGCATAGTGCACGCTCTGCGGTTCAGCATTAGTCTCAGTAAATTGACGCGAATCCGCGTGGGAAAAGTATGAAACAGCGAGCGAATCATACTGTGCCTACGCTTTAAAATTCAACGTAAGTGAGACCGTATTTCGGAATTCCATATCTACTGGCTGAACGAGTAAACAAATTGTCTTGTCAAATAAGGCTCCGCTTTTTTTCCATGAGGCATATTCAAAGGCTTTATTCAAGTTATTTCAGTATTGATTTTGAGAATTTTTTTGTCGATCCGGTACGTCTTCCACAATGGCGTTCGTTTATTTGAACGGACGTTTCTGAAAAATGGAACTTTATGTGCACGTTATTTATCCACGGGGACAAACGTAATCGCAGTAGCAATCCGCGACAATCAATCAACCGTAGGTATACCTATACATGGGCTCAAAATAATCACAAACATAGATCTAAACGTTATAATTAGTAAACTTCAGTAAACTACATGCGATCAGCCTAACCCAGCCTTACCAATGCAGACAAGTCTATTTGTTTCAATTTTCGTTGTCATTGTTTCGTCGAATTTAATTGTTTTTGACCTTCACGCTATCGCCCTCAAACTCCGTCACGGTCCCCATACGGAATTAATCCTAAAATTCAAACCCCAAAGGATTTTATGAGCCGGGAAGGGTCTCGATGGCTGAAAAAAATTTACCTAGAAAAGCCGGATATAATCGGATATAATCGAATACGAATCAATAAAATTATTCCTTGAAACGCAATAACATTTTTCGATTCATGTTCTAGTTTAAGATTTTCATTCGTAATTCATATATTTCATTCTTACCGCACTATTTTATAGAAAAAAAATGACAACCTTCACATACGATTAAACTTATGAAACATTTTGTAGGTGCATAATAACTCGCGACCCTGAAGATGTCGTCGAATGCATCTGAAATAGGAACTTTTTAACGATAAATTACGTCTTTTTTCTTTTTCCACGGTACGTTTAAAATATCCAAGAGAATTTCTAGATTAAATTTGAGTTGAAAGCCGTACCAATAACTGTCTTACGTTCGAGAGTCTTTCGCCTCGCTCGTATATAAAATGCAGACGTTACAAATTTTCACGAACGACATATCGAGCAGACTTCGTGCAGAATACGTTTCGATATTTCATTTTAACAATCAAGTACCTACTTTGCGTCTCCTATATTTCTTCGGTAAACATATAAAACCTTGAACCCCGTAAGTATCCATACGTTGCAGCAAGTTCAAACTTCACAGCATCTTGAGATGAAACAAAATGTCTCGTCTTATACGATACGATAACTCTTTCTTCTCCCCATCTCAAGGGAGTCATTACAGACATCCTTGACGTCACCGCAAATAGTACGAATTCAATATCGTTATCACGTATCTATCACCCCACTCCATAATATATCAGCTTTCAAAGCACGTGTCACGCGTCACGTATCACAAGCTTTAACAGTCGCTAATAATGATCGTCGTGACTGACTAATGCGCCGCTTGACTACTTACATCCCGTTGCAGCTAAGTAGTGTAAGATCAGCGTATCGTCAGCCATCGTCACTAGTGCTTTTAGATACAGTTCGCTCAGATTCTGTAAGATAACATCAGACTTTTATAGAACAAGTTTAGTCTCCTGAGGCGTGAGATTCGACAGAAAATGACGGTCGATGAGCCGTTTTTCGTGCGGTGGTTTCTTTTTAAGCCTCTTTACTCGGAGTTAGTTCTTCACTGTGGAAGTCTAACGCCGGAAGCCATCTTCTGTACTTAGAAAAGTCGTCTGTCGGTTTGTCGGACTTTAGTACTTCTATCAGCAATCGAATGGTTATCAAACTTCTTAGAAGTCGCATCGAGATCATATCTTTTTTCAAATAAAAACTAACCATTCACAGCTGTCTTAAAAAGAGGTTCCTATATACTTTTTTGGATAAATTCGGAATCCCGCTTGTCCATTGCAGTTCAAAAATGTCTTTTAGGGTTGCTGGATTCGGGAGAACACCGAAAACAAGAAGAAAACATGAAATTATTACTAATTTTTTAAGGTTGACTTAATTTGTTTCAGGACGCGGAGTTGTGCATTTCCCTTGGTCTCAGTCTGCAGTATATCAGAGTCTGCGTGGTTTGTTGGCTTGCAGCGATGTGCCACCACCTTTACGCAACCGTAGCTTCGGTACCATCTCGAGATGAGCCTCCAGCTTATATAAAATACAGCATATTCGCCTGGGGAGCCCCGCTGCTCAGCCTTGGTGGTGCGACGATGATACAGGGACAAGAATCCGGTGATCTTTGGAATATAACCGACTTGACGCCGTTTAATTGCTGGTAAGACCTCTAAGACCTCCTGAGTGAAGCCATTTTTTAGTCTAACTGTTAGACTTGATTCGACCATAACATCTAGGCGTTCATAAACCATGTAACATTTTTTGAACGGAAAACCTGTATCCGCAACTATTTTGTTTTTCACTAAAGTTCGATTTTAGTCATGTATATTGGATTATTGGTACTACCTTCACCAATAATTGAACACAACATATATTATGTATGCGGAATACTGTACGCTATAGCTTGCGATAGTCATAACCAATCAAAGCGTCGCCTTTGTTCTGAATATCCATTGTTATGATTTTCTTCGTGCAAGTGTTCATTTTGAAACTATTACCATTATTATTATTACTATTATTATGTTCGGCAAGTTGTATTTCCCTACAGACGTACTGTAGCATGTTACCCAAGCACGCATCTACTGGTACGTAATTGGTTTGATGTAACATTCCCAGACAGTGAGAGATGGCATTCTCTGTATGAGCTATAGTCAGTAAAATCTGTGGATAAGTTGGAGCCAAGTTACAAGTATCTATAGCACGAATTATTTATTCAATGCGCACTACACGACTCTGTAATTAAGATTATATTGGATTTAGAGTAACGTGCGTCTTGGTTGTTCGTCCTGAATTAAATCTGATGGAATTTTGATTTTCGTGTAATAGGGGTGGCAGGGTTTACTTGGCCGAATAATTCCTATTGTTAAATTTTGAATATGGTACTTCGCCCACAATGTGCTTTTGATTCGTATCGTGAAAAAAAATTAACGAGCCTTTTTACAAAACCCCTTTTTTGAAAGAATTTTACGATCGGTGGGCCAATTAGTTGAGACTCTTTTGGCAAGGTAACTTGAAGCTAAAACTTTGAGAGATTAAAGATGAGATTTTTAGCCCTACCCTTGGATTCATTGGAGCGATAAAACCCTGGTAAAGTTTCAGCGAGATGTAGTTTACATCGTCTATAAAATTGCGAAGTGCCTTGGAAGAGTTGAAAAAGTCGTGTACGCTTGAAAAATTTGAAAAAAAAATGTAATAATATTATGCTACTACGTGAGATGTAATCCTACGTGAATCCTATGACCAAATTTATTCTTATACAACGACTTGAGAGTTGAAGATTTTCTGAAGTTGAGCGTTTCTTTCGAAAAACGGGAAACGAAAAACGAAAAAGATTAACGAGAGATGGAGACACGGAGAGTTAAAGATTCGTTAAAGGCTGGCAGGTAAGGAAACGAGGACTAAGATGGATAAGAAAATCTTTTTGCAGGAAATGACAAATGAACACGAAGAACTTTTCGAGAGAGTGTGTTAGAGGGTGCCTGACTTCCTTTCTCCCTTCTATCCACCTTTCCGTCTTCTCTTTTCGAAGTCTTATAAGCCTGAGAGAAATTCAACGGGCTTCCTGCAAAGACATGAAGTGTTCGGTAGGGAATTTGAATTGAATGAATGAAACCGAACAAGAAGTATAGAATTCTGCGGCTTTTAACTCCAACAGTTTTATCAGAGTGAAAACAACGGGCGAGAAGACCGGGAATCCTATTTCTCCGAGGTACTCCGCTTTTCGCTCTGATTTCACCCCTGATTCAAAAAGTCCCTTGTCATTGTCAATTTCGGTACAACGCAGAGCAATTTTTACCATCCGCGAATCAAAAGGTAAACATCGCCGGGAGCTATATGTATATAAAAAAAAAAAAAGACTAAGGGATGAAATGACGAAACATATTCTTCGAACCCTCCGGCCTATATATTCGTTATTGGACGAGCGACCCCATCTGTCGCAAGGCTAGTCGAGATTCATTTGTTCTCCGCCATTTCTTTTTACTTTCAGGTTTTTAGGGAAAAAGGCTACCGTCTACACCTACGGTATACCCGTCATTTTTCTTCTTCTACTTTCCGGATTTTATCTCCTGAAGGCAGCCATTGTTGCAAGGTGAGTCTCTCCACGAGTCAATTCGAATTCAAGCCAGGTATAGCCGAAAATCCCGTTCAAGTTTAAATCGAATCCGTCAAGTTGAATGCAACGATAACGAATATCGTAAAAGCTAAGCCTATAATATAACCCTCGACCGAATCAACGAAGTCACGAAAGTAGCCGGGGTCCTTTTAATCCTGTTTTTATCTTGATGCCTTATAAAAATTCTTTTATAATCCAAGCAAACTACGGAATACTCTCTTTCATTTATACGTACAGTAACTCTTGTTATCTTCGTTCCTTGAACGTCTATTCGTATAAATCTCTTGGGGAGCCTGAAATAACTGGCAAAAATCAGGCCTGCAACCAACAGGATGTAACAATATTGCATTCTCGCCAAAAGGTACACGTGCAGTATGCAGCTGGAGATAAAACAGCGTGAGAAGATGAAAAAACGTCGTACTCTGCAGTTGGTGTTGTTTCTGAAGGTTTGCTTAACCGTTGGTTCGGTTGCTGGTTGTGGGGTTGCGGCAAGAGTTTGGGAAATTCCATTTCTCTGGGCAATGTTCTGCACGGGGCATTCATTACAGGTACGTAAAGCCCAGTTACACAATTAACTCAAACGAATAGGAAAACGTTTACGAAAGCTAAATCCTTGTGAAGAGAGAAGAGAAGAAAACAGGAGAATCTTCGCGTGTCTTATCTCTTGAGAAAAACAAGTCAAGGCATTGTCCGCCCGCCGAGAAATCTTCACCCTGTGTTCCTGAGAACGGAAATTATCGACATAAATAAGAAGAACCAATACGTTGAGCCAATTCGTTTCTAATACGACTTAAGCAAAATTTATCCGCAAACACGCGCAGACTTTGTTCGAATGTGTCCTGATCGTGTGAACTGAGGAATTTGACGGCTTGAAAATCCTCAATGCTATCTGGGAATCAAGGGAAGAGAGAAATTCTATATTATCTGGCCTGCGTGACAGCTTGTGGCAACTTTTTTTTCACGAAAAGAAAGTACACATAATTTCGCATTTTTAGTTACACCGTAGAAATTTCACCCGCGAGGTAATGACGCGACGCGGCGGAAAGGTACCTACAACGAGCAATTCAAAAATCCCCGAGGCTTCCTGGTTAGAGATAAATTTAATTAAATTTAGGTACCGTTTAATAAGATTCACCCTCTGGCCTCTGTATAAATTCAAGTCTGCACCAGGAACACACTGAGCACAAAGTTGTGGTTTATCTCGTTCTCTAACTTTTCGAGGCTTTCGTAGCTTTCCTAGCTTTCGGAACGTATAACCCAGTTCTAGAAGCTTTTCCCGCTAATTACTTAAATTGTTGTCCTAGGGATTAGCTGTCGCCTTGTCTGTTGCCTGCAACTGCAGAGTTCTTAAAGTCTACTCCAGACGAGCGCATAAGCAACCAAAACAACAGGTAATTGCAGAAGATTCTTTTGACTCCGAGCCGAACCTCTTTCAGACAATTTTGAAATCGAAGAGAGGTCACTGTTCGTGACTCCACACTTTTCTGGGCTCTAGGATCAAAAGAATGAACATTTTCGAAGCCGTCTAGATGAAAAGGGAAAAAAAACGGAATATCGAACGATTGCCTGAAAGATGTTAGCGATGTTGAAGATTAATTTACATTTTTCTTGAATCCCTCTTTTTTTACAGATTGCAAAATCATCGAGTATGCAGCTTCTCGCCCCAGCACCGGATCCGGTCTAAAAAGTAATTATCTCACCGTATGTGGAGCGCTCGAAAAAATATAAGTAAAAGAGAAAAGCATTTTTATCCTCTCAGATACAAAGTCCAATACCATAAGTATTGCCCTCCCAGCCCTTCCCATATTTTTCCACGAACTTTATATTCCGCCATTAAGCTTTGCTGCTGCTTTTTCAAAATACATCCCCCAGCTCTCTTTCGCTCTCTTGGATCAAAACGATGTACTAAAATTTAACCAATGAAACTCGATTTCATTAAATTCATCTATGCGTATATCCATCTACTATAATATTATTTTATGGAAATTGACTGTTTAGTATTCACTTAAGACAAAACTCTGTTTATATTATTATACGAAAACAATAATTTGAGAAGAAAATTCGACACGATCTACCTTTCTCCATGTATGTACATATAACATATTTTTCAACCCTCGATACATCTGACTTTTGTGTACTATATTATAAGTCCAGGAAATATATTTCCCAACTGGTAGTTTGAGTTCCGACAGAAAGTCTCAAGAGAGAAGCGAGCAAGAACAAGAAGGACATGTAGGGTGGAAAGGGAGAATCATTCCCCCTGCACTCTGGCGCGTAGAGTAAATATATTATTTAAAGTAGAGAGCTTCGTATAAGTATGAGACGTTGTAAATACACTTGGATATAGAAATAAACCAAAACAAAACATAAGTAAGTAAATGAGAAAAAAAAAGGAAAAAAAAACAGAAAAAACGGTAGGGTTACATATCAATGTAAAATATTGAATAGCCAGGCAAAAATGTTTGTTCTAACTTTCTAAGACCTATATAAACTTATATTAAATACGTCCGAGCGGTTCGCGCAGCAATCTATATATATATATATTTCTTCATTAATCTTTCAACAGTACGATAACGTCAGATGATTGATCGGTGTTTGATAAAATAAAGAGAATAAATGACCCTGCATATCACGATCTATATATGAAAAATTATGAATGTTATAATATCTTGATAACACGTGTAACAGATTGATATATATAACCCATTCGATAACCCATTAATTGGACTCGTAAAATCAATTAGGAAAATATTTTACTACTGTAATCTACGGTGTTGATATACCTGTACTTATACAGACAGCTGGGATTCGATATACATATTTCCAGTTATCTCCTAAATCCACTCGTCGAGCGATTTGAGTCGAAGCTATGATTTATCTGATCGTAAGCCTCGCCTCTCGGTAAATAACAATTAGTTTCGCAAATATCCCTTGCGTCATTTGATTCGATATACACTAGATATAGAGACTCGACGAGGCGAAGTTTAGTTTCAGCTAATCGTAAATTAATTTCCTGTGAAACAGTATAGAAAATGACACGGTTGTTCGTCCGAAGTTTCATATCGTTGCTGACATACGATACACGTATACGTATAGACATAGATGGTTAATGAACGCGGAAATTAGCCGTTTGCTTTCGTAGAATTCATCGATCAATAGCTAAAAATAATTTGTAAATTCTGTAACCGTATTGTTATAGCTGGTGTAAAGTTGTAAATTAATGCACAAGTTTTGGGCTATTTGTAACGTTTGTGACTGCTCGACGAATATACATATATTCTTGCATTCGGGAGAGGAACATGAGATAAGCAAACAAAGTTTCTCCGGCTGTCTTATGCTCGTATAATATATCGCCCTCACAACCGCTCGGTAAATATGTAATATACACGAAAATACACACATAAATACATGCGAATAAATATTTACATGTGTATGTATCATGCACTTATATACACGTGTACCTATAGCCCACCTCGTACCCCTCCACGTGTGTTTCTCATTGCCCTATGGAGTCTAGTTTAGATTAGGTATGATTATACTCAATGATTAATAAATATTTTGAAACTTCGTCGCTTTTGTTACTATATGAACCCTCTCATATCCTACAAACCTCGAAGCATGTGAAACTTTCTTTCAAACTAAATAATGATCAAATTCTGACGTCTTTACGTGAATGCTATAGAAATTAAACAGAATTGGATTAATCAACATCTCCCATGTAAGTCGTAACTAATTAATATTATACGTCAATAAATTCTCATAACCGGAAGAACTTCTCAAGTTATATATAAACCGGGTTTAACAAGCAATACAGAGAATCGCGGCTGCGATTACATCGAACATTTGGCAAGTATTCAAATTCTATATGTTTTGTTCTACGTATAAAACGGAGAGGATTATCATGAGTTGGGTAATACTTTATTAGAATGAATGCGACTAGGGTCGGTTACGGTTATATCCGAACCCGGGAAATCTGAGATTATGAGGCAGGAGCTGTGGAAATCACTATTGGTGTATCCTGCTTACGTGGCTGATGCCATTCGCTTTAATAAAAGGCGTTATTAAGTTCGGGAGTTCGGACGTTTTTATGAACGAAGCGAATTTTTCGTTTGATTTATCACAGTACATATACAGTGTTTGGGTATCGGGTTCTCTTAGTAGTATAAGATTCGAGAAAAAGGTATAGCATGCCTGCGAGAGGAGGAAAAAGTAAGAGGGAAAAAAACTTTGTTCCCCGTCTTATATATTTAATCGCCCGGATAATCTCAAACCAAATTTGCCACCGCCTTCGTCATTCGCGCCCACCACACTAAGGGCTTCTTTATAACCCTGCCAGAACCTCTGTTCACTGGTG
Organism: Tenthredo distinguenda; assembly: GCA_947538915.1. Lineage (NCBI taxonomy): Eukaryota > Metazoa > Arthropoda > Insecta > Hymenoptera > Tenthredinidae > Tenthredo > Tenthredo distinguenda. The sequence continues at coordinate 8,171,582 of OX384531.1, forward strand.
TATCTGCACACCCCACCTACACTAATAAGATATACTTGAGGGAAATCTCCCTTTCAACCCTGGCTTATAACAGCGTAAAGTAACGCGGTGACAAAGGTGTACGGCAGTTGACAGCCCACAAAGTATCTATATAATAGCTCAATGCGGTAACGTGCCAAAAAACTACGGGCCTCTCTTTTCTTGCAACTGTCAGAGATGGGATCGTCTTGCGAGAGCAAAAACTCTTGCATGAAAATAAATCAAGATTCAAAATATATCAAGAATCATGGTATATTCAATAACTTTCGTTGTACATTCAAAGCGTGAACAACCCCGTGAGATAAGCTTCGGAGTGACGAAGGTTCGGGGATGATGACAGCTCACAAGTGAGTAGCGACACGATGGTATTATGTAGGTACAGCTATATATGTATCGAATTACAGTTTATCGCGATGAACGTGAGCTTGTTTGCCATTATAGTAACAAGAACGGAAAAAAAAGAAAAAGAAGGGGAGAAGCGTTTTAATCAAAAATTAATCTGTTTATGGAATTTATAATGAGCTATTTCGCACTCACTTCGCATTACGAAGTTTTTTGCGAGAAATGGTTCGACTATTTTTCAGATCCTAGATCCGTGGTGACTCGAAGTCGCGTGTTGCCAAAAAGAGCTGAAAAGCTTTGGCGTCAGGTTGTCTGGAGCCACTTCATCGACCCACCTACCACTAGTGGTTGACGCACCCGAAATACCGACAAAGCGAATATCCAGAAGTCACATACATATATATCTATATTGGCCAACTTTATACGAATATATTGCAGATTTAACAACTCTAGGTAACAGTGAGAATGAGTTAAAAATCAGTGTTTATAGAATTCTAGGAAACTCAGACGCGATCAAGTACGAAATGAATTTTCAAAATTTCGTTGATTGCAGAGATGATGAGATGGCGACGTTTTCTAACTTAGAATATTCATAAGAAGTAATATTTTTATCGCGCTGGAAAAGTTACAGCGCGCAATTTTCATTTTTCTCTAATTAGACGGTTCGAATAACATCTCTCAAAATGTAGGTGAGTGGGTTACACGCTAAAATGCGGAAGCAATTTTTTTAAAGTGGTGTCATTAAACACAGCTAGAGTACATTGTCGGGACTATAAATGCAACGAGATTGAAACGCAAATGGTAAGTAAGTGTACCATTTAACGGCAATTATATGGTATATCGATTAAGTAAAAGCCCGCTAGTGCTCTCCAACTAATAATTACTTGCTAAGTGAGAAGCGATATTCTCCCAAGGAAGAAGGGCCCTGACTACCATAGAATAAATCTCTTCCGCATTGACGCTCAAATAATAAATAGTTAATAACTTTTGGTGTATTAACGACGCCACCAGCGCGATGAATCGATGAAAACAAATTGAAGTTACAATTGAATCGCGAGAAAATGAAGAATCGACAATGAAAAAAATAACCCATTTATATCGTTACGTCCTATAAGCTGTATTCGAGAAATGCAATTTGTATCGACTAATAACACTGGTAACTTGCTAGAGATGATAGCACACAAAGCTCCTTGGGATTTGGGATTGAATTTCTTTCCATATTACCACGAGATGCAATCCAACTCACCTCTATAAAGCAAAATCACACTCGACGCCGGTACGAACGTTAGCTGACTGCAGAAGAATTTGCCTTTATAGATATATAATAATTTTGACGCACAAAGGTTTTTGAACACACGCAGTGCTTCAAAGTAACTGAATATAGGATATGTTGATATGGAATAATATAATACGACGTTATATCTATAAGTTATATGACGTCGGCTCTCGTATGAATCGTATTATGCCATGAGAATCTATGAAAAGGGACCGGAAAAGTGATAGCAGGCAATTATTGACTTTGATGGAAATTATTAGTAAATAAGGCTGTGAACACCCTCGATCAATTGAATTGAATTAACGCTTAACATTTCAGACGCGCGACGACGGTCTCGGCTCAGCTCAGAGTAGATTTCTGTGCACGTTCAATCAATTATTGAGGGATAAGCGTTCGTTCAATCAATTATAGCGTAAATTCGCAATTAATCTGAGGTTTAATAATTTAGCTTGGTTATTGAAGACGAGAATGCAGGCGGATGGTACCCCGTGGGAACGTGCTTAGTGCGTGAGCGATATATTGTGCGAGAGAATAATGCCTGCAGGTTGAAATGAAAGGAACTAATTAAGTCTACAAGACCATTTTAATTTTCAATTAGATGAGTTTATTTGTCTTCAGGACATTTGAAGCCAGCTGTGTAAGCTGGAGGCTTATAAATACGGCAAAACAAAAAAGAATAAAAAAACATTTCCATAGCAAATTCAGTGAGGCGAATATAATTTGTCTCGCAGTTCCAATTTCACGAGCATCTTATTTAAACTTAATCAAATTAAAAGATAAGCAGGACTCCCCTGAGGGTTTTGATATAAATTTCTCCTTACATAAACGGGATTCACTTGTTTTTGCTCAAAGCTGAACCCCCTAATTTCGTGATACTCTTCGCTTTAGATTGTTAAGCTCTATTATTCAAGACAAGCTCTAATTATTATGCCTTCAGCCTTACACCTCCCGTTGGCTGTAAAATCTAGAATATTCTCATAGATAGACTCGTTGAAGAACAATAAATCAAAAATTCATCACACGACATGCAATTGAAAGTTATACTACATCCGATAAACGTAAACTTTGACAGTTTCAAACTATATGAGTGAATTTTATAACTCAATCACTATCGCAACAACTTAACCCATTACATTGTTTCCCCTACTAGTTACCTACCTAGACTAAATTTCTATGTTCAATGTGGCCACTCATCATCGACGTGCTTACATATTTCGATAAGTATAATATAGTATATCGAAGGCGAGCGTACACGCGTGCGTATAACATGCGATGATGTCAGGCAATATATACCCCACGCACGTACCTATGGATCTACCCTTTCGCGTTTGAGTGGATTTCGGTCTATGATTGATCGCCCCACTAATTAAAGCGGTTTACCAAAATCTCACGGAATTGCGGACGTCTTCATTACAAGTCTTGGTAAGGTGGCAGGCCTGGCAAAGTCCTCGACTGACGATCCCCACAACGAGCCTGGAGGACCCTTGATGCGGATAAGCGAATCTTTAAGGTTCTGCAACTCTTCAGACATAGCAAATTCCAAGCGTGGATTATTCGTTTGCAACGTTGAATCTTTGATTACTATGTTATTTATTTATTCATTTTTGCGCTTTCGATGCTATAGTGGTATCATATTATATTTTCGACGTTTCTAAATCCAATTACCTCGCAGGCTGTTTATCCGATAATTTGATTACTTAACGTCACCGACTGAAATTGCAAGAGAAAATATATCCACTCTGTGTGAGTGACGTTTGACTTTGAATCAAAAGTGCGCTAAAATTCGATTTATTGTTACTTTTTTTTCATTTTCCATAGCAACACCCGCGTGCGTTTTCGCTCTGCCGATACTCCGAGTAAAAAGCTTTGACATTTCGATTAATATAACTTCAAAGGGTAAAAGCGAAAGCGAACAAAATTGAACTCTGCATGTCACACGGAATGGAATATTTTCTTTAAAAGTTGATACAATTTCTACAATACAATCTTGTCCTCCTTTCGGCGTTGTGAGGGGTAATATATCACGTACCTTTACTCAACAGAGTTAAATGCTTTTTTCCTTAATTTGAAAAATCTATTTGTATCAGTACGTTAAACCGAAAGTCAAAAGAATTCAGAAAGATACAATATATATTAAGCAACTGCCGTGTGACATAATATACTCGCGTATAACCATTGGTATTATATGGTCTGTTTCAGCACATTTGCAAAGCCCACAAGCATGATTATCCCGAGAAAGATTAAGATACGCGTATCTACCTCACAATTTCAAATGACAAACATATAGGTATTAATTTCATGTACTTTACCATGAAATTCCCGATATGATCCGGGAAATCCAGCAGCATCCGGCCACACTGTAAAAATTGGTATAATGATGATTTATGACCAGCATTTGTTCTCTTTAAAATGATGTAATAGTGTCAAAAAGAAAAAAGAAACGATTGAGCTGAGTCGATGACTTGGTTAATTATGACGAGCTCATCAAAGTTATCTGCCAGACGCTAGTACCGCCTCGCCCAGCCAACTTTTGGTTTTATAGCGTATGACTAATTGTAAGTGGCTCAGTTCTCCAATATCGAGTAGTGACTTTGAAGCTTTTAAGTACCTCGATCCGGGTTTCAAATTAGAAAATTGAAATCCCCCAAAATTGCACACCGCAAGTAAAAAGTTTAAAACGATAACTGGATAATGTGACGGAAAGAATTTCTGTAAATTTGAACCAGAGCCGCAATTTATTTCCGGGAAAACTCTCTCTACATCAAAGAGAATGCCATCGGGAACTGAAAAAAAAAAACAAAAAAAAAAAAAACTCGAAATGAAATCATCTCATGTGTAAAACATATCTGCCCGTATGTAGGTTTGAAAAACGTTTTAAAAAAGAAGGATTTTCATTCTATTTTAAATTCATTCTTGAATTACTATTCGGCAATGCGAATCGTAGTATGCAGACCTACGTCTCTAGTGCGATGTTTCCTTCATCCGAAAACCAGCACTGCACCAAAATCCTCAATTTCACCCATAATGACGCCCAAGGCGTGACGTATCGTTCCAATAACGGACGTCGCCTTACCAAGAACCCCATATCTCCTCGAAGCGGGACGTCGAGAAAAGTAGTCGTCAACTTCAACTGCAACCCTGAGTCCCCAACCCCAGCATAAGCAACCCCCCATGACCTGCCTATACCAAACCTGCCACAGAATTATTTTTTTTCATTTTATTTATCTCGCTTTCTACAGTTGTGGCCCAAGATGGCGTCAACCGATTCGGTAATTGTGGATTATCCTCGTTCAAACACGACTGTAACCCTATGCTAGCGAATATATCAGGCGCCTAAATAATTACCCGCAAGGCAATGACAACCATGGATTGTAATAATAGAATTTCAAGATTAGACTCTGAATATTCTATAGCCAATTTATTTCGCAAGCCAATTTATTTATTTTTTTATTTTTTTTATGTATACTAAGATGCATTGCTGTTTGCATAATATGTCAGCGAATGATTTATCATCTATACGGTCCACAGTGTGAACACAGGGAATATTCTCTTTTCAACATATGATATAAATAAGATCGATCGTTATCGCGTTGCTGTCGCAATTATTATTTATTTATAAATTTTTCGCCTACACACGATCACGAGATGAAAGCTAGATAATCGCTGGATTGTTCCTGCAGGAAAATAATAACAATAAGTTAACCGCGCAGGAGGCCTTTAATCTATAACTGAAATTAAATCCAAACAGAATTAACTGTCTCACGGTGAAAATTGGCTGCCGAGCGAAACCGTGTTTGCGTACCCATACACTCAGAGTATGATAGACACCAGATATTTTCCTTTCTCGTCTTATTACCCAGAGATATTCAGTGGAGCTTTTCATTTTATTATGATATTTTTGTCTTTTCCCACTTTGTGTTTTCATTCATAGCGTTACTCAGCATACGTAGACGTTGAATTAATTCAATGGCATCGGGCTCACGTCATTTGAGAAAAGAAAAAAGAGATCAAATACGGAATCATTCTTATTTCACTTCTCTGCTCGATCACCTGGAACTCTGCAGAAGAAAACTTTTGTCACTCGACTCGGATATTTTACAAGTTTGCCGAGTTTTAAAGTGAACCCGCGGCAACGAATGAGTTATGTTCGAGCTGTGGGCCTCTTGGGATTCCCAGCGAGAAAATCTACCGAAAACTGAGAACACGGAAGACCCAGACCTTCCCTCGACCTTCTGTTCCGCGTAAATCTGTTTCACGTTTTATCAGATGATGGCCTTCCGGGGAATTGAATCTCGTTTTAAATATTTAGAGGGTATCTGCCTACCATGATGTTACATGTATTATGGTTCCATACTTCCATCGTTGAAACTCAGACGCCATCAGCTTTAAAATAAAAAGTGCCATCTTCGTGAGTATTTTCGTATTTCGTATGAGCATACATATCTATGTTCCAAAGTCGCGGTTCTCAGCATACTTTCGAACAAATAATACATAAATTATCAAAGTAGGCTGTTTTCCGGCCTCGCTGCTTTCCCCGCCAGGTCGTGAAAAGGGGGAAAACAAACTCGTAGCCTGTTCCGATGACTTACGTATAAGTACTGTTTACTCAAAACTTCAATCGGAGTTAACTTCTTCAACTTATCGATATGCGACGCCGTAGACAAACTGCCAAGTGTTGGCGGGCTAGACCGAAATGCCTGAGGAAAACTTCTATGGGTCTCGCATATATCCCGACAAAAAAGAAACAGAATCTTCCAACAGAATTAATTCATTGAACTGTTAATAATGTAATTGAATATTCATACGTCCCGATAAGGGTTAAGGCAGGGATCAAGATGAGTAGATATGTATCAAAGATGTGGCTGCCATCAGCTGTGGCATCGAGTTAATCTGCGTCCCCTACACGCTAAGAAAAGTTTTGAAGGACTTTTGTTTTCCCGACGAAGTGGAGGCTAAAGTCTGGCGGACTTGAGTCTAGGTGCGAAGTGCAAGGCAAGCAAGGGAGTAAAATTAACGGATAAACAACTAGCCGTTAACGCAACGACAAACTTGCATGAGAAATTACTTTGAAGTTTACGATTAGTATAGGTATAAGATTTCTATATAGAATGGGGAAAATTTCATTCTCATGCATCGTTGGATGAGTTACCACCTTGCCTAAAGACCGAAACGTCGCCGTAGGTATACGGGATCCTTGCATGGATCTTGAGCTATGAATATTGAAAATACGACATCAATAGCTGTTGAAAAGTTTTATAACATTCTGGAAGAAGCGGAGAGGAAGAAGACGAAGGTAGATGTAGGTAGGAGAAGAATGTTGAAGTACCACTATAAAAGTTGATCTTTCTCTTTTTGGAAAGAAAACCGAGTGAAAGAGAAATAGCAGAAAAGCAGAAAGAAAAACATGAAAAATAAGAATGGAGAAAAGAATAAGACGAAGCCGGGGAAAAACTCTTGAGTAACGTTAGCCTTCTGAAAATCTGAAATTCCACTGAAATACAGAGCTTTGAAAGACTGTAAAGCTCACTGCTGGGCACAGCAAGGTGCCCATACCTTACCGACCATACTTTCTGCGCGTGACCCTGAGTTTACCTCATTTTGTGCTCGCTTACCTCTTCTCTCGATCCCAATTTGACTTACAGCTTTGGTTAGTCGCTCACCGAGAAATTTGGGGAAAAAAAAGGTTACAAAAGGCTGACTCACGTATTATTTCATTTTTAGTATAGATAACTTTAACTAGATTTATGTCATCTCAAATCTGACCATAATTCCGATTTATTTAATGCTGATCCTCTGACAGCTAACTGATTTGGGGGCTTAATCAAATCTGTCACGAACTCAAATAATCATGAAAGCACGTCAGACTTCAGCAGAAAATAATGTGGTCGTAGTAGTTATAATTTAGGATATGCCACCGTAGATCAATTTTCCTCTATACTTATATCTAGCAGATCTAGGTATCGAGTTTAGCTAGACTAGGTGCGTAGAAAAGTGTAAAGGTATCGTTTGAGAGGTGGTTTTTTTGTCGTTACTATAGCATCGACCCGACAGCCTTTGGATCGTTTCCATTATCGTTACGTCGTCAAAATACCATAGCGATATCTAAATGTCACGGTTAAATCGGAGCCGTAAAATTTTCCTAGAAAAACAACACAATAAAGTAAAGTCGACCACAGTACCAACACAGTACCTGTGTGTCAGGATGTTACGTACTATCAACCCGATATATCCTGAACGAGATTCGCGGTTTGTACATACATAAGCAATAAAAATACATTATAAAAGTCCGAGGTGAAATCTAGTTGGCTGGTAGTAACATTAATGTGGTTTGATTGAATTATCAAAGTGTGGTAGTATATGTTCGAAGTTTAGACCTTGACAGTTTTATCGCATCCACGTCACCTAAGTTTCTATGTATTTGTTTAGCAAGTCGATCTCTCATCTCAAGGTTTCAATTATTCTTGGACGATATACATACAATATATGTGTAGAATATGATGTGTAGAATACAGTTGATGCGCGATTGTTGGAATTGAGTTGCATGTAATTTCACACCCAACCCATATCCGAAACCGAAAGAGTAGACCGAGAATGAACGTTGAAAGTTAACACTCATTGTCAGGCACAGCCAACTCGGCACACGTCAGGTTTTTCATCTGTTTATTGCAGGCTGGGCATCTGCTATTTTCTCCTTTTCCTGGTCGAATTGATGTTTTCAAGAAGCAAAGTAGGTAAGTGAAGATAATAGCGGATGGCCAGCCTGCAATAAACAGACGAAAAACCTGGAGTGTGCCGACTGCCGAGTGTGCAGAGAAAAATCGAAGAGGGTTAATGTTTTTGGTTCATCGAGTTGGAATTCCCCATAAATGTTAAGTTATGGGTGATTATTTTAGATCAATATTTACATACTTGCCTGATATCGTCGGAAATGGCCTAATTCGGAATTTGGCCATGATATATAATGTTACATGATATAATAACGATGCGCACGTATAGAAGCAGGATATATCCCGTAGCTATTAAGGATCCATTCCAAATGCAATAAATCATCCGTTATCCACTGAAGCGTTCTTACAGATAGTTTTAATCCCTTCATTGTATGTATTGTATCAAGTATATTCTGCAGACTTCGACCTAATTTTATTTCGAATGTGGTTAACGGTCTGAATGTCTCGAGTTACGATATACATGAAAATTATACAATTAATAGAAGTCCTTTCTCCTATTGAAACACAATACGAAAATTCATCTTTCCAAGATTTTTTTTTCTTCGAGAAATATTTAACCGAAGACTCATAACGATCAATTAAGGGTGTATCCAACGTTGGAAAATGATTTTCATTCATTTTTGGATTTGTAATCTTCTTTTAGCTTTATATTATTTGGCTTCATTCTTCTTGTCTCATTTTGAAATTCGAAAATGTAGAAAAGCTAAGCACGGAAGAAAACGCGGCTAATTTTCGGCTCATTTTGTCGGTATTGACTTTTTCGAATACAATGTCCACGATTACATACTCAAAAACCTTCAGATGTCAGTACTGGCTATTCGATGAAGGGAAGATTTTCAGATTACCAAACGGATTCGAGGTACAACTGTACAAGATAATTTACGAAATTTTGCCATATAACTGAAAACATAAATTTCAAGAATTTGATTATATTATTCCCGAGAATTTGATTTAAAGAGGAAAAAACAAATTTCATCTCTATAAAGACGACGCTGATAATTAAGAAGTACCCTCAGTTCTTTTTTATCTATTTTTTAATTAAATACCCATGAATTAACAAATCTATACATCCTTTTATTGAAATGGTTTCTTTTTTTCTCTAAACTCCGATATCTCTGGCGGGTCGACGTTGGATATCCACTTGAAATGATCGATTGATGTAGATGGATCGTGATAATCGTGATTTAAATGTATTTAATGGTTTTATTGATTGAAGCAATTTTGTTACAAAAGTCGATCAATCGTGATCGTCTAATGATCATAATCATAATCATAATTATCATCATCATCATCATCATCATCATCATCATCAACTCTTACTATAAAAGAAATAGTAACATAGTAACAGAACAAACGAGTACTTAGGTACGTGTCAAATATACCTAGAGAATTATCAAACGATCTTATCTTCGAGAAAAATCTACACAATAAGTTCGTTAAAGAGAGAAAACAAAAAAAAAACAAAAAAAAAAAAAACTTGACCCGAACCAAAGGAAAAAATGTATAAAAACTATTGCATGTCTTACATCCACATTTCACTCGTTAATGATTTGATACTTTTACTTTTAATATTAATATGATAAAATGCTAATATATATGTATTTCATTACTCGTTTAACACTTATCCAGCGAGTTGTCAACTCCCAAGGACAAGTTGTTTATATTCAATATTGTTCATATAGTAAATACTCAATTAATTAATATGTAACTCTAATTACTTACTAGTGAATCTAAGCCTCACCCAACGAGACTCCAGAAAATTACCAAACGATCTCTGCAGTCACTTAGTACACTCGTTAATAATTAATAAACCTTTAAAAATCCAAAATCTCGAATAATTTCTTCACATTTTTGCTTTACATCCGCGTATATCAATTTCAACATTTTATTTATCATGCATTTACTATTTACACGGGCTTTGATGAACATCTAAGAGTTCCTAGTACAGCCATTATCCAATTAATTACCAACTACATTACAAATAACGAAGGTTTTTTTTTATTTATATATATAGGTATATATAAGCATACGATTGTCCAGAATGTATTAAAGTGAATTTTCGATACACTGTGTAGTTTAGTTAGGCATAGTAAAAATCTATCTATACATAAATAGATGTGAAATATTTGTTGGAATGTTGTAACGAGCCTCGCGAAATAATCTCATGATATAGTGATGAAATCGGATGAAAATTTTCTTCATAAAACCGTTTACACTACAGACAATGCACGTTCACCTTATTTTAGAACTGCTAACAATTATCAGCTAATAACAACAGAACAGTTTGTAGTAAAGTTGCTGGAAATTTCCCGTTGAGTGAGGTTTTGCTGAATATAGTGCATCAATCATATAATCTATCTGTACACTCACAACCGTTCAGATACACAATAATATTAACATATTTAATATTGGACCAGGAAAGAAGACAAAATTGAGATTTGATTGAATTTTCAAGTTTTTTTTTTTTTATATCTTTCTTTCTTTATAAAAGTAACGTAATGTTTACAGTACAATATACGTTTATACATTTGATAGCAAAGTGAGGTCGAAGTATTTTAACGTTTGTCTACACAGAAAATTTGAATTAAAAATAATGATAAGAAAAAAAGAAAAAAAAAAAGGGAAAAAAGAGAGAACATATTTATCATTTTATAAACTTTTCACCATTCTTATATTTAAAAGAAAAAAAGAAAGCGACGACAAACGAGACTTGCAAAGCAAAATTATTTACGTAGAATTATCTATGTAGGGTTCTTTCGTACGTTTTACGCAACAAGAGTTCAACGAGCTGTTCAAGTTGTTAAAATACAAGACTAATTGAAAAACGAAATTATTTAATGACAACGAAACGACAAAATAAAGAGCCTTAAAGATCGTAAGTGATTTTTAATCTCGTAACAGGTAGGTATTTATTTTTTTTTCTCTTTTTTTTATATATATATATATATATAGATATATATATAAATAGATTTAATTTCAAATAAGCTGTTCAGAAATTTTATTTCTGTTCATCACGAAAATAAAGAAATCACCTCGCCATATAATTCATATACTCCGTTTCATTCAATCGTAATTCACATAAGTAAGATATCATAATAATTTTCTACAAAGATATTAATTAAAACTATTTTCATATCAATGCAGTGATCGGAGAAGAAATCTTATATAAAAGAAAAAGACTTTTATAGAAAACTCCAGTCGCAGCTCGGATTTGAAAATAGCGGATCTATATAAGTCCATATTAAATATATTTTACAATAATATTATCATTGTACATGAACAATGTATGCTCTACACCGTATTTTGTCATCGCCGGCTAACCAGCACAGCTAATGTAATATTTAATGTAATAATATAATAAAGATGTTTTTTCTGTCTTGGCAAGGAATTATTAGATTGTCTTTAAAAATTATACGGTATGTATTGTACGTTAAGATTAAAAGTAAACATTTATATATCCCCACCTGTCCATATGTTAAGTTGTTGTAGACAAGTGAAGGAAGAAATGTCTAAGCACCTAAAGCGACCGCTTTTTCAGATGCTTAAATTCGTAAATAATCATGTAATCATGTATTAAGAATCATAATAATAAGATGCGCTGATTAGAATGACGATTAACAAGAAGGTGTCACTTAGTTAAAATAGACGAGGGGGACTGGATTTGTGAACCCCGATGTGTGCGCCGCCTTGGTACCTGTTAGAACGTTACAGAATCTTAGAATTTCTTTCAAGAAATGATAAACTAACTGGTCTTAGTTTTTAAGTAAGTCAATATTATCTAATATTGCGATATATCGTAGAGCAGAGAACAATTAATTATGTTATATGTAGTAAAATAGCAATCTTTGAAAATTGCAATTTTGTACAAACGTACAAAATGAAGTACCAAAAATATACGTCAAAGATTACAATTAAATAGTCTAACACTTACAAGCTAAAATGTTCTTCTTTTATTTTACTTTTTTTCTGTTTTTTATTATTTCTGTTCTCATTTTTTCAAGAATATATGTTTACCTAATTTCAAGAATTAGCTATCTACCTGAAATACGATTACTAAACATCAAGTATCCCAAAAGTAAGTGTTTTTTCGTTAGCTATTTTCTCACCTTTTTGTTTCAGATTACTAATCGATAGCTCAAAAATTTTGTATAAAGTTTATAATCATTGGAATGACAAAAAAAAGTTTCATTTCTTAAATTCAATTGAATCTTTAAACGATATTTAAAAGTTGATTGTTACATAATCACTTCCATCATTGAATATCATTCAAAGCAAAACCAAATCTAATGAATAAAACTTTCCAAAGGAATAAAAATTTCAAAAATCTCAAAGTTTTACTGATCAAAACTGGAGAAAGAATACTGTGCTTGCAAAAGCCCTCAAAATAAAAGAAATGCCAATATTATTGAATGAAATTTGTTAATAAAATATAGGAACAGAAAAACGGGCCAACACTTACATGAAAGATGTGGTTAAACTAGGCGGAGGGACGTTATTCCTTCTTATCCTCGTTGGTGGTAGTAGTAGATGTCGTAGTTGTTATTGTGGTAACAGCCGTTACAGTATTAGCCGTGTTATCAGCGGTTGCTGGTGTATTGGTGGTGGTTGAAGTCGAGGTATTAGCCGGAGCAGATTTTTGAGGCTCTGCAGGAGGAGAAGAAGGAGGTAAGACTTCAGCTGCAGCGTCCGTCGCGTCTTGGCTAGAATCTGAACTATCCTTGACCTCATCTTTCTCATCTTTTTTCGCCTCACTGGCTGGAGTCTCGCTCTTAGCATTTTCGGAAGGGTTTTCCGACTCCTCTGCAACATTTTCATCCTTAGAATTTGTCTCTGGTTTATTTTCAACAGCTTCTTTGCTTTCTGCCGGTTCGTCAGGACTCTTTTCCTCGTTCAAAGGCTTCTCTACTTCGTCATCTTTTACGTCATCAACTTCCATCTTGGTTGATTCGTCCGCTGGACTTTTGTCATTCTTGTTATTCACCGTCTCTTCGTCTGCAATGTTTTCATTGTTTTTATCTTGCCTTTTAGGACGCCCGCGTCCACGGCCCGTACTCTTGGCCGGGGCTTCCTTCTTTTCCTTTTTAGGCGGTGATGGCGCTGGCGTTGGAGCACCTAGGCCACGAGCTGAACTGCGAGTACGTCTTCTACCCTCAACTTCACCGACGGAGGTGTTCAATCCCTGCTTAGGAAAAATCGGTTTTTACCAACAAGTGGGATAATGAGCGGACTTAATTTATCAAAACAATAAGAAAATATGATATAATTCTTTGGATTTCATGCCTTTATTGCCAGATATGCTGTCTTTTTTTTGAATATGAATAAGTCATATGAGAATTTATTCAAGCATTAGTCGCAAGATAAGAGATATGAACATTGTTGAAAAAAATCTAAATAAAAAAACTATACATCTCTGCTACGTCGAAAATTGTGCAATATATGTATAATAAATCTATTTCTAGTATCTCGAGTTGTGTATTATTTATTTTATAACGGTAAATAAATTGAATATTAGGTAAAACATAAGAAAAACTTTCTACTTTTAATACACTGGTATATTGAAATCTTAATGGTTTGTACAGAGCCTATTTTGCGGATAAACGTGGGAAAAATTCATTTACAAATATATTTAGTAAAATATATAAACCAATATTGTCATTGCTTCTAATGACGTGAGAAGTTCGAAGGATAATTTATAAAGTGCGCTCGCAGGGCGAGTGGTGGGGGAATCTCTCCCCTTCACCCCCCACCAATATCCCTAACTCTATCCCCACTTTTACCCCTCCGATGCTCACGCAGGCAAAAGCTGGCGGGGAGGCAAAATGGAGGGAACTGATCAGACAAGGGGGTGTAACCTTGGCCCCTGATGTTAGGAAAATTTTAACGGTTCGAAGTATATTTTTTGCGTAATATAACTCCGATTAATATTACCTTTAGGATAGCCTCGCCTTCTTGAGCCGTTCTTTCTAAGGTAGAGAGCCTTTTAGTACCTCCGCGTTTATTTTTGGTCGGAGTTGGTTTATCCTGAACTGTAGGTTCCTAGGGAAGAGATTAGAATTGATATATCGTAACGTATGTTGTACCTAGTTTAGCGTAGAAATTACGTAGGTGAAAAGCACTGGCGTAACCTCAATAAAATTAACGACTTCTGTAGAGTGAAAGAAAGAGATGAAGGGAAGATGATTTAAAAAAAAAAGTTTCGGTAGTTTGTTTCTTTTTTTTTTTTGTTTGTTTCCCGCCATTTTGATTTTTCTTTAGGAATTATGCCACAAGTACTGTGATGAATTTTAATTAACGAAAAATGAATGAGACTTTGTTGCACTTTGTTGAAAGTAATTGTTGCTCAAGATATTATAAATGATTTCCCGCCTTTTTAATCGTCTGCCGGCGTGCACCGACTACTCCGCACGAAAGGCGCAAATAAAAAACATCCTCCATCTTTGCCACTGAAGGACAAATGGTACGGGTTTGAAAAATCACTGAATCTGACCTCATGCATATTAAGAGACGGTTATCATACCAGATTAATATTCTACATTTGCGTGATTCATCCCGGGTCTATGATTTCTTAATAACCGCGCGCGGGGGAGCTCGGAATTTTCGAGAGACCGAGCGTCGCCCCGTATTTGAGGCACTACACGCCGCCTTGGCATGGAAACTCGGCTTGACGAAAGATTTTCCATGTTTTTCACGGACTTACCTTCGACACATCATCGACACTATTGTCATTCTTGGTCTCCGCTTTCATATCAGACATTTCTTCGGTGCGAAATCACTTAAAAACACAGGAAAACCACAGATTTACTACAAGAAATCGCGGGGAGCCCGGTCGCACTGTTTATACGATAAGCAAAGATGGCGGGTAGCGTGGGTCACGTGACCTCGTCAAACGTAGAGCGGGACGTGCACCGCGCCTTCTATCATCGCGTTTCTAAACTAAAAACCACGAGACAACGCCGATTCAAAAATATTTTAACTTCATATTACTTTTCTTCTTTTTTCTTTCAACTTAATACTTTCTTACAAACTAGATACCGCGCTGCATATTACTCGAGCTAGAAAATTACAAATATTACATTGCTATTTTTTGTTACATTCCCCGCGTCGACTTTACACCTCAGTGGTTATTTTCTGTCGTTATTAATTTACCGAATCTGCCGTAAAGAACTTTCTGATAACTTTGAAGAATGCATGATCGTCCAAAAATACACGTTGGATAGGAATTGTCGAATATTATCAACCCTTCAGCGCTAAATGAAATGAAAATCGAATATTCCTATGAATAATTGTATTTTTTAATTCAAAATTCAATTTTATTTATTCAAAAGTTTCGTTTCATCAAATAGAGGTGAAGAAAAAATTGGAAAAATATTGTTTCCTGGTGAAAATTTCGTTCAGAAACTTTGAATCTATGTAAATGAAACTGTTTGTCTGGTACTTAAGAACTGCTCCTTACCTTGTTTAACATTAAGGACGCACGTCTAGGATTACCATTATTATAATTATCATTATTATTTACATCTATAACGCAGACAGAAAACGTCCAGCGAGAAAATAGTATCTCTTAAAAAAAGTAAATAAATATGCCTCCTATTCGCGAATTTAAAGTTATAGTAATACAACCGAATCTCTCAACGGAAATAACGAAAATTTACGGAGAAATGTTCATCATTTCATATGTCGATGCTAAAATCTCGGACAAATTCTTGTTATTGTCAGTTATAACTGTTTACCATATTCGTATATGATAATTACCGTGAATATTGTTGAAGATAAGAAAAAAACAAAAAAAAATAATTGAATCAAGTTTCAATGTGTAGGCATTCGTCTGAACCAAAATCTCGCCCTAAAATCGTCACTGCATGTTAGAAAAGCCGGAGCAGTTGGGGAATGTACGATTAAACGGACAGGGCCATTGTGTCCCAAAGATAAAAGCTGCTTCCTCGATGCATTTCGCGAATTCCAAGCGCAAAGAGAAGTTGTAGCTTCATCCGGAAACATCACATAGTCTTCTGTGTGATTAAATATTGCTTGAGCTTTATGCTCCTGTTTGCCTGTACGAAAAATAAAACATAAAATCAAAAATACCATCAAAATTTCGCGATATTTTTATGTAATCGCATTATTTCCCATCCTAATCGCCATTACCCCGAGATTTGACGTCTTTTACTAACTCGCAGAACGAAAAATATGTAGTACCTCAGGGCTCATTTACTTAGAATCTTCAGAATATCTTATTGAATATGATGAAATAGCAAAAACATTCACACGATTCATAATTTATAATTAACGTCTTGAGTAATAAAAGAAGATACAAAAAAAAAATCTGTTTACCTGTTGTACCAGCACCTGTGTAAGCGATCAAACATCTGCTCGTTGATAATTCCCACAATTTGATCAAAGAATCTTTTCCAGATGATAGCAGATACTGTAAATAAGTTCAAGCAATTTTCAATTAACAATCAAAAGTTCTCAAACATTTCATTAATTTAATTTAAAATCCATATAAAATATCAAAGTTTAAATACACATCAAAACCCACCTTTCCATTCCTTGTGAACGTTACAGAACAGACTTCATAGCCATCATGTGCTTTAATGAAAGTATTAATACACCGGTTTGACACACCATCCCATAATTTAATACTTCCATCTTTACCTGCAGAAGCATAAGTCTTAGCATCGAGAGAATATTTGATGCTAGTTATACCTGCGGTATGCTGATGGCTGGGTATACTACATACAAAACACTGGGCAGTATTTACGTCGTACAATCTAACGACAGGATGATTGGTTCCAACGACAAGAAAATCCCCAGTAGGATGAAAAGATAGGCATCGAATTTGATCGGCGTCTGTTATAGTGCGGAAGGCTTTCTTAACGCTTGCTTTACTGAAGTCAAATAATTTGACAGTAAAATCCCTGCTGCCAGAAACAAGGATTGGTTCTCTAGGGTGAAATTCCAGACACGTAACTTCCTCCAAATGATCATAAAGCGTTCTTATCACTGGATGTCCGCCAGTTTGATCTCCCGGAGCCATTTCATCGGGCGCAGACTTCGCCAGCATTCTATCAACATCTAATATCTTTATCGAAGCGTCTACTGAACCCGTAGCTATCAATTGACCATCCGCAGAAAATGCTCCAGCTCTACAATTTCCTTTGTGAGAGGTTACGTACGCTGTCTCATATTGCGCCGGTTCTGGCGCCTGAGTCTGCGCCTCTGTCTCAAACTCTAAGTCTAATCCAGGACCTAGAGTATTGTCGATATTTGAAAGCGTTGGCACATGAGGTACTTCTTTTTTTGTACGATCCGGCTCGTGCGAAGCACCGATTAACATCAAATGAAGTAATCGGTCTGATGGTGGACAGGGAGGTTCTGCTTGTATCATGTTTGATAATTGTACAGCAAGAGTTTGGTGTCCGTCATAAAAAAGTTGGCTGTGAAAATATTTTCCTTTTTAGTATTAAAAAAAATAAAAAATATTGTACCTCGTTAGATCAGACGAATTCTCAATTGAATGTCGTAAGAAACTCTTTTTATTCCCAACCGTCTGATGCGTCAGAAGATTTGGCGTATAACGAGAATTAATTGAGGCTAAAACTAGTCGAAAACGTCTACGTATAGTCTGTAATCGTAAGAAATTCGGCGTTTACCTGATCATAAGCCGATAGAGTGATTCTCTGCTTTTGATTACATTTTTCGGATCCAAATCTGGCTCCTTCATATTGGAATTATTCTCCTTATTTTCCTTTGGGGACTGAATTTTGCCGGCTTTTTATTAACCCACAATAATAGGAATTTACACCTGCGATTCGGTGTCTCTTACGGGTAGTCTCCGTGCTTTTAGAAGAGGTTATATCATGTTGTTGTATGAGTTTCGATCAGGATGTGTAGTTCGAAGCCCGGCACACGATTGGTCGATAAATTCAGATTATAATTTCTCTAGAAGAATACCCAGTAGGAAAACGAATTCTGTGCAGTTATAGGAGAAAAGATATAATGGCTACCGTGAAAAGTGAGGTTGAGTCAACTCAGGTGAATTTGACGGAAGATTTAATAAGAGATACAAAGAATAAATTACATTCTCTTTCTCAACACGTTCTGAGAAAGAGATTACCGCCACGATTGCCTAAAAGTGACAAAGATATATATGCTACAAATAAAACAAACTTTAAGGTAACTTCATACTTTCGTAACCTCACTCCTACAAGTCGACACATCTCTCTCTTTTTTTCCAGTAAAATGATATCAAATTATTGTTTAGATTCAAATGCATGCCGCGTTAGTATCCATCTCAACCACGACTTTTTTTTTCTTTTCAATTTTCATCAAAACAACTCCTCACACTTAATTATAGCCACGACGTAATATAAACAATTCTTATTTGCGACAACAATCCATAGGTCGAAATTATAAAAACGAAAGATTTGTAGGTCTGCTGTTTATTAGAAAACTATGCTCCCTTTTAACATAATTCCGTAATAAGGTAGATACACATTTCGAAAAAACAGGATTAAAAATAAAAATTTCTGTAAAAGTGAAGGCCGTAGTTTAGTCTTTTGGGGTATAATCACGTAAAGTTCAACAGTTCTGTCAATAATTTATCAACTAAAAAGTTATACATTCATATTGAAGAGGATTGCTTCCTCAACAATTAGAGACGAAAAGTTCTAAAATCAAAGCAGCAGTTTATGCACGTCTTAGATGATAACTTACCTTCACCTCATTAGGTCAATTTATTCATGTCATTGATAACTATGATTTTGTTCCAGGCTCAGCTTAGTAAGTGTGAAAAGCTATTAGATTCTGGTAAACCAGAAATTATAATCCATGGTCTTGGCGCAGCGGTAAACAGAGCCTGCCTATTGGCTTTACAATTGAAAGAAAATCACCATGGAACAGTAGATTTGGACATAAATACTTCGACTGTAGATATAATTGGTAATTTCAGTATAGTCGTGGCTTTGGATTTAAATATCGTAATAAGAGTCTTCAGGAAGTGAAAAAGGTTTCCTCTTTCATTTTCACAGATGATTTCGAGCCGATCACGAATGACGCAGACTACGAGGTAAATCAAAGGCAAAATTCAGCCATTCATATACGTGTCTTTCGCACAGCATTGATTGGCACATTAAAATGATGAAGTAATAAGTTAAGTAAGTTGAATAATTAATACTGTAAGATAATGAACAAATTGAATTGTGTTACTTGAAATTGTTTTTTTTCTTCATTTAAAGTTTCCTAAAATGATATTTTCCCTCAACGAATTGGTACATTGGCTGGGTCTGACAATATTTGAAATATGGATTAATCTGATATCTTTAACAGTTTTCACTGCTCTATTAGCTATTAAATTGGATAATCATTTTTTACCCGGACCTGGAGGCTGGTCCATTGTCTTTTCCCCATTATTTATTGCTGATGGTTTGAATACATATTTTTGTGCAATTATTTTCATAAGAATGCAGATGGAAGGAATTATGAAAGGAGCTATACTAAGAGCACTTTGGAGTTTGACCTTTCTTCTATTAGTTTTTGTATTTAAGTATCTACTTTACAAAAAGTTATCCGGACAAAGTAGTTTAGAATATTCTGAAGTTTTAAGCCCAGTTTTTATCCTATTACAACTTATCGCTGTTAGAGCCTGTCAGCTTCACTGACCCAGGGGTATGGATAGAAACGATCCTGTTATCGAGCTCTCCTTGCAACAATCTTCCATATATGTTACAACTGAGCTCATGTACACCATACGTTAAATTGATAAAAGTTAGAGAGATGCCTGCCAAAACTGGTCTGTCTTATCTTGGAGGAAAATTTTTCTTCATGTTATGAAACTAAAGTTATTTAATCGTCTCACTTTTATATAGATATTAATATTATTAGTTATAAGAATTAATATTGATGCTACTAGGATTGGTATTATTTTTTTTTACAAAATTCTAAGCTCCATATTACAATTTCAATAACTAAAACTATTTATATATGACAAATTTTGCAAAAATTATACCGTGTTATCTTTGAATTTAATTTTTTATAATATATTATGTTATATAACTGTTGTGACCTAATGCATTCAATTATATAGTATGATGTAAATTGAATTGGGGTACTCTTAATTTGCTTAGATTTTATACTAACAAACACCTGATGCGTAGCTAGCAGAAGCTGTACAAAATTCTGAGGATATGAAATCCTAGTAAGTGAAATCTGTAAACACAATGAATAAAATTGAATGAACTATTTGGTACTTTGTGCAACTAACTTGAAATCAATCCCTTGACAGAAAAAATAAAAAGTACACCAACCAAGACATAACGAAATATTAAAATTATTTTAAAAACTTGATGTGTCTCCTCATGTCATAAACTATACTTTAGTAGTAATCTCTAGAAAATGATCTACTTTACTTCTAGACTTATGAACGAATCCTTTTCAATTATTCAATAACATTTAATAAGTATGATAGTACAAATGAATATACTACTACATACATATTCCCAAGAATGATCGATATCAGAAATTATGAATGCTTTTTCAATGATCTCATCATTAAGACCTTAAATTCTTAATGCAATAGAATAAATTCATGTAATATAAGTCGTTACAACATATCAGTATGATGATTTGATTGATTCCGTTCTAAATATAGAGCTTGTTAACAGGAGTGGAGAATACTTGAAAAAACATGTTACATTTTATACTCAAGTACAGTATTCTTGAAACATAGTATGTTACTTGATATTCGTTTGAGTTTTGTTCTGGAAAATTTAGGAAATCTGAATGTTTAATAATCGAAAATGAACTGCATAGAAGCACTCGTAGTTTGAAAAAGAAATTATAACTGATCAAATACTTAGTTGTATTTATATATGATGAAAGCTAAGTAATTCCTCTACGCAATTAATTTTATGACATTCCGATCACGAATAAACAGTAATTATATCCAATATCTTTCTGAGTCGAAATGAACAAAGTGTAATTATAATTCTATTGAATATACATATTGAAGATATTGAATATATTGAAGAACTACATCATTCTAAGGTAATAGTATTTCACAATAAATATCAATTTCCAATAACTGCTATGTGTTGTTATTGAATCTTTAAACGGGGGAATGCTGATCCTGACAATGCCTTAAATCCAATCCCTAAAATAAACAATTTAGTTGGTGTAGTATGATGGTGAGCACCCTCTTTTCAGTCTCCCCTTCCTTCCCTTTCCTACCCTTCTCCAACCAAGATCAATATTCCTAGCTAAAGGGAGACGGAGAACCCCCGCGCTATGTGGAAGGGGTGTGAATCAAAGCACTCTATAGGCAAAGCCTGTTGCTGCTAGCATACTTGAACCTATCTTGGCTGGGAAAGTTTTAATAAACAGATAATCATCATTGACTTAAAAAAAAAAAGAGCCACAATAAAGAATAGTGATGTGTGGTGAGCTGATATCAAAAGACTATGGACAACCTGGCTAATTGGACTAATGGTAAGTTTAATTTATATGAATATCGTCAATTGTATTCTTGCACTTTGAATATAACTTTTTTTATAATTTATGTTTGAAATGAATACAGATGCGTTTCGTACAGAGAAAGGCAATAACAAGTAGAAAAAGGCAAATTATACTTGCATTAATTATTAGCATAAAAAACATATTCAGGTTGTTGGAAAGACAATGATAGCTCAGTAGCTCAAATGTCACAATAAATTATTGTTCAACTTATGTTTTGCTCATTATTATATTGAGTCTTGTGGAATTCAGTAATTAAACGTTCATCCATGACTGCAAATCATTATATTATATAAATTATACATATAACTCAACTGCACTGATTGAATTCTCAATATAAAGAATTCCAAATATTAATAGAGTTCACTTCAATATACGATGAAAATCATTTTAGCAGTCCTTGGTGCAATGTATACAAAAATGGTGTATCTCCTGCACATGAAACAGAGTTTACTGGTATGAAAACCGATAATAGATCATTTTTATGCATTGTTAAAAATCATTCAAATGTCATTAAAAATCACAGGCTTAAGATTTTCGAAAATTCAGCTTTAAAAAATATCTGACAATGGTCAAGATGATTCAATTATAGCTGATAACATACTTGCCACGGTATAAAAACTATTGATCTCATAAACGGAACACAACAATCCCATAATTATTATAAACAGGTATCATCGTCAATGTGACAACACCAGTGCCAGGACAAAACTGTGTATCAAGTTTGTCAAGTTCAGAACCAGTTGAAAAACTGCTGATCATTGCACCTTCATGGGTTGCAGTGAACCAGGATTTGAGATGGGTCTTCCTACTGCACACCTATGGGTTTGCCTGCCTTTTTTTTGTGCTCAGCTTCTACACATTTTTCTCCATACTAAATTTAAGGTATTTTACAAATCATCAATTCTTGCATATGTTGTCTGCTTCAAACGTGTAAAAAAATTTATTCACCAACGTATATCCAAATTTTCTCATGTTTTCAGATCTCTTATTTCAAGCCGCCCCTTCATGTCAACAATAAACATATTCCTTTGCTTACTTGGTGCTTCGAGGTCTGGCTGTTTATTTATAGATCCATACAATCTTAAAGAGGTAAAGTAGCCACCTCAAAGCTTAAATTATAATACCAAGACCAGGAAATCGTAAATGAAGATTATTTAATGACTCATCATACATACATGTACTCTGAGAAACCATTTCCTGGCCTTGATCTTAGGCACATGATAGCTTTACCCCCTATAACTAGTCATGTAACATGTTATCTTATTAACTAATTTTTAGACTATGCCTCGAGTTATTGGCTCAATAATGTGGGACATCGGATTCCCATGTGTGACTTCTGCATTTTGCCTGATACAATTGGCTTTTCTTCAACTAACACAGGTGATTAAATATTTAATTCTAAAATTACTAACAATCAGTTGCATTGCAAATTTATAGTTGTTCAATAAATCTGATGATTCAAGGGAACGTTAGATATTATAAAAGGTTTAGATAGCCTCTGTTCTTCGTCACTAAAGTAGTATCATAAGTCACCTGAATAGAAATGAAATTATTTTAGTAATAAGTAGCACTTAGTGAAAGAATACATATATCCTTGTAAAGAATTCTGCCCGACAGACAGAATCCTCAATATTAATGTATTTTGAGGGTCAAATTTTTAAAACTAACTAATTACAATAAAAGAGAATTCGTCACTTATTTCTGAGTAAAACAATAAATAGAAATGAACAAAATATCTTAATTTTCAGCTCAAGTTTGGCCCTGAAAAGCTACAGCAAGAATCTTGCCTTAGTTTAATTATTACGGCTCATTTTTCCTGCATTATAGCAAGCGACGGTGTGCTTGCTTTTCACAACCATTATATGACAAAGTATGTGATTCAGAGTATATTCCTTGTGTGGAGCATCATGCTGTACTTGACATTTTTGCATGCTGGCTACAGAGTCATGCACTTGCTAAGAACTGTGCCAAATAGTATGCTAACGCGGGATAATTCTCACATTAATCAGAAAGGTTTGTGTTCGAATTTAAGGTCGAATAAGTCGAATTATTGTTTTGATTGATCTTGACTTTAGATAAGCATTGTATGCATAATAGCTGCTTGTTAGTGACCTCACACGTTATTATAGGAATAATGCAGCTAGCTATGCTGGCGCCATATAACAATTTGGCAACATCTGTAGCTGCGGCGCTTGTACCAACTTTGCTTGGCCCTAAGCTTAAAGTATCAGAAGAGAATAATGTACCTGGAAATATCGCTAGAGATTCCGAACTTAATCAGAGCTTGAAAGGTAGTAGAAATGTAGTGCGTTAAAATAACATTCAGACATAATTCCGAAGACTCATCAATTTAAATGAATTCACAATCAGTTTCAGCTCATGCGACAAATAAAATACCAAAAAGCCCAGATTCTAGTCGTAAAGAGCCAATCGTATCGTCAATTGCTGCCAGTATTCAGCCACCTCCACTAACACAAGCTCATCAGCCAATCCCGCCGATATCCACTGTACCAGAAGTATATGTTAGACCTCCTACGCCGACACCGTCTACCGCTAATCTACCTATCATTATGGTTTCAAGTCCAAGCCGAAGAAGTTCGTTAGCGAGTAGACGAGGAAGTGATATATCTGGATCCTCTAGGCGCAATTCAGAATGCAGCGTTAGGTTCATTAATGAAGAAGATGAAACGTCACCTCCGAAAGAATCACGACGTCATTCAGAGTTTAACATCAAGCAGCCAATTGGTACGGAAAGACCGCGGACACCAGAAGGTATATTACGGCGACATTCTGAGAACATCACTCCTACGAGCAGCACCAAAGACTTGAGAAGATGTTCTGATTTTTCTCATGAAAAAAATCGAAGCTCTCAATTTGCAACAAAATTGAGAAGGAATAGTGATTTTGGTAATAGAACTCCAAAGAGATTGCTCTTAACCGAAGAACAGAGATTACCTAGTGTTTCGGATCACAGCCCTGCAGGTATTATCAATATTAAAGCCTACGACGAACTTTCTAATGAAAGAAAGTTTGCAAAAGCAAAAAAAACAAGCTATAATGTATTTCTTCATGTGGAGATTATTGTCTACTGATGCTTATCTTGTTACAGGATCTAGACGAAATTCAGACATTGGTAGTTTGACTGCGACGAAATTTGATTCGCGACGAAACTCAGAATTCTCGTGCCGCCGTAACTCTGAATTCTTTCAAATAAAACCTTTGATAATAAATCGTCGTAGTAGCGATATAAGTATTAGAACACTGGACAAAAGTCCGACTCACTACCATAGCATAGTCCCTGAAAAACCTGAGCTACAAGAGAAATCAGAATCTGATTCTGATCAGCCAGATTGCAATGAGAAGGCAGCGCTGATGAATAATAAACCTACGCATAATAAGTTTAATGAGAAAGAAGAAATTGCAAAGACGAGAAAAAAAAATCTGTCATGGAAGAATGACAAAAGTAAAGAAGATCCTGAAGAGATCACCGCTGAAAGCAGTTTATTACCAGATAACGTAGCA
Organism: Tenthredo distinguenda; assembly: GCA_947538915.1. Classification (NCBI taxonomy): domain Eukaryota; kingdom Metazoa; phylum Arthropoda; class Insecta; order Hymenoptera; family Tenthredinidae; genus Tenthredo; species Tenthredo distinguenda. Next base: position 8,196,980 of record OX384531.1, read on the forward strand.
TCTGACGGCAGAATTACGGTAACATATTGATTTGGAGCAACGTACTGTCTTGAAATAATTAAATCATTTTCTAATCGGAAATAGTAAAATAAAGTACTGTTGAACTGCTTAACTCTTTTTCAGGGATCTGATTTTACGCTTCATTCAATATTGAATCATATTGCATATGTAAATAGAGCTAAGTCTGATACGCCTTTGCATATTCCTGAAGCTGATACTGCGGCAGCCCGGAAATTGCAAATACGAAGAGTGTTGAATGTGACCTATGCCACAGCGATTTTGGGAATAATTTTGTGTATTGCGGATATTGGCAGAATATTTGGCCCTTACGGTAAGGCTAAACAAGACTGAGATCATCTTTCAAACCTACTAGTTTATTGCAGCTAGGTTTTGAACATGATATTAACTGCCTCTACCATTTTGCGTGATTAATATTTTTAGGACTTCTAGCAGAAACGACTAAGTCTAGCGCGAGGCATAATCCAATGCAACTCCCAAAGCCATGGCCTTGGCTATTGTACCAGACGTTGTGCCGTGCATTAGAGCTAATAATGGGGTGCGCAATGGCAAGCATAACTAAACAGCCGTCGGTAAGCCCACGTCATCAATATCTAAATACCTACCCAAGCTACAGTTTACGCATGAAGCAAAGAGAAAATCTTTACATATGAAGCAATACTCAATTTGATTCTTAATTAAATAGACTGAGGAAATAAGAGAAAGTATATCTCAACTGCCTGTAGAAATTCAAAAACTCTCTAGGACTTTGGAAATCTCTCTACCTAATTCTAATTGAATCACTGTTTTTATCCTAAAGCACATATAAGTTAATACAATTTTTAATCTCACTACCATGGGAAACTGTATTGCGTACAAAGTCCCGACGTCTTGCATGAATATCGAGTGGTATTTCGATATCAAGTTCAAGAGATGAATGACGTGAAGTAATATAGCGATCTTCAAAATAATTCTTTGCGTCTCTAAGTGATTCGATTGTTTTCCTAAGAAAAAATTTATTCTTTACTTATAACGTGTACTACATATTGAGTGGAAGCTTATATTATTTTCAATAAGTTAATTCAACATATAAGAGAAAACTATTTAAAAAGCTGAAGTCCAAAAAAAACAATAATACGGAATTAAACTAAAACAGTACTGATTATGACAGTAACCAAATTATAGCAATAGATCTACCTATACCTATGTGACGTTCTAAAAGATTAACTGTGTTCAACCAACGTATACTAAACGTTGAATAACTAAAACAAAATATCGCTTCATATATAAAATCTTTCTGAAGAAATCTATTTTGATCGATAGTTATATTTTTAACATTAGATTTAGTTATGAGATAAAAGATTATTCCAATACAAACCAATAGGTATATTTTAATTCTCTATAACTCTCCAGTGGTCCAAAAGAAAAATATAAAGGATGGAAAAGAAATGAATGAAAACAAAACAAAAAAATTAAGTACATTTCAAATTCATGGACACACCCTTCAGAACTATTGCGGTTCAATTATATCAATTCGTTATCATTTTTTAAAGCCGCAATAGTGATAGACTGTATATAACCCAAAAGCTTTAAATTAGTTTAGTCACTGGTAGGGAGTAAGGGAGTAATAATATCATGTGACAGAATATCCTTTACACCTTAGGCAGTCCCTTTGAAAGTGCCCTATTCTTGAATGTTGAAAAAAAAAATATTTAATACTAAAACTTGGTGTCTAAGTGGTTGAAATTACAAATGATAATTGTAACTGTGTTGTGATCTTATATGTGATATGCGTTTAGATAGATGTCTACTATCAAAGACCTCGGTTGTGCTTGCGTAAGCCTATAAAATTTTGATAATTGTCTAGACATTATTTTATGGACGACTCATAAAAGTATTCAGTTAATACCTTGAGGCTCATCATCATAATTACGAAATATAGTTTCTTTACAAAAGAGAAATTAAAAAAAAACTACACGAAATTAACGTAATTGTAAAACTAAACATTAACAAGTAAAGTTCAAACCTATAGTACAAAGATAAAATGATTTGACGCTTACAGGAATTCTTATATTATCAAAGAAAATATATTGCCAATGAATTATTATTCTTTTCCAGACAGTCATAAAAGATGATTATTTTTCAATGAATCACATTCTATAATTATGATCTTACACAAGCGTAAACGATCTGGGCCTTTATTTGTAGGATAGGCATAGTTAAATTAGGTGAAAATATATGATCAATGTTCAGTGTGCCAAATATTCGTGTTATCTATTTTAAATGTTTATGATAAAGGAGATTAGTATTAAAAAATAAAAAATAACAAAAAATAACAAAAAAAAAAAAATAATATTACATTGAAGCCATTCATACAAATAATTATTTATATATTATAATTGAGTGAAAAATATTGATAAAAAAGTACATCAACTGGAGGGATTTACACAATTTGAGGTAGCATGTAAATAATTATTTTTATCAATGGGCAAGCGACATCAGTATTCCAAGATCTCCAAGTTATTTGACCATATTTTCTATTGCTTCAAGTATTTAAGTTTATCATAAGACAATATTGATAGATATACATGGTAATAATAATAACTCTAACTTAATTTCTAATACAGCAATCAACAATGTAACAAAATGTCGGCTTGACAACTTTGTTAATTGTAATGGAACTCGTTTGAAACATAAATAATGTTTAAAGAAGATGAACATCAATGGTTTCTTAATAAAAGTAAAGTGTGCGTTGTTGATCACTAAAATCAGGATTAAGGAACGGAGACTCTTCCTAGTTAATATTTAATTATTGATTACGACTCTTAAATGAACCCATACACATAATGTAAATAGTCAAAAATTCAACAGTATTCAATGATAAAATAATGAATGTTCACAGTAGGCTTATGACAACACGATTTCAGAGTATTCACCAGATTTCCGAGGCTTCAAAAATTCAAAAAATAAGCTGGTAGAATCTCATAGAAAATTTTAATTTTGCTTTATCCTATTCTCAAAATACGGCAAGACTTTAATCCGTTATACTAGTGATAATGATTATTCGCATGAAACTGATTAGAGATATTTTTCAACATCACAGTAACTTCTCCAATTGCTGCTAACTATCCAATCAATCTGTTTTCAATACTCTGATTGCAGTGTGTAAACCATAACATGAGAATGTAACAAGACATAAGAGTAGCAAATTTTAGAAATAGTAGAAGCTAGTTGGCATATTATTTTCTTGCCAAATTTATCTTTGAAAACTCAATCAGATAAGTACAACAAAGTTGATATAAACTGAATAAAATTTTACAAAATAGTGGTGTTGTATTATTTTATTTCAACACAACCTTGGTAACAATAATTCTGAATGTTATTAATATTAATATTCTATAATAGTATTAGTGAACGACTATATGTAATTGTAAAAGCCAATAAGACCCAATGAATATCTAGTCCCATTAAATTACTGTCTTTTAGAACATATATAATATTTTTTTCCAAGTTGAGTTATTTTTTATTTTATCAGAATAATTGGCAGCGAACTCAAGTTTATAATAATGTATTGTATTAATAAAGGTATTATGGTATTCGGAACGACAAGAATGAGACAAAAAATCCAGCAGCTAAATGAATTTTTGAATTTATTTAATGAAGTAACAAATAAAGCAGATATTCTTTTCGAGTGGTTACTACAGGATTTATTGGAAATTAATTTCATTAATATCTTTTACCATTATTCAAATCAACTTTCTCTTGTAGATACTCCAAAATCACCCACTGCGAAAGGTAGGTCCCCTCTCATTCTACTCTCAATCCAAGTACATAATGCTCGAAATTCCAATATTGTTTACATAAATGCAGCTAACATCGTCACTGTCTCACCAAATTAATCACCTATATGGCACATGCCAGATAAATATATCATAAATACATTGAAAAAAATGTAGTGCAAAATATTGATAAGCAAAGAATCAACGATCCAAGGAAAATATTATCTCATAATTTGTCTATCAAATTTGTAGAAAAAAATTAATAATCTTTTTTGATTTTGTAAAAAGCACATCATAGCTTTGGATAATTAAATAAACAGAATGTATTGTGTTTGATGAAACATACTCTCAAGTTAAACGAACAATAAGATGAATACATTTATGCACTTAAATATTTGCTTAACACTGAGCTGGATTATTCTAAAGAAATTTATTTCCATCACTTAACTATACGAGCATTATATTATATTATATTACCAATTTTATCTTATTGTTAGTCATCTAGTATAATTCAAAATTCTTAGCTTGAACATAAAGAGTTCCATTTGAATTCAAGTAAAGTTATGAATGAAATTCAACTGTCTACCAACTATTATACATACCTAATATTATTTATAGAACCAAAACTCATCAACCTTCGTAATCAAAGTAGTCTATTTCAGGCTCAGGTGATTTTGGAATCACTGTTGCAGGCTGGATCTTATGACCCTTTTTAGTCGGCAGTGGTAATACTTCTACGTTCCTGTAACGCGAAAATTATTAATTAAGATTTTGAATTGATTCTGTCAATTTTTCTTCTCTTACTTGTCGAAAATGACAAAAAAAAAAACAGTTTCTTTCACCTTAGAGAGCTCGGAGCTTTTGCAGCATTCAACATTGGTCCTGGTACTTTCCTCTGGCCACTTTCTCTTTGTAACAATTCAAGTAAGCTCAAACTTGGCAGCCAGCACTGAAAATGAATCATTCGTAAATTACTGAAACTCAATTCTATCTTGTGAGTTTTATAAATAAAGTTAAACATTATAAATATCCTACTTGATCATTTCTTTACAATTGGATAATCTACCTTATCTTTAACAGCCGTAGCAACAATATTCCTTTTTGGTTCTTGATCGTATGCCTGACTCTCGCATCCAAAATGTTCGCAACATTCATGAACAAAATGACGCTTGTCACGGTTCATACTTTCGAATGAATAGCTTCTAGATTTTTGTTTAGACATTTTAGCGAGTTGAACTAGTTCTGTCAATCTATCGTGTATCATTTGACAGAAGTTCGGATCCTTCTTTCCCCATTGTTTCATGAACTCAGTGTATCTCGGCATTAACTTTCCGCTCAAATCTGGATTAATGATTTGCAATCCCAGTGCCAATCTCCGATTTCTCTCAATCATCTTACATTCTTCATTGCATTCCAAAGTCTTCAATTGATTTTGTTTCCTTGCGCTTTGTCCCAAGACATCTTCCAAATCCACCGAATGACCGAGCTGCATTTCGGCCATTTTACTAGCCAGAATTCCACTAGCTATTCTTTGAAACTCACGAGAATTTTCTGCACAAGCTCGACTCATGCTTCTATGTCCACATAGGCAAGTCACCTGTAGAATCGAACACATGCGATATTAATAAACCGGAATCATCAAATTGGGGAAAAATAGATCCAAAAACCAAATTCTTTCTTCTACCTTGACCATTTCTTTACATGCTAATTCAGGGCACTTTCCGTCGTGGCACGGCGCCGAACAAATATGTCCGCATAATTCCCTAGGAGTTGTACAAGGCTGGACACACACTTGTCCCGATTTCTCGCACGGACCAGGATGACAAATTGTTATACATTTGTGCCTTTTGCACGACAAAGGCTTGTTACATGGCAATCCACATGAAACTTCGTTAACATGACATGGGACTGCTTTCCTACGCTCGTGATTACCGTAACACCATTTCTGCGTGAGAACTGTACAAGGCGGACATGTCGACTCGCTGTGACAGTTGTGGAGAACCGGATGGCCGCATACACGTTCTCGGGAACAAGGTCTCTCACAAGCTGGGCGTCTCGTTCCACATGGTACTGGAGGGTATATTACAGCCGCACCACACTCGCAGTAAAGTTCTTCAAAACTGCTACGCCAACAGGGCTGACATCTGCCTGCGTTTTGTACATCGGAAATCATTAAATTTAGCATAAAAGTGATAAAAGTATGGAGATATTATGAGTACTTTGGACAATGAATCTGATCGAAGGATTTTGTAATATTACATCAGTATGTTTACCCTTGTGACACGTCTGTTCGCACTTGTGTCTGCCGCAACTGAGAGAATGTGTGCAAGGTAATGGGCAGATGTGTTCGATATCAATGCAGCACATCTGATTACATTTGTGTCTACCGCAAGATCGTTTTTTAGTGCATCGTTTCTGGCACCGTGCATCATCAGCTTTAGATGTTAATTCTTTGCATGGTATTTCCCTGTCCATGTTCCCGCACCGGCATTTTACTTTAGTTGTCATTTCACAATCGGGACATTCTCCTTGGTGACATTTAACTTTGCACATGTGAGGATTACCTTGGAAAATAAGAAAACCATATCATTAGTAGTTATGCAATTAAAAATAAAATCTTTTCATAAACGTTTTATATTCTCAGGTATTTCAGCGGTAAAGCAGACTTACTGGGTTGCCCACATTTAAGACGTTTACAGCACATTTTATCGCATACTGGAATTTCATCCAAACAGCTAGTTCTCGGCTCAGTTAACGGAGTTTGTCCGCAATAACAATGAGAGACAGCTTCTGGTCTCAAAATACATGGCTTGCAAGGTCCCGGATGACACAAGTCCTTACAATTGTGATTACCACATTCTAATAACTTATTACATGTAGATTGGCAAGTGTAGGTTAGTGAAGCATCTGCTACGCACGGAACATCGCGATTATCTTTGCCACAGTAACATTCTGAAAGTGAAAATAAGCGGCAGAATTATATAAATGTAATTGAAGATTCTGGGAATGGAAATTTTCTGGTAACACAAACTACACACCTTGATGAACAAGTTTTTCGCAATCCCCACACTCTCCGTGATGGCAATTTCTTTCACAAGTATGAATAGTGCAATTTAAAATTTTCTCGCAAGTCGATGTGCACAGCAAAGGTGTCCCAGTGCTGCATTTTAACGTCTGCGAAGTTCTTCCGCAGCCACAAAACTTAGTAACCATTGCAACGCAAGGCGGGCACGGCCCGGGATGGCACAATAAATTACATTTGTGAATGCAGTTGGTTTTTGATCGCAGACGACCACATACATCTCCACAAGAATGAGCTACGTCTCGGCGATTCCATTCCGGACTGCTATTATTACCGCAAAAACAATAGTACTCCTCTGGGATGGCGGACGTTACATTTTGACACGCTGGACAGCGCCATCCATTTTCTGAAAATACAAAGTGTAAGAGTCGATCAATGATTTGAGTTTTTTCAAGAAGATCGAATTGAATACACTGGATATTTATTCTTAAGAGCAGAAACTCGGTCAAAGTGGAAACCGAGAATAAAACTTGGAAAATTTAAGATCAGAATTTTAACTGTTATATGTAATCTAAAGTTTCCTCACCAGCATGCGAGGATTTTGCCCATTTTTTGGTACACTTAAGATGGAGAACGTGATAGCAGTTTGAACATGACCAAACAGCATCCTGCTGCCTAACACGATCACAGCATACCAAACACTCCAATTGTCCTCTGTTCAGTTGTTCGGTGAGGCGTTCCCTCTGGCTTGCATCGTCATCTATGTATAGAATTCGGAAAATGAATAAAGACAAGCTGAAACATGAAACGTACGAAAAGAAATATCATCCTAAATATGATTATTAATTACCTTTCTCGTGTTTTTTGTTATTCGGTCTTTTCAAAGCGTTTCCTATGTCATCTTCGGTGATTTTATGACGCCAATTTTCAAACTCCTTATCCTTCATATCTCGAAAATTATCCTTATCCTTAGATTTATCCTTGTCTCTTATCCGTTCACCTCTTTCTTCCCTTTCATAACTGTTCTTATACCCATTATAGTCCAAATAATTAGGTTTTTTCTCTCTAACTACAGGCTCGTATCTATCGCTGTACCGCTCTCTCCTATCCCGATATCTTTCCCCGCGATCTTCGTTGAAATATCTTCTAATATTTTTCCCAATCGCTTGATTATACTCCACTTCAGAGTTATGACTAGAGTGATTAGACTCGTTATTACGATCAATATAATGCTTAGGAGCCCCACTAGTTTGCCGGACATTATCATGTCTTGGGTTACGAGCCGTCGTAGCTGAATTGTCGTAGACCAAATTCTTATAGTACTTATTAACCCCTGCGTCCGGCGCTTGAGCTCCATCGTCTTCTCCAAGCTGAGAACCATTTTCAAAGCTCTCTCTATTACCGAGCCATTTTTTTCTATCGTTATCTTTGTCAACAGAATAATTGCGACTATTTTCCGGATACTGTCTCACATTCGAGTATCTATCATTCTGGAATTTTCGATTCTTTGGGGCTTGATTTCGCACTGAATTTTTGTACAAATTATTGCCCTGATATTGACTATCTTGAGAATCTCTCAGCTTGTAATTATCGTTCTTTTTAGTGTCATACTTCTTCTCTTTTTTCTCACGCTTATTCCTATTATCAGTATAATAAGATTTAGCTGCTACAGTTTCTGGCACAAAGTTAGAGCCTTCTGGCTGCTGAGGCAAAACTTCATAATGTGCAACGTCAATTCTGCTATTGGACAAAGAGCTTGTCCCAGGTTCTTGCAAAGCCTTAAAACTACTCGGTATAAATTCCCCGGCAGTAGCATGCAAATTTGAATTTTCTACTATGCTTGGATCAATCTGCTGATTAACAAATGGCAATTTATTATGGTAATTCCTCTTCCTCGGCTTATTATTATCGTTAGGGTTTCCACTCTTGCATTTGAAAGGCGGTAAATTTGGTTGCGATCTATTATTCTCAAAGAAAGCTTGCTGCCTATTGTACTGCGTGTGACCGGTTGCTTGAGGATCCTGCATATACATATTGACTAATGAATCTTGACGCAAATCAGAAATATTTGAGTGAGGATTGGAGCCGTTTTGAGGATAATAGTTCCAATTTCTTCCTACATTGTAAAAATTTGGGTCCTCAGGCCCGTAGTAGGACCCATCCCAGCTTGCCATTACGGCTTTGGGTAGAAAATGTTTTATTCTCTTCTCTTTATTTATTATTTTTTTGTATTCAACCGATTTCTGAAATCAGATTTCGTCGTGTTAGTATAGATGAATAAAGGTGCAGCAATATGGTGCAATAATCGTATTGAAAGGTGATTTTTCGGATCGGTTAACCAAACTCCATTTTTTTAAAGCAATATGTGGATGTTGAGAATAAAGAAATTCACTTACCTCAATAAGGTTCTTTCTTAAGGTCTAGATGTGGGTGAAGGGTGAAATGTATTTGAGGTAACTCAATTACGGCTTGCACGATGTTATGAAAATTGATAAAGTCAGTAGGGTATTAACTTTTTACCTATTTTCTTAACTCGCAAATCAAAATTTACTCTAGCGCTAGGTCTGGCACTGAATACGTGGCGTGTTAGAGAACTAAAATCACGTAACGAATGGAGAAGCGTGAATATTCCAACTTTAAGGTTTGGTCAGAATTAACAGTTAGAATTATTTATGTAATAAATTGATCATTTTTATACGCCCGCTTTATTCCCACAGACTTTATATATCGTGGAAATTTTTCATTTGCATTTTATTTACCGATTGTAGAAACAATTTTTCTTCTCTTTCTACAGCTGTACAACAACAGCCATTAATATATTTGCGCGAAAGATTAAAGCTGTCAAAAGTGACATTGCATTGATGATTATCTGATTTTCAATTCATGAATGAAACCACTCATTATTATTAGACGAATCAATGCATTTTTGTCCTCAATTCAAATATTATACTTCACTGTACTTAGATGTTGTTTTTATTTATAATTTACACATTTCATATAACCTCGAATTAAGCGTCATAATATAAGATGACAATATTGTAAACAATCATTTTTGACAAATCGAATAAAACTGAAATCGAATGTTGAATAAACGCTCATTATTCTGCATGTAACAAACTGAATTTACGTCTGGGGATAGAATTTTAAAAAACAATATCTTTTGCATTACTACAAGATACTTAGCTTCAGTTTAGTTTCAAATAATACAAGACTGCAAGAGATTCTTTGAATTTAACACGAATTTAAATCTTATCACAAAAATATTAAATATATTTATCTGTGTATATCAGATGTTCCTGAAATCCATTCGCACAATCTATTCTAATCTTAAGACCTAATTCCAATCATGTTTCACTGAAATCATTTGATTATAAACTTTGTATCAAGCAGTTTCCCATGTCATCCCAAACGAATAAGTGTAACTTTCGTAAAATACAAAAATAGAATGATACAAACAAATTGTCAGTCAAACATTATCAAAAGTTTAAAAAGGAATCATGTCCTAATATCTATACCAAGTCTCTTTTAATTTTAGTTAAGAATACTGTATATCCTTTATTATAAAAATATATAGAAACCGATATACATCTGACACAAAAAAGCATAGAAATGAACATAGAGATCTTTCACATCATACATGACTTTCAAAGATGAAATTAATATAAACGAAACTTCCTTTTGAATGACTGAATTGAAAACTGAAATCTCTATAGCTTACCTCTATAAAATAAATTTCTTTAAAGAATCGAACTTGTCTGATTATGATATACTCGAAACAAAATATAAATCAGATTAACGCATTGCAGGTGTAATTTCGGGCGATCATGTCGACAGATGATAGCAGCAGAAACATGTCCGTTATGACTGACGATCGTGGCCAATCTGTAACAAGTACATCACAAAATTTGGTGAACAGCAACAGCACTGAATCAAGTTCGCCCCGTCCTACAGATCAGGCGAGTCGTCAGAACAACTTACAGCGTATCCAACAACGTAAACAGCAAGTATTCAACTGGCCTCAGCTTAAGAAGTTGTTGAAACTTGCTAACTACAGCGCGTGCCAAGTCGAAGAGTGCAAGTGTAACGGCTGGAAGAATGCTCAGCCTTTAACAAAATCTCCTAAAAATGAAATGCAGCAACCAGCTGCTAACTTTTCTGATCCATGCAGAAGCTGCACTCATGTATTAGAGAATCATATAACACATCTTCAAGCACAAAGTGATGATGAAATCAACAAACTACTTGGCATGGTTGTCGACGTGGACAATATTTTTATGGGAATGCATAGAGAGGAGGATCCAGATACGAAGAAAGTCTATTACTATCTATTCAAACTATTGAGAAAATGCATATTGTCGATGACTAAACCGACGATAGAAGGTCCCCTGGGTCAGCCACCCTTTGAAAGACCTAGCATAGCGAAAGCTATAACAAACTTCGTATTGTACAAATTTGGTCATCTTTCTCAAAGGGAATGGCAGGCGATGTACGATTTAGCTAAGATGTTCTTGCACTGTCTAAACCACTGGAATTTCGAGACACCTAGTGCTCGGAGAACTGCTGTTAACGGCGAAGAAGCTCCTGCTTATAAAATCAACTACACAAGGTGGCTCGTATTCTGCCACGTACCAGCTTTCTGCGATTCTTTACCCCATTACGACACTACTCTTGTATTTGGAAGAACTTTACTACAAGCTGTTTTCAAATCAGTTTGCAGACAGCTTATGGACAAATGCCATAGCGAAAGAGACAGAATGTCACCAGAAAAAAGAGTTCTAGTCTTGACACACTTTCCTAAGTAAGCCTAATGCTTCCGTATTCCACGACAAAAATGTTGAACCATTTTTTCTAACAGAGAAACTCATTCAAGATCTATTTCTGTTTTCCAATATATATTCTAAGTGATTTCATCGCTTAATTCCAGAGTCTAACTCCTTCTGAGGATCACTCTAAAAACATTATACGTTGTGCAGTAGAAAATTCGATATCAACCAATTCTTCATTCATTGCAGGTTCTTATCCATGCTAGAACTGGAGATATATGCCGATGGTTCTCCCATATGGGATCCAGAGTTCAAACAAGTTCCGCCATCGCATTTGCAAGCTGCATTAGAGTCCAAAGGTGGTCAAGCCCGGCGGCCTGGTGAATTTGAAAAAGTCAGCGTAGCGCATAATGACAAGGACAATTTTACGACTATAAACATTAGCCCAGGAATAAAGAAAATGCCTGAAAAGAGATCGCACTCTGAAGGCAGATCCGACTTGAAGAGACGTAGGAATGAAGAAGCCTTCGAAGATTTGCCCGAAGAAACTGTAGCTGAAATTGTAGCCACTATAAACGATCCGAATTATATGTGCGGACCTGACGCTGTATTCCCTCCTAATGTACCGAGAGATGAGACTGCAAAAATTGAAGAGAGCCGAAAAATTATTGAGTTCCATATTGTTGGAAATAGTCTTACGCAGCCTGTTTCAAAGCAAACTATGCTATGGCTAATAGGATTACATAATGTTTTCAGTCATCAATTACCTCGAATGCCAAAGGAATACATATCTCAGCTTGTGTTTGATCCGTGAGGAATATTTCTGATCTCTTTATCCATTTCTTTGTCTTTCTTATTAAGATTTTCTTGATTCAACAGGGTTTTTTCTTTTCTGTTTAGGAAACATAAGACACTGGCGCTTATAAAGGACGGTAGACCGATCGGCGGTATTTGTTTCCGAATGTTTGCTACTCAAGGGTTTACCGAAATTGTATTTTGTGCAGTGACTAGTCAAGAACAAGTCAAAGGATATGGTACTCACTTGATGAACATGCTTAAGGATTATCACATAAAAAATAACATTTTACACTTTTTGACATTTGCTGATGAATTTGCAATCGGTTATTTCAAAAAGCAGGGATTTAGCAAAGACATCAAAATGTCTCGGCCGATGTATCAAGGATATATTAAAGACTATGAGGGTGCAACTCTGATGCACTGCGAACTAAATGCAAAAATAGTATACACAGAATTTACCGCAGTTATAAGAAAGCAGAAGGAAATAATAAAAAAATTAATATATCAAAGACAACAAGAGATTCAAAAGGTACATCCTGGTTTGACCTGTTTCAAAGAGGGTGTACGCGGAATTCCTGTTGAATCTATCCCAGGGATTCGGGAAACTGGATGGAAAAGTTATGCTCAAACTAGAACGAGAGGTGTTGCTAAAGGAACACAGGGACCAGAGCCAATGGAAGCTTGTTTGGATGTAACAGACTCGTTGTATAATGGCCTGAAGAGTGTCCTAAATACAGTAAAAAATAACAGCACCGCATGGCCGTTCCTAAAACCAGTTGATAAAAATGATGTCCCAGATTACTATGATCACATAAAATATCCAATGGGTAAATTTGTTTGATGAATCGATCATTGAGAAAGCTGCAATAAAACATGTGAAAACGTGGGAATGATTAATTCCTTTTTTTTTTACTTACAGATCTGAAAACTATGAGCGACCGTCTTAAAGCCAGATACTATGTAACTCGACGATTGTTCATAGCTGATATGACACGAATTTTTACAAATTGTCGATTGTACAATAGCCCAGACACAGAATACTACAGGTGTGCAAATGCATTGGAGAAATATTTTCAAACAAGAATGAAGGAAATTGGACTTTGGGACAAATAATAGTGACTTAATGAAGTTTAGCATTACCGTTCTTCAACACCCATCAAATCTGAACATTTATCCTGTACAAAGATATTGACGAACAGTAATGCTACAGATATATTATGTATATTATTATATCTGTTTGAATGTATGGCGATTGACGATTACAACTGATTTTAATAATGTTTCGTTCCTTACACACTAGATGTTTTTTTTTTAATTTTATTTATTGTGTTATTAAGTCATATACATAAATGCTATAAAATCAACAACAAAAAAATGTCTTTTGCAAAGCCAGTTTTTTGGTGAAAAGCTGCATTTAAATGTACGGAATTTTTGGCGAAATATCTTAACTTTCAGTAGGATATGAAACGTATGAAAAAAATATTTGAGATTCAATGATTCTCTTAATTAACAGTCTGTATATATTACTGTCAAAAATTAAAAAGAATTTAAATTAGGATTAGATACTAATTGGTTGAATTTCGACAAAAAATGTTGGTCAGGTATACTGTATGCCAGTTTGATTGGGCATAAATGTAGGTATACCACTGTTACACATATGTTTAAATAAAAACTACTACTTTTGTAAATATAATTCTATGTTGAATGACTATTCTTTGAAGGATGACTGAATACGGACTCCGAATTAAAATGATTACTATCAATCGTGGATGATCTGGTGTTGGAGACTGATGAGAGGGAAGCAAGCATTTAGATAAAAAAATCTTTAATGGCTGCATTGGAGTTCATCTACTTTGCTTCATGGTCTAATTAATGTAACTAGCCAAATAGGTAATTAATTAATGTAATACAGTGATTATAATAATGCCTCTCCTGATGGTCAGTCTATGGAACAGTGCTTTCCTCAAGTTCATACACCAGTCGGGATATGTTACTTGAATAAAACTTTCGTATGATACCTAATACGTTCATTATTCAGGAAACAGATATCGAAAAAACTTTGTAATCTGATAAATTTGTATGGAAAGAGAGCCAAATTGATTCTGATAATCAATTGAATCTGGTCTCTGATATTATCGTATATGTATTCATGTTCACCAAATTTAAAACAGAATGTATAGAGATACAGTGTTTCATTATTATGCAAAATTATATTTAGCGACATAATGTACGTGGTAGTCTTAACGAATGGTTACCGGTCAAGGTTGTACCTTTTCAGACATTATCCTGAACTTAAAATCAATTTCACTTGAAGAAATACATACATGGAATTGACAAGAGCAAACACAAACGTGACTGCGAATGTTGACCATATTTGGTGGCTCACTAATAAAACTTATACCAGTTGTCCTCCGTGATGGTTCTACTTTATAAGCTAGAGCAGTAGATTCATGGTCAATCTTATAGATAGGCATCAATCAGCTTACGAATAGGTACCGCGACAGTTGTATTTTCCACATGTAGTGTCCTACTTATATTTTATTTGGATTATTGGAAAGGTACCGAAAACAATTCATAAGCTTATGGACCAGATTTTTTTTGGGCTGAAATATTAGAAACACAAAGTAGCTGAGCAGCTCTTGGAATAGACTTGTACTTAGCTGAAATACTTCATCTCAAATACCTGAAGTGAATCAGAGTAATTTCTCTTTGGACTCACTCTGTGAAGGAGAGAAAAAAGATAGTGAGCATGCTCTGGTTGCTACACGTTCTACGTTCAATGAATAGGTATATAATAATGCAATTAACTAATTGGCATTGATACCATTTTGCACCTTTTTTTTAATAATCGGTCTCCATATCAATTTTATGCTAGAACTGCGGTTATTTCAGTATCCCATTCTGTACCATAACTAAATTGACGTATGAATATTCATCCTGTTTAAGTTTTATACTGAAACTGATCAGTTGGAAAATGTTCAGTGATACAATTAATGTAGAAAATACGTCCACTTCCCTAATTCTGTATACGTAAATTATACATGTGTATTGCAATATACAAACGACGTTAATAATTAAAAATTGGCATACTCCTTCAAATATTTATATTGCACATCATACAGAGAAAAAGTGTGAGATCGCATATCGTTTTGCATTTGTGGTAAATAATCATTTAACACACACATCAGTATACTAAAAATGACGATCCTGATATTTGGAGCATACAGCACGTATGATGAGGCCTGGTTACAGCAGCAGCATCGAAGGAGAAGGGAGTTTGTATAAAACTCCTCCCTCAGCCTCGATTCCACACTCCACAAGAGGCTAACGTATCACAAGGATCGTGTACTGTCTAGTCAGTCGGTTTTATTAATTCTATTATAAAAACTTTGTAAGTTAAAAGCTAGCTGATATATTACTTCTGAAGCAGTAGTCTTCAAACTACAATAATACATTCCTTATATATTCCAGTGTTTTAAAATGTGCGACGACGACGTGGCTGCACTAGTTGTTGACAATGGGTCGGGCATGTGCAAAGCAGGATTTGCAGGAGATGATGCACCTAGGGCAGTTTTTCCATCCATTGTCGGGAGGCCTCGATACCAGGTAATATTACAGTCAAATGGATGTTTCCTTATAGAAATTTGATGAAGTTTAACTCGAGAATCTCTAGCTCAATAATTATTGAAGTAGAAATAAATATTCTGTGATCTGAATGATTGCTAATTTGGTAATTTCTCATCACTCAATGGAATTATGAAATCTCTTCTATTTGCTGTCACTTGGTATGATTAATTTCAGGGAATCATGGTCGGCATGGGGCAAAAAGATAGTTATGTCGGAGATGAAGCCCAAAGTAAAAGAGGAGTTTTGACTGTGAAATATCCTATTGAACATGGGATTGTAACAAACTGGGATGACATGGAGAAAATATGGCATCACACGTTTTACAACGAGCTTAGAATTGCCCCAGAAGAGCATCCAGTGCTTCTCACAGAGGCTCCATTGAACCCTAAAGCAAACCGTGAAAAAATGACACAGATTATGTTCGAAACTTTCAATTCGCCAGCCATGTATGTCGCTATACAAGCTGTCCTGTCTCTATACGCATCAGGAAGGACCACGGGAATAGTGTTGGATAGTGGAGATGGCGTGTCGCATACAGTTCCCATTTATGAGGGTAAGTTATGCTAAGGATTTTAATTCGAATATTTGCAACAATTTTTGTTATCGGCTTTTTAATCTGATTGCAACTTAAGAACTGTATGGCATATCAACAAGTAACAATATTAGAATAAAGTCTTCAACTTATTCCTAATTTTGTGAGTACAATTGTTTACAATTATTTAAATATTATGCCCACAATTGAGACCATATGGAAAGATTCCGTCAGTGGCCTTTGCAACAGATCATTACCTTAATAGGAAGGCACTTTCGAGAGCAAGGACAGTTGGCAAAGAGAGACTATAATGGAATACTGATTTGAAGTAATGTGTTGGAGTATAAACCAACTATGAATTAATTTTTAAAAACATGAGCCTAAGTCAGTGCCATGAAATTAATCTAATTAAACTATGATTTGCTGTTGAATATAGGATATGCTTTGCCACATGCAATTTTACGTCTTGACTTGGCTGGACGAGATCTAACTGATTATCTTATGAAGATTTTAACCGAAAGAGGATATTCTTTTACCACAACTGCTGAGAGAGAGATTGTCAGAGATATTAAAGAGAAGCTTTGCTACGTAGCCTTAGATTTTCAGCAGGAAATGGCAACTGCTGCTGGATCTAGCGCATTGGAAAAAAGCTATGAACTACCAGATGGACAGGTGAGTTAAATCCTATTCGTGAGCAGGAATCGATGAGGTATTACAAATGTTGCAGCTCATATCTGACATCACTTTCAATCTTCTTATTTTTCAGGTGATCACAATTGGAAACGAACGCTTCCGTTGCCCAGAAGCAATGTTTCAGCCAAGTTTCTTGGGGATGGAGGCATGCGGTATTCACGAGACTACGTATAACTCCATTATGAAATGTGATGTTGACATTCGTAAAGATTTATATGCCAACTCTGTATTGTCTGGTGGTACAACAATGTATCCAGGAATTGCTGACAGAATGCAAAAAGAGATTACGGCTCTGGCTCCATCAACCATGAAAATAAAGATAATTGCACCACCAGAAAGAAAGTATTCAGTCTGGATCGGCGGATCCATTCTTGCCAGCTTGAGTACTTTCCAGCAAATGTGGATTTCCAAACAAGAATATGATGAATCAGGTCCATCCATTGTTCATCGAAAATGTTTCTAAGGCAAAAATTTTCACTAAAATAGTAAGATTGGCAATGACAAGTAATATATTATTTACAATGGACATCAATGTCAATTTCCTTATTATACCATATGTATTTCTCGCTGAATACAAAATTATAATTTATTTTATTTCATCAAAAAGAGCATTAGATATCAGTTTTGTTTTTTTAATGTGTTAGTAGATGATGTTCTTCAAATCAGGTTCATTTATTCGCGATGATTATATATGTTATAAGTATTCAATCGCACCTTTTGCTTGTGAGACAGGATGTATTTTCTATGAAATATGGAAACCTGCCGGGTTTATTATAATAATTGATTCATGTTTATTCTACTGTTTGAACTTTGCTTTAAAATTTAAGTAATTCATGTTAATCTGTTTGATCAAATAGTTGGTTGAAATTGTATTATGTTTTATGGAAAAACATTTACTGCAATATTTTTTCTATTTCAAATAACAATTATTCGTTGGTCATCAAATTTATCAATTTTTTATATTAATTGATCTTGATTTTATATATTTATTATTTGAACAAATAAACAATATGATAGAAAAACGGTCTATTTATTTATGCTCGCAATCCAGGCACTAAAATTTGCGAATCTTTTATTGTTCCATAATTATATTGCGCTGTATTGTACTTAGCTGAATTTTTTTTACTAATACATAAAATATAATCCTAAAACAGATATAAATAATAATAAGTTATTAAAAATACAAATCACTTTTTTTTTCAAACCAAAGATTGAAGATTTGAATCTCTGTGCAGGATACTTTTTGTTCCATACAATTAAATTTTATCGTTTTAATTCTGAAGAAAATAGCGGATTGTAAAATTTTATTTAAACATTTTTTCAATTGTTTCTACACGATGATATTCCTATATTATTATATCTAATCATATATCTGGATATAGATATGGTAGAAATTATGATATCACAACATTTTTTCTTGAGAACATAAACGATAAAGCCTGGCTACAGCAACATCATTAAAGAAGAAGGGAGTATATGTAAAAATCCTCCCTAAGCCAAAGATCGTGCACTGCCTAGTCAATTGGTTTTATTCATTCTATATTACACTTTTTTTGAGTCAAGAGCTACCCGGTATATTACTTCTAAAGCGATAGTGTCTGAGCTACAATAATACATTCGTTATATGGGCCAGTGTTTTAAAATGTGTGACTATGGCGTGGCTGCTGTACTAGTCATAGACAATGGGTCAAGCATACACGAAGCAGGATTTGCAGGAGATGATGCGCCTGTGGCAGTTTTTCTATCCATTGTCGGCAGACCCCGATGTCAGGTAACAGTTTGTTGAATGAACACTTCGTCACTGACATTTTGTGCAGTCTAACAATGTTTCAGCTCAATGATTATTGAAATGTAAATACTTATTCCTTGTAACCTATTACACATGTATATTTGAAATGATTGCTAATTTGATAATTTCTCATTATGAATTAATAGATCTTTTCTACATGCTGTGACTAAGATCCAATTGTTTGTAGCGAATAATGGTCGACGATAGGCCACAAGATAGTTACATTGGACATGAAGCCCAAAGTAAAAGAGATATTCTCACTTTAAAATATCCTATTGAACTTGGGTATATTATGAACTGAGATGACATGGAGAAAATATGGCGCCACATATTCTACGAGCTTAAAGTTGCGCCCGAAGAGCATTCAGTGCTTCTTATTGGAAAATAAAGGTAATTGCACCACCTGAAAGAAAGTATGGAGCTTGGATCGGCGGATCCATTCTTGGCAGCTTGAACACCTTCCGGCAGATGTGGATTTCTCAACAAGAATATAATGAATTGAGTCCAACCCTTGTCCACCGAAAATCTTCCTAAAGCCGTGTTTAAAGTTTCACCACGAATATCAATGTCAATTTCATCAGTGAATATAAAAATTTAATTTTCGAAATTCAGTCAAAAACGGCATTAGATATAAGTTTCTTTGGGCTATTTGATAATTTATTCTTGTTCATTCTATTGCATGGACTTTGCTTTAGAATTCGGGTCATATACAATAATGCATTTTGTTTGATATTTGATTGAAATTTTTGAATCACATTATATGAAAAAACATTTAATGCAATATTTTTTATTTTCAAATTTACACACCATATATCGTTACACGTCAACTCTGCAAATTTATTATATATATATTGATCTTGGTTTTATATATTTGTCTTTCGAACAAATGAGAAGTATGATAAAAAAATGTTTATTAATTTATACACAAGACCGAGAGACTAAAATTTGCGTGTCTTCGTTAATTCCTAAATTACAGTTCGCTCTATTTACATAATATAGTCTAGGTGGTTCGGAAACTAAATTAAAACTTGTGTACTTATTGGTATGTGATTATTGTAATATAATCAAACACACAGGACAAATCAGAATCTTATTTTCCACACTCCAATACTTTCTGGGCTAAACTGTTACCAGTTAGACAATAATATTCTGAACGCCGAAAAACACTTTTCGTTCTTTACGTACAGAAATAAATTAAGTCTTCAAAATGAATCTCAACATGAGAATAAATAAGTAATTCCGATAAAATAAACATTTCCAAAGTATTCAAGCCAAATTGAACTCAATCCGATGGCTCCAAGTACGTAGTATCAAAAGTTCTAAATCCTGTGTGAGGATTAGATTTAATAATTATATATTTACATAGTCCAAATGATTTAAGTTTACTTTGAGACTTGCACTTACATTCTGCTTGGCTAAAATTGCAGATATTTGCTCTCTTTTTAAGGAGAATAATTGTTGTTGCTTATAATTCACAAGAAACATCTAAGAAAATACCATTTATACATGAATGTTCAAAGTCTTGTTGTCTACAAATCAAATTGCATAAAAACAATGACAATGATTGTGGTGAAGAACTAATTGTATATCATGCTACGCTGCTCCTTGCAAGAATGGGCAACATCGAATGATTTTTGTTACAACAGTTAGATTTTTTACAAACTCTGCAATCTGAAACTCAATACCTCTAACTCTCAGAAAATGTACATAGGGTTTATAAAACTATTCTACCACTTAGATGGCTAATGGTATTTTCGCACTCGACAATGAAAGTCGTCCATGAGAGAATGTCGACGTGTTACTTTGTAGAAGAAACAGGGTGAAAAAGATTAGTTATGTATTTTAATAGCTTACGATCGTTTCTAAACAATTAACCATTTTATTTTTATTTTTCCCTCACGTGTATAGTTTTAGTATACTTATATAATTTAATTTCTATATTTTATGCAATACGTTTGCACAGAAAATAAGACCAGAGAAACAAAAAATAGATAAAAATTCATGAAAAAAAGAACGAAAAAAAACGATACTGCAATTATAGATAAAGCCAAAGCAGACCTATTTAAAATAATAGAATTATTCGAAAAATCTAACATAAATGATATGTTTTTTTTTTTTTATACAGTAAAAGTATAAATTTACAATAAATTTACAGAAAAATGATATCCTATTACGGATATCAATTTATAAAGTACTACAAATAAAAGGATAAATGCCAATTACATCTCATAGTCAGTATTAACGAAATTCATTGCATTAAGTGAACACTTGTCGATGTAAAGGCAAACCTAAATGACGTAAATAAACTGTAGAAAATAAAATTGATAAGTATAATCAACCGATTTTGTCTATTGCATGATTAAAAATTATCTAAACAGTAAAAACATCTTTGGTGCCCTACTTAACTCTGCAGGAATAACGCACTCCAGGGTTAAAAAGAAATCATTGAGAAGACGTTGCTACAGCTAAGTTATTAAAATATGAGTTAGATTAAAAACAGTTTACCCCTGGTTGTGGTAAAAGCTTATCTTCTTGACGATTTTCTTCTACCTGTAGATCGTTTGGTGCGTCTATTCTTAGACCTCGCTGTATGTAGCCATGGTAGAGAGAATTCGCTGGAATTAAAAGTACAGATTGCAATTTTGCCCTTCCATAGCAAAAACAAAAATAAATACTTACGTTGGGGTGAAAGTGGGAATGGGTACACCAAACGCAGTGACCGGTAGCCGTGGTTCGACCTGGAGCCCCTGAATTTGATCCAATTCTGGCCATAATGTGCTAACTGCTTCTTCCGCCGGTGCCGTTGGACACGGCCCGGTATGGTTGGTATTGTAACAAGTTGCTTGATGATTTTGACGTTCTTGTCTCTGCTTCAGTTTCTCGATGTGCCTCTGTTCCCTGAAACAAAAACAGATAAGAAAACAAAAAAAAAAAAACAATTAGAACTATACACCTGAAAGAACCTAAAGGAAATATTCGAGATTACGAATAAGGAGAAGAATTGCTTCTACTGACCTTATCCTCTGAACATCCCATCTCTTTCTCCGCCTTTCGTCATTCTCCAACTTGAGATGCCTCTTGTTGAATATTTCGTCATCTAAGTTTTCCGTACCTTCCATGGTGTAGCAGCTAGTATAAACTTTGACTCTCCAGTTAGGTACTTCGAGGGAAGCACTATTGTCGGATGGAACAGGTTCAGACAAACTTAGGGTATAATTAGCTTCCCCAATGGAGGTGTAATAGTGTTCTTCTGTTGTTAGAAAGGACTCTCTTTTGGTAACTGATTTACCCTTCTTGTCCGTCTTCTTGATATTCTCGTGTGTTACACTCTTGTTATCGGGTATAGTTGAAGTAGTATCATTGCTTATAGTGGACGAGCAAGAAACTCCTCTCTTTCTTTTCCCGATAACAGGAGTTATAGAATCTGACTTTCGTTTCTTTTTCATTTCCCAATCGTGTCTAGAATCGCTGCTGGATTCTTGACGAAAAGATTCGTGCTTCGATTCATTCTTGACATGATTATCATTAGACTCTTGTTTAACGGTAGTTATACCGCCGCTCGTGTTTAAACGTATTTTAAAACTCTCATTATACTGAGGACTGCTGTTTTCAGACTCGGTATTCCTCTGATGATCGCTTGTTGATGGAGCGCTGGGTGAATTAAGACTCGAAGGAGAACACGCTCCCAGGTGATCAGGTACCATTGAATTTTCTGTTACATCAGAACGTAGCTTTTGAAGATTTACTCGTCTGTCCATACGTTCCAATCGTAACTTTAACTGGAAAACAAGTTCACGAAAATCTTATTTGGACACAAATGGGAAATTATTTAACATTCCAGAATATGAAACCACATCTTCCATTCCAAGCATTCAATTTCCGCGGGAAAGACTTCCATAGGTAAGCTAGTAAACATGCATTACCGACGGACAAAAACCTATCGGAAGTACGTCAGAGTTGTAAAATGCCTATTTTCCGTATATCTATAGTTATTGTTGATCAGCGCCGCCACTCGGTAGGTGCATGAAACATAACCCTGACGGAGAAGTGATTATTGAATGACATTTAAGCATGTGTGTGACAACTTTGTTGTCGGTAGAATGTTTGGCAACATGGAGTGTATTTTTGTTGTTTATATCTCGTAAAATAAAGTTAAGCTAGATCTCTGTATGTAAAGATTGACATATGAAACAATCCTAGGGAATATTCATACCGTTTCATTCTCTTGTCTCAAAGCCGCTAATAGTTTATCCTTGGTAACGATTTGCTCGGATTGTTGTTGTATCAGGTCTAGATGTAACAGTAGCAGTTCTTTGAGGTGCTTGACCTCGGTGAGGTCATGGTGACGAGCCTCGTTACCCCGGAGGGGACTGACACCAAGTGCCGACGTCGCCGGGGCACCTCCGTCTGTCATACTAGCATACATGTGGTCGAAGTCGCAGGGGAAGCTTAAAATGCCCGCTTTACTATCCTCGGCGACACTTTGGAAGTCGTTTTGCCTCGCATTAGTTGATAAATGTTCGTTCATTGCTGCAACCATGTTGTACGCCGCACGAGCCGCGGCCGCGTTAACTCCACTAGCCGTCGTTCCAGGTCCCGTACGCAGTTCCCGAAAATCCACGCTACCAGTGTTTTCACCATTTATTACTGGCGAGGTGTTTGACATTTTCCCTCCGTGACAACCTCGTTGACAACTTTCCTGACCATTTGTGGCCGCAGTGAGCGTACCACGCGCCCAACCCCACACTCATTAAACAATCTTAAGCTCACTATCGATAGCTTTTCTCTATATTATTAACAACATGCATAAGAAATCGCGAGGTATTTTACTACGCGAGAGATGTTTACTGACAAAACTCGGCCGACGGCGTTCTAGCACTAGAGACGCCAAGCGTACGCGGTTGGAAACACCGCAACGATTTCCCGCCATTGCAACCACGTGATTTCCGTACCCGTGAATCACCGCGCCTAGACTTTTGCTACTTCAAATTCAATTATTCAAACATTCTTAGATTACATAGTGTTGAAGGAATAGATTAAGGAATATATTGCTCAATTCTTTTCACGATGAATCAGAGATGCCGAAATTTATCAAGTTCACGATTCTAGAGTCTATATCAGATTCACATGTCGGAAAATTCAATTTGTCGAATTATTTACTCCCGCTTTCGCTTTATAACATAGGCCGTTGTTACGACGTGGAAAATAGTGATAAATGAATGAGAGGGTAGTGTATGCGGTAATATTTCCGATATATTCCGATAACGATTGTGTAGGCTATTTTCAGTACGTAGTATATTTACTCAAAGTTGAAACTAACGACGATTATACATCGTGGAAAAATAATAAAATATTGGGAAAACGTAGAGGGATAGTGTAATGATAGTAGATAGAATTGACCATGATTTGTTATATTTCATTTGTACAACTGTATATATGTAGCGTCGAAAACTAACAAAGTTTGAACATATTTCAGGATAATATCACAACATATTGTAATAACGGTTCCACGACGCTGTCGATTTACGGTATATTGTTGCGTTGTATAAAATACACTGTGATGAAGTTGTAGACTGTTAACAACAAACACAATCAACTGTAAAAACTGGTTAATTTTTTTTTCCCCAGTAAAATTATGATCAGAATGATATTATAAGTTGCATGAAATTGCATATATGTATATTATGTTTTTGCTACTGAATCGTAAGTAAATATTGTAGCGATAATTATGTTTTAACGCTAAATTTACAAATGTTTAATAATAATTAAAAACATTCGTTTTGTATGTAAAAGAACACTCGCTACGCTAAATGCTACAACTGCATTGCAAAACTTAAACAATAATCAATAAGTTGGGATATTCTGTAATGTTACAAAATAATTTCCACTTTATAACAATTCACTAATAATATACTGCTAGCAGTTAGATTTAACGAAAATTTTTTCATCCAAATAGAATACATAAAAGTTTCATTTAGAAACAAATAACCATTTCTTTAATACATTATAATTTTGCTCGAGAACAGCTTGCATCTCATAAACCTTTCCTCCATCTCAGCTGTTAGAAACACAGGACTAGTATACCCGCGTAAATTGTTGCAAGCATTTGATCTTCATGGTTTATTACAATAAATGATTTTACTGCTTTAAAAATACCGTTATTTCTTTCAATTTTATAGCGAATATACACGGACATATATATATATATATTAGGGCGAATCGAAAATATTAACTGTTGGCTACCCTCAAAAATCAAAGATATCGCTGGAATAAAGGTCTCCGTGCAACGATTCGATTTTTTGACAATATAAGGGGGCGCGCGGACGTTTAAAAATGCCATTTGTAGCGCTGAATTCACTTTATCACTGATGAACGGAAACAGATCATTCAAGAAATTCTAATTTTTTTTATATAAGGTGCCCAGATATATACTCCTTCAAACCCATATTCACAGAATATTAACAAATGGTTCATATCTTCGAAAAAAATCTCTGAAAATCAATGTTTTCACTATTTTTCAATTAATTATCATTAAATATTGATATTTTTTATTCTAAAACGTTTTTGTATTTCTTCCATCTTTTTTTTCTTGTAAAACTCGGTATCAGTGCTGAAAGTTGATGTGAATCAATAAAATATGAAAATTTACAAAATAAAGATTTATTTTTTTAGCAATTTTCGCATTGTAAGCAATACTGATACCGAGTTTTACAAGAAAAAAAAGATGGAAGAAATACAAAAACGTTTTAGAATTAAAAAAAAAACAATATTTGATGTCAATTAAATGAAAAATGGTGAAAATATTGATTTTGAGATTTTTTTCGAAGATATGAACCATTTGTTAATATTCCGTGAATATGAGTTTGAACGAGTACATATCTGGGCACCTTATATAAAAATATCAGAACTTTTTTAATGATCTGTTTCCGTTTATCAGTGATATAGTGAATTTAACGCTGAGAATGGCATTTTTAAACGTCCCGCGCGCCCGCTATACTGTCAAAAAATCGAATCGTCGCACGGAGACCTTTATTTCAGCGATATCTCTGATTTTTTAGGGTCGCCAACAGTTTTCAAAATTTTCGATTCGCCCTAATATATATAATCGTAAAATACAATTCAAAGCAACGCTCGTTTCAAAATATTTTGCAAAATAAATATTGATCTTCTCTTTCTCCTCTAAATTCCTGACAGTTATTAATTAACATAAATTTGCTAAGATGTTCGTTTTAATTTTTTTAATTTTTAGTATGGTATAAATAATTTTTCCTGTCTCGAAATATGCACTAAGTGATATCATTATACACATCCTACTTATTATTATTGTTGTTATTATTATTAATTTTATTATTACTATACATAAAGATAATTCCTAATAACTACTTGCTTATACAGTCTACGCTAAAATTTCGTATTTACAATTATGAGACACAGATAGTTTTGAGTAAGTTGATATTTACCTATATAAAATGTCCAGCATTTGTCGAATTTCGTTTTAATCAGATTTAAAATCGATTAAATTCATTGGTTTTTATATCATTTAAAACATGAGAACGACACACGTCTTTCTTCTTATCGGACAATGTATATATATATATAACGATATCCTATGAATCTGTGTTGATTTTGTGATTTTGAACGAGCTTTTAAAATTATAAACGCGAATGAGAAATTCGCGTCTCCAAGGATTAAAAAAAAAAGATAAAAGAACAAATACGTTGATATATCATATGAGCCTAATTATAACGATACACGTTTTCTCTGTTTTTCATCTATTCCTTAAATTTAAAATCCTACATACCGAAGCTCTCGAGGTAACGTCCGAAAAACTGTATTTTGACGCGACTAGATATTATATTAAAAAAATAACTTTCAGAGACTTTAAAAGCTGTACAACAAGAGTTTCCCACAATATGCGGAAATACTGACCCACGCAATTTTCCCCTTGACGCCGTGACGTTGGTTCGAAAACTAAATATAGGAACTAAGGTTTTCTTTCTTCTTTCGTTACATTCAACACCGCGACTTGATCACCTCGGAATCCACGCTTCTTGACAGTCTTCCAATCTCAAATTACTACCTCAATAACAATCAATAATAACAACTCATCGATCCTTATGACGTAACAAATTTTACCAAAATAAAATCTTGATACTAATCTCCCTAAATAAAGAACAATGTCAAACCGTCAAAAGGCGGGGTTCCGAACATTGTAGCTATTGGATTCATGCCAAAGGGGGTCATTTTCCCGAATTAATTTCAACGAACGTTCTCTTTTCATTGGTAAGAAATCTGCCTAAACATGCTACTAATTTCTTCTATAGTTTTGTTCTTTGTTTCTGGAACTTTTTTGTAAACGAAGAATATAGAGATTATTTGAATAATTACAAATATTATGAACACGTAGTTGTTCAAAGCTTCTTGTAGCGGTAAAAATCCGATACTGACAATGAAATTTGCCGTCCAATTGACGAATACTGCTAAAGCTGTTGCTGCCGGTCTTGCACTCTGGCTGAACAGTTCGGTAACAAGGAACCATGGAATACTTCCAGGTCCGATAGCGAAGAAGAGAACGAACAGGAGCACAATAACAATTGTCAGATAGGGTGGCACAGTCTCCTGTAAAAAATCAGACAAAAATCAAGTTAATTACAGATTCATTATTCTTCAAACAATGAAATATTGAATGATGCATCATTTCATGCATTCTGAGAATATAAATAAGTAAAAAATGGTATATAATAATGAAACTCACGGTGAATGAGAGACATATAGTTAGGAGAATAGTGTTAATACACATTCCGGTAAAACCAACAAGAAGGAGAGTTTTTCTTCCAGCTTTTTCAACCAGTACAAGAGAAACAAGAGTCATGACAACGTTTATAGCTCCAGTTCCTAAGGTAGCATACTGAGCATCTTCATTGACGAGTTTAGCCATCTTGAAGATCTTGGTAGAAAAGAACATGACGGCATTGATACCAGAGAACTGCTGCGCAACCATAACAACGATGGAAATTATAACTGGAATGCGCAGAGCAGGATTGACGAACAAATCTTTCAACGTCACTCCCGGTACCATCTTCATCGACTCGTATTCTGCTCGCATTTCTTCCATCTCGTCATGCACTTCGATGGTTCCTCGCAGCCAGGACAAAGCTGAAAGGGAAAAAAGAGAAAAAAAATTTTTTTCATTAGTACAAATTATATGAAAATGTTAGAAAAATTTGTGTAGAATTGAATCATTTGATTGAATTAATTTGATTTTCAGGAACAATATTAATTAATTTAGAAAAATGATGTAATTTAATTCACGAATTGGTTTTATATTTTCGATTCATTTCGCAGCTGTACAACAGCTGCAATGTTTTAATAGTCAGAAACGAGCGATGGCTGGGAATAATACCATTCCTTTCATTACGAATATATTTCAAGCATTGAATAATTTTGTAAAACTCACCTTTCTGAGATTCCAAGTCCTTTCCTTTGCTGAGCAGTAAATATTTCGGGCTTTCCGGGCATATCGGCAATGTTGCTAATTGGAAGAAAGCGGGAACGATGGTGAGCGAAAGAAGTAAAGGCCACTGGGATTCAGTGCCGAGTACTTTTCCGAGACCGAGAACCTGGGAAGCCAGAATCGAGATGGTAATGACGAGTTGATAAACCGTGCCAACTGCTCCTCGTAAATGAACGGGGGATATTTCGGCTAAATACATAGGTGCCAGGCCAGCATTAAGTCCCGAGTTAATGCCTATGAGAAATCGTCCAATAATCAGCATTTCATAGCTGTTAGCAGCCTTGGCAGCTCCCTCGAAAATCACAGCAAAGAGAACGAATATGTTGTTTATCAGCAGCCCTCCTTTTCTTCCAAATTTATCTGCAGCCAAACTGACCAAAGATCCACCGATCATTCCGCCAACGCAAAAGATCGCGACTGCTACCGACCATATCAACGTCACCTCAGATTGTTCAGGAACAAGTCCGGTACGATATGTTCTAACTTGCTTGATCCAGTTCTCGATAAGCTGTAATATAATGATAATTTTATTATTACTTAATGCTGTGCTTCATTAATTATACTTTCGAGTTTCGTCGCAGGATTATAAGTTTTTGGAATTAGTTATTACGTTTATTTCTTCCGTTCGTTTATCTTGCCGCTTTTTGCAATCCGTTTTATTATATTACTCATTTTCTTTACGAAAGACACGGTGAGGTTCATGTTTATTTTATCGTAATTAAATGATTCAATCGAAATTATAGGTATGTTACAATACTAGTAACTCTGTACGGAATGGACAGAATTAGAGAAAAAAAAGATAAAAACTTCATTTTAAGGTGCCACAGAAGTGGCATGTTCTATTATATTTTGTGACGTCAGGAGCGATAAATTTTCCACGACAAATTGAGCCTAAACGGAGATATGAATTTCACAGGAATGATTTTTTTATAGAAGCTAAAATTTAAGTGTGGGCGCCTGCTCAGTGATTCGCAACGTAGATTAGCCAGTAATATGTATTACGAATAAACGAAAATTATATTACATTTATACACATCCAAAATGGCGGCATTAGAATCCCTGCAATTACCGACTTTTTGTATTTTCACCGCATCTGGGAGACGAGAACATTCATCACTCAGCACAGGGAGCAATCGCCCTGTAGAAGTACGCACACTTTTCGGGAAATCTCATTTCACCCATCTGCGTCCCGTAAATAAGGCTCAATTTGTCGACGAAATTTCTCGTATTTGACGTCTCGGTATGACATATATCTATCGAAAATCTGTGAATTTACGGCAGTTCTGTGGCAGCTTAAAGCCAACTCTATACAAATCTTGGATGGAACAAAATTTTTTCATATCTTGACAGAATATTTAAGAATTTTTCAATTGTTTTAATTTAATGAATGGTCAGCTTATCATTGAATTAATTATGTTCTTTTTCTTCGGTCTGTGCGGTTAGTGTTCTTATTTTATTTAATTTATTTTTTTCAACATTTTGTACGACAGAGATAAAGGTTCCGAGTGGCCTAAAGCACACAACGACTACATAAGTAAATTAGAGTCCATAATGAATATAGTATTTCAAACTCAAATAATTATACATCGATGGTCGCTATTTAGTTTAGACTCTCTGAGACAGCGCATCGTGACACAGACGTTGTGTACATACATAACATTATTTAAAAAAATAAAAATAAAAATCTCATCCAAAAGTATGGTTTCAGGTCTATAATTTTCCGTTCTATTTTATACATGAAATGGGATGTTAGGGATTTTCCTTGTAAAACAATCGCGGATATTGTACTAAAATATATACGTATGTGTATATACCTATATATAGGTATATATAAATATAAAGGAATAACTGATAGCGAGTAAGGAAAATGAATATTCAGTTTTAAACGAGGCTCAGTTTCAAATGTTTTTAGTCGTCGACAGGGATGGGTGTCCAATTAAAACCAAGCTGTATGCCCTACAATCGCATATCGGCACCATTCTGCGAGGCGAATGTGTACCATATATACATATAGGATGTAAGATAACGTATCAGCAACTCTGCCCGCTGTCTCGCGCTGAAAACCCTGTAGTATACCTTCTAATGTCCTGTATGGTGTGTGCATATATCTATACATATATGTACACGCTAATGGTTTTTATTTACTTGTTAAACTTTTTATTTTTTTTCTAATTGTATTTCAATTATTTAAACTACGTGTCAACGTCCGACCAAGTTATCAAATGATCATATAAACGGGTGATTAGATTTATCAGATTTATAATCAGAGTCATAATCAAACAATGATCAATAGGATCTTACCTGCTGCGGAGCATTAACGACGCCTGTGTTGTACCCATGCTGGAAAGGTGAACCAAGGGCTGCTGCAGCGATAGCGAAAGCCAAACGCCCGTTGAAACCCTGAAATAACGAAAACGGAAGGGGGGATGTTGAAAATGGGCGTAATATATTTATGATAATACGTAGATGACTGTGGTCCATTCGTTTGATCTTCTTGTTATTATAGTTGATAAAGTAATTGGTATTATAATCGCATTGTTATTTAGACGATATATAGAATAAATCGATATGAGTAATTGATGTATTGACAGTGCATTGAAGAAGATTATAAAATTATAGCTATAGAGACTGTGATTAAGACAATTGTGCAATTATCATTAACGATCAATAGAATCGAAACGGGATTGAAATGAAAGATACTTCTCATATAAATGGTATAAGTATACAGCTAGACAATCACGTGTGAAATGAAACCTTATAATTACGATTCCCGCAGCTAAAATTCATCGTCTTATAATACATAGTAAGTGTATTGAAAAAATGTATAGTTTAATTGTCAAGACAATATGAATCAACCAACTCCGGAATTAACGAATTAAAAGATTAATTCAGCTAGGTTTGAACTTGGCAGCGAAATCAGCAAATGAGTCGCTAAATTTTCATTGGCTGATTAGAATTCAGAAGTAATACAAAGGACGAGCTATTTAGGCGTTACTTCGTAACATAAGCGAATCTGAATTGTTTGTATTAAAAAATCAATAAATAAATAAATAAAAATCTTAATTCCAGAGCTAGATAGGTTTGGATATTCCAGGAGACGATCGATCGAAGAGAGACTCCGCGGGATCAACCGCGTGACGTCAAGAACAGTCTTCGTCTTTTCTACCAACGCGAGTAAACGAGTCGTTTAGTTTAGCAATTATATGCCTTCGTGCCAATTCAGGCTCAAAGTTTAACTCGCCTCCTGAATATCATTAATTCGGACATAATTTAAGGCAGGATTATTCATCTGAATAATGAAACTGATGGAAGAGGTAAGGAGAGAAAAAAGATAAGATAAGGGAAAGTGGAAAGAACGAAGGATCATTGTTTTCAAATTTTTCTTGATTCCAATATACATCAAAATCTGGAAATATAGTTCACATTAACAAAATTCTTACCGCTCTTTTGAAGTACGGCATTTAATCAGATGAGCCGGTCGCCGTCATACACGAAATAACCGCGGCACGATTAGCGACAGAATAAAATGAATATATTGAGAATATAGGAGTGTGCGTCTCACGTCGCAACACACCGAATGCTCAAGTTAAAAAAGATATAAAAAATAAATAACAGATAAAATTCTGAACAGTCCCCACACTTTCAGCAGTTACGTGTTTGATTACCGGTTTTGTTTTTCGCCGTTTCTGTCTAATTATTGTCACGAAATATCGGACCTCTAGCAACAGAATGTCTGTTTATATTTTGAAATTGTAGAGATTATAAGACACCGGGGTCGATTTGTTACCGATATATGTTAACGATCCTGCGTATTTAGATATAGTGACATGTAATCAATTCCTATGAAATAATATCGCCACCGCACGTGCTTGTCGCAAGACTGACTGGAGGCTCGCCGCGTCCGATCCTTTATACCGAAAAGGCCCGCTGCCTGCGCCAATCGTGTTACCGCTTTTACAACACACCCAACACTAGTCAGCCACTCAGCTTCTTCGTACTGCATTCCTCTCTCTAAACTTGCCCGTAAGCTCTTGGTATTCTTGAGACTTCAGCGACTGAAGGGCAGGTAGACACGAAAGGCAATACCCACCCGATACACACTGATACTGGACGCATTCATTGTACCTAGATCAAATCGCCTCATTCTGTGCTTTGCAATCATATCTCAATTCGCTTGGATGGTTTCAAGATGCTTTGGTTTTGTTGTAGTTGCGCTATCTTATCCTTTTTCCAATAATTTTTTATTTATTTTTTGCTCAATAAGCAGGTAGGTCGAAAACGTCATTATTTTCAATATATACTCCGTTTGAAATATATTATCTAAAAATTAATCAACCTTTCCTTCAATATGAGGGTATACTGATAAATCTGTTTATTTTTTGACCTGTAAGTAAAGCACAACAGTGTGAAATGTCAACAACGAGGCTCTGATATAAAAGTGAAAATAAAAAAAATATACGATCGATGTTATACCTATCTAGGACAAGGGAATAATTTTAGCAGAGCATGTGGAGCACCGGAATTTTTTGCTTTTGACAAGGTCGGGCAGAAAACAACAGAAAATCGTAATTAACGAAGGACACCGAGAAAACACGTGTGCGTGGGAATCGATTTGAATCTGAATTCTATACGCATACATTTACCTATACATCGTTTAAGAATTGAAGAACCAATATCTTCTCCATATATACCCGAGCTTGAGCGAAACGCGAATAAAAAATTTCTAATCATATTCACGTCGTGCGAATTGATATTACTATTCGATATCCCGGAAATGTTGAAAGGTCTGGTTTCATTGCTCAACACATGCAGACACGTGTGGTAATAAAACGATTTTTTTGCTCGTTCTGCAAGACGCATACATATATAGAGATACAAATTTTTCAGCTAAATATACATACCCCGTGCTGGAGACATTTTTCAGTTTGCATTTGCATATTGTCCACTAAGCTTAATTCGAGACGTGACATAAAATACACGAGATACGAGTACGGGCTGAGAGTGAAGTTCAACTGCGTTTATTCCGATAATCAGTTTAACAAGTAATTTACCGCACAACAGACGTGCGATTCTGAGATGTATGTATAAGTCACGCGTCGCGATAATCACGTGCCTTCCGTGTATTTACAAATTGTACACTTTTCATGCTTGGATAGGATTCGATTCATTTCTACAAGTAGAGGTTTGCTCGTTGTGTAGCTAATGATCAGCAGCATGACCCGAAATGTTGTACAACGCATAATCCGCGAACAAATATTGCGACATTCAAACGTTCAGTCTCGATTCTCGGCCCATACATACCCATACACTTGGTTAAATATTATATAGTTAGAACTGGACTTATCAAATTTCTAATTCTTCGAAAGGTGTATATTCAATAGCCAGCTCTGCCAAGGACAGGTAATATTTACATTCTGTCTGTGGTAGGTATAACATGATTTAGCCGTAACGGTACGATAATAAAATCGTATTTTTTTAAGTGTTTGATCGATGTATTCATACGATGCCAATGGAAATTGTTAATTAATAAAGTAGAAAACATTTCAGAATATATCGAATTCTCATTTTTCTTTTTGTTCAACGGTCAACGCTATGATTGAGCAAACCCAAAATGAGAAAAAAATGACTTCCTATAGACTAGATAAAAGATAATAACGCCTCAATATGAAATATTCCAAATATTTTGTGTTGTGATAATCGTAGTTTCGCCCGAATTTAATTTCTGTGTATAAAAAAGTAGAAATAACGTAGCAGGCGAAGGTTCACAGCTTTCCGATATTTAACAATCAGCATATAAAAACCCAGTCTGGCAAATATTTCGCATCAGCGTTTGCAGAACACGATCTTCAAAATCTTCACGATAGCTTATAATGGTGCGATAAAAATTGTCGGCGAAAGGTGGTCTGGCGTCTGAAGATAAAGATTGGATCTACGAAGGTAAGGCTAGGTTCCTGACCTCTACTACACGCAGAGGACGAGGTTGCGTGAGAGGCAGGACCGTGTAACGCCGTACCTAAAACCGAAGCGGATTTTACTCTCCTCAGTGCATACGAACTACGAAGGGGAGATAGAAGCGAATACCAAACGGAGCGGAGAACAAAAAAGAGAACAAGAAAACAAAAAAAGAAAGAATGACGTGGCTAGTCCCCGCGCCCGTCTAGCCGTAACGGCGAGCGCACAGCTGCTAGTGCGGCAGGCTCGCTCAAAAATTCAACCAATAAGAAAACTAAGATCGTCGACACACCTCCGTGATGACCAATCGCATGCAAGCAGACTTTCCCTCGCTTCGCACGTGCCTCTGTCGACTCGGCCGAGTTGGACACGTACGCATAGTTGGGTTCACTAACTAAACGCGGTTATAGGTTGGAAATACCGAGGTGTCCGATCCCGGAAATATTGAACTTCGTCTAGAGCTCTTTCTTCCATCTATCGCTCAACGAAAAACCCGCCTTGTAGGTATACCGCAGAGTTATTCGCAAGGAAAGAAAGAAATGAAGAAAAAGAAAACAAAAGAAATAAGATTAGCTGAGGAAATGATATTTTTCCTGCGGCTTATGCTTATGTGAGGGTGGGGGGAACTTGTAATACGTAACTCAATTCGGCGAATATAATACACGCTCGTCATGCAAGGAGCGTTGGTTTTTTGTGTGCGTGATGTACTCGTATAATTGATGACTGGCGAATATTATTTTGCGCAATCGAGATGATTATTACTGCAGATTTATACGTGAGTCAGAGTCAATACGAAGGCGGGAAAGAGCGAGAGAGATGGAGGTAGATATCGAGTCAAATCAGAAATATGAATTAATGTCTTTAAAGAATATATGTAACGTAGCGATGACTAGCACTTTCATTCGTTACTGTTATCGATGACGTATAAATGTACTGATTAAGTGAATTAGAGCGAGAAAACTGAGGAGAAATGATCAATTTTCGCAAATAGTTGCTACAGTATGCTTCGTATGAAGGGGTATCAAAATCCGTTTCACATTCATATATTAAATTGAAGGCCACAAAGACGGAATTGCGTAACACTGAGTTCCTGACATGCAGCTATACAATTTATTCAAATATCAGACTTTCTATGACACTATAGCTAGCCAAGGCTCAATATACGATATTCACGGTATAGAAATACCTGACATGAGTTTTAATCTAATCACTGGAAGTGCAAAGTCCCCTATCCAATTATCGGGCTTTTGAGATGGATTTTATACTAAAACCGCGTGGAAAGCTTGATAAAGTCACTGATACCGTTGAGCTGTCGATGACAGGAAATATTGATCATTTTTTCATATTACCATCGAAGTATTCCTTCATGCTCGATTATGCGTGCAAATATGCGCGTATGTGGATAACCTTTACCGTATAGGAAACAGGAGAAGGGAATACGTATTGAAGAGAGAAAACGCGTCAGAGAGAGAAAAAAGAGAGAGAAAAAGCGAAGGGGAAACGGCAAGGTGAGGGAAAAATATAGGGGGCGACACATTTGCATATCGACCGCGCGGTGGCTCGTCATAGTTTACGGCCGTACGGACACAACGTAGGCTTGTTCGTAAGCTGTTCCGTGATTGGTCGACGTAAAGAGGCTCGACGTGTGACGGTGGAAAGAAATCTATTTTACTGACGGTGGAGCGGTTGTTATCTATATATATATATATATATACCTATATATTGGTTATACGTATTATAGAACGTATATTTGTAGATTTATAGATATATATATATATATATACATTGACGATGCCGACGTAATTGGTACAGCAAACTTCACTAATGGGATTTATCGCGCTAAAAGAGATTAGAATTTAGGAAGGTCCTGTATATGCATAAAGTATAATTATTAGAGACAGTAAGTTCTCAACAAGTAATTTTTCATTCATGTATAACTACGAAAAACTGAAATTTATAGTATGAGTCGAGGAAACGCTAAATTCTAGTACAACTGCAGCGTGGCTATGCGTATATTCATTTTAAATGAACTTCGAGCGATACTCCTGTATGCCCGCGTTACTGCAAGGTGGATACCAAGTGGAGACCTTTACAATAATTAACAAAGAGAAATACTACGATTCAATTCAATGCCAACGTGATATGGGTACCTGTAGTATGTATGCGATGTATTTAAAAGAACACTTCGCAGAGTTGTGTGTATACGGAGCGAGAAAATAAAGCGAGGAAAGATAAAATCGCGAAAATAATATTGTTGTTGCAGTTTAACTTCAACAATAACAATATAAGTTCAAGTTTTTGGGATTAAAGCCGTGAAATTTGAATGCCGGTATAATTTACCAACGTATATAATATATAAACGACGATATCTTTCCTCACTTCCTTTGACATTGATTTTAACCTCTATATAGCTTGATAAATTATTTGGTAACTTCCTGCAGACTACAATGTTGAAAAATAATAAAATTAATAACAGATGTTAAAATCAACACAATAGAGTTATTCAGTGGACCTCCAGCGATACACTTTTCTTTTTAACAGTGTACAAGATAAGTTGACGGCTAACCTTGTGGCACAACTTCCGGTAAAGCTCTAGCTCCTAAAGTTTCAATCAATAAACAGGTTTTTATAATCTTACTTCATAGTAGCTGTACATACGTAGTCGTCATTTGGTAAGTCTAACTGATTTAATTATCAACCCAAGTTTACATGTTGCGGAGGTATTTAATCGATGCTAGAACGACCTTATTCATATGTAATTTGTAAGTTTTGTCTAGGTCCGGTTCAGACTTCAGTTACAATCCACATGGTACATCTCTGCTTTACCATCGAATTAGAAAATCATGCCACAGCAAGCATATTTCGAAGAACGCATTCTCCGAAGGAAACTTCATGCTCCAAAATATTCTCCCACTGCATGATTTTCCATTTAGATGAAAAAACATTATATTATACGTCTGGCCCAGTCCATATGGATTCACTGATGATTTTTGGCCACCACTCTCGATTCATTTGTTACTTTGGCATGTCAATTTTCATGCGATATCATGAGACACGTGTTTTTTGGCGAAAAACTATTCTTTACCTCTGTGGCGCCATTTTGAAATTTTCATGAAAATTGGGTTTTTCCAAGAATCAAAAATCCATGTTTTTTTCAAATCGCCGCCATTTCGTCACCAATCATCCAATCGCTACAATTTTTTTTTTTAGATGTGCGCAATTTCATAAGCTTTAAGCTCGTTTTGGCATGTTGCTACTTGGCAGAAAGATGGCTTTTGGGTGCTAAAAAACATAAAATTTTCGCGAAAATCGAAGATGGCGTTTTTGAGAAAATCAATTTTTCCTTAAATTGACTTTTTCAGCTTTCCTCCTCTATCTCAAAAACCTTGTATTGAAACACAATTCGCCAAAAACGAGCTTGAAGCTTATGAAATTGCGCACATTTAAAAAAAAAATCGTTGCAATTGGTTGATTGCTGACGAAATGGCGGCAATCTGAAAAAAACATGGATTTTTTATTCTTGGAAAAATCCGATTTTCATGAAAATTTCAAAATGGCGCCACACAGGTGAAAAATCGTTTTTCGCCAAAACGCAAAAGCACGTGTCTGATAAAATCGCATGAAAATTGACATGCCAAAGTTACAAATGAATCGAAAGTGGTGGCCAAAAATCATCAGTGAATCCATATGGACTGGACTGGTCTATGTTAATTAATTGTTCAATAAGTACGACTACTGAATTCTCGATCAATTTTGTCTACGAAACCTGGGGCGGTAATATTTGTGGTAATAAATTGATAAAACGATGTCGCGTTTAAATTTATGCGTATGTGTATAATATCGAGATATGCATTCGATTATTAATACATTATACGTACATGTATAAAAGCCTGTTTACAGAAGATACTATAAAAGAGGATAAATAATGATAATTATCACGATTCGCATACATATTTTGATATAAAGAAAAAAAAAAGATGGTAAAATGAATAAAGAAATTCATGTAAAATAATAATCTGACGTTTTTGGTTACTTGCCACTCATAATTATAATAAATTAACTGCGGCGATTATAACAAGTTGCGAAAATCTTTTAAGCAAAGGTTGCAAGGTTACCCCTGATCGCTGCTGTGTTTGGAATACGTCATTTGATAAACGTCCGAGATATACACTTGTGTAATTAACAAACAAAAATGATGTACAGAAAAATGACTGAACTAAATATAACTTCGCACGGAAATTCACTGTTTTCAATTTATGTCTAGTTACTATATGATTATAGCCCTTTAAAAATCACGAATATTTATGCGTGATATATCTTATTGCCGATAATTATACCTGACGAATTAATCAAGCGACAGGAGTCAAATATTCGATCGCGGATGAAAAAAAAAAATTCTGTACGAATTGAAATCGTATTACATTAGGCAACAGTCTGGAATCTAGACGACGATCAATATATGTATGCAATCTGTACGCTTTGATCTCAAATCAAAATAATATATTATGATATTAATACCAGTGAATCGAGAGCGACAGGCATACCTATAACTACCGTCACTGATAAATACCTTGGCTTTTATCATTTGTGAACAAAAGTAGATATAACCAGTTTTTTTCTCAACAAAAAAAAGTTGTGCTTATTACACACTGACATGAAATAAATAATTTCAGTTGACTGTCAACTTATTAGGCAGTTTATTTGTGACGATTATATTTTTGACTCGTCAAAACTAAAAGAATATTTCAAATAACGAAACGATTTATTTACTGCCAATTAACTTGTTTTATATTTCTGTGTAAATGAGTTTTTTCGTTATTGCTAAAAATATGATTTTATGTCCCATATAAATTGTCCGATAATACGAAAAGTCAATTGGATATAAGTAAAATAGTACAAAAAACCACCTTACCTTAAAAGGTGATGGACTCATGACTTGAACTAACTTCCACTGATTATAAAAAAATCTGGTCTATCAGCTTTCCCGTCTTTATTATCTCCGTTGTCAAATGCTTGACAGAATCGATCTTTCTTCGCGTATTTGAAAAAATGTTGTTGATTATTGGCGATCGATTAATATCCAGAGATCGTTTCCCATGCGAAATAAAATATTTGCCAAGTAATAACTTTTGACAGTTTCTCTTTTTTTCCTTTATTCCTCTTCAGATTTTCTTGTTATAATTTAGGCCGCGCGAACTATAAGGGTCACGTCTAAAATATCGATCGAAATCAAAGAATGTAATAATGTATCGATGACTAAATAATTCCGTCGACATCAAAGTGGTTACCGGTTTCAATGAGAAGTTTTATGACAGTAAGAAAAAAACCTTAGCTGCACGCAGACGATATGCAGCGGGATCCCTTCTGCGGAATAGACATACGCGAAACTGCAGGGATTCTGTACAAGTGAATTCGAACTCCCAACTCCCATATGAGCAGCGCGATTGGTGAACTGCGATCAAGTATAGTGATACGGTACACAGTAGGTATATATGCGACCATACACACAACCTACGTTAATGTATACCATTATATGAAAAAAAGCACACATACTCGAGGCCGAGCATCTTCCCTCCCACCTTCAGCCAACAGTCCAACGTCCCCCTGTTAAGCCCCCTCCAACCGCGCACAAGTATAACTCTGTTTAATGTCAGTGACTGTCATATGGTTATATACATACTTACATACCTATATATGTGAGTAATACATATATATAAATAAATGCCATAGCGAAATAACGAGCGCGAAATTTCGTACGCGTGTGAGAATTGGGGAGATAATAAGATACTTAATAGGAGTTGTACCTAGATGTACAGGTAGGGATGGGGGAATTTATCTTCCTAGATTGTAAGATGTGAAATTTAATATACTGACTTTGCAATTTTTTCGAAGAGTCACTAGCTGACAAAATTCGAAAGATATATGTACACGAAGGCTTTTTGTTCTTTTTTCCCCTTTTTTATTTATCATTTTCTGTGAATTCTGCAGTCACGTAAGTGTGTCTGCATAAGTAGGAGTAGATATACCGCGGTACGGCGGGGGCATTTTGGCACGCGGAAATTTGAAATGCTAAGTAAATGCGCGGACGGAAAGTGTTCAGGAATGTATAATTCGACGCTTGATTAGCGTGACGTTAAATTTAATGCGCAAATCGTAAGAAACCAAAAAAAAAGAAACAAGAAACGGAGAAACAAAAGATATATACATATATAATTCCAATGTTCAAAGAGGTATACTATATACTTGTTATTTATTCATTGTTTAACTTTAAGATAACTACATTAGCCAATTTATACAATGATTACATACGAAATGACAACTTGCTTCCAGATACCAACGATTCTTTTGACTTCTTTTTACTTTCCTCCGGACGCGCGCCGTTATCTATTTTGCGTGATAAAGTCGAGATGGGTAGTGTAGAGGTCAGGCAGTACATGTAGTGCTAACAATGATCTGTTTCTGATGCAAAAACTCCTGGAATGTTTTAATAAATCCCAACGTTCTGTAGGTATGATATAATATGCTCAGGTATTTGATTAAAATTTTTTTTTAATTTTATAATATGAAACTGTATCGAGGTGTTTAATAATAGGAACGGTAAGACAGAGGCAATTGTGATAACGAGATGTATAAACAAAAAAAGAGCTGATAAATAGCGCGAGGAAATTGAAACCGAAAATAAAATAATTAGCATCAGGTCTGGCGAGACTGTTGTGAGTCTGCAACGAGACAAAGTATGACGAGTGTTAAATGGTGCTATAACTACCCATGTACTGATAATTATATTGCAAATATACAATTAGCCAACCCGTGCGGCGATTAGCTTCTGCGTTATAACTGCAGCTGCGATTTTTTACCGAAGCAAATTTACATTTCCTTTACTACGACGCACTAAACTCTGCGACAGCCGACGATGTATTATCGAGTCGCAAAAATTCTTCGATTTCTTGCGATGTACCCGAACAAAAATTCTAAATTAAATTATAAGTATATGTATGCATATGCAAGGTTGTTCATAGATTTTGAAAAAAAATCAGTCATTTGTTTGTTGAAAATAATTATTCAAACTCGAGAACTTGACCGAAGGCTAGACCCAGTTTAAATATACAATAAATATTTTGTGATCGGTGAGGAGGATCTCTGCGGTGAGATATATGAGATTACATACTGTGTTACGTACCTACTTCAACAGTGAATAATTGATACATTGATCAGTGCGGAAAAGAGCGGGTGGGAATAAACTTAATCGTGATATATATCTCGATTAAAACCAGTTATCCCTGACGATGTGTTTGTCGTATGATATTCCGTGCGAATGAGGTTTGCCGCATGAAATTCACCCATATACACTGCACTTGTGAATATGCATATGAGACAGACCAGACGAGAATAATGCGATACTGTAACACAGTAATATATTTTATTTTTGCTGCAGTACAAGTATTATCGTACAATTTTACGCCCCCGTTTATGTTCGTATCACTTTAAGAGGCGATGGATATTTCAATAATTGATAAAATGAAGAGTGGGCATATGCATATATTATACTAGATAAGGATGAATTTCATCATCGTTTGACAAAAAGTATAATTCGATAGACATATGATCAATAATGTTATTGCGTATTTATCATCATTTTTCGCAGACTTCAATTCATTATAATAGAGGCAAATCATTCAATTTTTCCCATGCACTCGGTCTGCTATCAACCATGTGTCATTCTCCATGCAAAATACTTGTGACGAAAAGCATTAACAGTTCAGAGATCGTTGATTCTTATGCGTCAATTTTTCTATTCTTTGACTTTCGCAGCTATATTTGGGTCGCGATTCACAAGATTAAAAATCGTCATGATCCCTCCCTAAACGCCGTCTACATTCTAGTCTCGGGATTTCAAGGCGAAATGCTTAATTCTCGCTGAAAACTGGATTCGCTGCGGTCTTCTACTATTTTATACGTAGACGCGCAGGTCAGTAATATTCACCTCTGGCAAATGCGACATGGAATACATGTGCGAGTTATTAGCAGCGGACCTCCTAATCACACTATGTTGTGATAAGTGTGCGTAATTATGTTTAATTCTGTTGGGGTTAATAATTGCGCGGATGTAATATACCTCCGACTGTATTATGACGACGAGAAATATCCGCGTTGTATAATCAGATGTAGGGTGATTAAAATAAGCTGATAATTGCAACTATCAACGCAACCTGTAGCATTATGGGATTAAATATTCCCGCAAATCAATAAGATCTAGCTGATTTGTTTCCAACGCTTAAACCACCTTATCTGATACTTTTAGTGAATAATGATAATTAGTTTTGCGCACGTGAGACTGAAATATCAGGTTCCTTTTGCTTTATTTTTGATACAAGGCAACGGTAACTTCATAAAAATGATTAACGAGGTTTGAATCAGGGAGAAATGAATGAAAATCAACTTTAGAATGTCCTTGTTGAGTTTTTTCACTTCATACCTACACTATTGTAAACCGAAAAGATATTCCGTCTGTTAAAAATGGATTATGAAGATTAGTTCATTACGACAGTAGATTGTTCGTTTATAAACGTTAATATTTGATTATCAGCTTTTGTACACGATAATGTACCGAGGTCGAAATGTTGCAACAAAAAAAAAATAGAATTCTCGTAACGCTAACAACTCGCATATTATATTATGCAGAAGCATAAATAATTGCATAAGATGTTTCATCAGTTTTTTTCCGTATTAAAAAGTCATCGGTTATAATGTTCCAGCTAATTCTGCGTATGGTAAGGTTGCCAATATCGTCCCACTATCTAAATCGTACCGTTTCAGTTTGGTAAGTAGGAAATTGAGAGCATTTCGGATACTGATAGTACCCATTTCTACAATTCTCAAAATCGAGGAGATACTCTCGCAAAAAATTACCAAACTGAAACTGTACGATTTCGGTGGTGGTGCGATATTTGGCAACCTTACCTATACTCTATATTTTCGCTCAGCATAATCAGAGCTGGAAAATTTTTTTCTTCACTTTAATTTAACTAATATATCTTTGAACTGTTTGTGCCGTAGAGTATACAGTTTTATTGGATAAGTGGCAATGTCCTCCCAGCAATTTTGTCATTGTCGGACAGAGACCGCTTCGCCGTAGCAATTTCCGTACAAGTATTTAGCTGCTTTAATCTATGTATATGATACTGACTACGTATATATATATATATATATATGGTGTCCCTGTTTACATGTGTGTATAGATAGGTGT
Organism: Tenthredo distinguenda; assembly: GCA_947538915.1. Lineage (NCBI taxonomy): Eukaryota > Metazoa > Arthropoda > Insecta > Hymenoptera > Tenthredinidae > Tenthredo > Tenthredo distinguenda. The sequence goes on from OX384531.1 coordinate 8,240,693, forward strand.
ATTTCATAAGTGTGTGGAAATTGTACACATGGTTATATGTATGCCCGTATATCATACCTACGCAATGAGCAATAACTGCGGACTGCTGCAGTAACTGAAGATCATTTTAATCATTTTTATCTGCCTACTCACCGAATCCTTTTCTCCTCCATGCTGCTTGAAATGAAAGGAAGCCAGTACTTTTCAAATTCTTCTATACAATCATAGATCGATGCAAAATACGTACTATCTTGTGGTATGAGATTCTACGAGCTATAATAACTACACGAAAATTTTTTGGAGCTAGATTGAGGTACCGAATTTTAAAAGTCTGGAACAATAAAAATTTTGAATTTGAATATCACCGACTCACAGTTTGTAGGAAGGGTATTGCCCCGGAAGTCTATATTAGCCAATTTCAGAAACTTGGAAGCGAAGAATACTGGAGGTTCAAAATTCTGAAAGCTAAACGTCCGAAAAGTCAATCCTCCGAAACTTGGAATTCATGCATGTATTATTCAGTGTTCGATAACTCGCCCTGTATTGATCGTATCGAAACCAATAAGCGGTCAAATTGATCGTCTTGAGATGTTCTTTTTGGAAAAAAAAGTTTCGAAATCCTATTAATTACTTATGACGTCGAAGTTATCGATTAAAGTATATAAAATGGGTTTTTGTAAAGAGGGTGCCGATTAGAATGACGTATTTTTTGATACACATCCAGAGAAAGACCGAAATTTTCGTATTTTTGGGCTTTCGAAATTTTAATGTTCTAAACTTCAACGTTTCTGAGAATTCGAAATCATTTCATGCGAATTTGGGAAATTGACCGTTCGGAACTTTTAAATATCGGAACTTGAACCCGGCCCCAATTTTTCGGACATTATACTGAGTCTTCTTCTTCTCTCGTTTATATGATATAAATAATTCCTGATGTTGTTCCCGAAAAGAGATAAAAAAAAACTCCGTTCCTTTTTCATGCGAGAAAAGATTTACCTTTGGCGTCGGATTCAAGGCAGTCGGAGTCGACGGCTGCTCCTCGATATCGCTTTTTGACTAATAATAGGGATAAAACTGTTAGTTATCGTTTTCATCAAGATTTATAGCGAGGAAATCTTTCTGTTTCATTATTATTATTACCTTTTCTTTTTCCATTTGAGTGCTGCTTGAAAATGCAAAAAAAGAGAGAAAAAATAGACGGCATTCATTAATTTGGAGCTGGATGTCCATCTACCTACATTTTGCGATTATTACCATTATTATTAACAAGTGCGACGTAATATTATCTAATCGGCAAATAAATATGAAAAAAATAGAATGATAGATTATCTTCGTAAAATAATGTTTCGTAGTCAGATTTTTGGGAAGCGATTTAAGTATGACCCACCTACTTTATAATCGCGGACTCGTGGCAAGATTTTCACCAATTATCAACGACCGCGAACGTTGGCTGGGGCACGTGCTTAGCAAAATGATGATTCAGCAAATAAGAGGTAAGAATGATTGAATGAAATCGAATTGGCGGATGACTATAATGACGTGTTTATTCTTATCTTCTTTCGATTAAATTTTACGTACAATATAACGTTTGTGTGACATTAAATCATGAAATAAATCCTTACATATAGGATATAAAATATACATATATATATAGCTACAGGGAGTGAAAACTGTCAGTTCTTTATGTCGAGTTAAAATATGGAAAAATTCGAACAAAAGTATGATATGACGTAGGTAACATTAGACTAGTTCCACGACTCATCGCGAGCCAACGAATTCCATTCACATAACCAGTTACGCGAGTCTATGTCTGTGAGAGCTGTCGTTCGCACACTACCTTCCACTCACGAAGTTCCATTAGTATTTTTACATTTAAACGGTAAATGTTGTAGGAAGTAAGTAAATGAAGAAATCTGGATATGTGTATATATATATATATATATATATATATATATATATATAAATTGATATAGAAATAAGAATATGAATAAAAAAGCAGAGAAACCGAAAAAACTCGTTTAGAACAAAATATATTTTTTGCCTATAACACGATGATGCGTCAGACGAGAATTTTTAACACCACTTAGGTTGCGCCTCTTTTGGCGAGAGACGCTATAGGTAGGTGCACGGACCGGTTTGCCGTCGCGTCGACATTCGTCAGTAAAGGTGGGTGTGAGTCCGTCAAGGGTACGCAGAGGTCACATCATTATCGCGTAGAAATATTCGGATAACAGACCGTGACAAGAGCGGGCGGACAGTATCTACACGTAATATCTATGCTTTTGTTTTAAGACGTTTTTATCTTTTTTTTTTTTTTTTCTTCGCAAATCTATAAAATTAGCGAAATATTGAATAGGAAGAAAAAAAAACGGTACTTTTTTTGCCAAGGATTAATTACTGTTCCATGATGTTTAATAAATTTACCTGCACGTGTATAATCGAGGGTAGGAAGTTGTATGGTTTTCGTTTGATATTAGATGCGATTATGAGATCGTGAAAATTGCAATTATGTCGTTAACCACGCTAATTGTTTTTCAACAATTCAATTTGTCCTTTATTGAGGATCTAACGTTAGACGTTAGTGAATTTAAATAATAACTTTGTTATTGAGATTTTGAACTGGTGTGGCGCAGTTATGGTAGCAATTACAGAGAGCAATTAATATCGTTACTATATTCGTATACTAATCAAAACACACCTAGATCTAATCGACATATTCATTCAACGTGAAGATCCTGTCAGATAGTTTATCACTCTCGATATACAGACATGTATGTGAAGTAGTTTATTATTTTTTCTTATCTTGTTGTTTGGATCAACAGATCTTGACCAAATATAACGAAATTGAAAATTCCTAATTAATCCGAGATCTAGAAATATAGAGAGAAATCTCATTTTAAACACCTAGGGTATCCGTTATTGCGATTACACATTATCATACTGCAACATGGCAGGATACCGGTTTGTGATTTTTATCGACAATAAAAAAATTAAAAAAATGTGTATGTATATTTCAGTCGTGTGCAATCCAATATTAGACAAAAAGGTCCAGGATCTGTATATTTATGTTGAGAAGTATAGACTCTTAAGATAAATCTATTCTGTTCAGATTCAAATATAGAAACATGCTTGACCTTTCAAACGATATAGGTATCTATAATTACTCGAGTATATATAATATTCTTCTCAATATAGGTATATAAAAAACCGGAATTCAATTTTAAAGGTGCGATGTATTCGCATTCTTTCAGGCGTTCCAAGGATCGCGGCCTTTCTGTACACTCTCAAGGTCAAGAATCAAGAATTAAGGAGAAAAAAAGATGTCAGCCACGACTTGTCTTAATATCAACTATAAATCGCACGATTTCAAGCCTTAATTATCCTTATATCGCTGTTCTTGATCCCGAGACTTGTAAAACTTATTAACATAAAACCTTAATGAAAAAAGATGAAAAGTGATTTGATTACCGATCTGAACCAATCTAATCTTTATGCTAACCATATAGGATTTACTAAATACTGACCTGTTCGTCAGAGTAATCCAATTGTATATATTTTATTTATTTATACTTATATGTATACTTGGTTACTTCGTCGTAGTAAACTGTAGCGATTTGATGCGACCACTTCGATTCGCGGCGCCAGTGGTTATGCGCGGTTCTATTCTGTCCGACAACCCTCAATCCCACGACCCCCGATACAGGGGGTTGGCGGCAAGCCCTCAATTCGCAGGTAATGCGCAGACGCCATTATTCTCTTACTTCGAGGTTGAAATTAAACCTCGCCATTTGCCTTAGGTTAGGGGTTTTACCTAACGCGCAAAAATATTCGTATAACGGACCTATCTAACCAGAAACTAAAAATTTCTGTACAAATATAGTAGTGGCTTATCTTTTTTTTATTACTTCTTTTCCAGTGACATCGTCACATTTTTTTCATTTTTTGTTCATCCTTTTTTCATAGGTATCGCCGTGAAGTTCAAATTCCAATTTTAGATACAAAAGTGGCGTAATAATCCTTACGTATTTCATCATGCTGGAGATTATTACGTAATATACTGATATTCGAGAGGATCTAAACGTATATCTTTGATATAACTATCTCAAAGGAAAATTGATACATTTTCATGTCTAATTATCACGGGTATTTGAATCGTTTTGTCAGAGCAACGAATACGAGACACGGACCCCCAGGAATAGCAACCCGTCAATATTACCTGCTTCGTCCTCGACCTGACCTCCACCGATATATTTGAACGCGGTGTAAACCAAAAGTAGAAACGTCGAGCAGCTGGTTAATCCTTGGTCTGACCGCATAGATACGCATATTATCTTTATTGTAGATGAAGAGAAATCGCGTGCACGAAAGAAAAAAAACATGTGTATGACATATTTTTCTTTTTGAGTATCTTTTTTTTTCATGTAACTAAGAAACATGTACCAAGAAAGTGTTGAGTAGGTATAGTTTTTTAATTGCCCGGTAAACATTGGATGTGATGAAATATGCTGCTTTTTGTGACACCCAATTCTGTACAGCTGAAATTCAGCTGAAATCTGTCCAGCAGTTATTGCGAGTTATGTCGCAATGTGACTTCAAACTGCAGCACATTAACCCCCCACCCTAAATTTGATTTCTAAATTATATTCATACTTGTTGAAAAAGCTCGTTACAAATTATTGCGAAACGAATTTCATCAAAATATTTCAGAAACGATATTAGCTGAGGTGGGCATTACCATTTCTTCAAGGACAGATTTTCCTCCCTAATTTCCAAACCCCTCGAACGATTATCATCAAATTTGATACGAGATCTTGGAATCGTTGAAGAGATTTGATTGCGGAATCTTGTTAGAATCGATCGACTCCTTCGGAAGTTAAACAGCGAATGTATACAGACGGACGTAAGTTACCTATTTACAACGTGGGGAAACTTGTAAGTGCCCCAGTTTCTTGGTACCTACCTGTACACTAAAACGTGGGACGGTTTCTTTTTTACTGTGTCAAGTAATAAAACAATAACTTCTATGTATATAATGGTTTTGTAAGATGGATATATATGTATATGGATGTTACACCGTTGTGAGATTGAAATACGATCACCGTAGGTATAATATGACTTGCCTGTGCTTTGCGAAATTTCTAAGTGTTTTTTTTTTCTTTTTTTTTTTAATTGTGTAAATAGAAAAGATACGAAGATGATATAAGGAGCTTCTCTTGGCCTAATTTTATCGGCACTCGTAAAAGCTGACGAGGCAAATTACTGTTTTTTTTTGCTTTCTCAAACATACGAAATATTGTTCATAATATATATTATAAATTCGATAGTGAATATAAATTAGGGAAACTTTCGTGAAAGATTAAAAAAAGAAAGAAAGAAAAAAACAGTAACGTGACTACTTGCACAGTTTCGAATGACGAATAAGTGCCGTTAATTTACAGCTAGGGTATATGTTCTTCCAAACACGTGACCAATGACACGATCCCAACGCAGCAACCGGAACGCTGCACGGTAGTCGAACGATCTTCACCACGTAGACACTACTTCTACGAATAGTTTTGGTCGTAATTAGCCAATGGACCGCGGTAATTTAGAGATCAGTAGTTCAAATGCTAAAATATATCTTAAGCTTGAAATAGATAGATAGATGGATAGATATAGTTTATTATGAAGTGGCCTAAGGCTAGGCCGAAGGGCAATTAAAAAGAATACAAGATTTGAACAATACATCATAAGTAAATGGTTAGCGATATAATAGAAAAAATGATAGAAAAAGAAATGAAATGAAATAAAATAACATCAAATAAAATAAATAAATAGATGAATAGAATAGGTAATAGCGTGCAATATAATACGTAAAATACAAAAGAGAATATAAAAAGTAGAATATACAGTAGCCGCAAAGGTTTGGTAGTGTATACATGCACTTCAGAATAGATCCGTGCACGGGAAAAAATAAAACATTATCGACCAGTTCTAAACGACGTAATGAGAGAGAGAGAGAGAGAGAGAAAGAGAGTGAGCGAGCAAGAGAGGAGGAGGGGGAAGGACAAGGATCTGAAGTATTGTGCGAATTCTTGAACGCAGTATATCGCAAAATTTATCACAAAAATAACTGGACTAGTGTATGAACCTTACTCAATACGGAGAAGAGAGCAATCTTCAACATAAATGAATTCGAGGATGACGACACACATCCGGTTGAAATATTCATCCCACGTATGTTTATTACGTGTGTATATATAGGTATAAGCGTAAACGTATGTATGCATTAATGTATACATATGGTGTGTCCAAAGTCTAAGCCGCCGTTGCGTCAGCCGTAGTGATGAATTTTAGGTTTGAAATGATCGGCAGTATAACAGCAGCATCATCGTTCGTAGTAATAAACTGTTATTGACGAGCCTCCGACCTTCTGCGTATCTCTACTGCTAATTGATCACCTTTCTTATTTTTAATTCCGTTTCATAGTAATACTAGTCATCACTGATCAGTAAGCTCTTAGAGACGCGATAAGTGTCTACGAGAATGTCTGCAGATACAGTTTTAATATTACACAATTCTAAATATGTAACTGGAATTACACGCGATAACGTAACGAGTGAAAGATATTCATGATAACCGCGGTAGTAGATTTTTAACGAAACCATAAACAGAGAATTAGTCTAAGACTCCAGAATCCCGCTTTAAATCATCCAAGATTTGAAAATTCCTCACGTTTACCTTATCTGGTAAATATTTATACATATAGGTAGACTCATATACGTGTAACTTCTTACGAAACTAAATTAGAGTCTATAATATTCATTTTTTATTATATCATTTACAAATGCAGACGCATAAATAAGTAAATAACATATCTTACAATCAATGACGCTGCACCGACGCACCTGATAATGCGAGTCGTCGACGATCACGAGCTCGGCTATACCATTTGTAGAACTTATGACGCAATAGTTTCCTATATGTGCAGAGAACAATAAAAATTGATGATAATAATACGAGTCTGTCTCGTCGTAGGCAAAACTGATCGCTATTCTCCTTTCCTATTGATCTTACTCCCGGATTAAGGTTTCTCGTATAAAAAGCCTGCCCGCAATTCTATGACGACCTTTACTTTAATCTTATGGGAGACTCAAAGTGAGTCTCCCAGTCTCGGGTCAATGCAACAGTCGTGACGTCATGCCACGGGCCTCCAGACACACCCATCTGGTCAACCAATCAGAGCCTGTGACGCTGGACGCCGACGCCAACGCGCGAGTCGATACCAACGCCGTTAACCCGACTTACATCAGCCACGAGACTCTCGCTTTCTACGAGCGTCTTTAGCCGTAGGCTAAGTTTTGCTCTATTGGCGTAGGCCATCGACTTGTTATGCATGTAAAAATTGACTGTCGTCGAGGCGGAATTAACTGTTATTTATTTTAATCGCTATTTTATTGTTAGTTCTTAATAGATGCAGTTCCTTCAAATCTTTAGATTTGTGGGTTTTTAAATTGCGTAGTTTATTGTCACTATACCCATTCCAAGTTCAACGATATTTAACTTACACTGGTTTTACCGCCTGTGTCCGCATCTCTCCACACCATACGTATAATAAATAGCTAATTAAATCAAATTAACCTTCCACTCTCTCAGTCGCCTCTGATTAGTCATGAAATCAGATCTCCCTCATTGTCGTTTGAGAAGTCTCGTGGACTCATAATATTGTCTTGGAAATCTGATAGACACTGTATTTACATCAATTTGGAGAACCATAACGTTGCATCATCGGTTTTCTTATATTCGCTTGTGGTTTTTTCCTCCTTCCTTATTCTTTCTTTTTTTTTATAGTCTAATATCATTTTTTTATGGTCAAATATCGCCTAGCTCAGTCAGTTCGTAGCCTCCGCGTTATGCCATTGACGACTGTACGGTAAAGCGAGCATCATTTACCGGTCTAAAAATAAAAGGCAGAACAGTGTATAGTGAACTGGTTGCGTCTGGAAATAAATCTTCCACGAACTTTTTAACTGTCGGTATTATACCTACCTCGAGGCAATTCTTATAATCAGTTATATTCCTTCTCATTTTACACTCGACATATAGTCTTTGACTATATATAGATCAGCGCGGAATCTTTATATCTATCGTTAATTGTTTCGTATACAATAATTCCGCTAATTGATCGTAAATGAATATTGAATCTTCGTACATGCGGATGGACGGAAGAAAACCAAGATTTTTCAAGGTCGAATAAATCTGCACTTCAATAGACGCGTTATTGGGTTTAAAAACATCGAACGAGCTAGATTGAGAAATTGTTGAACTTAATCTTGCGCTTATATTCTTTCTACTAGGTCGTTATGAATATGGAAATGTTTGATTCATTTCATACTCACGATTTGATAGAATTAATATCTTAAACGATATGCGAAAAGAAAAAAAAAGTCACATTGAGCAGAAGGATTTACGAAAGAATTATTATACTGTTACACAACGATTCCAACCATTACGTGACATATCGTGAAGGCAAAAACTAGGTAAAGGTGTTTGTTTTTCTTTAGCAACGTATATATTTATACTTATACATTTTTTAGTTATTGCAGCTGTTTTACGCGCCAATTTTTACTCCAAGATCTGCAGATTCGTTAAAATTATCGATCGTTGTATAATCTATTCATATATTTTATTCGTATATATGTATTCATATGTTTCATAGTTGCGTACCAAAAGATTAACTTCAAATGAGAATCATTTCATTTTTTTTCTCATTTGCAACTGGGTAATGCATAGAAAAAACAGTTTGCGAAATGATTTTTATTTAAGATTTGAATCGTAAAAGCCCATAAAAAAAAGAAAAAAAAAAGCGTTTGCAGAGAGTTCGTCTCGTCGTTTCAAGTTCGTTGAGAAGAAGAACCATTGATCGCTGAGCAGACACGGCCTTGGGTTAAAGGCTACGTGACGCGCGTCTCGTGCCCGTGGCTGACAATGAGAATTTGGATTTAAGGGTCCCTCAGGATCTCGGACATCTGTTTGTGTATGTATACGAAGACTAGTATAGGGGTGCGGGATTGAAGGCATAGTGGGAAAAAACTGGGACCTATGAAGAAAATAACTTCTAATTTAGATAAGTGCGTAATATACTCTGTCCAGCCGCAAGCCAAGATAACAACGTGCAAAGCTGCACGCTCCGAGATCCTACAATATCTGGCACGTGCGAAATTGCGCGATTCTTATACCATCCCTCTCTCTTTCTCTCTCTAAATATATCTATCTATCTATCTCTATATATGTATTCATATACATCTTTACGGGCTTAGATTATGCATACGGAATTGAGGCCTCTAAGAATCACCAATAAACATTCCAATTTCGTATACGTATGAGTTTAGCGCGAGATAAACCTCGGATGAATACCTTGCGATTTTACATTATTTATAGATTCATTACATTCGTCACGCATTATTATGATCCATGGTCATAATAATCGATATTAGCATAATTAGGATAAAGTGTATAACATGTTTCACTCCTTACCCCTCTGGAAACCGGAACAGTAGTTTCCCTTGTGTAGATAGGAACATCTAGATCGCTCACACTGCTGCTGATGCTTGGTGCTCTGGAATTGTTCATTCCACCAGAAGGTACGGAAAGTTGGGTCGGTCTCAAAGGATGTGAATCAGCGATGAAACCTTCTCCAAAATCGTCGTCGTCTCGGTCCATCCCCAAAGCCTTTACCTAATCATCGAGAAAAACAGAAATAAACTCAAGCCGAAGGACATACTTCCTATGTGCTACGAACATGAGATGTTATTTTCGCATACCGTCACTGAAATTTGCCCACTAATTACTCACATGTGTAACGAGTTGCGAAATGGACCATTACAGGTATGAACGAGTATGTGTCAAGCCGTAGATTCTCACCCTTGAAAAGTCACTTTCATGATCGCAGCGAAAGGATTTTTCTCCGGTCACTTCGCGCAGGATTCTAGGAGTATCGGTAAAACGTTTCGATGGGGTTCTCTAGGACTCTATAGGATAGCTTTTGGAACTCTCGATGAAATAATAACTACAATAAACATGCAACGATTTGTATCACGTTTTATCGAAATGGAACGTTTCTTATTCAGAAAAAATACCGTTTCTTCTAACACGTCGAGAATAAAAGAAATTTCAAACGGTGTCCAACAAAACGTTATTCAAGGAAGATAACCAGCCCTTGACCAAAGAGAAAACCCTTCGTTGGAGGTTAAAAGTGACTTCTTAAGGGTGAGAACCAATAGATTGAGGCACACTCGTGTATACTTTGAATCGTCAATGTCATACCTTTTAACATGTGGAAATAATAGCGGATAAAGTTGAAAAAAAACTTTTTTCCTTCCATTACGGTAAAAAAAGAGGGATAAGCAAATATATTGTGACACAGGGGTAGGCGTGTGAAACTCTTTTTTTCTTTATATCGTAATTTGGTTAACACCGAGGCGCAGTTTAACGTTAATAAAATTAGATCTTTAGTGATCGCGAGAGCGAGAAGGAGAGTCGCTGTTGCAGGCTTTCCCTGTCAAATATTTGGCATTCGATCAAGGCTACAACCCACTGACTGCTCTCCTCGAAATCAATGAGCTAGGAGGCTAGAGGATACGTAGTACATATTATAATGCAACAAGAGTGAAACATTGATTTTTTACATAATTCAATTTTTACTAAAAAAAACCGGTGAAACAATTTTTTTTTCCTCATTCAGATTTCGGTGCAAATAGATCGAAGAAGGTGAACGACTTTTGACCGTGAAAAAAAATTGTAAACAAATAGCTGACATATTTTTGCAGATATTTATGATCAACTCTTTTATCCTCTAGCAGTAGAAGTTGTCAATCAATGCGACAACGATTTATACTTATAGGTAATGATAAAAGCTGCAACGTAGAGGGTTATTAGGCATAAATAATATTGATTAACGGAACTGTTATGCGTGTGCAGTATATTTGATCGAATAGCAAGTAGAAATATATGTGCTGGCGCCATTAATTAGTGCAGTGATGATGCGACATATGTTAGGAATTATTAACAGTTGCAAGCTTAGTACCTACTACGATTCTATTCACGACATGGAACATTGCCACGAACAAGGTTATTTAGTCAGGAGCAAATTTGGCAAGAAAAATTATTTTTCCCGTAATATGTAAGCTATTTACAGACAATTAATTATACTTTATGTACCCAAATAGATTAATATAAGTACAGATATCGAACTTGAATTTTCAATCATTTTTCTATTTTTTAAATATAATCTCCAAGCATGTAAATGTACATTTTTCTTCTGTTTTCTTGACGAGTTGTAAGATGAAAACAAAAAATGATGATTATATGAATTACCGCTATTACATCCTGGTGGTTAAAAAACTAAGGAGAATAATTTAGGAGGTGTTATTGATGACCATAGCTGATTTATAAATCAAAAAGGAACTGCATTTGTATAATTTACTGTCATGATTTTCTATTCCCGCTATATTGCCTGATTGTCTATTGATTAATGAGTCGCTCTAGCTCGGTGCGCAATTTACCAAACATATGACGCAGACGGACTAATTGTCAGTCGCATTGAAATTGGGTTTGAGAGAAAAATAATCGGTTTCTGCTTTCGCTTTAGCTTCAAGACTTAATTAAGATGAAAAAGACATGAAATGACGTTTTGATAAGCGTATAAAGTTTGAGTGCATCGGTCAAGCTTCCAGCGACGCATCATGATAATTTACCTGACGATCTTATATATCCTATATCTATTATTTTTGGTAGATGTATAAATCGAGGTGGAAAGTCAATAGCGGAGATATTTATCGAAAAAACCAATCGGTATTGAAAAATGTATATAAAATACAACCACTGATATTTATCTTCGCAATGTGAAGGAAAAACAACACCCGAAGCACCGTCCCAACGAGATACGTTCTTGAGACTGAGCTAGAGGACGCGTCTCGTCGGGACGGCGACGGCGACGTCGACGTGAAATCTACGTCGGTTTGCTAAATTTAATTCGATTTAAATTTAACACGGGGCGTCGTCGTCAGGCGAGCCTCCGACGTCCCGATGAGCAACGAACAGTTTGAACTTTTTCACCCCTTCGCCCTCTCTACGAGCAGCAATCTCCCCGCTCTATAGTTGCGGTACGTACGTAGCGTCGCTAAGTCCCGTAGAATTCGTACGATTTCACGTATCGAGAGAAATCTATTTCTGTACTAGAATGAAAATTCTTTTATTTTCTCTTCCTTTTACGTTTCACAAAATTCATTCAGAATTTTTCTTAAAATTATATCAATATAAGTTAACAGTAATTTTCTATCATAAGTATATCGCCGAACTCCTAGAAACTGTTTTCTCGAAATCTGCACAACATAGAATGAATGTTAATTAATATGCATCGTAAAGTTGTATAGGGGATGAATTATCGTGTCTACAATAATATCAGTTTTATTATTCGTAGAAATTTTCCACCCGACGCAATATCGTTTATAACTGTAAATAAGGGTCAATGCTGCGAATACGTATGTATGTAACATGCATATTTGTGAATACATATATTCACTTGCGTCAATGAATGTATATTCGCTGATGGCGGAATGTGGCACGTAATCAGTCCCGAGTTTCGACTGGCGCCTCCCTTATTACGTCAATTTCGGGACCGTTGCTCGCCTCTTGCGCTTCTTTTATTTCTATCATTGTATATTGTTGTAGAGGTAATGTAATTATTGAAAAATATTTTTTTGAATTCGATACTCGCGGTGATATACCACTCATTGTTTCAAATCTGTGTTCTAAATGCAAAACAAACGATAATGCTGCAATAAATTTTAGTAGAATTGTAAATCTTATAGATAGTATAAATGTAATTTAATTGTGTACTCGTGCGCGCGCGCGCGCGTATCGTCGTTATTGTTTGTCAAATATAAATTGGGTACAATTTCATTGTGAAATATTCGTGTAGATTGAAGAAGTATTCTTTACCATCTACACTCAATTCTATTATATAAGCATTAAGTGAAATTGGACAGTATATTATATTCTATATGCATACGTTTACCAATAATATGTATGTATATATCTAATACAGTACGTAGTATTGCGCAACTTATTACATTCAGCTAGAGTACAGTATCGGTTCTGACATCTGTGCTTGAACCAGCGAACTGCACTTAATTTACGTAGAGATGAATAGGTTTCATCAATCAAGAAATGATGAATGATGAATTGAATGATGTTTACGATTGTTTGAGCGTTCGGAAATTCGGGACTTGTCATTCGGTCCAACTTTTAAATGGTAAAAAATGGTTAAAGAAAATATTATAGATATGTAGGAATTAGTTGTCATACGAGACAATTGCTGTTAATCATGCATACATAGTATACTTACGTTCATTTCGGGAGCATAAATGCTCTCCTTGATTAGCTGCGTGTCTTACATCATGTTTTATACGAGCAAGGTTTATGCTAGACCGATTAAGCTTAGACCGAATGATAAATTAGCTAAGTATCCGTTGCTTGTCCTGTCCATCATTTGGTGCCTGTGAACACGGATACCTCCGCCAGCAGTTATTGAATATATGAGTATTCACAATTAGAACCATCATCGTATGATATCTTATTGTGAGAGATTGTATTTTTCATTGCAAATTCTCGCTGCACGTCTTTCGTATCTGAATATAATGTCTTCAGATTTTGAAAGTTTAATATTGACCTCGAACTGGACGGAGTTGAGAAGAGAAATTAACCGCACCGAAATTTTCACCGGTAGTTTAGACAACCGGATGTAAGTGTACTGCGTTCGTGGCAGATGCTTATTAGACCCAGATGAGCGCAACGTTACCATCCTAACCGTTCTGTGTTATCGTAATGAATTAATACCAGTAAAAACAATTGTGGAAATGATGCGTATTTAATATCATAAATTCGAGAGTCTGGCTATAGGTAAAAACTGTAATAAAGGTTACAGAAAAATGACTACCGGTCGACTCTCCTGCTCCAGCGATTGAATAATATTATTATTAATTGACAATACAATAACTTGACGACATTTGAATGAAGATATTATCTTCTAACTTTTAAGCATGCCTCAATTTTTAAATAGTACATAAGATGACTTGTTAATGCGAAACATCAGAGACGATTTGACTGACTTTGAGTTACACACAACGATGTGCAAGCTCTACGTTTGGGCGCAGATTTACTGAACGGTTTGATTTTATTTGGAAGCATACGTCAGACACGAATAAGACTTCCCTCCTAGCGTCAAATCGTTGCCAAATTAATTTTAGCTAGCGCGAGGAGCGCGCGCCATCTGTGGACGGCGCGGCGAACCCTGACCTCAAACTCCCGAGCTCAACTAGGGCCCGCGGCTCGCGGCCTCGCTTAGAACCTTTCTCGCAATCAAAGTCACCCCGCGATCTGACGAGAAGGCGGCCTACCACGGGATAGTCACTTTATTGGTGACGCTCGGTCACGGTTAGGTTCTCTGGTCTTATTTGGTCTCTTCTTTTGTTCGTTATAGTCTGCGTTGGCGACGTCGTTCGCCGTTCAGTTCATGTGTCGGTTGGCGTCCTTCCTTTGGATTTTTTTTGTCCCATCCGCGTTCCCCTTGATTACTCTACGTTGGCGACGTCGTTCGCCGTTCAGTTTATAAGTGTGGTTAGCGTCCTTCCTCTAAATTCTTTTGTCCCCAAAATCAATAATTAGTTCCTCGATATCAATTATTTCTAAATAATAGGGCTGAATGTTGTGAAGACAGAAATTGTTCGATATCATCTATACAGTTGGTAAACGTCGCGAATAGAAATACACAGGTGCAATCTCTACGTTTGGTCAGATTCTTATCAAAAGCTTCCGATTTTATTCGGAAACACGTGTCAAACATTCGTAAGAATTCCCTAGCCCGCTAATTTCGTTCAAATGATGTTTGAAATAAACCCACTCCGCGTTCCCTTTCGTTAGTCTACGTTGGCGACGTCGTTCGCCGTTAGGTTCACTTCTCTCTGAATTTGAATCAGTGAAAATCACCGATAAACAGCGAATAGTCACTGGTCTGCAGTTGTGGGTATACCACTCATTCAGTGAGTAGCATACTCATAACGGCAACGAGTGACTATTCACTGATTCAAATTTAGAGAGTTGGTCTTCGTTGTTTCCATCAATCTTGTTCCTACCCCCCTCGCCATTTTTTTGCCGTCACAATCAGTTATTAGTTCCTCGACATCATTTATTTCTAACAAATCGGACTGGGTATTGCGAAGAGAGGAATTATCAAATATCATCTACCAAATTTTGTTACCCAGCTCGTTATCATTCAGTTTGAGCATCGAAAAACAGCGTTCGCTAAATATACAATGTGCAATCTGCCGGTTTGAAAACGGGTTTATTAAACGGTTTGATTTTATTTGGAACCCCATCTCAGACATGAATTATACTTCCGTCGTACCTTGCAATCATCGCCAAATTAGTATTAACCAGTGCAAGGAGCGCGCGCCATCTGTGGATGGCGCGGCGAACCCTGACGTCAAACTCCCGAGCACGCCTAGGGCCCGCGGCCTCGCTTAGAACCTTTCTCGCAATCAAAGTCACCCCGCGATCTGACGAGAAGGCGGCCTACCACGGGATAGTCACTTTATTGGTGACGCTCGGTCACGGTTAGGTTCTCTGGTCTTATTTGGTCTCTTCTTTTGTTCGTTATAGTCTGCGTTGGCGACGTCGTTCGCCGTTCAGTTCATGTGTCGGTTGGCGTCCTTCCTTTGGATTTTTTTTGTCCCATCCGCGTTCCCCTTGATTACTCTACGTTGGCGACGTCGTTCGCCGTTCAGTTTATAAGTGTGGTTAGCGTCCTTCCTCTAAATTCTTTTGTCCCCAAAATCAATAATTAGTTCCTCGATATCAATTATTTCTAAATAATAGGGCTGAATGTTGTGAAGACAGAAATTGTTCGATATCATCTATACAGTTGGTAAACGTCGCGAATAGAAATACACAAAGTGCAATCTCTACGTTTGGTCAGATTCTTATCAAAAGCTTCCGATTTTATTCGGAAACACGTGTCAAACATTCGTAAGAATTCCCTAGCCCGCTAATTTCGTTCAAATGATGTTTGAAATAAACCCACTCCGCGTTCCCTTTCGTTAGTCTACGTTGGCGACGTCGTTCGCCTTTAGGTTCTGTTCTGTCTAAGTTTGGATCAGTGAAAATCATTTATCAACAGTGAATAGTCACTGGTCTGTATAAGTTATGAGTATTATACTACTCACTCGATGAGTAGCATACTTATAAGTGCTATCGGTGAAACACAGGGGCCTAACCTTTTTGCGTCGACAGTAGGTCTCTCTCCCTTAACCTCCTCGATTTAGTACATGATTTTTGGTATAATTTTTTCGCACTCCGAAAAGCGCTCATATTTTTTTAATAAATTTTTTATGACGATTTTTATTTGCTCAAGGTTTTTTGAATCAAACATATTCATAATTTTCAACAGTACTGTGTTGAATATTAAAATTTACGAGCAGAACATTGTATTTCGTTTGAGCGAATGTATTTTTTTTCATATTTTGTATTAATAATTTCATTTTAATTCAATTTTTTTTTCAAATTGAATTGCAGATCCGTATTATTATATTGCGATTCAAAAAGTATGAACGTTCGCTTATGTAACACATGAAAAAAAAAATTAGTTACCTAATTCTTCAGGAATCATTGCAGCGCTATCTCCCCGAATGCCGCAAATCATTTCAAAAATTCACAATTCAGCATAGAATACGAAAATCACGATAGATCAATCACTAACACCTGACAACGGGGCGTTAACTTTACCCGGAGGCGTTACGTAGCGCCAAAAGATCCAGAATCGCAATACGAGGCAGGGTACAGTGGCGCAGCCCTACTGACGAGTCCGTCACTGTACCCTAGACGAAATGCTAGTTCCCTTCCCAACCGCCTGACCAATCACAGGTGCGAAGAGCGTTCACTTTCTGCATACAGCGCTCAGAAACCAGGTTTCAAACTCCACTGCTCAACTCAGGGCCTCAGTTCTTAGCAGTTCTTAGCCTTGTTGAGAACCTTTCTCGCAATCAAAGGCAAAGCCGATTTGACAAGTGGGAGGACGCCGGTAAAATGACTTTTTTGGTGACGTTCGCTCGTCGTTGAGCCCGTTGGCCTTAATCAGTCTCTTGTTTTTATGCTAACCTATGTTGGCGACGTCGTTCACCGTTAGGTTCCTTCGGTCTTCGTAAGTTTCGCTGGTCTTGGTCGCGCTTTTCCTTTGCATTTTTTCACCACCAAAATCAGTCATTAGTTCCCCGATATCAATTTTTGTCGTTTGATAGTCAACTGTTCCATAATAAGAAATAAAAGGTTCACCACTGTTGCAAATGCGCTGTCGGTAATCGATCCGGGGGAAATTCCCTAGATTGGTGTTTCAGTAGCTACGCATCAACGGTTTGCTACCAAACATCGGGAATCCGCTACAGCACACCTACAAACGACTTACAAATGATTTCGCATCAAGATCTTGAAATTGTGTACCAAAATAGGAAATAATAAGCTGACTTTTGGTCACTAGTTCCAGGAGAAATCAGTCTAGGGAATTTCCTCTGTGACCGAACCCGATCCAAAATCATTTTATCTCCTATAAAGGAACGATTGACTATCAAATATCAAAAGGGCATCATCAATCACCTAAAAACGACGCAAATGATTTCACATGGATTTCACAGTATTGAAATTGTGTACGAAAATAGTAAACAAACAGCTGACTTCCGGTTACTAGTTCTAGGGAAAACCGGTTTAAGGAATTTGCTGTGTGACGGAACCCGACCCAAAATTATTCTATATTTTATAAACGAACGATTGATTATCAAATATCGAAAATGCGTTATCAATCACCTACAAACAACCTCCAATCGATTGCACGCTGCCAAATTAATTCCACCAAGAATTATGGCAATGAGGGGCTGTCTTCGCCTAGGAAGGAATGGTTGACTATCAAAGGTCGCGAATGGACTATCAATTACCTACGAACGAACTACAATCGACTAAGACAAGAATTAACTTGATCGGGATAGATGAGGGTTGACTTTATGGAGCTTTCATCTACTGATCGTGTAGAGATAATGCAGAGAAAATATAGATACCTAGGTTTAAAAGTATCGCTATTTGCGAACGATTTCCGTTCCAAATAGCGATACCAAGCAATTGCGTAATAGGTTGACTTTGTCCAAATTAGGATCAGTCATTTCACAATTCCGCCATGCTGCAAGCGGGAATAGCTCGCATTTGTCGTAAATACCCGGCTTCTGGCTGATGTAAAATGTCAAATAATGTTCAGAGTTTCTGATGTTCGTGAGGAGTCCCGTGTCTGAGAAGTGTAGTCGTTTGAGACTGGTCTAACGTTGTAATTGTACTGTTATTTATAAAATATTGCAATCTTTCTGTAATATTACGATTCTATAATAACGATATAAAATGAAGAGCTTTGGGCTATGTTTTTATTCTATCCTAATCACGTGGAAGATTGTTAACTCCGAACTGTATGATACCGATGATGAGGTATCAGCCTTAGGTTTTTCCAAAAATACGTAAGTGTTTTTATAGTTGCACATTCACAATTGTCAATAAATGTTAAGATGGATTTCGGCAAACTGCCTAACCAATATATCGCCGTGCACATAACCTAAAATGCAATCCAAATACACATTCGCGTGTATATTATCTGCAAAAGAACACAAAGAATACGTAAAAACTTCGAAAATAGAAGATTCCCCGAAAAATTGAATTCGTATATTTTTGTATTACATTTTGAAATCAACACTACTCATACGTTGGGTCAACAGAGAGGAAACAGATATTGTGGATCCGTTCTCACTCGATTATGTCAAAGCCAATAAGAGAATGGTCGATAAACAGTCCCAATTTCAGCGGTAAGTTTTTACTGCAAAAGTATTTCAGAGTTTTATCGGTCTGTTGATCAAGTCTTTAAAAACAACGATACCTATTGTTATTTTATAATGTAGGTCATATGGTGTTTGTGGTAGCGATGCTCGATGCAGAAAAGACCTGAAACAATGCCAAGATGTGCTTGAGAATATTGAGTTTGATAGACTTTTTTCTACAAGATTGATTAATTTGTTACTTTCTACTATCCAGTTCAAGGTAAATTCAACGAATGAGATATACTATAACTGAAAGAACTCTACGAGACTATAATTCGATATTTAGAATGCTGTTTGTTTATATTTTCAGCGAAATAAATCAATGTAAAATATTCCGTATGGTATTTGTCATAATCTCACGATATCAGTAACGTCTTTGCTTATGAGATATAAAAATAATGCGAAACTATCAATTCAGATCACTTTGCATGAGTTATCGGATTCATTGTTATTTCA
Source organism: Tenthredo distinguenda (assembly GCA_947538915.1). NCBI lineage: Eukaryota > Metazoa > Arthropoda > Insecta > Hymenoptera > Tenthredinidae > Tenthredo > Tenthredo distinguenda. Next base: position 8,260,066 of record OX384531.1, read on the forward strand.
AGCATGAGATTTTATCAGAATAGAATCCATTCCGGATCATGAAATACTTTATTGCTTTATTCAGTTGAATTTTATTTTTAATTATCAATATTGAGAAACTGATATTCTCGATGGTTAATCAGAGATAATGTTTTTGTTCAGGAGACTGGCGATGTGTTAAGTGGCTCCGTAACTCTTTCCGGGACAAAAGCACAGATTGAAGTACTAAGAGAGTTTGGGATTGGAAAGATCACAACGCGGCAAGTCGATGCCATACTTAACGATATGATTATACCAACCACGAACACTTTTGCAGATACTTTCACTTTCCTTGACCGCTTACTTCTCATCATTGATACATACGTATGAACTGAGATTTTTTATACTGCAGCACAGAATTGAGAATAGAATATTATTTAATAGTCACTTAGCTCAAGTATAGAATTTTTGTATTTTCAATGACGATATAGCTACGTATGAACTTCACAATGATATCAAGTAATGAATTCTACAAATAATCTATGCTCTAATAATAATGCCATATCGGATTACAAACATTTGAGTACAAATAGCTTGAATTCAGATTGATACACACATTTTATATAAACAATAATCATTGTGTTAAAGAGGGGAATTAGCATAGCGGCTCTTGCGACTGTAGTCATACTTCTATTGATCAAATATATGGATTGGAGTACTGGTAAAGTCGTTATTGTTTTCCTGGGAGTTGCGCTGCTCATGACTTACTTTATGACGTGGTCACGGCTTATGAAGGTAAGTTCAACATACATTATCACATAGATGTACCTCCGCCTTAATGCTCAACGGTCCAAGTTGATCAAGGGAAAGAAAGCTGAGAAATGAAATTAAATAAATTTTCACTTCACTGGTCTGGATATCCTCTAAATGTGAAATAACTTCTTTCACGTCTTGCTTTATTACAGGAAGCTGACCTCAAGCAAATGATACATGCAATGAAACATAAGGAACCACCCATCCAATGCGATCCTGAAAAAATGTGGTTTTGGAACAGAGTTACAACGTATTTTGATGGTGAAAAATGATAGTACTAGTCTTGTATCATTTCCCATAGTTCATCAATTCATTAAATACGTATTATTTTCAGAGCGTGATCATTGTTTTGAATATTACAAGTCAATGAACTTCAATGCATTTCATGAAGTAACTCTGAGCGATGTAACCAGTGAGGTCTTGGGTGGAATCATTTTCCGAACAATAGCACAAATCGGATCTTCTTACGGCCTCTTCATATACAATGCTACTAGTGAGGATTAAAAAAAAATAAAAATAAAATGGGAGTTTTTTTTCTACAATGTGAAATGTAGTGAAAACCTATAATCTACTTATTTTGTTATAGAAAACCTCCCGTTCCCTGTGAGTTGGATTATCACAATTCTGCTATATATATTCCTCCCAGTCGTAATTTATTGTATATGTGGTGGCCGCATTCGTCTCTGGATGGGTGTCTTTGGAGTGTCTATAGGGGGAGGAGAATCCAACCGAAATCAACAACAACCCATTAGAATCGAGATTTTAGAGGTATTCACTCATATATTTGACTATTATTCGTGTACTACATGATATCATTACGATCTTGAAATTGATATCGCGATTATATTTTTCTGTCAGCGTGCTGCTGATGGTGGATTACGACAGCAAGTCACAAGTACAGTTGCTAATTCTATAGATGACAATAAGCTGGCAGCAGGAGATGGCCATTCCGAGACTCAGATAGAAAAAGCAAGGCCAGAAAATTCTGGAGCTATGTGCAGTATTTGCTGTTGTAAAGACAGTTTGAATAAGTCACATGTACAAAAGGATGATAATCTAGTGAATAAACCGACGGAAAGTAAAGAAGAGATAAAAGAGAAGGGGGATGGCGATTCATGAATAAAATTCATTATTCATTAGGGTATTTTATACGCACCAATAACATCAATAATAGTAAGATCGAATTTTCTTGAGACAATATAATTTATTATTATTGCTTCAAAAATTATGTCCATTGAAGTGTCTCGAAGTTGTCCTGGTATTTTGTAAATTTGAAAGTGGTAATTTTAATTGTACACGCTTGAAAATAATTAGATTTAAGTTTTACACAAGTGGATCGATTTCGAATTTTGCATACCGCAGTTTCTAGTTTCAAAACATATATTTTTCAATGAAAACATATGTCGTAATTTCAAAATATGAGAAATACTTCTGTTTAAATCAGATTTTTTGCCCCTTCATGATCACATTGGAGGTATGACTGATTTTGTGCGTGCTGTTATGTGCATTTTGTTTTTCGTCATATGCATAGTGATTTCTCTTTAGTAGAGTTTTCGGAATATTTAATTTCAAATATTTCCATAGGATTTTCATTAATCCATTAATTTGTTTATCGAATAATTAACAACATTGAAATGCCAATGAGGTTAAGCCAAGGTTTGGAAGCTCCAAAAATGTTGATTTTGTTGCGTTTCTCTTCTTGTTTGTTCGGATTTTCTATTTAAATATCTAACAGATATGTTGAGTTGTGAACTCCTAAGTGATTCGAGATTTCCAGGTGCATAGAAGTAATTTAGCGCGACTTTGCCTACCATCTCAAATCTAATTCGAGTTTCATTTACAGTTGTATAATTTTATCTAGTTTTAAGTTGAATATTGTAAAATTGTGATTAAGTAGGAATATACTAATGTTCATTATTCAGGAACCGTGTGGTATTGACATTGCATAGAAAATCTAATTCTTCTGAATACCACAGAAGTGTAGAAAGAATTAGTAAAGCTTCTATCATGATCACTATTGAGTTCATGAGTTATAATTTTCAATTACAGGTTGGCTTTTTATACATGTGCTTCTTAACGTTATTTGTTACGCTGTCTTCACATACCTGATCAAGTGTATTGTGAGATTATTCGAGTTTCATAACAATTTTGATACTGTTTCTGCATTTCTGTAATACTTTGTGGAAGCAGGTGGTACGAAATGTACAACGTACCTTATAGTATTTCTTATCCGTTTATGTTCTTCTGTGATCTGTTTGTAAATGATTATATCTAACTTGTTTCTTAACCACCTGTTCTAGTAAAGCTGATGATTAATGAATGATTTATATAAATGTATGTGATTTGTGCATAATCTTGAATAATCGAATGTGACCCAATGTCATGGGTATAATGGCCTTATCATTGTCTTAACCGCTTATGTTAACTGTTGTGACATGACCGTTTTTTTTTTTTGAAGTTCAATGAGTTTATTCCTTTTGTTTCTGTACTTTTCGTATTGAATTGATGTCTGGTGAGAATAAAAATCAACAAATCTTATTTCCGGTGGATTTCGATGGAGTAGTTGAATTCCAATGAATAAGAATGTAAACAAATGCTAATATTCAAAGTATAAGGTCCTGTCCAAAAGCACACACTGGGATCTCTTACGTGCCCATATATTTAGCATTTTCTTTTATTCATACGAATAAAGTCGAACAAGTAATCGAAAATAACATCTGCTTCAAATTTTTCAAAGTGTCTTCGAGTATGTTGAAATTATATTGTTGCTTGAGTTGAAATACGGACTTGTAACTCATAGAAATGTTTAGTATCTGAAATAATACAATTATTACGTCCGCAATCATAATAGACTGTATTAGTTAGGAAAAAAAGACATGGAGTCGCTAGCGTAAGCTCGCGTTAAATGGTGTTTTAGACACTAGATTATCTACAGTTTTAGCATAAAACATTGTAGACATAATTTTTGATAATCGTCTTGATAATATTCTGTGGTAGGGACATTATAATAAGTTTTCCATTGGTGGAAAATTACATCGATATGGGTACTATAGCATTAGGCATGTATGTGTTTGAAACTTTTCTCATTCGTTCGATGTGCAGCAGTGGACGCATAACATCGATCTAAATGTATGTATGCAGTTGCATAGTTATACGGTATGAGAAGCTAGTTAATCAACTTGCGACGTGTATCCTAGCTCTACTGAACTATATTACAACTGGAATGCACAGTGCCATATGCTTAATTAACCCAAATCCAGGCAGTTAAGAGATAGTCGTAGATAAGGTCGATTCTACGGGTCCGACAAAGAGACGCTTAATCTTACGATTAATCGCAACTATCTTTGTCTACACGGTCCGTTGAGTTGATGATTCTCTTTTTATCTGAGGTTTGTTCCATACGCGGAAAAAAAAATTGCAAAATCATATTGTTTACAGTATTCAATGGACACATATGGTTTGATAAATGCTCCGAATTTGACATTTTTTTTTTATCAAAGATGCTTTTATTTCAATTCCTCGTTTCATTCCCCAATCATCAATCTTGTATATTAACGTCTTTGTCATCAAATTGTTTCTGATCGAATTTGGTAAGTGAGGTGGAAAGATAATGCATATTTTTCGAGCATACCACTTAAAATTTGGCTTTTCTGGGCTGATGTCTGATATCTTTAGTAATCCCTGTTTTCAGGGGCCTGATTGCAGGTCACAAATTATTTTTTTACGATTATATTTTCTGTCTGTCTGTCTGAATTGTTGTTTTACCCTGAAAAGTCCACTGACGTGAGTGATGATCGACAAATCTACGTGGAGAGGTCAGACAGAAACCTGATAAAGGATAAATGTTTTGGGCATTTCAAGTAGACTTCCCACTGTACGAACTTTGAATCCATAGATCACAATTTTAGTAATTTAAATTAATATTCGTTGCTTTTTTGATTTACGTCCGAAATTCGTTACGTCCTTCAAATAATCTATCATAGCCATAATCTGCTATATTCGCGGTCTACGAAGTAAACTGCATACAGTTATACCTCAAGCTTCCCGTTCTTGTTAATAATTGATGGAATGGGATGGAATAGTGTGTGCATCGCACATTTGAACAAACAGCATCTCCATTTGATATCCATTAAACATAACATAACTTGATAAAATCACACATGTGCATTACCTGGTTGTTTGATGTTACTATATATGTATAATTCTCTCATTCGTTGGCTATAAATCAAGCCCGACTCTAAGGTAAAACCAGGCTTTTATAAGAATATTTTTGTCCAATATATGAAATCGTTGTATAAGTATTCCATTGTCAATAAAGGAACAGTTTTTTTAAACCACTGCATGCTTATTCCACACTCTCTAATCCGAAAAGCAGCTTAACGTCCCACGAATAATGTTGTAAAGATTATAAGAGAGAAGAGACGCGATTAAAATATGTCCAGCTTCTTTTTTGGCGAAATTTACATCGAAGCTGGTATTTATTTTAAATTCACCCACCGGAATTACCAACGAGACTTTTCTCAATGTTTTATCCGTTTTGACGAGGAATAACATGTAAATTCTACCCTCCTGCAAATACAAAGAGCCGCGGGCCTTTGTGTCTCTGTCAAATATTTTTTTATTCCACAAAAACTTATCATACATCTAGAAAATGTATGCGTAATATTTACTAGCTATATACATGCGCGTGTCCATACAACGGATAATATATGGATGCGTAGCTATGAGCTATTGCGATGAGAAGATTCATCGGACATCTCAAAGAAGAAGTTTGCCGTTCGATTTATACGGTGCTCTGATGCGGCTTGCAATATAGCGGGGGGGATCGTTTGCGTTCCACGTCAAGCGTAGCTAACTTGACCGTTTTTATTAAGATTTTCTTTATTTTGTTTGCAAAGCCGCAAGCTGCTCGAGAGTTCTTTAAATCCGCCGTATCTTTACTCTCGATTCTCGATCTGGGTCTCATTTCGGTCGACTATTTGTTATCTTGTGCAGACGGTTTCTCCAGCATCTCATGACAAGTAGAAGTTCTCAAGCGAATTGAAAAACCTTTTCTTTCATTTCCTTGAAAATTTACGTACATAAGTGATTCGAAAATTGACCGAGAATTTCATTGAAAACTTTTGTTGTCGTTCAAAAACTACGCGACTGGGTACAAAGTGAGGTGTGCAAAAACAATTTGTAATAATTGCCGCATGATTCATCCATTTCGGCTAAAGTAAAACGATGCGAAAATTTCTACAAACAATTACTTTTCAAAAAATATTTCGATTCCAGAGCATATGCTACGAAAATTTCGAAATTGTAATCAGAGTTAAATTGTTATATGCGTATACTATACAGAAATATACAGACCTAGATCATGTATACGTTCAAGTTTCCCCGGTACCTTGTACATGCAGTGCTCAATGTGACGTGAGAATTTCAGAATTTAATACCCGTGTCAGAACCGAGTTTCGGTAAGACGTTATCGTACATAAGCTGTGCGGTATATAAACGAATCGGATGTCAGACGTCGCGTCCTATTTGGGTTGGTTTGATGCAGTCGTCGTGACGCCCCGTGTTGTTTCTATGTGTATACCACGGACGTAGGAATATAGGGACTGAGCATAAAGTGCCAATATGGGCGAGGGGACCGGCCTGCGCGGGGAGCCGATCGGCCATATTGGTAGGCAAAGTTTAGGAGCTAAATTCAAACGGTGAAGCATCCAATTATGCACGGCATCGAGACAATACGCTAAAATACTGAATATACTTACGTGATATACATACAATATTCATACATGGATGACAAAGTACTCGAAAAGGTAAATTGGCAATTGAGCGGTTAGTGTAAAAAGGGTATAAGTGCAGAACATATAAAACAAACATCGGGAAAACCACTTTTCTGCGCATTTCAACAGTTATAATGTATGTACAAAAAAGTGCTTTTTCCAAAACCATTTTTTTCCTGTCACCTATAATCTTTTTCCACTAAACCCTCTCAATTGTGTAGAATAAAAAAATTATTTTTTAACACATTGTATTTTATTGACATTAAGTTTATTAGAACGTGTAAAAAATAAAAATAAAAAAAATTATTAAATTATTTAACTTCGCGGACAGCGAAGTCAACATAAACAACGAAGTTTGCCTACCAAGATGGCGGGCCCCCCCGCCGCGAAAGTGGACACTCCCCGCGCCATGATGCTCAGTCCCTATATTCCTACGTCCGTGGTGTATACCATACCGTTACCTTATCCCTGGTAAGGTGTCACCCGACAAATTAACTATACCTTATGAAACGTCAAGCGTGGTGACTGTAATCGTTTGTGTATTCCAAGTCTAGAGTCAGCCGAGCGTCCAGAAATTGAGAATTCCTAGTTTCCCTTTTCTCTTATTATCATTATTATTGTTATTATTATTATATTTTGTTACACAGAGATATATAAACCCGATAACGTCGTCGGAATTCTTGTGTACAAAAAGAGTCGTCTAGATTCGATATAATGCCATGGGCTGAACACAGGTCGCCCGGTTTATCGTGTAGTAGCCAAAAAAGAAAAAAAAAGTGGTTGATCATCTTAGGGAAAAATAAGTCAGGAATGTAAAGTTTTTATACATTGGTACTAAACTGCGCGTTATACGAAAGAATGAGATAACAAAAAAAATTGACGAATAAGTTCGTTCTTATAGGTACGGCTCCAATATTTGAGGTAAAAGTATATGATATGGGAGTTGGATGTTTTCATGGGTTTTTATTATATTTGTATTAAAAAAGTTTTCTGAACGGTGGCAAAAATCTAAAAGTTGCTAAAACCATCCCTTAAACAAACGTATCGCCCGTATTCATTTTTTCTATACAAACTCGAGTCATCTTGTAAACGTATACCTGAATCCTCGTGATCGTTATAGTTAACCCGTGTTCTTTATTAGGGATGTAAGCAAGATGACAGTGCAAAGGGTTAGTTGGATGGAGGCATTGAAAAGGGCAAACCGGAAAAGCATCAAGCGTGCGGGTTCACCGCGGGAATAAGCGACCCCCGGGGGATGTTATGTATTCGTTCGCGTCAGGCTCAATTTAGGAAAATAAAAAATGATCCAGCAGAATCAGCTATTGCACAGCGGTTATCGTTGCGTGATGCGTCGCGACGTTCATCCGGGGTTGAGGGTGCTTCTGATCGACGTCTGTATTGCCGTGCGTGCACTCAATTTTTCGGTTAATCGAATTAGGCCATTTTTCTTTATCGAATTTCCCGCAGCGTAGGTACGTGGTGTGTAATATGCGTTGCACGGCAATAGAATAATTCACTCTCCTTTGCAGACCTCAATCGCGTAGCAAGAATTCGATAAACAATTGTTTCTTCCTAGGATAAAATTTTTTGTCAAAATTCTGGCCAACTCTGTATTGCACTGATCGATATCGGTGTAAATGTGAAGATATAATGTGTACGCTCATGTAACTGGCTTTGTAACGTACGGAGGTATACGTTCTGTGCCGACGTTATTGGCGTTTCTTTCTTTGCTTGGATTCATTTCTCCATCCCAAAATCCCAAACCCAATTCTGCAGGGTCTGCTTCGCGGCCTTCCCCGATCCCGTACCACTACTTTTGCTGCATACACACGAGACTCGGCGTATCCCTTCGTTCTTGATTATTCAGCCTAATGATCGCCGCGCAAACAAACATAAACCAAACTTATACCTACCGTACTATCTGACGTGTGTAATGCTTATATACATACACGCTGTTATATACACATATACATCCGCTGGGGCAGACGTATTATTAACCCCAAATACGAGGGGCTTCGAGTGAACATAGAAGAGGTACCGAATCCTATTCGCTTCGAGCGTTTATTGAACTTATTTATTATTAATAGTTCACGTTCTCGCTATAAATTGGAAACTCAAGCCGATTTCGGGGTCACTTGGGACACGTGTGAACCCGAGAACGAGTTGGAGGAAGAAATGGAATAGGAAAAAGAAAGGAAAAAATAATATTAAATTTGGAGCCTCGCAGTTCGACCGCAGGGGGTTGTTTGAGGCGAGCTTTAAGGCTACCTGCAGCGCTTCTATAACGCGAGGAGATCTCTATACAAGACATAGGTGTAGATATATATTGTATGCATATGCCTACCCCAATGTTTAAGCGAGAATATAAAATCTATTCAAGTAATAATTTGTTTGTAATTAACGCGGACGGTAGTATCTACCTGCTTAGTTCTACACGAATAATTCCTTTAATTAAAAACACTAATTGCGTTTACGGGTATAGAGCGACGTCTATTTCACGGTTGGTTAACACTTTTATGCTTTTTCACAGCACCGACTCCAACGGCTTTCACGTTCGCGGGATATAACTCTTTGTTTCCTAGTTCTTCGGATAATTCATGAATGTTTAAAAAAACTATTCTTCTTACATGTAAGCATGTACGTGGATTACAAGTTACAGCGACACGTGTAAGCCTATTGATACAAGTCGAAACTTCGGTAAAATTAATTAGAAGGTTGAACGTCGTCTCGGCTAGAACGGCGGGTAATATATAGGAGCTATACCAAAGGGGACAAGTGCCGATGGCTCGAGTTAAGTTGAGTTGTTATAATCAGAAATATTGGTCTGATCAACGATACGAATTGCAAGAGGGTACCGATGGAATCAATAAAAATGAGGGCAGTTACATTTTCCATTAGTGCTGGGGAGGGGAATTCCACGTGGCTTTCTAGCCGATAAACTGCAGTCGTTAAGGATAGCCGCATGTTAGGATGCAGTTAATTTTCTTGAGCAGAAAGAGTTCTAGCCGTAGGTTTTGTACCATAACAGTTCTAGTTATAGGGTATTTAGGCAATAAGGCATTTAAGAATTTATTCTTTGCTTGTTGATGGTAAATTAACGATCACAGCACCATTATTCTCGGGCTTTAGATTCCGTTAAACGTTAATTGGAACGTTCGCCACACGCATTCACCATGGACGATCGGACGCAATAAACCATAATAAACTATAAAGCTCAGGCACTGCGGGGGAATTTTATTTATTTACAGCAGTCGTAAACGGATCATTAAAATTTGTTCTATTAATTGCTGGCATATCGAGGGAAAATTTTAATTAGCTCGGCTTAAGGTTCTTTACGAGCCATTCGAACTAGCCAAGACACTACGGAGTATGGAGGTTCGAGTTCTACTGTCTAGATACAGCATAGCATGTAGGTAGGTATAACCTTTATAACTGCTGCGTTAATTTCACTCTCCACATAGATAGATATCCTCGTTACCGTGGCCCGAAGGGCAGGTGTGCTTCCATTAGTTCGAAAATAATTCGGAGGTTCAATCCCAAGTACACGTGAAAAGGAAAAAAAGAAAAAAAACGATCCTTATAATATTAAGAATTAAAATATGGACAAGTTAATTAAAATTTGACTATACTGTCATTATACTCCAGGGATGCGATGATATCGGCACGAATGATCGTATTCCCTGCAGAGTAGTACGTCGATATTGTAACTGATTTCTTGTTTCACGTGTGCAAATTGTTCACAGAATAAATTTATCAATCGATATCACCAATTATTCAAAATAATTGTATAAAATTGTATAATTTTTGTATCCGAAGAAGGCCGCATTCGTTTGATCAGATTTAGAGGAAATGTATCAACTCATTATTGAATTTTTTTCGAATTCATAAATAAATATTCATGATGACATAAACTTATATGTATACGTATGGATCACCATGTAAAAAATAAAAAAGTGATCCATATTAGCAGAAATGAGGTAGTAAATAAACTCGGCCTCAATTTCTAAACGGTTTGACGAATAATCGTGAGTCCGGGGTCATTTTGTGCATTATAAAATTTCCGATCTTCTGCAGATACCAAACGGAAATGAAAAAAAAACGTAAAATTAACTCCGTTACGAAATTTGTCGGTGTTCAGTTCCACTTTCTTGTCCTACGGCATAATAGCTTGAGGTGCACAAAATAAAATACGATCATGGGTACAGTTTGAATAATATTTTCCGCGTCGAAATGGTATTGAAGTAATTAATCATCATTCAACGATATAAGTTCATCAGTTATGATAAGGTCGGTTCAGCTTCGACGGCTTCTCTCTTTATTTGCGTTCGCTATTGAACGATTGACGTACACCTTGTGTGTAACTGGACTTCTGTCTTGTCATTCATAAGGAATTCGTCATGTGTTCCTATCCCCAGGGAAGTAAGTTTCGCAAAACCAGAGATCAGTGAGAAAATGCTTGGTATTGTCTCATTGATGTTGAAATTTTTGAAAGTACAAAAGTCGTGTTCTTAAAAATTCATTCAAAAGTTGGAATCGATGAGACAGTAAGTAATAAAAATTATCTCAAAGAGCTCGGATTTCACAAGAAGTATTTTCGCGCGAAAAGGAAGAGAGTTCTCGATGGGCAGCGGTATATCTGAATTTTTGAGAATGTGACTTGCAATTTCAAAAATTTCCACATCGGTGACGCAGTGCTGAATATTATATCACTGATCTCCGCTTCCGCGCAACCCATCCTTCTGGGGAAAGGAGCAAGTATCTCGGTGAGCAGTCGAATCCTTGAACATAAAAATAGCAGAAAGTAGCCGTTCAGCGCCAATTTCATCGTCGCTAAGGCAGTACTAAAACTGATCGCATAGGCTACCGCTTTCGCGAAAACTATTTTTTTCTGAAAAGGAATAACGCTATGAATGAGCAACTAGATATCTCGAAACTGTGTTTTTTTAGAACGAGTCTATCTGTCACCCCAGGTTAAATTTCAAATTCGCATTTGTAGCCTCGATACATGTACACATTTTGTCTCCATTATGACCATAGGTAGGATAATTGCGCCAGTAGTTCACGGCCAAAAAAAAAAAAAACATGGATACATACACTACGGTCAAATATTGATGCAGCTACCCTATTGTATTCAGAAGGATGAAGAAATTGAAGAAATTGAGGAAATTTTGTAAGTTTTCAGTCCATATTGAGGGCTCAAACTGGGATAATATTTTGCTTGACCGTATGCATTGGACTGAGATGAAGCGTATAAGGTTTTCCAGTTTGCCAGGCGCCGACGAACACGGAAGATGAAGACATTCTATTCCCGGTTGGACGGACAGATAGGGCTTCGGGCCAGCTTCAGGGGATGTTTAGCTGCATTACATGGTTGACGTGGCGCCTAAGAGACCGCTTTGCCTTTGCTAACCACACTATACCGCCTCGAATGTAGCTACGTGTGGCTGTTTTTAGTTGTTGATGCACCGGGTACAGTCAAGGCGACGGTGATGGTGGAAACGGTGGTCGTATCGTATGGTCGTCCTTGGTGTATGTCTAGTTCTATGGGATCCCCGACTGCCACACGACCATCACCGACACGGTTGGCGGCATTTCGGAAGGCTATCAAAATAACGAACCCATCTCGTCTTTTCCCAGAGTGCGTTAATCGCGGCCCGTTGCACCTGAATCCGAAGACTGAGTTTCACTCAGAGCTCGAACGGGATGAAGTGCTCACCTGAAAGCCGAACGAACGATCCCCCAGCATCTGCTCGGTGTCTGCTGCCTCATCTATTCAACAAACTCTCCCTTACCACTCTGTAGCCCCCTTTTCCTCCTGGCTCTGATTCAGTGTTGGCTAGCGTACTTTCATAAAAAAAGCCTCCATACTGCCGCAGAGGGATCAGAACCAGTTAAAAAATTTAAACGACGAGTTTGCGTAGACGGGGAGAGATGGGTGTATCATGTATATAATATCATATTTTGTATAATGTAATATGTGGGGTCGTTTAATCTCTCTCACAGCGTATGAATTTATGTTTTTATCAAATTTCATCTTCCTATCATTATTTCGCTTGTTTTCGTAACCTTGCGAGCGTAATGGCCCGTAATTGCACGATACGAATACTTCTGATTCCTCGATGAAAAGGCGAATTGATTTCCCGTGTACTCGAACGAGATACCAGCGATCAATGATCAAAGTGAGATCCGTTAGGCTGGTAATGTCGCCAATCACGAGACACCGCTCTGGCAATCAGAGTAGAGTAGAACCTGCACTTTGCTTGACCATTTGACCACTCGACTCAACGTAACAGATGCCCTCGTTAGGTATACGTCTGCAAGTTACCTGCTGCTCTCTCGATTAGCGGGTTGTTTAAAGCGATATCCTTCGGTCAGCTTCCCACGTACATTTATACGTACAGCTACCTGTTTAGCCTGTTAGAAAATTCTCAAGGTAAAAAAATAACGATGATTATGAGAAAAAACGATCCTTTGACGCAGTTTACATTGCGTGAATAACTGTTGACGTTGCGTGCACAACCGTAGCCTTTCTTTTACACTAATATTTCACGTTTTGAATTTCATATGTAACACAGAAGCTGACGTGACATTCTCTTCATGCTTTTACGCTAATGATCATTAAGGTAATTACAGGTACATTTATGTGTCGGTCGTACCTAAACGTTTGCCGCATATCTCTGACGTGTAAATCATATATTTGGATGCGATAGTAGCATTTGAGGATCGTGTTGTAAAATGTTAGTGCTCGTGATACTTCTTGATCAGTTTATTCCATGCGGAGGACAGACTCGTCAACTTCATATGAAAACAGCTATTGCACAGAGGAGTGATCGCTGTTTAGTCAGTCGCTAATGTGTTCCTTGGAATTCGACTTGTGAGTTATAAATGCCGAGACGTCTGAGCGGCTTAACGCACTGAGTCACAATTTAATTCGATATTAACGACGTGGCAACCGTTATACATAATTAATTAAGTCATCTCACTTCCTATACAGCAGGTCATGAGGTAGGTACATACCTACATACGAATATACACACATACCCGCGTACACAAGTCTGGTAAGGCTGGATCTTCTTACCGCAGTCGCTATGTTGTGTATAATCGTCAACTCAGTACCAATGATGACATTGAATGTTGATAATTGGTCCTTGCGAAGCAATATTATGAGCTCTTCGCTTCTGATAGCGACAGTGATCCAGGTAGATATAACGAAATAGTAGCTGATACATACCTGCTATTAAGGACCGGAGATAAGCTGACCATTAAATCTTATCGAATCACGGGAAATATTCAAATTTACTCCCAGCTTAATTCGAAGGAAAAAGTGTTGGTCAGATTAGATAGAAGATTACCTGTTGACTGTTATATCTTATTCGAGAACTCACGCATGTACGATAAATCGCTATATTCTGGTCTGAATGACTCTCAATAAAGCTCGGGACAAAAATGAATACCCGGACTTAATTAATGGCCATTAAGTTAGCTATTGGTTAAACAGTGAAAGTTTGACGTGTCTGTGTATACGACATTCGGAAAACGGATTCGCAGAGCGGACAGCACATATAAATTATTCGTATGCAGGCCAGCTGTTCTGGCACCGTTCGGCATTGCACATCGTATTACAGAGTGGACTATGAATATAGGAATAATAGGATAGACGGCGTGTGAATGGACGGAATGCCGGTGGGAGCCATTTGATATAATATGGAACACGTTAGGGGCGGCACTCAGCAAAACCACCGGAACCACCGTAACTATTGGAACCAACCACCGCGTGCGGACGTGGCTCCTAAATTGCCGTAAATGTCGCGGGCACACGCGAGCATCAACTTCCCTGTCTATGTGCCCCAAAAAACCAAAACACAAAAACGATCAGAAAAACTATATAATTTTGTCCCAGGGTCGGGTGGATTAAGATATTAACTCTGATGTAGTCTCAGGTGTTATGTATACCCGAGCTATACCAAAAACATTTCGTGATTCTGATGCTCTTCATCTTCTTCTTTCATACGGAAATTAGTGGATTTGGAAATTTCAAACTAAATTTCCTTATCTAATTCAATGTCTCTTTCGAGTGGAATCGAAGAGAATATGTGGAAACTGGATGTGAGTCGGTGTTGGATGTTGTGCGGGTGATATGGTATCGTCAGTAATAAGAAAATCCTCAAACTAGCCTTAGGTAGTGTATACGTATATACATATTTGGTTTCCCACTGCCAACTGCAGCTCGGGTGTAAAATGTTTATTGTGCGGTTTACGACTGGTTGTATTTATTGCGGTCATTACGTATTTAATATTTATTAGTTTTATGGTGCCTGAGCTATGGCTAACTTGACGTCCATACGATCGGATAAAATATATAGGTTTCCGTCTATCCATTACAGATATCTAGTCGGCCGCGACATTTCCTGCTCATAAGGTTTTCGGTATAATGACTGATTATAAAAGTATAATTTTCAATTCTTGTCTATACGATAAAGGTTTGAAATATCCATCGTGGTCAAGTAAACATCTTCGACGAATGAATCCTATGAATAATAAAAAACGAACGAACGAACGAAAGAAGAGGATCAATTTTAACGAACGCTAAACCATCCAGAACAGACTCTGATTAAAGACATGTTATGCATATAAGTATACATGTAGCATTCGAGGAATGGACCCTGCAGTTGTATACGTTGGCGTTCGAGGTATTCCTCGGATAAACCACAACCGTATCTAGTTCCATTTCGGTGTTCGGTGCTAGAGCATACAATTCGACCTGCAGACATATAATTATATATCACCTAGGGCTGCAAAGAGCTGAATAAACATACATACGTACGTTTAAGTATAAGTTTCTCATTATACCTGAGTTTCCGTATAGAGCAAGAAGCGACGAATAACTTACACGTATGACGGTGTAGATAACACAGCCACACACAAAAAAATTTTTTTTCGGGTCTGGGGATCAGACCATGTTTTCTATACGTTTTGGGGGTGGCTGAATTCGAACCCGTTGGGTTTCTTGAGGTTATGGCAAAACCCTGACGTGATAGGGTTAAACGGACCCCGGATTCGAATTTAGCGACTCCGAAAGCATATAGAAAACATGGTTTGATCCCCAGACCCGAAATTTTTTATTTTTTTTTTGTGTGGCTGTGTAATTGGTACGTATGTATACATACATGTATGGTAATCTTGACCAGATCTACTACTATATGTATAAAGTTAGGTAAAAAGTTGCGTTTATATGTTTTTCACTGTGGCGTGAAGATCGAGTCAGAGGAACGAGGTGAGAAAGATTTTCTACCAACAACTGCTGCAGCTGTCAGGCGCCTTTAGGTAATGGCCGAATCTTACTCTTCGAAGGTGAGGCGAGGCCAGGAATGTAATTCGATACGTGGACAAGCCACCCGAGTCACTCGTTCAGCTGTGAGTGGCGCGAAGAGTAGCCCAGAGATAACGCGACGTCGACCATAAAACTAGTAATTAAGATCTCAACTGGTCTCGCACCAAGTGCTTCTCTTCGTAGAGTTATATATCTTATCGAAAGAGCCGCTGAGGAGGGCCAGTACAGTCACCCGTCAAGCATATACTTACGAGAACACCCGGTATATTATGCTGACTAAAAAGGAACGAGAATTCTTGTTACCTAATCTTGGAATAACTGCATCTGCATGGGGTTGTGCATGCCTGCCATTACTAGACGACTCTTGGCTTTGGATAGATATCTGAACACTTGAAAACCTCTGGTAGAGCACGACGAGCTCTCAAACGTTATCACAAGATGATTAGACGTATGGTATAGACGACTGCACATTGATCCCCGAGCAATGTATCGAACACTCGGCGGATACGTCAGGATGACTTAACTGACGTGGTCAACTTGTATTCTGGACAATCTCACCGAGGAAACTTTTGCGCATGTATAGGTTTCGAATTATGTAGATCATTTTTTGCTAATTGGTATGTATGTTGTCATATAGTTATATATTTGTGGAAAGTACTACGCTCTTTTCTTTTGTTCTGTAATGAATATTGGTTTTGGTTATTTTTTTTAGGACAAATATATATTTCCACCTTGTCGGACCTACTCTATAAAATACATATAAAATTCATCTAAGTAATTTCAAAGTTCTGTTCCATTGAATCCATTACGTTGGGCAAAATTCTACGCTTTTTTTCTTCTGTCAACATGGCCAGACGTGGGTCGTGTCCTTCGTTAATAATGGATGTAAACCTTTCAACGTTACAGACTCGCCGATCTACATGTCTTTTTCCCAGATCAAGAATAACGAGGAATTCTACACCAATATATGCATATTCTGGTGAAGCAATTGAGTGGGAGTTTTCTTCTCTCTCACGCTTACCAACGAGCTAAAATCGTTTGATGCAGAATCTTCATAATATAACGACAGATTACAAAGCCCAGACCTACCGTTTGCTCGCTTCATATTCTCTTCAGGAAAAGCAAATACTTATACATTGCCCAATCAATCAATTTCAATAACGTTACTTTCATGAATTTTTATGTAGTACCTACTGATTTAACGAGAACACGGATTTAACCCTGGCCCGTAACCTTCGTGGATAAGAACGGACCTGCTTAATATATACAGCCAGGAAACGTCGCCGCGGTATTAACCTTCTTCTTTTCTCAATTAGCTAGACCCTTAGATCTACTATTTTCATCGTAGTCATTCCTACCCTGACTATCTAGGGCTCTTGGAATAGGGGAAGGTCTAGACTCTGGTATTACATGGAAGAATATCCTGAGGGCTAGAGCCCGTAGGACTAGAAACATGGGACATTGGCTAATTAGTGGCCTTTGGATGAGGGCGTGAGACGCGGTTAGGATTTTTGTCCTTCAGGTCCAGGTAAGGTCCATCGTTTTGAAACAGACATTCAGTGTTAACGCGATTATGCAAGATTACGGTACGACCGGGATGAGAGAGGTTACTAGAGGCGATAGGGATATATATACCTACGATAGCGGAGGATTCCCTGGCGTCGAAAGTGCCCCGGGCGCCATCGTGCCCGCGTCATCATGTCATCGATAATTGATGTATGCGCGAACTAATGGTTGTAATTACCTGAACCTAATATCCACCGTGGAATCCCGTGCTGGGACCGACATAGCCTAGCATAGGTGGTATACGGTAAAGCATTACGGCATACTACAAGCGCTAAAATCTAAAAAGAAATTAATGATTCTCATTGACCGCAGCAGTCAAAGCGAGGTAATTAATAATAAGAGGTCGCTCGAGGTGAGATTGCGTCTCCGGACATGACGTGACTTCGGAACCCCCCTGCTCATGCCGACCTATCGAGACTTTGGTTTCGTGCAAGAAATACGGACGAATAAGTTACTCTGGAAATATTACAACGTTGAAAATTCGTATATTCAAATGATGCGCTCAGGGTTCAAGTTTGACGCGAAAACTTGTTGAGAATACGATCACGTTCGCACGGGTAATCCATTGCTCCTCAAGTTTTCAAACACTTTAGAAATGCAGAAGGTCTAACCTGTGAGATATCTCTCGAGTATTTCATCGATACGATTTATTTTACATGTGTTTAAGGTGTTAGATACCCGGTTTACGGCGTTTCATGTTAGCTGGGTAATTATTTGCTTGTAGATCCATTACTCATTCCTAACAGCGAACTATTGAGAAACCTGACTAATGCGAGATAAAAAAATAATTAGGTGTACAGAATATTGATCTACTTTTTGATAATTAGGAAACGTAATTACTGGCATAAATTGAAAAGAGGAACTTGGGAGCTATTTTTAATTCGATTTAGAGTTTGTAGATTATATGGTAATTGAGTATTTCATTTTCACAATCGAAGCAACAACAGAGTCGGAAAATAATTGTAATTAGAAAACGGTCGCTCGGAGACATGTCAAATTGGCGAGAGTGAATACCGCGAGGGATAATAAATTTGGAGAAACCATTATAGCGTGAGTATCTGCTATTATCAATTAGGAGTAATTACGGTAGGCGAAGAAATCCTTTCTTCCGGACATTAGAGAAGCGATAACTTACACGAGAAAGATATTTCTCGCAGGTTTTACATATGCTTTTTAGAACATTTATTTCCGACACGCAAACGTACAATTACGAACGAACAGGGCCCTGCCTTATGGCTTGGAGTGCCAAGCGGAGTACGTTTTTTTCTCCCTTCATTTTACATGTTTTATTGCTCATAAAATATTACGGCGAAGCCTTCATATTTACATGCCTACTATGAGCCTGACTGCTTGTCAATAGCAGTGAAGTTCCGCCGTATACTAATATCCGTATTTTAAACTTTTTCAATACAGACATTCGTCGTCGCAAAAAGATAATAGGCGTCGATAATCAGCCCGTTATATTCCTCAGTGACGGTGAGTGTCTATTGCGTTCAACTTGCTGAAATTGAACGTCAAGGAATAGCGTGAAGGCAAAAAAACAAAATCTATGTATATGATAAATATTAATGTAGGCTGGCCATGCGCAGGGATTTCTCTAAGAATTTCTGGAATTTTATTTATCATCTACCATAGCCGTGGGCTGGTAGCATAGAGGGCGGATATGTTGAGGATGAAACTCCCGCTGAAATTCCCTCTGGGGAAATGAAAGACAAATAGACAAATTTTTTCCTAAACCCACGCATGGTCAACCCTGGTCTCGTGCACAGCCTTCACTGACGTTTCGGACTGAGGTGAAATATATTTTGAAACACTTTATATATTAGTTGGCTATTATCATAATTCCCTCCAAGCTAAAACCTCGTCTCAGTCATGCGATCAATGGAATGAGAGAATTCATGAAATCTCATATTTCTCATGGGCATTGAACTTTCGTAATACGTTTTAGCGAAGAATGACAAGGTCGTACGAAAATATTCTCAACCCACCCTAACTCGGATAATTAAATTCTGAAGTAACTGAATAAAATTCTGAGCATAGTTACGTAAGCGCACCTGTACCCTGTCACCTCAAAACTACGTCGTATATCTTGCGTATACAGTGACCTGAATGGCGAACTAAAATCTTCTGATTTCGCCCTGTATCTGGCTAATGGACGTGAACTATAAAGAAACTGACAACTAGGCATGACGTACAACAATATCTAGTTATAAATTCTAAACGTTTCAGACTTTCAAATTCTTACTATTATTCGTAGTCTCGGTCATTCCGATTGAATTTATATGGAGATCATAAATTTCTAAACAAAGGAGGACGTCTATCACTTGTCAAGAATATAGGAATAGAACGTCGTACGATGTCTACTGATTGGGTATCGAGTAGGTATCTTACCACAGTGATACTATACCTATATATGCACAAGTCGTACCTCTTGAATAAAGTATAATATTCCTTATACAATATCTTTTTTGTCGATAAATTTTCTACCTACGTTATTGTGCATAGGCCATAGAGAACCAGCAATCTCTAGACACACCTACTGTGATATGATTATGATTACGATTGAGCAGAAATTGCGATCGTTATTGTGTTGACAATTCGTTGCGTTGCTCTGTTCAAAAGAATGAATAAATTGATACTCTAATGCGTTCAATTTTTTTATGAAATTGTAACGAAATATGCGCCATTTGATTCTCTCCTCATCACGTAGAAAACATTTCGATAAAAATATCGTGTAACACAGGTATCTGTACATAACACCTATTTCTCCGGATCTATGATACGGCGTTCCCCATCAGCTGGCCCAATTGATAACAAACCAGTCCTTTCGGCGTCTGCCTTACATGGTACGCGATAATAAGCTTAAGAGATAAAGCGCAGCGTTGGCTAACAAGTCTATCGCCACAGCAAAAGCAGAAGCCTCTTACGCTCAGCCGCCCACTGCATTCCCAATTTCCTAACAGAAACAGCGAGAATCCTTGAGTATTTCGTTCTAGCTATAGAATACATATATACATATACGTATTACCACAAACTCCCACGGTCAGTTTCTCTACTGTTTGACTCTGTTCTGTTCTGCTGTACTTCGATACTCTGCATGTTCGTTCGTAACAACGTGTTCGGAAATTCAAACGTGAATCTACCCCATGTTTTACCGAATTGTGTAAAATATTATTCACGAATGTTAAATATTAGGCGAAACTGATTTATAGTTGGGGCGCAACGGGATTGACTAATTATTTATTATATCTATCTATAATTCAACTATATCTAGTTGATATACCGCACAATTTTCATGTATGTATGACGCTTGTATTTGGTCTTGATTACTCGAATATATATACACGTATATTAGATATACGGCTAAATTTGGGAATAGCGACCACAAGGCCGAACATACCCTTATCTTGGCACTCAGGCCCAGCCACATCAAAGTCACCCTCACAGCAGCCGTTTAGCCAACAATAAGCAGGAGTTTTCCATTGTTCTAACTACAACCCAAGATTTCAAGAGGATGCGAGTAGGCGAGCTTTTGAATACACGAGCTCGTTTCAGAATTTCTACGCAACACTAGATTCGTATACAGCAAGAAACAAACGTTCAATTAAGCTCCTGCAGGTCTGCTAGTACTCGCAGTCTTGTTTGTGGAAATATTTCCTTCCTTCTATACCAGACTAAGAAGTCTTGGGGGGGAACAGTTGAAATTACCGTTTTACTGTGAACGTATACAATCCATATATCCGTGTTCATGAAATGCAAATGATGGGGAGAAACTTCCTCTTCCTACGGTCGGCTACCGAGACAAAAAATGATTTACCCTCTTACGTTCTCAAAAGTACTTATGAGTACTTATCAGTAAGCTCTTTGTTGGAGACCACGAGAGGATGTATTTGGTGAACCGGAAGTTGATGCGGAGAAAATAAAGCCGTGTGACAGGTTGAAGGGGAATTTGATATTCGAAGAACGGACGACAGTTGAAGGGTGGCATTCCGAAACTACGTGACCCCAAAAATTGGAAGTTTAGAGGAAAGAAAAAAAACCCTTCCAAATGTGTGAATCTTAATAAAAATGTATAAAAAAGTGGAGTATGCATAGGATAGGGCAGAAGGTATTGAAGCATGAAAAGAGTGGATCAAATAAGTGTGTCAGGCGTGAGAAAAGGAACTCGTCACAATCGATTTGTGGGAAAATATCATCAATTATAAGATTTTCAATTTGACGGGGATACGAAAGAGATTTTTGAACAATTTAATAGAAAAAAGAAACAGAACAACATTTTTCAAACAAATGAAATCATACACGTTTGGAATACCACCCTTCGGTCGAAGACAAGTTTCCAAGCTGAAAATACTCCACGTTATAATTAAGTAAATTTTTAGTAACTGATTGCGGTTATTAATAATTTTCTGAGACGCTAGAAGCACCGTGGTTCACCCTTCTCATTTTTGATTGTTAGTAGTCGTCACTTCGCCAATCAGCCACAGTTATTTCTTGAAGTAATTAATTAAAGTCGCATTAGTTGAATCTCTCGGCAACCCTCGCGGGACGTGGAGACTAATTCATCCCCACGTCGTCTGGCAGGCTTATCCGACGAAGCGGGGTTCTAAGGGGCGTAGCTCCCTGATGTTGTTATTGAATTATTCCGAGCCTCAGTTTTCCGTGCGAGGGATCAAGGAGGCGGCTACCCTACTAGTGCTACAGATGGGGGAGGCGTGACGTCTCCTCTACTTATAATTCCTTTTCGTGTCCTCGCATTTTGAGGGTAAGGGATTCTCGAGCTCTCACAAAATCCGGGGATTTCCCTCGTAAATCAAGATATGATTACGATACATTCTAGCCAACCTATACCTACGCGTGGTGCGACCCTGCGAGGTAGGATGAGGGGCACCCGCGAGGGTTGACCGTGTATAGCGTTGTTGTCGCAAAAAGATACGATCGTAGGGAGACAGCCAATCTACGACCAATTCGTACCAAATGGATATATTTCTGTAAAGTGAAAAATTTTGCATCGTTTCTTTTTTTTCCCCTGGCTATAAATCCGTTGGCTACGAGGCTGCTTCCTCTCTTGCTCTCTTTTCTTTTTCTCTGTTTCCCTTTCTTTTGCCCTCTCGATTTACGATCGATCGAATCCCCTGATTCGCCGTACGTTTGGACCGAGCGTGCTAGGAGTCAAAGTCGTAAAATTTTTCCATCTAAAGAAACCTCCGTTAAATCTGAAATCGTGATCTCGAAGCTTTGCTAAAGATTCCTTAAAAAAAACTCCCCGAACTCAGTGCTGATCTTCCGTAAACAATGCTAGTCACATTCATCCACTAATCCATCCACGCAAGGGCAAATTTCCAGTATCTCGTTAGCGACAGGTAATTCCCTGGGTGGTTTTCCGTCAACGGTTCAGAGGGGGTTGGCTCAGCTACCCTGGTCTAGGTTAGCCATATAACGTCACACACGCGACACCGCGTGTCCGCGCCTACGCCCCTGGGATTATAGATCGGATGTCAGCGGGAGACAACGATTTCTCGTTAGTAACAATTGCCCTATTTCAAAGTGTTGCGTTCTATCGGTCGCAGTTATCCGTAGCTGTGCCTTAGTCTGATCTTTGCAAGTAAGTGTATACAACTGATGTCTTTATGCATGATTGTTTGGCACAGGTACAGACATACAACAGGGCTCGATGATTTTGGGCTGGAATCATTCGGCGAATTGCGAAGATAGTCCCGACCCGAGATTCTTGTGAAAATGAAACCTGTAAAAGTTCGCTCTACAAATATTTATCGTTTACGATCCACATGTTTTTACAGTGATCAGAGATCACGCTCCTATAGACATCACGACGCCTCGACGCCTTCCCTGCCGATGGGAATGTTGCATTAAACGCAGATGGTACTGTTAGTTTTGCGCGGGTGTCCCGATATCGTTCAAAGCAAAACTGTTCACCCGCTCGCTCCACCCCTGGCCATTCCTCTAAGCCACCCTCTCTAAACTAAATCGATTTCTTAGGAATGAATTCCGCACATACGTATACGTGGTGAAGTGTCATAGTATGAGAAAAATAGTCGATCTGTGATTATGCATCGGTATAAACGTTCGACCATTCCAAAAATCATGTTGTTTCCTTGTTCACCCGTGAGTTTAAAGTATCCATTGTCCATTTTAGCGTAAAAGTCGAGTCGAGTTGGAATTGATGCGAGAGTTCGCGGTGATCGCCTTATTTTATCATTTACCCCGTATCAGGTATACGGATTTTTGGGAACCACCTCTGGTTTCGACGTGTATTGCATGTAATGGATACATCGATAACGCGTCACGAACATCTGCGGAGGCTCGGGCGTTTCCCGCACAATTCAAGACCCTAAGAATCATCTAATTCACTCGTAGCTCCGGCGTTTACGCTCGAATCGATCACTGGAGGGAGCGATATTTATCCCGTCGAATAAAAAGAGACATGATATTTCTAAGCCTTCGGTTTAAGTATTGAACCTATCGGTACAGGTATAGGTCCCCACGCATCGATAGACTCATGGCGATGTTCTCAGAGATACGGAGAGAAGGAAAGACAGAGAGAGGACGCAAGAAACTAACCAACAGCGAGAGAGAAACCCTCAACTTAATAACCAAACTCAGATTAGGTGATTATTAATGAGCTTAGGTTAGGTCGGGTGATTATAGAACGGATTATACAGGTTAGTCTCGAGTTTAATTACATCTCTCGAATGAAATACCGTGTGAGTGAAGGTGAATAAAAAAGAAACGATATAGTGCAGCAAGTTGATTCCACCGCGAATATATACTATTTGACGTGTAGTCGGTATAGAGAATTGGGGAGACGCGTCGATCCTTCATTTCCAGATGAATTTCGTCGGTATACTGTGCACGCGTCGCGTTAACGTCGTGTAATTGCTGCTCAACGTGCGGTTGTAAGTGTGGCTACCGCGTCAGCGAAACCCCCGATGTGATGCGATGGTTCGCGTTATTGCCTTAGTTGGTAGTAGGTGGGTATAGCTCCCTACTTCGGCTGGGAACAAAGCAGATGGAAATCCTTAACAGTTATTGGCTGGTGCTGCGGCATACTAGCTGGCGTAAAAGGGCACCGTTGTAATTTATCGGAGGTTGTATTTGGGGAGCCGTTGCTTTCAATTAGGTAATTGAAACCGCTGGAACTTGAATCGTTTTCAGGGGATTCATCCCTCGAGTCACTCTGATGTCCGGCTCTTGAATGCAACCGGACCTTCATTCAGTTTCACAATCAAGAATACTGCAGCCATTCTCGAAGTTGGCGGTAGACAAATGAGCGTAAAAAGAGAAGAAATAAAACCAAATGATTATAATTGACTGGGTTTACCGGACTTAACGAGTCTCTTGATCCGTGAAGAAATTCAATTTTGGTCGGTGCAGGTTTCGTGGAACGGGGTCGCGTTCGAATTAGTGGAGGTTTCAGTTGGTCGTAACTCAGCGGACTATGCATCATGCCTCGCCTTAACTCCCAGACAAAATAAGTCTACCAACAACCAACAGCCATGCAGGAACCAGCCGCCGGTAAGCACGATCTTCAGCGGGAAACCAGGATGGTTGAACCGCCGCGCGCGTATGCTAATGAAGACACACTATCCAGTGTAATTGCATTTAAGTTCGAGGTAACGCGTTCTTCGTTGCCAGAGGGGTGGGAATATCTCAAGCAGCGATCCAAGGGGAAATTTGAAAGCAACTTGCTTATTTTATGATAAATCTTTTACCTTCACAAGTCACACGTATAGGTATATAGGTAGTGTCTATATGTCTGAAAATTATCTTGTTATTTGAGGCTATAATTAATGTGGATTTCTCAATGCATGATGTCGTGAGATGAGGATCATTAAAAGTAACGACGATCGGATTTCTGTCCCTCTTGAATCGCTTGAAAAAGTTAAGTGAAACCCAGTAGCGTGATTCGGTCGGATGTCAAAGTGAGTTTTTTTTTAATTACAGATTTTCATCATATCTATGCTAACAGTAGGCTAAAACTACGGCTAGAAACTGCGACAAGATTCGAGACAAGGAATCAAGAGCTGATATGGAAGCAATATGAAGTAGTGCGTGCACAGCAGTGAAGCTCCTCGTTTTTTATCTGAACGAGAGACAACAGAAGCCAAGCGAGGAACTCGGCTGCATAAGAACCGAGGGAGTGAGAGGCTCCTGTCATTTTCCTGGATATTAAATATTAATCCCACGAAATGACTAGCGCGTCGGCAATCTTTCGCTCGCGCTTGCTGCCCCATACTGCGCCTTGTTCGCCCCTGCCTCGTTCGTGTACCTCGCAATCTCTGTCTCCGACCAACCATCGCCGTTACCAACGCCACGTTCTACTCTTCTCTGAGCAATGAGAAGTAATCTAGGAGCTGGATTAACCGGGGCTCAAGATATCAGTTGGGATTTACTCTGCGAGTACCCACGTGCGTGTGTGCAAGCGAGACAACGAGCCAAAGAGATACGTTAGCAAAAGACGCTATAGTGGTCCAAAGTGCAATTGCTTGCTGGCCCCTGTGTCTCACGTTGAACAGCCCCTTCTCACTCTCTTACCTCTCAGTTATATCCCAATCTGCATCCCTCATAAAACTTGAACCAATCGACTAATTGAGTCTCGAGGGCGACTTCTTTTCTGTTTTTCTATTTGGATTTTTTTTTCCTCCACGCTTTGACAAATTTGAGAAGAGGATTTTTAAGCGGTATATTTTTTATCCATACTTCAACCGTGGATACGTAACTACGACAAAATATCGCGCTCTGCTCTGTTTTCCTCTTAATTGCTTCGAACTACGCCAAAGCCAAAGCCTGCGTTAGGAGCATCTGGATGAACCGAGTTCACTTAACCCAGTTTTGTAATACTTTTTTCGAGAATTCGATACCGCTGAATCACCGCAGTTCCTGCCTCGGAAGCTATGTACGGTTCGGTGACGGGTTAATGTATATTATACGTATAGATCATTGGATTTCATCCTGCATACACCGGTTTAACGAGCTGCAGCATCGGTCCTTTATTCTGCCTTATTTCTTCATTTAGATGATTCAAACCTCCCGGAAGTGGAAACTTTCGAGTATCAGTTTCCTTCTTTCTTCTTCCACCGATCTCCTTCTAATTGATCACTTGAAAGGTAGAATGTAATCGATATGCATTTACTCATCCCACCGGTATTCGGACTCATAATTCACGCCTTTAATTGATACCGAAACTATCTCTCCCGCCGGTTATTTCACGCGTTCACGATACTCGTTTGATTCGACGCGTGCGTGCGTCTTTTGGGCGTCTGTTGGTCGGCTGGGTGCCTGCAGGGAGTTTCTCACAGCACCCGTGGTGCTGTTATTGCAGCGGGTCAGAAAATCGGAAAAATGGGGTGCCTCGTCGCATCAGAGTTTCGGCGGACCCTCCGGACGTGCGAGACTCCATAATCGCAGCCGTCACGGCACGCGTTCTGCGTACACATTCGCACGCGCTTAATGGCGCTGCGCACTGTCGAAGCCCCGTGCTTACGTGGATATGATGAGACCACTCGAGGCGTGGGCGGGCTTTGTCGAGAACGTATATCTCGTTCGCCCCTGGGCGAGGATCTTTTTTTGGGGAAAAAGCAATCGAAGGATAGACCCGGAGCTCTTCGCGTCTAACATTTTACGTTTACTTGATCAGCAGCTTTTCGAAAACTCCTCCAAAGGATTTATCAAAGATGTAGAGACACACCTGGGAGTAGAATATTTCGGGGAGATGGTTCAGGGCTCATACCCTAATCCTTTACGGTCAATTTATTTGCCAATCGTGGAAGGTCACTAGCCTTTCGTGACTCCTATATAAGATCTGGTTCTAGGCTTAGTCAACTAAAGGCGGAACTTTTTACGGAATAATTCTCAGCGATCTTATGGATTTCTCGAGGACTACGAAAGGGTTGCACCGGGGTCATGGGATGTCGTGAAAGTTCAAAGATTTGGCCTGATGGAAATGCCCAAACCCGAGATAGTTTACCCCTCGCTTTCCGCACTCTGATACCTTCATAGCTTTGAAATATCTAATCACGGCCTTAGCTTAATGCAGAAGATCAAAGCAAGCTGACGAGCCTGTAACATTGACGGGAACGATTCGGGTATCTTCATGTCCAGTCGAATCTCCTATCCTGCATTGCCGTTTTCCCTCATCCGTTCTTGCGGCACTTGCGGAATAACTGCACAGCATTATCCCGGAGACAGCCGCCTTCCGTCGTAGCGTAAGATCGCGGGTGAATTTTTAATTGATATTCACATTTATTTCTGAAGGACGTATTTATGATCTATCTATTGCACGTACTTGATAAGCACGAGATATGATGGTGAATGTATGATCATTATATTGATATTCAGCATTCCGTAGAAAACTAGAAACCCAATTATCTGTCAAAACGTGTATTGGATACACATAGTACGCCTTGTGCTTTTGGTTTCATTTTATGAATTGAATTTTTTTTGCAAACATACTTGTGAATAACAGTATCAAAATGTTTATCGCCTCATCATCTTTCATACTTTTCATGGAATCGTACTCAACACTTAAAATCCCTTTTGTACTTTATCTTGATTTTCGTAAACGAATTTACATGTTCCGTGCATTGCGAATCGAACGGTTCCTTCATTTTCTAGCAATACTTACCTTACTCACTGAAGTATCAGGATACAAACAATTTTTTATTTTCAATACGAACCCACTGTGACCGTTCGAGTTGCTCGTTTATTGATAATATCAAATGATCCTAAATTATGCGCGTGAATAACTAAATATTACAAGCATCTACGTTGAGTCATTTGGTGTGTGTTAACCAAGAAGATCAATAGGATCTACATATTTTTATATTTTATCCCAAAACTATGCTCAGATATTTCCGTAACTGAACGACCTCGAAAAAACGAATTCGCAAATCAGGGAACGCGCAGTGACTGCACAACTCCCACAAGTTTCGAAAACAGAGATCAATTCAGAAAGTGCATCTGAGTTAGGGTTGTCTATACGGAGTTGTTACAGGTGGCATCCTTCTTTGATCTTCTTCATATTTTGGAGGTAGATCCAGCTTCTCCTTAGTCAACAACTTGGTACGGACCACGACGATGAAAACGGCAGCGATTATTATTGAAAGAAAACCTAGTCCGATACCAAAACACCAGGATGAGAATCCTGAACTGCTCCTATCGACACGTCTTGGTTCTTCTAAAACTTGGACAGTAGCTGAAACCTCGAGCGAAGATCCGACAAGGCCTGCAACACAGGTCCAGTTTCCTGTGTCCCCGAATTCCATCACATCTGTAAAATGTCGAGAAACAAAATGAATGAAAGATTTCTCACTATTTTCTTACTGTCGAAACCGTGCAATATACACGTACTCTTGATTTCCAGATGACATCTATTCGTTGTACTATACGTGATGTAGTGCCGTTCGTAAGATTCAGGGCTTGTCCATCGTCCGATACCAAATCCATTAGGTTTTATCCACCGGCAGTAGTCGATGGATTCTTCGTGTCCAGGAATTAAGGAACAAGAAAGTTGTGCTCGATCATGTCTTATCGTCACGTTTTTCACATCAGGCATCAGCAACGTATCTGTTAAGTAGGGATCAAATTATTAGTCTAAATACCATTCCGATATACTCGATCAGAAAAGTTTTGATCGCAGAGGTCTATTACCACAAACATAACGAAATTAGCCGTTTTGCTTATCGCTAATAGTAATATGATGACTGAGTTTTTTGTGTCAGCTCCTATCGGTCTTTCGAACCGAACACTGGTAACCTAAATTTTCCACCGTCATTTGCCAGTGACAGCAAAAATTCCTGTGCATATATCTGGATGTAGGTACATGTTATATATGAAGCGCAATATTTCATACGCTATTATCGAATGACACGGCTATCGGTCGTGGGCGTTTTGCGTTACATTGTCGTCGTTTCTTTATTTATCGATCGACGTAGGGTATACGAATGAGATTGATTGTCCTGGGATTTACTTTGGCCAATCGTCATCAATCAATGCTGAGATACATTTTGCACGTACTGCCTTATCGCGAGAGTTACTGAGCAATTGAGTATTGTTAACTACAGTTGTGCTAGTTCCTTTCATTCGCAATTATCGAATCTATTGAACTACATAAAAAAAAGTTTTCTTCATCGTCATCGACTCATTCTATAAATCCCAAAATCTGATGCACCAATTATACTCTCAGCTTTTTTCCCGATATTAGATTCCGGATTTTGAGTGTTACGTAAGATCAAAGCCAGTCGACGAACCTGTGACAATGACGCGAATAATCGATCTAACTTCTTGTCCGTTGGAAGCCCCCATCCCGCATTTCCATTCGCCTTCATCCGTGTCTTTGGCAGCTGGAATTACTGCACCGCACTCCCCCAAGGGCAGACCCATTCCGACGTAGTGTAGAGTCGTTGGTGAAATTCCGGTCGAGGAAACAGAGTAGGCTGTACCATTAGGGCTGCCCATCCAACAGTATTTCAATGTCGAGTTCGCATTGCACCTGACCTGAAGTCAGAAGATCATGAATCAAACTGGTATCAATTTTTTGGTAAATGTCCGGGAGGATTGTAGCAAAATTGGAGCCCGTCAATAAGAAATTACCGTAAAACTGTCGCCTTTTACAACGTACACAGTTTCTTCGGAATGCGATGCAACAACATCTTCAGACGCACTCAACCCGGGAACAGCAACTCTTAGCATTGAACCAGATAGTCCTGAACTAGTACCGAGGATACATTTCCAGGTTCCGATATCCGAATAGTCTGCTTCGAGAATCGTAATTCCGCACTCGTGAATCCGTTGCGTCAACATACTTGTGGACTGAGTGCCGTGTCCGTAGTAAAGGTACCTGTTGAAAGATCACGCGATATTGGTTTCAATGGTTATTATTCTTCGCTGAAAATTCTCGTTGAGATAAGCAAAGACAATTTACTTATCGTATCCGACTGCTTCGAAGACATTGAGGACCGTGCTGTCCGGTTTCACGAATTGACAGAAAGAAAAGGAGTAGGCGCGCACGCTACACAGCATATTAACTTGACCATTGTCTAGTGTTGTGGCGGTGGCGTTCAAGGAGTGATCATCTAAAAGAGGAAACGAGTAATCCTTCAGAGTGAAATGATCTCTTCATCTTGTCTTCCTCGACAGAAGTAAGCAGTAAAACTTGCGCGTACCGTAAGCGATAACTTCGGTAACCATCTCGATGACATTCACTTGTCCATTAAGACTGTAAGTCGCGGTCCAAAAGCCCTCGTGCGCGTTAGTGATGATGGGAATGTCAATGCGGCACCTTCCGGATTGCATAGGAAATTGTTGACCACTTGGATTCCTTAGCTGACAGGAAATAGCTCCGGTAGGACCAACGGTGATGCTAGCTGGAGCACCGAGTTGTACATGCGTCACCGTAGGCTGATCAAAAATCATTGGGAATTGTAACGTCGCGGAAGATTAACGTGCAGCTAAACTTAGGACCTACCCCGGGAGAAATGGCACTCGCGTCTTGGACTTCGACGTAGAAAGTTCCGAAATAGTATAGCTTTGCAGTTTCGTTATATTGAACAGTTGCATCTAGTCGCCATGTGCCTGCGTGGCTGCTGTTCACTTGAGCTGTCACGCTGCAATGATCAACGGGGCGTACATCGTCCGAAATCGTGTAGACGGTGTCAAAAGCATCAAATTCATGGCCCTGGAGAGATCAAGGTCAATATTAATCATGTACTCCATGATTCCTGAAACTCTTACTTACATCAGGCGCCGTGGCGACGCAGTCTGTCAGGTTTTCGTAATGATTGACCATACGAAGCGTTATCAAATTCCCAGGAAATACGCGAATCGCTCGAGCAGGGAACACATCCACTATTTGAGGTTGCTAAAATGAGGAATTCTTAATTAGACTCAAGTTAAAGATTTAGCGAAACATCTCGTTTTTCACACCTATCTGGTCGGCAGCGCTTACCTCGGACCGCAATTCTACCGCGCTTCTGGAGTCATTCCCTGCGAACCGTAGCAGATCGATTTAATGCCTTTGGCGATAATTTTCACAATAGTAAGGTATGTAGTAGGTAATCCTTATTCACAGTAGGAGTTGGTGGCTCAATTGCCAGGAAAGGAATTCATTTGTAGGGAAAGAAAATCTGCATTTCACCGATTTCCACCAAGTTTTGGTGCAAGCGCCATCGATTTTAAAACCCCCAGAATTCCATGGGAATGGATTCCGTCGTCGGGAAATGGGCAGTAAATATGAAGGGTTTCGAAAGTGGGGCGGGCCACAAGGAAGGGCGAGATAAATAAGATAAATCTGGTTGTTTACCGAAAGCAACGGCACAGAGGTATAGAGCAGCGCCTAGAACGGCGAAAATGATGCGCTGTATTAACATGTTTCCCTCAGTGTGATGTCGGCCGCTGCCGACTACGATTGTGGGCTTCTGAAGGTGAGATAACTTCTTTTATATCGCCCGATCAGGCAGTGATCGATGCGGGTCATCTTGGCTCGTCCTTATCATGTACGTGGGAGACAAAGGCTTGTGTCACCTTGCGTCCAACGTGTCATAGATTTTTTTCACCAGCTTTGGTATCTCGGCTTATCCTGATATGCGATCAGTTTCAATTCCGTAAGGGTCCTGGACGCATGAAATCAGCTATATTTAGTGTAATGATCTCATCGACGATGTTCTTTGACCGATACAAAAAACTAGGTACAGACCGTGACGATCTTATCTGATGATAAGGGATATCATCAGTGTACTCCAAGAGCTACATATTATTTTCGATCCATAGTTGTCTGGTCACTTCACGGCTGCCAGGTATAAAATCTTTTGAGGGCAACCTTGATATAAAGACTGGAGAGATAGCGCTCATAGAAAAGCTAAGATGTTTTCAACTATTTTCTTATCTCTACCTGTAGAATTACGCAAAGGATTTTGATCGATCACGTCTGATAAAAAGCGGTGCACTGTCTCGGCCGATTGTGAGCGGATAGCCTATTTCTCGGAAATTTGCCTCAGATCTTTCTCCAAAGAACAACACATGTCGCACGCCATACGTCGACTCGTGACTACACCCGTCTGCGGCTTTATCGGGATAGAGATTCTGCTCAACGTTTCACCGCTAACGATGCCGTCAAGCATGTACCGCGCTACGCCTACCAGATGCGGCGTGTTTTAGATTTAGATTTGGTCAAGTGGCCTGGATGCCAGAAACATGTGCTTAGCCCTAAAAACATTTGCTAATACAATATGCTCTTCACTCACGATTTCAAATTTCGAACTGCACTGGTCAAATTAATTACCGAGCTTATTCTTCCTTTCAATTAAGGTTCAAAGACGCGAGTCTGCAATTTGCTGCCCAAGCTATTGGCCAAGTTGTATGAACTTGCCAAGCGAAGCTACGTGCGAATAAGCAAAGCCTGGTTGAGATTAGTGTGGACCATGTGGCTTAAAACGAATTGATAAGCAAATTTGTAAAAATTTACACGATGTGCGAGATAGATACGTAACGAGACCCGACAGATCTGATTGAGGCAGAAACAAACCGCCTGCAGTGCATGTCACCTACTCATATCAGCATGTAGATGTGTAGGGTGTATGTATACATGCTTGTTAGTGATAAATTCTTCACCCTCTACCCTGTAGGTATACCTACTCGAATATACCTCATGCTACTAGGTACGTAATGCGCGTTGATTATAATCCAATAACTCGGCGGAGATGGTCGGGGTTCGTTCTTCTCGGTCTTCTGTCGTTTGAAATCAAATTGATATCCCCGGTGTATTTGGAAAACGGAATCGACGTGGCCGCGAACTGGCCCCACCCGTAACGAGGTTATGGTAATTGACTACCCGACTTGGAATCCCCCCGTCAGACGTATCAATTACGCCCGTATGCATCGCAAACGGGGAATCTGCCTTTGATCCCCGCAAACCCTCAGGTAACGCAATTGACGCCTCCGTCTAATCTCAAATGGGATTGGCCGCCCACCCGGTCGCCCGCTCGTAGCCCACGAGGGACATTGAAATGGGCTCACGCTCCCCAATCTTTCCTTTCTTTTTTCCTTCGTTCCTTTCGATTCTTCGGGCTATCCCTTTTCCCCAACGCTTCATGATCCACGGATTGTTTTCTTTCGGTGGTAAATCCAAGGAATACAAAATATGTAGGGTATTCTTTTTCCAACATTCACACATCTTTCCCTACGGAGCTTTCCCAAGGATCTTCAGTTTATCGGAGAATATATTGATATCGCGACATGTTTTCATATTATTCAGAGCGTTATGGAGTTTTAGTGTGAATATAGCAACGATATACAGCTCCGTCGAGTTCGTGGACCACCTCGAATTTACGTTAATAATTTCATGAGGCATTTTTCCTTTGAAATCATTCTCTACGATCAAGACGCATCAGCTATGTCCCATTTAGCCCCATTCCGCAATATAACTCGAATCTAGAATTTCTTTGAGCTTGCCCAGGCAGTCGGGTGGTTTTGAAATTCCGGAGTATTTCTGAAAATCATAACAACCAACTCCGTTATGGGTTACATGGTCAACACTGCCCTGGTTGAGTTTGTATACCTATGTATACGCACCATCAAAAGCCGCAACATTTAGGCTCACCCCTCCGTTAGCAAAATTGTATTATTGGCATTGTAGGAACAAACTTTATTCCGCAAACCATTACCCTGGCTATTCGTTGCCGTACTGACACGTCGTCCTGCAGCCTGCGTGCTTAGCCACCACCCATTAAACGAGCTTGCGTTTATTGTACGGAGCGGGGACAGTGCGACATATGGCATGAAAGTAACATTTCTATTATGCCTTTGACAAACGATCGGACCGTATTTGAAGCAGTTAATATAAACTACGCACAAGCTTTGTAGTCATCTATATATCAATGTACCTGCGTTTATCTGTGTAGATATCTCCATATCGAGCCAGTAAAAGAGACATCAACGGTCTGACTAGTTTTCCTATGTTATATACAGACCGAGCTCTATAGACTCTGTTGAACTTTTACTCACGAGCACCAGATGCTTTTATATTATAATTAATTAATTTTATTGAACTCTTACTTCCTTTTTCGAAAATGAATAACAATGATAGCCTCAGGCATTGGTTCAGCAGTTTGTGGTTCAGAACTGGGTTTGAAACTGACCGAGATGTTAGAGCTTTGGTATAGTAGAGCAGCGCTTCGGTCAACGTAATATAATGCCCTTGTTTCGTGGCTGTCAACTTCGTCGGCAAATTAATCCAACGTTTGGTCAGTCACATTGTTGTATTTTCCCTTTTGTGTCGGCCCATGCCCATCCCGTTAACTATACGATCGATCAAATTTTCCCAAATGTATTTTGGTTTACGGTGTATTTGCGACAGTGGTTGTTACCATCCGACAGTGGGCAGTGACACGTTAATTCTAATCCCTTCGGACAATCCACCCTCCCCGTTCAATTCGCTAGCGAACTCCTCTCATTCGCAGGACAATAGTGTAATTCGCGCCTCATGATGATACAGACTTCACTTTGTCCTATCGCGCGTCGATATCGGAAACAAACATCGAGGGATACTGCCGTGTATTTTCCAGAGTCGCTGATCATAGGTGTTGTACCGAGGAAATAAGTTATTTCAGTAAAAATGGTGATATTATTTCTTTTTGGCAACTGGGGTCGACCCAACAATCAACATGTATACAGTGGTCTCCTGCCTGTGCGGATTTCAGTAGATTCATATTACCGAACAATGGAAATTCGTCTCAGTTCTTAAGATAAGGAGAATTTTATTATTATATTTCATTGTCACGCGATAATGCGATTCTTGAGGGTATAGGGCGAGAAGAAATCGCGAGAAGAAATATTCGTACTTTTTCCACGACCCTTGCGATTTCATTATGACCCAACGATCTGGAGAATCCACTAGGATGTGTATATCTCATTAAAGCAAGTATGCTGGGAAGACCCGAAGAGTTCAATACCGACAGTAATTACGTTAGCCGATTGTGGCAAAGTTTAAGTATTCTCGTCTGAACAAAAGCGCAATATAGTTTCACATCGCGTTATCAAAGTTTTATCATAAAATATGATGAACAGTTTGATGTCCAATTAAAAACTCGAACACACGAAATTATATAGTTGCCTCGATAAGGTATACATGATATTTCACTAAATTAGCGAGACCACTATATTATACCTTTGTAGAATATCTGGTTATTGTACCGTAATTCTTGTGCATCGAATTGGTCACGCATTTTTTCGCAGAACGTAACGAAGTGGACATTTTTTCGCAAATTGCTTGGATCGTGGTAACTCGGAACGAACCTCGTCTCTGATCCGATAAAAAGAGGATAGAAACGTATCAAATTGGCGAGTCCCCGGGATTAGTGCGGAACTGGAACGGCGTAGGATAGCCTCCCTACGAAACGCGGTTCGCTGAACGGCGGGTTCACACATGCCGTCCTGATCCATCCATTGTTGTGCAAATCTAACAAAAACCAACCCTCTAATCCGGCTAGCCCACTTGAGATTTGTCCGTGCACCCTGCAGCCGTACAATTAATTTATCTGGAGTACTTATACCGTGCTATTGCTATTTTTTGCCATTGTCTGTTTACAGGCTCTCCTCCTCGCAGCCGCGCCTCGTCCATGTATCATTGGAGATAAGCCGACGCATGCCCAAGCCTGCAGTCTACATTGAATTCTCTCTAGTACAAGTCCTCGACAAAAAATAAATAAATATAAAGAAAATGACAATAGAAACAAACCCACATGCTGGTCTACTCAGCGAGGTCGTAAGTATAAGCAAGAACATGACTAGACGCTGGGTAGTTGCCTCTGATCATAGAATGAAATTGTTTCACGCATCGGGTGGCTAAATTTCCCAGTTACTTCGTACCAGCGTAACATCTAACTGCTTATGCGTTTAATTATAACGATGGTAGGTAGATACTGCCTGTGTGTGAATATATTTATGTTCTTGAATACGTGGTGTCCATGTTATACCGCCGCGGGAAGCGCGTCGTGTTACCAAACGGTGTTGACCAAGGGACGTTATGGTTGCAGCGTCGTGACGAGTTCGGAGTCACGACTACAGAAGGCAACTTAATTAGTTACGATGCAATGTGTCTATCGATGATCGTGACGGCACGGCGTGCTTGCGAGAATAAACCCTCTGTATGATCGGACCAACAGCGCATATTATAACGCTCCCAGGATATTTTATCCTCCTAGCTCAATTAAAACCTCTATGGGCATGAGGCACTTGTCTTCTGGACCGCCCGGCGAGGGACACGCTTAGAGACCCGACCGCGGTCCTGGTCGCGCCCAATCCATTTATTATACCTGGATAATGAGCGTCACAAATGAGATACATGAGGGTG
Source organism: Tenthredo distinguenda (assembly GCA_947538915.1). Lineage (NCBI taxonomy): Eukaryota > Metazoa > Arthropoda > Insecta > Hymenoptera > Tenthredinidae > Tenthredo > Tenthredo distinguenda. The sequence continues at coordinate 8,296,871 of OX384531.1, forward strand.
ATGCGCGTTGAGAGGAAAAGTGGCGCCGAACAAGAGCTCTACCATTTCTTTTCTTCTTATTTCTCTTTTGCACAAGAAAGTAGGTATAAATTTTTCACTGCTGGGACTAAACCTCGATATATACCCACCTATAGGTATATTCTTCGTTCTTCCTGTTTAGGTGAATGTATGTGAAGTAGTATATCTGCTCTAGCGGAGATAGGAGGTATAGTTCCAGGCCGGAGTGAAGAAAAAGGGTCTCAAATTGGCAGGAACACCAGAGGGAAATCGGGATTTCGAAATCAAAGGAAAATGGACGTGAGTAAAGCCCCAGGACAAGGGAGTCAAATTTAAAAGAATGACTCGTGCCATTTGTAGCTCCTTCAACGTGAACAAAGCCCTTTGAATCCTTCCGAAGTCGTTTGGTCCTCGCCTTTTCCGTACATTTTATCGCTGGATACAATTGATGGTACGTTTTAGAAGTAACAAAAAAATAAAGCAAAACTGTTGCCGCGTTTCCACGGGGCGCCCGGCTCGCCTAAGCTCATAAAACGGTACCGTACGCTCCATGGCTTAGGTGGAACCCGAACGAAATCGATAGCGTTAACATATAAGATACGTAGGTAGGTACATACAGTGCACAATCTAGCTTGTGTATGTGCAGTATACGTGGATGTGTCTGTACCTACACGAGGACGAGATACATGTGTGCACCTGAACACATCTTTGACTTGTTTATCTTACTAAGCAGAATAGCAATCCGGAGCTTAGAATGTTTTTGCGAAAGAGTATTTCGAGAGGATTTGCTAGGCGATGCTTCCTCTTGCGGTTAAAGTTTGGAAATTTGTTGCTAAACCGCTTTGCCCTGAGCTCTGCTTGGTAATTGGGTACGTTCCGATATCTGCTGGTGGCTCTTATGGTGCCGTACACGCGTATATATTGATTGTAGCATTCACAGACTAGCTTCCGGCAAGTTATTATTTAAAATACATAGATTCTGCCCAAGTTCACTTGACTTTATACTGCAGCTGCTGATTCCGAAGAGATATAACGTATATGCACGCATAAGTAAGCATTAACTCTGGCAAGTTTGAATGGTCAAACTTCCATCAGGTGGTCGTTCCAATTAAATTCGAAAATACCAATGTGGTCGAAAATCGAGTGAAATTTTCGTTACAGATCCATATGATTTTTTTTTTCAACCTAAATCTGGAATCTGAAATATGCATTTATAGTATGAAATGCTTATTAGCGTGAACGTTCGTTTCTCTCTAAGGAAGCTTCGATTATTTTCTCGGGTATAGATTTCGGGCGTCAACAATTGAGGACTGTTCAAGGTAATTATTTCGCTCGGTAACTAAGGGCTGTCGTTGTATCGCGAGGCTGTATAATCACTCTGATTACAATCCATCGAATTGTGATGGTCCGTAGACTGCTTGGCATAGGCGCGTGCATTCAGAGTAATCAATAACAATTAGTCACCTAAAATAACGGGCAATTAGTGGTCAAAGATTAGAAGCATCAAACTAAGCCCGACGAGCGCAATTTCTAGTTATAGGTTACGAAGGGTGCGACTCTGGTATTATTTTAATTGTTACTAGTTATATGCCCTGGGTTGTGGCATTTAATTGCTACGTTCCTGCAACCACTCGAGACATATACCTGCTCAGGTTCTCATCTTACAGAAAGCAACTCTTGCCTACGATTCACTCTCAATTCTGAATGAATAAAAATAAAGTAAAAAATGAGGTCAAACGTGATCATTAAAATTAATCTTTGACAGGTCGGTTACTAATTGCGGAGATGAACTCAATCCATAATCAGATATCTATGGAGTATTCGAGATTGCAATTTTAGCACGAATCTATTGATTAAATTTAAAATACGCTTTAATGGTTTGAATTTCGTTGACCGGTCAATATTTTCCCGGCTTCAGATCCTTTCACAAATAATATCAGCAGACCTGTATCAGTCATCGGTCAATACAGAATCGTTTCGCTTCGTGATTTTCTTCGTTTTTCGTACATAAGCATTTTCACGCACTGTTTAATTTCCGAGAGGTTAGTGCGGTGATGAAGAAGGAAAATTTTCAACCCGGGAATTCTGCTCCTGGCTTCCGAAAAACAACAAAGCCCTTGGCTAGCGAACTGGTGCTGTACTACAAAAGACTTGCTCAGCGTTTTGCCTGTTGCACGCCTCGCCGGCGTCTCGTCAGCATTTTTCCTGTCCAATTATTCGTAATTATAGAGCTGAGCTAGGGCTGTTTTGATAATTGGGACTAATTGTAAACGGAAAATGAATGCGAACCGTGACGGGGATGGGTGAATCAAGCGCGAGACTTGAGAAGGCCATGGATGCACGAGAGAAAAACTTCATGATCATTTCTCAATACTATATTACCTAGTTCAACGCTGAAGTTGTGTCTCTTCTTTATAACTTCGTAGATACAACAAGTTTTCTTCATTGTCATTTCCGTTTGTTGTACATTATTATTCTTCAGTGAAAATACAAGACGAAGCATAGTGGCGTATTAATTCGACACAGACGACATTACTTCAGATATTTATTCAGAAGGATCCACTTTGTGAAGTAAGACTTTTCGTGTAGAAGATATAACTCGAAGCTGCAGAATATTATGTCTTGTCAAATGCGGAGCGGAACTTGAATTTTCCGTTTTATTTTAATAGTTGATCGCACCACTTTAGACAATAAGATGCAGCCAAGGGGAGAGAAGATTTTGAATCATGAACGATCTAAGATTTTTTTCTGATAGCCTAAGCAGTGCTCGTAACATTAATTGGTCAGGCATATCGATGATCGTCCGCTAGTGCTTTCATTCGGCACAGTTATCAAAGTCAAATTTTGAATTCCTCGTTCGCATACATATATCTCGGAGAATGGAACCGACAACGGATGGTTCTGATCGGTTACGAGTATATGTGGCCACTCTTGTAGGATAATTATTTAAACTAGCAATGGGATATCCTCCCAATCACCGCGACACGATAAAACAACAACATTACTTCGTGAGCTTTCGCGACGCAAAGGGAGATACGATAACGAATCCACGGGCCATTCTAGAATCTCGAGACAACTTCTTTCGCGACACTCTTTATATCAGATCAAATGAGACCTCTTCTAGATCAATATTTCTAGAGCTCTGGCTACGTTCGAAAAAAGCACCACCATAAAGGTCTCTATCTCACATCCTTCTGTGCGCCACTCACAAAGGTCTTAGACTAAAGGGTCCCATTGCTGAACCTAATAATAACAAATTTACCTAGACGTAGACAAAAACTATTAATCCTCAATAGATATCCAGACTTGAAGGAAATTCATAACAATCGCCAAAAGGCAGCGGGCAAAATATCAGACGCCGACGTGTATGTAACCCCTATTGTCATCCGGTGTATATGTAATAATTCTTTGTATTTTCCTTGACGAATAGTGCCATTTTCTATGAAAGTGGTTATTAGAATATATTGTCGAACACTGCATGAGGTAACGAACTGAATGTAGAAAATGTTGTAAATTTGTACGGTCTGTTGCACAGCGTGGACTGGAACGTTCGTAAAGTTCTCTGGAGACGTTTCTTGTTCAAAGAATTCAATCTAGATTACGGAAAGTTCCCGTTTAATTTCCTACTACTGCTGCAGCATGACGTCGCTTCTGGCTTTTGCAGCTAGCAGCTCTGGCTCCAAACTTCTGACAAACCGAAGCGAGGATCTAACTAGACGCTTCGTACTTTAGTGGCGGATACCTTGCTAGGAGAAATTCCGAGCGCCGGAAGGTCCTCCGGCGAAGACCATCGCGATGTGATGCAGGTCCTTCGTCATCCGTAATTCGCACGATCATATTTCACAGACGTGTCTGGAGGCCTTGAAGGTACGCCGGTTCTTGGACAGCAGCGATTTCAATAAATTATCTAAACAATGTAGTTTCGTGTGCGCAGTAATAACGTGAGAAGGGCTGTTGGGTCGCTAGAGCTAAAGGTTAAACGGCAATTTGGCGATCCACTGAACCATCTGTCAAAAGAAAGGAACGACGAGCGATCCCCAGTACCCTCGATGCCTTGCTAGGTATTATATAATGATCGGCCGCGGGTCGAAGAGCCAAGGACGCAGAGTCGTTTGATCGAGGTTTGACTCTAATTGCACGAAAATTATAAGCCGGGCTATATGTATATCGTATGCGGCTAAGTATACATACATCTACGCATGTATGTATTTTATTACGCGTACGTGAACGTCTTGAAAGTCTCGACGCCTCCCGATCTCCCTGCACAGGTATTAAACCGCCTTTAAAATAATATCGAGTAGATTTACACGGATTATCTTTATCCGGAAGTAATATCGTCGTACAGCCGACTATCCACCGGTGAAATCAAACCTATCATATTCAGCCTAAGGGGTGAGGGAGCCGCTCCCTCTCTAACATTTTTGGTATATTATATCTTACGTATATGTGATATACAACGCAAAAATATATGAAGAAAAAAAAAAGAACGAACCGTAAAACAAGTCTCGGCTTTTATTCGTGGCTCAGTTATGAGTTGATCATATTTTTTGGTCCATTTTTAACTACAACGCTTTGCGAGCTGCCCGCAAGCGACCGATCTAAACAAGGACAATGAGCTCCGCGGGTGGTAGGATGTCGCGCTCCAGGGGGGCGACCACTATACGGTACTACCCTGTAGCAGTTTCTTCATTAGAATACTCCAAGCTCATCAGCGCTCGTAACTGTCTTGACTCGACGGACCTCACGTGCGCCAATTCTACTGAAACTAGACCTTCTGGTTCTGTGAAGGCGAAGAGAAGAGCGTTTATGAGGAAAAAATTGAATCGAAGAGTTCGCATTGACTTCTGCGGATGATCCGTCGCGTGGCCTATGGTCATTCGGCAATGTAATTTTGTATCGCGACAGTGTAGCTCACCCAACTCAATTGCCGTGACAGCTTGCGTGCGCTGGTAATTGGAAAGCCCGCATAAACCCTGCAGAGATTCTCGAAAATAAATTGAAATAACGAATATATAAGAAAGATTGAATCACCTCCAGGTTCAGATTCAATGCTCGCAGGACATAGCGTAGGTAAGACATCTCTTTCGTTTCTATAAAGATGAAAAGATCTATGAGATAATCTGTCGAAGGATTTCAGAGACGAGACTTAATGCTTCCTAAAGTATCTTCAGGTGTGGGACCTTCTTCGAATATACTGGATGTATATATGCAGCTGCATATATATCTATATCCATCTATCTATATATATAGGTATATATATCTGTACCTATAATATAGGAGGGAGAGGAAACCGGTCAAGAGCTGCAGTTAACCCGGTTTAGCAACCGGCGTTTAAGCATTTTATCCTAGTAATTACTTGGTCATCATCTCGACGAGGGATGCAGAAGGATGTCTAACGTCTGCACGGCGTTTCTGTCATTTACTCCTGCCGTTATTTATGGACTCAGAAATTATACACGTAAAAGGGACTTAATAAATGGTTCGAATTAAAAAGTACTTTAGTCCTGGAATTTTATTACTATTCGTTTTACGAATAATTGTTCTTGGGATTTCTCTAATAGTTAATGGTAGGCAGGTAGGTAGGTAGGTAGTTTACCTCAGTCCACTGCGTATAACCTAAGCTGTAATCAAAATCTAAGCTAATCTAATTTTAGTGACTGTTGGTAAAAGCAAGGTGTTTGCCTTGACTGCTGGCTTTGTCAATTTCATTCCGGTACATTGCGCCACGCGTGAGAAGATCTCGTCACGGATAAGAGTGAAGAATCGTTTTAAGATCGACGCGGTCCGTGTCGAAGATCTCCTCTAGGTTCCTAAAGCGGAATTTAACGGATCTCACGCCGTTCACCCAATCGTAATATCCCGGATTGAAATAACCTCATATAATCTCTGCTCAACCTACGATTCGACCCTCGTCCGGATTCCTTTGTTTCGTCGGGTTTCCGAACTACAACGAAACTACACGTCTAACTTTCCGGGTAATAATGGTCATTGTGGTTCGCGCTACCCGGTTCTATTCCAGTTCATATATTTGCGAAATGTACATTCCCGTTGTGTTATCAATTGTAAAGTCAAAAGGCGAGGCAATGATATATTTGTGTTCAAATCCGAAAGTAATATTTGATAAACTTTGACTCAAAGCCGGGCGTTAGTCGAATCGTCAAAGATATAGCTGCGAGGTGTTAGCACAAGGTATTACCCCAAGATAGTCTTGAGATTGGAGACAGTTTGAGGATGAACGTGGATGAGCAGGAGCGTAATTTAATATCAGTATGCTTGTATTTCAAGAGCCAAGAAAACGTCCTTGCTTCCCAAGGGATCACACTATCAGCGGGTAGTCCCGAGGGTAGTGAAGCAAGGAATGCTGGGCAGTGTGCCGGTTATAATTAGGATAGAACCCGTGTCGAATGGACAAAGATTCTCCGTTGTCAGTTGGGATGTTCTAATGGTCCTGCGACATAATTGCGTTGTAATCTGTTCTCTCGTGGGCCTCTGTCCTCGCCTTTCTCTCTCTTTCTGTCACTTTTGCGCCCGAGTTATCCATCACTCGGACACTTGTCCTCTATGCCCAAGCTTACGTAGAACGTCGAGTATCCCCTCGGCCACGTCTTTCCCAGCTTCTCCATGATAACGTCGTCAAGTTTGTAGCAAACGAGATGATTCGTGTACCCACGTTAAGCCGCCAAAGTGTGCTTCATTATTTTCGAGTGGAAAAGTCATTTCTGAGCGAACATATCGTGAAAGGAATTCCTCCTTCCACAATTCAATTAACATCACCTGCATAGCTTGGATAAAAAGAAATAAAAGAACGCGATATGTCAAGGCGTGTTCACGAACACGATTGAAAATACGTCTTCGTGTTCTGTACAATTACGACCGTCGCGTATCTCACAGCCTCTTGATACGTACCTCGGATAACTTCTGGATAGCGTCATAGTCGAACTGGTTTTCGCAACTAGTTTTGTCATAATTAATGGCCTCCCCACAGTGCCACCGGGCTAAAGCATTTATCGACACTTCGTGGGAATGTCTTGACCAAGAGCTATAGTCTCAAGTCACATAGTTGTTCTGATATCCACGAGTATATGTACATAGATGTCCTGCAAACACGTACCCAAGATAAGAGGATCATAAAGGTATTCAGTTCCACAAAGAGGTTTGATCGCTTGCAAAAACAGTTACCGCTCAGGAAACAAACGATTGTATATGTATACGTATGTATGTATGTCCGATGCCATCTTCGAGATGACTACACTTCAAGAGAAGGCGAAGGAGATCGACAACGAGGATATAACTATATGAAAAGTAAAGAACGGCGATGAGACGTTGACACCCACCCGACTACGAAGAGGCATGTCGACGCAACGACCCTCCTGACAGCCGTCACTCTGGTCAAGAACGAACGATCGCACAATAGGTTTCTATCAATCGACTCTTAACAGTTATCTGACTTCGAGCGGGATCTTGGCCACATAGAAGCCATTGTTTTCCAATGACTGGTCAAACACAGTAGGCTCATTATGCCGCGTTCGAACGAGGAATCTCGTAGCTGTACTTTGAATCCTCGCTACAAAGTCAACGTGCAACGTTGTTCTGTTCCGGATATTATCAATCTGTGGATGGAAATGTCAGCGGATGTCTTGCCCAGTGCTTTATGTAATTTTTCACCAGTCCGTGTCTACCAGTTTCTGTATACACTGGAGGGTTTTCGATTATCGACACACGGAAGCCAAAGTGAGTTCCAAGGTGCGCGGGATAAATGTGGTGAGATTGCCTCTGCACCGGTAGGAAGGAAAGAGTGGTCCAGAGAATTTTCTCGGATGACGTGACTGGATTGCAACTGGATTGGCTGGGATGGTCTCTTCCGATTGCATTTCCGTTCGGTTCCTTCCTCTCTTTCCGATTTTCCTTATACCAGTCGTCATGAGAGTTTGTACAGTGTTAAAGGGTCTTCATTCTGCTAAAGCAATAGCTTGTCACTCTTTGAGGAAGGAATTCTAACGAATCAAAAGGCAGTACTCACACGACGGATGACTCCTTTTGTTGCGGTCGTTCTATCATCTTTTCTCTGCAGCTAAGGCGAGTGCACTAAGGAAAAAAAATGGTGGCCGTATGTCACGCGTTCTTTCCAAGCATGACCTAGTTTCGATGCGATTGTGAACTCGCCTTCGGACTTGGATGGGGCTGGTTGGATGACTGGCGTTTTATCTTATGACCATGGCGCAAAGCTGTTAGTTCATTGGTGATGTTGCAACGATCACCGGACCAACGATTAATTTACCGAGATAAAACCCAATTAGTCTCACGTGTCATTTGCCACAATTAGTCCCAGCCTTTAATTACGGCGTTACCTTTTATTTCCGGATCTCCGATTCGCCCTCTCACCTCGTGTCAAGTGGATCTTTTCTCACCTCGACCCTTTCTTTTACGGAAAATGTGAGTATTAACTGTGACCAGTGATACGGAAGGTATACCGGCACTGGCAAGAAATGTTCTTCGTTATACCTACGTAATAATGCGCCCCGCACACGTTTTTTTTCTTCTAAAACAATTATTTTTCGAGTGCCGCAAGTGCCAGAGTTCTTGAGCATTTTCACAACATGATAAAAAAAAGCTTTGTTTCAACTGACCGGCATTTGGGTGCTCGCCACGGACGGTGACCGCAAAGTGCATGTGGAAAAGGTAAAAAATAAATAAAATTATTTAACGTGCAAAAAGTACGAAACATAGACCACGTTGGAATTTCAGCTTCTGCTGTGGCATATGCTGATGAATGTAATTCATGATGTTTTTTGCGTCGGAGGCTACTCACAAAGAGATTTATTCTTTATTCCACCGGTTTTGACTCATGAATCACGAATAGTGGACTGTAAGGTAGAACACAGGAGTTAGCAGAGGTCAGTACGCAGTGCAAGTTAAATTGCACGTAGTATAGCAGGAGAGTCTCGATTTTATATTTTGAGGCATGGTTTCATGTTCCAATTGAAATTGGCATTCAATTAAAAATGAACTCGCCAGGGCTTAGGATTAGTCTGCTTCGCAGAATGAAAGGAAAAAGCTCTGTTTTCATGTTGTCTTTTTTTTTCGGTTTGTTGAAGTCTGGAAAAGTCATCTGAAAATTGGAGGATAAGTCAGAATAACATTGTCTCGTTATTATAAAGAGTTATCGTCACGATTTCAATTGTGCGACGCCAAATAGTATCCCATGTGTTTTGGTAGGTGGAGTTTCAAAAAGCTCCGCTAATACCGCAATCTGCAAGTTTGTTCGAGATGAGGAGTTTTTAATGTACGAAACGCGTCGACCCTAAAAGCTTAAGCCTGTTTCACGCATGACGTTTAATAACCAGAACTAATTTCAAAGTTGCATACGTCATTCTTCTGCGAAAACTGTTTCAATCGATATAGCCTGATAACGTTTGATAATTACCAGACGCACCTTAAATGGCACGCATTATGATGAGTTTGCAAATCAAAACTTGACCAGATAATCGAAATTAAAGCGTAATTAAGATGTTGGGAGATAATCGAGTTCGCAGCGTAACGTTAAATCGATCTAAACGAACAGAACAACCATCTGACTCTGATCTTTTGAAGAAAGACAACCGATGTTGAGGCGGCAGGCGACTTTCTGCCTCTGACGAAAGACACAAGACGACTTTAATCAACCTGCCCTTCATTAATGATTGCATTTAAACCCAGAATGACAGACAAATTGTGTTTTATCTGTAAATTAATCGAGATTAGTGAGCTGCACCAACAAAAGAACCGTATAATGGGATCGATAATGGCAGCAGGCTACAGCGTTTTACAGCTCATCATCCTCGAGGCAAAGTCATTCCACAAGCGCTAGCTCCCCGCGGCGTTTTCGAAACGGTTCCTCTGGTGCACCGGCGGATATCACCATCTTTCGTCTCTCGTCTCGCGACTCGCAAAGCTTTGCCTTGGTAGACCACAACGACTCACTCTGAATGGAAAACGAATGTAGTGCGAGGAAACGTGTTCACTTATTATCCACCGGATGAATAATACCCAGAGTTCTCTCTCTCATAAGTCAGCAATTATATCGGTTTTGGCTGAATTTTTCTGTATTACTTATGTAGGATTCTTTTTTTTTTTCAACCCTCAACATTGGTTTTTTATCGACGACAGACGTAACATGCGATATTGATTCATTTCTCACCCTTCACACCGACTGAACATCAATACATTATCTACAAAACAAAATAGTTGACAATAAAGGGCGTCATGTTTCACTGGCGAGGTTCTGAATGCTGATATATGTAGAACGGACTCGAGAGGCGGCAAATGTCAACGAAGGACCTTTGTGACGGTCTAGTCACTCGATCTTTGTTAAATAGTTGCACGTTCTCCGATTACGCTTCAATCGAATGTTAAGGATCTAGACGTTCGTTTGATAGATTAGCTGCATGTAGACAGATACACTATTCGACTATAGATATAGAAGAATTTTATTGTATTATTTTTCTTCAGTTGCGAATACCTTGGTGCAAAACGATGCCTCGATCAAAGATATCGAGATAAAACTGTTCATATCGATGCTCGATTATAGTTATGGAAGAATATCTAGTTTTCCCGGTATAGCCGCTTTGTAATTATAGAAATTATAGTCATCCAGTTTTCAGACGAAAAGATTAGATTGTTTTGCGAATATATGGTATATCGTTTATGTTGGCAAAGAAATTGCGAGGTAGCGAGATCAATATGAGAAACCAACCGTAGGGATTATCTTGATCCCAACCTACCAGCCACCCTCCCTTATATCCGCATAGATAATTTCACGGGGCTGTTTGCATATGTAAGCAGGCGTGCAGCTGCGGGCTCAACAACAGCAATATCAATTAATACGGGCCTGTAACAACCTTCGGTGTGATGTGCTTCGGAGCAACGGGTGGCCCCTAGGCGAATGAAATGGGAACTCAAATTTAACGCACCAAGACGCAAACTTATTTCAGCTCTTCGATTCTGTGTACTTCCTGTATACCTATATGTCAGTACATATATCTCCGGGCACAACAAAGTTCTCATGTCAACTTCTCTCCTGCCACATCCAAATAGAGTATTTGTATAGTATAAATTCATCGCCATGTATGTTCTCTACATTTTCGGCTGTCGTGAATCGTTCGATAAAATCTGTTGTTTTCTGGCGATTCTTCCGACACTCGTTGCATCTATTTGCAAGGCCAATTTTCCGTCTTAGAAATAGTTATTTCGGATATTCCCTAATTTACGGGATAGTGGTTGAGGCTGCATAATCGTCGCTAGAATACTAGCTCGCACTAATGAATTGGTACAATATTTTCGCATCATCGTAGAAAATGGTGCTCTTCGCCCTATTTGAACAATTCGCGACTACAAAAATAGAGGACGGCGGTTGCCCTTTCTATCGATCGATATGGGATATTGTAAAACGGTTATCTGCTGCATTGAACTTGACATCAGTTCAAATCAGATTTATCTGATCATCTATTTACGTTTCATGCACAAGAGGTTTGAAACGGGTAATTTAATTCGATTTATTACATCCGGAATCCATCCATGGCCACCTAACTTCAGACGAACCGATACCCAGGAATACCTACGTAATTTCCTGAGTGAATAAGCTTTGAGCTGAATCCTCCGTTTCGATCATATTTGAGAATTTCTTTGTTTTCTTATCTTTCACTTACACGCATTATTGGATTCGTCTGCACCGGCTAAAATACGATAAAACGAGGCTGCAGGAGTCGGGAAAATGCGGCTTAAGCGTCAGGCGATTTGATTTCTATCACGACTCACTGAGGACTTGAACCAGCTGTCCCCAAAACGAGAAATGAACAGCTCTTCTTGGCCATTAAACAGTCCGCACATAGGTTCATTACACGAAACCAATAGAAATTCTTTAGTTGCCCGAAGCGTTCAGCCTTAACCAAGAGTCTCGATGGAATCTAAGCCCTCGTCAGCTGACCAATGAAGCGTGCACAAGTGGGGGCATGCTTTTGGCAGAGTAGGGTTGAACCTTGGTAAGCCTGGCCGATTCCCCGGGTTAATCACTGTTCAGTTTCGTATAGTCGGCCGCGCGTTCACCCCTTTCCCGTTTCTCATCACAATCCCGCTATTCTCCCCCAACGTATCCTCCGCACCCACTACCGTGTCTTCCGCTACGTTTACCCTACCTTACATGTATACCTATCTATATATATATATATATACGATATATTCCATGTATACGTAGGGTTCGCCAAGCAGATCGCCCTCTCGTCGCGGCCATTGCTGGCGATATCGAGAGTTCGCGCGCCCAACCGCGCTTGCCAGTTAAGGCCGAAGGTTATTTGCATCGCGGAAGGGAATGATTAAACGTAAATGATCGTGAGCGACTACGACGACGATGACTTCTTACGCCTTGATTAATTTCCCGATTTAGTAGAGAGAGCTACGTCAACTGGATATCATTTAATATATCATTTATGAGTATAAGGTATCCGGGGGGTAGGTATGTACAAACGTAAATATCGTACACTGTGCCAGATTCAATAAAGATTTCTAGCTTTATCGGTAATTTCCCCACGGCTCTGTCTACTCAATCGAATATTGGAATCTGCAACGGTATTAAGGCTAATACGGAACAAGCTTCGTATGGGGTTGGAGCGTACGTGTACCTATAACGTCATGCCTAGGTAATATACCAGCAGCAATTCGTTACTTTAAAGGGTGTACGTATAGATACCATAGTCGTCGTACAGCTATATAGGATGGGTCGGATCGGTGCAACGGATTTCATGCGGCGTGCGGTTCGGCGGGATTAGCTTGATTCCGAATTGTAATATCAATTAACCGGAGTGTATCGGTGACCTGATTGCGATTCGAGGAAGCGAAGACGCGACTATGGCACTACGTCCCAAGCCCTGGACATATCCTGGATTCGAACAGCAGCTGATCACCGTCGCTGGGTTATACGACTCGTTTCGCTCCGAAATCTCGCTAGCAATTACCGAAAGTGGAAAGACCGCTCGATCCGCAATGGCGACAGTATAAGATGAAGGGATGAAGGTGCGGCGGGGTGGATAGTCAGGTTAGGGTTAAAGTCTGATTGGTAGGGAGGCTGCCGGCGAGCCCCCGGATGGGTTGGTGACGCCGTTAAATAGCCCGGGGTCCTCCTCGTTCGTCCTTGATAAGATGCTGATTAGATTACCGGGCCTCCATTCGAACTTAAAGTAATTATCTCTATTCCGATTCAGTCTCTCCTCCACAGCTAGTGTATTATAACCTCGCGGGACGTTGCCCTCTGTGTGAACGAAGGAAAGCCCTTTTGTTGAATGCTCTAGAATTTAGACGTTGGAATTTTCAGATTTTTGTATCACTGCTTTGTTCCGCGAATTTCAATTGATTCTGCTTCATATAATACAGCTCAATGTCTCATCTCATCTCCCTGCTTTCCACGTACGAAAAGGATCATTTCTTGGCATTAACTAATCGCCATATTAAAATAAGTTCGCCCCGAACGAAGCGCAGTATGTTTGTCTGGGCCCGTATATAGGAAAGGAGAACAATGAACACGCACGGAGCTTCGTGGCCTCGGTATGACAGATGTCAGGCCAAAATGCATCCAGACCCGCTCCGCAAGCAACCCCAGTCACTGCGTTACATTTAAATGATTGATGAACAGCTTCAACGAGGATCACCAGCGGACGCACATCCTCCAAAGCTTGATCGTTCAGAAACGGGGTTCATCGACGTCCAACGAAATGGCCGTAGGAATTGTTCCAAAATCCGTACTCCTTTTGCACTCAATTAGCAACTTTTAACATCAGTCTGATTGCGGCAGAACCTCGTTCGTGTTTTAGTGACATTTACCCAGTGGCGCTGTAGCTCGGCCAATCCATTCAATCGGGTCTTCTATGGGCACCGTTGACTCGATTGATTCGCGCCAAAGCAAACATTGCATACTTACTTGGGAAATGACGAATGTACGTGTATTAATAATGGTTGTGCAGGGACGCAGCGACCAGCTGAGACCCACGGGTGGCTACGTCGCTCAGGAGAACCAGGCGTCCCTCATTTGTCTTTGAGGATGGATTCACAATTCAAACACAGACAACGCGTCCAATCAATCTCCTATGAATACGTCATGTCCCGCGGTGGCCGCAGCGGCTCAACGACTCTGACCGTATTCTACGATACTATTATGTACTAAAGTGACTGACTCGTCCACCGCGCCTACGTGCTCATATACGTACCTACGTACATACGTCCGCATATATCATAAGTCAACTGCACTCTACGTATATGAATATTCAAGATATATAAATATGCATAACATTTTGACACACGTGTATGATCATCCTCTGTGGCAGTTTCTGCAATGATATGATTAATGTGGAATCTGATGAAGATTAGAGTTCAAACTTCTGGGAGGATCTGCGACACACGTTTATAAAACCATTCGTAAGTCCGACTCTCCAGGTTTCTGGTCATATCCCGAGAATTCGGATTCGAATGATTATTGGCACAATTGCGCTGCGAATTTGAAGCTTGGAAGTGGTCTGCAGCTTGAATTGATTGCTTTGATAAGTTTTCTCCCAGATATAGGTATGTGAATAAGTACATGTACTTATATGCCACGTTCGAGTTGATTTGAAGCTCCTCCTCGCACGTCCTCGAAATCATGTTCGAGCATCATTTGCAGGGTTACAATCAGTCCAGAGGGCAACCGCACAGCAGCTGAATTTTATTCATATATAATAATTTGCATTCTGGTCCGCGGCACAAGAACCCACATTATTAGTGGCCAGAAACCCAGGAAGGCCACGCCGGTTCGGTTCGGTTCGGTTTGGTGAACGAGGTGGGATACCTACAGTTGCGTAGGGTGGCGGTCAGCTAGGGATATAACTACCCAATGCCAATGCTACAGCCTACAAGAGGGCTTACACTGCGGTTTCTTTGGCAGGAATCATTTTGTAATTAACTTTTTGTTCTGCCCTTTGTATCCTCTGGAGACATGCGGGGCCAGCGCCTTGGCCACTATATGAGCCACTGTTCTGGCACCGCAGAGTTTGAATAGCAATAAAAATGGTAATGATAATAATAATGACGATAATAATCGATTCTTCGCTTTGTGTGCTTTATATATGCGAATATGTACAAACATCCGTTTTTACGAACTCTCGAGGAATGCCTGGTTCGTTCTGGCACAGTATTGCCGTTTTTTGGTGAAAACGTGAGGTCAATGCTGCATATCCGGAATTTCTTCTCATTAATTGATCAAAATTCATGTCGGTTGGTACAGCGGTAGATGGATATAGTCATTTATACAGACATATGTGTTGGTAGATTTATTATTCACATAATATGTACGTACCTATACTTATGCATATGCTTTACATGGAGTTCGCGGATTCAAGGCATTCCGTCGAGCAGATTGTTAGTTTCAATTCATTGGACTGGTGGTCGTCGATCGTTACCTATGCAGGCCTAGGTATAGATTTGGATAATTGAAACCGTTTCATTCACATTTCATGCATCATTGGACGTCGTTCCGCTCTGACCATACGGAACAATCAATATTGAGCTATGGTTGAATCGGATCAAGTTTGCGCAATGTCTGTTTCAAAAACAATGATTCGGTCACGACATTTGTCATAATTATTTATCATTAGCCATCAGGTTCGAAATCTAATTCACGACCGCCCTTGGTCTAACTCTGTTCTATTATATTCTTGACCTTTTTCATCGACAAGTGTCTGCAGGATTCCGTCGAATCTTTCATCCTGTAACTTGACTGTATACAGATTCGAGATGAATCAGAACTGATTCCATCATACCTCGGGACCTTGATCTCATGCCAGGTTTTATTTCACCAGCGTGGAAACCGTTGTGTAGAAAAAAAGAAAAAATAAATTCGACAGAGAAGGAAAAAAGCACGGAGTCACGGTACAACGAGATTAGGTATCACTTACGCCCATTTATTTCAATTATCTCCTTCGAACTTCAGCCGCTTCACCAATTATATAAACTCGATAAAAAAATTATACCAATTCGTATGTAATGCGAATAATTTACAGGAAATATTTTTACTCGTATGCTTATACATCGTGCAAAGTGACTTGCGGGTACCTAGTGTCAATCACGTAATAAAATATTCGAGGCGTCTCGAGTTAGAGGTAGTATTAGTAAAATAACGATGTTGTATATTTCGAGGAGATTTAAAGCTCGTAGAGTGATTATGGTCTTTCCAATTTACGAATGACTCGTGCAGGCAGTTTCAAATTACTCGCATCATCCATTGCAATGAACGTAGGTATCAAGTAAGCGGCGCTATGCAGCAAGGCAACGACTGCAGCGATGTTACGGTGATAAAATAATCCGGCACTCATTTCAATTAATAAAGCTCAATTTATTTGTATCGTTCGGACTCGTTCGAATCAACCTCGGAGTTTTGAAAGTTTGTTTCTCGCGGGGTCGCCAGTGAGACTAATTTATCTCGTTGAAACTCTTCGGATAATTTGACGTGTTTGCTGCGAGGAGCGAAAATCCCTGGAACGTAGTTCGAAGTGATTTCGTCGAGAGACATCGCTAAATGTTGTTTGTTCACGCACGGCTTCTAATGAATATCGAATCGTTGAGATTTATTTGTTTTTCTTCTAGTTCAGGTCCAGATTGACGTTCGTACTTGGTAATAAACCTATAATTCTGACTCGTTTATAAAGCAAAGTTCGAAATCCGATCCCGTTCAAAAATAAATTGAGAAAGTTCGAAACTTTCCAGTCCTACGTACGAGTTATATTTTCTATTCATTTTTTTTTTTTTTTTTTGTTTCATTGCGCTTTAAGCCTGCACGTATTTTTTTAAAAATCCCTCACGACCAGAGAAAAACTTCACGCTCGACTTTATCAACTGTGAACCCATTCGAGGCTTCGCTATTATACGTATACCTCTATATACGGTTGCATACGTCACGTATCGTGCAGGCCACCTCCATGAGCCTTATCCTCTTTGCCCTGTGTAAATCTTTGAGGTGAAAGTGCGTCTATTTTGGCCCTCGGGTGTTTTGGGTCCCTTTTCAATATACGCAGGAATACACCCAACGTTCCGCTTTCTGCTTTCGGTGTGGAAAAACCTCTCTCATACAGATTCACGTATTCTGATACAAGAAAAGCAATGTTTGGGTCTTTTACTCATTTTTATACTCCTACTGGTAATTATATTCTCTGTGGGTTTTTGCGAGACCTGGTAGACACATACGGTCCTGATTGTTGAATTGCGTAAGTTCGAATTGTAATTGTATTCCATCGGAACTCGTATAATCTTATTTACATAATGGGAATTCTCTAAAATCAAAATAAGTGGTCTCGCAGACATAGGCGATGTTTTGCTGGTATAAAATTTTAGTGAACAGCGCTCTTTCAAGAAAATGGTCCTGTAAGCAAAATGCTATTCACGAACCTCAAGAGAACAACAATTTTGTTTCAAACTTTCCAGACAATCATTTGAGTTTGGCATAGCTAGAATATATTTAACATATCTGCACAAAGGTTTGTTCTAAAAGCATAATAATATTTTCTCGCTGTCATGTGTGTATCTAGATACCTATGTATACCTACGGAATGAAATTCATATACATCTACTACGTACGTTATAATACATAGATATACATCTATGTACATAGAACTAAACACGCGAAGCATATTAATAATAAGAGCGACGTACGGGTTTCGCCACGCTTCGCCGAAGGACGCTTTAGGCTAGGGTCTGGAGCCCTTGTGGTTTTATTCTTTCGGTCAACCCTTCTGGTCGCGCAACACGGAGCTAGCTAGCGTAAACCTAAACGCAACTCAACGTTCAGTTCTCCAAGTTCAACGAGCTGGAAGATCCATATCTCATTCGAGGGGTAGCTTTTACTTATACCTGCGTAGGTACTCACGTCCTCGCACGTACGTACGCGAATGTATCCTGCGGGCGGGTCTAACAAATCTGAATTCATAATATACTTATATACCTGCAGGGGAATTCAAAGTTTCAAACACTCCGTTATATCTAGACATATTTTCATCTTGTACGATGTATGCCAAACATTTTTTAAAATTTATCGTGGAGTTAGATGCAATAACCGTTTTTTCAGCAGTGTCTCGCCACGATGCCACCTAGACCTTATGTTGACTGCGTCAGCAAATGTCACTGATTGAGCAAAATGAATTGTTGTAATATGAGCTATACATGCCCTAAGTAGTTCTTGCGAAGATCGCAGTGACGGCACATTTCACTGTGTTCTTCGGACTCGATTAGAGGTGCCCCGTTCTTATCAATCATTCTTCAGATTAATGCAATTAGAGCATGCAGGTGCAATGCGCTCTTGTCGCATCGAACTCCTCATTTATCAAAATATGCTTCCCAACACGTTTCCAACTGATGAAAAATACATAAATATAAAACCATTCAGCGAAAATATGTATTTTAGGTTAGATTTAAGAGTGGGTTTATGATCTGAGCCACCCAGTTCGTAAGTAATTCCCTGCGTGAAGTAGCACAAAGCGGTCTGCCCTCGAATCGAATTAAAACTCATAATGGCGACGGAATGACTGCAGCGGTTTCCATGTGGCGGATTGCCCCACTCTGCCTTAGGACACCCGGGGAACACCCGTGGCTCATGGCCCGGGGATGCGGTCCTGCCGGATGACAAAGTATTCACATTGAACTGGCTCACGTGGCATGAAATGCTCACCAAGCCCCGCTGGGCCAAGATCTTAGTCCGCTTGAACTGCGATGAACGAACAGACGGGCACCCTGAAGGAGGGACCGTTATGTTTTATCGAAAATTATAATGATCCGTGTAAATGGTAGCGAGGAGCGAGAATTTGTACGATCAAATGTCATATTGGAAATTCAATTTCACAGTCTTCTTTTCCTCGTCTTTTTCTGTAAACTCGAATTCTGTTCGTCGTATAATTTGACGAGTTTAGAATAGCCGGTCGTGGGTGGGAAATACTTTAAGTTACGAAACAAGTTTTGTAGGAAGCAGGAACATCTTGGAGACACGTGGTCTTTTGGATTTAACGATGCGCCGCAGAAACCACTTATAAAGCTCGAGACTCCATCCACGCCGTAGGCCACATGTCCAGTTTTGAAAAAGAGATAGAGAAATAACACGCGCTTATTCTCTCAGCAAATTTTGAAAAGTGATCAAGCGTACCCCAGCGCTGGGTTAATTGATGCGCTTCATTTTTCGGGCTTTTGTCTACAGCAGTCAAGATTTATGGACCCTGGTGAACGCGGCTAACCCAGACGAAGAGGTCGGCAGCTTTGAGCGTGCAACACAGCGGGAAATCTTCTCAGTCGTCTCTTTCCTACCCTCTGTTTTTCGGCTCTTCTTATACTCCGATCTTTTCCTCTCAGACTCTATATCATAATTTGCCGCATCAGCGTCGCCCTCGGCTATCATTCCTGCAACGGAGATTGCTTGCAACACGATGCCAATTGGCACGGCTATAAGATGAAATGATTTTTCTATCGGTGGGATCAAAAATATTCATGAGCCAAAGTGTTGTCTTTGTGGATTGCGCGTATGTAGTAGAATTAATTACACTCGTAATACTAATTGGTGCATGAGGACGTGCACATCAGTTACAGTGCATAAAATGTGCAAGCGGGAAGTCTGCCTTATAAATAGGAAATATTTCGTTACCTTGCATGGCGCCGGGCGGAGGAATAAAAGTAACGATAGGTAGTAGGTATAGCAGTTGTCCGATGCCTAAGGGCTGCGTAAATAAAAAATGAAATTTGACGAGACGAGGTATAAAAAGCGTTCCACCTGAAAAATGTGGAATTCTAAAACAGGGATAGTTTTATGAGGTACATAAATTTGTATACATACCTTGAGAGAACAGCTGTCTGCCTACGTCTGCTTTCAGACCTTGTCCGCCCTGACCAACCAACAAAAAACCCTACTCAGCAACTCGAGGATACAACCGTAAGGCAGTTTTTAGAAAATGACTCCGAAATGTATGCAAATATCTTGAAAGAATGCCGCGAGAGATACGGGCCAGTGATCTATCGTCGTGTAGAATAATTATTCGCTCTTTTAGTATTGGATATGTGTGATGTAACGAGGGTTGAATTAACTCACGCCTAAATCGAATTAGTCAGGTGCTTTGTGAAGAATCAACAATATAGTGGATTGTCGATGTTCATTTGGTGAATCGTAATGATTTCAATTAAAAATAAATAGAAGGAAAACTAATCAATTATCGAGTGCAGTGGACTGAACGATTCCTAAATCTCGTTAAACGACGAAACGCAGTTCGTCTTTCCACTCCAGTAGCATTCGGCGTATCATTATTTAGGCACCTTTAATGACCATAGTTTAACAACACGAAAGGTTCGACGTTGTTAATGTGTGAATGCATTGTTGAAACGATCGAGTTGATTAGCTGTCTATTCCCCGCTTTCCTATCTACAAAATCAGTCCTCTAATTTTCGGGTAATTAACCTCTAGGCGTGTGTTAAAACGATCGAAATATGTAACAAAACACGTGTTTCGGATAATTTGGGAATGCCCCGAAGAGCTGTGTAGTGGCTCTTTGGGAATGCAATGGGATTGAATTTATGTCAGTCGCTTAACCGGCGGGGTCGGGTCGGGTCCACGTCCGCTGCAAGATAAAATGCATTAGCGTCCGTTTATTTATAGGCCCGTCCACTAATTTCGGCGCCTACCAATTTTTCAATCTAGCTTTTAAAGGTTTCAAACTTAATGGTAATTTATTAACAGCTCTTTCGTCGCGTGGAGGCCGGAGCTTATAGGTGTGATGTACGTTTCCATCCGTCAGAGACTCTTTCCACTTTTACGAAACTATTAACTCACTTTACACTATCCAGATAAAGTTAGGCCCTTTCTAGATATACGGTTGTTGTTATTGTGCCAGAAAAATAAATTCATTTCAGAAGAAATTCGGACGGATTAGACGGCCGGCTACCGGTGGTAAAATATTACGTAAAAAGTTCGGTGATTTATATTTATCTATCTACCTTCTATTCGCGCCTATATCTACCCACGAACAACTTTCTTTATAAAAATTCTAGACACTTGACATTGCCACGGTTCGCTGGACCCGAAACGGAATTCTCTTTCGCATGTTACATTCCAGTCGACACGCGTTATGTCAACAGCACCTGTTGCCTAACACTTCGGTATATAAACCAGTGCAAACTATTCGAAAAATCAGAACATTTCCGACGGTTCCTTTCGCTAGTTTGTCAAACATCGTAGCCCACTATGTCTTTCAAGCTCATTCTCGTCGTTGTTATATCAGCTGTCCTGGCTGAGAAGACATTTGGTCACAGAGCGTATTCCTTTCAACATTTTCATGGGCCTGTAGAAGGGCATGACCAGGTGGTCCAGTACGTTGATAAGCACGGACATCACCACGTCGACTACGTAGCACATCCAAAGTACTCTTTCGCTTACGGAGTCGAGGATCATCACACCGGCGATTATCATGGGCAAAAAGAACAGCGTGATGGAAAGAACGTTGCTGGCGAATATTCGCTGAAGGAACCAGGCGGTAATGTGCGCACCGTAAAGTACCACGCTGATAAGGATGGCTTTCATGCTGTGGTCCACAACAGCGGTGGAAATGACCACTCTGGTGCCTACGCCCACGGCTATTAGAGTTAGGCAACGTCGTTAAGCCGTGTACCAAGTTGTTGACTATTACTGTACTACATGATGTTAATTAATAAACTAAATGTTTCATAAATTTTGTGGTCTCCTCTCTACTCGATCCTCCTGCACTTGCTCAAAAATGCTTGATGGAACTATAATGAGCACCTACCACTATACTGAACTCTAAAATTATGATAATTACATTCTGTTCAATTATATTTCATGTCCAATCGATATCGATACGTGTTAATTGTCGAATCGCAAAGCCCAGAAAGTATGTTAACTTTTTCTCATCTTTGATAGTTGGTCATTGTGTCGAACATGAACGTCGTGTTATATTCTGTTTGTAGAACGATATAGAAAGGTTAACACGTTCGGATGCATCAGGGTTGAAAATAAATTCTGTCGCTTCCCTCCGGGACTCGAGGGGATCCTGAATTATCTACCAGGGAACTCAGTCTCAACGACTCTTCTATTTACTCGGCAGTCCACCGTCTCTGCCCACCCTGCAGCCTGCCTGGCCATCCATTTCAGATTTGTCGAATTGAATTCGTTTTCGCAACGAGGTTCGCTCGCTCCCTTCTGTCTCTTGCCTCACCCTTCCGCCTTTCTCAGGCAAAGGTCTACTTTTTATTTCACTGTGTTTCTTTCCCCGTTCGCTTTTTTTGCTTTTGTCTTATACGCTGTTTTCTCGTCGCGGACGAAGGTGTATATAGTGTCGTGTTTCTTGTTTACGAGATCACCTGCGGCACCGGGTTTTTTCCACTACTTTTTATTTTAACTACCCAATACCGGAGTCGGGCTGCATCCGTGTTCGATAAGAGGAGTATTTTGATTTAGGAATGGACCAGATATGATAACAATTTTTTGTCAACGGTCAAAATTATCACGATTCTAGTCACGCAGAGGAAATGAATACAACATTGACCTGATTCACAGAACGAGTTCCTAGACGATCCATATATCTAGATATATTAATATTAAATTATACAGACCCAAATGATCCTGCACGCATTTAGAGTTGAAACTTTTGCTGAATAGATATGATTCACAATACCAAAGTTGGTCATTCCGCTTTTGATCTTAGTTCACATCCATGTTCAGTATAAAATTCCACCTTTTGCGTGGGCTCCAATCTTGCAAACTTTGCATAACTCTTCCAGGATTCGTAGTAATATGCTAATTTTCAGACAGTTAAAGCAATGACCACCATAAACAGATTCGTCGACTGTCCTTGAACGAATGTATGTATATTGTATACGTATATGGATAGATAGAGACATTATTTATTAATGATCCAGGACATTGTCCCGTACGAATAGGATTTATTAAAAATAACGGGCGTGCTAAAACACCGGAATAATGTTAATTCCAATGGAACAGATCGTTGCAGAAAGGGAATTTCGAGATGGTCGGAAAAAATTTTACTGTTTCAACATCTGGTGAGTAAATGTTTGAGAAAAATTCGGAAATTATTGAACTATGTATCAGAAAACATACTGATGAGATAAAGCCAGTAATATGGTCGATGCGATTCGTATTCTGAAATAAAGGCTAACGAAAAGACGAAAAAAGTAAAGAAGTTTATCTTACCAAGATTCTTTATACACCAGAACGTGACTTCAAATGTAAGTAGGTACTTTTATATTTCTCCATTAACTCAGAATCCCTGATATATTGACTTAAGTCCCTTTGTGCACTAAGCCGTTCAATTAGAGACTCAGCTTTTGAATACATACAGATCGATTTTCGGATCTAATGACTCTACCAAAATGATTGCTGAATAGTTCGATTCAGGCAAGAGATTCGAGTCACTTCGGGTTTAATGGTGTATACGCCGACAGGGGATAAAGATGACACGTGAAGTTTAGGAGGAGACGGATAACCATCCTTATATTGTATTCGATAAATCTAAATACCCTCAAGGGAGGTATTGAGCAGTATTGCGTGACCCAGTGTTTTTATCTTACCCTAATTGTTTCTGGATACGCAAAAGCACGTATACCTCGTACGCAAACTCTTATTTTCAAATAAAAGGCGAACACATTCGACCGTTATGAATATAGGTAAATCGGTCCAGCTCTGTTTTGCGAGTAATATTACCTGGCAGAGAAATCCGAAATGTCGTATCGCGAAAGAAAGGCAATATAGGTGCGCGGTCTAGTTTTTTATTAGTTTCTAAACTCTACAAAATATGGTCACCTGCATGCCTTACGTCACATATATCCCATTAAAACGTTCCCGCTCACAGAACCGTGAAAATTGTTTACATTACCGCCCGCGTAACAACGTTACCTAACTTAAATCCCGGGCGGTATATAAGCGTTAAAAATGTCTTGATCGTTACTCACAATCGACACAACTCTCCGACTGTAATCGCCATGGCTGTCAAGCTAATCCTCGTCGTCGCCCTGGTCGTTATGTTGGCCCAAAACACCTTCACCCACAAGGCACACTCCTTCGCGCATTTCTATGGACCCGTAGAAGGCCATCATCAGGCGGTCCAACATGTCGACAAACACGGCCATCACCATGTTGACTATGTCGCCCATCCCAAGTATTCGTTTGCCTACGGAGTCCAGGATCATCACACCGGGGATTATCACGAACAGAAGGAACACCGTGACGGAAAGATCGTCGCTGGGGAATATTCGCTTAAAGAACCAGGCGGTAATGTGCGCACCGTCAAATACCACGCTGATAAAAGCGGTTTTCATGCTGTGGTCCACAACAGTGGTGGAAACGATCATTCCGGGGCTTACGCCGGTGCTCATCATGGCCAATGGTGAAATTTTGAAGTGGAGAGAAGAGCGTCTAGGAATGCTTGTATAGAATTGTTGTAATTATTTTTGTTTCGATGTCCGTTGAATAAATCATTCTTATACAGTTATAATTAGTGAAAGGTCTGTTTATGAATTAATGTTAAGATCGATTGCTTCCAATTACCATTAATTTTAGTTTTTCGTAGAGGAAGCGCGCCGTACCTATAGGTGGACTGGTGTTGTCCGGATGATGTGCTAGCTAGTAGGCTGCACGGAACACGCCAGTCACTTTCTATTGTTGTTCGTTGTACCTAGAGAAATGAAGTCGTCGGAAGAAGGGGAGACTCGTAATTTATGATAATCTGGGGCAACGTGTTCACTCATTTGAATAATTAATGCAAAATACATCCTAAATAACCTGCAAGCCGTGCGCCGTTTGAAGCACCTGTAACGTAGCTGCACACACTTCATCAAACCGTCCACCAAAAAACGAAAAATTGTTGAAATCCTGCAAAAATTCTTGAAAAATCTCGGAAGGTGTTCATCAAGATTCTTTAATGGGGTTTAAAAAAAGTTTTTTAATCTGCCCGAAATCGAGCTGCAGCTGCTCATCATCTCGTGTATACGTTACACATATGTGTGTGTCCGCACAGCGGAGTACCTAAATAATATACAAACATGGCGACGAACCCCTCGTAGCGACACTATAGTGGTGAGGAGGTAAGTTTTTAATCTTCTCATGTCAAACGGACGAGCCGGCGGGTGTCATCGTGAATCCCGAAGTCCTGGGGATGGGAGTACCCCTTGGTACCGCCCTTCTAGTTTCCTCGTCGAAGTGACAGTGTAAAAAAGATAAACACGTGTTAGACCGCGTCTAGTCCGGCCGGTGACGAGTGCGCGCCCCGTCGATTATTACACCCGGGGATTTTCTCGTCATGACGCTTACATTATGAGCGGATCGTAGCTATAAATTTTTCCCACGTCAAGGACAATGCGAAGGTTTTTCACTGTCCGTGAGGATATATCGTGCATTTTTCCTATAACATAATATCAAGCTTTGTGCTTTCCCGTTGAGTGTAAATAAGGATTAAAATTTTTCTTCCATTCCGTTTAGCGTTTCTAGCGAATCTCCCGATAATCTATGACTTCATTTTCTAGGTTCAGGAGTTGTGCTGTCTCACCCCCGTGATTTAGCCCCGTTTTTCTTTTTTCCTAGGCGTTACCAAAGGAGATTTGCGGGTCCGCCGAGTATCGAATCGCCTAATAAGCCCGCGTGTATGGTCGTATATTTTTCACCGATCAGCAGAGATCGTAGATCGGAACGGTAAGGGTCATTGTTACAATGGAGATCGGACAGGTGGATAGCAAAGTTCGAATTTGTAGCGGCTAAACTGTGGATTTGGGTGGTCAGGAGCACAAAGGCGACCGGCGATATCGTTGTAGCTTTTCCGTGCGCGAACCGAATGATATTAGGGTTTGTAGAATAACTCCGCATTAACGCACCATTGGAAGAGTAAGAGAGAAAGAGAACGATATAGAGATGTAGAGAAAGATAGATCGAATGACAATGGCCGATTATTGGACGGTGTTCTTTCGAATGGAAAAATCGTCCTTTAGTCAACCGTGTAGAAAGGTACGTTGAGTATTGGGTTAGGGCTATTTCCACAGTTTTCGGTTCGCCGCTTCACGCCTGATGCATATACTAACCGCAAGCTTTCGCGCTGTATCTGTAACCTCGGTCAGAATTTACAGACTTCAGATGGGCAGAAATCCATGGTGGAAGAGGATCGCGTGGGGAATTTATTAGCTGACGTAGCTATAGAGATTGCGGTCGCCTTGCGAGGTAGCCATGCGACGTTTTAGTATTTAAGCTATTTACGAGATAATAACAACGCTGAAACTCAGTGGGTGTTGCCGATAACCTGAAATATTGCCTGCTAACCACCGCGTATAGATGCATATAATATGACTATATTCGCTTACGCTATGGCACTGCATACCTACGCAAACGTGAACACACATAGGTAGTAAACGGTAGCCGGGATACCACAATCCTGTGGCTTACGCCGATCTAGCTACCACGTCCAATATGGCTTGAAGTTCACCCTGTTCACCCATTTCGAGGCATCTGCCTGCGACTTGAAGCTATTAAGTAACGCCGTGGACCCTGGTGTACGATAGGCTTAACCCGCCTTGGAGTTAGGCCGGGGAACTGGTCGCCTCTTCGAGGCTTGATATTGCTTTAATCCGGTTACGGCAGTTCGTACTGCGAAAAAGTTTGTGTGTTTTTTTTTATAAGAGAAACTTCTATATTAGTGTAAGGTACCGGTTGAGCGATAGCGGTCTCTGAGTTATGTGTTTTTGATAGGTTTTGCTTCTTACTTCTTGGTATTTTAGGAAACCCGAAGATCCGACTGAATTTTCTCGGTTCATTTTTCATCCTGGAAAAATCTCTAGAGAAAACTTAACTGTAGATAAATAGACGCCTTGCAGCTGAGAATCTCGAGGGACATGGTCGAGTGCGCGAAATTTTATATTTCCGTTCCCGATTTCCGTGTTGATGGATTTGTGAAGACGGAGTGGATTTCAAAGCATTTGTCTTCGTTATTTTTATGGTTCCAAGCCACTGCAGCTCACAAGGCATGATTCAAAAGGAACTTCTGTCGTCAATGTCAATGCAATTATTTACCGAGCACGAGTAAACTGCGATTCTAACTTCAAGATCTTTTCCCACGGTTTGATGAGCTGCGTAGGCTGACAAGAGGCTATGGATGTTCCATACGGTTTCGACAGCAACTGTCTGATTAGATACCTACTTCGAATTGATACATAAGTGAGAAGCTAGGACGCGATAATGTGGGGGCAATAAGAAACCCGGGAAAGTGAGTGTGGGTAAGCGCTCGTCTAGTCAGGCCTTTCATGTATAATGTATGACACGGCCTTTAGCCGTCAATTAAGTCTGGGTTACGTTTGTCACGTGTGAATAGAGAAGCACCGTGAAAAGACAATTGAAATTACGTAACTTCTAACTCAAACAAACGGCGTCGTAACAAGTTACAGGCAGTTGCTTGAGAATACGCGGGGGTGCGCGACCAGCGTATGGCTTAAGGTGGTGTAAACCCGCGGTTGCATTCATCTCCATAGAAGACAAGTTCGGGGTCTAAGTAAACGACTGGGTTTCTCAGTGACCCCGTTTCTCTCAGCATTAAACTGGTCTAGGCCGGGTTTTAAGGGATGTCCATATCTTAAAGCGGAAGTGGTCGAGTATCGCATGCGTCAGCCAATCCTCGATCGTATCAGCTGAAGGTTTAACTCTACGCGCAATAGTTCCGATCTCGAGTTCTAAGAGCATCAAGATGACTTGATCGATCCTACAGTGAACATGCTCGATCATTATTTATCGTGTTACATTAAGTAATTGCTTTTCCTAATAATACCGCGGATCAAAACTCTGCCCGTCATCGCGGATCTATCACTCCTGTAGACCCCAGTTTCATTTCACCTGATATTTCTACGCAATTATAGTATCGAACCAGTTCGATCTTTGGCAACCTTCAAGGCGCGGTGGTTCTCGGAAGGTAAGCGTACCTTGGACGACGTTCTCCCGCTGTGTCGGCGCCTCTAATGATCCTATCCCCACTTTCAAACGAAGAGTATCCACTCATTACCCTTACCCTAGTGTCCCGTGGCTTCGTCTTCTTCTTCTTCTTCCCCTTCTTCTTCTTCTGGTTGTTCGAGGAGTATCCCTATTGTAAAGTCCAGCACATAAAATGATTTCCTAACTCGAATTTAAACCCGCCGGGGTGTCGACGTGGTTAGAACCTATCAGGGAAATACCGTATGTATCTATGTGTGATCAGATCGGAACGAAATGGATTGCTTTTCAAAAAATTAAGAACGAATGAAGCGGACAGAATCACGAGGATGGATCTCTCTTCCTATTACATTTGTCAAGGCACCCAGGTTTCCCATTGGAGTGGCCAGATACATTAATATATACCTAGGAGGTGCACTCATGAATTATGCATTACTAAACGGGTCGGGTATTAATTGACCTCTAAAATACACACGACGTTCTGCTTCCGTGGAACGGAGGATCTAAACTAAGCGGTAGTTTGGTAAGAGGGGGATTCCCTGGAGGGTGTGTCTGTGAGGACCGCCCCGGCTGTGTTGTCTACGGGTCGACGTTACTCTAGGTGGGCGTTGGTGCGATATGTTCCTGGCTTAATTAAGTGCTTGTCCGCCGATCTAAGCTTGTCTGCAACAAACTCGCTGCTTAAGTAGAGAATAAACGTCTTTGGACAGCGTTGCTGTCTCATAATGGCTATTCTATGATGAAACTTTGACGGGCGAATATTTCTTGAAGAAATTTGGATTCAGGTACACATTTTTTGATTATTTGGAAACACACACGTGTATATATCTAGCTGGTACAGCGGTATCAATCTCATTGTGCGTGATCGTGTGCGGTAGGGTGAAAGACTGGACGTACGGACACGGGACAACGGTGTCCACCTAAAACCCTTTGTATCCCGGGGGTTTTGTTGGGAAATGCCAGGACGGTGCTACTTTGTCACCAAACTTGTTACGCTGGACCATCGTTATACACGTGGTGACCCCGCGACTGTTACATACGACCGATCCGACCACGAGGGACGCTTAACTAAGTTCGCGACCCGAAATTGAATGAGTGGGGGAATATTTAATTAAACCCCCGTCAAATCGGACTTTGAATTTCGAAACAAAAAGATGGCGGGGGACGGGTAGCAAATCGAAACGGTGTAGGTATCGCTTGGATACGTATCCGTGTATAAATTCTGGGATTTCACGATCAATCACGTGCGGCAGACGAAGAGCTTTTCGTTCATCTACTGCGGAAAACGTCCCGTCAAAAGATATAAATGCGTAATACTTCATTAATAAATATTAAACAGACAATGAAAGGTTCTCGCGATATATATTGCCCGAGTCCGATTAGACCGATCATCATATCGTTCCCAACTCAAAGAGAAGATTCTGCACTTCAGAACTGAAGAGATCATTCATAGTTGCGGAGCGTTTAATTATTCTGTAAGTAAAGTGAATTAATGAAATCTGTTTTAATCGTGATCTATACCATCCTCCATTATATCGCACGCGTATAGTAATTTGCATCTGTTTGTTGAACGAGACACCGGGTATACTTGTACTTCCGAAGCTCCTAATTCCATAACGTCACTCCAAAAAGCCACGGGATGAATAATAGTCCTAGACCGCTACTCCTGCACTGTCTTGTTTCTCTCCGGTTCTTGGTAGGTATAGGATTGCCAACATGTGTTAGAATTATTATTTCAAAGATTAATTGATCCAGAGCCCTTTGCTTCTAACCTGTCACGCAAAAGGCTACCATCTGCTCGATCCATTCCCACTGATATCACTCGCACGTTTCATCAATTAATATTACCTGCAGAATTTCCCGCTGTTTGTTCTTTTCCGACTACCTAGCAGGTGTTCGATATTGAGGCTTTGATTTCGATACTCGATATCGGCTATGCGCTCAGTGCTTAGATATACCCGTGATGATTGATAGCAATTTCACCAATCACATCAATAAAACGATACAGATCAAAATATCGAACTACTTTTCATTCGACGAAGAAGGGACTTTATTCGATATTTAATATTGCATTGCCGACCTGAGCACGCGCGAGCGAAGGTACGGGGCCCTTTTATATCCCTGTGGGAAAAATTAGAAGGTTGAAATCCAAATTGAAATTGAAGGCTTCGCGTCTCGTCACGTTACGCTTTTATCCAGACGCGTGAAACGAAATTCGTTAGCGGTCTGTGAGCTCCCGAAGGGAAGACCAGTTAAGAATAATTCCATGTGTCACGGAGCTGTAGGGGGAGCTTTGGTCACGCTAGAGACGATTCTAAAACTCGACGCCTCTTCTTATGCACCAGCCAAGTATGGGGCTTGTACCGCGCCCTAATGGATAAAACTACAAATTAATAATAATTATTTTGATTGAGCATTTCCGTGTCCATTAAATTGCTGTCAGTTACAAACTGCCTTTCGGACGAGTCCGATTCCTGAAACTGTCTAGCAATTACTACGCTCGTCAGATATGAAAGCTAACCAGTGTGGAGTTTAACGTTTAATTATTCACGTGTCGGACATTATGTAACCTGACACGATTACTTGAAAATAATACTAAACACCGATTACACACCAATCGTTCTACATTGTCAGAGACACGTGCCTATTTTTCAGTCCAAATTTCGGTCGAATTGAACTGTATCCATCATCCGTTTCTCGGAGTATCGGAGAATAATGAAAAATCCTTTTCCCGATCCCCGATCGCGTGACAAGAGGAAATTGGGAAACCGGTGGATGGTGGATCCCGATTTTAGGGTAGTTATCCTCAATAAAATCATTGAAATCGAAGGTCTTCCACAAAAGAGCAAGACCGACCAGCCATATTCAGCCGCAGGGATAGCCACGTGTTCTTAAGTGTCCCCCAAAGCGGTCTGAATTGCTCCTGAAATGGGACCTCAGACCCGTAAACTCCCTCCCATCGTCCTCCGCTCTTTCCCTTCATCGTTGTCGCCCTTTACCTCCAATAGCAGGTATGCCACCGAGTAAGACGTTATTTGAACCCAAGCATTGTTAGTTACGGTTGGACAATGGGGCAGCTGAAGAACTGGGCACAACATTAAGACATGTCAGTTGTTATTCTTGTCACCGGAGACACTCCCCTAGAAACGTTATTACGAAAATATTTGAACCCTGTTGCCCAAGGCTTCTTTCACAGTTGCACAACCTCCCGTGCAATAACAATTCTAAGATTTTTTTTCCTATTCTCAATTGATGGGGAAGATGGTCCATAACAGGGAGAAGCCCTGAATGCCGCTTTGCCGGATACCAAACGTTCGGTATAGGGTGAATGTATAGTTGCTCGTATTTCACCATGTTTCGTAAGCTAAGGCATCCTTTATGCGAAGGTCAGGGGAACTGCAAACTTTGTGGTCAAACACGAGAGTCCCTTTCGCTGTATTTGGAATTCGATAACGGGTACGGTTTCACAATAGTATTCGTGCTTGTTATGAAATACTGCAAATTCACGCGATTCAATTAACGCCGATGTGCGATGTAGAGGAAATTTACTTTGAAATCAGGTGGCGAACCGAACAACAGAAACTCATTATGCTACTTTCGATAAGTTGCTTTGTTTTCATTCTTTTGCAGTAGGTACTGGAAATTATCCTGTCAATGCTCTGGACCGTTCGCCCCAAGCCAAAAGGGAAAAGAAACTGAAACAGGTCGAGATGAAAAGAAATAATAATAGAATTTTCCTCTCTTCGTGGTATCAATATACTACAATGGCCTTTGCGCGGGCCCTGGCAATATACCACAATGCTCTTCGACCCCTTGGAAAATGATGGGGCCACCAAATTAAACTCGAAAAGGTAAAGATGAAAAATGATTCGTCTACTCGTTGGGTTGGGCTCCTTAAAAGCCGTTAAATATCGCGCGAGACACGGGCCAGTGTGCCTCGATGATTCACCATTTACGGACAATAGTAAAGAAATTGGCTTTTTGGGACCCTAGGACCCCGGCACGCTCTCTAGGAGGTCCCCCATCTTTTCGATGAAACTGAAAGCCGGAGTATTTTGGGTCCGCGAACAGTACGCCCCACACGCTGACACATGAAAGTCATTCTGTTAAAAATATTTTCTTTCCGGCTCCGGTTCTAACAGTTCAACGGTCAAGCTAAATCATCTGGTTCCCAGTTTCCCACGCTAAATGAAAGGACTTTTTACCTCATCAGAAATTTGAACTAAAGTCTGCTCCTCGCCTTGCACATCATCTTTTCGCTTGCACTAAATTTTACGCAACCTACATGCGTATACCTATTCGTCTGCCGAGTACCTATCTCACGAAAGAACAATGGTGCCTTGAGCAGAGGGAATGACATTAGGTAAGAACGAGATCACAGAAATTTCAACTCACTAGACATTTGGACGGATGCAATTGTTCGACTGACATTTGAACGTTCTGCCTTGGTTTCGTGGGTGGTAAGGCAGCCAGGTTGACCTTATTTGCTCGTTTCCTCATCCCTTCGCTCCCTTAGATTTACCTCCCTCCTTTATATCGTGCATTGAAATGTCACCGACCAAACTATGTCGGTCAAAGTGTCGCGTTCAACACAGAGAATTTCCTTCAATAATGATCAACTCGCGAGAATCTGTTGTTAACCTCGTTATCGCTCACTTTTCCATCTGTCCAACATCCGCATGCCAACTGTTACTCGGAGTATGGAAAGCCTAATCATTGCTACTTGGCTATGGTTGATTCATTCCTCAATTTACTGGTGGAATCCTTTGACGCCAGTCGAGTTTGTGGCTGACGGAGCTACTGGTATACCTACTTCGGTAATTACGGAAGCGTCAAGTCTTTGCTCGCCTATAGATGCCTTAATAGATGGTATATTTATATTTTCCCCCCGAATGACCATGGCAGAAGAATACGCCCCCCGGTAGGACATACGCCCCCCGGTAGGACATTAGGATCGCGTTAGGAGTCGCTTTTCCAAATAACACAAAAACTCCACGAGACATCGCAAGTCAAAACCGACTAGTTCTGTAGGCGCTGACGACCGGAAACCCGGCGTAAAAATATACCATCATCTCGGTTGCCGGGGCATTGTATCGCGGGCAAAACTGTTTACAATGATCTATGGATCGTATAGATCCTTGACGCAGCGTAGATCGGGATCTCCGAGGGAAATTATTGACAACGGTAGCTGCAGGGGAACCAAAAAAGACTGCTAGCCACCCACCTGGTTCCCGCATTTGGCAGATGCGCCATAGAGACGAGGCAGACAAACGGAAGGATGGTCCACAGGCTACCTGATCTAACACAGATATCTGTATAATCTTGCTTACTGCCACAACGCAACTTTTTCGATGAAGATATCTACCGAACAACTTACTAAAGCAAAGGGAAGTCACTTCTTATAGTATACCATAAATATCCTGCTGCGTATAAATGACTGGTGAAATTAATTGTGGTGCGAATCCCTGGGAATAAAATAAATTCTTATCACCAATTAGGTATCAGAATTCCATAATTTCGGGGAATATTACGACTTTAATAACGGTGATCAGTTAGATATTGCTAAAAGTTGATCGATAAAGCGCTGAAGGCAATTCTCATAAATTCATTTTCGCATTTTTGGAATCCGTACAGCGTGGGCTTTAGTAAGGTTCATGTATTGTGGAATTTAGGTATCGATCGAATTTAACTCGTCAGCTACACGAAGATAATTTTCAATTCGCGACCTTTGTTGAGAATTAATTCGTTGTTGGATTATAAGAACGTCGATTCCTACATTCAGCGTTTATTAAAAGTTTCACTCCACTTTTCAACTGTCTAGACATTGAGCGTAGGTTGTGATCAACCAGTTTCAATTACCGGGAGTTGAAAATCTATAAAACGACCTGTCCGAGTCTGGTCTGGTTACGACAGCGTTGTTTTGATCTTCGGCATGAATATCTCCACGTGAATTCTTCTGTAATTGCTGTTTATATTTGATTGCTCGATAATTAGCGTCTCAGAATCATACAACGACTGACTGCCAGTTTCCAAAGGATTTTCACTCGACGAATCTTCTGGCCTTTGATTTAGAGGTATAATTGCTGGTCCTTCTCTACGTGTTCATTTCTTATTCTCATGAGACCAGGAATAGCAGGAATAATAAGGAACGAATGAAGAATGGTGAGAATAGAAAAATGAAAGCCCGTTTAGATAGAAAGAGCTAGCCAGGGGGAAAATTGAAGTGAATAAATCAAGGCACGCGTCCTTTAACCCTTTGGCCTCTTAGCAAAAAATTGACTCCACGATTTGTAATTTTTTTCACCGCTTCAGGGTTTGCCCATAAATCACTTAAAATCTAAAATACTTATATTTATACCCTATAAATATGGAGATTTTGTATAAGGCTTGCTTGGATGGCAACGGCTCCGTTCTAGTCGGTGAGGGCATCGCGATATCGCATAAGTCCAAAAAATTGCGTGCCTACAAAATCGAAAATATGATTTTTGCAGAGTCTGCAAATACCGGCGCGACATCCAACTTCTCAACAGCCGAACATTTCTGAATTTGTCAAAGTGACCCAGTCAAGCCCCAGGCCTCTGCCTTTCGCAAAGCTCGTCGGAGCAAGTCTTTGCTTTACTTGAGGTAGTTTGCAGTTTCAGAGGAAAACTGAGGTCTGTGGTCAGGCAAATTTAGGTGCTCAGACATGCAAACTACCCTGCGTCAAAAGACCTCTTCCTGTCACGTCCAGACCCCAATAGCAGCGTTCCACACTTAAGCTTAGCTCGTGGGCCATTTCGACGTGTTGTCCGAACCTTCGGTCTGTGCCTCGTTTGCCTCTTCTGATCTCAGGTAAACCCGAGCTTTACCGTTACGTACAAGGCCCTTGCGTCTGCTTGCATCTGTTCCTTTATCAAGTATACCGATATCTTGTTTACCCCCAGCCAGTACTTACAATTCGCGCCGTGGTTTCCTGAGGGACCAACTTCTAGCATACAGAAATAGAAGGTTCACGTCTAAGGTAAACGATATCAGTTTCTCGATCCTCCTGTAAAGGATAGTCATCTCACAGATCTTTCAACCTGCAGCTTCGGGTTAGTGGGACTCGACCGGGGTGTGGACAAGTTTGAAATTAATTAACCATTCAAACTGCTACTTGCGATGGTCGGCAGGTAAGAGGATATATTGGGTAGATATCGGTATACGACCGAGGAGAAATCAGCATTTGGCACACGGAACCGTCGCAATATACCCTACGAAAATGCAGGTAGCTGCTAGCCTGTTGGCGATCCAGGTAGCCATATTTTTTATCCTTACTCACGTGCGTGCGTCCGTTGCATATATTAGATCGAGCGATAAGGGGGCTTCGGATGATCCCAAAGTTTCCTGCGGTTATACCACAGTCCACGCACGCACTAAGTGAGAGCTTAGCTGACCAACCGCAAAATAAAGGGATAGAGAGGAAAAGCCGGAGGAGAAAATTCCCAGTGGAAAAGACGAGAAAGGAAAGAGAATCAGAGACTCTTTTTGTCAGGAGGGAACAGGCGTAGAGAGGAGAGATACAAGACCATTAAGCACCCCACGGTTTCTCCGGTCAAGAACAATGAAAAGGTTTCTTCAGAGTTATGCGGTAGACTCTACGACATTCCTAATTTACAATAAATACGAGAAGAAGCGGCTCGGTCCGAAATCTATGGTCTGGGTTTCAGGTCCAGGGCATTGGTCACTCGCCAGGCTTTATTGCGTCTTAACTTTCTCAGGATCTTCAATTTTCACTGACTAGGGTAGATATATTACACGGATGTATATAAAATTAATCTTGAACTGGTGCTGTCAAAACACTTGTATAGAACGAGTATATAGCCACTGAATTTCTAACCCAAATACATCAGAAATGAAGTAAAGGGTAGATGGAGTAGAGTAGCTTTGGCTACAGCCTAATAAATATTCTCATTTCCATGGACAAGGCTGTTTCTTGGAAATCTGCCAAACTTCGGTGAAAATAATAAAGCCAACAAGAGTAGTAGGAGAAATACCGACAATAGTAACAATAACGTCGTAGCCTTTGTTGCTTTTCAATTCCACGCTACAGTTGGTCTGTACGAACCTTATTAGGGATACGAGCTGGCTTTCATCAATCGTACTGAACGGCGGATACGAACAGAACAGATATAGCTAAACAATAATGTATGTAGTAATAATGCAAAGTATTCATCCGCTTCGTGAATACACTTGCATTAGAAAGGCAGATTCTTCCATGACACGTTGACATCGTTGGCATGCTCATTGTCATATAATCATACATAAATGTGTGAAGGTTCAGGTGCATACATGTGTGCGCCTACTCCTCTTCATACGTAATGTAATATACTTAAGTTACGGAGGATACATACCTACCATAGAGTCATGAGTCTATTGATCACATCATGCATCGGATGTGACAATTAAGGTCAGCGAGTTTAATTTTCTCGAGTTAGAAGTGCGGGTCGGTATAGCTATGGGTTATTGAGACTCGTTGGACTTGACACTATACAACTACGAGGGATAAAACGCGCCACCATGCGCAATCATGTTGCTTTTAAGCTGACAAAAGTCTCGGGTGAACGCGTCTGTTTATAAAATTCGTAGACTCGGGGGCAATATTTGCTTTGTCCTGACACGAGGACAATGGGATCCTATATCCATCACTTGATATACGACGCGTACTGCCATTACAGCCCGAGCCACCCTCGCGCTCATCGGTCCTTCAGCCCTTTATGGTACTCGAATCTCGTATCACGTTTTGCTTCCCGGATATCGGTCTCCTGGATTAATTCACAATTCAGTATCAAGATGTATACCCTGTAGTATAAATTATGTACCCACTACGTCTGTGGTTCTCACCCTTGATTGAGCACCCAGTGATACAAATCGCACAGCTTTTCCTATTCCATAATTGTGCCTGTCTATATCCATGCTAATTGTTGTGGTGGATTCGGTAATGATATTTATGTTCACTCCTCGGGTCTGTTCTATTCTGAAACCATCATACGATAACGTGTCTCGGTTAATTTTTGATCGGTGTGTTTGTGGGCAGGAAAAGACGGGGCTGTGGGTGGTGAACGGTGATGTTGTGAAAATGTTGGAACAACGAGATATCCGATGCACGTAATTGTCCAATTATTCGTAATTGTAACTACGGCTACGAGTTGTGTAAGAAGAGCAGAGGTGTGAAGAACTGCAACGATTTCCAAAGCCGTTTAGCATCGAGTTTGCTGGATAATTATGACCATTGTTATTTTACTCCAAACCTCTTGATTCTCCGTGAAGATTGAGCAAAGTTCTGAATGAAAGAACTGCAAACGGAGGTAGAGACGCTTTCACTATTTCACATTTTTGACGCAAGTTTCTTTCGACCGAAGCCCGAAGAGTTTCGAAAATGTCTCAATACGTCGGATCGAGACTTGCTGCGCACTTTTGTGAAACCTTAAATAATCTTTTCAGGTAAATACGGTAGCGAAATTGTAGAGTGCAGGTACGTGGTTAGGTACTTGTACTTTCTCCTGATCGTAATTCTTGTTACCGATACTTGAGGGATTCGCAAACGACAGCTCTTACCGACCACAAGCCGTGGAAGTCCCTCAGGCCTTCCGTTTTTGGAGTTTCGGTAAAATTTTTGGAAAGCATGACGTATTGCTTCCATAAATAGTCAAGCCGAAAGAGGAAACGAGCTAGGCGGACCTCCCAGCGTTTTGGGCACCTAAATGGTGTTTGACATTTGCCCATTTGCTTTCAAGTTGTGACCAAAGTGTCCTCCCACACGGACCACCGACACAGTTTAGCTCCATTGTGCTCGCGGAGGTTCCCTCACTTTATTGGTGCTTCCGGATTAGCTCGAGTCTTTCGGGGATTTATAAGCAGGCCCTGGTCATATGGGTTACGAGTAATGCTGCATCGAATCTGAATTGTCGCGCGTGGGAATACGTATGCACTTCTATTGTGTAACGGCCTGTACAAGTTACCATCCCGATACAGATACACATAAGGAAAGGAATGCACTCTATAATTCCTCTGCCTGTTCGTAACCTCAGCGTAGGCTTAGCATTTGATTTATTCGGGTCCCTCGGGTTAATTCATTTGTACCTCGCGGAGCTCGGCAGGCCGTATTATCGTCTGCGTTTGAATCTTTGCTGAGATTCGTCGCACTCGTAATCAGTCAAAAAGTGTCCGGATTAATTCGATTTTTCTTTCCCGTTCTAAACGCGAGCTCGTAAGCTACGATTAATAACGATCCTTCAACTCGGCCAAATATCGCTCAGTCACCTGGACACGATACGTGCCGCAGCACATAGTTTTATATTTCTATGTAATAATACGTATTAGGTACCCACGCGTCTATGTATTACATGGGTTACGGAGGTGGTGACAAATATCGTGGTTCTAAAATATTGTCGAATCCACAGGTGTCTATATTAAAATTTAAAATGACGAATGCCTAACGAGTTGTTAAGCGGCATGCCGTGCCGCACAAAGCTATTATCGAGCCTTGAGTGAATCAGTAAGTGGTATCTATTCATCAACTTGTCCAGGGTGGCCTTTACGAATTCTTTGACCCATGTTTTCCGCATGGTCCTGCTAACGTTTCACTTTTTATAAATCTGGCGTAGATTCGGATTGGACAGATCTTCAGAGTCCTGTATTTGGAAAAGTTATCGTATCAAATGGAGGAGCGAGACGAAGTGAAAATGAAACTTGTGTCGATTTCGTTCTGCAGGAGACGCCGCGCTCGGTTCTTCGTGAACTATTTTCAAAGCTTTTCCTATATAAACTTTCTTCCTCGCACGACCCGAATCTTCGAGTCAATTACGAAGGTCGAGTTGAGACCAGACGCACTCCCCATCGAGGATGACTACCTCGGACGAGTCACCCTTTGACGTAAGGTGTAATAAATTAGGGAGGTCTACGGTAGGATAAAGAACACCTTCTGTCTTCCGAGAATGCCTTCCAACCGAAGCTACAGCCGAGAAAGATACTGGGTCACGCACGTAGGTAGGCAGGTAGGTATACGTCCTCATATACTTCGAGGGTTCAACTTCGCATTAATTTAAGTGATTCGAGTCGTGAGTCAAGACTGAAACCCTGTGCCCTGAGCCTAAAACCTTTATTGTCATTGGGGCAAATAATCCGCAGGCCTCGAGGGTTTAGAATTTATATACCCAACCTTCTACCTTCGGTATTGCTGCCGATATCACCTCGGTTAAAACATAAAGTAACCGCAGCTATAATCTCGTGGCGTAATCGGTTCGAGACCTTGAGACAATAAGCGGTTCCGAAAATTCCCCGGCTTGTACCCTATCGGTGTAAAGGATGAGCATTTTATTCTCGGTGGTGAAATCTTTTGACTAATATCCTCGCGGTTGAAACGCGCGTTTATTGGCCTCTGGGTCATCCGGCAAATTGCACGTTGGTGTATAGGTACTATATATCCAAGAAGTTGTTAAATTTTTCTAGCTCACTAAATCAAAATAACTTTGGGCCAGTGAACTGCCAGAAATGACGTAGGACAAGACTGACTACGTTAGTGCTTTGGGCCACAATTTTAACCACCGCCATATTTCACCGGTCGTGAGTTATGGCATACGGTCGACGCAAATGATTTAGGTTTAATAACGACGAGAACCCCACCGCACCGCACCCCACCGTACCGGTCAGGTCAGCTAGGCATTGTGGGATCGAGGAGAAGGTGTCCCCGAGTAACACGAGGTAAGAAGGACCCCCGCGGCATCGGGGCCTCCTGGGCTCAGTCCGTCTCTTCAAAGACCCGACTTTTATAGCTACTTTGGAATTTCAGTTAGCCGCAGCCTAAAGATAACGTAATTTTAGTCGAACGTAATTGGGCCTTAGAAATGGGTTCCTATCGCGTAAATATCCACCTAATGCCTAAGGGCACTTTATTCTTCAAGCCTTTCGGGCTTTGTCTTGCGGTGGCATGAAGACGTCAACGTCTGTCGTCGAGGTAACGGTTACGGAGATATATTATACACATCATGTGTCTCCCCATATGCGTTTGTGTACTTACCGTGATACGTATACCACATGGAGGAATATACGAAGGCGGTTTGTGGTTACCGATTCATAGTTGCCCAATGACAAAAACGGCCATCGACCTTAGGCAGTATTAGTCACAGGTGATTATGTAGAAATTTATAGCTGCTCTTGGGGCAATCTGAACCGCGAAATTCTTTAATTTAATATTAATTACCTCGCGTGATCTTATGGTCAGGTCGGAATCGCATAAACACTTTTCTCGACAATTTTGGTGATTCATGGGTAGATGAATGTCTCTTATGTGGTACGATTCACCGAAAGTGTCCACGCAGGTGAATTATGGACTTCTAGTTTCTTTTCCGAGTAACCAGGATGAGAATTCTTTAGGATCATCGCAATAAAATGCGGCAGGAAAGGAGCTGGCACTGGCAGATTGATCTTTATAAACTTTTAACCTCGGATACTGCTAGTTCTCCACAGGATACGGATATATATCAATGGATATATGTATGCGAATGTAGGTATAGGCACGCCTATAGGTGCGCGTTTAGATGTACTATAAATCGCGAAGACGTAAAGTAAGTAAGAAGTTTGGAACGGTTCAACTTTATAATTTGATTATTACGCCGCACAGTAATTTATAACAAAGCAGCTCGAAGAGTTGGAGACGTTAATTCAAATTTATAAACCTCAACTTCAATATAAAGTATTCGTTGAAAGAATTTGCCGCAAGATGAAAGAAATTCTACTCGCGCCTAACACATTAGGTGATTGACTATATGTTAGCGAAATTTACCCGGGTTATTTGTCCTGAAACCCGCTCCGTCATTCAGAGAAATATAATCGATAGACAAAATTCACTGCAGTGCGAAGGATAAATGTAAAAACGCATTTGTCAACTTGTATGAATCCGCGTTTGGGTTTATTCGCTGGAGTTTCGTTTTCAGTGCATCGAAAATAAAAAAAAAAACAGTGAAACATCTGTATGATTTTTCGTTGAGTTCGTAATTGAGGCGGAATTGGCCCGATCCCTTTTATCTGAAAGCTTTCACGAAAATCCGTAGTCCATCAAACGCTCGTTAAAGTGATTTGTGAATTGCAGTTGCATTTGCGTGGTTGTCGAATAGGAAACATTTTTCACTAGGTCTCAAAGTCTCCCCTGCAGCTTTCTTTATATAAGCTTATATTATTAAAGGTATTTAGGGGGCCCCGCCTAAAAGTGTCTCTCCATCCATCCCGATGAGTAATGCTCCCTTGCGTCGTTGAGGTACGGAAGAAATAACCACCCTCCCGAAAAAATTACGTGTATGAATATGGGTGCTCGTAGTTTCAACATCCACCGACTAGGTACGATTGATTCTTCTCCTTAAAATGATTTATCTTACGATGTTGAAATATATAGGTACTAGGCAGGGTCTCTATTATTGGTCAAAACGCTTCGGCTCAGTGTGGCAATTTACGAGCCCTGCAAGCTAGGAATAAAAAACTCTTGCACGAAATTATCCGAGGCAAACGGTGCAGGTGCACGATTTTTATCGAGACGATCGATCATCTCGTTCAACCATCTAATATCTCATACGGTTGTTGTGGCCTTAAGGCGGCGTGTCATTTTTTATCAAATCCTAAATCGACGCATGTACTACGTACGTGTATGCAACAATTAGTATAGAATTCGAAGTAAATTCTCGCTTCGCTAAGTCGAAATAAAGTTCGAATCGGTGATACGCATCAATTTAGTTTAAGATGTGTACAATACTGTCTCAGAAGTTTGTTGGCTGAGTGCTGGCTCTTGGCATCGTCCAGACACAGGGACTTGGGGACTTGGGGACTTGGGGAAGCCAGCCGTGCCCGGTAGACCAAAACGCCCTCGTCTCGGCCTCGTGGTAAAAACGAGATTGCTTAAATTCAGCAGCAACCCCCAAAGTAACCGAAGAAGACTGGCCAACCCCCTGAGTTATAAATAATGGGCTGCCCGCCCTTTTGCCTTCCATCAGTGCTGTGCTCGGACCACATTGCCGGCAAAAATTCGTCTCCTGCCTTCCTGTGCAAAGTAGGAAGAGGTCTTTGAATGCGAGAGAAAACCTTTCTTTTTCTTTCATAGTTTCGCAAAGTCTGTATTGTGATTCGCTTAGTTTCCATGGTTTCTATGAAAGTAAGGAGAATCTGTTCCATTCCCTTCCCGCCCCGTTCCTTAAACTCTAAAACTAAAGATTACAGTTAATGCGTCAGCGTTTTTGACCAGACAACTATAATAAGACGAGGGGATTTCAAACAATGCAATTTCCGAAAGATTATATTAAGAATAATGACAAAGGGTCATCCCCCTGGAAGATTAGTTTTATGTTTACCCGACACTATCTCCTCTCATCAGTAAACATGACTGTTGATTTCTTTAAAAATAGTCTCTAAAAGATGCCTTCTGCTTCGTTGCAGTGCATTTACCCGTCGTTTTTCGAGTCCCAGACCCAGAGACAGCAGGATACCTAGGGTTGTCAATATTTTGGGCTCTGCGTCTGCTTGACCGGCACAAAATTTTGGGCCTCTGACTACCTGCTCCTCAAATTTTCGTTATGGTAGCTGAACATTTTTACGAACTAGACATAGTTTGCGGAGAAGACTACATTTTGCTAGCGCCGTGAGTAAACTTGGAATACATAATCATATGATCAGGGACATTTTAAAAGGTATTTTTTCCATGTCTGTAGGGGCTTGAGGAAGCGGAAGTATATCCTTGCGAATTTAGATCTATGTAGGTATACCTAGGGTCAACGAAATTGTCCCCGAAAAAACTGTTTAAACCTGTATCGAGGACCTCGCGTTGTCGTAAACACGTAAGGGATTTGGTCATTTGGGATTCAACATAGAGCCCCAGCCCTTTTCTGAACCCCTTAGGCTTAGAGACCTGGTCGAGATTCTTGCCGGATAGAGGATGGTCACGGAAGAATTTATCCCCGGAGGGGCGGACAGAGGTCCACTATACTCTCCAGGCGAATTTTAAAGCGAAGACTGAACACTGGTGGGTCGAATAGACCCCCTGGACCGTAAGAACAAAGAACAGGCCGCAAACTCGAGTCCTAAGAAAAACACACAAGCTTATAAATCATTATTGGGCAAATTTCGGGGCCAACTTTGAGCTAGCTCATTTCCTCAGCCCAAGAACACCATGTGTATGGTATTACTTGTTCTCCTCCTCAAAGATGAGAGGAACTGATCTTTCGTACCAGGAGACGGTTTCTTAAAGTTATCGTGAGTCTTTGTTCGTTTTGTTTTATTCCATTCTATTTTTTACATCATGTTATAACAGAACAGGATTTTAGACTGTGAGGCAGAGTAGATTATGCGCTGTTTTATTTTGTAAATTTATTTTAACTCGTTCCGAAAATACATGGTGAATTTTTCTCTGCTCGAAATCGATCGTTTGTCAACATTTCAGGATTGTTCGTAGGTACAATCTTCGATTTTAATCTCTGAGCCAGAAGACGTATCATCATGCTCTTTGTATGGGAAAAAGTGCTTTAAAAATTGAGAAAACTCCATAACCCAGATCTTCCGTTGTAGAAAAGAAACACCTATAACTCTCTTGAAGAAAGATTAATATTTTAACAAAAAATGTAAACTGTGAACTTCTGTGTTATTTTAGGTAAAAAATTGAAGCACTATATCGACACTATACCTACGAGATCGAGTGGGAAAATGTTGAGTCGAGAAGCCAGCTGACTGCGAGACGTGCAGTTGTTGGAAAATTAGCGCCCTTTTGCGTTTATAAAAACACACCGTCTGAAAGCACTCCTGCCTTGGCGCTTAAATAGAGTAGCCCAAATATTTACTTTTCAAGCGTGCCTCGTAATCCAGAATAGTACGATGGTAGTTTCACGAGGTACGCGATGATGGCACCACCCGTATCGTCTTGAATTTTCTGCTATCAACGCAACTTTGATATCGCACTATTTGAAGTTTAGCGAATTGCACACGTCTCAAGTGCAAAGCTACAGAGATGTCGACGTTTCGCGTTACGGTTGCTAAATATAACGATTTTTTCCTCCGATTTTTAATCCCAGGCGAATCTTAGGTGCTGGGGAGAAGATACAGCGAGCGAAGGCAACTGCAGGAGGCTGTGAAAGTCCTAATCAAATGTTGAGCAGCGGGCTGCGTTTTAAGCG
The DNA here is from genome assembly GCA_947538915.1 of Tenthredo distinguenda. Taxonomy (NCBI): domain Eukaryota; kingdom Metazoa; phylum Arthropoda; class Insecta; order Hymenoptera; family Tenthredinidae; genus Tenthredo; species Tenthredo distinguenda. Next base: position 8,341,040 of record OX384531.1, read on the forward strand.
CTAAGCGGTTCACACCTTTTTCATAATTTATTACCCTCCGAGGTGATGCGTGTGAACATATATTACCTGCAGTATGATAGTAATTTCCCTATAGTCTGGGGGCACATATTTCTACGTTACAAATTCGTTATTTCATTGCAGACGAACAGTTTATCACTTTAGTGATTAAAGTTTTGATGAAAATTCGAAAATCTCGTTAGGTTCCTCAGCACGAAACGGATGGATTTATACGAGAGGTAAATCCAATACGAAGACAGGGTTCTATACGTGGTTAAGGTATACCACACACATATGTAGGTGCGATATAAACTTTGGTGAAGAAAATGCGTAAGAAGCGTTTAGGAATTCGGCCGTTATATCTCTTCAGTGGAAAGTGTTGTTACGCGAAGACTGTAAAGGCTGAAATAACATCGTTCTCTCACAGAGCCTATTAGCGAATAAATAAAGCAGATTTATGACTTCACAACAGAGCCATAAAGGCAACGTGTATAAGACTGGAAGGCCTTTTTTTTATTCACAAAAAAGAGGTAAGAGGGGAGAGAAAATGGAACATAAAAGAAGGAGAAAAAAAAATATATGGAATAAACAAACTTAAAAAGTCTCCCGCGGTTGAGATGCTATAATAATTTCTGCACAGGCGACTATACTGATACGGCGAGTACACCTCTATGTATATACTATTGAAGAATTAAACAATATCTACCTACCCGATCGGCTCAAAGTCTTAACGCGTCCAGAATCTAATTCCTTCATCGTATGAATATATACGTAAACTCAATTTACCCCTGGGGGAAGTCAAATTTATTGAAAGACAGCCGACTCGGTTCCCTCGAGGCAGTTATTCACGATTCCTGGCTCCGCGCGGCGCGCACCCAGCACTCTCGCGGTGTACAGCGGCCCGTACTTATCCCATCCAGGGCCACCCTCAGCCACCCTGGACCACGCGAAGCAGCGCTAAGTATGTGGCTTGGGGTAGCACACGCTGGCAGCCCCTAGCAATCATAACAAGCTCCCCCGAGCCGGTTGGAAATACTGGGGGGAGAATTCCCCTTCGCGATTTCTCCATGAGACCCCATGTCTGCACAGAGTTTCCCCTTACGAAATTCGTACGCGTAGAATTCGCCACGCGAGAGCTAGTTCACCGGGCGGCTCGAATCGCGTCTATAAATTATCGGGTCTAGGCGTTAGTCGGGATTGTAATTATTTAAATGTAACGGCGAATAGCAGTACTGGATTACGTACGAAGGTATAATAGGTTGGAAAAAAACAGCAATTTTTCAGCAAACGGATTTAGACATACATAAAAAAAAAAAAATTCACATAATTATCTTCCGGTCAGCGCATCTGCCTCGCTTAAATTAAAATCCAATGTTGGTAGAGGGTAAAAATGAAGATCAGGGTCGAGAATAATTTCTGTGAAAATGTCGAGCGTATTATCGCGTGTAATATTCTGGAGGATAATGACAATAAAAAGCTAATTATCTTGTGAGATATGTCGAGTACGCCGGAACCGAGTCTCAACGACGCTTTAATTTCACCCCCTGACGTAATTTCGGACCTATATATAAACCCAGAAAGTAGACAGTGTCAGACAATTCTCTTACGTATGCCCAGGAGCGTATAGGGAATGGGTCGTAGATCGTAGGTTAACGGTGTTCAAAAGTGGGGCAAATCTGAGAAAGGCCATCAAAACCATGAGGACCGACTCGACGTCTGAGAGCACAAATCGTGAGAGAACAAATCGTGAGAGACAGACAACGCTGGGTTTTAACTGCCCCGAGGGACCCAGAAGATTTCTGACTGCGGGAAAATCCCCAAGGAATGCCCGTTGCTATTTGTCGAAATATACGTGACAACGTTAATCCAATACGGACAGCGCGAGGCTACGAATAAGACGGTTTTATTTATCGTCTGAAGTCGATTTCGGGTATTTCAAAGCATCGTGAAAATTTTGGGCTCCCATTGCGGTCAAAGACCTGCTAAATCCCTTCCACAAAATTTCTGTTTCAGAGCTCGAACCTTCGTCAATAATCTGATCAAACTCCGGCCGTGATTATCCGAAAAGATTCAGATCTCTTCCAGCTGTTTACAATTAGCGAGCTCGCGGCGTCTAATCACTTGTAGGGCCGTATTTGGACTGGACGTAGTTTGTATCGCTACCTTTTCGACGCGGACACGCATGTAAATTTAACCATGTAGGTATCGCCTTGCGATGGTGGCCTGAACAATGGCGGCAGCAAATTACACCTGAACCACGTGGCTTGCATGGCGACCACAACGACTTCCGGCTTCTCATCCCACGAGCGTGATGCGGCCCCTGTATGATTCCGAAACCATGAACGGTCCGAGCGTCTCCGTTTCGCGTGAGCGATGTTTTACCTCTACTCTGTGGGTGAAAGGCTGGTGAGAAGGAGGGACAGAAGTAGAAGGATCGAAATAGGTGGGAATAAGGTACGGGAAAAGGAAGGATCCGCCATTACGTAAATGTGATGTCATTCATACACGCTAGTCGAGCCTACCGCACGTTCTCTCTTTACCTTACACCCGGAGATCGTCTGATTCTGATTCATGCTCAAGCATCTTATATTATTACTCACCCAGACAATACCATTGCAGTTAAACAATAGAGGACGATGCTACTGATTTATGAAACTTAATTTACGTTTTGCCGACCTCTAGACACACACTAATTTCACAGACGTTGTTTTAATCAAACCTCCACGGTGGCAATGAGAATTTCTAATTAGGTTGATCCTTTCATATAGTACACATAGACACATATAATCAACCTGGGGGTTCTACCTGTTTGGGGTTATTTAGGACGTCTGGTTAGACACCTACACACAGCTGTCTAGGTTTCACCGTTTGTTCGCTTCGCAAGATGAATTTTACGGTTCACCTTCAAAGACGTGACACTTATTTTCCCTGAAATAACCAAAACGATTTATCAGGTACTTCGGTTCGAGTAGATAAGGTATCTTATATTTTGGTGGGCGGAATATTTTCCGCTTGCGTATAGCTAGCCTGCAGAATGCAGTGCGCTTTATTTGTATTGAAAGAACGGTGAGTAAGTTGCGGTTTTCTTTGCTCGTGAAAAGTTAAAAGCTTTGCAACGTTTTTCTACCGGATCAAGGTTCCGAGTTAAAATCACGTAGGAAAAAATGTTAATCGGATAAAAGGCTTATGCACGAAAAGTTTCCGCCATCTTCTACCTTCCTCAGACTCTCTCGCCTCTTTTCCTGGCTTTACACGTTCGCGTTATGCCAAGGTCAACCTTATTAAAGACCGGCTTTTACCGTATCCCTACGGATTTACATTTTTTCGCCAATTACACTTGTGCTCGTTTACGTTAATTCTGTCCCCTCACCCTTTTGCCTCCTTTCCTTTTTTCTACGCTGCCTGCTCCTCTCGTTCGCTCGCTCCATCTTTTGGCGAGTCGACCACACAAACGACTGGGTTATTATATTTGGCAAATACGCACCCGCTCACAGTATGTTGATTTAAAATCATTTTGGGTAACGAGTCTGAGATGAGGGATCAAGAAGGGAAGCTCAAAGTCCCGAGGTTTACATTTCGGTCTTGAACAAACTCGCGAAAGCAATATCGAGTCTTTGTTTCTTCAGCTTGGTGGAAACTTTTTTTCGTCAAGATGTTGTAAAAAGCGATAAACTTAGTTAGGTACTGCCTCAAAACCTGAAAATTCTCGAACAAACAGCGCGACACTCTAGAGAGTGGAACTTGAAGTGGTAGACGCACTCAACTCCTGTCCATAGAATTCGTTGTCCTGCGTAGCGACCAAATATAGACGATATTCTCGAAGGAAGAGACTCTCGATGTAAAGGAGATATAAAGTATAAAGAAATGGGGGGAAAGAAATAAACAGACGGCGAACAGAAAAGGAAAAGACAATCGCCGTCCAAGAATCGAATAACTGTTCTCCGTTAAGGCAGAATCAAAGATATGATCAAACGAGGCGCGGGTCCATCCGCGCAGCTTGCGCATCGGGATACCGAGACGAAAATAAAGATTCCCTTAATACGCGAACCGAACGAAATTAGGCAGTTTATCAAAGCCAGCTATACCTACTGTCTGTGTCGATCTGTTCACCGGTCGGGCAGGCGGTCTCGGGAGTCTAGCGTGAAAACGATCGCGCCCGTAGCGAATCGGCTGCAGTCACGCCCAAATACTATTGCTTTGTATTCAGTCCCTCGGTCACCCATCACCCCCCTGAGGCAATTTCGTTTACTTGGACCAATGCTCACAATGGGGTTGCACAAAGGGATGATCAGGTCCGCCAATAGGCTTGGAGTTCCAGGGGAACCGGCGCTCGGCTCCCGGATTTTGCGAGGCCGATTTTGCCTCCGGGATGAGTGGATTCGCCGATAAAGGGTGCTGCTGGGTTGCCTGGTGCCATTTCTAGTCGCCGCGAAGGGACGAGGGACGAGGGACTATAGATATAGATATGTAGTAGGTGCGTATACGCGAATCTCGCTTGTGAGGAGAGGAAATCTCTGGTAATCTGCACCAGATTTCGCTTTATGCCTATTCGAGTTCCGTTTATGACCATCTTAACCTGAATCTACCTACGTTTTCCTCAGGGCCTTTATTCGACGCCTCCTTGGGGATGCTGTGAAGCAGGTACTCCATGGCTCGCTGAGGATGTTCTACATGTATACATGTATGTACTTCGATATACAGGCCTATAGTAGATAGGTTCGGTAGATAGTTCGCTCACGGAATCGAGCGATACACATTTTTTTCCTCTTTAAATAACCATGCATGTACCGTATTCAACGTGCCTAGGCCCATAGGTATAGTAACTCTATGTTATTGATATATCGATGCTATGATGGATTCCGCTTTCTCGGCTAACTACTTGTTGAGGAGCTGTAGTCATGATGGAATAGATATTCAATGGAGTTTCGTTCAGGTTCTGCCTTATTACTTTTCAGGAAAAGTTTCATAAAAAGTTCCGTTCACATATAGTATAAGTACAAAGTAGCGGCCTGTCTATGGAATAAAAATAACCCAGTCCGAACGATGCCTTTCGAGATTCTATTTTCGTGTTATGACGCGTGTCGATACATATATGGTAATCGCACGTATGTACAATGAACCCTCCAAGTCCGAAGTTGACGATAATAAGGTTCGAAAGCCTCCACTCACTCAAAAATAGCATTATCCATTTCTCACCCAACAAACTTCAATATCCGATATTTCGCCTAAAGTGATTTACCTCGAAAGCGCACGACAATAAATTGTCTCGTTACCCGATCACCCAGGGCGAAATTCATTGAGGACGTCGCAAATCAAGCCGGGAGATAGCCACTCTCATTTTGGTTTGCGGAGAGACGCGATCTCCAATTCTGTAGTTTCCATTTCGCATTGCTTCAGTTTGTGTACGTATGCCTGTATCGTCGTATCGACCGACTGAGCTAATAAATGAACGGCAGCAATGAATTATTCGAGAAACTCGAACGGTTGAAGTCGTAATTGAAAGGCGGCACGCCAATCGCATGGAAAGTGACGCCTCGTGTTCCTGGGGTGCCGGTAACGACGCCAACCACGGTGTGGCGCCCGGGACAACCCTCTGGGCTAAAACCTCGGACCCTTGTGCGACTGTGACTTAAGTGCGCGTCGAGAATCGTTCGAGGAGTTTTAACACGACGAAGGAATGTCGCGATTGGACCCGGCTAGGCTGCCCGCACTCAACGACGCGATTCTTCCCTACCCAGAGGTTCCCCGGGTCGAGGTAACCCTCTAGTTGCCACTGCGGGAGAGCAATGCAACCCTCAGACCAGGCCACGAGGTCCGTGCAAGCACCAACCCCTCTCTGTCGCGTGTTTTTACAATGAATCCCTATTTATGGGGCTGTCAATGCGATATTTATGTTCAACGATATTGCCTTACGAACCGAGTAATTGAAATTTCCCTGCCGTCCTGCAATTTTAACCGACGCTGAGTCAGCGATCGTCTTTATACTCACTTCTTATCCGCGATTCTTCCAGGGATCATTGCCAGGACTTATATAATTCGCATTTTTATCCTCTTTCGATCACTCCCCGGATTCGTGGCTAAAGCAGAGAACTCCAACTCGGGAAATTTCTATCGAATAATACTAGCATTTGAGCGAATGAATTATCTAATAAACTATATACAGCGATCTCAGCTGAGAAAATAAGAAAACAATAAATGATATTGAAGGAATGACGACAACCTTGTCTCAGAGCTTGTAACATAATCTTGGTGCAAATAGTTTCAACGATTGTGGCGTGCAACGGGGGATACGTATTTGGCACCACGGGATCACCGGCTATGTAGAGCAAGTGGCAGTCTTCCAAATCTAGCAGCTCGACTAAGGAGAAAATCTTTCCACTATATAGGGACGAGCAGATTTTCTTGCCTGCAAAATTTGCGGACGGTTGGCAACCCGCGACTGGCATAGAACAATCTCGGTAAAAAGTTTGGGATTATTATCGTCGAGGTTACCCGGAGGTCTACGGCTATAGATATATAAATCAGTTCAAAACAGCGGGACTCTGGAACTAGACGTGTAACGGTTAGTAAACGGAGCAATTTGAATAACTACTAGTTGCGTTCGAAGACTACGTGAATTTCACCGAGTAGGTATCGAGGAGGAGTCTGTTTCCGGCGTTATATCGTTTCTGGTTCAATTTTTCATAGCAACTTAGCGGTAGAATTTCTCGTTCCAGTCCTTCGAGGTTTTTTTCTTTGATGAGCGAATGTCGGTTGTTCGTGAACGTACACGTCTCTTCTTCGGGGGATATATATTTTCGATTAAAGTAAGTCAAGCCTATCCATATCCGGACATACTAATTGCAATACCGTTGACGTCGTATACCTAATTACAGATAAACGAAGTCGGTCCGCGATGAACCCGACGAAGAGGGTTGGTTGTACCATGGCTACAGAATTATGGAAATTTATGCCGGACAAGCATCGATGTCAACGAGTTATATAGAAAACTAATGAAATTTAATCCACCTTTCAAAATGGCGGCCTCCCACGGAGTATCGTCGTAACCTGAGCTCTGCCGAAAGCATTGCCGCATCCGCACCCGCACCCGCACCAGCATCGGTGTTCCATGAGAGAGAACTTACCGTTATTACTTCTGACCGTAAAACTGTCGGAAGGGGCGCGTGCCGCGTACCAGGACCGCGTTGAGAGGAATTCGCGAAATGTATTTCATCGACGCATGCCCTAGAGCCCTACTCTCGAAGGGACTAAACTCACGGTTTTCCCTTTCCTCCGCAGCTCGCGGTTGTGGCTAAAAAATATACAGTTTTGATGAGTTCATGGGTCGCGTGCGGGGATGAAGCCGAGGAAGAGAGACGGAGCCGGGTCAGCATACTGGCGACCTTTGGAAGGGACGTGAAGAGGACGGAGAACGGAGAACTGAGGACGTTGGACGAAGGAGGACGTGTTCATCTGTGTTGAGTTACCGCCTGCCGTAGTAATTACGCTTTCGCGTTGCGCGGCTCGGCAGCACGAGGGGTCAGAAGTTGGAAGGTGTAGTCGGACTTCAGGGGATGTGCGGGGTACCAAAAAGACCCTCTTCACAGTTGGAGCTCTTCTTTATATTCGCCAGCCACTGCTTTATATATATCTACATTTCCCCACTTCTTATTTTACCCTCCGAGTCCACAAATAGGAGAAAACTGCGTGTCGGTTACTATACGCTAGATACAGACAACCATATGTATGTACATCTACTTAGGTATACGGCGACCCCACTCCGCTAAAGTGATTCAAAAATGTCTTAATTCGCTTTTTGCGTGAAATATAACGTTGAATAACTCTTCTCTGACACCGCGAGGGTGAAAGTCGTTCCGGCTCCATCCTCACCGTTACTTTTTTGCTTTCTGTATTCACGGTGAAAGATCACGGTCCCGTTTTCTTCGAGGGTGGTCATTTTTTGTTAATTATCATCGAAGGACTTATTTCGAAACAGAAATATCGCTGGACGACTGATTATTTCGATCAATTATGTCGACCCCTTTCCCTTGCAATTCTGACAACCTCGAAGCTAATTATAGTCAACCAAATGAGTAACTTAGGGTTGACGAACCTGTGAAATGATGCCCTCTCAGTGTAACTTCGACGATGTGAATTCATACCTTTACTTTTTTCGTGCTGATGCTTTACCATTTGGTCGAGCACATCAGCGATGACAAGTTCATTCGCTCTTGCAGTTGATGGAGAATAATCATGATTTCATCCCGAATATGATGGGTAGAAATATAGAAATCAGTTGATGGAAAATGTGTAATGTAATAAATCGATGCAACCACTCTAATTTGTCGAAAAACCATTTACATGTCTAATTACCGCAATATTGAATGTGCTTATAGAGACACAAATAACAGTTGATGTGTTCCGTTGACCTATTATCGGCTACCTTTCATCGATTACGGTAGTTATTCTCTGCATTCTGTCGACGTGTTATAGACTTTCTCCACGATAATGTGACTGAAGTTAGAGATAGAAGAAATATTAGCTTAAGTAAATTACGAAAAACATTACAATTAACCCGTTAATGACCTTATTATTATACTTGGCTAGGGTACATAGGGAATGAATTCCATACGGACAGTGCGATATGCGAATATACGTACAGCAGGCTGTGCCCAAGAATTTTCCGGGGCGCTTGCTCGTTTTGTACGCCACCCGTATACAACAATAGAAGTTGGCCGGATGGTCTGCCAGCGAGCAGACCCGATTTTTACGGCACCGATCGTTATTGCCATCCAGGTTACGCAGAATCTGAAATATTTTATTGTCGGTGGTTCGTCTGCGTCCTTCTCGTCGGGGATTTCCTACCCGGCGTGCGGCGTCACTGACTAATATCGCCTTGCCAAAGTATAGCATCATGCCTCGGCCATATGGTATTAACGGAGCTTATTATCCCGGCGATTTATCCGCTTCGCAACCCTTTTTTTCCTCGGTTTTTCTCTTTCTCTTCTTCATTTATTATTATTTACAGCGGCGGGAAAACGGGTATAACTTTACGACTTTATTAGCTGGCTACTTTTCTTTTTTTATTCATCCGCGCTAATCCCTTTATGTTTTAATTGCGCTTATACAACGCCGACGCCGCGATGACCACCGACTACGGTAAGCCGGATAGTATAAAGTGGGTAAAGGCAGTCGCTATATAGTATGAAACGAATATTTTTTGAAAAGAATATTGCCCGGTGAGTAATGAAAGGTGTAATATAATTTATAACAAAGCCAATATCCTGCTGGAGGGATGTTTCACGCAGAAACCTTTTGTATGACATACATACGAATGCTCGCCATTAGCCCTCGACATTCGTCTCTTTATTGCGTCAAGTTTTACCTTCCATATTCTCACTGTTTCTATTACACAGTTTTCAGGGCAACGCGAAATATTGAGGCCATCATTGTACGTGAACCCAAACTCCGAAGACGATGAAAAATCGGCTGAAGTAACGCCGTCGTTTGTTCTCAAAACTCCTTTTTTTACCCACTTTCAAAATATGGTCGCTAGAATATGGTTGCATAAAATCAACGATAATTCATCAAACGATGTATCGAATTACTCATAAGGAAGACGGTTTCAGTTCCAGACGCTCGAAGTCCAAAATTTTTCGGAAATCCGTTATATTCAGGCACAAGGCGTAAATAAATCATGTAGAAAGTTATCTGGCCGAAAAATTTCCTCTTTCTCGGAGAGCGGTGCCCCGTTCCGGATACTGGTTACGTGAGGGCTGTTTCACGGTATATTTAATTTAATCCAAGTGAATCGGTTAATTGAAGGTATCCCCTTTCGAATTTATAAGACCATTGCTTTTCGTGTTTCGATCCAAGCTACGGTCAAGTTCGGATTCGCGGTGCCGACGACAAGTCTTTATATCCGTACGTCGATATCCAATTATTCTATTGAAAATGTCCGACAGATGAAATGATATTCCTTCATTTTAGCGAAAACGAGACTCTGACGATATGCATCTTCTACAATACTGCAGCTTAAGTGATGATATACCACCGGCGTCCACATTTCAAGCAATATTGCCCGAGTCTCCTCGATTCCGATGCATCGAAAATGTATAGTGATACCCGAATAACCTAACCGAGGAAGCTTATACCTGTACGTATCCATGCATACAAGCATTCATACACATACGTACTAGGGTAGAGTGCAACTCGGTAGCTTCTAGGTACATCCATATCGATATTATACATAAATATATTAAAATCCCTGGAGGAATTGCCACGAAATGTATGTGTATGTATATATACATGTATACATATATGTATATATGTATATAAACCTATGTAATACAGTTATGCAGAAGAAGAGAGTGACTCGGTCCCGTTCGCCGAATGTCGAGGGGTAGTTCTGGGACGTTTCGTAGGCTATGAAGGGGGTGCGGCGAGGGTTACCTCTAAGGGGGTTAGGGGTGGTTTGTCGAAAAGGGCCGCAAGAGGGAGTCGAAGTTGAGCGAACTCTAAGTGGAGGGGGACATCGCGCACAACCAGTCGAGCCCTGGCCTCAGCTTGCATCGTGTGTTCAGTACTGTGGCGAGAGCCGTTCCGAGCGGTGAAGGCTTCTCGCGATCGCCAGTTAGTTTTTTGACGCTCGTGTTATCGCCGAGTAAAGTGACGTTAGAAGCGAGTATCCTTAACTTTCCGCAAAGAGAGATCAAGGGACGAATTCATACCCCTTAAAAAAAGAAACGAAAAGAAAAAAGATAAAAAATCGCAAGACGAATTTAGTTGCAAATAGTTTTGCGCAGTGAAAAGAGTGAATTGTGAGTTTTTGGTTTTGGTTTTTGTTGTTTTCCGAAGGCACCTGTGACCCTCGTGGATTATTGTGTTAAATATCGAAATCACTGAATCTTTACGTCAAAAATTTGACCATCAGAATTTCTCGGCTATAGTTACGTGAGAAAAAACACTATCCCCTGTGTCCATAACTACCTCAGAAATCTAACCGGTAGAATAAAGAGATACTCATTGTGCCTGAATATTTAAAAACTGTTCGATTCTTCTTCGTCGAAGTTACAGCTGTCGAAATAAGCTCAATCTAGTAAAGGTTTATCGTTTGACTGTGAAAGGGACGCGGGATCCTCACGATTAACCGAGACCACCCAACTGTTTAAATCTACCCTCATAGATTGACGGCGAACTTAAACTTCGAATGATCAATCAGAGAGTAAGGTAGACCGTGAAGTTTTACACCCGTCGATAAATAAGGATAGAATTTGTATTCAAGTGTCGCTTATCACAGGGACGTGTTTTATAATCTTGATTATACTTACGTACCCTTGAGCTAGTAGTAGACAGAGAGATTATTATTCGGAATTGAGTAAAGCTAGGAGAACAACCACCGCAGAGACTCGAGAGTATCCGGGGACAACCTATATTACCAGACTGACGGGTGATATTAAAACCAGCGGCAACTTGAAAGGGATTCATAGCGAGTGGTAAGTTTTTATATTCAGCTACGCGGCGAGATCTAAAATTGGTTATATTTGGAGATAGAGCTGCTCACACAGTGTGCAGGTTCAAAAGCCCCTTGAGCGGTTCTTCTTTGACCATGAGCCCTGTGTGTATACGTGTTGTACAATTATAGGTGGCATTAAACGTCTAATATACACATCATACTCGAAGCACACAGAGGAATAGACGAATGGAGGGAATCTTTTATTAACGTTTCGAAGCTGGAGGATCTTCGAATGAATCTTTAATGATTTTTTCCTAACTTTAAAGCTGGGGAAATCAGGAGCGTATAGAACTGAGAAACTCTGAAGAAAAAGACATCAGAGGTAGTAGCCAGCAGTTTAATGCGTTCGATATTTTCATCGTTTTATTCCTTCATCGTTTATGCACCTCACCGAATTCATTTCGTTCTTTTCCTCTACGATACCATCAGACAAACTGTATTTGTATTTCGAAGTGAGAATTCGAATTCCAGACGCATCAGATCTGGTGCTTGGTCCAAATTGTTCGACTTTAGGAGTTCTTTTTCAAAGGAACATGTGAAATGATTCTAATTTTGAAGTCACATCTTGAATGAACGTCATTTCTCGGTGATGCGTCAAGACCCGTGTTTGTTGTTATTGTCGTGTTAAAAGCAGTGGCAGTGTGTTTGCTGGTTTAGGAGAAAAAAAAAAACGCACGTCTTCCTATTTCTGGACAAAAGTTAGTTTTCGAAAAGCCTGCAATTAAGAGAGAATACAAGCACACGTATTGCCTGCAACCACTGGTTTGAGGCGAGGGTGTGTGTACGTGAGACTCTTACCGCTCAAAGTTGAGAACCTGGAACACAAAGAAGTCCACGTCGGCGTTCCCAACGACGAACACTCGTCCCTGAGAACAACAAAACGAAATTAAAAGCATTGTCGTGTTGCTTACGGAAATAAGAAAAGTCCAGGTGAACTAGAGCTGCCCTTCCCCCGAGAGAATTTCCCTCTCTTTTCATCCGAACTTCTTCCTCTTTCTCTGGCATTCTACCCCGGCACGTGTTCTTCGTAAATCTGCAGGAGAAAACTGTCTGCTTTTACGAAAGTTTTCGCTTCTTTGAAATAATCAAAGTTATAAGTAAGAATTGCAAAAGAAATAAAGTATAAGCTGAAAGGAAAAAGTAAGAGGAAAAAGAAAGGGAAAAAGGAAAAAGGAAGAAGAAAAAGGAAAAAGGAAAGAGGAAAATTACGCCGCAGACTGCGAAGGGACTGTCCACTAGCTCGGCGAATCGTTTCCAACTTCGGATCGACACGGATGCGATAACCATTAGTTGAGAAATAGGTTCTTTGCAAAGTGAGGAAAAATTGTGGGCTCGGAGATATGGGGTGCGCAGATAGAAACCAGCCTCTGGCAACTTCGAAGCAAACGGTGTGGTCCAGCTTTATAGATATCTTGTGTCGTCTGCTATCCTCTTTAAGGATATACCCTCCGAGCGGTGGTTTCAGTCTGGTTGCTTTTTGCGGGGTGCTTTTTCGCATGGAAATCATGCTGCCGTTTTGTATGCACCGGTCTTGCAAAATGCTCCATTCAAACGAGCCAAAGAATCCTCGTTTCACGTTGCCCGACTTTCGCGACGTCGCGTCGTTCCCCATCCTCGTGCGACTAAAATTATTCAATTTTCCAACTTCCACTACCATAGCTAGTAGCTAGTAGGTACCTGCCTTCTTCTCTTCCTTTAAGCGACATCTGTCACAACGAATTCATGAAATAGAACCGGCAGAGATTCCCGAGAGGAAACTGAAATGCTAACGTTTCATTTACCTTAAATTGAGTTGGAATCTTATTCCCGGCGCGAAAAGTATTCGTGAGATAAATAATTGGAAAGAAAGATTTTAGGTACGAGAGGATATCAGGGGTTCATTCGGCCTCTCTATTAGCGAACTGCGTTATCAGAGTAACGGTTTAATAACGACATAATAATTATACGATTTTGAATAATTGAACCTGATTGGAAGCCCCGGGAGGACACGTCCGAGCTCTCCCTACCGTTTCTGGCTAATACGAATTATCAGGATTTGACGAGAAATAATATTAATTTGCACGTTGATTGGCATCACTTTGCATACGTTTTGTACACTCTGGAAACGCGCCGGAGGACGGTGGTGGATGGAAAATTAAAATAATTATAAAAGGGTTGGACCATGGCTAGACTTAGTTCTGAATCACAAAGTTCTCGCCATCGCAATTAACGCGGCTGTTATAACCAGTAGTTTTGAAAGTAGTCATTTCAATTACTCATACTCCCTTGGTATATGACGAAATCGTCGAACCATCACATAAGTCGTCTGGTTAGTTGATCAAACAAACAGAATTCGCATTATATTCGAGTCATAAATCACGTAAGGTAAACTATTCATGTAGGATATACATATACGTGGTAGAATTTCACTGAAAGAAGGAGCTAACGAGGTAGAATCGACAGGTACGTGATAGGCGATTACATTGACAGTAAAGAGGGACGTTGATTGTGGTAAAATTATTTGTTTGATCTCTTAACGAAATTGAATTCCCAAACTTTTTCGTCTAGGCACCGCAATCGGTTTTATTTTCCGCGCCTGCGGCCGCCGCTGAAACGAGAAAAACTCCGATCGTCCTGGGTTGTCTGAAAGTGTTTCGTTTCCCGCGAATGTGTGTTAAGAAAAACTTTTCTTTTCCTTCCGTCTGCTTACGTATGCTCTATTTTTTCCTTCTCCGCATACAGAGTACCATGTTGCGCCTGTTACTGTTTCTTTTCTTTCCTCTCCACCGAAGAATAGTTGTTATCGTAGTTCTGCTTCTCGCGGGCAATAAATCCTAGAAATATCTAAACTACGATATTATTCCATGTAGATAAGTTTGTTTGTTATCGCTACACCGCAAAATTAATTATCAAACGATGACGACTCTGTCAGCAACTGCCATGGGAACTTGATCCGTTTCCTTAAATCATTATGGAAAATAGAGAAAGAAGTATACGTGCACATCGATAAGAAAAGAACACGTCCTCATTCGAGTATGTGAAGTAAAGACAACGACGCGTTTCCTGTCAATTAGAATTCGGCCCTCGACGACGTGCCTTTGGATCGTTCACCAGGTGTCATCCGGGCGTGTCCGGTATGGGAACGTGTGCCGGTGGACGATCGGGTACATATTGGACGAGCTCGACGAGCTAAGACACGAGGGTAGAATGTTAAACATTTATGAGACAATCGAAGCGAGCTTTGAACGGACGAGAAGCTGTTTTATAGAAAAATTAATCGACCACCATAGATTACGAATGCGGAAAGGGATGAGAGACATACGTACCTGCGTCCTATACTGACGCGGCGAATATAAAATCTCGAAGAAGGCGTTGAACGACGGATAATCTATAATTTCATCTCATGGACCGACCGGGCGCGAGGGTCCCGTATATATACTTACGAATTACAACGAATAGAATTCGAAGGACGACACAGAGGGGTAATTTAAAATGGGTAATTTGAAAGGGCGACGACGCATTAAGTCTGTCGTAGAGCTGTCATTTGATTCGTTCACTTCACCAAGGCGTAAATTATGTCTCGGGGAAGAGGATCGAATTCGAGCTGTCATTTCCGGTTAAATTTACTAATATCACGTCTCTCCACCTCGGAGCTCATATCTACGGATAGCCGCACCCTCCGCATATGTGTCTTCGAGCCTTTTAATGGTTCCTGTTCGATTGATATAAGTCTCCGTTTCGATACGGACTTGATAGACGCACTTCCGCACTCGATAGACGAAATTTCCTTCCGGAAATTCATTCGAACAAAATTTTTCTCAGGATTCAAAAACCGTATGAACGGAACTTCAACTGTGCGACACCGACATTATAATCAGAAAATTTTCCCTGTCTCTAGTGCTGGGGGCGTGCTGGGTCGCTATTTAGGGGCGACAGACCCCAGGGCTCTGGTTGACAGCACCACAGACAATCCAGTGCCATCGCTGTCGTACAGACCGCGAGCAATAACGCACCTATAAATATACACCGGGACTGAAGCTCTGGAGTAATATAATTATCCTTGTGATATATATATATACGAGTCACGTTGTCTATTCCTTCCTAACCATTCGTCATGAGTTGCTTAGAAGACGGGCACATTATACATTGCACAGAAACCACGCAGAGATGCAGTCATATGAGTAATAGATGCGAAGTACTCTGCCATTGAGGTAAAACGTTACAGATGTTGAATGGTAACTATGGAACATGAATTAGCTTGGGAAACCGTATTGGAAAAGTGTCGGATATCTGGTAGAGGAAATTCTCTTAAGTGTACGATGTCCATCTGCAAAACAGCGTCGGTAGTATCCCGTCGCCAATTAAATCGCGCTGAAACTCTGCCTCGTATCTATGACATGGCTATAATTATGTATCGTACGCACTTGGGTTTTCACTTAACGTTGGCTGCTCCATTTTGCCCGTATAGCGTAGTGCTACTTGCCTTTCAGATTACATCGCTGTTTTGACAGTAAGTTTTTTGTACACCAGCTGAGGACTTTGCTTGTAATGCATACGCGCCCGACTCTCGTATGTTAATAAAGGCCTGAAAAATTTAATAGACTTTTGAAATCTACTTTTGCTTTCTTCGACGCATAATACTCTCTCAAAGCTATATGCCAACCGGGTGCTCAGCTATTCCACGAACAATATTCGCTCGTTAAACTGATCCAATTGATTTGCATTTAACTCGGAAGTAACGAGATTCGATCTTGAGTCGAGTTGAATGGAGTCGAAATGGTAACGAATTTTTCGTTGATATAAGTATTATACAGATAGGTATTGCGAACTCGGATAAAAATTCATCAATTCCCAATCGCCAACGTCTCCTCTGTCATCGATGCATAAACCTTCTTCACCAAAAGCCTTATCTGCCTACTCTCTAAATTTGGATCAGTGAATAGTCACTGATTGCAGTTATAAGTATACCACTGATTGAATTAGCGGTATACTAATAACTGCAAACCAGTGACTATTCACTGTTTGTAAGTGATTTTCACTGATTCAAATTTAGAGAGTAATAGTGAATCCAACGGTAGAGAGAAGAGGTAACTTTTGATTTTTCATCGGTGGATAATCAAACTTCTGAGGTTTGTGAGTCTGCTACCCATAGGACCATTCGTAGAGTCTAAATTTAAACACGAATGAAAATTTCCCTCGAGATAGTCAAACACATGGTTACGAAGTTATGAGCTTATCGGTGTAAGAGATGACGGAGGTCTCTTTCCCGTGAGAGAAAGACTATATATGAGCATTAGCACTCAATAAGGCAGGGAGCATTTAACGGGGAACACATGCTACTAGGTGACGACGAGCTCGTTCCTATATCCCCTTTCCCAAAGAGCTGCTGCAGCTTCGCGACGCCCTTGACAAATGTTTGTGATAGTACAGAGATGGGGAGCGAGAGCACTGTCTGACGAACTTTAAGGAGGGCAGATCTACAGCCCCTCACTCCAGGATGCGCACATTGCACATAAGTACATGTGCGTGTGTTCTTGAGTCCTGCCCCACGATTTGTATGTCTACCCTGTTTTCTCCGTTTATTCGAGCTCGTACGCATCACTAGTCGTCGCGTCGTCAGCCGTCCAATGGTTTTCTTCGTGTTCCTTGCTTCGCTGATGCGAATTTATCAAACTCAAAAGCACACCCTAGGGAAAAGCGGAGTTTGGTACTCGGGGACTCGGGGCTTGAACCCCGAAGACATACTCCCCGTGGCAATTGATTGTTTGCGGACGATGCGGAGCCACCCTTGCGATCTTACACGAAGAAAATCTGATTTCAGAAGGATTCCCAACGCTCCGTTGTCGCCCGAGGTGCCTTAGTAATTCTTCGCCCCTTCCGCGAACCTCATAGCCTTATATCGTTCGACGGTATTGTGGGTGCAAAATACCGAATCAGACAAGAAATACAACTTATCTGTACGGGATTGAAAAAAATGACTTCCATCTGAAAAATCAGAGGTATCCCTTTATCTACGCCTTTCGACGTACGGCTTGGACAACGTGCGTGCTGAGATTCAGTGTCCGTTCTAGACGATGTACATTCTCGTTGTCGTAAACAACGTTGTCTCAACAACAGAGAGTTCCACCCACGTTGTAAGCGCGTGGGCAGACAGCGGACATAGTTCTACAATACCCTTGGGTCCGCGGGAACCAGTCGTTGTACATCTGTTCACGTATGTTGTACCCCCTTGTAGTCGATAATACCTCAAAAAAGAAGACGGAACGTTCGCGTCGGGCGTGGGTCGTCCTGCAGGAATCACGACTACGTTCATCAGAAGGATCTTGTGCCAGGGTCGCTCTTCCCCTTCTTCAAATTCAGCAGCTGTCTGACCCGTTCGTACCACGGAAGTTCTGGCTTAGCTAGCGGTGGGTGGAGAATGGAGATGCTAGTCGCTCAGGCGGGTTTTTGAGACTTCCGGTCGGTTCATGGGCTCCTAGCCAAATTAAACTTATTACCGTTGACGTTATGGAACGGCGTGGTTCTCGCCTGGATTCGCTCGAAGACTGCATGTGCTTTTTTATTCATATCGGGTTACCGAGACTCGTGAAGAAAACCTCAGGCATATGATGGACATTTAATATTTGACGATGGGACGCGACGCGACGCAATGCGACGCTTTGGTGCAATCCTTTGTCTCCTGTAATGATCAGGATCGGAATGAACTCTGAGAGCCTTCGAGACACCGACAGACTTTATGCTAATCCGCTTTGGGCCCGGCCAAGGCGCGGCATTGTCCGCTAATAATCATCTCGGGGACTCCAGGGCATCGGCCAGACAGCCCCGCGTCCCAAGACTAGCAATTATCACACTGGTACGTGGTTAGGAAATTCCTGGGTATCATTACCCAGCGAAAGGCATCGGTGCCGAGATGACACATGCCAGTCGCCTCACAGCGATTCGTGTGTCGTACGAAGATCCTATACGGGGTGTTCGATTTGTAATGATTTCAGGAAAATCGAGTGAAAATGTGTTTGCTTCAACCAATTTCAGTTTTCATATCAACTGGATCCTTCGAAAGCTTTTTTTTTATCTTTGTGAAAATCTTCGAAGGTTGTTAGGTATAGGCTTCCTGAGAAATCTTCAACTACGGGTTTTGAGATTATCTCCTTTCGACGATGATTTTCTCTTTTCGTCGCGACGTTACTGGCTTGAAGGAAGGAAGCTGCAGTAAGTCGATGTGCGGGTGGGCCGAGTCGTTGGTTATGTACGAGCTACGCGCTCCAAGGCGTTCGTCGAGGTTTGCGAGGAGGACGATTTAAATTTAAATAAGCGTGACAAAGCTGCGATAAAATATAATTAAGTTCCATAGCGGTGGCGGTGGTGGCAGTGCCTAAAGAAGAGGAAGAGGAAGAGGAAGAGGTAGAGGAAGAGGAAGAGGAAGAAGAAGAAGTAGAAGAAGAATAAGAATAAGAATGAGAAGAAGAAGAAGAAGAAGAAAAGCCCCACAACGCGAACCCGGGGGCAAAGTAGTTGGCGCGGGAGGGACTCCAGGACTCTGCAAGCGAAAGAGGTCCTCTAGGGTGGCAGTAGATGGTAGAGAGTAGAGGGTAGAGGGTATCACGTCGCTGCTTAACTTGACGAACTTAATGGGCAGAGGCGTAATGGGTGCAGCCCGCGAAAAAACGTAATTAAGGAAAGGAAGGATACCGAGCCGTTCCGGGGTGAAGATTTATGCATCGTTGCCCTCTGCGCGTTGGCGTACAGAGGACGACGAGCCAGTAGGAGGTTCGCCGAAGAACACGATCGTCTCTCTAGCAGCGTAGAGTATCTGCGCGAAGGGTATGCAGATAGCACCGAAGCATTTCTCATCCTAATGTGATTTATGGGGCATTTTTAACCCCGGGTAATGGGCAATGGTTAGGGGGAGGAAGGTACCTAAGGGAAAGGAGAGGATGGAAGCTAGTGCTCTAGTGATCATCGACTCTTGGCAGACCGCCGAACCCCTTCTCGACTTACGTTCGAGTATTCCGTACGCGAAACACTCACGTCGTCGGAGTGATTATCGCTTCACCTTGAGAAAACCGTAAAAAAAAAGAATGACATATGTGCCATTTTGACCCTCTGTATTTTAAATAATTAGTCATACCGTTACAATAAGATCAGTATGAAAATTCGTACGGTTATATGGACATCGAACGAAACAAAAAAGAAAATAATAATGTTCTTCGTAGGAAGGTGTACCGCTGACCGGAAATCCTTTTTCACCCGTGAACGGAATCACTCTTCTCCCTCATCCCCATGAACCCTTTTGATCGTATCTGCATCCGCTAAAGTAAAAAAGAAGAGAGAAAAAAAAGAAAACACATTTCGACCCTCGAATTGGACGCGAGTGTTTTCTGCCTTCGAAAGATCACGCGAGCGAAGCGGCGTTGAGAGACGACTGGGTGGGGTTGGCGGGCTAATGAGTTTTTCATAAAGTCAGGGCCGTCGAGGCTCGCGCGTACCTTATTTTCAGCGTTCATTAATCCCCGACATCCCATTACACTTTGCGTCGTAAATAATCGCGGGAGTCTCGTACGCGCCTTACGTGTTGCGTCGGTTGAGACCCAGCGCAAATAACCACTGGATCGTAAAGCATAATCATAAAGACTGGCAATGGACCAGAGATTGGTGGGAGGCTGTCGCTAGCGCAACACACTGCTGATCTCTTCGACGCCGGGTATAATTCGCGGTCTACGTAGGTGTTCGGATTTCTAATAAACAACAACACTTATGACCGTGCATAAATTGATACGTGTACATATCCTATACGTCGGGATAGGTACCACACGAAGCAATCATCGTCCTTTAGATGATACGCAATTTGTGGGAAGAAGAAAGAAGAATTCTATTTCAAAAAGACGGTTTGACGCCTCTGACTATTCGAAGAGAAACACATCGTGTTCTCCGTCTCTTGATAGAATTGAGTAAAGTAATCGATATAAGTTTTTCAATTTAATTCTGTATGAGGTAACGATCGGGGGGAACATTTTGATGTATGGGTTTTATATTATGTGCAAGTTACGGAACCAGAGGCTGCTGTTTTTTCCTCCATGTTCCCTGTGGGCCTCTAGGCTGTAATTATACAGACCGTCGGCGTCCCGAAGCGACATTTCCGCGAATTACAAACCACGGTGAATTTTTTTTTTCAGTCCGTATACGAAGCTGGAAATGGTTTCAGGGGATGTTAGTTGACTTCCGGCCCGTAGGGGATTAGCACCAGTCCTCGAGGCCGCATGTTGACGATAAAAACACCGGTTCGCGACTCACGTTTCATCGAAGCAATATAATAAACTGAACGTCTGTGCTACGATTTATGGAACACTCGTGATACGGAATTTTTTTTATTCTTCCCCAGCTCCTAGAGAGCGGAAGTGATTTACGAGCCAAATTAAAGTTTCTAATAATCTCCTGAATAATATACTTGAATTTACTTCGCCAGAGGGGAAATCCAATTTCGAAATCATCCCGAAATCACATGCGGCGTTACGATTCGTCTATATCATCATCACTCCTTCTTAAAGATTCAGCAAAGAAAAACAGGAAAAGTCGAAAAGATGAAACGGTTGGATATCTTCAAGGTGACGCAGCCCACTCTGTCTTTGACTCGGTTTCGAGCCGTGTGGTGCCCGCGTTCGCTCACTGGGTTGCGTTTATATCTCAGAAGTAAAAAATCTCTCCCTACCAAACTCGCGAGTTTCCTGTGGGAATGATAAATTATTTTTGCCTGACACATTTCCGTTCGTCACACTTATTCCTACTACAGTCTAACGGTATAGAGACGGGCTTACTACATGCTATAATACCATACTTGTTTGCCATTAGCTCGATTAAAGCTAATCTCTATTATAAGCTTTTTTTATCCTCCGAATCGTTTGTTTTATAGATCGGAATGCCCCGCGTAATCTCCGTGAAAATAGTTGGTAGAATGAAGGCAATGACCGAGCTAAGCTTCTATTTCCTCGCAGAAGAGTCCAACTTTATTTATATTGTATATAGATGGTTTAGTATATACTTATGTATACGGTTTGAGACAAGATGCGCTCGAAGCTCACAGCCGCGTAAGCATTCCCGAGATGTTATAGACTTCTCGCGTTTCTTTACTCCTGCAGCATAGATATCCTTCTCTCTCCTCGATCCCTTGTTCACTTCCTCCTGGGGTTTACGACGGAGATGACCCCGCCGACGAACATGACGTGGTTCATCCCGTAAGTAATTTGCGGGGGCCCCATTACAGGCTGAGTTTGTTCTGCCGATTATAGGCAAACTCTAATAACGACAATTATGTCATTTCTACGGAATTCGACCGCCTATGGTGCTGCTCTGGAACAATAGCTTCGTTACGGTCACGAGTAGGTACCCGAGTTGGAAAGCTAGCCGTTCTATTCGGTCAGTACGCTTATCGAAACCTTCTACCACCCTCGACAACTTCCACGCAGTAGTCATGACGGAGGTAACTAGGTTATACGTAGGTACGTCTGTGCCTACCACAGCTGACGATCTCCATCTGCGTTTGACCCCAATATTGAGCTTTGATGAAGGTTAACAAACTTTCGTACGAACTATTAACCAACGATGCTTGGCATAAGGGAGAGTCGGGTAGTTTCCCGATGCTGAGGAATACATCATTAGATCAAGATACATAAAATACATAGAACTGATCATTCTGGTCGATATTCATCCCGCGGTACATATCTTGTGGTAGAATAAAGTCAAACTCGACAAAGTATTCGAGAAATTCTAATTTAGAGATTTAAGAAAGAGGATATGGGGAAAAACGCTCGGATGAAGGCGTGACATGTTCTGATGTGAACAACAGGTTAATGATGTTGATTTTTAACGATCGTTAGCTCTTCATAAATTATTGAGAAGTGAAATATTTGTCAGAGGATGGAACCTAGATGGACGGGTCTGATCAGGATAACTATTTAAACAAGCGATGGGATGTATTCACAATCACCGCAACACGATGAAACAACGGCGCTACTTCCTAAGCTTTCGCAATGTAAACGGAGACACGATAACGAACCCACGAGCCATTATAGAATCTGGAGATAACTTCTTGGGGGATACTCTCTAGCTCTCAGACTAAATGAGACTACCTCTTTCAAATCAATATTTCTAGGATTCTGGCTACTTTCGACAAAAGCACCACCATAAAAGCCTCTATCTCGCATCCTCCTCTGCGCCACTTATTCAGAGATCTTAGACCAAAGAGTCTCATTACTAGACGTAATTCTAACAAATATTCCTAGACGTAAACACAAGTCAAATGAATATCAACCGTCAATAGATATCCAGAATTTGACAAAAACTCATAACAGTCGACAGAAAGCAGCGTCCAAAATATCACACCCTGACATATACTTTTATTTGTACCAGTCACTCGTAGTCACTTTACTTTGGAGAATATGTACGTCTATGAAAGGATTTTTGAACGGTTCAAAGTCTTCGGAATTTTGACTTAAGCCAGTGTTTATTTCTCTGGAAGCCCAAGTTAGCGCCTTGGTGTTTGAACTGGGACTCATCTGACATAAAATATCAAACCAAGTCAAAAGTCGGTCCTTTGAAGTTTGCGTTGAACTAAGGGATTCGGACGTTCCCCCTCTCAATTTCCTCGAAATAACTCGTTTCTCGTTTCTCGTTTCTGATCGTGCTGCTGCTGGAAAGTGTTCCCTGTCCTTTGAGACCGATATCAAAATCTCTGAGGATGAGAACATTTCGGGAATATTTGTTATTGCCCGATTTCAGACGCTCCAGACTGCCGACCGAATGTCCCACTTGACACCTGGGGGCTCTGAATAGTCCCCGGAGTAAAATTAATCCATTTTTTTTTCGAGCCACGCGTACGGGGGTGGATTAACGCCGACTGGCGTACCCTCGCGTATATCATGAAATAACAGAAGTGTTTTATACCTTTGAAAAAATACTCTAAGCCCTGTGTCACTTTGTATGTAGAAACAATTTCAATAATCGCATTTCTGTGATCACAAATACGATTATGAGAATCGGGTGAAATTTCCATCAGTACTTAACTACTGACAGGAGTTAATCAAATGTATCGTACTAAATACACCTCGTAACAAGGTTGCGCGTTAAATCTGGATGACTTGTCATTAGGTGTTAATGGTAGCAATGAAAACACCGGTATAGGCTTTTTCGAGTTTCTCATTAAAGACTCGTACCCGAATCTTGGATTCTTAGTAACGAGGGTTTGGAATTTGTTTTGTATTTTTTCCTTCATTTATTTTTTGAGGACGTAAAAGTTCACCGGCCCACAACAATTTAATCTTCCCAGCAATAACAAGCAATGACACGGCACACAATTTACGAGCTGTAGTGAGGGACTAGGAAGGCGAGAGGGCGTCACATAATTACATGCTGGCTGCTGCGAAGAACTCAGTTCAGGAGTTCCCAGTTACCTACTCGAGGCATCAGCCATCTTCGTACTGGATACTCTCCGAGATCCACGAACTCGGCGGCGCCATGGCGTGTTCCTGGAACGTGCCTTTCGAAGATGAGCTTCGAGCACCCTCCTCCCTGTGACTGGTGAAACACGTTCGCGGGGATGCGATGGATGTTTCCGGCGCGGTAAGAACCGCTGAAAACTTCGGAGTCTGGAATAACTCGCGTAATGGGATTACTGGTTTCATGTACTATCATTGAATTATTATGGCCGATATTTTCATACTTCGACGGCTCGGAACGACCGTTGATAAAAAATTTTACCCTTCCTTAAAGGATTTTTGACGCATTAAAAATACACTTCTATACACATTACCGTTATCCGAGGATATACGCGATCGCGGCTCTTTCACTCACGGGATTTACGATGTCCTCATAATTCAACCTTTTCAACCACCTCGGATGCTGTACAGTTCACTGTTCATCGATCAAACCTCATAAAATGTATCACTTTTCCACCCTCTTATTCGTCCTTTCGAGTCTCGACACGTAATCGTCTAGACTTTAAACACTCTACCAAACTCAGTATATATTATGATACAGGCGTAGCCGGTAGCCTGTTTCACCAAAAAATTAATGGCCAAAGTGAACTTCGATATGTATAAATATATCTCTTCAAGTATATATTGAGAGAGATAGATGGTAATTTAGATAGATAGATTAATCAGAGAGAGAGAGAGAGAGAGATATCGATAAGGTGCAGCCTGCAGTCGACTTTAGATAACTCGGGTTGTATTTCTTAACCTCTCGTGTTGTTGGTAGTTGTAGTGAGCAACCAGAAAATCTGCGATCACGCGATCGTCAAGAGTCTAGACCTGTTCCCCCACCTTGGAATTCTCATCTACGCGAGTCTCGCAGAAAAACGGCAAAAGCGTTTCTCAATCGAGCCGCGCGAACAGCCATCAACGAATCTTGAAGAAGAAGCTGTTATTATCTTTGAAAGAAGACTGGACTGGTATTACCGGAAATGGGATCTCGGATGGAAGTGCCAGCGACAAACAACGCATCAACAACGATGCGTCGTCTCGTCTTCGCATTATAACTTTTAATGACATCTTGTCTTTCAGAGATATAATACCGCTATCAGAACTGGTCGGTGTGTACTTCCGGTTTCTTCTCATTCTTATTTCCTTCTCTTTTTGATCTTGTCATATATTGTTTCATCTCACGCTCGCCGTTAGGTTCAATTTATTCGTCGTACGGTGGCGGCTTGGGTGTCTGCTTGTAATAATAAACGTCACTACATACATCATCAAGGCTGATAAATATTTGTGATAATCTCCGACTGTGTCGAGTATAAGGAGTGAAGTCAGCACCTGTGGCAGGAAGTGGGTGTATCATTGGACAGTTCAACCAGACGGGGTAGCTGGACACTTTATGTGAACGAATGCAGTTCGAGAAGTTTATCGCTTCGGTCGAAAGCTGTTGTAGAGGAAGAGGAAGATATATCGGATATTTTCTGCGGCCTAAACTTTTGCTCTTTGACTCTGACCAAACCGAAGAAGACGAAGAAGAAGTCGACAAATAATATTGCTGATTGGTGTTCACTGAGGTGAAGTAAATCCGTGATTGGAAGACGAGAAGTTGCGACGAGGCAGAAATACGGTACGCCGTATACGGTTTGGTATCTACCGTTTGAATGGTAGTCACTTTGGACGTCGTTACGCGAAACTAACTCAGATTTTCTATACCATTCTCATGGATGTCAACTAGCCTCGAAACCTAACGAGCTAGAGAACCGCTGAGCGTTTTTCATCCATCCTAGGCACGCGGCCTTTTATAAAGTTCCTCGAGGGTCATCCGGGTGTCAGAGATCAGAAACGACAACCGCGGGTCGGAGTCCCGTTGGCACAGCGCGCCCGCGCCACATCCGAGATCTCAGAGATTCAGACTCTATCTTGGGATGCTGGTTCGTCCAACTGTTCCTCTAGCCGACTATTAGACGTCTGTGAAGTTGACGAGATGGTGTGACTTCGTCTATTTCACGCCCAATTCGTTCCCAGTTCTGAATTCGTGAATACATTTTTTTGCAGCGGCAGCAAGGTATAGGTAACAGAAGCTGCAGGGTGTAGTTGAGGCGCAGGTTGGGTCACCTTGGTCCTCCAGGTCGCCCAGGTCACTTTGGTACCGTTACAACGCTCGGAGCTCACGTTTTCTCAGAGGCCATCTTAGTCGTCTCCCATATACCGTCACGTACAGCCGTAAAATATTATGTTGATGTTGCCGCGATCCTACAACCGCTTGGCGACTTACGATGCTTGTACTTGTATACATCTACACATGCCACGTCCGAACGTGCAGAGTATTATATCCATCCATACTTGGCCACCTTTTATTCTCTCACGTGACACCATGTATACGTACTATATGTAGCTTACCGAATTCAGTTTATAAGTTCAGATCATTATCTCCCATATTTCCGCCTCTTCACGCCAGCCTGAAATTTCATAGAATTACAATTACCTACCTTTGACCGATACTTTGATCGTATATCATCACTCCGCGGTTTTATGATCCTCGTAAAGTGATAACGGTATTACGAGCGTACAGATGTGTCTGCGAATGGCCCGGTAACCGTCTTACTGTTTGCAGATCGATGAAGGACTTCCTCGGTTGTTCGAGTGCCGTTGTGAAAGGTTCACCAGTTGGCTCCTCTCACGTTATTCCCTCGCTTCTTCTCCGATCGTTCCATCGTTCCATTCCGCGAACAATAGTCTCATATGTATTGCGAGCACTGTTATCCATCCGTATCCTGATTCGTGGAATTTGTGGAATTCGCGGACACCCTAGGGGACGCGAGGTCAATCGGAATCATTTTTTTCCAGGCAATATCGCCTCGCCCGATGGTTCTGGCTATTGATCGCTTACGAAATTACTATTTGGAAATCGGACCGCACCTGTGGCTATCAACTTGGCAATCGAGTTTTATGTTATTAGTTCTCGCCAACTTTTTCTCGCGTATAAAAACGTATTGGAATCTTACAACCAGGCTCGAAAATTTCAACGCCTCGATAAATCGACAAGAATAAGAAAAAGCTACGTTTAATGGAGATTATATTTTAGATTATTTTCGAGGGACCCTGGCTCTCCACTAGTTTGGCCATCTGGCATGGTCGTGGTAGTATACTACCCTTTCCTTGGGGAAAGCATAAACATACAAACATTCGGAAACTTAGCGGCTGTAGAACAGGCGCTTAAGTGCGGAGGCGTTAAGTGACGAAACACCGTTCTTGGGTTTGATGCACTACGAAGGTCCAAGAAGAGGTTCACGAGAGTTCAGACCGTCAATTTAACTCGCTGGGTGGGATTTGGCAGAGGACTCCGTAGCGGCGGGTCCAGGACTTGTGAAACAGCGTGAAATATAAAACACGTATTTCCTAGGGGCGGAGATCAATGTGTGCGATAATAATATATTAAGAATACTAAAATTTGAATAACTTCAGCTGAACCGAACACTCGTACTTCCCTACCCACGCGATATTTTTGCAACCTTGAGTATACAAGTTTACGCCGCGTTTACTTTATGGAACCGTCAATTTTCTCACCATTTATGTGAATATATCTACTCGTGTCTCGAACAGCAGCTGCATTACCCCGAGCGTATGGAGCTCTTAACGTAAACTGACACGTAATGTAAAACTGGGAAACGTGCTTAATCCACTGTGTAACGTTTGGTCGACTGTAGTAGGTAGGTACAGAGAAAAGTTTCAACTTTTTCGTCTGAACGCATCTGTTACACGGGAAACTTACTTTCGCTTGGTAAAAAATGACGGCGAACTGAGTTCGGGCCAGAGGAGGTAAAAATAAGTACAGCCATAACTCAGCTCCCGGGAGTGATTAGAAGACTTATGTTTTCACAGTGAGGTTGATGTGAGAATCGTATGAGAGTGTTTGGTGCCAAGAGGTATACTCATCATGGCAGCCAGATGCTAGTCCTCCGAGGAGCCTTCAGCATCCATCTACCGTCCGTCGTTTCCGTAATGGACCAATACGCCCAAGTCTCGTACAAGCCACGGCATTCTATTTACTATAGAAACTTGACCTAACCAACCACGTCTTTCTTGTTCCTATTTTATGCTCAATTTTCATAATAGGTAGTTGTCCACATGACCCGTCACCACCCAAAGCTAATCACAATCTTTCTTCATTTCTGTTCCAGGTGAGTTTCCGATTTACACCTTTGACCCGAATCGTTGGAAGCTGCAAGGAGTGAGTCAAAGCTTTCGTATCTACGAATTCGATTTACTTGAACTAGATTTCATTGTCAGAACAATTAAGCAGAAGTTTTCAGTCTGGGTTACAGTTTCGTGGAAGAAATTCACCGTTAATCATTCAGTAGCTTGTGTGATTTCCGATGTTAATGAGTATAAGTCATGTATAAGTCAAGGAATATGCATAATTGCTACGGTAATCAAGAGGTTCCATCCATCCCTTTTTTCTCGTATAATTTATTACCTTGATCTGATAGTACATCTATACTATATCGTACGTGAGTATGTCTGGCGAGAAATTGGTATCACACATCCAGATCACGTTCTACCGGTTGGGGCTGCTACTGTTGGAGACCTTCTCGCCCTCCAGGTCTGAGTCGGGCCCTCTCGTACCCTGGCGCTGGTGTACGCGAGTAAACGTTAACGAGTATCCCCTAAATCTGGGTCAGGAGGTATCGCCTTTTCATCGGAGTAACCGTTGGAAAGTTTCCAGCGATATACGTGTACGCGATATTATATTCATTCCTCTGGACTTTTTTTGCGCCATAACTATTCAAAGATATTTACTTTTGATTCTGGTTCACATATATACATATGAAGATTCCAGGCTCGCACTTTGGCCACCAAATACGAAAGATTTTCTGCTTTGGTGCATTGCGCAAGGAACTGGTTGCCCGGGAGATAAATGTTGCACAAGGCGTTGTCGTATCTGAAGAAAAAAAAGGAAAAAAGGATCGAAAAAAAAAAAACGTAGAGGGAAAGACAGCGCGATGTATTATTACACGCATAGTCCATTAATGGTCGTTTGACGGGTCATTTTTTTCACTCGGGTATCTCCCCTGTCCGTTTATCTGTCGAGGGTACCAAATTGGACCTAACTCTCTCGCACCAGATCCACCGACGGGTTTAATGAATTTTTATTCTTCCTTTTGACAGTTTTTTTGTTTTTTTTTGCCAATTCAGGGGTGAAATCTCGTTACCGAAAAATTGGCTCTTCTATAGCGCTATGTTACATCAAAATTGAAAGGAAAAAAAAAAGAAAATACTGCAAAGGATAGAAACTTCGAAAACTCGTTTGTTTGAGAATAGATTTATCGTTAGATTGGACGACTATACGTTTTTCAGGTGCGGGACGTAAAATAACGCGGCTTCCCAACTGTGTCGGGGAAAATCCCTGGGAGCCGTAAATACGATGTAATAGAGGCTTGAAATTAAAGCATTTGCTTAATTATTTTAATACCAGGGCTGCCCGCTGTTCGTATCCACCTCAACGGGTTTCAGGAGCGATTCTCAACCTGGGTGTCCGCCGGCAGTTGCGGAACCGACACGAAATCGACTTTGCTTTGCTATTCGAGCTACCTACCTTTCCCGGCAATTGTTTAAACGACCAGTCGTTGATGTAATCCTCGTTCTTCTGTCCTTTGTATTTCTGTACAGTCTTTCCTCCGCGAGTCCCGCTCATTCCGAAGCTTCTCTCTCCCTTCGACGATAGAGAACTAGGCGGAGAGAGAACTTGCCGAGCTTTTTCCGTGTTTTTGTTTTTCGTTTTTTTTTTTTTTTTTTTTCTTCCATTTCCATCGACTCTGGTTGCGCTCCCAGCTTTCCAGGTTTTAATTAGAATCTCATTTAAATTTTTGCGCTGTTTTCCGCCTGGAGTAAACTGTAATGCTTTCAGCCGCCGTGACTTAAGGCATTGCCATTTTAAAACTGGTGCTAAAACAGAACTTTGGAATAGAAAACAGCGGGGAAAATGTTGCTCCGTGAAAGATCCTGCTCTTTGTACATTCCGAGGAAGTGCAATTTCTTTTTACAATACTTACGGCCGAGTGGCTACCTACTCCGGTTTCGTAACGCCTGAAACCGCTAGGAGAACTCTGGTAGCACCGATCAGTTTTTGCTCCGTCTGTTTCCACTGGTGTAGATATAACTTCCTTCTAGCTGCACCTGCTCCATACTGTTGGGGCACGACGATGGTACGGCTGACAAACGACCTAATAACTCAGCACATCTTTGCAAACTATTGCGAACCGCTACTATACCTACCTTCAGATTAGCAACGGTGGCAACGTTGGTAAATATCGTTCTATTCGCAGGGCAGGCCCGCGATTAGATGGTCGACAGAGGCATTTCCTGGCGGTCCTAAATACACAGTAACCAGATACCGAAGAACTTTCCCCGTAAATAAGAAAGACGAGACGAGACGAGAGGCGACGTAAGGGCCCAGGGATTCGTCTCAGGATTTTCCAAGACTATACATGTATGAGCGCCGGACTTTGATCCTTCTGTATTTTTCATTCCCTTTTTCATTTTTGGCATTTTCTTCACTCAGACGGGGGAGGATTAGCTCGATGACCAAGGTGTCGAGGCTAAGCTCCTGGCCATGATATGGGATTATGGGTGGTTGAAATATCGCCGGAGACTTCGGCGTCTCTGAATTTCTCGCGAGTCATCCGTCGCGTATATAGTTCTGTTTTTCGTTAACTGAAACCCGAACCTCATCCTCGAGTTCCTTGTGCCCACATTCCGTTCAGGATTTCAGAGCGTTCAGCCGTGGTTTAAACGCGCTTTTTGAAATCAATTCGAAGTTAGATCTGACCTCGTGGATGTGTGAACTTCAAATTATATAATTCTCTCTTGTCAGCCTTCCATAGATCTTCGGCTTATCCTAATCGCAAAACTATATATTGTCGTCCGATCCATGAAACGCCACGTCCGCTACGTATCAACGACAAATTCCCCCAGGATTTGCAGATGGGAATATGACAGAGATGGAGATAAAGCGAGACGAAGAGAAGGGGGCAAGGTGTCTCGTGGACAGCTTCGGTATTGTGCCGGTACCGGCTTATGTGTAACGTGATATCCTACCGACACCAGCTTGCGACTCGAATCAACGTCGTACTTACATATTACATACGGTAGATCGAACACGAGCCCCACGAACAACTCCACGATGCACAGAGACGAAACAACCGGCACATAGGTCTCTCAAACTTCGGTATAACGTTCTTGGGTTCTGGGTCTCGGGTCTCCCTTTTTGTCGAGAAATTCCCGACTAATTAGTCAAGAGGTTAATTACCAAAGCTCTCAGCTGCAGCCCTCTGGGTTACACTGATCGTACATTGATCACTTTAGATTAGACTGTAGGTATATAGATGACAAAAGATGTTGTGTAGAGATTCGGGTGAACTTTGGGCGCGTGAACGTGGATAGAAAAGGAGTTATCATTTTTTGTATTACCCATGAGGAACGGCGAAGAGGTAAGAGACGAAAGCTGTATGTGATGTTGAGTTGTAAGAACGGGGAGACAGACGTGTCTATGTCGTCGGTTCAGCGGTTGTTATATATTTTCTGAGAATCGAGATGTGAGCGTGTCGAGTGTGGATCGACTTAATCCGCTGACACTTCCCAGAATGCCCGATCCAGCGATCCGCGAACCTGAATAAGCTGGGAAGAAAAAAGAGAGAGAGAAAGAAAGGAATAGGCGGAGAGGGAGAGAGCCGAGTATCGGACGGATTCGTTGTGACGTTAAATATAAAATTGAGGCGTGAAAATGAATCTTAAAGTATTAAATTTCGCCCCGGACGATCTTACGTACGTGCAGGCTCGTAACTTTTTCTCTCTAAATCCGAGTCCAGGAAAACTTACGGGCGCCGACGAGCGAGCTACGAGGGATTCGGGCGACCCAATCGAGCGGCGGTGATCGCCTGGCAAACTTCTGCGACCGCGCGTGTCTTCTAGGTGCGAGGTCGTCCGGGCTCTTTGGAAATTACGAGCAAACTTTGCCCTACCTTTACTCGCGCCTAGGTAAAGTCCCATTTCAAATATTATTTCGCTGAAACTGCTCGTCGCTCGGATTTTAATCAAGTATGGCCGCCAAAAGGGAAAAATACTATGGTTACCGTTCTTGGGGTGGCAAACTTCATTTGATCCCAAGAATTTTTTTTTCCTCCATATATTTATCTTACTTTTTCTTCTCTCATAGTTTCCGCACGTGCTGCCCCGCCAAGACGGATTTATTTTAGTTACAAAATGTCTTTTGCCCACCGGCATCCATGCTTCGTTACTTCATCCTTACCTTAAGTTGAGCGGATTCGAAACGCGGCGTGCTAGATTCGCGGTTTAATTTACACCCGCAATAAAAATACCCTTAGTCTGAGGTGTATTTTTAAGCCAGACGTCGCGGAGAGCCAGCGAGTAGCTCTCACGCCCGGGTAATTTGTTTTTTATCGTGCGTCTGCCATCGGGAAAAAGTTTTAGCCTCGGCCTTGTGCTTCATGCTCCTGAATTTTATTAAGATGTCCGGATAAGACTGGCAACTTTTATATACTGTACTAGGTGTTTACGACCACTCGCGATTTCTCTTCGCGCACAGTTCATTATTACACCACTCTTAATCTCAGTTCATCTGCGAAATGTCACATGTAAAAATGGTGAAGACAAAAAGTTCGTCACATGTTCCAGGCTGCAATCGAAACTTTGGAACGTGTCAATGTTATTAAAAGCGGTTGAAGTAAAAATACCTTTTTATAAGGAAGAGAGGCCGTTTTTGGGTTACCTCATCGGTCTAATTCCCGCAGATTTATAACCTGTCAACTCAAGTTGTCGTATGGAATGAGTAATGATAGATTTGTTCGCATGTAACGCGTTGAAGATTGAAATTTGCGATAGGAAAAACAGTTGCCTCGTGCGGGCTAGCGTCGCGTTTTCAGCACCGGCAAGGGTAGCCTCACCCATATAACCACCCGTAGGGTAGTTTGTATGAAAACAATGTCGCGCAGGCCGTACTCGCCCCTAAAATCATCCCCCAGTGGCGACCGTGACTGAAGGTATTTCCCTTCCAGAATATTAACGTACCTACCCCGGGTCTGCGAGGTCTGCCAACCTTTTACCTATCCGGCACCTACCTACTCGCTCTGCCTCTCGGATTGCCGAGGAAGAATTTTAACCAGCGGAAAATTTAATTATGTATGAACCGTGCTTACCGCCATTTTTTTGTTTCTGCAGCTTCTCGTCTTATACCTTTTGGGAGAACTTTGCTTCGGCCATTCCGTCTCTCTGAAATGCGTAGGCCTTATTTAATATGGACCGAGTTATGCATAAAAGATCTAAGCCCTCGCCCGAGACCTCCTCCCTTCCGTGCCGAGAAGGGCCACGTTTAAATCGTTAATTTACCGTTTCGTATTTCATTTTCGTCAGTAAACGCACCTACTGAGAGATTCCGACCGACTGTAAGCCAGGGACAGGGCCAGATGCTCTCGCAGCCCCCATGGTGCATCTATTCCTATTGGGAGCTGTACGCTATAATGGATGATTTTTTTGTTGAAATTTGGAAAACGGTACGCGTTTGGCGAGGAGTAAATAAACGGGCAGGGTCAAAAGAGTAACGATTTTCAGTGCGCACAAGACCGTAAAAGGCCGCGTAAATACACGGAATTACGACAAATGCCATCCATTGTTCCCTCGTCAACCGCATGAATAAATAATAATGCACTAGCCAATGTGACCCACCAGAGCCCTTTTTCCCTTCCTCAGTTTCTTTTCCCCAACCCCCGCCCTTACACCCTCTACAATTCGAACACCCTCGTACGAGAAAAAATATAAATATTTCTATTGAACCGTATTTAAAACGATCCCAAACTCTCCTCAGCCGTTCATTCATTCATTCTCAACTCACACCGTAAATGCGGCTTCCTTCTGGTAAGGATCAGTCTTCGCTTCGCACTCGACCATCGGCAGCCCAGCTTCCTTACTCACTTCATCTCTCTTCAACGTACCTCGGTTTAAGTGCCTTCGAACCGTAAAGGGTTGTTTGCTTGGCTTAGTATAAAGATCGAGGCGTGTCAGGAACAACAAACTTCGAACCGGGTTTGAACATTCCCTTTCAACAACAATCCTTCTTGTACCTTCTCTATCATTGTCAAGTTCGTGAGGGAACCCTCTCGGGTATTTCCTCTCCGTTATATGTTATGCTCAAGTATTATCGTCGATATTTATTGCTTATTAGCATAGCCGCGCCCAGGATCGTTGCTATCTGGCAAATATTCATCGAGTACAAGAGAAACTGGCTGGGGAAACAGAATTCGACAAACGAAATGTAAATCTGCTACCTATATATCAGTATTCGGGTTATCATCCAACGGTGAACGAAAATGTTTCATCGATACTAACCGAGTGTTATCTTTCCACCATAGGATCCCAGGAAAGCGTTACAGGAATTATAGACAAGGATTAACAAAAGTGATGTTTCCACACCTGTCCTCCCTGCCCGATGTCCTTGTTTGCACAATGCATACACCTACAGGCTGCGGGAATCCCCGAGTGAGCTGCGCTTTTAAAATAATATTTTATACGGATTATTGTCAGCAAAGGGGAGCATGGCGAAGCCAGGTCGGTTGTATCGGTCCACCTACCCCACAGTCCGTTGCGATTACTAGTGGTGCGATTTTCCCAGGCTTGTACTAGAGCTTTAGGAAAATTGCGGATAAAAAACAAAAAGAAAATAGCAAAAAATACTTTGCCTCATAATTTTGTCCAACGAGAACGAAATGTTTACCTAGAGAACGTGACCTAAAGAGATATTCCTCGCGATATATTCTGCCACTTGCAATCAGCGGAACCTCGTATCCATCTTTGCTGGTATTTCGGGTATTCCTTTGGGAGTACACGTGTTCTAAACGAACATCGCCCCTGGCTAAAGACTCTAATGACACGACGTTCATCAAGGAATATAGGTACTTCGTCTACAAATATCACTCCCCTCCACAGTTATCTTGAGGAGGGTGAACCGTCAGACCTAAGTTCCCAAAGCTCGGATCCTAGCTGGTCGGGAAACACGGATGGTTAACCGTCGATGGTATGATGCCCACCCAGAATAGAAGAATGGCATTGAAGGCGAGGATCTTTACGTTGAAATATTATCCAACCGATGTTTACACTAGCTGAGAATTTCTCACTCCTTGAAAGGACTCGGTCAGGGAATGGGTACTACCTTTCTTCGAAAAATGTCGTGGTACGTTGCAAGCAGAAGAAGAAGAGGAAGAATCACGTGCCGGAATATCTGTACTAACCGCATACTCGCGACACCGCTTCGACAAATATTGATTTTTGCCACGTGAATGCGACAATAATTTGTCGACGTGTCGAGATGGTCTGTGTACCGAACTTGGACCGGCACAAAAAGTCATTCCGTGTTTGTTAAGGCAAGAACTGAGAAGAGAAGAAGAAAAATGAGAAAGAGAGAGGGAATCGAAAGACCTGGGTCATGTTTGAGGCGCTAGTACACGCGGTCACGTATTTATTTATCGACGAGGTATCTAACCGCTTTTCGGGAAATGTTTTGTTGAACAAAGTGACTCCAGCGCGCGTTCATTCCCTATAGTCAATAAAGCCTATTACAAGACATACCTGCATGCCGCGGGATTACCTCCTTGTAGAATCGTGTGAAACCCATTTGCGCCTACATCCGATACTTGTCGTCACTAAGATACCCACACGCTTTCGGGCTGAGTGTTTTATTAGTTTGAAAAAAAATTAACGGCCAGGTTTCCCGCCTCTCGACTGACTACTTGCCGTTGATAAGTACTTTTATACTACTTTACGAGTAATTCGTAAAGTATCATCTAAACGAGTGGTATAAATATACTTGAAACAAGGAATCCTCGATGACTGAGACGCGCTAACGGGCATTTGACCAATCGCAAAGCTTTTCCATGATTTCGTCTCGCTTTTCTCTCTACTCCGCCTTCTCTTTCTCTTTCTCTTTCTCTTTCTCTCCCTCTCTCGATATTCGAATTCAAATTCAATAAAAGAGCAGATGGACCGGTTGGAAACGTACGAGCCACGCTGGACGTTACTTAGCATTATCTAATTTTACGTCCAACGCGTCTGAGTCAAACTTTTATGTACTTTTCCCGCTTCGGTCCTTCGCTCATTCCTAAGTTTCTCGTAGTTTCTTGTAGTTTACGGCACGCCTATACCTTACGCCTGCCTCTTCTTCTGGAACGACGCATCTAAACGACCAATTTGTACTTTTTGTAGGAATCTTGTTCTCCGTCAGTGTCACCACCACCTCCACCCCGAAGACACAACGGTTTATACCCACTTTTGTATGTTAATCGAAGTTCTTATGAAATGAATTCGACTACAACGTGTTGATCCCTGCGGTTATAGGCTACCTATTTAACTCCGTCGTCTTTGAAACCGATTTCACTGCAATATTTATCCAGACACCTAGGTTGCCTATTTTTTCCCACCCGCAGCTGGTAGCCGTGAATTGTTGTTTCGTGAAAGTTCAAGTTTTAGCATCATTGAATAATTATTCTCGCTTCAGTCTCTCTAACGAGTTTCGCCGAATACCACGGGATTAAAGGCCAAGCCCTCGATCCGGGATAATCCTCGCTCGAAACAGACGAAAACTCGAAACACTTTGAATATCCGCTCTGGGGGACGCGATATATACGGATATCACAGGTCGCTGTGTACAAAGGGATCGGAAGCGGCCTACGTACCAAAATTCACCGATCGGCGTTCAAATGCCCGACTTACCATCATTGGAATCACCTGGATTTAATTCCTGTTAATTTATCCAAATATTTGTACATTCACGGATTTGGCCATCGCAAAACGTAACGAACAATAATATTATTCAACCTCGATACAGTAAATAAAAATTGCGCGTTATTATCAGAATGATTCTGACCCGGAAGCAAACTTCTTCGGGTGTGTGATATGAAATTGATCATCCCGGAAGTTGCGACACTGAGGTCGAGCTTCATAGAATAGAGAGAAAGTGAATTAGGGATGTAGCCCAGCGTTATTTGGTAGCTTTGTCCTAGTTCGGGGTTGTCAGTTGGGGGCAAGAGTGGCACGCATAAGGAAGTAAAGGTATAAATATCGGCGGGGGGACGTCATTAATCAGAGGCGTCGTCGCGTGCGGTTGGATGTAGTGTACTTTGGAGGGCAAGTCCACTGCGTCATTCTATTCCGTACACATACACGAGTATCAGAAACAGTTTGTCATTTCTAATGCCGCCGCTGTTTTCCCTGCCACCAGTTTCCATTTGGCCCAGAATTTACTTATCGTCTCAAGTTATACGGCAAGGAAATTCTCTTAACTGCTTGTTCGCAGAAATTAAAATACTTTTTCTCCTTTTATCTTGCCGTAAATATCTACTGCCTAGCCATAGCCTCGCGATGACGTACCCACTTACGATCATGGCGTAACGAGATATTGGCTTCAATCTACTCCTGGCTTCGCAATCGATTCCCGGTTGTTGCGACGCCTAGTTTCCCGTGAAACGACGTCCGCCGACCTGCAGGACAATAAGAGGAATCGTTATTGTAAGAGTCTCTTCTCGTATCAATAGAATTTTATCGTATACCTAGTGACCCTGGTGGTAAACTGCCGGTGGGACTGCAGATCTTGGGGGAAAAAGGAAGAAAGGAAATCGAGGTGGCCTACAAATGCCATAATCTACAAATAGCGGGTAGGAGTTTGGCCTAGGTTAAACTGACGCTTACCAAAAAGAGCGTGAACTCTTCCCACTTCCGTTCTCCGTCTTCTTGTTAGCGTGTGACCCGATTGGACTAAACCACGCGAAACTATGGGTCTGAAGGTTCGGGGTTCTCGGACGAATCTGACCAGTCATTTATTTCGCCTTCTTATTACCGTCGACAGAGGCCATTTGTCGGGCGGTCGCTTCTGATTTCACGAAAATTTCTACGATTCGCACGGTTGAAGAGTTGGCATGGACTTTTATGGAGAGGATCACGTTGCGCGCTGCTGCAGCACCATCATACGACGCGTGACTCTCGTTATTACGAGAATTAAAGCTTGGTTTGGTGGGTTTAATTGCGGCAACCAGTTGCTTTTAACAATGGAACTGTTAGCAGATGGTCTTTTTGTACAAAACCCCGACACTCGCGGGTCGCTCGAGTCTAGCGCGCGATGATGCTGCCGGGTAACCGACTGGCATTCAGCTTTTCTCTGGTACTGGCCTTGACCCAAAGAAATACAAAGGAAACGTGAGCATTAAACTCCGCGCACCTAAGGGTCATAACTTTGCGACTATTTTTCAAATTGGCTCACGGCCTCGCGGAACTTAGTCCTACTTGTTATACCCCGCTCCCGAGCAACTCGCAGATCGATAAATAACTGCAACAGAAGTTAAGGGCACCGAGTTTAGAGGAGGATACATTCTCAAGGCAATAAACCTGCTCCATGGACTAGTTTCCACCTAACAAGGGCTGAACCAGGAGTAAAATAACCTGTCTGCCAATGCCAGAAAATCTATCGGATTTCGTTAGTTGATTTTATCGCCAGCTGCATGAATCACTGTTTCGATACACTGAGCAAAAGGCTTGCAGGGAATTCAATGAATCCAGAGGATCTTTTTTTCTGCACCCTGCAATACATACATTTTCCAAATGGGAGATTGTCTTTTTCTTTTTTGCTTTTTTTTTTCGTTCAGTACAGATGCGGTGTTCGTGGTTAGCTACAGTGTGGAAATTTAGATTATTTTCAACCCACTCGGGTTCCCTCAGTGCGTGATCCATTTTAGGCTCGTCTGAATTCAGTGGTGGAGGATGTTGTCGTGGAGTATGCCACCCCGAGTACAAAACACGAACGAGAAACTCGCAGTCCCACCGTAGGCAACATTAGCTTAATTAATGTCTTGTACAACGACAACAACAACGTAACACAACGTAACATAACATAACATAACATTCGCGCGCAAACAAATTGGAGGACGTTCTCTCCCGGTTATTAGAGCAGCGCGAGAGAACATGCAGCGATGGGTTGAAAGCGCGGTAATAATTTGATCCAGAATTTGATTAAGCGAAATTAAACACCTATACACAATAATGTCGATCTACGGAATAGTTTAGAAACTCTATTTCATACTTTCCAAGAAATAAACAATAATTACTCGATTAACTTGTTTTACAACCGCGTCACGCAATGATCAACGCCGCCGCGCCGGTTAACAAGTTCGAAGATGTTCTCTTCCGGTTGTTGGAATAACACGAACGTAGGTCCAAATGTCAGACGTATCTTAACCGAGCGAGTAAAATGAAATGAGAACTTCAACGGGTCCATCGAGCTTCGTGATGATTGCCATTCGTTGCGGTAGTGTTACTAATTGCTGCTACACGTCTTTGTAAGCTCGGTGCCTCATTACAGAGCAAAGGTGGTGCAGTACGGTTTGTGTTTATTCTTTCGGTCGGCTAGTTCGTTTGTTCATTTCTCTCGCTGACGTTGGGTACTGACCGGGCAAAATGCACGGTATAACGTATACCTACGTGTTTTGTAATTTGCGATACGCGACATTAATTTTGTACGTGCCATTGTGCCTATGAATAGTCGCGCTGGAGTATCCATCGCGCGTCAAACAATTCAAAATAATTAAGGGTTACTGAAAATAAATGGGCAAAAGAGAAAAAGTAAAAAAATAAAAATAAAAAATGAAAACAAGAAAAAGGTAAATGAGAATGTATTTTACTGCGCGAAACGGCCCCTCGTTAATTAAAATATTCGACAATTTCCGCGGCACGATTCGTTATACGCCGTGATCACCTCGGTATAACAATTCCCAGGATAGTTCCGGGATAAAAAAGAGAACAAAAATATGTAAAAAAAAAAAACGAGTCAACGAAAAAAACAAAAAAGAAACAAAAGACGGATTGGACAGAAGAACAATTTAGAAATTTAACAAGCTCATTTGAAGAGAGATCTTTCGCGAGTTTCTTTGAGAGTACAACAATTTTCAGCAAAATTGGCTGGCGCATCACTCGTACATTGCCAAGAGGAGGCACTTTGCTACAAAATTTCTTCGCTTCAACAAAGAAAACGAACAAATCCCAGGCAGCTGGATTGTGGAGATCGCATAGAGCCGGGCTTCTCAGTGTTGCATTAGCCTATGGCCTCTCTAGCTAAATAACTTATTACACATTCCTATATACCAGGTACTAGCCGCGGCTACTCCGCACTGGCAATTCTATCTCAAACCACGTTGCTATGCTTCTAGCGAACTCGGGATTCATTAGTCTCTCATTTCCCAGCATCCACGGTATAGTGTTATTAGGTTCAAACAAAGTTAGTTTTTCCGAGTTGACGTACCGCGCCGGTCATTGACCGGCGTCACTTTCGCAAAAGCGTATTCCTTGATTTCGTATACCGCTCGCAACAAGTCCGTCGAACTAACTAATCGAGCGCGAAATTATCGCAAAACATCCGTGTAGAATCTGAAAATCGAGCGAGAAATCAGTTACGAAGAGATAAAGAGACTTCGTAAGGAATTTCGAAGAAGTAAGACGTGAAGCTACGGCAAAACTAGATTCACCGTATATAATACGCGAATGAAAAATGTACATTATAAAGATATGACTTGTGGTTTCCATAATTTGGCAATCTCTCTTGGCTTCCTTTACTCCCGCAAGTTCGTTCCATTTGAACTTTAAAGTTTGTCTTTCTCGCAACTCGTCCCCGGACATGTATATCTACCGCCATACCTAGTCTTCCTGAAAAGTA
The DNA here is from genome assembly GCA_947538915.1 of Tenthredo distinguenda. NCBI lineage: Eukaryota > Metazoa > Arthropoda > Insecta > Hymenoptera > Tenthredinidae > Tenthredo > Tenthredo distinguenda. The sequence continues at coordinate 8,381,736 of OX384531.1, forward strand.
CATCGGGTCATCCTCTCCCGTTCTCTCATATATTTCCGAATATTTTTACTACGAGTACATTACTAACGCGTCTTACTTTTATTTGATTTTCATTTCTCAGCCAACTTTCTATCCGTATATATCCGTAGGTATATGGGTTAGGTATATCTTATTATACTTACCGCGAATTTATCAAGATTATAACGTAAATCTTACGTTAGCTGGACTAGGTGCTTTACTAGTGCCCAGAATTCCCTGAAGATATTGCGACCCAAGTAAACAGGTCAAAGGTCAAAGGCACTATGTTCACTCCGAAATGACTCGCAACTGTTCTCTCATTACCGAGCGCAAGTAGGTCGCTCGTAGAACACGAAATGTTTCGAATGTGTATTTCTCTGTATTTGTGTAAACATATTATATGCACATATATGTGCTGTGTGTACAATATCGTAGATATATACGTATATACATGTATATAAATAGGTGCACAAGAATATTTGTCAGTGTATGACGCAGGTATACATATACGTATACCGACCTACCTATATTCACTTCTAATTCTCAGAGACACGGGAAAGCCGTGGAGAAACGAAACGGTCGAGCGAGAAAGAAATTCGTTGAACGCAAGCTAGCTGGGGGAAAATAATAACGACACAGCCGAATGTCGCGTGTTCGCCACGGGGCGCAAATTGAATATTTTTCGTAGCAAGTTCCCGGTACCCCTTTCATTCCTTTCTCGATTTAGTACATGAGCATTCGCGCTCGGGCTGAATAATTATTATTTCTTGGTCGTAGAGCTGGGGTGAAATTCATTCCGCCCTAGTCGTGGAGCAGTTAGATTTTATCGCTAATAATCTCCGGATCCAATCTGTTTTTTTTCCTCTCCATCCCGCTTCTTGTTTTCGTACCTTTTTTCTCTCTCCCTCTCTCTCTCTCTCTTTATTTCTAACAAAAACCGAGATAGTACCTATACACAAAATTAGATTCACGTCAGATGGAAATTATTTTCCGTCAACGAAAACCCAATTTACATTTCCAAACAACTCGCCAACCAGTCAGTATTGCTTTCTCAGCCGGAACTGACGAGCCTCGAAACCACCGCGAATCAAATCACCTTCATCAGACTCACTGCTTCGGGCAGGTAAATATCAGAGCTGCGTGCGAGTCGTTTGGCGTATACACGGACAACCAAGTTAAGCTTAAAGGGTAATGTATAGGATTGGCCGGCGTAGAGAGCTTTCCCATGATTGGTCAGTGCCGTAGGGGACCCGTCGATCGTTCAGACAAAAGGGAAGTTTGAACCTCTTGAGTTCCGGACATGAGTAACAGCGGGTTGTTCAATGACAAGCATCGAGCGCGCTACCGTTTTCGCCAAAAAGAGCGCAAACCAATTTCAACCGGATCGATCCATTATTTTAGACGCCATTCTTCGCCTCTACGTCGCGCAACGCTGACGACAGATTCCATCGTCTTACTTTCTTGACTTTTTTTATTCCACTACGTCGCTTTTTCGTTTCCTTTTTGCTCCTTCAAAAGCCACCGCATTTCTTTACGGATCTAATCTTAACTGACATCTACTTGGTTTTAGAAGGAGCTCATATAGGTATATGTAAACATATATGCGATTTGAATTGCTGTTATTTCTATCAATATGTTCCTCTCTTTCGCTTTCCAAATACTCTATCGATCTTCTTCTCACCTAAAAATCTTTCATTCTTCATTCACCAATGATAGAAGGTGTTTTGGTTCTTGGAATTATTCTATAGTACGTATTAATGTAAGACCCACAGAGAGGAATAGGCAGGGTGGTGATCAACCGGCGATAGCTATGGTCGGTGATGCCAGATCACAAGGTGGAAGAACAACTTTTCTATAGACAGGATCGACAAGTTCGGTTTTGTCGTAAGGATGATTCGATGTGATTAAAGGTATAGAAATGACGGAGGTAATTATCGACAGCGGTCCGTTTACCAAAGAATTTCAAACTTTTTCTAACTAAGTATACGTATACCATTGAGTTTGATCCCTCCGCATACCTTTGTCTTGTACGTTGCAAGTTCGAATCAATTGCACTTGGATACAAAACGATCCAGAGTTCAACGAGCGAGTCTATTGCGCTATTATTGACGTGCGGAATCTTTGCCCGGGAGCTGAGCAGCCGGAGACTCGAATAGCATCCTAGCGCGCAGTGCTAATTAGTTCGTTAACGCGCGGTTTGTCCGGGAAACGTCGTCCTACCGTCAGCAGTAATTGACGCAACGCCTGGCCGCTTTTGAAGCCTTTCTGACTCGAGTGACCCACAGCATCCTCTCACTCGTTCAACTTCCGCCCTCGTTCCAGTACCATCCGATGTTGACTTCCGCCACGAGTCGATGTGTAACCTGCTACAACGTTCTCACAAAGCAAAACGAATTCTTTTGTTCACTATTCGCATTGCGGTAGAAGCGAAACGGCGAAACTGTCGCAAAATGAGGAAAGTCGAGTAAAGTACTTAAATCGTTCGGTTATCCCGTTTCCGGTAAAGTGTCGGCTCAAATTAAGCGAGTGAACTGGCCGCGGGGGATAAAGGCAGGAGAATCGTGGAGAAGGTATCACCTGGGGTAGCTTTGATTTGCGGCGTGTCGCTCAGTCGATTGCCTCCAAATTGCGTCCAGTATTCGCAGCATCAGGTTGGAATGTCCAATAGCGGGCATCGCTTGACCGTTTGCATTCGCTGCGCTTCTATTCCCTCTCCTCCCTCCCTTTCTCTCTCTCCGCGCCTGTCGCCTCATTGCATTCGAACGAGCTATAAATTAAATAAATCTGGTTAAATTGTTGTCGAAAACAAATTCCGGCTTTTCCAATATTGGAAAACGCTAGTGAAAAATCAAGCTTCGGTCTATACGGACAGAGGTCCGGATTGGAGGCGATTAAAATTGAATTTACCCACCGTACGCAGCATTTATCTATTCGAGGAACGCGGAAATAGAAAAAGTGTGTCCCTCGGTTAGTTACGGTCACTTTTAGATCATTCCAATTGTACGAGAGTTGGGTCATGTTATCGGATAGGTATTTCTACCTCTTCTACCTGCGTTTTTGAGGCTGGATAAATTACTATCAGATAAATTGCGTCAGGTTTGCAACTATGTCGAATGTTGGCTATAAGTTTGGGCAAGACGTTGCTTTCGGCTGAACTTTATGGACAAAACTACAACCTCTTGTAATTACGGCATGATACTCGTGGAAAACTTGGTCAAACTTAGTCAGCAACCGGCGGCGTCGCCCCGCGCGATATCGAGTCCGAAATTGCTTGGAACACGCAAGTTTCTAACAGCTTTGTGACCACCTCGGAGAAAGTGCCCTGCGCTGCAGGAAGCTCAATGTATATTTCTCCCGAATCGTTTGGATTCGGTTCTGATGTGGAACTTCATGTGAGGATATAACACGCTGGGTTGCCTTTCAAGTGCCTCTCCGTCGTTCGCCTGCTCAAATATTAAAAGGCAATATTCTCACCTGGTCTACGAGGATGTAAAACTCGCCTAATAGGATCGTAGGGGGACGTTGATGCGGCCTTTATCGCTTGAATATACATTGCGGAAACCAGCTTAAGGAATATATTGCAGGTTGTTGCAGGGATTCCGTATATCCGAAAGCCGCAAATTTTCTGCTTTATTCCTGCTTCTGTTTGCCCAGAAAGTTTCGCGATAAGTAACGGCAGGTGATTCCGTCACGCGAACGTTCCCGTTAAACCACCCTCGAGAAAACTCGTCCCAGTTATGGCTAACGTCTTTACCAAGGTAGAAAAGGCAAGGAAATTTGAGTCTCAGTCGTGAATATTGTATGCAGATTGCAGACGGCAGAAGAGGATATGCTGAAGAATTGTAGGAAGCGCGCGGTAATACGACTAGGCATTGTACTGTAGCACTTGCTACACCCTGGATGTAAAGTTAGACTTTCCGCACAGAAATGACTGCAGAAATTTCAAAGGGAGCCCTAGATATAATGGAGATCGTATAGCAAAGTCAGCAGACTGCGAAACGCAACTTGATGTACTTTGAATTCTAACCCAGTTGTCTTTTCATTCTTTTTACAGATGCTGTGAGTTATAGTTAGACGCGAGCGAGAGGTGCGAAATACTTTCAAGCTATGGAAACTCTCGCAGTCTTGATCGCGGCTGCTTTATTTGGCAATTGCATATGTGTCGACTGGAGGCACAGTGCAGTTCTCGATAATAACTTCCTGGTCCTTTGGACCCCGGGGGAAAAGGATGTCACCTTCGAAGTACAGGTGAAAACTCTCGGCTATGTTGGCCTGGGATTTACTAAGGATGAGGGGCGCGTTGGAGCTGACATGGTCATCGGATGGGTCGACAACAACGGACAGGTTCATCTCCAGGTAAGACTTTCTTTCCGTTCCTTTTTCTCCGGCATTGGGAAAATGAGACCGTCGAGTCGGAGCGGTTCACCGTCATCAGCCGTTGGAGACGAGCATTTTGAGCGACGGAACCCAATAACTATAATCCTTTCAAGTTAAAAGGTTGAAAGCCTCCGAACGGACACAAAGGGTCATATTGTGTTATATATTTTTTTCTTCTCTCCAACGCTTGCTGACACGATCGAACTTCCACGTACACTTCGATCTATGTATTCCTATAGCCGCGTGCACATGTGACGAATCCGACGAAGAGGAAGATCTCATCGGTTTGCGATTAACAAATTCCAAAACAGCGCGCACTTATTCCCGGGCTACTGTCAAGGTGTCCAGGTCAAATATATGGTAATAATGGAGTCTACAGGTACCAATCCACCAAGAGAATGTCAGTAATCATAGTCGTTGGGGTCCGGTAAGCATCGGGTGTCCAGTTTCAATCGGTGCATCGAACGGTAACGAATCCTGGCAACTGCGGCCGGTGCCCTGTCATTATCTGTTATTGTTATTTTATACGGCATCGTGTGCCTTTGGGTCGCGCGCCGCTCTGGTCAGCCCACCCCTAAAACAGAGATGAATATGAATACTGGCTTCCACAAGGGCAGAAGAATTCCCGAAGTGAGAACAGTCTAGAAATTCCGTAACGAGTAAGAGTATGAGATCGAAGTAACGTTTTCAACTCACACCTTGTGAGCTCGATTCCCGTTGACGTGTGACGGTTAGACAGTTACTTGGTAGCGTGATCTAGCGTAGGATGGCTTATGGAATGGAAAAGATATCGTAAAGTTAGAATGTAATATAGAAAAGCAATCTTCTCGGATGACCAAGTGACCGCGAAGATGCGGTGAGCGGCTGAAGGGCGTTGGAAGTGAACATCATGTAGAATGTAGAATGTAGAGCTTGTAAAAGGGGTGGTAGGTGGTGTATACATAGGCATGGTACTTGGTAGGCGGAAGATAGTCAAGAACGCGTCCGTGGTATCGCATGTTCGCAATTTTTCCACTTATATCGCTGTCCATCGCGTTGCTCCGTTCCATAATGCATGGCGTAACCACCGGCGCTTCTGTGTGCCTGATATGCAGTCGCGCCGTTGGATGCTGGGTGCATCTCTGAGTCTCTGGCTGGAGAATGCCGCGAGGCGACCAACACGACGACAACAACGAGCCAATGGTAGTGAGAAGGCTTTTTCGTTATGATTGTAATCTTAGAACCAGACCAGCCGCGGGCATTCAGACCGACCGGACGAAGGCCTTCCCTACTACTACCATCCTTTTCACCAACAGCTAGCCTCAGCTCTCGTCTAGAACCACCGAGCGATGCTCTTGCAGGTAGTTAGACTATCCATTCTCATTTCTCACAGTGACCAACATGAATTATTCAGGGGGCTTCGCGTGGCAACTTTCGAGTTATAAGAGGGGTGTTATTAACTTCCATTACAATTGTTACCAGCCAGAAGCAAATTGGGGAGATGATAAACTTGCTTGACCCATAGCGCGGTGGTTTTCACTGTTGATGAAATTCTCGCTTACTTCCTTCGCCTCTCGCATTCTCTTCCTGTCTGTGGATTCGCTTCACGTTTCACGTCACACTTTTATCTCTCTGGTTCGTTTGGCGATTCGAGTGCTTTGAAATAGTTTTAGACTTTTCTCCTTTCCTCTTTTCCTTCCCTCTCTGCATTGGACTTGACTTGGAGAGAAATCGCGACGAAATGGAATAGCGAAAATAGTGCACTCAAAGTGCCGCCCTGCACTTGTACAGCGGCTTGCACTCTATGGCACAATGTCGAGGATCGAATAAGCGGCTGCAGGGACAAAGAGAGGCGCAGGAAAAAATAGAGATACAAGCAAGAGAGAGAGAGTGTGTGAATGACAGCTTTCGCCTCTTGGCATAAATAAAAACGCCACTCCACGTCGTTCCATCAACGGTCTATTTCGAATCTGTTGAAATAGATTTAATGCAACTTGGAAAACCTCTCGGTGTCGACAAATGCAATTATTTATTTCATCAAACATCGCGCTACCGTTGAATAATAACGAAAATTGTGGCCGGGCATAGTCCCTGAGCGAACCGTGATATACAATATCATTCCAGTCCAGCTCCACGGCCGGGTACTCGCATCACTGCGCATACGTCAGGCGTTTGCTAAACAATTAACGTTTTTGTTAAACAAATACGATAAATAAACGCGACCCTCTGCATTTCGCACCTAAACAAAGACTTTCAATTTGAATATCAACCACGGTACCATATCGACTGCCTGCTACCTTCCCTACTCTATAGCCATCATTATTTCCAGTTGATCGGAAATTTGGTACATGTACTATACATACAGAAGTAAGCCTCTTAAAAATGATAACCATTTATATTCGACCAACGTGATATCTATTGAAAGCACGGGCTCAAACACCGCCGCCGTTGCATTCACGGTACGATGTTACCGCATTCGCGTTGAATCCTATTTACTACCAGCACTGCACAATCGCGTCCCAATCTGACTCTAGCGGTATGCTGCAAGTAATAGTATCTATGCTATGGAGGTATATGTACCTCGGTGTAGTTATCTTCCAATGGTTAGCCGATGGTAGCTGAATTCATAGTCAATGTGCACGGATGCACTGGTGTGTGCAAATTTTTCCTCATTTTCACTCTTTGGTATAGTTATATTGCGTGCCTGCATCGGTGTTGGTTCTTCTTCTTCTTCTTCTTCTTTGGCACGATTAGCTGTTTCTTTCTCATTCGGAATAATATTTATAGGGCCATTCGAGGCATTCTGTCGGCTTCGTTCTAGGATTACCCGTAACGACCGAAGAATTTTACCACGAGAAAGAAATGCGGCTTGGTTCTGTTACGTGGCGAAGGGAGTTAGCGAGGTATACCTACGGTTGAATCAGAGAAGATGGTGCGTTTCCGAAAAGGCGAAGATTTATTGTCGTCCAGATAAATGAAAGTCGCAGACCACTTTTATAGCTATCTTCGAAATCTCTCTCGGCATAATCCGATGTAAGATTAATTCGAACGTGCGGTTACGCTCTACGTGATCCCATTCCTAAACCACTCGTCTCGTTATGACCAACAGAATCGCCCAAATAAGGCATCAACCTTTTTCGGCCACGCTCTTCGCTCTTCGCTCTTCGTTCTTCGTTCTTCACTCGAGTCTCTCTTCTAACGTCGAGACGAATGAAACGAGACTGGACAGATACACGGAATCCACCCACAAGCTCTGTTTCGCGAATTTATAGTCACCCTTGTTAAGCTCGGCTATATGTTAATGCTGTGAATCTACCTCGCGGACGTCTCTGCCTATAACGTACAGCATCGCGAATTCTTCATGGTGTAGTCAACTCTGATATATTGTATCCAAGTCCCCGTTGAAGCGAAGCTTTATTATTTGTTTACTCATTTATTTACTTCCAAACTCGTACAAGTTTCTTCATAGATAGAAAGCATAGAATTCAACCGTCGAATAGTACTTTAGCGCGAGACTCGGAGCACCAGAAACGAAGTAAAGAAGAAAAAACGTTCGAGAAGAACGTACATAAAGGAAAGGACGAAAGGAGTGGAATGAAAAGGAAAAAAATAATCGGAAACAATGGAATACCTACGATGTAAAAGGAACTAGACTGCAAGCTTTGCTAAGTATTACTCGCCGCAACTTTCTGACCTATTTCATACCATAGCGGAGAACTTTTTTTTTAGATGGAAACCTTTTCTTCCTACTCTTTTATATCATTTAAGCCAGCGATCCGTGATTTTATAATCGCTTATTAACCGGGATTTCAATGGTTTGATGTACGGGGATAGCAATCTTGCATTTCACCTCGTGGTTAACAATCCAAGAAGTGGTCTCGTACGTGTCTATAAGTCAGGCGATATAGATCGTAACATAAGTTATCCGAATCGCAGTTATGCAATGCTATTTTTATTTCGCCATAAAGTTTGTACACCAATACTCGGCGGCAGACAAAGAGGCATGGAGTTGGACGTGTTTTATATCCAAGACACCAGAGAATGCGAACGAAATGTAAGAATTGTATCGACTTGTGTCTACAGGACACGTGGGCAATCTTGTATCTTAGAAACAATAAAACCTCACAGAAGTTGAACCGCGTCTGTATATAACGGCCGAGACTTTTATACGACCTCTACGGTCCCAGGAGAACGAAGACCAAAAGAGAAGGTGATGGATCACACCTAGTCTCGTGAATATAGATCAATATTATAACGCCGGTTCGTTGGCTTCGCGCCCGTCCGACCGTCTGGCAGCTACCTTCCTGGTAGGACGTCGATCGTAGCTCTGATAGTGTCACACGCGGGTACGGTAAGGTGCGAAGGAACGATGGAGGATCTTGAATCTTGGATCGAGAGAGATGTCTGGGCGTCAGATATGGGATCGAAACTAAATTAAGTCGAACGAATCTCTGCAGAGTTATGCCGTATACCTTATTTTATACACTCACTTATGTCACACAAGATTTCCGCCAAACAAAGGCTAAATGTTTTGACTCAGAGCTCAAGTTTCTATAACATACACTCCGATCCACATCCTCTTTGCTTATTTGTTCTTCGTAGTAAAGGCGTATCAGTAGACGCCAATCTGTTCTCTTCAAAGGCACATTGCGCTCATGCAGGAAGAGTCAAGACGTACCGCAGCTGTTCACAATATCTTCATAAAGAAAAGGAGGGTGCCCATAGCTTGGCGTGTATAAGTACATACATACTCATATATATTTATACCAAAACGCGTTTGGGTATGCGTTTATTAATACATGAACCAGGCTCCATGTTTTGCTTATCTTCTTCCTAACTGGGGCATTAAGCTCTTTCACCTTTCTTCGAGCAGGCTCATTCACCCTTCGAATTTTCGCATCCCGACTTTTTTCCTTCGAGACGAAAAAGAACTGAGGTGGAGCTATATTTCTACCAAGAAATTTTCTTTGAGTTGTCCGTGTATGTTCGGTGCACAGTTATTTGCTACACAGTTGAAGAAAGCGTCACACCAAATTACATGATATTTCTCAAGATACGTTTTGGAAACTTTTCAAATACGGATGTGTGAAGAAGTGACGTGAACTTGACTTGGAGAATAGATAAAGAACGTCGGACAGTTATCGGTTTCTTATTTTTGTTTCTTATCTCCCCAATTTTTGGAGGCTTTTGATTACTTGGCATATACTGTGTATACACTCGCTTCTCCTTTCCGCAAACAAACTTTGTCCAGCGTTGTTGGTTATCGAAACTCGATTCCGTCTTATCGATGATCCTAGGTACACAGCGACGTGTTAGCTTGTCAAATAACTCTTGAAGCAATATGTATCTCATGAAGGCCTACTGCTCCCAAAAACTATAACTTTCTCAACGAGCGCGGATCAGCGACGTGGGTCCACTGATCACTGCATTGTCTCGCTTTGCTAATCACAGAAATGATACTGAGAAACGCAACGCCCCAGGGAAAACACCGGAATTGTCGGTTTCAAATATCAAACCACACGGGCAAAAAACTAGACTCTGAAAGCCGGGGATTGCAGTCGCTCCTTTCTTCGATCAACGAACGCGATTGAAAGTACCAAGACGAAAAGAGTCGACGTTCGTCAAATTGGATCGCGGTTATTCGATCCATCATGCTTGGGCCAATTAAGCAGCTGTCTCTTTGTTTCATATACGTAATACGTCTGTACACAAATGTATATACATATATACAGATATATTTGACTGCCGCTGTGGGCAGCTACCCGCAGCCGTCCGACGCAACGGGTCAGTCAGCTACTCAACGACCAGCGTTGGTTTCGAACCAGTGATGCGAGATATCAACGAGAGCTGCTCCCACACGCAAGCCGAGTACTACATACGTTTTGTCAAATCACGCTTGTCATTCCGATATTCGTTTTAGATATTATTTACGTTGTATCTCGGACTGCTCGCGTTCTCAAGGAGAACTGATTTACCATAACTTCCCTTCGAGCCAGTAACGTATCAGGTTCTTATAAAAGAAAGTAGAAATATATATATATATGAAATAATTTCTCTGTATGTATGTATTTCGAGTATAGTCTCCGCTGGTCCAGCTTCTACCAGTTACTAGTTGACAGGTTGAAGTACAGCTACTATGGCGTACACGTGTTATTATTACGTGAACTAGCCGGAGGCCAGGTTCGTCGCCTGGATAGTAAAGATTTCTTGATACGCATACAAGTGCAGCAGTGTTAGGTATGCTGTAGCTGACCAAACGAAGTCCAAACACTGGTAGGCTCTGCCATCAGCTTGTGGTCTCGCGCCAACAGTTTGGTGTAGCTACGTCACCGAGGTCGTCGTTTGTAGCTACATGTACGGGTGTTGGATAAATACATGCAGTCACCAGCTGAAGGAGAGAGATAAAAAGATAGAAAGAGAGCGCCGAGTGTGCGCTTTGGTCCACAGTCCGAGAGCCGAGAGTCAAGATCGTATCGCTTTTCTTATTATGACAATTTATTTGTCCCGGTTTATTCGGGCCACCGTGGACTGTTATTACCCAAGCGGTCCAAGTGGTTGTAGTGGGGCAGAGATGGCAGGACGAGGTTTTGGGGATGGAGCTCTGTGCAAGCTTGAGATATTATGTCATTCTGTCTACGTCGCTTTTGTTCTCTTTTAAGCCTTTCAAGTTTTATCTGAAATCTGCTTCAAAGGATCCTTCGAGGCACTCTTCTTCGCTTCATCCAACTAGCGGAATGACGAATCACGCTCCTTCCTTGCCTTTGCTCTCACCAACACAGACACACGAAAATATATAACGTTCGGATAGCTTGGAGGGAGATTCCACCGTTTATCAGAATATCGTCGAGTCGGGATCTCTAATAGTAAGTTATTTTCTTGATTTGTTGGTATTTTGAAGAACAAGAACTGCAGGGTACAGCCTTCTCTCTTGTCGGTTAACTTTTTTTTCTCATCGTGGGATAGTCCGGGAGAACTGATGGCAGTGGGTTGGTTTCTAGTGGGAGGTGAAAAGGGGGTTCTACAAAGGATCAAATCTGCTGGCTTTTAACGACCTGGCTTAGGACGTAATCCTCGAGGCGAAACTGGCTTACACGGGCTGGACAGAAGGAGTATACCACTCGACGATGAGAGACACTCGTATATGTAGAGACACGACCGCCGACGTTTCCGATACAGATAGAGTCTTGTTTCTAGCTGGCAGATGGAGATGTATTGCCAGGGACCCTTCACCCTCCCGTTCATGTCCAATATCTCGTAGCGTAACAACTGCCAGTGTAAAGTCGGCTTTGCAGAGTCAGCGGTACGTTTCTAGTCTGCTGTTCAACGGAATTTCGTAGTTTTTGCTCGAATGTGCGCCGTTGAAGAAACCACCCTTTCCCACCCAGATCGTATCAAAACTCTTTGTATATATCTTTTTTACGAGTGTCTCACGAAAGACGGGGGCCATCCGAAGAACTAGGACAAAACAACATACTGGAGGGAAAACCATAGTAGTCAGCGAAAATTGGGGATTACCTAGAGGTTGGAACAAGCTCCGTCTGGACTGACACATGTGTCTTTGGGGCTTTAAACCTTCCGTGCCATGAGGTTGTCTGGCGGTTATTTTTCCCGTGGCAATCTTTGGCTAATTGCAAAGACTTTTAAAGCCGCGGATAACGACCCAAAATCTTCCGAGAATACAAACTCTGCATTTGTTCTTGAACCCGGCTGTAGCCTTAAGGTATTAAGATTTAGCGATGCGGAGTCGTCTTTCCCTAAAGATTGCCGGTCGAGTTTTTTATGATGAACGAGAGACGGATGCAAAAAAGTAACCAGTGGCTACCGGTGCCCAATGGCATACGTCATCTCGGAAGTTTCACGGTCGACGGGGCCGCGCAAGGAGATCTGGAGTAGGTGTTTGTCGTGGATGAGATATAGGGGTACCGTCGCAACCTATCAACCGCATCATCTCCCGGAGTCATCTTATAAGGAGAGCTCAGCCGTCTTGGATGGACCAGCTGCCGCCGTTTCAGGATAGGTTCTTGTCCGTCGTCGGGAGTCGGGAGTCAGGAGTCAGGAGTCAGGACTGCGAGTTCTGAGGATCTTGTGCGCGTGAATGTGTAGCAGGAATGATTCATGGAGGCCGATGTACGGGAGGGAGACGTGGCGCATAAGATGGGAACTAGTTATGGTAATGAGAAGATGCACCGATAGCTCGCGACCAAACCAGCTAAGGTACCTACTGCTAGCGAGGCAAACGGTTGGCTGATGCTGCTGCCTCCGTCGTCCGCCCGGCTATGATCTTGAGATCGAACGACCGTCCTATCGCCTTCCTCTCTTCTGCTTTTTCCTCTTTTTATTCCATACTCCCTTCCTCTTTCGCCCTCGGCGCCGTCGTTGTGTAAGACAGGCATTATCCGAGCTGGCTGCAATCTGAGAACGGCCGCGTACGTATTATATCTAGACACACACGCGACGATGCTGCAGAGAGCGCCCCCCCGTATAATGGGACCCGGGGATCGGTTTAAAAAGGGAAAAATAAGCGGTGCCTGTTTTTTACCCCTTCGCTGCCTCCACCCTCGCGCCATTTACTTCTCGGCGAAGAGCGGAGCGCTTTTTCAACGCTATACTCGTTCGGCCAAACATTCGCGCGTCTCAATTCTCCTCCTGCTGTTTTAAGGCCGCTTCTTCTCCGGCTTACGACTCAAATTGGATCGCCCTCGTATAATGTTATTCCGCGTATAGAAAACACCAAGTGACAACGTAATTTCCGTGCCAGACGGCTATACGAGCCGAGTCAGCCTCTATACCCGCTTATTCCATGATCGCGATGGGCTTGGTGGAAGGCCTCTTTTTTTCTCTCCTGCTTTCATCTCACTAACACGTACTTTTATACCCCTGCAACGAATACCAAAAACAAACAAACCCGCCGGGTATATATATAGACCGGAGGTTGGCAGAAGCTCCGGTATCAGCGGCGAGCAGGCAGGCAAGCAGGCAAGAGTCTGTCGAGAACAGAGGAGGACGTCATTCCTGTTCGTTGGTAATCAATTCCTAAGGCTTGCAGACGGAGATGATCTTCTCGTTAATTCGAACATGAACCGAACAAGCGCGCCTCGTCCGACAATGGCCTCCCAGAACGTCTACAATGGCTTGTCACATGATCCCTCCAAGCGGGACAATGCTCGTGGTTCGCATATTTTTTAGTCATTAACTAACAGAACGGTGGTCACCGCGTGCGGCCACTATAGAATAACTTTTTATTCAAGGATTTTGGTATGGACGGATTGTCGAGTCGGAGACATACGTTTGAGTAGCCTTACGATTTGAGTAATTATATTTTGAGTCACTGAATTTCTACGTCAAGTTACGAGGGTAATTTACCGATGCTTGGAAGTAGACTTTTGTCCGCGCTTGTGGCTAACGTCAAAGTGAGTTCATTACGATAAGAAACGTTTAATTGTCGAGTGGAATTAATTGTCGTCGTAAGCAGGTCGTGTAATCTTGTTAATTTTTCAACGTCACTCTCAAGTATTTTGAAAACGGCTGGCTACTCGGCACCGACGAATCTTAATTGCCACAATGAATGAATGTTTTATGAGTCACATTTACAAGAGGTAACTTCACCGCGCGGGTTCAAGTATACTTTGATAATACAAGGCGAACGGCTATTAGGGCTTCGAGTACAGGCAAAGCCGATCAAAATAAGTTTAGACGTTCAGAAATACTTCCAGGTTCGTGTTTCGGCGAGGTGATAAAGAGGGCTTCTCTCCAAATCGTTTTTTTGTTCTCGATAATGGCGGCTCTCACAATCTAATACCATCGGTCCGATCCGAGGAAGTAGAATAAAATTGCCTACCTCTTACCAAGTAACGTCATAATCGGTGCCTCATAAAAGAGAAAGTTTGCCCATCGGTCAAGTTTACGTTGGTAAATGTTCGGCCATCGTATCGTCCATACTCAACTTTGCCCTACCCATAAAACCCGGTAATGAAATATCATTGATTTTCCTCCAACCCTCTAAAAGCTGATTTAATTCGAAGCCATGTATAAGCAGCACTTGCATCATTGTCCAATCGCATTCGTGGCTGATTTTGCAATATGTTATCGAAAGAGATCGAACCTTTGTATTATTTTCTGAAAGAAATTTGGAACGAATATCGATGACTGCGGGTAATAAAACGGCTGAGGCAAAAAGGAGAACATCGAATGGGCGCGACCGGGCCGCGAATAGTGTCAAGCCAAGAAGCACAAGAAAACTGGATTGAGATCGGCGTCTTACGGCAATGTGTGGGCGTGAGGTCGTAGAACGTAGTCGATCTCCTCGTCTGACATCAAGCCGCCTATTTCTGGCGCCAGAAACTGCAAACGCCTCTGCCTCTCGGTGGAGTTCGCGAACTGGGATGAAAGGAATTAAAAAAAGAGAAAAAGAAAATTGTTTATCTGTGTTGGTTTTCATCCAGTATAATATTTTCTACTGGCAGACATCGCGACCCTCGCCCTCTTTAATATAATATTTTACACCCGCAAAGAGGGAAAATTATTTTATTACTATACCGGCGTAATAACACCTTCTACGACCCATTAGTCGAATTACCTCGGAAGGTTATACCTACCCTCGATATTAGGGCGTACACTAACCATCATGTGGAATTCAAACGACCAACATTGGTACCGTATACTCGCAGCACGGGTTCTTCCCACGTAGGTTTATCATCCATACAAACATACACGGATACGTATATACGTATAATTTCTATACAGCGATATACGAGTACGCTACCTACGTATCTTGTTGGTCGTCAGTCGACGGTAGCTGGTAGCCGGTAGCTGGGCCCTCCGGATTCCACTGTCCGTCCATCCGTGGGCACGCGTGGAAGTCGGGATGGCAGGCATCTCACCTCCACCTCCAGTTTCGTCGCTGCTACCGCCACCGCCTCCTTCTTACTCTCCTTTGCTCTTCCTCCTTGCGCCGTGGCTCCCCATCGCTTAGTTTATCGTCGGCGTAATAAGTAGTGCGGCTATACGTGGATGAAGCCCCTTCGCAGAGTCAAGGCTGATATCTCCGGTCGCGTTCGTCTCGAACGAAACCTGCTTTCCAGGAGTATGAGGATAAGGATGAGGACGAGAAGAGGAACGCTTGTCGGGCGCCGCAAGAGAGACCCGAGTCGCGTTAGGGAATTCGGCAAAATTCCATCGTTAGAATTTTGCCGCCGTATCATCAAAAGTTTCCCGCACCTTAGCCGCCGCGCTGCAGGTTATAAGGAGACGCGAAACTGCATCGCGGATATTTTATATTCCGTTTGTTTTACTATACGAAGTAAATCTGTTGAAGTTTTCGCTATACGAGTGGTGAATTAATTATTAACTCGCTTGAAAACTACCGGCGAGCAAGCCAGACATATATTTAGTATTTCATAAAAATTCATCGCTCCAAGATACGAGTCATATTTTATTTATTATTTGTTAACTTGTTTCAAGTTTTAATTTCAACGTCTTGGCTCACGACCCGAGTAGTCAATCTACGCTTCCTTTTCACTGCAGTAATGTTAGAAGTCCTCTTTGATGAGTTGGCGCCGGTTACGAGTACAGATTAGGTGCCCAACTCGTTATGATTTTCGACAAATATATCGGCGGAATGAAAAATGTCAATTTCAGGAACGGGTTGAAGTCGTTAAAGCGCTTTACGACGGTAGCCAGAAATGACCGACCACCAGTCAAACTGAAATCACGGAATATTCTGCGGTTGGCAAATCGTTTTTCAATAATTGCATCGGGCCGGCTCGTCGCAGATTTTTGACATTCGGTGACGCCCTGCAACGGTTGACGAGAAAATATTGCATCGTAAACCACGGTGCCTTTCGCCCGTATCATTATAGCGATTATCATCATCGCCGCATCCTGTTCGCATAGAAAATTTATCGAAAAAGAATTTCATCGTAGAATAAAAGGACCGACTCTCCCTTGTAGCCGCGAAGAAGCTGCGGCTACAAAGAGCGGCATTCGCCGCAGAGTTGCGCTAATTGCCAAGTCAATTCTATGCCATTTGGCCTTCATGTATTTCTTTCCGGGTCTCGTTTATTGTGCTTTTTCCCCGTGGTTTTCCCACTTCGATACATTTTCATGAGACTTGTAAAAGTTTCCTCGTCAACTTAAGAAGACTCGTTTATTCAGCGCGTAAGTTTCCTTGCCTTTTCTTCTCAACTAAAGTATCGCTTCTTCTTCTCCCTTCTTCCGTTACAGGAAATAACACGCATACACGCTCGCTCACGCGTACAAATTAAACAGGGATAAAAACTTTCCGCTTTCATGACAAGCCCCGTGCAAGTTTTAACTAGCATGAATTGGCTCGGTTTTAGGAACACCGCATTGCTGCTGTAGCTCAGAAAACGTGAAGTCAGCACGCCAGCATGTGGCAGCGGGCTGCTCTATCAGTGGCACATATAGTTCCTTATGGCCGCTTTTTTATCACTACTTTTCTATCCGTGTTCCCTGCCCTGTACCTACTCCCGCAGAGTAATTAGAAATTATTTCCCCGCTACTTGGGCTGGGAGCACGCCATCTTCTGTACCTAGGTATATGTTACTTCCGCCTTCGCGGGTGCATCAAGGTAGGTAATTCACGTCTTGGATGCATTATAATTTACTAATATCGTGCAAGCTTGCTTGTTACCTGTCGGTACGGTGTCGAGAACGGCGCTTTCAAACACCTCGACAGAATGGCCCCGAGATGGGTGCTTTGCTCCTCTCTCATCTGCGCTCAGATTCCTTGTGAAATTTTATACGCGATAATTTCAAGCAGAATCCTCCACCTCGCCTTGACATATTTTCCTTGAGATATTTTTCAAAGAGTGAAGTTTTAGCCTCGGCCCTACAGGTCTTTCTTTTCCATTTTTATCATCCAATTTCTTGGCCATACCAACGTGAGGGATTCACTGAAGAATTTATGAAACGAAAATTGGTTAATTTTCGATTAAGATCTACCCACGTTTTCTTATTAAAAAAAGTAAATAATAAGAATCTAGCTAGGTACTGCGGTATCTCATTAACAAAGTGCTGATAAGCGACCAAATGAAGAGTGCATTCGAAAGAACTGGTTACAGCTGGTAGCCCGGAGTGGTATGTGTTTTCTAGATAAAATCTCGGCTTTATGAATCTCGGAGGTGTGCTCCAGCGCGGTGGTCGCGTTGTCAAACTAATAATCATTCGTTTTGGAATTCCACGTGACTCGTCGACGTCGAAACCTTTCCGAGGTGATCTCTTCGAGAAAAACAACTCGGGTCTCTTCTCTTGATATCAAATGTCGATGGGAAGCGCGATATATCCTTAAATATCAACGACGGCTCGATGGCCGAAGGCTTGAAAGGGGATGTGCTCGATTTTTTCGTGACCGTATAGTTTATGCGTTCCAGTTTCGTAACCCTGTTCTAAGACTTATCTCTGCGCACAGTGTCTATACATCGAATAAGGTAGGGGGTTTGATCAATGTAACGGTATCGCTATAGTTCTCCGCGGCCTGTATCCCGTTCTTTTCTTTTGCTGAATCTAACAATAAGACAGTGGCGCTAACGTATCGCACGTAATTCATTTTTGTTGCGGTCACCAAAGTGAATCCCAAGAACCAGGTATCGAGAATGATACTCTTCTTGATCTCGGCGTTTTCATTAAAGCTGTTATTCCTCATCAGCACCCTGAGCGGATCGTGTAATTTCTCCCGCAATAATCTGAAGACGATATAATACCTGTAGTACGAAAATTTAGCGAAAAATAGCTGATCTTGCAAAAATGATGTGTCACGGTGTTCAGTTCAGCAGAGTGTTTGAAAAGAGCGAAGACAAGAACGATAGGCAGGCGTTTGTTGGGAGATTTGTCATTCAAGAGATTCGCTGACATATCACGGTGCCCCGCAATATATCTATTGTATATTTATGTGCACAGAATTGCGAGACAGACATTTATGTATAAACAGCGTGTCTTGTATTCTCGATAGCACGCTCGTGCAGTTCCGCTTATTTTTTGATCTGAAGTTCCATCAAGGAGATCTGTTTAAAAAGAGGTGGGGAAGAAGATCAGGGCGAAGTTAAAGAAGCCAGAAGCCCTGGCCGATGGTATCACTCTACCCTAAGGCAAAGGTATAGCTAATGTCGCGAGCACGTCGCATATGAATGCGTTATTTGGGCGTTTAAGCGAGAAAGAAAACAATCTGAAATCGGATCGAGACCAGGATGGCTTGCTACTTTAAAGTAGGCATGCAAGAGGCTGGGCAAAGAAGAGCGAAATCAACAGAGACAGAGAGAGATAGAGAGAAACAGAGAGAGAAGAGAGAGAGAGAAAAGGGGGTAAAGGGTTGGAGGTACGCCGAGCGGATACGCGATCATGGCAGAGAAAGAGAGAAGCAAAGATGGAAAGTAATAACCCGTTATGGAGATGAGAGAGCCACCGGACAATGCTTTTCGGAGAGGTGGACGAGGACGAGGAGGACGAAGGGGACCAGGACGAGGGCCGAGCCTGAATTCATAATCCCCGTTCCTACGGCGAGCGCACAATGATCCAAATATGTTTTATGTATAACAAAACGCTTTTATAAATGTTTATCATTAATTTAAATATTATCTGATGCGGGTGGAATTCAGTAGAAGAGAAGATCCCAGAGGACCGTCGTCAACCGCTGCTGGATGAAGAATGGCTTCAAGATTTTTCACTGCCTACCGCAGACTATATCTACGCGGTACCATTCTTGCCCATTTCTTATTCTCTTCTACTATCTTCTGCAGGCACGCGTCTTTCAAGATTTTCTTATCCTACCTCTTCCCTCTCTCTCCTCCTCGCTCCTTCTCTCTCAGAGATCTTATTTTAAACATGATCCTCGGCAGCTAAAGTTAAGAATGCATTAGACAGATAAACGCAAACTCTCCACATTCAGCTTACCAGATCGCTCTATGAACTTCCACTTTCCAGCTACCGTTTTACTGCACCTTCCCCGTGCACCAACTCCTTAGTAGGAAATCAATGGCCGTTCGATGCCCTTCAATCGGATAGAGAGCAAGGAAATGAGAAAGAAAGACCGGGAAGATACGTATAGGTATATACCCTACATGCAGCCCAAGAGGTCAGCTCACGTGCTTTTATTGATCTGAATCGAGTTCAAATCGACGCTAGAACATGCCTGCCGTTCGGTGTACCTTCCGTATGTACGGCCACTGCAACCCGGGCAGAGTTAGAACTTGGAACTTGAGTAATTGCCAACGAAAGCCCCCCGTTCCCTATCAGATATCGAACGCTACTCGACTAGCGGTTGTCGTGTTCCAACTATCTTTGGCAATATCGCGTAGCTCGACTGACTTTGCAGACGACACTGTATCCCGGAAGCCGCTACTCCGCTGTCAGGCACAGAAGTAGCTCCGTTTTACCTGAAGATGATAGGCGCAATGAGTTAAGACTAGGCGTAGCTTCGATTTTCAAATTGTCGAAAGAAGGAACGAAAAATTACTTCGAGAAAATCACGAAGAGAAGAAGCAACGAGATTTACAGCTGACGAAGCTCAGTTATCTGGATGTTAATTAGCAGCGAGATTTTTGTGAAATAATACAAAATCCTGCGGGACTAAATTTAGAAGAGAAGTAACGTGACGGCATTAACCTTGATTACTTCATTCTCATCTCCTGTGTTTACTTCTTGTTAAGAGACCGCCGAGACGAGAGCGTACTTACTCTCACTTACCCACTCTGGAGTAAGAGAATATTTTTTACCGCTCGGCTGACGGTCCCGTATCGTGTTACGCGATGGGTAGAAAACTGCCTCACTGAATGATAAAGATCGCCTTATTAAAGAGAGATATTTTTCTCACCATCGTCTCGTGCTCTTTTTAAAAGTCAAGCTCTCCGTGTGCCATTATCGTCAGCTACGATTAGAGGATTAAGAAAGCCGGACTTACGACCAGAAGTTGAGAAATTCTGACGATTCATTTCCTCACAACTCATTTAGCTGTAATTTGAGGCTGAGATCGGAAATGCTCATTACTTCCTTTGTCTTATGATTATCACCTCGCAGCTTGTTGCTTTGATCATGCTCGCAGTTACCGGAAACATGAACTATGCGACCGTATTGAGCAAACGATAGTTGTTCAAACAATTCAAAGTCCGATAGGGTCATTATAACGTCGCGTCGGTATGCCTGTTAACCGCAGTTTCAAGCTGCTGACTATGAGGTCCGACGTCGAGATCATCCGTGCTAGTGACGATGAAGTAATTAGACGCTAACTCGGCCGCGAAGACCGACTTTGAGACGTGTTGGGAACACCGTAAACCCGGTGGAATGCGCCTCGTCGCGGGAGAGCCGGCTCTCATGATCCTTCGGTTCCCGAGTCCCTGGATCGCTGGGTCCACGGGTCCACGCAGGTCTCCGGCTCTTCGAGAAGCTCGTGGACCCTTGGCAAGGGTAAAGTTGAAATCGCTGCATTCTCAGATAAGGACCGAGATCTTTCTCGCGCCGACGCGGACGCTCCGAGTACATTTATCTTGAAATCTTGAGATCTCCGTCGTAGCGAAGATCTCGACGCCAGTCAGTCCCCTCTGCACACGTGTACACAAAAACGAGGTCTAAGAATTCCAGACCTTAACTTGCGCCAGAATTACGTCAAGTTCTAGAAAATTTTTTCCCGAAATCCCTTCGGAACTGAAATTACTAGCACTAGAACTGAAGGGTTTCTGTTTTTTGATCACATCTACAAACCTCTTCTATTTAATTTGGCATGAAGACTAATTAGTCGACGTACGCCCCGGGTTGGAAAGTGAAAAGTGGAAAGTTTCATTGACCAAGACGTATGCAAGAAAGTTCCGAGCCCTTGAGCGCATCGAATTGGTCTCGCCCGTTTCGATTTCGACACGGTTCCCGGGGTCCGAAAAACCCGAGTTACTTGTTCGCATTTCTTGGATGTCAGGTGATGATCGGTTTGCTCCGTATCATTATATTCTTCAGAATACCGGCCTCACACGGCAGAAAAGGTGCCAGCTATATCTTGAGATATGGATGTAGTATATTTCAATATATTCCAGTACGTAGTTTTTTGACAAAAAGAAACCAAAACGATTCGATTTAAGCCGATTAAATATTTTACTGCAATGCAGGCTTTCCGCACAACGCTCAATATTTTTGCATCTGAAGAAGGCGTGGAAGATACGTCATCAAATATAAAGACCCAGAACACTTCGCGATCGGTTAACTCTTCCGTAAGGTACTATGCATCGAGTCGCCAATACCGTAGAATTTCGCATGCCGATCGCTCCGCGAATTC
This sequence comes from Tenthredo distinguenda, assembly GCA_947538915.1. Taxonomy (NCBI): domain Eukaryota; kingdom Metazoa; phylum Arthropoda; class Insecta; order Hymenoptera; family Tenthredinidae; genus Tenthredo; species Tenthredo distinguenda. Next base: position 8,403,360 of record OX384531.1, read on the forward strand.
TCCCGTTGCAAATTCGAGCGATATACAGCGAAGTGGGAGATGCTCACGAGTCGGGAAAACTAGCGAAAGGTGACGCCAATGCAAAACGGTTACGTTTATTAGAACGACCGATATTCACGGCACTCGTGGAGTAGATGATTGTGAGAGAGGCGCATCGAATTGATCGTGCGACGGATGTGACCAGTTGGTCGTTGAATCGGTCGTAGCCGATCGCAGTTGGCATCGAGTCTACAGGTTCGTCGTGCCGATTTACCTACTACCTTATTGCGTTGATCGTACGACGATTATAAACGCTGGCGTACGATTTTTCACAATTCTTGCATTCGTTGTCAGATTTGCGGTCTTTTTCATCACTAGTTCAACGTGGATGAATACAACTTCAGATTCACATAGACGTTGAATTATTATAGACCTGAAAGAAAATTTGAACCAGCAACTTTGTTTCTGTGAATGTACGCGTGATATCATTCCTTGGCATCGAGTCGTTAATCGGAATGAAAAGATCAAGATGTAGTAACTAAAAATATACGAAAGAAAAGAAAGAAAAAAAAGGTGGTTTCGATTAAAAAGTCCCACGATACAAGCGGGCGAAAAATATGAAAAGGCACGTGACTTTCGCTAGATTAGGAACGCTCGAGTTCCTTCATTCCCGTTGAACAAGGGCACAAAATTCTTTGCGAGGAGGTGGTAACGCGCGTGACGCCTCGAGTGGCACGCAAACGTCGCGACGACGGACGACCGGGAGAGAATGAAATTTTAATAAAAGCCGAATGAAAAATGAAAAGTCGTTTACGAGCAAACAATGGTTTCCGATCGGACGTTCCTATAACACGTACCACATTTTCTAGTATGTCTTGCCCTGCCCTGCCCTGTCGCACCCGATGCGAGTCCCTCGACGGTTACCGCGGGTAATTATTTCGAGGCGATGGCTTGGACTCCTCTGCACAAAAACTCGTCTTTGAAGCCGGCGGTTCAGGTGACTCCAAGCACGCTAACGACGCCCAACGCTGTGTATCGACGCCTATCGACGTCTCTAGGCGTTGGATACGGGACAGCTGACGTTTCTCAACCGATCTTATTCGATCGCTTGGGAATCCGTTTCGGTAAAAATTTCTGACTTGGTAGCCCCATTATTTTCGTGAAAACACTGAGACCTGGGTAAAGAAAAGGAGGATGACTCGGTTATTCTTAACGTAAGGCAAGTGTGAGTATCAAAGCCTTCGAACGATGAGGGATGGTCGAACGATGACGAATTATCTCCACAACCTCTTCTTCCTGCCACTAAATTTTATTATAAATTCATAAAAACCAATCCTATACCAGGTCCGATAGGTAATTGGAAAATCGTCACGAAGCTTATACCTACCGTGTACGTAATACAGTTCGGCGGCTCCAAAGCGAAGATTATTCGTTCGGTTTACCGATAACCAAGTCAAAGTAAACAAAATTAATTCTATCTTCGTAAAGATTACGTTACGTTCAAAGTACCGTATCGAAACGTCGCTTACTCGCCTTGTAGCCTTTTCTAAACTATATACACGCACCTACAAAATCGCTTCAAATTGAACGGTCCAAAGACCGTAGACGACACCATAACACCTTTCTTCATTTTCATCATGTGCATATATATACCTGTGTACATAACTAGTCGGTGAGATTCCCTCTGTACGAAATACAACATAATGTGCTAACTGCGAATGCGATAGTAAACCATGGCGCCAATTGTATCGTCATCAACCGGCTTCCCTACGCCCGATTGATAGCGTTCGTATTATACTGAACGGTAGGGTGGCGGTCTCAGTCCGCCTTCCTTATCGAACTTTGCCTACGACCAGGAACCACCACCTACGCGGCAGAATTTTTCCATCTATCGCATCGATCGCGAAGCCCTCAATGATACGACCGGCACCTGTAGCTCGGCTGGTGCGTCGTTCTCGACGGGTACTTGAATAGCAATTATTATGGCTGAGAGTAAGCGCTAAACGGTTCGAAATCCTATTTATCCACGTCGGTGTAGTTCAGACCTTTTTATATTCGCGAGAGCTCGTTCGCCTTAGCTATGTGTGAAAGTGCAAGAAAAAAAAAAAAAAAAAATGGAATGCAAATATGAGTATATTAAAACATGTTTTTTTTATTTACTGTATTACAGGACCGACACGTTAAGGATGCTAACAGAGACCCACAAATGGACTCGAGTCAAGATTATCGTCTCCTACTCGGCTACGAGAACAAAACTCACACCGTACTACGTTTCAGCAGGCGGTACGACACGTGTGACCCTCGAGATCTTAAGATCACGGTGAGTGCTCTTTTCTCTTTTCTCTGTATCTATTCCTGCCTTGTTCTTATTTCCTCCCTTTATCTTCCTCCTTTTTACTCGGACGTTCTCAACCTTATTGAATTTCATTCATGCGCCCAAAGCGACTTTCTTTCTTATCAAAGGATTTGAAAAAAAAAGAAAAAAAAAAAATTGACTTCCACAGGGACATACTTACCGACCGGATGAAGACGTAATTGTTTCTAGATTCAATCTTCTGGCTGAGCTAAGGGATAGGGTTTACGGAACGTGATTGTATTTTGCAAGAGAGATCCAGAAAGAGGGAGAAAGAGAAAGAGAGAAGCGGTTTCGATGAAATCAATGCGACTATTTACGAAGCGACAGAGAGATACGGATTGATCTTTTTTTTTTTATTCTACAGGACTTAGCCTACGTTCAATTTATACCAAGCTAGATTTTCAGAAGGCAGAGGGGTGGTAGGGTGAAAGTTCTCATGTAGATATCTATAGATACACTATACCTATATACCTATAGATACTTTAAAGCGGCTATTCCAATTTCCTCGCTTCTTACGATAGGTAGGTACAGTCATTACTTCCTCAGGCGAAAAGAGAGGAGACTTTCAAAGGATCCAAAATTAATTATTCCACAAGATCAAAGTTCTATCTTGCTCTCCATCCGGCAAAGGAATGAAAATTCAGTTTGGCTAGCGAGGAAGCGCGAGGAAATGAACGAAAGGGTAGATTTTCTACGGTTGAAAAAATAAAAATCGAGGTGAAAAAAAGATAAGAGAAAACTTTCATTCCCCGTCTCAAGGTTCTAGGACCGAATTGAATAATATTAAGATTAAGATCAGTCGGGCTAGATAGTTTTCTCGGATTTGAAAGTAATTAATACCCGTAGAAGAAGGGATGATATATAATTCTTTACTATACGGTTAGGTATACGGAAATAGGCAAAACCTATAGCGGGTTCTAAGGATCGTTGAAGCGTATTTCAGAAACAAAGTAGAACCGGCAATAAACCTACCTGGTTAACAACCCAGTTATTCACGTTTCATTGTTTTCTGCCCACCAGGAATTCCCTTCTTTTGTAATACTTCTTGCTCTTCCGCTCCGAGCAATTTATGCCTGGTATAGTTATTTATTTCCCCTTTTTTCTCGCTCTCTTTCTCTTTCTTTTGGTCTTCTTATTCCATTTTTTTTCATTTTTTTCCTTTTTTTTTTTCTTCACTCTTCGATCGCAGTCCGGTAGCGGTCTCGATTAGATGCAGATCAAGCGCGCGCGCGAAATTGTATAGAGATAAAGAGGAGCTGAGGAAGACAGATCGCCATCATTTCGGAATATAACGGTTACCTTCGGCTAGTCTGATCTAAAAACGCTGGGTAGGTATAATAATAACAATAATGACGGATCGTGACGGATTGACCCCGCGACGTGACCCTTGCGGTCCGTTTGCACACTTTTCTGCGGAACGGATTAACCTACGTAGAATGCAATTTTGGAGATCACGTGCGCTCGGTACTAGAATACGTAATATGCAAAGTGGGTCATTTCTGAAAACTGCATTACCTGCACGGTCCCACGTAAAGATGCAAATTTCAATCGTAAACCCTTTACGTCGACGCCCTGCTCATATCCCACAGAAAACCGTTGAGTATCCTGAGGACCCACTATACCTACCACAGAGAAATAATAAGGAAATAGAGTGCGAGAGAAGGAGGATACGGATCAATCTGCGGTCCGAATAACGGATAAGAAGAAAGAACTAACGGTGGCAACTAGTTGCATCAAATGACGAGCTCTCTCATTGTTAGTATTTTTCGTAGAAAATTTGAACCGCTTAGAATCAAGTTGATAGCCGTAAACTCGGAGACTAAAAATTATTCGGTATGACGGGTGAGTTGTAATTTTTTAGGTGTATACTTAAATTCGTAGGTGCTTAGGTAAGAAGGAACGATAACGCCGATTAACTGCGTTATATGCTAAACAATAACATCAAATGATTAGCGTATTTATGTATTAATAAGCGGGAATTATAGAACAACATCGTTCCGATGATGGCCACGTTCAACGGGTAGAGATGGATACTTGCTTGCTCGCTTACCTAGGACTCGGTCGTTCGCTAAGCGCTAAGGGCTTATGTATTCATGTATTCCAGGGCGTCGCGACGCTTGACTACTCCCGACACAACAGAGCTGGTCCAGGCTAACAGCCGTATTTACATATAATTAAATAGAGTCTTGGGTAATGTTGCTCCAGGCCGAAATCTTCTGGCTATAATTTTCTACTTCTGGGCAGCTAGGGTCTAAGAGGACAATTAAATCCGGGGTGACTCGAGTTTTCATCAGTTTCGGGATGTGAGGGCAGTTATTACGTGTTTATGACGCTTAGGCGGACGAAGGAAAAACAAGGAATGAATAAATACATGAATAAATAAATGAAGAAACAAAATGAAATACATTTTAAAACAGCAAACAAACGCAGATCATATCTCACCGGCAAACAGCGTCCGACCAGTATGGTTATATCTGATCGCGTGACGTTCTATTGAGCCTCAAGGCCCGTTGTGTTTTCACGCCGACACGCGTATATGTTCTCTCGTCCAAGCTCTGGCTAGAATTACCAATCGACTGAGATCTCCGGCGATACTAACCGGTCGGTTACCCAGAAAGCCACTATGGCCATTATGGAAGGCTAAAAATAAGACATTGCATACGTGTATAGCGTAGGTAGGTATAATTCGAGAAAATCCTGTTCCGTAGAATAACTCGAGGGTGTATTTCGATTAGGATAAATTTTCTAGTGGTTTTAGACGGATACAACGCGAGATATATTATTTGGCAGCTCATATCTAACGGTAGTGATGTAGTTGCGGATAAAATAACTTGGCGGGCAGTAAATCCGTTGTCTAATTATGAATGTATCGACAGTTGGCAGTCATTGGCGTCTAAATTTAATGCAATCGCAGAGCTACTCATATCGAGATGGATGAATATCCGTTGTATTCATCGCTTGAATGTCAGTTAGTGAAATTGAAAGCAGTTCAAGTCCATTCGACTAGTTTGATTAGACATTTATGTTTCGTTTTGATGCTATTCCGTGATTTATTATGCGGACCAGATAGCCAGCCCTCTGTATGACGTGACGATGAACTTCTTCGGCATTGGAGAGGACAGTGATGTTTGGGGGGTCAGGAATCGCCGGAGCTTCACGTGAAAGGTTGAGTTTTGCTAATATTTGGTCCGCTGTTGAGAGAAATTAGCTTGATAGCAATGAGAAATTGATTAATCGTCAAAGTGCCAGACTATACTAGCACCCACCACCTAATGACAACTAGCGTGTGTGATTATTAATTAAAAATCTGAATACATATCTCAAAGGCCCTTCCATCGCAAGAATTCCGCTTCAATCTCGTATCTCGGAAATCGATCGCAGGCTTATGGAACTAATAAGAGGCATTCCTGTAGCAAGCAATTCGTCGAACGTTTCGTACAAAATTTACGAGGTAGGTAGATACATACATGCACACATACATACTACGAAAGAACGTGGCACACGGTAAATGTGCGCGCGCGCCAAAATCCAGGGAATCCCATCTCTCTGTGCGATACGAACCAACGGCCTTGTTTCGTCCCAGTATGTAAATTCGACCTCGTATTCTGCAGGACTCTCTGGAGAGGTGCAGAGGTTGGAAGGCTAAAAAGGAAGCGATGCCCTAGCTGCTATAGAATTGGATGGTTGACCTGGTTTTATTCAGGTCTGCAGGATTTCTTATCGGTTTTACAATCTAGGATAGGTGTAGCTGAATTGACGAGAAATTCGCCACGCTGTGTTTTCGGATTTTTTCTAATTGGTGTATGGTTTCCATTTTTATTGCAAAATTCGATGAGAGTTGTTTCCTATTTTTATTTTAGAGTCGCCGATATTCTACAAGCTTGAAAATTTACATTTTCACCTTTCTACGGCGAATACATTCAATTTGTTCAACCCTCTACATTTTTATCTTTCTTCCTGGAAAGCTGCACTTCTTCGGAACAGGCGAGAAGAAAAATCTTGCGGAATACCTACTTGGCAATTGCTTATCTTTCGGAAAGTTTTTCTTTAGGGTATTCAGAGTCTTTCTACCGGCGCCAACAACATGTTTATCGAAGATGCGCAAACAAACGACGGAAGTCGAGGGATACCGTGACTCTTTCGCCTGTCTCCGGTTTCTCCAAGAACTAATGACAGTTCGCGAAACTAAACTGTCTCTAAGTTTTCCAATCGAGCAAAAACTTACCGTTAAATTGCCCCATCTCGACGATCAAAGGTCTGTGACTTTGATATCTCCAGGAATTTTCTTCCCACTTGTAAATCCAGAAAATTAGAAGACGTCGGACTTCAGGCTTTCAAGTAAGTGACAAAACGGGTTATGAAACTTCCGCAAATCTTATTCAGATTTCACCTTCTGATATCCACCCCATATCCTCGGAATGCCCAGGCTGGTCTCCGATTATGAGGGATCTAAAGGGTCAGCAATTAAACTCGTATTTCGGATTATCCTTAATTCCGGTCTTCCGTTAAACCTGGGCTAGGTTCAAGATTAGTCACAGATTACAAAGTTAGATTTAGCTCGAGTATCGTATAGTTGCAAAGTTCGTATACTTAGACATCCTTCGCGGTAACGCTTCTGTCGAAAGATTCTATCTCTTATGTCAAGAGTCGTCGACCAAAGGGAGTCGAAGTAGCTCTTTCCTTCGCGATAATTATCACCAAGATGTCAACCGCCGATAGCAAAGTAGTAAAGAGTTTTACGGGAGTTTTAAAGAGAATATCTAGTTCATTGTCTTTCGTTATATTACGAGCGCAATCTATTCAGACCCAGTACTAGGAACACATCGGAAGTCATTTATGTCAGCTGCAAATTCACTCCGATTTCATTCCTTTGATGGTTGAATCGCTCATATGTGCTCTTAACTGTTCACTGTCTCCGCCATAGTGTCATTTCGACCTGTTTCCCACTGTCGAACGGAAGAAGAAGATCTGATCGTGAAAACACGTACGTGTTAAGTAAAAACGGATCTTAATATTCCATGATGAATACTGGAGGTCGTTACGTTAACCACCACGCCATTCAGCCGTTACGTTCTCCGTTCTTTGACACAAACATATAAGATCACTTCCGCTTTGTGTTACCTTATTTTGTATGCAGCTAATTTGCATGCCTAACGGCTAAGATGAAATTGGTTAGACCTGGACGAGCTTACGAAGCTGCTTTACTACTCAGCATTTCGTCTGAAGGAGTTACATTAATCCTTGCCTCTTGTAGGTGAACTATGGTGAGTGTTCTTTTTCTCTAGTCGACAATCTACTTCTCGCATAGGGTCAACCTGACTCTGGCTAATTCGGTTTATAGTCGATACTTTACCCAAGACGTTTCAGCTAATGGAAACCAACGGTCGAATAAATTTATAATCCTTTGTTCAATTTTGCACGTAGGCCACGGAATACCTGTGCGCGACCCAAATCTTGTCCGAGTCTAAGTGCAAAGTTTTCTCGTAGTTTTTCACGCTAAGAGACTGGGCTTTGGTCTTGGTAAGTTTATATAACTAGTCTGAGATGGGTTGGGGCTGGGTTATTCTTATCGTTGGAGTTTGGAACCGTGGAGTCCGACTGCACCTGGGAAACAGTGAGCGAATGAACACCTGGGAAGACTAGATTAGATCTGAATCCCTAGATGGGGTGTATTTATCGGCTTGGATTTGCTCTCTGGAATAATTAGGGTCTCTTAGACTGTTTGATGAGAAAGGACGGTGATCCTTGGCGAGGCATGGATGCCCTACTACGTTGGGAACGAAGATTGCAGTTCATTAATCCTCTCGGCAAACAGAGCGCGTATTTTCGTAACTAAAAACGCGAGCTACGACGCGACGGCAAGATGCAAAAACGTCTTTGTAATTAATTTATTGCCATTTCGCCAATGAATAATCGTCAGAATACAAGCAGGCGAACCGCCCACCAGCAATTTATCTAACAAATGGTTTGAAAATTGCGACTCATGGTTCGCTCCGTAAATAGCGCACCGCGCGAAACTCGAGAGCGAAATATATTCACTGGATTAGATTCAGCTACCACGGACATTCTGGCTTGAGGAAGGTTCAGTTACCTTCAACCGTGTACTAAACGTTTCTCCATTCATTTTTTATCTTGCTCAGCAAACATACACGAATCATGACTGACGCTTTGTCTATAGCTTCATATCGCAGTGGTTCATGAGGGATCCATACTTATAGTAGGCATACATGTAATAGGTATAATATAAAGTATGCACCCTGTCAACGTACGCTATCCATCAATCAAACGTGAAATATGTATGTGTATAATCCACGAGGATATAGCCACGTCAGGGTCTTGGAGGCGCGTTGACCTTGTCCTCAGACTGAACAAGATAAAATCTACTAATGCAAATACGTAGGGATTAATCAGGTGTTGGGGATCAACTCATCGTTGGGGATGTGTGCGAAGGAAAGAACTTGATCAACTATTCTGTGTATACTGACCGCAAAGCGTGGCTTAATCTGGACAAAGTATAAACTCGGGTAATTAGGTACGGAATCCCTCTCTAGGAACGATAATGCAACTATTATGTCCGTGGTTATCCTTCAAATCAGAGTTAGCGCATTCGCCTTGGTAGGAGGTAATCCAAACTCCGTGGACGAGGAATCACACACATACTATAACATTTTCTCCAGTAATCTGGCGAACAGAGTTAGCAGCGCTTCGAGTTTGCGTTCAAGTTTGGCGCTCTAGTCTTCGATCCCGATGCCCCTGGAGTTCTCTGAAAACCCCATGAGACACGGAGGTGGTGGGACACGTCCTACGGTCTTGTAACGATTCGACCTCATATAGTTAGGAGAAGTCTCCTTCCACGGACAAAGTTAGAGTCTTAATCCTGAGCAAATATCTTAGAATCAGTGATAGTTTAACCGCCTTATAGACGTCTTCGGTATCTACCTACGCTAGCTCGTCGTAGATTTCACCGTAAATATTTCCTTATTATCCCATTAAGTAAAATTTAGCATTTCGGGATCCTGGTACCAGCCATTTGGAGTATAACGTGATAAGCGCTTACTAGAATGGGTGTATAATTTTCAATGTTAATGGAAGAGACATTTTGTGGAGATGGAGGGCCAAGAAGAATGGAAAATCTGACATAAATGGGCTGGGCTGTCTCGGTAAAAAACCAGGACAAAGTACATGAAAAGCATGAGGGGGTATAGTACAAGGAAGAAGAAGAGCGAAAAGTTGTATACATGAACGAGGCTTGGGAATGGTCGCCCAATTTGAGAAAAAAAAAGAGGAAGGAAAAAATATTATTTCTATGTTTCCGGAAATAAAGTGTAATTTAAAGTACAAGTGAAAATTTTCTCGTCTCCCTTGGTCGTTTATACATTCTAATACTTCCCTCCGGACCAAATTGCAGCTCGTACCTTACTTAATGTCCCAAACGAGATAAGACGCGTGTCGCATTGTTGTTGCCAGGAAAGATAAAGCCATCTCATATTATTTCCGACGAAATAATACCTTCAATATTGACTTTGCTGATCCGGAACTGCTCTGGAGGAAATTATTACGTCCTCTTGTACGACGACGCTGACTCCTCATGATTTATCGGTTTATGGGCAGACGCGCCTCTGGTCTCTGATTTCTTATCCTCCTAGTCTTGACCTCTCTTCCCAACCGTATCAGCGTATCCCTTTCATCCAATCAACTACGCCATTATTACAAATCACGAAGCTCATTCCTAGCAAATGGGGAAACTAATTACTGATCCGGATAAAGGTTGGAATGCTGATACGACAAGAGAGGGAAAACGTCCGGATGGCTGAACGAAGGAGCATGTGCTCGATGCCGATAGGAATTATTCCTCTTGGTCAGCTTGAAGTAGAGAGTTTGGATCGGAGCATTACGGCGCGTAGAAATGGCTAGGGCATCGAGTGCTGGGTGAAGGGTGAAGGGTAAAGGGTGTAAAGGGTGGTATACTATATGTCAAGACAATAAGTGCCATTAAGATAGGAGGGGGCTTAGATAACCCGCATGAACCTCAGATCCAGTAATGGAGGATTCTATTTTACGTTCGCACCATTTTTGCAGATAGGAAACGGCAGTGCTTTCGGAGCCATGATATACAATGGCAATTGATCGAATTCCTGGTCTGGCTTCTGCCGTTTTCTCTCAGCGACGTTAACTGTGTATATAATACCTATGCGATATACTTTCGGTTGAAAGCCCGCGCGCGAAAACCACTCCGGTAATTATTTCCTCCTGACATTCTTTCTGTCTGGTTATTTTTGCGCTTTTGCGTTTCGTCGGTTGCTCCCCCCCAACCTAAGGAACAAAAGGAGGTGACGATTATGTCGTTCGAATACAAGAAACGAGATTTTCTCGGGGAAAAATACACCGCACATCTTTTACTGGAACTATTGTGAATGTATATATGCTTCCTTGAGTCTCAGTGCAATGTGCGTTGTTCGTCGCTGGAGTAATATGCGCATCTCATTACTGAAAAACACCGCGACTTCATTCCGTGGAGAAGCGTTAAACAAACTACAGAAAAAGAAGAAAATAAATATTAAACTTTTACCGAGCTCCTCTACGCCGTATACATATATCAGTGCGTTAACAACTTCGTGATAGTTTTGACACTTATTTAAATATTTATTTTATAGTTGTTCGGAACGTCGCAAGTAGGATGCGGACCTAGGCACAGCATATCTATAATTGCACCGGAACACGCCCATATGTCTAAGTGCACGTCTTCATCCATCCGATGTACAGACGAAGGGTCGCTTGCAGCCAGACTAACTATTCGATGGTTCGATATTTGAGCAATTATCAAAGGATTGCAGGAATAATTTAGCCTTTAGGGTAGCCGCGGCCATTGCCAAACCCCAACTTACGCTAACCGGGCGTGATTACGATGATGAAGAAATATCACGAAGTTCGAAAGTCCGGATATATGTCCTTTCCATTTTATCGCATACATACGAAGATTTCGCGATCGATGTATGCAGTCAAATCGGTAGGCATTCGGGCTCTATCGAACATGGAAGGTTTATTCAAGAAGTTTATTACCTCGAATGTGATTATACTCTTAAATGCTCCTAATTACAAAGTTAGTATCGGTGTGTGAGCCATTTTCTTATCGTGCAAAGCCCCATTTTAGATCACAATCCGTGGCACGAGAATTCGTAACTCTTACCGCGAATCCTCATCAATTTTCGTGTCTCGTTCAAAGTTTTAAGCCCATTGCTACGTCGGGGTTACTGCAGTCGAATACGGACCGAAACTAACATTCTCTACTCGAAACGATGCGCGTCGGTGCTATAGGGTTGTAGATGTATAGACGAGGGTCCACATTCTACATCCGTATAAATATATATTTACTCAGATAAAATACGAACGGGTGGGTTAATCTTCTAACAGACGGCGCGGGCTGCACACGGAACAATTCAATTCTTTCACATTACCTGGGTTCCACACAACAGAGTCGGGAGATATATGTATCTCCTCTTTTCTCTCAGTTCTTTTCGGGCAATAACCACGCGGAATTTTCATCTCCCTGTGGTATTGTTTTTTTTTTTTTTCTTTTTTCTTCTGTTAAAGCGAATTATGAGGATAATAAATCAGAAAAGAATCGTGCAGTGGATGGTTGGAGTTCGAGTTGAAGCCTCTTTATACTCCAAAACGGGGAGTTCCGTTCTAATTCCTCCTCGCCCCTCTTCCACAAAGATAACAGAGGGAGGATGTAGTAATTGCCTGTAAGTGAGGTTAAATATTTGAGCAGACCTCTTATTGCACGGGTGGGCAAAGTAGTGACCAGTTACCTTTATGGCGGTTCAGAAAAGCCCCTGAAATTTAGCCACGGTTTCGAGATCCGCTACCGCAGGGATCAATATATAGATTTAAATTTTAGATATCTACAAACGTGCTGCGGTAGCTGGTCGCTCATTAAAGTTTCGAGAATTTATTTTCTTCAGTATTATCGAGTCCGCCTATAGGTAGTGGTTCCAGTTCGTAAAAGTTTGAAAATTAATTGCTTCGCTAGCAAACAAACTTGCCGCTGTGATATCGGTGTTAATTCATTGACATGACCGTTCTAATTGACAATGGGTGTGGCAATTATGTGTACTATGAATCGTGTTGATTGCAATTTCAGTCCACTGTATCAGTGTGCCAGTGAATAAAAATGGTCTCGAATTTCTACCGAGAAAACAGGCAATAAATCTAATATGAATCTTGCATGGCTCTCGCTTGTATAACCGTTGCATAATTTTCTTCCAGTTTTCTCGCTCTCCTTGAGCTGCTTCATCGCTAAATAAATTTAAAAAATTTCTCTCTACATGATATTAACTAATGCAATTATTCTGATCTTGCGCAGAGGTACGAGCCGCGAGCCGCTAGCCTATCTCGGAAACAACACTCACCCAATTAACGAAAATGTAATAAAACCTCTCCACATCCCTTGTTTCGCATCTCATTCCCTTATTCCCGTCTTCTTCCGCCATGGGATTGCTTTGTACGACTATAAGGCTGGTCCAGCGATGTTCATAGCGGTTAAGGTTGAAGTTGAAGTTGAGGTTGAGGTTGAGGTTGAGGTTGAGGATGAGGATGAGGTTTTAGCTCGGGTTTCAGGTGGTGGCGTCGTCGCTTCTCGGGGTGACGTCATTTCTTTTCAACGTTATGAAGGGGAAAGTTGGCAATGGCGAAAACATCCCTCGGCAGGTCGTCTTTCCGAGCCGAGGGAGCATTTAAATTACAAATTAAACCAAATATTAACTTTCTTTGCCAGCTCTACGTCGGATTTTTATGGCCACGAATTATTTTTATGGTAATTGCTTGTTCTCAAATTCGCCACTATTACAATGCTTCGACACCATCGTGGTTTTCTACAATTTTGAATTTTTTTTCGTTACCTTTTTCGCGCTACTCTCAACTATAATAGTAGCCATAGCTTCTTTACTGAGAACTACGAACCGGCAAGGTTCGATCTTCTTCTACTCCAAGTAGCAACAAATCACACATCACGCCGTAGGCGACGATTTTAAGATTTAGTTCTAGGCATATGCCTTTGCAACGTCGGGTAATATCTTTGCGCAAGGGGAGATGGACATCTTGGAGCCCCAGGGAAGAACGGATAACATCGAACCACGCGTTGGTTATTCCGGGTCGTAAAGGAATGATCGAGTACCACGCTACGCTTGTGCGCTACACGATTCCAACCAACAATATGAAGTATAATATTCGTTTCTGCGTCGGAAGTCCGATTATAAGTTATAATCATCATCATCATCATTATCATCGTTATTATTATGAGTTTTATCACCTATACCGCGAGAGCGCTGCAGCCTAGGTTTCAACTTTTCATAGTATACGTAATAGTTTTTTTTTTTTTCAATACCCCGTGTAGGGGCCAAACAATGCGAACAATAGGGAAATTTCAGCGCATTAAAACGATGGCATAGAACTAACTTTGTGCAGAAATTTGCCGTTGAGCCGTTCGATAATGTGGAGTGAGGAGGAGCTGCTCCAGTTAGGGGTAGAATAAGATTTGAGCAATGAAAAGAGAGAGGGGGGTGAGGCAGAAGTTCAGTAAATTGGGGAGCGGACGAAGTTTGCATTCTGCGATAGCCCTTAATTGCTTTTTAAAACTCGCAAGTTTGAAAATAGAGAATTCCTCCCGCCGCACTTCACTCTCGTACTACCTACTTAGGAGGAATGTTCAATATTAGTTTTCCATATCACGTTACAGATACGTTTGACTCCCGTACCACCGAGTAATAGGCACTTACCTATATAACTCTGCACCTATCTCACTCCGAATTGGATGCTTCCTATTTACTTTCACTCACCTAGTTAGTTATATTGTTACCTCTTCGCAAAATGACTGCCTAACTTCCACTGCTTGAACTAATTAAGGTTGTCACTTTGAAGGAAGAGAAGCCTTTATTGGCCCGCACCCTCTTAGATGACGCAGACGCGAGTCGCGACGCCTACGTCGGACATACCGGGGCTCCTCTTCAGAGGGCATCTTTGTACGGGGTGCTACAGTGTCCCTCGACCAAGTGTAAATTGCTTTTTATTAGGTTCGCGACTCTGAGAGTTCTTCGTTACCCGACACTTTGGCAAGTTTCAAAGCAGCCCGGCCATTCGAGGCGCTCGAGCGGTGAGGTAAACTACTTACTTTGTGGCAGGAATTATAATCCTTGCGCTTGGCGAAGTAAGCCTCCGGGATTCGATGATCGGCCAAGTTCTAATTCGTATTCGAGAAACGATATTTCCGCTCTTTATTTCACGTCGATCGATCGATCGATCGATTTATCATTGCGGGTAACTAGGCCTACGCTTTCAGAATGAGAATCATACTCCGGATGTGATCAGGGCCGGTAACTATTTAACTACAGAAAAGATCGTTTTGAAGAAAGTCTCAAATTGAAGCTACCCTCCATTCAAATTCATTGAACCATCTTATATCTCTCTTCTCATCAACTCAACTCGTCATCGAACCCAGAGATCCATATGCTGAAGTCAATTCAGGTGAACGAGACCCTTTCACAATTGTCCCTTTAGTCCTGACGATTTTTTATCTGCCCTGACGTACGATATAGGATAAGTAGGCTCGACTAGACACAACCCTGAACCAACGGTGGTCGTGATTCACATTCAAACAAAGCAAGACCTTTACCCCGCTCAACCCTATTTCGCTCGAGCGGGTTCATTTTTCAATAATATACTCCGACGGAGAATCAATCGTTTGGAATTATTACGATAAAAATCGATAGCATAGGAGATGCCGAAAGGGCTCGCAGACGAACACCGTGTGTCCTGGGGGCATCCATTGCGTCGCGTCGCGTCTCGTCGCTCAGCTCGCTTACTCAATCGATGGGAATCCAGGGTTCGCCAGTTCGAGCACAGATGCAATTACTGGCATTGTGAGTAAGCTCACCCCTTGCCGAAAGCCACCCCGCATCCAGGACTCCCACCGGACTCTATCCTCCCATGACTATACAAGTCCACGTGGTACCGCACTGTACCGTACATCGCATCGTTTCGAGGGTGTATGCTACACGTTTTCGCCATATACAGACGTTTATATCTCGATATGTGTACGTACATATTACACATAGAATATGTACGTGGTCCAATACCCGGGAGAGAACGCTCCATACGTTATTACGAAAGCCTCGGGGGCATGCTCTGTCACGATGAGCAAGTGGGCTTTCGGAAAATGAAAATGCGAAATTTATGGAACCTCCTAGCGAGAATTCCTGACGCTCGCGAACGCGACAGTGCTTTGTGATGATACCCACCGTTGGTATTTCTCGCGGATCACGAGCTCCTCTGTGTCCATTTCAGTTTTGAATTACTTCACAACGATGCTGTGATTCCCATTATATTATTCTTTCATCTTACTGTACAGAACTGCAGATATACGTATACAGGAAAGAGTTGCTACGTATATTATTCGTATAACGCCTGCATGGGGGAACGGAGCATACAGTCTATACGTAATTGGAAGTTCGATCTTTTTCATGTATCTTTACGACTTTCAACCTTCTTGAAAAGCAAGATTTCCTTTGATTGATATACCTACTTCCCCATTGATACTTGGAAGCGTATATGTATAAGTATATACTTGCATCACTGAATCGTAATTTTCTCAACACTGAGCAATGTAGTACGAGTCGATCTCTCTGGATCATCTCTTTCTCCATTGCTGCTTATCTTTTCAGATCTCTTTTATCGAGTCGTACAGTCACGCTACAGCCGTTTTATTGCTGTTCAATAAACGTAAATAGATCGACAGTCCGTGCATAAGTTCGAGCCACCGATGCTTCGAAATAAGATCAAAGCTTCGACTTCCCTTGCCGACTTTCATCCTCCGCAAACCCTTCCCAGTACTGAAACATTTCCACGATTGAAACACACGGGAATTTTTATCAGATATAAATCTAGCCGCTGCAATCTACGTCATATTATCTATTCCCTATCTGCGGTTGCTACGATTTGCACATATACGCAGGTAAACGAGATGATGCAAAACTAGGTGGATCGCAGGTGGAAGTTGTGATACCCTCTTTGATTTGGGGCGAAAAGTGGTCGGAATTTGTACACCGATTTCTGTCTGTGTTTCGAATTTATGAAAGATGAAAAATCGCCGAGAGAGGAATGTTTCGTTTCATTTTCCAATCGTGTCTGAAGAATTAAATTTTTATTTTTTTTACTCCCAAGTTGGAATTAATATCAGTATATTATCGTTCTCCGCCGCAGAAATGATAACCGCGGATGTTAGCCACAGAACACGCGGAAAAGCGGAATATATTTTTTATCTTCTTTTTTCCCCTTATTTTCTCCATACCTTCATTTCTCTTTGCCTACATCCGAGCAAGTGGCGTGTCGGCCCCAGCAACCTCACCCCACAAATTTCTCGAAATTCTTTCTCGAAATAATATACGAGCCTCGGAGTGTTTCTCTCTCTCACAATATAAAAAAAAAAAGAAAGAGTAATGGGAACCCGCGTGCGGATAAAGATGGAACGGTATTCTGAATTATCGGATTGTTTGTATTCAATTTTATATGAATTTTCGCCCGCCCCTCTGCTCCTTTTCATCTCGTCTACTCTGTCAGTAGAAAGACGAAGATTGACTAACTAGGTCGTCCTCGGCAGTCGTCTTTACCCCACTACTTCGTCGTTACAAACAGTTTGTTTCTTTGACTCACGGACTGTGTAAACGAGCTACACCGAAGTAAACAGGTGATTACTCCGGCTCTTCGTAGACGTCGCGTCGATTAGAGAGTGACTCGCTAATTTGTTTCTCTCTCTCCGACGTCGCGACGCCCAAAGATTGGGGGAACAACTTTAAGTAGGCGAGAAATTCTTGACGTCTACAGGCGGCGGCAGTCTGACTCATTATCATCCTTTAAGTTACTAGACAGCTTCTTCTTCGTCTTCTCCGCCTCTCGATGCGCTTTTGATCATTAATTTCTGATCAATCTGCACGATTTTCACACTTCAATACGACTAAAAAAAACTAACGCATATCGTGTCTCTTCTCGTGTTTCAGAATGACACCATGCAGGTAGTTTGGCAGTATCATGCCGAGGAGCCGGTCTCAGCTGCCGGTGTTCTGCCCGATCATGGTGACGTCCGAGGATCGCGTCCGCTGTACCTTGTGCAACGTGATGCGCAGCCACGGAAAAGCTCAAGCTCAAGAAATCAGGAACAGGAGACACCGCTTCTCATCTGGGACGTTCTTAACCAACAGGTGAGTCACGCATTTTTTTTTCACGGCGGTTCTACACATTTTTTAAATGACTGGTCGTTCAAACCAGCTTAGAGTTCACGGTTGTTGCACCGTGCACTAACTGGATCCTGAAGAGACTGACTGCTGACTGCGGTTGCAGCAATTTTAACTCATTCATTCGCTAAACGAGTTTGTTTCATACAGAAGAGTTACCTACTCGCGAAATAAAGGCGATGCTTTGATACAAAAGCGAAATTATAAAGTTAATGCGTTAAATACGAAGTATAAGGTGAAATTGAAGCCTTTGAAATTACTTCGCTGAGCTCGAATAATTATCAAAGATCTTTAATTATCGTTGAGCAAGGCTGATTTCGCTAAATACACCTTTGCGCTTCAGCAGAATGGAGAATCGTCAGTTGTCAGTAGCTGCTGCTACTGGTTACGTCTGCAGAATACTTAGGCTCGGTTACGTGTACCTATGCCAATATCTTACGAACCTTGACGTAGATTATAGCATAAATAAATGAGAATAGATGTCGGAGCGTTCTTCTATTTGCCGATAGAAGGATATAGAGGCTCGTACTCGTGCATCGTAATCTACGGCTTCCTGACGTTAATGAACGAATAGTTTTTGCCGGATGCGACCTACGCTCGATTTATGTCGTCATAAATTCGGTATACAATGCCTCCGCATTGCACCCGATAAAAATCGACACCGACTGCGTTCGAGTGTTCTACCCGTTCCACGATCCGTATAATAGCGCGTGATAAAAACACGTAAACACTGCATCGCGCCAGTTTTCGTTAAAATACATATCGCAGCTTCGCGCGTATCCGCGAAGTGTATAAGTTAATCATTATTGCGGTGATCATTTAATATCATGATAAGCTGTTATATTTCGGCTCTATGTGTATTACGCCCCGTTAATATCGCTGTGTTTCCTCAGAATAACGCCTTTTCGTTCGCCCTGAATGTAACCTTGCAAAGATCACGTTCAACATCGTGTAATTTCGCCCTTTCTTATTTCTTTTTGCGTTTTCATGGAAGTCACGAAGTGCTCGTTGCTGGACGGTCAATATAGTGAAGAAAAGCAGGAAAAAAGAAACAGAATAATAATAATAATAATAATAATAATAATAATAATAATAATAAATAAATAAATACCTTGCGGAGCAATAAGAAAAGTGTTAATTTCACAGAACCCTAAAGAGAAAATTGGCTGACTCGCGGGAGTATGGGAGTTGGCTGTAACGCAACTAAAACAGAGATCGAGAAAATGGGAAAATTATATTTTCTACGGCTAACGGCGAATGGAATGGCGTGGCATAAGCAGTGGCGGTGGAGGAGGTAGAGCTCCGAGGCGGTTTTCCAATTACAGAACACATTACAACAACGGAGAGCAACTTTTTATTTTATTAACTCACAAAGGCTGCCGCCACTCACTTAGGTGCGCCTTGCTCGGTGAGACCCCCGCGGTCCCTGTGGCTCTCATTCGATTCGACTCAACTCAACTCGGCTCGACTTGAAATCAGAAAACGTTAATAAAATGCAAAGTTATTCATACATACTAAATATTTCTTCGCAATGCGACGGGTGGGTAAGGAGTGGGCAAGGCGAACCGAGGGGGACTTTTGTGCGAGAATTTCCCTTTTCCACAAGTTTCAATTGAACAAATAAGTGAGGCGGTTGAGAGTGAAATGAATTCCATGAAGTTTATACTCGAAGTTATTTTTTCAATCAGAGTCTCGTCACTTTCCTCCTTATCTCTGTTATACCCCTCCCTTTTTCTCTCATTCGTAAATCTCTCTTTATAACGCAGGCGCCTCTGAAACTCTGACTTTATGAAAATGCCGATTGAATTTTACCGCCCGAACTTTTATCCGTTCGTTTTTCAGAAAATGCGGATTAAGCTCGAGCCTAAACCACGCCCGCATACATTTCTGGGTCCTTGGTACGCCGATCTCGCCTGATGTGTATCTCGTTCAAAGTTATTCCAAAAGATAACGATCCGCGTTCGCGCGCGCTTTTGCGATATAGCTGTATGTGTGCGTGGGCGAAAAAGATCGAGAGAGCGAAAGAGAAAGAGAAATAGAAAGAGAAACGGGGTGGGATACGGCGAGGGCAACGTTTACACCCGAGTGAGTTTTGTAGATTAGGCTTTGTCCAGCGGCAAACAGAAAATGAAAGAGTCAGCGTTTCACCGAGGTCCGCTACGTAATCCTTGAGACACGGGTCGAGGTAAAAACTACCTAATAAAATCCCCAAGCTCGAGGGAACGATATGTGCAAACTTTTCATGGACCCATAAAATCCACCTACGGTTACGTAATATTGCCTAGTCTGTTCATAACGTTCAGCGACCTCACCATGCACAGCTGACTATCAGATTAGTCCTTCGTGTTGATTTAACAAATCCAACACTAAAAAATCCTTTCTTCGATCAAACTAATTTTTGACTTCATTATTCTCACCAGGTTCGTCTACCCATGGAAGAGGACACATTGCTCTGGTGCCGGGTGCTGAAGATGCCCACAATACGCCATAAGCACCATGTCGTAAGGGTGAGTAAAGCTCAGTAAAATACGTCAGTCTATAATATACTGCGAGAAATGTCCTCCATATTTTTAATTCAAAAATGGTAAAGCTAATCATATTCCCTCATATCTACTGCTTTGATTCATCCGCGATTTCCGGCCGTCCCTAATTAGTCTGCCTCCTAATCGAAACTATCTTCCGCGGTACATTTGTAGACCTAGTCGTATTGCAGTGGGTTTTGGGATGCCGGATAGCTAAATTGACGTTCTTGCAGGGCGGAGGGAGCGAGATCGGCGCGATGACGACGACACGTGCAGGGGTCGTCCCAGCCCCACTTATCGCGAGCCCTTCGAGTTTAAATTGCCGGTATAACGTGATTAACGAACCCAAAGACAACCGAGTTGTGCCAAGCCTTTGATTATCTATTCCCTCTCAAGGAACGATATTGGCCATTCCGACCACGTCGAACCTCTTCGTCCCGTATATTTCAGGGCTAACGGCGCGTGGAGTGACTCGAAAATGCGTGTAGAGCACGCCGTACCACATCCGCGCGTTTACGGCCGTACAATTTTTTTCGGATGGATCTATATCACCTCATCTTGCTCAAGTCTTGATTAATAAGATCGACGTTTCTATGTCAACCCTAATGCATGGCTATATTCTTCCTGGTTACAGTACGAACCGGTAATTCAGCCGGGCAGTAAGGAATATCTTCATCACATGACGCTGTACGAGTGTCGCGGACCGCCTGATGCATTGGAGTCAGCCGCTCGATCTTCGGGAACAGTTTGCTATCAGCCAGGACAGCCGGCTTTGCAATGCAACACTATTGCAGCAACGTGGAATCTTGGATCTGAGGTGAGTCAGTTCATCCCACATTTGGTAATCTCGGTCTACTGTTCTTGTCTTAAAGAAAGTGTATCAGTACTCGAATGTGAACCGATGTACGTTTGTGTGTGGAGAGTATTGGCATTTCTGCGGTCTTCTGAGTCTCCATATCACCTGGGTATTCGAAATTCGAGAGAAACTCGCTTCAGCGTGCAAAAGTTATACTTCGGTCAGATGGCTCTCATACTGCAGTGTACACATAGCGTAAGGATTCTCGACGACCGCAAAAAGTGTTTCCTTGCGGTAGCGAAACCTGAGCCCCCTGCGAAGATACTCTTCCCTTGTATCTCGATATTCTACCGATCTACAAGAACCCTTCCATTCTTATTTTCACAGGGTTTTAATTACCCCCCGGAGGCTGGTTACGCCCTGGACCCGCACGCAGGTCCGCACTTCTACATGCTCGAAACCCACTACACTAACCCTCAGCTGGACGCCTTCATCAGCGACAGCTCCGGCCTGAGACTCCTTTATACCGAACGTCTGAGGACCCACGATGCCGGGGTCCTTAGTATCGGTATAGATCCTAACTGGAGGCACATAATTCCCCCGGGCCAGGCGGAAGTGATATCAGAAGGACACTGTGTCGCTGATTGCACTGGGCAAACGGTACCCAACAACGGAGTAAACATGTTTGCGGTAATAATGCACACCCATCAACTCGGCAAAAAGGTTCGATTACGCCAGATCAGAGCCGGTGAAGAATTGCCACCGATTGCTTCGGACACAAACTATAATCCGAGCTACCAGGAGTATCGCAGACTTCAACGACCCGTGAAAGTTTATCCGGTAAGTTTCTGCCCCAGCTATTAACGCCCTCGATATCTATTCCAACTTAGAATAAGATGGAAATCTATAATCTTCCACGATAAAACTGCTCATCTATAAAGCAATTACTTTCGCGTGTTTCAGGGCGATCATCTTGTCGCTGAGTGCACCTATTCCTCCGAGTCTAGGGCAGCGATTACTTTGGGTGGATTGACCACTAGGGAGGAAACGTGTCTGATATCTGCTCTTTATTATCCACGGATAGAGCTGTCTCTATGTTACTCCCTTCCATCGCTACCTACCGTCTTACACAGTTTGGGTATCCAGCAACTAATGCCGTAAGTAGTTATCCTAGCCAATCCAATTATTTTGTGTGTGTTACTCAATCACAAAGGATCAATATCTTGTGTGTGTTTTTCTGCGTTTTTTCTATCGAAAAACAAGTTGTACATTAATGCAGGGTACGAGGTTGACACACACACGACCTTTTTTCCGGTGCATACGATCGAAGATATAAAGGAAAGCCGCAGCTTCTAGATGAATTTAAATTACCTTTAATTCGAATCAGATGTTGCACTAGATTGCGTTTGGTCTCCGAATTAGTAGTCGCATTTACGCTGCATTCCTCGATAACGGATAGCTATATTGTTTTCATCATCATGTCAGAACTATACGTAGGCTTGGAATTATCCTTGAATTAATAGACGCTGCACATCTCTGCAATACACAGTTTTCCTAGATTATGGTGCGTTGGCGTTGACCGAGTTAAGGATAATCACGCCAACGACGTAACTAGCGTTTCTGACAAAAAAGAATAAATAAACTGTACATCCTCATTTGTCACTTGATCCCAATGACGCACTTATGCAAGTCTCCGGTCTCTGGCTCAAGGATGAACCAACTGTTTCTACAATCCTTCAATTTCTCAGAAATATATTCGTGCCACGATCTCACGAACGTTTCTTTCTTTTCGTTGCAGCGGATCGAGTCCTGTCAAGATCCAGTCGCCGCCTGAATTGTCTGGATTGACGCTCGAGGATCGTTTGGTTAGCTACAACTGGGAGACGAGTTTCCAAAGTTTCCAAGAAGCAACTCGGCGCGGTACCTTCAAGCCACTATGCTGGAGTAGTCGAGGTGCCCTTCTGCCGGGTACAGAACAGCTGGAGTCTCATTATCCTCGAATACTTCGTCCTTACGAGGAACCAACATTGCCATGTACAAAAAAGCCGCTTAGAAACAAGCTGTCGATGTTATTAAGCGAAGACGGGGACATCGGTACACCCGTTGAACCCGACAGTGATGAAGCAAACGCTGTTGAACGGGGTCAGTTGGTACGCAGCAAAGTTTCACGCAGTAGTGAGGGGCCTGCTGCCGGAAGTTCCGGTCCCAGATGCGTCTCCATAGCTCTTGTTGTAGCTGCCGTTGTTGCCGCATTCAGATGAATCTCTGGTAAAGTGTTGCTGACTCGTTGGTGAATTTAGTTTATCTAGTGCCGAGTGTTTCGTTGCGTGTTACGTGTCGAGGAGTGAAAAAGTCACCCGAAAATCGAGGCTTAAGGACTAAGTACCAAGGCCAAGGATCTACGGATCGGACGCGTAAGTATGATATGAACTTGGCTCGGAAAGTGTGTTCGGTATCTTTATATCTCGTCTTCGTTGACGTATATCCTTTGTACGAACGTCGTAGGTTGATCTATACACTTTCTTGTTGACCGTGCAGCGAGGTATGAAAGAGGGCCAACAGCCCTGGGTATTTTCTCCGGCATTAGACGAAAGTCTTGTTCCTTTTTCTTCTCGTGTTCTATAATTTTTATTTATTTTTCCCAAGATAAATGAAGTCAAGAATTTCCTTTGATTAGAATTGACATGTTTCTCATTTTTACGTTGTGACCTGTCTCGAGGAATACCCAGGTAAAAACTGCGCGCCTGAAATATTCTTCGGATGTATAGCCACGCGCGCTCTTCGTTCCCGCAAAAAAGTGAGAGAGAGTGAGAAAAGAAAGAAAATGACATAAGAAAATAAAAAAATAATGACAATTAAAACGAGATAAATCATTATTGTTGGCTGTTTATTTGCCTGACGAGAACCAATCGACTCTCGGTGGAGCGTGATAATATTATTATCTTATATCGCGTGAAAGAAAGTAGTTACCTTACTCTTCTTCATTCACTGCAGTTAACTGACCCTATCTCGTTACTATAATCGAGGCACCATTATGTAAACTAGCGTAGGACGGGGCACCGAAGTTTTTATGAAGTTTTTCTTATTCATATATCATTACGGGATGATAGTGTTAAACGTAATATTAATCCGCTAGAGTTTCGGCTGGTTCTCGTCTAAGGATTTTTGTACATTTTGTTAATTATCAAATTTATTATAACGGGCGTTCGCGTTTGTAAAATATAAGCGCTGGTTGATTCAAATCGAGTATAAAATGAATGAATCCTGTTATTTTAGATGTTGAAGCGAGCGATTTTTATCGGTCGGTAATATTTTTCGTTTTTCGTTTCATTTTATCCATCCATCGCGCGACTGTAAGTTAATTACATGATTATAATTGTTACGACTTAACCAACGCTTATATAGGCGATTACTCGCTCCTGTATTATTATGTACAGTTATACTATATCACCCAGTATTTGTTCGTATATATTTTCGAATATAACAATTAATATAAAATATATTATTTATTAATTATTTAAAATTCTTATGTAAAGAGAGATTATTTTCACGATAATAATATTATGTAATTGTTGACATTTTCCTATTCATCCGCTGCAGAGAGAAGCAAAAAGAAACAGAAAAGGAAAAAGAAAGAAAGAAAGAAAAAAAAAACAACCAATTTGATACCTAATCTAATATAATCTAATCTAACCCTAACTTAACCCTAACATAAAATAACATAACTTAGCCTCTGACCCTACATCGCGTAGAAATAACTAAACGCGACCCAAATTAATCGTGCTGCGTGTCTTTGCTCAACCGTATAATCGCAAAACACAAAGGCCTCCGCGATGTCGTCCGCAAGCATAATATATATAACATAATCGAGATTGTTCTGCACACCTCCGGCGAACTGATATCAGCTACCTATACATATTTTTTTATTCTTCATTATGGCTGCAATATGAAATAAATAGCTTTGGACGGCATCGCGTAAGATATGGAGCTAATCGTGAATATAAAAGAGCAAAAATAAAAGAAAAGAAAAAAGGCCACTGATTCAATTTTTGATGTTAGACTGACCCCCCTTTTCCCGAATTATCCAGTTACCTTGTATCCCTCATACCCCGGAAAGAATCATCCAGCCACTTTATGTTCCCTTTTCCTATATATATATATATATATGTCCAGCTGTAGGTAACTGGCGAGTGGATTTGAATCTCTGATGTCCCGAGAGTAAGAGAATCGTTCCCTAAATAGAGCGTAGAATGTAGCAAGCCCGTATATAGCGGATAATTAACATTATAATACGTAATATTTTACAATTTAATACAATAATTCGTAAATGTAATAGGGATCTGTGTGTGTAGGCCGTAGAGGGCAGTTAACTAATTGCTATATTTAAAGAGAAAAAAGAACAAAAAAAAAAATTAAAAAAAGCTATAGAAAATTAAATCGTATATCGAAAAAAACAAGGAAAAGAACAAAAAATTGTCACCATTCGAACTGCCAACCTCATTACTTTAGTAATCTACATAATACTTATACGTTTGTCCTGCAATGTCGATGACTTTACTTTATTTTTCTCTAAGAACCATTTCATTGTCAACCACTTTATAGATATGCATTTATACGCTCTTGTAATCGTAAAATAGTTACGGTTTCAATTTTAAGCTCCGATCGCGTAGAGCCTGGCGTTGCATTTATATTAATTATTATTGTCAAGTGGTAACCGAACTGCAGCGGCTAGTGTGGACGTAATATATGTTATTTAGCTAGGTATCAAAAAGATTTTATAAACTTGCTTCTCAAGAAGTAAGATGGGGGGACGGGGGGGAGGTAGAAAAGTAAAAAGGTTGACTTTACATTTCAACTCTGCACTAATAACCTGGATGTTTAAAAGAGAGTATATATCTACATACATATAACTATATGTATATAGATATGTATACGTATAGTCTCGTATATGCATTTTGTCATCCGTCCACGCGACGTGCGATACGGTTACTGCGATTAAGCCGACCAAAGCTACGGAGCGAGAGATCCTGGGGGGCACACAGGAACTGCCGGTGATATGACCAGAACAATCAGCAAAAGTGTGACATACTAAAAAAAAGTCACTTAATTACTGGAATTATGTTAGATAGAAAACGATATTACGCTATGTCTATATTCGATGACCTTGTATCATGTGTAATATGTTAGTTAATTTCTAATGCGACGCTCGCCTATCGCTGCTGTTTTACATTAGAAGGCGGAAATAAAGTAAACCGAAATATTTCCTTTCAAGAATTATGAGTCTTTGAATCTACCCGCAATTAAGGGGATCTCCGAAAGTACGTGTCTCTGCGAAATTGAGATTGCGAATATATAATAACTCGTCTGATTTTTTGCGATAAATTGAACAGTTCTTTACTGTTTTATCGTTTTTTTTTTTGTTTCTTTTCACTATTTCATACGGGTGTGATTGAATGAAAATTTGTAGCGATCGAGCAAGCGTCGCCACTGTATATGTATTGTATGTAGAAATTTAGGGATCGTCGGTCAAATAAAATCAACCAATATAGGCTCCCGCTTAATGCGGGAGTGAAATTATGTGACCGTGGTCACATCGCGAAAGGAAATCAGAAAGAAAGAGACAGAACGAGAGAAAAAGGGAGAAAGAAAGAGAAATATAAAGAGAGAGAGAGAGAGAGTGAGAGTGAATCGTAGAAACTTGTACATAGGAACCCTGTATATAGTAGTAGATTTAAACACGTCCTGATAGCTCTATAGACACATGCGTATGTGTATTCTACACTTAAAAATAAAAAAAAAATAAAAAATAGCTGCAGCATATATAGAATATTAATTCAACTTCACATGACTTGACCTAACTTAATTTTATAAGTTAAAAAACACCGACCGCCCTGTTCCTTACAATAGTTGCGCCTAATCTATACACTTACCGTTAACGTTAATACTAGCCACTACTATCATCTGTACTGTAACAAATTGTATTATATTTTATATATATATAAATATGTAAATGTTTTTCTAACCATGGTATTTCATTTATTCCTATTAAATCCTACCCCCTTAGAGATAGCGTACGTGTAATGATTAATCCCTCAGCTTCAAAGAGCTTCGAAGTCTCATCGGTTCAGTTCCTTTTTTGTCCCTTTTTTGTTGTTCATTTCTTTTTTTTTTTTTTGCTGTTATCTAAGAACAAAGAGCCGTTTCAACTACGTGTGTAAGTCTTGAAGACAGCCTGACCCGATTGGTTTCTCCGAGGTTCTCCTTTGAAAGTTTTCTTACTTTTTCGCTTTTCTCTCTAGGAACAACGTACCCCTACATTTTAGTGATTAGGAGGAAATACTACAGCCTCTTTGTGCCTCGAGTCAGAATAGACACAGTGGCAGACGTGAGTCTGAAAATTGAAACGAGGGTAGATACGAAGTAAGTGTGTTGTGCCTCGTTCTTTCTAACTTTGACATCGCCGGTATGACTTCGAATTTTTATACTCTTTTTCAATCCCAAGAAAATCAACTCGACCTATTCGACTCGATTATCGTTTACGCGATCCCGGATCCCGGAGTCCCAGGAATGAATTAGCACAGAATAACAGGAGGGAGAATTAATTTCATCGGGATAGGGTGCGGGTAAGTACAAGATATCAGAGTAAGCTTTGCGAAATGGATTTAATTTAAAAAATATATATATCCGTCATTGTGAGATTACAGCACATCTTTACTCGGGGTAATTTTAATTAAGCCAGACGGAATAAGATAAAAGGATATATATTATAAAGAACAAGGAGATCGCGAGATACGGATTAAAAAGCTTGAACAGTTCTGCAATCGGAATCAGCCTCCGCGAATCGTCCCTAATATTTAAGGTTGATTCAAGCATTTAAATGCATAAAGGGTTCATCCTGGAAACGAGATTAAAAAAAAGGAAAAGGAAACTAAAAAAAAAACCTTTTTGCCCCAGATAAGAATCGGGTTTAACTGAATCGAGGCTGGTGAAGGGTTGAGGGGGTCTACGAAGCCACCGAATTTAATCGCACCACAGACCTTCGCGCTAACGACGGATGTGATTAGATCTTAAGCCCCGAGGATCTTTTTTTCCCTTCCGTCTCATCGCTGCTGCACTAATCCATCGCGAAATAGTTGAACGATTCAATTTTCGAATAAAACCTCACTTGACGAACACCTCATTCCGATCAATCTTCCGATCATTAGCTTTTCAGTTAACGATCCTACCTCGCGGCTTACATAGCAGATCCATTTTCATCAAATTAACTGCATGTAGTACGTAGTCAGGAAATATCAAGTGTTATGCTTCACAATAAACTGCAGCTGCTTGTGTGGAATGAGTTTTTTTACGTTTACTTTAAAAGATGATGATTCCCACATTCCGTCACCTAATAAGCCTGTGACGGAGAATAAGAGTGTCTGCACATACCTAGTATGTAATGACTTGAGTTAAGACGATATGGTGATAAATTAGACAAAAGGTCTGTTCTCGGCATTTGACATGCTGCATTAACCAGACGCGTGGCTTCTCGAAAGATCAAGTTTTCGAAGGTCGTACGTGTGCTTACGCAGTTCTAAGCTGACGTATAGACATACACCTACGCTTTAACCGCCAGAGACACGAAGATGCCATTATCGGCTCACCAAAGTCTTTGCCACTTAGGTATTACCCGCCACGGTTCTCTTTAAAATAAAGCTACATCACGTGGAAACTACCTCGCGTAAATAAGGCTTCAATTTCTCACCGCGTAAAGTTGACGTTTCTATATAATATAAATACGTATGTGCGTAGAAATCCCAGAACTAAATTGTGTTTCGCAGATTTTTAAGTTTCACTTTTTGTTTGCCTGGTGTTTGAACGAATGCCTGTTCAACTTGAACTGCAGGACTGCAAGGATCGAAATGCGAATAGGACGTGTTATTCGGATCAGCTGTTACTGGCAGTTCAAATTGCCACTTCAACTTAGTCTTACGATTAGAACCTAGAGCGGGGCTTTAGGAAGGTTTAGAGTTTCAATCCCCATTAACGAACTGGGTTATCGTGAGTTTCCGTCGAGTAACACGCGTGGTTATTCCTACGTGTTGGTATACGTAACACGTTTGAGGTGGGCAAAAGCCGCAGACATGCAATTGACTTCCGGTCAATCCACCGTTCGCGTAAACAGTTACCGGTACCATCATTTATATTAAGTGGCTAAAATTAGCGGAGAAAGAAAGAATTTGCATGTAGGTATATATCACTCATCTGCGTATATAAAAGTGACTTAATTTGACATTGGTATAAATTGACTAGGATAATTCACCAATTTCCCATACCTACGTACTTTTTCATGCTGCATAATACAAAGATACGAAGTAAACCAATCAGCATACCTTCGAGGTGGCATGCGATAAATATCCAGACGCGCTCAATGAGAACCCGATTGTAGTTCGGTCTCGACTCTGGCGGTCGGCGTGCTGTTGATTGAAATTTATGTCCGATGGGACCACGCCAATTCTCCAACACCACCAACTGCAGTAATGCCGTTTCTCACCTATTGTACCTACCTGCTCTGGCTATAGGTGCTGTATATACTGCGAAGGTCGGTTATCTCAATTGTGAGATCGTAAAACGTGCAATTATCAAGGGAGAATTTCGTTCGGTGAAATTAGATATAATTTCTATACGTTTTTACTCTTTATCGCGATATTTCCACGATCGGAATTGGAAAGCTTGGAATTATAGATGGTAGAACAGTAATTGCCTAGTCAAAACGATTTGTTACATTTATTTCTTCAATATATTTGCAAGCCTTCTGTAGTGTCAGTCGAATCGAAATATGGTATTCTATATAATGGCAATACCAATGGTATTGTATATAAAAATACGACATTTTTGCGGCAAGAATATAGAGCTGTTGTAGTCGAATTTCCTGCAGGAAGCTAACAATCTCAGAGCGATCTTTACGATGTGTAGATATTGGTTTCGTTCATATTCTACAATAAGCCAGTTCTGCACCGTTGTGATTCATGACGTTGTTTGTTGCTCAGATTTGCTTCTTGATTGAATTGTACTCGATAAGATAAATCGCATCAACTATTCAACCACCGCCCTTATAAAGATTGCTTTCCCGATATCCTCCCATCGCTCGATCGTTTCCCCTATACAGTAACTACATTACATGCTCGATATATACGTCGAAATATATTTGGATAGACACCCTAGCTGCTACAACCCTCATTGCTCAAGTAATTGCTGTATTCACCGTTGTCTAAATTCTCATCTCTTCTTCTATCATCACTCATATCTTTTTTATTATTCGGGACTCTGCAGGCATTACTTAGGTACGTAGGTACTGGAACTAGCGTACTACGTACGAGATGTATACGTTAGATATAAACTTAGAAATAACCTCAGGGACTCCCAGACTTGTACCACAGGCAATTTATAACGAACGTTGAATAAACTCGGTGATATTAATCAAACAGAATTATTTTATCATCGTGATAATTAATGAATTGGTGATTTGTGTGGATCTAATTTCAAGAACTAATCGCTTCCGCAAGGTAGGCAAGGCATACGTATATGTTCGTGGTAATTATTAAATGCATTTTGAAACGATTCGTCGAAAATTTTAATTAATTTAAATCATCATGAACCGTACCTAATCAATTACGTAATCCATCTCGGCGCGAATTATATTTCGGACTGACTGTGTTCTCTCGGTGTGTTTGCCAATTAAAATGGTTAATTAAATAAGCGTAATTAAACGAATAATATAACCAGTAGCTGGCATGTTGCTGCCTAAATAAATCGTACACAGATTTGTTCAATTTTAGAAAATTTGAATTTCACGTATGAGTTTCCATCCCATGCAGCCAATTATTCCACGGAAAATTTCACCCTCGTCTAGACGATCGAGTTCTAGGCAAACTACCTTCGACACACGTCAATTACCGAATACTCCGACTAACATAAATCAATCTCCGCAGCTGATTGTAGCATTATAAACTAAGACCGAATACGGCATACGTAACAACATTTCGTTAAATGACTGAATGCGCAATTTTTTCGGTTTCATACCAGTTCCGCGTGAGAGGATTAAAAATTGTCATTACCTTCATATACCTACCGTACACAAAAGTCATAATCTTATGACGCGTTTTTACATCGCGTGCGAGGCGCATCAGTGAGAGAACCGCCAAGGGGTTGGTTGAGGGCCGGTAGTGAGGGTAACTGGGATTTTTAAATGGCGGTAAATCGCAAGAGGACGTGTGGGCGGCTCATGCCAACGGTCAACGTTTATTCTCAAGCGGGAGTCAACGTGCACGCGCGGTTAGGAAGCGATGGAGGTTTGACGAAGAACGGGCTAGTAGGTAATAGTATGAGCAGAAGAGAGGAGGATCAGCGAAGAGGAAGAGAAGGGTGA
The DNA here is from genome assembly GCA_947538915.1 of Tenthredo distinguenda. NCBI lineage: Eukaryota > Metazoa > Arthropoda > Insecta > Hymenoptera > Tenthredinidae > Tenthredo > Tenthredo distinguenda. The sequence goes on from OX384531.1 coordinate 8,434,705, forward strand.
GTAGAGAGGCGGCGAGAGGGAAACGTTGAGAATTTATGAACACCGGACGCCCTCAGCCGCGACCCGTCACTGAAAATTAACAGCAAACAGAGAAACGAAATGGCCTCCCGCGCTCGCGCGAATTCGTTGTTTGCGAGGGGACTCATTCAACTATGAATTAAAACATAAATTTCAATCAACCGGTTGCCAACATTTGCACACACTGTGTGTGGGTATAACTAGGATCCGTAAATATACAATTCAACTGTATCCGTACAGGTGGAATTACAATACGCGTATACGGTGCAGTATACGTCATCGATGAAAGCCAATAGATTTATCCGCCCACAGGTGTCTGTACTTTGGACACAATCCTCCATTCATAATTTGCAAATAAATTATCAAAATTAAACAGTCAAGAGTTGACTTCCTGTATCCACTGATACCCGTTCTGTGCACAGCTAATTGTCATTTAATAAAACGAGAAAGGCTCGGCTTGTTAAACGTGTTCCGAATTTGTGTTCTTTTTTTTTCCCATTCAGTTTTTACTCGCGGCTGACATACCTGCCAATTTCTCGTCACACTTCATTTGCAGCTTCGATATACAGCGTTTATTTCACTCGCTAGCTGGCCAACGGCTATTCAATATGAAAAAAGAAATCAGAGTTATACTTTTATTGAAAAAAAAAAAAAACAGAAAACAAAAAAAGGAAAGGTGAATATAAATCGTTCGTTTTAGTCAGACTCACCGACGAGGGATCATGATTACTCGCACATCCATGGACCAAACCCTCGTTTCCACCAATTCCCGGTGTATTTTGACCCGAAATGTTCAAAGGCAGAGTGGCTCGTGACAGTCAACACTAAAGCCTCTATGTTATGGCGATCCTGGCTGATTCAGACAAACGGTATTAGCGTAATTGAGGCGTGTGCTCACGCGGAAATTCAACAGGAAACAATTATTTGATTACATAGTGCAGCATAGGATATAGTCCCCAATCGTGGCCCATGAGCCACCCTAACGAAGGAATACGAATAGGTACACGGTTAATAACCATTAGCCTGATATATTCTAGTGTCGTTTTCCTAGAGCCTTATATTGCCCTAATAGGTATGGACTGATATATGGTGAAAAGAGGCACGTCCGACTTCTAAATCTTAACGGTTCAAGGAATCTCAAGGATCTAGGTTAAATGTCCTTTACGTATATTTCCGTGGCCATTAGCTCATCTCCGCAGCACGAGTTTTCGGAGTAACTCCGCGAAACTCTTTCGATTTTAATGCGGCTTTAGTTAGGTACCAACGTTCCTCGAGCGTTCCCGAGCGGCCATGTAGTCTCATACTTCGGAAGTACTTCGCACCGCTTTGAGGCACTTTTGGGCACTCTGAATCCTGGCACCTGGCACCTCGCTTCAGCTACATACTCTGAGTTCGAAAGGGTCGTTTGTAGGTGTGGCGTGGGCCAACGCCCGCAGGGATGCCGTTATATAATTAAAGGTACATAGGAATAGGTTGTCTACAGATGTAAAGGGGCCAATGTACACGCGCCCGCAGAGGATGAACCACGGAAGGAGTTTGTAACACGGTATATACCTAGACGCAAGTATACGTAATTACATGGGTATATAATACATATTTATACATCCTCTTATGTATAGCTAAGTTACATGCCTACGACGGCATGGGATGCTGCAGGGTACTAGCGTGTCACATCGCTTTGGTCTAGAAAGCTCAAGTTAAGAGAAACTCTATAGTACTACAAGGTTCTAACGGTAAGCTCGATCCAATCAGTCCTCATTGTTTAAAAGTGCTGCTCGAGATAGCGAAAACCACACGCCACGGCCGCAAACCACTGCAGACCACGCGGGACGTTTGTTTCCTTTCCTGATCACCCGCAGACTTCGTTCGACGTGAGTTACAACCACCACGTTGCACTTTAATTACCATTAGTGGATTACCCCGATTGAATTCTTCGCAGGCTGCTTATTCCGACGTTGACTATTCTGAATCGTCACTCGTGGCTTTTAAATTTTGTTTTTAGATTTTACTAGGGGATAAAATCGCCGGACTATATTCTCGAAACGCGTTAATCTTAGATCGGTGGTTAAAGGCAGGAAGCTGCGTAGGTATGTAGGTATCCGACGCGGTTTGATCACTTATTACGCAATATTGTCACCTTTCCTTCCCGCGTTCCGCTTCCATCCCTTAATCCTTCAGCGAAGAATTGATTAAATTCCTTTTCAGGTAGGTATCTAAAGGATCTGCGCTCTCCGAATCGGAGCTTGAAAATCGAAAAATCTTTTGATCAGCTCGCGAAATTGGTACGGTGACTTCGGCTTGGTAAACCTCTCGGCGAGCCTCACTAACGACAAGCCTCGTCTTTTGTAATTTATGAGAGAGCAATTAACGCGAACGTCTCATCTGGAAGAGGAAATATCTTCACTCCTCAAGTGAGAATATTTCCCGAACGGTATACTGGAAGATTTCGTTTTACTTTCCGTAATCGCTGACCGAGGCGAAATCGTGGCCGAGGATTTGGTCCAGGAGTCGAACCGTGGCATATTACTGAAGAGATAGAGAGGCAGAGAGATTTAAAGAGAGAGACAGGGACGGTTTACTTGAATGGGTTGTTAGCGCGCGGTGACTATCTCAACGCTTCACAATCACGATGTCCCTTTGAAACGTACGCCCCAGATGTGGTCGCTCTGGTTTTCGACTTGCATACTAACTAGAGGTAACTAGTTACCTTTCCCGCAGCTATTGGGGATAAATTCGTGATTAATAGCCGATTCACGGGCGTAGAATAGGGCTAAACTTCCCAGCCCAAGAGGAGGATTTAGCGGACGACTTTATGTATTCTGGTATATATCCTGTTATGAAGAACCAATCGCTATCAGCTTATAGGATTTATACTGCGAACTTTACTCATGGATTTACGATCCATCTTTCAGATAACCGCTCTTTGAGAAAAAATTTATCTAAACTTGATTCCCTACTCGCAATTTTCTTCCAATACTTATATATGGATGAAGTCTGCGAAAGTGGTACAACAACCCGGATAACATTCTACATGGCCAGCCCACATTGATTAGGTAGGTTGCCTATTTAGCGGCCGTATGGCTGCCATTTGATATCGTTACCCAGTAAGTTTAAAAAAAAAAAAAAAATTTCTCTTCGTTCCTGTGACTCCAAAGTTGGCGTCTTACTTTCTAAAAAGGAACTCGAAACAAGACTTTTATTGAAATTTGGACGATGATCAAGTTCATTCTTTGTTATGTATCCCTGATCAAGAGAATTTGAAGAACAAAAATTGATACCCGTGAAAACAAGGCACAGGAAGAGATATCAACGGTCAAAAACTCGTCGCGACAATAGGGGTGAGGCGCGGCACCGAGGCAGCCGCGACTTCGCAATAAAATTGGACAATGAAATAATTCCGGGTTTAAAATAATCTATTTTGCATACAAATTAGGAAAAGCAATTTATGGAAATCTGTTTGTAAATCAAATAGCGGGCCACGTCTGGTACGCTGCGTATTTTAACACCTTATAAACATGGTTCGCCGGTGTCGGGCTGCGGAGATACGATTGGTCGGCTAGGTGGAAACAGGATGAAGGGACGTTGGCGGGGTTAGGATTTAACAGACATGCTGGCAGGGGTGAAACGCGGAGGTCACGAAAGCAAGGGATGGCTGGACGAGGGGCGCCGCTCTTCAAGTTTTTATTAAACTCGCCGAGGTTAACAAGAGTCCGTAAGAGATGAGAGAGATGCGGAAGAGAGATGGTGAGAGTAAGGGAGAGTCGGGTAGCCCGCTTAAGCTGGGGATGACGATGAGGGGGACGAAGCGTAGGGTCATTTGCAAACTCCGGCGTCTCGTGCCTCCGAGAGATAAAGGCAAATTCGGTAACTCTGACACAGTGATTGCGAGTCCGGGAAGACGATTCGCGGCCTTATTTTTACCACGTTCTGAAGAGGCTGGCTTATCTCTCGTAATGCCATCCGGAGTCGAGGCCTACCGTCGACTATTAGAGGGATTTCTCTGGGTGGGAATTTCAACGGAAGATCCTGCGGACGGGGTTGACTACGGTGATATTCATCGAGAGTCTCAAGCGCGATCTCGCTAGAGCTGCTTATCAGTTCTGCCAATATAAGGTGTTCCAGGTGGTATCAGGGTAAAATCAAAGAGGGGGCCATTCTTGGCGAAAAAAATCCATAGGAAATGTTGGGTACCTACAATCAGAGTTCCAACTATTTTATCAAATATTCGAGATATAATATTCCCCATCTCCTCAGATCTGACTGGACCAAAAAATATTTCAATCGAAATTCTATGCTACTAATTCTGTTTTTTTTTTTTTTCAGAATTAGAAATACTTTACGAAGCTGTATGAGGTGTTTAGCGATAATTCTTAGCGATACCTGTATAAACTATAAAGTGCGAATACCCGGTAGTTCCCGCTGTGAATAGGGGAGCTTTTCGTTCCTTTTCTTAGCTGTGTTATTTGGGAGAGAAGAAAATCCTCATCAAAGACTTCATAACAGGATTTGCAAACAAACAGAAATCAAATAGTCCGGTGATAATTACTGGACAACAATTCCGAGGGCGAAACTCTTCTCGAGTATGGAGTTGCTTAAATTTTTTTACTTCTTATCGTTAATTTGTGCCAAGTTCCAGGGGTTGCACTGAACCTCGTCAAGGTAGCGTAGAAACTTGTCGGGCTCTTTCGAGAAATACTATTTTCACTCTGACCTAATTTCTCCAGCTAAGCCGGCACTACGTGCAAAAAGAAAAACATTTAGTTTCAGTTCGGTTGTTCGTTAGCGCAGAAAGCCGTAATTGCTCAGCGTCGCTCGAAAAGTGCATCGCGACGTCGGCTAATGGCAGACGTGATCGCCTGCCTCTGACCCCGATCGTTGGGGCAGGCTTCACCCTGCGCTTTTTCCGTCAGCACGTTCGTACGATCCCATTTATTACGCTATACATATGATATACTATATGAAATATAAAGATATATATATATATATATATATGTGTATATTATATATATTGTATACACGAATCTGACCGCTAATTGCGTCACTTTAACGCGATATTTATTTTTTATTTATATATTTTTTTTTCTTCCCACTTTTATCAATAAATACGGTCACGCGAATCTGCAATTAATTATTATTATTATATGCACGTGGGTGGGTTGATTATAATATGCAAATACCGCGGCTTTAGCGGCTGGGAGTCACTACCGGAAGGGTAAATAAGGGCTCGCTTTATTAATGCATAAAAGTGTACGAACTTTGTTCCACGTACTTTTCAAGTATTATTTGGTCACGCGTACAAGTGACTGTTTTTGAATTTCGGGGTTATCGGAGGTCACTTCCATTGTAATTATATGACATTTCTACAACACGAGCGAAACTTCTCCAGTAAAGAAAAGATCCACACGTAGTACCCACCTATATGTCATATACAGGTTCCATGTTCGATCCATACCAGTATGTATTTTCAACCATGTGAGGGCGAGACAGCTGAAGGACGTTGAATACAAGAGAATACCAATAGAGGAATGATTGGATCAGGTTGGGAGAATTCTGAAGAGCGTTCTTTGTTTGGAAGAAACCTCTTTTGCGGATGATCCCAATTCTCATTTGTCGGCCCGCCGAGATCCAACGAAAAGAAAACCGTAGGAAATATTCCGTTAGTGTTGGTTGAAGGAGAGTTCTGCAGGTATCACACAAAGATCTCTTGATACCCACACGTTCTGTACCTACATGAGGTGAATTCCACGCTTCCGAAGACTCGCTCGGCTTTAGATTTAATTAAATTTCAACGATCCCTTGAATCAGATGAGGGGCTTATAATTCATTGTTATACATACGCAAAGATATCAACAAGATTATACAGATTTAGGCTAATTCTCTGTTTAGCGTTTAGCTCGTAATCATCAATTTCTACTTACCGTTCTTTGTCAGAAATTGTCGACAGGATTTCGAATGATTTAATTAGGCGTCGAAGACCTTCAATTTAACGTCGTGACCTGTCATTTTCTATGGCATAGATATGGTGGAGTCTCGGGTTTCTGTTTCTTCTCATCAATGAAGGAAACATGCAGCGATATCTGTTTCCGGCCAAATACGCTTCATCGTTTCAAAAAATTACTTCGTAGGCAATAGTTTCAATGTTTCACGAGGTCGCGGAGGGTCAAAGGGTGGGGGCAGGCCGAAGAGCTTCAGAAGTTTTATTTTTCAGGCTGCTAACCCTTTGAAACAAAATACTTTAACACTCTGACATTCCACAATTAAAACTCTCGGCTCCGTGGCCTACGGAGTCTTGTAACCCTCTCCCTTTGCAAGCCAAAATAAAAGCTCACTAAACACAGTTAAGTACTACAAACAAAGGAAAGCAGCTACCACCTAGGACATCCGATATGGCCACCCGAAGTCAGAATGCCATTTAGCTCTAATAACACAAAGTTATAAATGCCGGAGTACTTCTTTTCCTTTTGACATCAGGGTGGGTGTATTGGTAGCCATACGCACCTACGCAAGTAAATTTATGGCTCGAGCATTATTTCAGAATCGTGAAGTCCGTTTGAACGGAAAACGATAAATAAGCGTTACGAAGACAGCCACTGGGGACCATATTACCACGTATAAAAAGCTTCTTTTTAAAAGCCTCTTAAGCGACTACCGGCACTAGCCATGAAAGTGAGCAGAACCACCATTTGTTTTCCGCAATCTGCACCGCGGTAAATCCAGACCCTGTGGCGTGCACGCGGTCCGCTTGAATCGAAATTGGGTCGCCATTCGCGTTGAGTCTTGTGGTCTCTCGTGGTGAATCCTTGGGTCGTTGGTCCTTGGTCGTAGCTCCTGGATGAAAGCCTCTCGGGGAATCACCCGACCTCTACTGGACAACTTCCCGTAGTGCTCGAGGTCTCTTCTCCCGTAATCGACATTGCAAGCTATCCGAAAATCATCGACGGTAAATATTTCGCGACTATAACGAATACTGAAACACCTATAAGCATTGCGCAAGTGCCTACATCTACCTACCATTTTCTCGCAAATATTTGATATAAGGACTAAATATTGTCTTGGTTTACATATGTCCGTAGCCATACCAAAGGCCCATGAAAAATGTCGACAGACTTGTGTGACTGCAGCTCACAGATCCACATCGTATAATATCATGCATAGGTATCAAGAAGACATTTGTCGGCGATAATTTAGAGGAAAATTATCGTTCTGTAGTACAGTTATTTAGATTTTGACGTTTGGTGTCACGGTATAAAAGGTATTATGGAACTGCTATACACGCAGCAGCAACAGAGATAAGTAGTATCGCTCGAGTGAGGTAGGACACGCGCCGCAGTAGGTAAATTGTGTAGCGATCAGACGGGTGGAGAACCACCTGTTTATGTAATGGTTGAATTATGTGACACGTTGTAAATCTTCCTTTTGTAGCAGCCCTAGCACAAAGTGGTTACATGCTTTGCGACGTGTGCTCCATGAAAACACTTGACTGCCGTCGTTGATCGGTGCGTCGTCCTGTTCTTCCTTATTTATTCTTATCTTTTCGCTATATTTTCGTGTCACGATTTTACAGAAAGTATTTTTTTTTACATTTTACTATTTATTGACAAAATATTGTTATGATTAGTTGTATGACTATAGACACGATTCGTAATTCGAAACTAATTGGATCGGGAGATTCTTGGCAAAACAACTCCACATATGTATGTGAATAAATTTTTTTGTACTACGGGCAACGGAGTGATAAACCAAAAACTGTATAATTGATTATCGTATTCAATTATCGATAATTTGATCCAGGAGAGGAATTTGAACAGTATAGAAACCATATACCGGGAATCAATGAAACGGGACACACCGAAATATGAAGGTGAATAACAAAAGGTAAGTTCTTACTCAGAGTGCATAATTCACCACGGGAATTTAACTTTAGTGAACCGGTAAAATCGACGTTACTCATGTGTATTCGTTTTTCAGCTTCTTTTCATGGCGTAACGTAGCACACCGTAATTTAGGTAGCAATATACCAACCTTTGTAAACAGACAAGATGTGTACGAATGTAGGCCTTTTGGGACGACCCATGTGATTCCCTTGAGCAGGCTTGTTTAAAAATTTTATCTCAGTACATACCGCGGAAGTTTTGCGCGGAATTTATTTTTGTATTTATACGCGAACCACCGAGGAATATATTCCATCTGTCAATTCTCACGAGGTATGTATGTTTGACTGTTCTGTTGAGGGGACAGCGGCACGTTCTTGAGTTGGGCTTATTAAAATGTATTCAAATGTCTTTTCAGAAAAAAGTGAAAACGAAAAAAGAAAAAACAAAGTTCAGGTCACCTGGCGCGAGTGTTATTAGCCGGGCAGCTAGGCAGTTCGTATTCAACGAAAAAAAAAATTGTAATTCATAAACCTTGTCGCGAATAACTGAATATTCAATGCCACAGAATATGTTGATTAATGCAGAATTTCACCAAATGATATTGATCCTCAAAGAATTTTGTTTAATAACGAAACTTTTCAAGAGCATCATTAGGCAACACGGGGAGGAGTGAATTCTGCCTCATTAGTCGGACAAGCTCAATACGCGTACCTATAGCGTTTGAAAAAATAATACTCGACATTTTTTTTCATATCAAATGATTGATGACTGAGGATCTATATCGGTACGATTCTTATTTTCGTGTAGCTTACTCACCGGTCTTTGAACTTTCATAGATTCGGTTGAAATGGGAAATCCAAAGCGCTCAGTCTCCCGAATACCTCGAAAGCCTGTATAACGAGATACACACGTATTTCGCTAGAAGGGATTCGTTTTCAAATTAGGACTTTTAATAGAATACAATAATAGAATACCTATATAAAATTCCAGGCGAAAAGGTTTTCGCCTGCACGGTGAACTAGATGACGTGGCCAAGCTCGATTAATATCAAAAGTGTCACAGAGTCTCTCGCTGTTTACTTCGTTGCTAGTTGCATCTTAATGTGTTCTTTGCATGCCACGGGGCTAAGCAGGTCTAACAACCCTATTGGCCCCGAGCGAACTGCATGACCCTTACTTGCCGGAATTAAATTTACCTTCTCGCCCAGTTATTTTTATCGGTGAGCATTACAATTACGTTCATATCGTAATATCAGACCGAAATAACGAGTTAACGAGCTTTTACCCAGAAAAACTTTTACCTTCGAGTTCGAAATGTAATTTGGAATGTAACAAGTTGTTTCGACCACTCATCAGCTGTTAGCCGGCCGTTAGGGAAAGGGCATTGCGTATAGCGAATAACTTTCACCCTTCAAAATCAAACTCATCCAGTATCAAATTTCATGGTTTGCGGCCGACAGATCTCCATGCGCAAGGCCTCCAGTTCAAACTTTTTTCTGGACATATTCATCTCGCTAACAGGAGTGCAGAAAAACTTGATGGTTTGAAGTTAAATATGCTTTGGGGGGGTGCAAATAGTAATTTGTATAACCATGTTATCGATTTCATTCAGGTGATCTTTTCACCATGCAGTATCAAGCGGGTTAAATTTTGTTTTCGTTTAAAGCCCATTTTTACTTCAAACAAAAGCTGCGGGGTAGCTGAAGCTAAAATCAACTGTATATCTGATAAAGTATTATTCCATTCCCTCAATTTCCAGATATTGACTCGCAGAACGCAAACATTCGGAAGCAGAGTATACGTTTAAAATCGAAATTGAAATTTTTTCACGGTATTTAAGCTGTTGGTTCGTAAACTACAAGTCAGACAACCGTCGTCTATTTGTCCGTGCAGAATATACGAATCAAATATTAGGCTACCAAGTATATGCTCGTTCCAGTTGACCAGCTTGAACACACTGAGCTACTTTTTTTCTTTGTACTTGAGAACCCAACAGCTGTAGACTTTTGTTATTCTGTCTGTTCCATTCGTACTTTTAAACTGCAATAAATTAAGTCTGCTGCGATCGTTCATTACGCAGAGCTTTGCAATTTAAACTTTGTCAATTTTCTGCTGGCTAAACGTGAGGAGCAGAAAACTAGAAAAGTGGGCACGATGTTTGGAAAGAAAATAAAGAAGAGGTAAAGATAGTATATCGTGATTCCTGGTTTATATATCAACGTGCAGCGCGAAAATTGCTGGCTCTCAAGGTAATAATACTCTTGATGGATATTGTATGAGTCTATTTTCTGAGCCAACAAATGTCCAGACTCCGATGTACGAGTTTATTAGAAATTGGCTGCCACCTGAGTTATAACAAAGTTTAGTCGACCCAAAGAAAATTGTCGGGATCCCATCCCTCGCGGGAATTGATTCGATAAGTATTGATCATGAATTCGTCGTTCGATCGCTTTTTCCAGTATAATATATGTATATATGTACATATACATTATATACAGGCGCGGAACTACAGTCCGACCTCCCAATAGTGCACCTCTCAATAGTTCGGGTTCCCCAGTTTAACGAGTGAACTCGTTCCCCCACTCCACGCAAGATAAGAGGGAGCTCGAATTTCGTATACTTACCTCTCAATAGTTCGGTCAGCCGAAATTTCTTTTGACGTACGTTTCAAAGCATAATTCAACATTTCGAATTTATTAATATTAAAGTAAATATGTTTAAATTCACGAATTTCTTTCTATTATAATTTTATTAGTCCGAACATATTCTTACAAGATACACCACACTCAACAAACTACTAATTGACAATAGAGAGAAAGAAAAACAAAATACATGCGCTCGTTCACAATAACAACAAAGGAACATCTGACCTATGCAAGCGGTTCGAACTATTGAGAGGTCGGTGCAAAAATCTCGCCGGCGTGAACGGGGGTACATGGTGGGGGAACGCCAATTCGTAGAAAAACTCTTCCCCTTATATCCTTCACCCGAACTATAGAGAGGTCGGACTGTAGTTTGTAAGCTAATCTCGTTAATGGTGGCGGGCAATTCAGCGAAATATGTAATGCTCTAACGAAAATGTTAAGAAAGTCTCGAATTTTGACGAGCAATTCCATTCAACCATAGAAAATGTTTTCGCTTTCTACTCGCTCAAGCTCATTTCATATAGTTGTTTCACTGCTCTAACGACCCAGCGACTAAACAACAGAAAAGATTTTTATTTATTCAACATTCACAGCTCCTCGCCGTTGGCGTGTTGCGCTTTCCTAATTAGGGAGTCTCGTAGTAGGCATAAGGCACCCTACGGTTGATTTTTAATAATTCAACGGAGACGCAGCTGCGAATCTTCGTACGTAGAGAAGCGACGAGTACTCGTGTACGTAAATAGAACCGTAGGCGATATAGTGCAGGGTGCTGCTGTCTTGATATTAAAATTCAAAAATGCCTATTTCACGTGTCTACGGTGCTCTTGCGGTTTCTGATGACTCTGACAATATTCAAATATAAGTTGCCAATAAACCTTCCTTACGAACTACCATACCTGCCTGCGTGGATATAAAACCGTCTCTTTTACCTAGACAGAGAAACCCCTTCACCTCGTGGTGGTAAGCGGTTCTGGCTGGCACGGGCGTCGATGATTGCGTACAGTTTCGAGGGCGACGCAACCTCCTCAAGTGATTTTGCGTCAGCGTTTCTTCATCGATGTTACTATACTAAGCCCGTCCGCCACCTCGTCATCCCTCGTTACTTGGCCGACCTACCACACTGATCGCTCCCCACGTACTTTCGAGGGTTGAACCTCCACCGATATTGCAATTTGCTAAACCTCACCGATGCAAGTCCATGTTGATGTTTGAGGCTCTTCGTGACTCGGACATCCGGTGTAAAACCCCCTGGTGGACATCGCCTAGTAGGAAAAGCGTGCCTACGAGGTATATTGCCCCGTAGTAGACGAGCTGCTGACTTCCCAACTTAGTCGCGTGCCGATTAGACTGATCGGTACCTTGCTAACAACAGCTACTTGCACAGTGTTACACTACTAATCGCCTAGCGTTGACGCGGGAATGACCAGGGCGACGAGGTGTTTACAATTAGACACAAATGAGAGGTAGTGGCTATTCGTGGATTCCATTCAACGTGGATTTATAGTTTTGTATATACCGCAACCGTACATTTTTCACGGGAAGGGTTCACCCTGGAACCGCGCACTTTAGCGTCAATTCAGGTTGATTGCAAAATAAGAGAAAATCACAGTTGGGCGCCAGACGTTTTCACGTCCCTCGTAACGATAAAAAAAATAGAGAGTTTAACGGCGGAAATTGCCAGATAGCTCGAAATACAATTTAATAACTAGATAGTGCCAATCAATATGCGATACTGATAATTACTTATCTGACTGATTTATTTATAATTATCATGTCGTGACCGGAAGGAAAATTACAAAACGGACGAGTGTAGAAGTAGGTCGAGTCCTGCGTTGCCCTACACTTTATCGATGCGGGATCCTCGTTCTGCTATCAGAGTTAAGTCGTCAGGCTACGAATTTTCGTCTATCCGAGATTCGTCTGATTTCGATTCTATTCGTCCTTGTTGGCGTGAGTTTCGGAACGCGTTGTCCGTCCCGACCTGGTCCTGACTATTTGTCCAGATCCTTACCCAACATGGCGGTACAGTGCGATGTTCAAGTGCGGTGTAACGTGACTCGTACGGGATTCTTCTCTTCCAACTCCGGTGCTCGTCGCGAGACTCCTCGGGAATAGCGTCTTGGTGAAGTGCACCCTGACTCCATTTTAACGGAAAAAACTGACCAGCCAGTGGATCTGGCGGAAGTGTTGATTCCCCATTAACCGGAGTTGGATCCAGAGTTCCCTATGGGCGATGTGGAAGGTTGTTCGACCGCTCCTGCGGCATCCACGACCGAGAGTTGGAGAGAAAGATGTAATAATTCCACGAAGCTGGTCGTTCCGGAAGGACCTCGATTCCAGACGTCGAATGTAGTCCCTCGACGTCCTGGCGCTGTCCTCCCGAGTTCCGTTATTTTGCAGGTTTTACATGAAACAAATATGGTTAAATAATAACTGTTCTATCAATAAAATTAAATTATGACCTGTGCATACTTCCTGGAGCCGTCCGTCCTCACGTCGTCACTACGAATCACGTCCTATTGTGACGAGTTACAGAATGCAACGTCACGTTACTTTTCCATGCAGTGTGAGTTGGAGGAAAAGTATAAGAGTACACGAGTGGAAACTGCTGCCGTGGAAACTCTTTCATAATGTAAAGTCGAGTCGGTGGAAGCTTGTTGCAGGAGCTTCTTGTTCGGCTGGCATCCCACGGACCTGATAGAGGCTGGGGGCAAGGGAAAATAAATTTTCAGTCTTTAGTGACAGTATAAAAGAGGTCGGTGGAATAAGGGTTTTCTTGTACCTCTTATTGCAGGGACTGTGTTCAGTTTCTGGAGGTAAGCGAAATGAAAATTTTAAATTCATATAACCATTGTTCGCTCAAAATTTCCAACAATGAAGCGTCCAGACTGACCGGAGACGAAAGTTTAATCAATCTATTGATGTGCTGGAGTCTAAAGCCCATTCGTCTCCGTTCTTATTACGTCTATTCTCGGCCACGAGACGGTCGTTGATAATTTATTAATCGAAGGAAAGGATTAAAGAGACTTTGATAGATGTGTCTTGCGTCACAGATGTGAGGAGTTACGCTGGAAATTAGAAGCAACCAAACGTTTTATTTCATTAATCTACAGGTTGAAACTGTTCCTTCAACGTGCACGATGCAGTGACGTTGCTGAGTTTCCGAAGCTTGAGCTACTTCCGGAATTTCTAAGTAGTTTACATTTAATTTGAATAATATTCCGTCTACGAACTGACACAACACATCGCGGTGCATATATCGCGAATAATGCATAAGCACGCCCTGATGTTTTTTCAATCTGGGAACCATCGTCATTAAACAATGGCTCGCATCATTCACCGTCGAAAAAGCAATAAGACTATTTGAACTTTCTGTTCAAACTTGGCTATAGTCTGCGCGGTAAATAAGAAGTGGTAAAAAGTCGTTGAGAGCCTAGCGAGGCAGTGGATATTAAAAGTTATTCCGGCGCCGAATAAAGTGTCAAAAGTTTCAACTTCCTGCGAAGAAAAGGTACTCCGTTATCTCCGTGATCGTCGACGCCTGCCGGAGGCCCTTTTATAAATCCTGACTCAGGCCAAAGACGTTTTCGCTCCGGGCGTAAGATGTCGTCGGTATTTTAGCATACAAGTACCATAAGTATCGCTCGTTAACGGGTTTCCTCTTTCGATTAGCCATTCTTCAGTTATTTTCTTTTTTTTCAGTAATATCGGGGTATTGCTTCGCCTTAACTCTCTCAAACGAGCGCATAGATTGATTGCGGGAGAAATTTTCGCAAAGTGTAATATGAGCTGATGTAACGCTATGAATTTTCTGAAGATCGAGGTTGTACACTGTAGTAGGTAAAAAATTGCATTTTCTTGCTTGTGGGTAAAAATAATCGAGGCAAAGATCAGCAAGGGCAAGAAAATCGTGGGGAAAAGAAAAAGAAATTGAATGCTATAACAATTTCCCTTCTTTGAAGCCACGACGTTTCATTGATCTTGAGCTGCAGATATGATTGTGACAGGAAGTATAATACGTGCAGGTTACAGGAAACGGAAATACTTGGGTTGGCGAAATAAGAGGAATAGCAAAGTCTACAGTCAGCAGCGCCGAACGAAGTCTGAAGAGACGTTGATTGAAAAAATAACTCCCGGAAAGTTTGAATTTATCCAGCAGCCACCACGGACGCCACCCTACCGCCTGCCAGTACTTCTATTCACTTATGAGAACGGTGGGGAAAAAGGAGAGAAAGAGAAGTGGTTTGAGGGAGTGAATATTATGCATAACTTTGCATCTCTATATTACTTTATTCCAGCTCTCGCACTTTGGCATTGGAATTGTGACTTTCACGCGAATGAATCAGCGGACGAAAAAAAATTGAGGCTCAACTGACACATCAAGAAAAACAATACACTGAGCAATATAAAACGCAGGTTTTGCACTTGGTATGGTAAATATAAGGGCAGTATGTATCGTATGGTAAGATCTACAGGAATTTGACTAATATTCATTACTATCTCATATTTTAGCACAATTTTCGTAGATTTCATTCCCATCCTTCTATCCGGTATTCGAGATGTAAAAACTAGGTATTATTTTTCTCCGTGTATGACCTAGATTTTGCGCTTGGTTTTTGAAACAAACATGTGTGTATATGTATGGAATGTTGGAGAAAACGAGAAGGCAACTCGATTCCTTATTCATTAACCCTTGCATATGCGATGTACCGCGTAGCCATTCTGCGCGTGGCCATGGTTCCCGTACTAGTGCATTCTAGAAAGATTCAATAAACTATTAAATAGATTACAAGCCGTACGGGGCTTTATAGCTTGCTTTTTTATAACCATATATTCTGCAACTTAGAGGCGAGAAAAATCCGGGTAGGTAATCAAGGCGAGGGAATTACACAGTCTAGTTTTGTCATCATCCGTATCATGGGTATAACTCTCATACTGCAGTACTGGTTCGATCAATGCCTTGGGGTTTAAAAGAGGTGAATATATCGTGCTTTTTGAAACAGTACTGCAAGTATACCCCACTTTGCGCAACAGACTGTAAAGCGTACAGGAAATACAGTTCCCTATGGAATGAGATCGGGGATGGAAGAATATCTTCGTTTTTTATTCATTCGCGATGTAGTGCGCGGTGTACATAGGTATTGTTTCATTGTCGTACACACACAACTCTCTGCAGTAATACATTGTTCAAATTTATATCCAAACCGTTAAAATGTCTTTCTATATACAATTGCATGTAGCATTCGAGAATATCCACACATACATACTCGAACTCTGTTTTCCCATTATAACTGACCGTTCCGTAACACATATATCGCTACTTCTGATACAGGATGAGGATACGCCGCGTTAAGGCTGTTCCCCTTTTCAAGGAAATCATGGCGTTTCTCGGCTCTCGAGTGAGAAAATCGTTGTAATTAAGCACCATACGGGATGAAAAGATGTGGGAAGCTGAGTGCGCCTAGCAGTCGGATGTGTAAGTAGGTTAGCACCGTGTTAGTTGGTCCACAAGGCGTAAGACCACGAGGTGGCGGCTCGCTTGAGCATATTTTCGCAAGTATACGAGCAATTCATACATATTGCATTTACTTACGCTTACCATTTCAAAGCGAGAGACGTTCATTTAGCATGCAACATTTCCTAGTGTACCTACCTACGACTACGGGATGCTCCTGTTTGTTCAGAGCTATACCGTTTGTATCCTGATTAATTCAGAATTAAATTCACTGCGGAGTGTAGCTCATTTAGCCACACGTAAAGAGATTTTATTTCCAAAAAGCGCGTCTACCACTTCGCATTTCTCGGATTCCTCGCAATATTCCAATCATCACCGCACGTCTATCGCATATCTTTTGCCATATATATATATATAGTAGAAATCCAGGGCGCAAAAAGTATTCCAGAAAATTTCTGAGCATTTTCGCTTGAAATTTCTATTTTCATATTTCATTTTGTCTTCATTCGCAGATGGTCGTGTTCTTCTTTTTCTGAACGACAAATCTTCGAGGACTCTCCAGGATTTGAGACTGACGGATTTTGCGGTGTACAACAACCGAGCATCGGAATATACATTGCAGAATATCCTGCCAGACTGGGAAAGCCGTAGTCAAACCCTGTGCCAGATCAGACGGATCAGTTTCTATACGTGTAGACAGATATGCTCGCATGTACGATACACATCCACACATTTTGTATAGATATACCTGAAATTCTGCGCCAGCCTTGCGGGCCAAACAATTTTATAGTCCGGCGCCCTTTAAATTGAAATCAGACATAGGCCACACACATCACGAGTTTATTCGAGCCGCGTTAACCCCACGAGTAAAGCCCTTCGGGGTGAGGTTACTTTCTAGAGACATTCAAAAAAACGGGGGAGCAATTTTTTTCTCTCTCGATCGTTTCACGTTCATTGGTCACGAGAGAGCGAATTTCGCCTACATTTATACTTTATTATCGAAGACTAGCTTGGTAGGTATATGTATATCGCGGGTTTGTCGCGGCAGGCGACTAAAAAGCGAGGGAGGTATACTTTGCGTTCTAAAAAAGTAACAATAAATACTTAGAGGAGACTGCGACCTTGCGCGACGATATCTCTCGCGAAAGAAAACTCGCCCTCGTCTTTCCACCAAGAGAGGAACGGCTTTGATCACAGAAGCTGAAACTGACGCTGGTACTGCCGACCATTACCAACCAGTTGATATTAAATATTGAATTATTACTTCGGGGCTTTGATCATTTTCCTCAATAAATAACGACCAGCGGTCTCTGGCTCTGTTTGCTACCTCAGAGCGCTTGCCCTGGAGACGGAAAATTTCACGTCGTTTCCGTTTTGGCCAGAAAGCTAAGAAGTACGGGGGAGTCTCGCCATTTATCTTCTACTCCACGATGACTCACTCATACTTTCAAATACTCTTTTGCGGTATCTAGTCAAAAGCCCAAAGGTTACACGAAGAGGGTATTGTGACAGTCGTGAGTAAGTAAAATGACGAGATATTTCATGGTTGAGAACGAAAGTTTTTTCTCCCTAATTTTCGTCTCTTCACCAATAATCACATTTCAATTCTTACTAGCGACCACACACGATGGAATTAGGTTACATTTCATGGTAGTTGACAGATCACTGAGCCCTAGGCTATCGCGCGTTTGTAAAAATACCCATTACCTCAGAGCCAGTAGTTTGTCGTACCCAGGAAAATCATAAAGCCCCGCTAACAGTGTTTCGTCGTTATTATTGGACACGGTTGACTCTTCAAAGCTTACCGTTGTGATCAAAGACGAAGCTTTCCTCCTCACTGTTTCGCTTTTTTTTTATTAAACATTTTTATTATCCCCGAGCAGCATCGCGCTGCCGCAAGACTAGGACACTGGGACACGGTAGAGACACGATCCTACTAGCAGAGTATATTTTTAATCCATCTCAGAACTATACGAGTATGTGATACACTTGCAGCAGCTACCTCAAGAGAAAAAAATATGAGACTGGGAGCATCAAGGATGGCTATGTCGTTAAATGAGTGTTTTTCTTGCTCATTACCGTGGGCGTCCAACAAACGTGATTAATTATTAAAATTCTTACTTCGGCGTTTACGAGACTCTGTTCATTGTTCACTTTGGGATAGGTTCGCGCGCCTGAAGATGATGGAGTATTAATCACAGCGTTGTTGTAAAGTCAGAAAACCCTTCACGCCATTCAAAACCTCATCGATATATACTAATTCATTTTTATTTCCCTGTCAAAACGAGCCTTTAATCGGTTTCGTGGCTTTGACGAGATATCGGATACTTGTATACCTACGTGTATATTTCTATGGCGTTTTGTTAACCCATAGACTTTGCAGTACCCGGTATTCTGATGCGAAAGCGTAAGCTTTGTAATAATTCGATGATAACCGTGGTCGATCAGTGAGCTTACTGGCTGCTTCTGTCTTTGTGATTTGTGCAGACAATACAGGCGTGTGATTCAGCTAACGAATTGTTAAGCTCTGCTAATAAATTAGTATTGATCCAGTATGTTGAACGCGATATATCGCTGATTGTTAGAGAAGTTACAAACTGTTATTACGTTTTTAGCGAGTCAACTTGGCTGATATTGTTAGAGTAGAAAACTTTGATTAAATTTTTACCAAGTGTACCTGGTAGATTATGAATTGAACCGCAGTCGTTTCATACAATCACAGCAGGACGTTAAAAAGATCAACAATGTTTAAACATTAAATAAGTTGGAGAGAGAAAATTTACTTAACGGATTATAAATGCACCTACTGTGACGTTGCAGATTAGCTGTCGTCACAGGAGCCCTTTAGGCGCATAGTACAGCGACCAATATCGCGAGAGAGAGAACAGAGATACGTCTAGGCCTACGAAAAATTAGCGACACACCTAGGTAGGAGTATGATAACTTCTCAACTAGTTTACGAATTTTTTACGTTTAATGCATCGAGCGAGAGGGAGCTAGAGAGAAAGAGAGATCATTCGACACCTTCCACGAACGCCTCCACGGCACGCAGCCCGGGACCTGTACCTCCGAAAGTACCGAGGGTAGTACCGCAACATCAGGAGGGAAGGCAGATGACCTTGGACGACGATGCCGCTGAGAGTGAAGAGGGCATGCATACGGCTCCCTGTCAGCTGCTATCTCTTGCCGCTGAGCATCTGGTCTGCACCAACGGCGTACAGGGTTGTACGCTTCGACGCCACAGCCTCCCGTTACCGCACCAGCGTCCACTTACCGCTCCAATTATCAATACCGATGCCACGTTTAGTCCAGGAAAGACCCGTGGCGCAACGTCATTCAGATAGGAAGCGCCGAGTGAGAGTAGTCGAGAATAGTGCGCCACGACGCTCCTGGCAGATCGGAAAGATGTAGATTCGGTTCAGGGGCATTTAGATCTGATCAGGAGGCTATAGCGAGGTCAACTTCGGGTGAGTTTGCCGCTGCAGAGCGACGCCTAGAAAGATTGATAACGCATGGACGGTACGGCTACGTAAGATCCAAGGTTGTTTTCTCTCATACCGCTGCGTAGAAAATAAGGCTCAAATAAATAGTATTTCTCTCGCTGTGAAAAGTATTTATCCTATATCACGTTCTGTTGTCGACCGCTAATTTCTGTTACCGCAATACCATTTTATACCGCTGGTAGCGACGATGTATGAAACCCTCGGTTTCTCTGAAGGATTTATCCGGTGTTCTGTTTTTATTAGTTAATTAAGGTGAACCTAGCCACTCTACCAATACCTTTGTTTACCTGAGTTGATCGTAGGCTTCAAGGCCGTCGTTCCGCCTTGCCTGTGTAGTCTGAATATCGGTAGTTGTAATTCTTTATTTGATACGTCAGTTATCGTTGATTCGCGTCTGGCGCCCAACTATCCCGTGTTTAATTCGAAGAAGTTTATTTTGAGGAATGCTGTAGGGTGCGGTGGTACCCGTTCGATACCATCGTTATACTACATATATTTATATTTTGGTTTGATCGAATTTAAAAAGTTAATCAACCGGGGTGCATCCCAGAGGAACCGCTCTATCATCAATGGTCAATTTACTTCAGTCCCTGGTTAGATCTTGGTCGTGTTTCATCCGAGATACTACTACTGACCTATACGTTTGAAATATCTTTTGGTATGGACCGGTGTGAAAACGAGTTTTGTTGGGTTTGAATATAAAAGAGTGTTCGTGTTCGCCATGGTTAGATTACCAGCTGGGCTTGGTGGCTAAATACTAAAAAAGGTATTTCAAATTTAAATAATAATTTACATGCATGGGATCTCGGTTCGGAAAGTACTTTTCGTATTTGCTTTTAAAATCCTACGGTGACCAAAGTTACATATGTGCATTTTAAACGGTTGAAATTAACGTTACCGTAACGAACAATCGAGTCAGAGGCGGCATAGGAAAAATGAGGGTTCATTCGTCGATAAAAACTTTCAAAAATACGCTCGTCGGTACCAAAAGTTTTTATTTGCTCTTCGACTAATAACAAACCGTGCCATAATATACCGAATTTTATGAATTTCTACCACAGTCCAGGTACAATTTTTGCACTAATTATCTAGGCTAACCAAACACTAGAAATATATCAATACCTCATAGAAAAATTTATTGAAAAATTAGAAAAGTGGTATCTTTCGCTTGCACGAGACATATGTTGCTACAAATCTGCCATAATTGGGGTCAATTGTTGTGCACAGGAACTTTATCACGATATGAGAACGAGAAATATCATCGGCATCGATTTTTTTCTATTTTGTGATTTTTTTTTTGACACGTACCACAGAGCGAAAAAACGCACCTGAGAAAGTCAAGAAGACGAAGAAGCTTGATAGTTTCTTAGTTGCCGGTTAGTTACGGAGTCTGTTGGCGGCCTGGTGTAACTTTGGTGAGTTCAAGTTCCTAATCCCCGAATCGCTTAATATCTTCAACGTGGCGATGAATGTTTCACAACGGTTTATAGTATGAACTTTTCGTTTAACTAAGGTCTCTGATGTTTGTTGAAAATTACATGTAAATAATTCTTGGTGCCCAACCTCTGGTTAGTTCGAAATAATAATGATAATAATAATTTTAATGATAATAACCAAAATTATGGTAATATAAATAATTGAAATATTAATGAAACGTTTCTTCATCACAGTAAGGCAACAGAATTAATCCAGTGAAATTAAAATCCGGAATTAGTATTCTTTAATTGAACCAAACATCGGGGTGAGTTGAATTCAATCAACTGATAAATTCAATGGGAATATAACTGAATGGATGGAATAACTTGCAGGGTACGGAAAGAGAATCGGCAGGGAGAGTAGAAAGAAGAAAAATATCAGTCTGTAATTCGTCGAAACATTATTTCAGGCCGTTGGCAAAGTAAGCAAAAGGTAGTTAAGGAATCAATTTTTTTTCGAGAAGAGCTTGCTTTATTTATCTTGACATTCTTTCTTGTCTGTTTGCTCAATTTCTGACTATAAAAAAGAAATAAGGAAGGAAAAAAAAATTCAAACAAAGGAAGAGCTTCAATAGCCTATAACCAATTTTAAGCTGGCCTGGCGATGCTTTCTTTACGACTGTGGCCCCCAAACGTTGTTAATTAAGAGGAAGTTTAATTCCACATCAGCGAATAACAAACAGACCTTTTAAATATGCTCCTAATATTAGAAACAATGAAATTGGCTACTTCGCAATATTATCAAACAAGGGGATTGACTGGAGGCAAGCTGGATCCGCCGTGCTTATAATTATATCAGTATTGTTTAACGAAGCGAATAAACGAACCAAAGAAAATACTCGTAGTAAAGAATATTCGACACTTTCGAGATTCCAGGGAAAGTAAAGTTCACTCAATAATTAGTAATACTTCGACATATTTCTATTTTTTAAATTCGGATATAAATATATTTTTTTTGTTATTGTTATAAAAAAATTCTTTAGTGGTCTAATTTCGAAGTATGTTGCGTTACAACTGGGATATAATTGAGTGGAGAATTATTACGATTAAAACTCATGACTTATAACGATAATTCAAAAGCATCAAGAATTTTACACTTTTCTTCAAGAGTTTTCTCGTAAAAGTCGAGTAACTAGCCTCGGTATTAAAAGACATTAGGTCCACATGGTGGCAGCCTGGTAACCGTGGCTACTGTGAGCTACGTTGGATGGGTGGTTCAATACTGGTGTCGAAATTTTAATAAGATGATGCAAATGAGATGTATAAATCTTTCAAACTTTCCGCACTTCCGTCTGGTCATTACTTAGACCCGTTATATATATACTTATTACGCAAATCAAAGTGGTAGGACGATTCGTGATGTATATTACCTAGCCGTCAACTTTGAACTTCGAAATAGTTCAGGATGCGGGAATGAGGGAGCACGTAACTCCAATCGACTCTGACTTTAGCTCAGAGATTCAAAATCGT
This sequence comes from Tenthredo distinguenda, assembly GCA_947538915.1. NCBI lineage: Eukaryota > Metazoa > Arthropoda > Insecta > Hymenoptera > Tenthredinidae > Tenthredo > Tenthredo distinguenda. Next base: position 8,457,144 of record OX384531.1, read on the forward strand.
TGAATGTAATTTCAGGGCTATATCTAACACGGAATTTCACACAATTATTATAAATCACCTGCGAATGTGTGGAAAAATGTGTGATATTACAGCTTTGACCGGCATCACCGACTTGGACTCACAGTTATACATTTTAAAAACTCTGTACTAATATACAGCGTGATATAGAGACGCACGAGCGTCGCCCCCTGAGGGAGCAATTCACAGCGCAGTTTTATTCCAAAGAAATATGGATTTCGCAAAATGGTTCATGGGACTGGGATTTGGACGATAAATAATTCTCTGGCCTTCCCTCTCTGCGGAATCCCCTTCTTTCATTTCCTACCATCAACATGGACGGGTAATGCCGGGCGCGCTCGGATTACTGCGGTACATTTAAAAAGAAATTTGCAAAAAGAAAAAATCACCTCTTTTGCTGATTCCAGCATTTTTTTAGCCTGATTTTTTCGAACTACTATAGCCATTCGTCCCCATCAACTTTGTCCCATGAATTTATATAAATTGATCCAACCCAACCTGCTATCTACTCAGTCTGCCATTTACCGTCGTACATAGAGGACGCGACGCCTCAGAGCCCTTTAACCTAATTTTATTTCCCGGTACCAAGTAGTCTGGTCAATTTGAGGTCAGCGACGTTCTGAAACGCGCGAAATACAGTCCTGTGTCGCATTTTGCAAATGAAATCAACGAATCTCACCTGGGATTTGTTTGCTATCCGCTGCCCCATGGGCACGTTGTCACCTTTACAATTCAAGCACTGGACTAGACCCCCGAACAAAATCTCTTCCAAGCCTTTCCTGGAGGAAAAAAAGGAAACAGTATTGGGGTGCTCGTGGACGTGGGGCGGGTCTGGGCGATCGGGCAAAGAAGTTGAGAGCCAGAGGTCCTCGTATATCTGCGAAATGGTCCCCGAGCTCCCTGTGAACGGCCTGTGCGACCTCATAGCAACAGCTCTCGCAGCGATTATGTGTTTTATGGTCGGCAAACCTTGAGTTACTGGCCTCCACCTACACACGTAAGCGAGAAATCCTCCGTCGTTGTTTTTATTGCCATTAAAATAATGCCGCTTATTGCTACTTGATTATACCCACGCGTGAAGCACTCTCCGAATTTGAGTATTTCCCCTTTTCTGCAGGTAACATCGAACCAATCACTAGTCCATACGATGATATACTAGGGAATTTCATGATTGCCGGAAGTATAGCCATTACGGATCAGGACCTTGAGAGACGATAAACAACAATATTCGAGTGGCATGAGCTGCCATATGACTGTCACACGTGGTTCAAACATAGCTTTTAGTAGATTTAAGTTTTGAGAGTATCGTGACCCTTCTACCGTGGAATCTTCATACGGCAACGAAAAGGCAGAGATGTTTTAGCGAAGCGCGAATTCTCTTGCTATATACGGGTAGATACTTTGACGATTTATTACTCAATTCCATCGCGAGCAATTCCGTCTAGCGCGCGTACCTAGGATCTGGTATAATATAGTCTGTTATCGTTCGTGGCGTGGTCCAGGCAGATTTATGATGTATTATATGTATACCTAGGTTGCCTACAAAAAGCAAACCGTGTATCAATCAAGAGTTAAAAAATCCGTGGATAATTGACTCGCGAATGGTGCGATTGATCTTTGAAATATAACCAGGGACTGATCGATCTTCACGATTTATGAAAATAACTCACTATCGTGATTCAATTTGCTTCTAGAATCTGCACGAATGATTCCGGAACACAATTTTATCGTATGAAGTGTTTTTGTGCTTATAATATACCGAGGGATTCAAAGAAGGAGCTTCTATCGCGAGAGATCGAAGAAAGGAAAATATTTCTCGATCTAGATTCTCGTGCGGGCTTCGCAACTGGATCGTATTGTTCAACCTCGCCGTATAAGTGCGGCTGAATGTCGGTTTGCTTCGAAGTCGCACACAGCCATGTATATAGTATATGATACGCGATCTGCGTATGCATATACCAGATATTCATAGATATAGGCTCATATACACACAGATATGTGGCCATATACAGAGGGTATAAATCTACTTTAAGGATGCAGCATCGAACTGCGCCTCTTTCACCTCGGGCAACTCGAGCGCCGGCAGTGAGTACAAACTTGTTGAAACTTAGGATGTTGCTCCTTGTTTTACTGCAGGGAGCAAACTACTTAAGTGCTTAAGAGATAATTTGTCAGGGAAGGTAGTCTAGAAATTCAACCTTACCATGCTTACCATTCGTTTGGAATTCATTCGGGTGGACGTGATGCGATAGCCTTCAATTTTACGTTGCATATTATTTACACTGAACTAACGGTGATCTTATCTACAGTTATTATTCATGGAATTATTCATGAATTTATATGAATTCCAGGTACAGTAGTACAATTTCATTTATTCAAAATAAAATCATTCCTTGCACTTCAATATTAGACCCTGACTGGGTGCACCGAGGCTTATGCGCTTCACATTTCCGAATAATTGCGAGTATCACGTGCATAAAATTGTTCAGAAATGAATCAATTTTCCCTAAGTGTTTTCCTTAGACTCTACCGAAAAGAATTACTACGAATTTCGTAAAGAGCAAGGCGATAGCAAGCATAAATTACGCTGGATGATGGAAATATACAGGTTTGACCTTCTCGGGTTGACGGTTGAAAAATATTTCCGGATTGTAGGGTATGAGAAAGAACTGAATAATTGTCGAATTTTGATATTGACTGAAACTCATATCGTAATGTGTCGTAGAATAAAGTTGATGAATCAGGTTACTAATGTTATAGGCATTGAATAATTTGACGGGATCAGAGTGTTTACATATCTGTATACAATACGTGGTCTCACGTCGAGATTGTACGGTAATTACCTTCGCTCTCACTTATGGAATTGAAAATCGAACGAAGTTTATCAGATGTTGTAATGAAGTGTTCGGATGAAGTGTGACCGTGTGAATTCTGCGCCGTGTATATTAATTACATTCTAGAAACTAATCGTAAATACTGGTAGCCTGCAGTGCAGAGTACCTTGTTCGCTTCAGTTGTCCCAACTCCCTGCAGCCAGCCAGACCATGTTCTCGGTGAGTACATTTTGAATAGCTATTGCAGGTAAACGGTGCAAATGTAATTTTGAGCTAGTAGAGCACAAGGCATATGAAGGGTGCCGTCAGTGGGTCTTCAAATTAGCCGGTGAACATGAAAGTGGAAGGAAAGAGGAAATCAGAGAATTATTTTGCCATGAAATGATTTTATGAGATTGTTCGCATAACAGCATCTTGCTTGTTTGCTTCAAATTTCATGATCATCGGTTATCCGTTTGTGTTCTGCACACATACGCTCCATCAATATCCAGTGTACTACGTCTTACCGGTCACTGATATTCGATTTTCTGATTTTCCGTTATAGAATGTTATCATCATTTATTATTATACCGATACGATTTGCAACTCTTTCTTGTGAGTTTTTCGATAGTTTCTCGATAGTTCGCTGCACATCGATATAATCGGATACCTATATAGATACATACATATACGAGCGCGCATGCGGATGTACGTAGGTCGATACTTGTGTGGAGGATTATTGAAATTACGAATTTCAAGCCCCAGTAAAAATCATAACTTTGGTTCAAGTGGATCTGCAATGGTAGTCAATCATTTTTCAATTTTTGCGTGATTTCGCGGTCTCCAATTCCAGAGGGGTGAACTTTAAAAGATGTTTAAGTCTGATACGTTGGATCGGACGTTGATTGATGCTTTCACGTTGGAAATTCATTGTCTCATCACCGTTTGTAACGGTGATATGAATATACGGCATTATATCAGGGCATATTTCGTGTAATGTATGTATGTACTTCGTGTAATATGTCAAACAATAAAAGCTCCGCGTCGCTTCGAAATAATAATTATCAGATAACCGAATTATAAAGCTAATGCGATAATTGGTATTGCCTTATAGCCTGGGCATTTATAACTAATGCAAACATCCGTTTATCATGAAATGTAATATACAGATCACAAGCATGAGAAATATATTACACGCATAAATGTATAGAAATGTATTTTTCGCATGCTATGCAATTGTTTATTTAGCTATTCACACTTTTCATATAACAACCCATATATCATTCGTCGCATGCTGTGAGTTGCAAAAAAACATTTGCAACGTTTACAGGAAATGGGGCATAAAGATAAAATCGTATAATAGAGCCATCCACTTTGCGATTCGATTGAACTGCAGTGTGGCTTCCTATGCGAATTATATTTGTTCATCCTGTCCTGATGGGCAAGAGATATTTACCACTAGCTTTAGAACGCGAAACCATGCTGAATTGAATGCACCTATGCTGCAATGCCTATATTAGCTCCTTTTGAATAGTTTACAAACCAAGGAATTATTATTGCATACGACTAAACGGGGTCACTTGTCACAATGGCGTTATTGACTGGGGCACGCGATGATACTGCAAAATGCAACACGTATACTCCAACAAATGGAAGATAAGTTGATGAAATTCCTTGGCTTGGGACTACGGTGAAATTCCCAAATTGGATGGAATGAATTTATCAATTACAACGATCTTTACGAGAGTTCATTGAAAATTTATTGTATTTTTATATACAGCGGGAAACAAGGTACGCTTTTCGCGACTACAGAATTTATGGAAATGTGAAAGATATGTCAGTTTACTATCATAATGAACGAATTCCCGGAAATGGATTTCTCCCGATTCGCCTGACAATGAGTCTCGTATTTCTTTTCATACGAATACCCACTGGGAGTATCTTTTTCCAGGAAGTTTATGAAGAAGTTTTCAATCTTTGTAGATTTGTTACTGACCGGAGAGAAGACGGTAAAAGAGTATAATGTTGAGTTTCCCTTGAATCAGTAGCGGAAAATTTCATTGCAAAAAAATTACCAGCGTGTCTTTTAATTAGTTATTCAATTTTTCGCTTGAATTTGAAATCGGTGAACTGTCACTCGGTAGTTGATTTCCTATTCGGGGTAAAGGAGACTGCAAAATCGGGCGATAATTCCGTTTGCATTTCAGTAACTAATTAAAGACGTTATGTTCGATCACGCCCTGTTAATTACGATATTAATTGCTACTGCTATCGTAAACTCATAACGCGCTCTTCGATCGAGTTCTTTAGTGTGTATACGCCATTCAACGTTGGCAAAGTATTCAAATATTCGCGAGCTGTTAATCCCAGAGTGTCGTTAGTTGGAAAACGTTATTTGATAAACGTGTTGCCTTCCCTTATACGCCATACTTCATATTTTCAAGAGCACGTTAATTTAAATCCTACAGTCGTAAAGCCTGGAAGTAGGTCAGAAATTTCATTTATAGGTGGGAAAAAATGAAAGAGTGAAACACGTTAGGAATGCAGTAATTAAAAAATCATATAGGTACTCCTCGAGCGTGAAAATGACATTAAATACAATTCGGTCGTTGCATAATGTGTCCATTGTTTCCATTTTCATATAATATATATTACGAGCATAATTACATAGTAAAAACTAATTTTCTTGACATCGAGGGACATTTTAACCTTATCATTAATCTTCATAGCTTCCTAAAGAGTAGGGATTTATAAAGGGAGTAGATACAATTATAATGAAAATAGTAAATTGTTGAAAACTGGGAAAGGTGTTCGCTTCTTGGAGCCGAGGGCCTTGACAGTCGGCAGTTTGTTACTACTTTTGCTGAAAGGCTTCAGAAGATTAGCCCTTCCGAAGCAAGGCACAATGAAAAGAGAGTGGTTATCCTCTGGGTTGAAGCACTTTCATCTCCCTTCCTTCCTCCTTCTTCCCACGCTAGAAAAGTCGGGTTTTCGTTACCTTTGGCGCCGCAAACAGCTCGGCCTGTCGAGATAAATACGAAACGGATAATAACAATCAAATAAATAATGATTATAGTAATAATAATAATAACCATAATAATAACGCTAAAAATTCAATAACTTTGGCGAATCTTGCATCTGGAAAATATTTTTCTCATTTCAGAGGAAATATGTTTATTAAAACAACCATGCTATCCATAAAGATCTTTTATACAGCCGGTATAGGATGGACTATAATACTTCTCATTCTATTTCGACAGAATCTGCATAAAAAGACACGCAGCAAAATTACTGGCATTTCTCCGCCTCGCTCTATCCCTCTGCTTCGTTTGCCTTTAACTTCTCGCTTTCACTTTCTACCCTCAGTGCAATTCGAACTCATAAAAAGGCAGCGAAAAGTTAATGGAACAGCAGAGAGATCTTTGAACAATATTGGACGACGGAATGATACATTTACGGTGTATTTCACTTTATTTAAATATTTTAATATACAGTGGCGACAGGGCTTCGCGGATGTAGGGGGACACAGAGGGGAATAAGTGGATGCAGGGCGGTAGACACAGGGAGATGCTAGCGAAGAAGAGTTAAAGTTATATTGGCAAAGGGACGTCGTAGATCACGTTTATTTCTCTTCTATTTTTTCGTTTTTTTTTTTTTTTTTTCTCTTTTGCTGAAACCCCAGGTTCGCAAAGATATTCATGAATATTCTTCAGCCTATATTAATTAATTTTATAAATATGCATCACATCCACGGATCCCACTATCCCTGGTAAATTAAACTTGGTGGTTGGTTGCGCGAGACGTCATTTGGTGGATGTATATCTGCAAACAGAAGGCTTTCACCTTCCCAGTCAATAAATTCACACCGTTTCGTTGAAATAAGGATAAAACTTTCCTGTGATTAAACTTCTGTGAATTAAATCAGCTCAATGTGGGACAGTCATACCTTAACAATGCAGAGTCCGGTATCGTTTATAATGCAACGTACATCATGACCGCAGAACTTCGTCAGAATGTCGCACTTTTGACCCACAAAGTTTAATTATATGTCTAGCGCTGCATGCTGCAGGAGAGACGTGCATTTAATTAATTAGAGCAAAGTAACGAGCTGGACCCATTGGTGTGGCCAGTGTTCATATCATACCTCCCTACTTGGGCACGTGGACTGAAACCAGAGACTGTGAACATCAAATGAACTTCATCAGGTGAAAAGCTTAGGGTACGGTTAAGACTTACGAAGTTGATCCTTAAACCTTCGAGTCCGTTTTTGCTCGTACTTTATGGCAATATGAGGGAAATATGAATGGGAATATTGTCTGATATGAAATTTATCGAATATCGAAGATGTTATATGCATTCGCTAAAGGTCTTCCCTGTGGTTTAACGTCGTGCCTAACCACACGTGGCACATTGGCGGTAGACACGCTACGGCGGTGATGTCACCCGTACCTACGATTGTTAAATTCTATAGTTAGATTGACAGCTTACCTTGTTAAATGCATGCGTCCAATTATTGTACCGCGGTCGCGTTTGTTAACTGTCAGTTAGACCCGAGTCGGGCATAGTGAGTTGGTCCAAAATTCTGACTCGGACGTCACCTCGATAACGAAGTGACCTTTTTCGAATTTCGTCAAGCGTTGAACTAGAAGGTATTGCCTAACCTTATATTAAACGCCCTGCGGAGGTGATCGAAGATCTTGCGCATCAACTGCTGATGTATGTACATTCGCAAGAATAAATGGATTCGTCATATTCGAATAGAAATATCAATTTCCAGGTGTTGCGCAGTGGGATACAGTGAATTCGGAAACGTCAGATTGTGCAGGTAGCTAGCAGCAGAACGGTTGGTTGCCGCAACTCCGGGCATCTCTCTGGACCTTTTGAGAACTTGTCATTCCACGTTATACCTCTGGTATAGCACGAGGAAACCGAGTACCGAGGTAATCTTGTTCCATAGTAGACAGCGCCCTAGGGTCTCCGCAAGTGTTTCAATAAGTAATAAATCCGCGAGTATGCAAGAGCTGTACTTGGGTCGTGGTACGTTATCCGATGACACGGAACCGGCAAGTAGTCCTCGAGTGAACTTCTGCATACAATCGACGTATGTATGACGGTCCTCGTGCTTCAGCCCCTCTCACCTTGTGTGAACGTGTGTGGATACCTACGTTTGAATTGTCGATCGATGAGAAGGCTGCAGAATAGGGTAGATAGGTATGTATACCGCAAGGTATGTACGAAACCTAGCCGCGGTAGTGTATATCCGTACAATGGGACCTATCGTTAGCCTATCAGTTCCTAACTCGCTGTTTCCAGGATCTGTATGTTTGCGTGTGTAATGTGTATAGAGGACGATTCAAAGCTTGGATTACAATCGAAATCCGGGGAAAATTCAGGGTTGGAGTTAAAAACGAAGAATCGATTTTTCATGCATGTGGCAGATCTTTTATGACGGATATTTGGGCGTCGACGGTAGAAGAAAAAAAAATATATATACATATATATTGCGTCTGTAGCATGATACCTTTGGTGAGTCACTGACGAAATTCAACACCAGTTCTTGTAGGAAATTCCATGAATAAAACTTGAAGTAACGGAATTCAGGTATTTCTTTGTACTCAGTACGACCCAAAGGACAGTCTGAGTGGGCTGACCTTTATATCAGAATTTCTCTTTAAATTAAAGCTCCAATGATTTCGAAAAATTCTTCTTTCATTTCAAGTAGATCTTTTTCCAATATGTTACCAAGCGCCTCGCTCGACTTTCGTAACACACTTCCTCTCGTGTGCGTTTCATCCGATATGGCCGTGTTCACATATAACTAAGTTACGACTCACGTAAATACTGTCAGTTATAGTTTTCAAAGTTTTTCTCTGGCAACAGGCCAGAATACTGCACGGGTCAACCCTCGAGAGTTTGGCGTTCAGTCACGTTGCAAAAGGATATCGTTGGGATTTCATTTACGAATTCTTTCCCCTAACGTAAGTAACGACGTATCAGGTAGTCGGGTAGGTATTGTGTAAGGGTATACCGTGATGCTAATTTGCTATTTAACAGTAAGAGCTTTGGCCAATCGAGTAGCTAGGGTGAACAGCAAGATCATTCAGGAAGTTCGAAAAGCACCGCATCCATTTCAGCGCTATCGTTTTTCGTCGAAAACTTCAAAGGCACGTGACTCTCGCATATTATATGTATATACATAGAGAAGTTCAGCCATACAACAAGTCCGTCTACCTATACGTATCATTTCTCGTGGTTGAGGGCTGGATGTATACATACGTAGTGTATGTATAGATCGCTCCAGTTCTCTCAAAGCAAATTATGAAATATTGCATAGAAAACGCACCCCTCGTACGTACTGCCTAATTCAATTCTGTCTTATCACGTCGACTAGGCGGTTCCCACATAGTTGCAGTTCCTGTAGTGTCGCTCTTGTACCATTGCGTGGTGATAACCTCCTCGCTTTCTAGCGGCATGGTATAGCGCTGTAATAATTCTGCGGTTATAGATAATATGCTATAAAGCTCATATAATATACCTACCTTCGTAAGCACAAATGCTCGTTAGAGTTTGTAGGCTTTTGAAGGCACGCCGCATCAATAATAACAATGTCATTACTCTTAAGTAACCAATTAACTCTTCTCTAGTACTCATCAGTACCTGAAGAATCTAAGATTCCTGCCTTAATCACGAATAATAATTGGGTGATGAAAGGATTTCGTGTCTTTCGTTATCCGCACGGTATTCTCAAAGTAAGTTTTCTCATCAATTCTTCCATAGATAAAAAGAGATTATTACCTTGTATTGTGATTTTGCTGCAAATTACGAAGATTGTACTACAACAAAGGTCTTTATATAGTATACTATATGTATGCATAATCAACTTCTAACTCTATGAAGTTTGTATTCGTATGGTTATATGTACATATTCGAGAAGTACAGCGATAGTATAAGGAATCTTTGGATAAAAAGTTGAAAACTAAAGTTTCACCTTTAAAACCAATTAAGCCAATATAAACTTGAAGGCTGCGTGCTTGCGGAGTTATGGTGGGGTAAAGAACGACTCCGCAAAGGGGTGGGCAGGGCACAGTAGAGCAACTTTATAAAAGCTCAAGTAGAATAATCAAGTGAAATAGCTGGCGCTCCAAACGAATTAGCAACTTTTTATGTGTTTAGTTGTTCGTTGTCCCGCGTGTTCCCATTTTACTCGCGTAAGTGAAATTAATTTCCCGTTGTATTCGCTTACCGCTTAGCGGCGCAAGAATCTATCTTCTTACTCCTAAAGCCGCATATTCTGGGCTGCCCTCTCCAACAGTGAGTTCTTATACGTGTGGTAAGAAAAACTTGTGTCTAAAACTCGTAAGTCTCCGCGACGAAGGAAATAATTGTAACTAACGAAATTTTAAACGACGTAACTCAGCAGTATTTTTATGCGAAAAAGGATGATCGCATCTGGGATCCTCGTGCATACTGAGCTTCAAATTCATCTTCGTCTCTTTCACGGTATTATTTGCACTAATGTCGTAACATTTATTCAATGTATTCACCAGTTTCCTGGATTAGTGGATTTTGCTATCGGAGCAATATTTCGTCACCTAACCAAGCCCGGTGTGGTACCTAATCAAATCCAGCCCTCCCTCGCGCAACATACTCAGCTTAGATCTCCGTAAATGTAAGCGGAGGATTGATCGTTTAATAAATGAATACAAATCTGTCCCATATATAAATCTGCGTGCCTCCGGGTAAACATGTTTGCCGATGAAATACTCACCTATATATTTCCGTTATCATGCCACCGGAATTTTTCTATATATACACCCATTTAAATAAAACTGGCTGACACACGAGATGTCATTTCCAGGAAAGAGCATCATGGGAAAATAGTTACGTATCCAGCTGGCATTTATCGAACAGATTTCTGTGGGTTATGCGTCCGTTCGAGAGTAAAAAATTGCTAAACAGTCACTCTGATCGATCAGGGAATGTCTTTTTTTCCTTTTTTCTTTTCCTACGACATAAGCAGATAGGGAACTATTTGGGTGCCGAGAAGTTCAGCTGCATTCGTACGGGTATAAAATGTTGACATAGATAAGTGAAGCCCAAATCTGATGTCTGCTGAATCGTCTGCAGAGAGCTAAAGAATACGGGAACGTTCCGCCGTTCCTTCGTCCGTTGCCCGTGATGACAAACAGAGTTAGATTTATATCACTGCGAGCTTTAGGGGTAGGTTTGCGTAAGTCAACAGCGTTTAGAGGCTTATTTTGTGGATTCGCAAACTTCTTCGAGAAAAATAAGGCACTTTTTACGAAAACATGTTTTGTTCCTCGGCCTGCCAAATAATAGATTTATGTGGCATTTATCGTTCGACAAAACTTTGTTTGTCATAAAGCTCACAGTAGCCGGACGAAATAAATCAATTTATATGGGATGAAATTTACACCTCCGCGTACAGCAAATAGTAGAGGATCGAGAAAAGTTAGTGAGCCGACGCATTAAATTGATCATACTGATATTATATCTCAAGACTGACAAATTTTTACTGATATTACCGTACAAAATATGAAATTCTTTGTTCGAGATTTTATAAAGAATTGAAGTTCCATGGAAAGATTGCACTCACCTGTTACATTCTGCCAATTCGTATCTCACCGAATCTATATCTTTCGATTTGTTCTTGTGATTCGTTAAATACTAAGCCGAAAATAAAATTCTTAACAAATGGTAGGAAACGCGAAGATTTCCTTGGACACGGCGTGCGGTCCGGTCCCATTAGCATATTATCGCTTGCGCAGGCAGGAGCACCTGATACGAGAAACGGCACCCCGTGGATAGGGGTTGATAGCGTGGGATACGAGGCGTAACTCGCACCTCGGTACCCGACACGCCTTGCAGACCAACACTCACCTGATCCAGGTAGCCGGTAGGGTCGTAACTCTTGCCAATCTCGATCGATGAGGATAGTAATTAAACCAGTGGACGAAACGCAGTCAGTTTTGTGATTAAAAAGTTGATAATATTCCCAAAAGATTTATGTTTTGAAATAAGATGAAGTTTTATTAAGTTTTTGTGTTCGACTGAACATTACGATTCGTGTTCAGCCATACGCTGGCCATGAAATTCTAGTAACCCGTCCTTTTCACAATGCGATTCAGAGATCGAGATTTTGGACTATGGCTAATGATACCGAGTCGCTTAAGAGCTCCTGCCGTTATCAGTTAATTTAATACGCGAAACAATGGATTAGCGAGAGTAAGTAAGCGCGAGGTTCCAGGAGTGGGTGAGTGAGTGAGCGAGTGAATGATAGCTGAGAACGGTGCAAGATAGCTACTAATTAATGGGGGCATCCATCTGACGCCATCTTGTTACTAGCAGGCAGACAGGCGGGCAGGGTAGACGCGTTCTTCCACCTGCTTGGCACAAACCTTAACTTAACTCGGTGTAGTGGGCGCCTACATTACGGACCGGAACTATTTGTAACCCAGAAACCCGCGGTCAAAGATTGAGAGACTTTGGTGGGCCTTGCGGCCCGTTGGTATAAATTGGTTTTGGCTTCGGCAGTTGAAGAGACATCGTGAAAAATTTACCTTTTCAATTATACCCTCGTCAGCGGTCTTTCACGTGGAAAAAAACGGACCCCAAAAGAAAAACTAGCTCTCGTTCGACTTGCTTTCATCTTACGTGATCGCTCTCTGCCTGGCTGCCAAAGGGAAAGAAGTAGGTAGGTCTGTACTACCTCGCTTCTTTTTCCTCGTCCAACTGATTCCAAGTCTTACTCGGTTAGGGTTGAACTTCCACTTAATACTCGACGTTCAATTAGAGGGAACTCTAACACGCGATGGAGTACATTTTATGTGAATTATTCAACCGCTTCCAAATTATGTCCGTTTAACTCCGCCCGCTGCAGACCGCTCTGAAAGTAGAAGTTACGGTTAAATTAAAGTCGCATAACTCTCCACTTTTCTGAAAGAAGTTCGATTTGCATAAGCACACGTTCCATCTGTCGTGTGTAGCAGTGGGCATTCAGCCATCACCCCCTGGATTCTTATATTATACTTGTCCCACCGACGCTCTCACTGGCCCTCTTGCGGTTCTTGGGATCATAAGGAATAGCCCAGGGGGCTTTAATGAGGTTATTACGCTAGATTTCCATATCGTTGGGATCATTACGTCAGCCGGGAACCACATGTTGGTGAAGTCTCTTATTAAAGAAGCCTTTGGGCGCCCCGCACATCAGGAGTCCCAGAAGCCCACCGCGCCGTTCCATCGACAAGAAGAGGAAAGAGCGTAGCGAGGCCTAATTCGAAGTTTCGTTACTTCGAACGGATCAAGCGTATCGAAGAGTCCATTATGCTAACGTTTCGAGCTCGCCCTTTACTCGGGCTCTCATACCTATATACAAAACCATGATCGTTGGTTCAGACGGTATATCTTTGTATGTGCTCAAATTTTTCATACGCACTGACTTGCAATTATAAAAACATACATTTTTAACCAAAGTTCCCGGAGTTCTCGTTGAGCCATTCTTTCGACGAGGACAATTTTATTTATTCTCTGATTTTTTGTTTGTTTTAGGTCAAGGTCAAAACTTTTGAAAGTCTAAAAACGATTCCACCCTTTCAAGTTCCAAGCTCTGGCTTAATTGTATGCAAACAAACGTCGCTGTTTATACGCGGCCAGTCGCGGGTCCACGCGTGACACGCCTCGCAGCCCGTGCTATGAGCATTACGATGTTGAATAAATATATGTACATACATATATACGTATATACATATATATTTTCTTTTTTTGAATTTTTTTGTTTCACCTGCTGGTACTCGACGACCACAGTTCCATTCTGTTCATGTTTTGTTTACCATGAAAGCTCTTTACTCGCAAAGCCATTCAACGCCCGGTTTAATGCGGTGAAATTGAAATTCACGAATATCTCTATCCCCGTACTGTACAATTTATTTTCATCGGGGTGGATTAGTCCCTTAATCATGGAATTGTAGCATAAATAAATATCGATGGTTCGACAAAATCTGGATTACGATCAATTCGTTATTCATAAATACTTGCATAAGCAAGTACTCGTGATTTAATTACATATTCAACTATTTATAGTTTTCATCCCCAATAATTTAACTCCTGCACTCGTTTCCTAATTCCTAATGGGTGGACAGGTGAATTCCATGGTGCATGGTGCATGGTGCATGGTGCGCTGTGTGCACAGTTCGGCTGGACTTGGTCATTTATTATTCGTGGTTGTTAATTGAATGCGAATAAAGTCTCTGATACAGCGTAGTATATCTTGAGAAATTGCGAATGACACGAAATGTCAAAATATTTGAGGTTAGATGTATCGCGGCGATCCGTCGTGTATGAATTTGATATTTCCGACGGTTGGCCGCCCTGAAAAATAATCTGCGCTCGGAAGCTTGCGCAGGCGCACTTGAAATTCTCCCGTCTACCCCTGTCTAGCCATTAGGAATTCACTCTGTATACCTACCTTTATATCAAATGTAATTATCTTTTAATGCAATTCAAAGATGTACTTCTCAGTTACTTCTCACCCCATATTTCCCTCTTATTTTCAACCAGTTACACTTGCGCGGAGATTTCTTATTGACAGAGAATGTGAGGGAAGGAAGAAACTGTTGGAAACATGAAAAAAAGAAATCCTGGGAAAAGGAATGTCTCTGAAAATCTAATACATAATAATCACCCGAAATTTCACATGGAATGTATCACGTTATATGCATAGTCCGCAGTCAAGGCGCGAGTCGTCGTTGTGTCGATAAAATTAGCGTATAGGGTAAGTGTGGGTATTACTGCGGGTGTTGGTATTACTGCGGATTTTTTTCATTATATTATAAATCAACGAAATATGATTCTTTATAACTTGAAAGAAATCAGACTATTACTTCAATATTTAAAGAATATACTCAACTAATAATATAGCATGCTAGGCTATTATTTAATTTGTTAATAATTATTGGAAATTGACCGGTTGTTATGAGAGAAAATTTTATCATTTTATGGCAGTTGGTGTGTGAACAGAGGACTTAATATAAGGTCTGTTTTCATCACTGAATGCTTCTATATCCATATCTATTATATCTCAGAGTAAGATAACACTTCATTGTTATCAAAAACTGAACGAAAATCGAATTTTGATTCATTTCCATGTTAAATTTGGTGCCGCAGCAATTGGTACCACTTTTTTGAGCGTGTATGTATTACTGCGATTTTATAACTCTGCCACAGTATGAGAAGCATCCGGTCGTTTCATGCGCATGCATCTATTACTGCCGTTGAACTGTGTGTTTTCTTACCTACAAAAATAAAATCGGCGAGTGTAGTTTTCTCACTAGGTACATACATCAAATTGCTTCATTTGCCTAATTGCCGTGTATTATAAGTACCTATATACAGGTATAGTGGCAAAGACACAAAGTTCTGTAATCAATAAAAAGAAAGTAAAAAAATCAAAAATAAAAATAAAAAGATGTAAGTACAAGAGAGGAGATTTAGATCCAGCCGTCAAAGAAGCTTTGACCGGGAAAAGTATAGCAGAAGTTGCAAGAAAATATCAAGTGCCAGAATCAACAATTAGAGCGAAAAAAATTGCCAAATATGCAGATAAACGACTAGGACCATCGACTATACTTAGTTAGTGCGAAAGAGGTAAATGAACTTGTTCAATGGATTTTCTTCTGTACTAGTCGCCGATTTCCAGTAACAAAACATCAGTTGGTAGAGAGTGTCAAGTTATTATGTGATAATGATGGACGGAAAACACCTTTTGTTAATAACCGGCCAAGAAAAACTTGGTATGAATCACTTTTGGAGCGACATCCAGACATATCGAGAAGAATGGCTAAAAATGTATCACTTAACCGAGCTAAGGTTTCTGAGTATGACATACGTTTATGGTTCGAAGAAATCATATGTTACTTAACTGAAGAAGATCTCTCATTAAATTACCCAAATAGAATTTTTAATGCAGATGAAGTTGGTGTCTCATTGAATCCGAAGCCGCCTACTGTACTTGCTCCAAAAGGCTGTAGAAATGTATATAACATTGTGAATAATAATAAAAAAGAAAATGTTACTGTACTAGTAACTAGTAACATAAGATAATTTATAATAAGAAATTATTAGTTATTATTAGTAAATATTTGTCCAAATATTTAGTTTTCTTCATTTTCGTTTTATTGGACTTCGCAGTATCAGGCACGCAGTAATTGGGTCACCCACAGTTTTTGGAGCGCAGTAATAGGTACGAGTCACTTAAAGCCCCGCAGTAATACATACACTTACACTTTTCTTTAAAATGCGTTTAATTTCACGAAAATAAGATTTTATCGCACTGTTAATTATTTTGAACGCTTAAAATAAGTTGAACAACGTTTAAAAGAGAAAAATTAAATCGATATCTTATAATGAATCTTTGAAATACGCTCTTAAAGTTAGCCCTGCGTTTCGAACCGCAGTAATACCCACACTTACCCTAGCCACGAAACAAAATGCAATTAAAATGTAAATGCACACGTGAATCACACCGCTCGTGTTAATGCGAGACGACCCAGTGGTAACTACGCGTAGTACATTACCCAGATCTGAATCCCACCGAGTGCGGAGTGGATATATAGGTGTATACGAGAAAGATATATTACCCGGCTCGCACGTGGTGTGTCGGGGCAATCGAGTGCAAAAATAATTTCTCCTTGACCGTGGCAATAGATATAAATATTTTTAATATTCGCAACAAAATTCTCACTCAAAATTATCTCTTTTTGTTGTTGTTGTAGGAATCCGGAATCCCAACGGAATGGAAGAAAAATCACGAACGAAAGTATTTGTATTCGTATAACATTTCGACTGATTAAGTCGCCTTTTGTTCTTTTACCAAGTAATTTGAGAATCCTCGAGATCACGACACCTTTGCAACGTGTGTCAAAATATGAAACGAAGAGATACGGCAGGGGCTAAGAAACAGCGATACTACCCGGGTTCCTTTATCCTGTGAGGTTCAGCGGGAGATAGCTGACAGATAACCCATCTGGGGGCTATCGTGGGCTACCGCACTGCGCCGACCTTTGCGTGTTACGATAATGAAAGGGAGCGAGAGTTCGGCGAGGCGTGGCGGGGGTTTTGTGTCGGACGGGAAAACGATGAAATTCAGGGTAGCTTCGGACTTGCTACCGGAACTGCACGGTTAACGGTTAAATGTAAGCAGGCGCGCGCCACGCTTGAGGTTTGCAGACCCGGCCCAGCCGGGTTATACAACCTAGCGTGTTTAGGGATTGATTGTTTTGGAAATTATCGTCGACAGCCTTGGCTTCTATTTATCCGCCCTTCGAACCGGCGTCTTAATTCAATTGCGAAATATGTTCACCTGCTGTTCAGAGCTCGAACAAAAATTTATCGAAGAGAACATTCGTTCTATTATATTCCATCGCAATACGCGGTGATAAGAAATGATAATTGAAAAAAGAAAAAAAAAAAAACGACAACGAAAAACATGAATCAATGATAAAAAAAGAATCGAAAAAAGAAAAACCTAAGAAAATCGGTATGTAGCATTAAAGTTTGTAAAGAATTCTTCGAGCAGACCTTCTCACGTATCGATCTCGCCGCTGTCTTTCGATCGTTAAGATGCCGCCCCGCGTTTGATGGCCATTCTTAATGCGCGGGTCTCTTTGGTGAGTACACCGATAATCCATGCATACCAAGAGGCGGAACTCGAATGGTTAGTTAACACCGTGAATGCTCGATAATTATACGCTCAATAACAATGGACCACGTGTGTCGGCATTTCTACGTCGGTTGTCACACAAATTCTTACACCGTAAGCAACAATGGAGCGCATGCTATGCGCCCTGCGATCTTGCGAACGCAACGGACCACGAACATCGATCTGAACCTTCAGAAACAATACCTGTGTTTCGTGGTACGATGAGCACAATACTGCCTTACAGTCAGAAATATATATATACAGGGTGAATTCCCAACGTCCGTCCACTAATTGTAAGAGTCGTGTTGAGGTGGCCGAGAGTCGAAGTCGACAATTGTTTTAATCGTTACCGAGTCCTTGATTAGCTGTCTAGTAGCAAACGATTGCAGATTTCGACTCTCGGCCAGATCAATACGACTATTAGTGGACGGACGTTAGGAATCCACCCTGTATATTATAAATCTCAAGGATAGAAGTTGTTCGGCAATTTTCAACAACTCTGACCAATAAAACTCTGAATGCATGTACTGAAAAATACCAGAATTCTACGATTTGCTGTGAGGTCATTGTGTACCGGAGATTCAACGAGTGGAAAAACTCATCGAATTATAAGGATGTAAAAATGTCTGTTAAGTATGCTTCCGTTTTGTTATACCCTTCGCAGAGGCAAGGATTAAGAAAATTGTGGTCTGTGGTTGACGTGCTACGGTTCCGGAAGTAATACGTACGGAATGAATGGTTTGGTTTAGTGATAACCCCTAAACCCTTTCACCCCTTATGCCCTACGCCATCAACCCTCTGTATAAACCATGTTGACCTAATTGGCACGTCGAGGTGGCATCGACTGTGGTACCTACGTAGCGCCGAGATAGCGTGAAAATTGCGTATAGTTAGAGGTTGGGTTGGTCTACGTCATCCCGCGGAAAAGCCATTGACCGGAAGTCCAAGTTTGGCAAGTGGGTTGGATACCGGTGGTCTGTCCTACCGCGAAAGGGGGTAGAACAGGGCAGCTCGCATTAACTGACCACAAACACGTTAATTGACTGGTAGCTAGAATTGAAGCGGAGGCAGAGGGATACCGGGCTACTTTGACGGACGAATCCTCCGCCGATTAATATTCCCCGTTCCGGGATATTACAATACATGACGAAAGCAGTCTTCAAATTATCCTGGGAACCAATCAGCCTCGGCTAACAATAAGTATAAGCTGCACGTTTCTGTAACATGCAGCAGCATACCCTTCGACCTAGCTTTGTTTTAATAGATACTCAACTTTGACCTGCATAATGGATAAGCACGAAGTTAAGACTCTTATTTATACAGACAAAGACCGACCATTATAGTCATGACTCGATCTAAAACAGGATTTACTCATTAATGATGATCAATCCCAAACTTCGATAAGTGGGAAACGTCACTATTAATTACTGTCGTTGAACTCGTCGCGAAAAGGAGTCGAAGTTTTTTAGGCTCCTACATATGAGATGGGGAACTTTTTTTTCTCCTCACTTTTCGGGTAACTCTTTTTGTGAGACGTTGCCATGGCCGGTAGGTATATACAATCGGCGTGTCAGAACTGGGTGTGAACGTGATCGCCTTTGCCTTGTCCAATTTTCGAGTATTGTTTGTCCGTGAGTTACGGTTTCGTCTTCCTTTTTTTCTACCTTTTTTGCTACCTTCTTTCCCCGTGTTTTTTCACCAGAGACTTTGTTAAAATCTAATTTACCCGATATACCTACCGACCAGTGCAGTGCCACGTGCTTTTTCAAATGTCACGCGTATTACGCGCACGTTTGAGCACTGGCTTCAAACGATGCCATATGCAGTCAGAAGTTTACTGGGAAAGGTGCAGGTAGACGTGCGTCTTACGCGGTAACGCTGATTTCAAATAAGTATAAATCGAAGGGTCGAATTGCAGCGTAAACTGGTGACCAAAATACCTATACGCTTTGATATATTGATATCTTTCACAAGTTTGAAATAGAATATCGATCCAATACATTGTAATAATAATTAAGCATGTGGTACACCGGGCTGAAAATAGATAAGCCTTAATGGAATATTTCCATGGAAATTGGGTGGCGCCAACTACTCATAGTTCGATAATATGCCCGAGTGCAGCGTGAAAACCAAAAACGAATCAGATGGTGGTAATAAAGTTTTACTCGTACTATACGTAAGAAATCTTTCTGCGACACAGGGGAACTTGAACTTTAGCGTCACGCAACCAGGCGACCTAATCGTATACCATTACAGGAACAAGGACTCCTAAACACGTTTCCTAAATATGTTCTTGTTTATACTGTGGTTCAGACCAGCCCACGCTATGCTTGTACACGTATTTAATAAATTACAGTGAGCCAAATAAGAAGTATTAAAGAATTGCTTACTTCACAGGCGAAACAAGAACCGAAACAACAGGCACTTCCAAAATATTTCATTTATCGATCATCGTTTGAAAATATATTGCTATGCACTTTCCTCCT
This sequence comes from Tenthredo distinguenda, assembly GCA_947538915.1. Classification (NCBI taxonomy): domain Eukaryota; kingdom Metazoa; phylum Arthropoda; class Insecta; order Hymenoptera; family Tenthredinidae; genus Tenthredo; species Tenthredo distinguenda. The sequence continues at coordinate 8,477,177 of OX384531.1, forward strand.
ACTCGGTTCTATAACTTGACCTGCATATAATTGATTAATCTTTTTATCTTTTTTCTGTCGCTTATGATTGTATGACACAACGCTTCGGATTTATTCATATGAGGTAATTTTTGAAAGAGTCACGATGAAGAAGAATGTAAGATAATTTTGGCCAGGACTGTATAAAGGTCCGAAACGCGTGCATCACTTCCAAGTATATAATAATTGTGATCAGTCTGTAAAGATTTTTCTAAGAATTGACTACACGTGCTTGCGTATTGGTTACGGCTACGACAACAAAAGATTGGGCGATCATCGCTGATCATCAGTGATCAAGGTCCAGCGAACGAGCGATCCGTGACCGATCGCCTCCTTCACGGATTTCACTTAACCGGCCACCGGCCGGAGTACTGGGTGATCGTAGAAAAAAACTAATCAAGAATTTTTATTGAATAGTCAGACATGCGGTAGCCAATAATGGTGCGTTTAGGGCGTGTCAAAAGCTATAGCTTTCGCCCTTCGTCTCGGTACTCACACCACGCCACCTCTGTCCTTGACTTGACGCTACAACGAGGTGATCAAATCACACGCACACGTAGACATGCGCTTAGCTTTTGATCCCGGTTGATGAAGATTTGGTAAAAATGAGGAGAACTTTAATCAGATATGTGACTATCGCTGGGAATTTAATACGCAGAATGAAATTTGCGAACCCCGACGAAATTTAGAACCGACGGAGGTGGTTTATAAGGTTTGCGAATTTTAGGTATAAAAAGTTGGTTTCTTGGTCACCCGTTATGAGCTTCTTGTTGTGGACTCGTATCCGAGTGCGCTCTCGGACTAACAGCTGATTAATATTAATGACCAATTAAACACGCAGCATTTACATTAATTACGTGCATTCATCATAGTTACGATCGCTCGTGACGCGCCTCGCGTTTACGATCTAGGAAAGGTACCATTGCGTGTTTTCAACGGCGGCCAGAGATGAAAGGATGGAGGGTGCCCTGCGGGAGGGTATAACACTATCAACAATCAAGCCAAATTGAAATTCCGTTATTTGCATTTTGTCACTTTCCACCTCCCAAGCCCATAGGCAATCCACTAACCCTGCTTTATTCTTCAAAACACGTATGCGATTCGTCTTTGAACCGTTTCTTCAGTATATTAATAACTCTCGATTACCTACGTTTATGCTAACGCCCTACAGTCACGGGCATTCCAAATACAAGATGCATATCAGTTTACAATAAGCTAGATAGGTAACGATTTACTACATGATTTCGGAGAAAATACATACCGCGATTGTAATGGCAATGATAGACCCGAATCGAATATAGAGTAACTGTGTATCGCGTAGATTATTATTCTACATATAAGTGTATTTCAGTAGTGAGTACTCTGCAGGCTTTCAGCTACTAGGCTTTGCGTTCACGTGTTTGGTTCGGCCCATTAGCTCTGCAAAGTGAGTATTTATCGAGCGTATATCGTTAGCGCTTGTCGAGGGGTGGTTTTAGTCGATGTTTCTCTATTGTTTCTTATACAGAGACGAAAGCTGGCAGACATGTTCCGGGCTTTTCGCAAGACGATTAAGTCTCGGGTCGATGGAAAACACGTGGGAACGATAACACATGCGTGCGCAAAAGCACACCAGACTTGTTGAAACTTCCTTTAGTTCTCAACGAAGCTAAGGGTACTTTCAGAGATCTAAGGCGGTACGTCTTTGTTGCCTCCGCGACGGAGTTGGAGGCACAGGTGGACGTGGCGGCAGAAGCGGAGACGGAGGCGGATGAAAAAGTGCGCGACGAGGGATGACGTCACGGATTAGTTGGACAATGGCATTAGGCCGTGTTCAAAGAGGATAAACTGGACCCCGTGAATGAGGTCCGGCTCCCGGTATCTCCGGAGATGTTCTTCGTTGTATTTTTGTCTTTCACCAAGTTTTGAAGACTTTAATTTTTCCAGACACTGACAATCGTTTCAAAGAGTGTAAAATAGGTATCTATCAAGGTTTTGGTATTGAGAGGATGATTTTCAAAAGTCTGAGAGTAATTTGCGGTAGAAAACACGCAAGGAAAGTGTAATAATATATAATGGGAACTTTGCTAATTAAGAACTCACGGCGATAGATTGCGGCTTAAGTATGATTAATTATGATGAATGGCTCGAAGACTTTGCTGCCCCGAGAAGTCCCAAGGAACCTGAAGACTTCTTATCGATTCAGCTGTGGCTGCCAACCTTTCGAAAATTGTTCTTTGATTCATCGTCCACGGAAATAACCCCTGCTACCTTTCGCAAAAAAAACGAATCACCGCTCTCTAAGGAGATGATAATGATTTATCAACGAATATACTACACACACGCATGCACCTATGCATGCACGCACATGTTTCAGTATATTTTATTACGTACCTCGCTCCTCCGTTACGTGCCAAAAATGTATATGCATCTGTTAAAAAAAAACAGTAATCATAGCAAGGATGAACATTTACGTAGAACTCTATTGACACCAGTTAGTTATCACGTTTCAGATGTTAGTCTCTTACGAGTATATCATATGGACAAAAATAACGATTTCACCGCCATATTAAGTCAAAAGGATAAAACAATGGCGGGAAGAGAAATGAAGAATATGTTTGTAGTCGTGGGTAGCAGCCCTTGACGAGAAATGAAGATTAAACGCAGCTGTAGGTACCAAGGTCGTAAAAAAGCTTGTAGAATTGTAGAATTGTAGAATTGTAAAAAGCTTTCGTATGAATAGTCATGCGGGTGGACGTTCGTCGCTGCTAATAACAAACAACAGTCGCGTACTAGTCGCGCTTTGCGGGGGAACAAAACAGTTGCAATTACAAACGTTGCACTCTCCTATTGATCAGCTATCGTGTGATGGATTCAGCTGCGTTTACTCGTAGCCGATGTTTAATTCACTCGTATTGTTGTTCTCCACTTTTTCATTGTACATAGTTTCTCTACGGAACTTTGATAAAGCTTGACGAGTTCATAAATAATAAATAAACACAGTGCTGTGTTATTTGACTTGCTTTGAAAAACGTTTATTTTTTCCAATCTATTGGACAATTAAACAGTATTTCAGACACGATAGTACATTCAAATGGCTTTAATCGCCCTCCACTGCGCGGTGGTAATCACGAATTCTGCAGTGGATTCATTATGGCACAATTTTATCCCTGATAAATAAAATCACAATTAACTACCGCTGGTTGATTTCATTTATCACAATACCGCAGCAATTTTCACCGTTTCGCTTGTGTCGGCTAATTTGTATCAGCAGTTTTAATTAGATGTATTCAACATTATTAAACAAGTTCGGAATTGCCGAGTTTACATTTCCTGGTTTAATCAATCGCCTAGTTTTCTCAATAACTGCAGAATTAGCAAAGTTTGCTTTTCCCAACGAAAACTATTGGGCCAGATGTGACACGTCGATATCTACTGAATCTATGAAGAAGATCACCTCAGCCTAGGCCAACTTTAAAACGGCTGCCCAAGTTCTCGAATTCCAAACCAAAAAATAATATAATTATTATTACGCCTGAATTCAACCTTTCCGAATCAATTTAGGGATACCTACAGTTTGAAATGGTAACTCCTTTTCAATGAATCAGTCCAACTTTTGCTCTTGTGGCATGAACGTTCTGGCACGGCGTTCCGAAAGAGCGGGCGAAAAAGAACGCTGACGAGCTAACCGATTCAGATCCCGCGACCTGTAAAGTCAAGCCCCACTATTCAGCGTCACGGTATTCCTTTGAAGTCTTGCGACTTCGTTCGCCGTTCAAGAAGAATCTCTATTCCTGTTCTAAAGAGAGGGCAAGTGGCGAGGAAAAGATGTTCCCGTTTTTATCCCTTTATACGTTATAGCCCTCGGCATTCGGAGTCATCGATTAAATCGATTAAAGCTAAACGAAAGTCCTTGTTAATTCTAATCATCGACGGTTCCTTTTCACAAAAAGTCCTCTGCAGAGCAAATAACACACAGTTTTTCGTGACATTGTATGGAAAACGGAAAATGCTTATTTCAGTTCATGAGAATTCGAGATTTATGCTAAATAATGGTCCTCCTACATTAAGAATGGAAACAGTGGAGTGAATTAATCTTGGAACCATATTTCGCAGACTAACCTGTTACTCTTGTATTTGACTTCCTCGAAAGCTAAGAAGTTCTATAACGAGGTTCTGCTAAACAAACGTAGAAATATGTCGTGTTCGCGGCTAGATAATCGTTTATCGATAATTGCTACGACGCTAAACGACCGCACGGTATTCGGTCGGTCCGTTTGGCCGGTATTTTCGGTCCTCGCACTCCCCAAAGGAAAGGAGAAGGCAGGACGTTGCAGTTTGCTGCAGACGCGGTCACCGGATAGGAGCGACTGAAAGTACCCACTGAATCACCGATGTTTACGATTCCGAGGAACGTGTCTCGAATGCGAGATTAAGTGAAATTGGAAAATCCACTTTTGTCATCTCCAGAGAGATTCTGTTTGTAGAACGCGGTAGCGTTGACATACCCCTCGCTCCTCTTCGCCCACGTACGAACTCGACCTCTGTACAGAATCACAGCTTGCGTGGGATCGCTTCGAGCGACATTTTTGCAAATAAAGCCACGAGTTTCCATTTCCTTGTGATTTCATGCTTCTCTTTTTATTCCGCCTTTAATTTCATAGTGCACTCATTCATTTTTGATTGTGTATGTGATAGCAGAAAAAGAAGAACTAACCATTACGCTATATTGAACTGGAACTTCAAAATGAGGATGAAATCAATTATTAAAAAGGGTGCTGTCATGTTCACGTAACATTTTATTGGCTATCAATAGCATACTTTTTGTAGATACATCAACAGAAGAGCGGAGCCCTATTCAACTTCATAAATTCACGTCACGCGAGTCAGAGTGTATATAGAATACCTGCCCAACTGTTCAGAATTTCCGTAAAACGTTTTTCCGACGAATCACTATCGTAAGGTAGGTATAATAACTCTACGATAGATCATGTCAGTCCACTGTCAAATATCCGTGTGCAGTAATTAATTCTAAAAATGTAAAACATGAAAAGTACACTAATTGATTCTACAAATATTTCAGCGACAAATTTGAGTTTTAGCCATTGGGAGCACGACTATAAGAAAAAAGTATAATTATCCTATCTGGTACAAAGTACGGTATTCTAACGTTTCTAGGTTCTAATTTTCTCACACTAGTCCAAAAGTGTTTTAAAATTGACTGACGTGTGGCGAAACTAAATGATAGTTAGAAGAGAAACGTGTAGTACCTACAACCCTGGCCCAAACTGTGAAGCCTTTTCTTTAATTCCCCTCGTTTTGGTTGATTGAAATAATTTTGTGATATAAAAAATAGATACTACAAGACGATGTATCATTAGAAGGTATTGAGTGTTATAGTATAATGAAGAGAACATTGAGGTCATCGTTATGGAGATACTTAACGGTTTCCCCAATGAGTAAAGTAATACTAAAGTTAGCGAGCAATCACTTATCTCGTTAGAGATCCCAACTTATTTTTATTTCTCAATTAACCGATCATAAAACCTGGCCTTAAGTATGGAACAAAACTATTATACTGCACTAGTAGGTCGCCCCCTTGCTGGTGGATGTAAGATATTTCGGGCCGATAAGCATTCGGGGGAATAGAGCGCCATTTTTCCACCTATCATCGGCTCATCTATCTGTGGAGACTAACTAGATTGTAATGGGACCGTAGCACCTTCTCTCTTCACCTAGTCTAATTAATATTTAACTTATCGTGCCATGTGCCTTGCTAATTAAACGGACAAATGAGCTCAATCACTCTTTGGCTCCTTTCTCCCATCGGCAAAGAGCTCAATTATTCCAAGGCAATATTTTAGTTTTCTTATCTACACTGCTCCTGGCTTACACCTATGAAGATTAACCATGAGGGGTGTAATCAATGTGCGTATATAAGTTCTACACGTCAGTGAAACAGTTCATCATTCGTAATACGTTATAAATACAGGACGAATATCAGTGTAGAACAGAAAAACCTGTGATGGGTTGAACAGGTTTCCTTAATTAGCTTCCTTTCTTTCCAGCAATGAGAAGGAAATACCTTGCATTAGTGGTAAATTGTAAGATCCGTTTATACCACACACGTACTTGTGATATTGCGTTATAATATCGATGCACGCAATTTACCTCCCAACTCCAAATTAGCCAATATTGATAATAGCTTCTCATTACTACTAATTATTAGCTAAATCGATAAGCACGGTCATGATAGCCCGTTATAAAGAGCTTCAAATATTCTGTGAAACTTTTCACTGCTCATAGCCCCATTCAATAACTTCAGCCTCCGGTGAACGGAAGCTGGTCTAATTAACTATCGTAACCGTATGAAACTCGGGATTTTTTACGACTTTAATTATACTCTAGGCGCACGCAATGGCTCCAACGTTTGGTAAATATCGATAATGACCTGTAGCCATGATTATACTGATAATGGTAACATTTTGGGGTGTGCAGTAGGTAACAGATGCACGCAATTTTTAGCGAGTATTATCATAGGTTCGTGAAGGAATGTTCAAATTTTTATATGGGAAAATGAAACGGGATGTGACACACTTGATATGATATAGTATACATATACATGTACGCAATTCACCGCAGATTTAAGAAACTCTGAAGTCGTTCCCATCTCTTTTCACATTCGTGCGGCACTCGTACCGCGTCTCGGTGATGGTATCTGCGTGCTAATAGCAGCTTCCGGCGGTGTAAAAAGTGTGCGGTAAGTTCTTGCTTCTTACGTCAGTTCAGAGACAATAAGGCCGCGACTGGGCCTGGCGTAAACCAGTCGCAATACGTGTCGGGCAGTTCTATTCGTTCGTCGTGCATGTGTGTGGATCTGCGTGCTCCACGTACCGTGAACGAAACTTGATACCCTGGGCCCTTCTTTGACTGTAAACACATATATTTATATATACATATTAGTCATGAGATCCAAGGGCCACTTTGAGCTGATATTCTCAGCTCGACTTAGGTGCAACTTTTCCTGCATTTTATACTTGCTGCTGCTGCAGCCTCTGGCTTGACTTGGCTCTTTTTCTGTCTCAGGATGCCCCACCCAGAGACTTTTATCTTTTGACACGAGACGCCAATCTTATTGTTCTCCCGACTTTATGAGTTGTAATTTCATTGTACGTTTTCCAAAAGGATTATAATTATGAATCCTGGGGAGCGTGCCTCTCCGCCGTATTTTCTGTTCGTAGCTAGATATAATGGCCCCTGACGCGTCCCTAATTTCATCACCAAACATAATTAGGAGTGTCACTTTGAAACGCTTCGAGACCCCACCTTATTCCCTTCTTCCATGTCTTCCCTACTGTTCACGGAGCAACCCTTTGCACGACGTTTTACTCCATCCGCTCGTCGAGCTGACTCGTTCATTCTTCGTTATCTGGATATAAACGAAGTGAACTTTTGAAACCGGATATTCGGCCGTTCGCCGAAAGGGGAGTTCCTAAACGCTCCCCATCTCAAAGATATATAATTAGGTTCCGTCAAAAAACTATGTGACAGTAAATGGAAAGAGGGCGTTTATCCGGAATCTGTACCAAACTCTCTCTCTCTCATTTATTTTTTAATCACAAAAGTAAATTATGAATTTTATCCCCGTTTAAAATATAACGGGGGATTGAATTATACGCGGCTGAGTAAGGCTAAGCTTGTAGGAAGCAGTCATTTTGTCATTTAAATCCATGAATTAATCAGCGCGTCACGTAACCGCGAAATCCGTGAAGGAGAAATCCTGGCTGTTGCAGATATCTCTGTGCTTTGGTTAAATGGAAACGCTTCCTGTCACATTAATCGCAAGACAGATTATGCTCCGCTGGCTTGAATAGACTCAAACTGCATCAAAAACTGGCCTCGTTACTTTATCAGTCCTCAAAATGTAAGTTTTCATTCACTATTCATGGTGTGAGGTGGTTATTTGAAGTCTAATGAATTAATTGCCTCTTCTCCTCTTTCTTACATTTCACTTCAAACGATGACTCGATCGTTTCACCTTTCGCATCTTCATCTTATAGTTACGTCGTTGGACTTGTGGCAAATTTAATCCTCTGACGTAGTGTTCCGATAACTTGCAAGTACAGATTATACCGAGTTACCCAAGCGTAGATCATTCAAGAAGCTAAAGTTGGGTCCAGACTAGTTGGCTCGTCGCATCACCCGCAGATGCACTAATTAGCCACATTTTTCCACTCCACCACGCTAATGAGACAGCTAAGGGGACGACGGGTAGAAATCTATAGGTATAAGTACGGACCCGACCGAACAAGATGATGTACACATGCAGGTGTTTGGCAATCAGGAGGAGTTCAGGCCAAAAGGTTCGCATATCCTCTACATTCCAAACAGTCCAATGTACGAGCTGGGAACGAGCGAGTAAACAGTTCCGCTTTGACCAACACCGAGTACTTTGCCATCCAACTGAATACACGTGAAAGAAAAATGAAGTTGAAATACACCGCGAATGAGAAGAGGCTCTCGTTTGACCTGCCCATTGTTATCCTGGCGATAAAGCCGATATCGAACAGACTGCAGCTTCGTGATTAGTAGGAGTTGCAATCGCAAGAGTTCTCTTTAAAATCAGTTCAGAAGACGCGAAAAGCAAGATTTTCGCATCTGCTTTGTGTTCGTAGTCGACTCTAATCTCTTACTTCGGAGTATTTCATAGGAGAACTTACTCTCAAGTATAAGGATGATCGGATATTCTATGTAATTAATCATCTAACATCCACCATCTACCATCCACGACGGATGAGTAGCGGTTAATAGTGCAGTGCACTATAATTATCAGGTAGTAATGGCTCGGTGAAACCAGCCGAAGCGGACGGCTCCATTAAACAAAAAACAGAAAACAAAGTAAAATCAATGCTATCATGGCTCGCGGTTGACTTTCTGTTCGACGGACAGGTGACGTTCAAGCTTTGGTATATCCGTGGATTTACAGCCCGTTGCGTTTCTCCTGTAGAAAATAATCGTATGCGAATGCGGTAACATTTCATACAATATGCCTATGATTATCGTGCGTGTGTTATGTTACGACACAATCGTACTGTACAATGGTAGGTATATGCTTGATCTAGTCTACCGGCTATCAGTTTGCCACGGGGATTCTGGAATAGGAGTGATGGGATTCTGATGAGTAGCTCGCCGGTTTCGAACGCGTGGGTGGATAGTGGGACACGCGTGAATTCTGCGTCCATTGGGATGCCCGTCAAACGCATAAACCACCGACTGTAGCGTGTATTTTAGTTGTATAAAGCACGCGCTCGGCATTTATTTATATACAGCTATAGTATATGCAGGTATATCCCGCGAGTTGTGCAGGACTTTGGTCGAGGCAACGCATTGTAATGTCGTCATAACTCACTTGGCATTATCACGACTGTGTCGTAAAAGTCTATTGAATTGAATAAAAAATTGGAAAGGGATTTAGTGCACCGGAGAGAAAGAGTGAAAGAGAGAAAGAGAGAAGGTTAGGTAGAAATAAATTGGGAAATTTTTATTTTTTTTTCAAAGAAATTAATACCATGGTTAGGAGGTCCCGTCGCGTGTTCTTCCTTTGATTATTTATTTATAGGGGTCGTGTCCCCTTGTCGTATAGATACCGTATGGCATGCCAAGGCTAATCACATGAGTCATGTTCAACTGAATTGGAAAGATCCGCTTTTCTACTAAATCCTCTCATCTCTCGCGTGTTACACCTCTATTCTGCATTATCGACGTCTCTTTGAGATCTCTGCAGCATGGTAGCCCGGGGAGAAGCAGTCCTCAAGATCTTTGGTCTATTCAGTTGCAGTATCCGACGTTTAGGAGTACAGAGACGAATTGGCTTGGTGCTAAAGTACCGTAGGTACGTACTAAAGTGCTAAAGTGCAATAACTCAAGCCCCGCTCGTATTGTCGGTGTAGAGAGCAGGAATTGCTCGCCTTTGGTATATATAAGCGTTACATTTCGAGTAACTAGCGTTTCGCGCAGTGCACCAAAACCTACCATAAACACTACAGTGCAGAGACTGACTTCACAGGTCATTAAAAAAGAATTTAGGTGAGAATTCGCCTCCGAATTCTGCAGGATGGGAATTACTAAAGAAAATCGTTGAAAGATTTTCTCACTCGGATATATTTGAATCGTCTCGCGTCTCTCATCCATCGTCTGCAATTCCCTAATGCAAGAGAGCATGAAAGGCTATCCCATATACCTACTCAACACTTGCGCAAATGTTCTCTCTAAAGACTTTGAGCAAAGTGCCAAGCTAGCCTGGCTCTGGGGGCTCAATAGGTGCAGGATGATAGCGTAAGGATGTAGGTGAGCGAGGTAAGGTACCTCAGCCACCCAACCCTGAAGTCCTTACTACGAGGCCCACCAGACACCCACCGACCCGTTATGGAGATGAGCACAGCGAAGGCGCGCGCGCGCGACATCTTCTGCATCTGTAATGTTTCCCTCTCTTGTGTTCCCGCTTGCTCTTGCTTGCCCCTTGTATTCTTTGGGTTGGTTCTTCGATACGATACACTTAAGAATCGAAGAAACGGAGAAGCAAGAATACCCTGTCGTATAAACGGGGCGTTCGGTATCGAGGCTGTGGTTGTATCGGCGAAAGAATGCAGAACCGTTGTTGAACCTGGGCACTAGCGTACGATGAAACACGCGGTCCGATCTCTGTGGCAAATTTTCGAATAAGAATCGGTTGATTTCGACGCGCTCAGATCCTTGGGCCCCGTTCAGTCGCCTGTTGCATTATAATGTCCGGTGTTTGGAGCCATCGGTATTTTAACCGGTACATACTTGCTTTATTTTCACCAGGCATTTGTTATCGAATGACAGGGTGAAGCGGTTTCGTATTGCTCTTGAAAGAGTCAGAAAATGGTATCGAAAAACTTTAGACTTTGTTTTCTGCATCCCGATTTGTCAGTTCAAGGTACTTCGGTGTATTATGTATTGTCCGACGTTGATTAATCCTTTCCATACCAGACGTGTCTGTTCCCGGCAAACGTTCATGTCGAAATGGCGCACGCTCAAATTAACCAACTTCTGTTAGCCGCAAAAAACGTTCTTTTCCTCCGCCAAGAACACGAAATACGTGAGTTGGTTACGTAAGCTAAACGCACGTGATACTGTAAATGAAACGTTATCACGAAAACAAAGCTTATTTTATATTACACTGGGGTAAAGAGATTGGGGCCTTACGTAACGTAATTCAATAGCACACGAGCGAATGATAAAATGCTGAAAGACTATTATATGTTACATACAGTGCCTTTTTTGTCCAGAACAAGACCCGTCCAACTAGATTTTGTGTCCCTAAGGATTGTTACGTGATACACTATAAGAGCAGCTACGTATAAGACCAAATCAATGGTCGAGGGTGCGGCACCGAAAACGAGTTTGAGGTCAAACAGTATTCACAATTGAAAGGATGAATCAAGAAAGGTCTAATTAGATTCACGCCCTTTTTTTGGAGATTATCTCCATGAAATACTTAAATCAAACTTTATACCTAATAGAAGCCGTTGTCAGCGCAGAAAGTATAGGTAGGTACGTAAGTTTTCCGAAAACGGGCTTTAGTTGAATTTGTTTCGTATCTCCATACAGAAATGCTCATTTCTTGACTAGAATATGTACTTCGATGCTAAAAAGAAAAAGGAATTGTCTCACTGCAACCCTAAAAAGACCAGAATATTTGGAACAAGGGCCTGAATCCATATTTTTTTTCTCTGATATTATCGCTCTGGAAGTGTATCTCAAGACTTTCAGAATTCCACTGTCACATATTCTAACAAATCCGGTGAAGGAGCTTAACACGTGGTTAGATCGAGGGAATTTATTCAAAGATGGCTCTTTCACGTTTTTCTCGTTCTTCGCTCGGGAGCACCATTTGCAAGTTAACCCCGCTATTGTTTCACCCAACTCTCAAATTCTTTTTCCGATTCGATAGATTAGGTTCAAACCCGCTCCTGACTATGGACTAGAGAACTAGACGAGAACCTGATGTGGTTTGGGTTATCATATCTACACTACTCCGATATTTGCATGGAAATTTCTGTAAAGTAGGTATACCCAGAGGCGATTCAGACCGCGATCTATTATTTGAAGCTCTCGTTATGCCTGGGGCAATTTATTGGCGGCACCACCGCAGACTACCGTTCGCGAACGAACAGCCTCACCGAAAATTATGCAATTGAATAACACAATAGGCGAACTATTATGTAACGGGCAAGCAACTAACTTCCTAACAATAGACGCGATGGTGACAATACCACCTCTGCCTCAAACCTTCCTGCACAACCTACCTCCAGCTACCAACTATCGTGCTGTAACACTGAGTTACTAGATAGGTACCCGAGCTAGTTCCATGGTTCACGAGTACAGTGGTATGTACCTTGGCTAGATGCAGGATAGTTCGTCGGTCTAATGGCGAAGGTACATATAGGTAGTTACGCGAAAAGTGAATCATTTCAAAGGTCAAAAATTGCACGCATAAAAACTCCGCAGTCAAAATTGGTTCAGGAATGAAATGGAATTCATCTGAACAAACAATTACCATGGTAATGATATCCTCGGTGATATTGAATATCCTTGGCTTTCAGTTATGGAGAATTATTGTATTAAGTCAGAAACTTTTCTTTTCGTATTTTTATTTAGTCAGAAAATATTGTGGGATGAATTCCTGGAGCTGGTTGGTTTTGTCGAGATCATTTTCTCTCCCCTGTATCCTGGCAATGTCATTGCCGTATCCACTCCTGTTTCTGGGAACACCGTGGAATATTATTCATGAAATGTTGAGCTGAATGGCGAGCGGACATGAAACCGGAGACGTGAAGAATACGTCGTACCTACTCTTTCGACGAGGAATGGAGAAGGGAATTGAAATTCGTCATACATGTAACTGAATCCCAATCTCTGATGCAGATACAGAATCCAACCGCGTTAGCATTCGTTCGGATATTTGACACAGATCATGTGTCGATTTGTATCCAAAATGGAGTATTGCGGTTTTTCGATGACAGTTTCGGGTCATACCTCCAAGTATAGACGAGGGTTTCCATTTCTCGTTTATTGAGACTAATTTCATCTCGGTCGATGAACCACACAGCTTCTTTTTCGGTCAGGCAAAGGCAAGAGTACAAAAGGATTCCGAGAACTTGATGGTTTTACCATCACGAATAGTTTCATACGGGAAACGGCACATCTCGGTAACCACTTGCAGTCGACTTGGAAAACAATAGCTTCATCTTTTTCACAAAACTCTGTGAAAGCTGTGTTTGCGAGTGCTGCAGCGAAAGTGACTGACATTAAGTAACGGTGCATTGAATTCACGCTATTATTTGTACTCTTATTGCTTAACGACATGCAATGGATTTTCTGACTTGTCACTGTGCTGACGTTGAGAACCAGCACGCGTTAGGAATCTCCAATTTTCAGGGCGTGATTCTGAGGCGTTGAGACGAGGCCAAGGTATTGCAAAAGGTCTCACTGCAAGGATCGGGTCTTCGAAGACACAAGGAAGTACGCTCCAACCTTGCGATAAAACTAAAATGGTTTTTTTTTTTTACTTGGTGGACAGATTGACGGGGACGTTGCCTTGTGGTTCCGTCCTTGTAAGTTATCGATCTGCTTTGGCTTATATAGCAACGAAGTGGAAAATATTGTTTATCCGAACGCCTGTTAATCCGTTTTACAACAGGGGCCACGGAGCAGCTTATCGCTTGGATAATTTGTAGTTAGACCAAGAGGCTTAAATTTTCATCAGAATTACCTCCTCTGAATCCCGACGCGAACAGGAGGTGAGATATCCGGAGTATTAATTACCAATGCCTAAGCGTGTAAGACTACATTCATTATCACGTCTAAGAATCAGCATTTTCACAGTCGTTAGAAGTCTCACGTTGAATTTATACTATTGTAGTAAAAATTTTCACAGAAATCATACTCACCGAGTAAACATGCATCACCTGATAGCCATCCAAATCATAGCCTGTAATTTACTCGTAATAAATCACACCGGAGTTTGGAAAGACCTCTTATACCACAGATATGAATGTACGTATTACATACATGTATGCCACATGCTTACGTGACTGAGCTATGACTTTCAGAGTCTAAAATTAGATCAGACGATGTATAAGGTGGATTGAGTCTATAGAAGATATGAGAATTGCTTGAAACTTCCATGACTATGCCGCGTGTTGACCTAGACTCTAAAGTTTGACGAGCTCTCATATACAAATTGATCGTATCAAGCGCAGGACAGGACAGGGTTTATGTCGTTGCAGATATACTAAAAATTAGAATCTACGTAATTTCAGTGAATAAAATACGGAGGTTATATTCCGCACGTATTCGACTTCAGATAAGTTGGAATTATTACAACTATTTCATATCTAATTCATGGACTCTACGTTCTGCAAAACATTTCGAAAACTTCATTACGCGTTAAAGAGAAAACCCTCGTATGGTACCCAACTGTGGGATTGTCGCGTACACATGAAACGTGGCCTCGCATTTTGAGTATAATCGTATAGCAGGTACGAGCACAATGTGCACTTTTCAGAAAAGCACTTTGCCTGGCCCTACTTTATTTAGTTCGTTACACGTCTGCTCCTCGACTCGTACCCACCGCGTGTACTTCGCGTATCCTTTTTCTTGCCTCTAGTTTTCTCACATTTGTCGTCGGCGTATTCTTTTCTCTTGAAGTCATTGTGGAGTAAAGCTAACCGCTTTCCTGCCAGTCAAAGTAAAGACAGCATGACAAAAGGTGTGTATACGTACACACGAGGTTGTAGTGCTTGAATTATTTAAGCCTTCATGTGCCATGAGCTTGCGATACGAAAAAGAATTGAGACAAATAGCAGAAATCGTACTATAGACGATAACTATTCAATCCACTCTATTTCGCACGGTGTGCATTCAGTTCGAAACTTTTTCCCCCTCTGTGATTGAATCAGATTGGAAATTTTTTTCTTCACCTTAAGTGCTCGTCAAATAAAAGGTCGTCTAGTGGTAAGCGAATATATCATAATAAATTGAATAACATTTATTTATTATTCATTGCAAACCACCCAAAATCAAGACGTGGTGTCATATCATCTGAATGTGTTACGTAAATGGTTGATTATTAAGGTGACGTTGTCACAAGTAGTGCGTGCAAAAGTTCATACATAACTGAGAGTTTGACAGATAGGTAGTACATACATGTATAGTATACTGTACGTTATATTGAATATGGTTTTGACAAACAACGAGACTCGGGGTATACGATCGATGGAGTGACGCAGATTGTTTATCGACCAACGAAACAAAATTGTTAACGGCGTATCGCAATTCATAGTCATTTGTCATGGCTAACAAGTCAGCTTCTGCACTGGCTGTTTCCACGTTTCGCGGCCAATAATTATTTACCCTTTAATCCAGCCATCCGCCTGCCCGCCTGCCCGCCTGCCTGCCTGCCTGCCTGCCTTTGCCCGCTTTCGCGGCAGCCTAAAGGCACGTGATATTTAACACGCCTTTTGTTATTCAACCCCACAATGGATGCTAATATTTCGGCCTTGCCACATTTCATTCGGAACGGTAAAGTGGAAAGCCCACGCTGTCTCTAACAGCTGAAACGTTCTTCGTCGGATATTAAACATCAAATATAATACGTTATTACGAGGTCTTCAGAAAGATCGCTTACACGAACACCTTGTTCATCTTTCCACGGGATTTTGGTTCTGTGTTACGCCTCTTTAATAACTGGTTTTCAACGGCTTAAAAAAATATACACGGCCACTGGTTTAAGAAGAATTCAACCCTTATCAAAATTTTACAGTGCCAATGCTGTTTTGCCAAAGCTAGTGAATGAAAACCGATAGAAAACGATTTATTACCTTTGGCGAAACAGCATTGGCAATCTGAAAAAATTGGCTCAGGATATCTCCGTTCATCACGATAACTTCAACGTCGTCTGTAATCACGCTTCCAAAACAGCTAAAAACGCCAAAAGACCTGAAGCGTTACACTCTGCACACGTGACAAATATTTTCACCTGCAACGGATAAATTGTCGTATTGTTCAACAGAGCGAGTAGCTTCGATTTGTGGAAAGACGCCGCAGCCAATACTATGGGCGAATCATTCGAGAGACGATCGTGTATGAATAGAAAGCTCGAAATATGGGCTAGCTTTGAGTCAAACCAGATTCTACCACAGCGTGAAACGTGGTTAGTTT
The DNA here is from genome assembly GCA_947538915.1 of Tenthredo distinguenda. Classification (NCBI taxonomy): domain Eukaryota; kingdom Metazoa; phylum Arthropoda; class Insecta; order Hymenoptera; family Tenthredinidae; genus Tenthredo; species Tenthredo distinguenda. The sequence goes on from OX384531.1 coordinate 8,493,422, forward strand.
AGGTCAGGATGGGTTGTGAATGTTCGTTGATTTGAGATAAGAACTTTATGTACCTACCTATGTTTGCAAAAGGTACGCGAAGGTCGGTAAGGTTTCGCGTGAGTAAAGCAAGTCTTAGGTCCTAAAGCTCCAGGCTTGATTCGCTCGGTTAACCATATAGGATTAGTTGTAAGTTAGATTGAACTGGTCAAATCCACGCGGGTATATCTATCTATGTACATGATGATTGTGAAATAGGAAATAGTCTGGTCAAATTTAGAATAAGGTCGACTGCAGAGATTATCCCATTGTACAATTTCAAGCGTGAAATTCAAGACACGAATTAGTTTCCTTGACCAAATAGTAGCGAGGGATGAACTCAGGGTCAGCTAGGGTCGCCCGGGGCGTTCTGGTAATGGGACATCCAACGTTATGGAGACCGGTTGCAATTTTCGGGGAATGACCTACTTTCGCTACATCAGCCAAAGCGAAATGTCGTCGCTTCCACCGCCATAATCAGGGGCGATATTCGATAGATGTGGCGAGGCACCTCGAGGCCGATGGCATAAGAGTGGGGTGGCAGTGAATTCTCGACATCCGGTTATATCTCTTGTCTACTCAAAGCAACGATCAAGACAGGGGTGAACGAGTGTGGAACATGAGAAACCCGGGGATATCAGCTGCCTCCGCAATCCAACATTTGGTACCGTATTCTTCCTTAGGGAATTAAGATGAGACGGCTCTATCTGGTTCTAGTAAATCGGATGGAAATCGAGGGTCATTTATCTCCGAAAGAGTGAACAGCACACGTGGATTTATTATAAATTGAAGTCAGTCAAGACTTTGAGTAAAAAGAGAAAAGTGAAGAGAAAAGTTCGATCTTCGACGAAAAATTGACACTGCAGGGTGATAACTTATTCTCAGATTTTCGCTCTCTTCCTCTTCATTTTTCTTGGTGGCTCTCTTTCGTCGCTTTTTCTCATTTAGCTATCTCTATCCCGATTCTTCGGCACCGATGCCGCTGTATATACTCGGTTTTCCGGCTTTACAAATCCGCGGTTTCACATCTGCCGTGGAATTCGAGATTTCCACAGGCGGTGCAGGTATAACTCGTTGATACGAAAGCAATATTCGGCGAGTTAGACCAAGTTTGCTGTATCAATATGAACCAATGAAGTGACGCCAATATCTTACGAATGCTCTCTGCTTCAAATATGATTCGTTGTTATTCCCGTGCAGCCAATCGAATTGCATGCCGTTTGATGTATAGCCGGCATGCCTGGCAACCGTTTCAAAGCCTCTATACATCTACGAAACTTTCCTTTCCTTCTTTTCCTATTTTCACTAGCTCAGCACTGCGGTTTTAATAGATTTTTCATAATCTTATATGATTTTGAGACTCTGCGCGGGGATTTCACAAACTTTTTGACAACGAGAAAAAGAAAACCGAAGTTACCCCACGACCAGTAGACAAAGGCTGAGAACACTTCCATGAAATAAGGCAAGTTACTATTCAGTACTATTTCCTTTCTGTCGAGGAACAATTTATTCTGAATCATCAACAGAGGGCTTTTTATATCAATTATTAAGTCAATAAATACAGCAGATAACAGTGTAGGTATAAAATGTGGCATGTCTTTACGAGATAACTACTACCCACGTGCATGTGCTTGTAGATCTACATGTACTACCTACGATAGGGCGTAGTGTATATTAGGAAAGGTGCATTGAAAAATTTGCATACCGAAGCTATGTAAACTGCGCGTGCACTTTATAGATATAAAAAGCGTAGAACGTGCCGGTTGTGTATGCATGGAAGTACGCAAATGTGCGCGAATATGAGCGAACAGATGTAACGGAGCAGCGGCAAGTATCCTCGGTGTTTTTTTTTTCATCCAAGCGAGAGTTTCGCGTTTTCATAAATATTCCTTTAACTAGTCGAAAAAAAAAAAAAAAAAACTATGCATACGGTACGCTACCGGGCGATTCAAGCACCAGCTTTTTCAGGATGCAAAACTGCAAACTTTTGACGATTCGCCCTCGCGCGATTTGTCATATTCAAAAAATCCTCCCATATAAAATTTTCATTAGCCGTTGAAAGCTCTTGACATAATTTTATTTTTCGAATCGTTTCATCTAGGTACAGGTTTTACCACCGCTGTTTTTCAACTTTAAATATGAACGAAAGTAAGCAATTTAGTCCACGTTATCCACGTAAGATAATCATAGATTTTTTTCCAGTCGCGTGTTACTGAAATATTTTTATGAAACAAATATTTACCGATAGACTAACCACTGCACCTTTTCAACTTTCCGTAATTATTATGCTGTTAGCTAATTGAATACCTGTATTAAAATTCAGAGAAATTTACGCCTGAAAGCGTTGTCGTGTCTAGTGAAAAGACTGCTATAATTTACTGGATAATGATTATAATTATCCTGGATTCTAACACCTGTACGATCCCAAGGCGTCGGTCAGGTACGGCTAAAGGACTGGCTACAAGGGAGGCGCACTGCAACCTGCACAGTCACTGAGCTCTTTTATTCAACTCTATCATTTCTTATTCAGATCAAATTTAATCTCGCAACCACGCGTAACATCTGCTTTTGTCTACGTTTAATGGATGCACGGACGGTTTTAGGCACTTCGATCTCAAGCCAGCCAAACAAACGCTACACCTGCCCGTCTGATTGGCGTCCCTCGGCGTTGAATCCCCGGAGATGGAATTGACGATAGGAGACAGCACCCTGTTGCAATCGACCCAAACTCATTTTCTCTGTCATTTGTGCAGCAAAATACGATCGAGAATCCAGCCACAGGAAACCACTCACAAGAATTTCGATCAGAAAGTAACGATCAGTTTAAAGCAAAGAGTAGTGTGACGAAGCGCATTTATCTTTGACCTGAGGTACGGATCTAATTTTCGTGAAGATTCGCTGCCGTATCATTGTCCTCCTACATCGTAGCATGCATAACAAAATACCCTGTATCGATAGAACATGGCAAGTACAATTGGTCATTGCTATAAATCGGGGTAATGATTACCCGTTAATTATCGATAACGTGCGTTAAAGCCACGCTTAGGAGAAATCTATTCGTATCAAATCATGGATTATGATCTATCTGTTGGAGATTTGCTCGTGCAGAGACATGCACGAGTACACGATGGCCGTAATTTGCTTTAATCACAGCTTAAATTTTCATATCAATCGCGCGTGCAGTCGAGAACAACGGAGCTAGGACCAATCCCCAACGCTCGACAGCCATTTAGATGGTATCACATCGTCTCGTTATGACAATTCGTTTGTCCGTTTGTACCCACCACGTGAACCGTTATTACGGAGGGGCATTTTCCCTAGTGAGGGTAGCCTCCGAGTGCACGATCGCCCTGGTAAGACGAGCCCCCGAAGGGTTCACCCTTTGTTTGCACGCGGTTCCCGTTCGTTCAAAGGTCGTATCTCGCCTCGAGATCGAAAGATCATAGCCGAGGTTTGCGAACCGGAACGTCAGCTCTTATTGCCTTCGCCTTTGCCACCATCTCTGACTCCTCTATTCCAAATTTATTAACGAATCTCGCTGGGTAGGTATTGGGGTGAAATGAAATCCGAGCTACTAGGGGATGCTGTTTGATCGCCCGTTGTCGCAGCTAGCATTATATGATCATCGATGCCTTTTGAAACATATTTGATTCTGTTTAGAAAAGAATGATTTCTCGGTAGATGTTTGTACGTTACACACGGCGTGTTTGATTCTGACCGGTACGAAGTTGGCTCCCACAGTCTTCTGTCTCTTTCCTTCTCTATGTAACCATGAAGGATAGAAGAATACGGAAGACTATGGTGCCAACTTCATACCGGTCATGATTAAACACGCCGAGCGTACATACATACGTGTACCTGTTACCATAGATGGGGTGGCACTTATAAAACTATCCGGTAGCTGTAGGTGTACGTAGCGATGGTCGATCGCGTACATACTAAAGATTGAGAAGATGATAGTAAATGATAAATAACGCTCTACCCCGCGTGACACGCCGCGAAGAAGGGTTTCCCCGCTGGCTATAAAAATGGGCGTGGTAGTCGTTAGTGGAGTCTGGTCGTTAATAACGAGCGACTTGCTGCAGGGTATAGGTAAGAAGGGATGGTAGGTGAAAAAGGATAGAGAAGAAGGGGTGGCGGTACGTGGTAGGAGTTGGTAGCGCCTTTAACCTTTATTCAAAACGATATTCCCGAAGAGGAAACTTTGGGAAAACTTTGAAGTTTACACCATCTCGTCTTCGGGAGCAGCACTCGAAAGTTAAACACGCCACGGAAGTATCAGAAAATCGTGTTTCATCCAGTCGATGCCAACTTTCTGACATTCTTGACAATCCTTTCCTTTCCAACAGACATAGAACCACTCAAACTTACGAGATACGATACGAATGGAGGCGGAAGAGAAAACGACAAACTCAGGATCAAAGAGCATCAAAGGTTGCGCGCCTCTTAGAAGGCGACGATATGTGTAGTTTTGCTTGAAGCAGGCCTAGTACTTCATCGAGTCATGTGCGGCGAGGTGTGCCAACCGGCGCATGGTTGCAGGCTCCCTTTTTTCACTGCTTTTCTGTATATTCCTGATAGCAAAGTTTGGAGTGAAAAAAGTCCGGAAAGCCGTCCTCGACTTTCGACTTCTTGATCGCAATTCAGAGGCAAAGTGTTGACTCAGACCGGACCGTGACGCGTTCACGTGGAAGACCACTTCTCACCTTTTCTCCTTCTTTCCCATCTTTCCCTACTCCGCTTTACTCCTTCACCCAAAAAGTACAGACAGAGTATTGACTTGAATCAGACGTCAATAACTCACGTCCCTCTCTTGCACATACCATGACGTGCAGATTGAAGTGTTTCTTTTTCGAATCCGATTTCAAGTCTACGGTCGGAGCTTCTTCAAAAAGATTAATCCGTTTCTGCGTGGGCAAAGGGCTTACTGTTGCCTTTCTTACCTAAGATTTGAGCGATTACTTCAAGCCCATATCACACCGGCGCATTTTTATCAAATTCGCTACCAATATCCGTAATTTTATAATGCGAAGATGTGATGTTCCCCTTGAAGTGCACAAAAAAAGCACCAGGAATGCGTCAACTTCAGTCCAAGGAATGGCCGCGGCACGTGTCAGCAGGAGAACCTCCCGACATCCGTCCGTTAGTCGGAGGGATCGCGACGCGCCCTTTGCTTGGCGTCGTTCGTCGGCAGTCCCCTTCAATCGACGAAGTGCGAGCGACATAAGCCGCATACTCCGCGCTTTCGAGATACGCTCCTCTCCGTACGCACAATGCAAGACGTCGCCTATATTTAGCTTCGGGCTTGACACTCGCGGATGGAATCGGTCGCCGCAATCCCAGACGTTCAGACGAGGTACCAACGAGCGAAGACACTAATTTAGAGGCGTGTCGGCGTTTAGAATACATCGCCCGGGCAACGTCATCATTAAAGTCATTTCCAGTCTTTCGCCTCCTCGCTCGCTCTCTCTTTCTCCACCCTGAGACGAGCCAGACATACCGATACACCTTTGTATATACGTATAGAAATCCAAGACACGGATATGTCCGTTCCATACTGCCTTCATCCTGGGTCTTGGGTCTCGAACACCGAGAGAATGGTGTGTCTCCGAGTGACAGAGCACAAGATACTGTGCTTATGTTAATGCGAGGGCTCGTGTACGACTAACGTGAACATGAGCAGACAATGGTTGCCCGGACGATCCCCGTACAGTCGAAACCATTAGTACGCTATGAGGAGTATGAGGCCAAGGTAGAGTTCAAAATTTAGAGTTATGCTAACGAAATGGATTCTGGAACAAGTCTGTGCTCAGTTCGTATATCGATTCAAGTGCTGTTTGTTTCAAGCTTCACTGAATTTTCACTCTATCTCGTTCGAATGGGCAGCGATACCTATCGCTTTGCATCCGTTGGAATTCGACCCACTTTCTCATCTCGTCGTCGTCGTCGTCGTTGTCATCGTCGGGACGACGGTGATGCTCATTCAAGCATCAAATATTGAAGCCTAGAGCAAAGCTGATAGACAAAAATGATTTTACTCTGAATGTCAAAACCGAAATTAAACACATCGGTGATACAATCTTGAGCAAAAAACTGGATGCAACAAGATTCATTTGAAGTACATAGTTGAGTAGGACGCCGGACCTTTAGATGGGTATACAATTATATTTGAGGTCGAGTATTTCGACTCCTTCGTCGACTGTACGGTCGTTATTGATGTCAAGGAATAACGCAACGAAGGAGCAACGAGGTACCTACTCACGAGTTGTATGCACCTATCCAATCGACTTACCAATACCTAAGACACGGGGAGGAACGTGATGTGGGCAATGCTAATATGCTTATGATTGATAGTCCTTAGCTCTAAGGAGTTACGGCCGATATCTGACATGTATACCGTTTAGATATGCATTCGCAAACATGTGATTCACACGTACTCATGTTTAGCGGGAGGACCGCGGGTGCACGTGAAGAATGATCATCGCAGGTTTTTGAGTATTTATATTTCGCCTGACAGAACCAAATTTTCGGATGGCAGTGCAAGACCGAAAACTGAAATTGAGCGTTTAGATATAGTGGTGATTCCTTTATAACGCGTTCTGGATAAAATACGCTGATTCCATTCTTGTGGACGACTGGCGCGCGACTTCCGGGGAGAAGTTGTATATGGGAAGGAAATACGACACGTACACCCGATCGTTGCTTCCAGTCGAGTTTCTCGAAGTTCTTCACTTTTCATCCTTCCCTCGGCTGGCATACTATCGGATTTTCTCTACCCTCCTTGTCGCACCTTATCCTATATTCGGACGTTTTACGGTCGCTTAATAGCCGCGAGAAAGCTCGTCTGTTTCCTCTATTTTCCTCCTACTATTCGGATAACGAGCGAGACTCGGCCGTCCGGCGGCCGCAGTTCGAGAGGGCAGAGTTTAGCTCAGGGTCGGTTGGTTGGATTGGCTTTGCTCGAGTACGAATGGGTATAATAGTGGGTATAGGTGGGTAGCTGATGTTATTGAAATTCAAGAATTTTACGATTCCTACCGACGGAACCGGCAGTTTGGAATTGATTAGGCAGTAAACGTACCGTAGGTTCTGCCGGAAAAGCTTTTGAAGAGGGTTTTGGCAGAGGAGGAATGGTAAACAGTAGATGTTATGGCTGCATTAGCTAGATTTATCAATCGAAACGGTACTAAACTTCCTCCATTCTAAAACTCCTGAGGAATAATGGGCTTTAGTTGTGATTAGAACCAAGTAAGCCACCAAGTTGTAAATTTCTAATTGCCATTCTCATTCGTTACCATTCGGCTACGTACGCCAACTCGCCTACGCTAACAATAACTAAGTACCGATCGTTTAATCGTTGGTGGTTTCGCAGATAGAATTAACTATTGACCATATTCAAGGTAAATTCGATAAGCCCTGTGATCAATGTCTGTAAAAGTATAATGAACACCCAAGTAGCGGTATCGCTATTTAAAATTTCAAAGGGTTGGGTGGCTCTCCCGCAGTTCAGAGTAGATTATACATTTATCCCATGAAAAATTGCTTGGTTTCATTTCTTGTATCGTGATATTGTACTCTGGCACACGTCGAATGTTGGTACGTCATGAAAGACAATTTTATAAATTTCTTCAGTCTGAGTCAACGTTATTCGTCTGCCAATTGGGGTGGAGCAACAAAGGCTTTGTAATTAAACGCAATCAGAGATGAGAACCTGCTGCCAAACTCTGAACTAAGTCACGGCGAGTGCTAATGACGTCTATCGCGGTGGCAGCTCTTAGAATTTACTCATCAGAAACCGAAATCTTGCCAAGTTTGATCAACTGATCCATCAGCAAAGTTCTCTCTGTATAACTATAACAGTTTTAGCGCTCGACGGAGCAAATCGTTTCTCGTTAAAATGTGGAAAGGCGTGGAATCGATATCCGTTATTAAATTCCCGCGGGCTATTAGACATCCATTGACCATTTTATTCGTTTAAACATATAGAAGGACGGATCTACGTGAAAAAATGTCGGTGCATTGTAACCGTAGAGTTGTGTATAGAGGATAGAGTTCGGAAATGGAAATGTTGCCGAGCTGTTGCTATGCTACACAGTATCGTTAATATTCATTGGATGATCAGAATTCCGGCGTACTATTTCTAGAGTATACATACCTAGTGGTATTATCACAGAAACGTATACGATAAAATTCCGCAACAAAACTTTTTCCACTAATGGAGTTCGTGTTCAAATACATCTCCTATATAAAAGATACAAGATATAGGACGGCCAAGTTGTTACCTGAGACCGATAAACTTGCAAATATCTATAAATTTGGAATTATTTTTAATTTAACGTCACATTGTGAATGTTGAGAAGTTTTCGATAGATATGCTACAGTCGATCACGTCAGCCATGAATCCAAAGCCATATTTTCCAGTTATTATTAGTTGTGTATCGATATAGTTGTGGGGACCTAGAACCCGGCACCTTGTCAGGATCCTGTTTCCTGATCTCCTTAGTTTGTGTACCAACTTCGCAGGGAAGACAGACATGGTAATTATACCAGACTTCAAACAACGTCGCTACGTCGCAGCTGTCGTGAATACCTGAAACTTCAGTTCGCGTATTCTGATACGTATAGCTGTATAACGAGATCGCATTACGGTGTTGATTAAAGTCTCCTTGTTATGTGACATAGCAATACCCAGTACCTGACGGCGAAAGAACTTTTTAATTTCACGGAAAATATCGGTTCTGGGTGAGACTGGATCCTTGTATAGATTAGAGATGTGAAGTTGATAACCACGACTTGCAAGCACCCTTTATTCACTATCACGAGGCTAGTAATACAATAAGCGGAATTGTTCCCGTTTTGAATCGTTACAGGATCATTGTTCGTAGGTAGTGCTCGCATGTTTTACTCTCGACGTGAAAACTGACCAATTTTCGCTATTGTTCACGTGGAAAGCCAAAGTAATTGGCACATCTTCAGTTTAATTGGACCGAAGCACTTCGATACAATACGGGACGTAGCGAGCGAGCGTTACGATGATATGATATAATGGGAGAGAGCGCTCTCCGCCCGGTTATATGGTTGATGACGTAGGCTCGGTGTTGGTATATCCATAAATATATTTCTCACACGACGAACTCATATGCTGCTCGACGTACCTATCTATGCGACTCGCGTATAGGTACAATACAATACAGCACACAGAGTTTGACAGGGCCTCTAAATGATGGATAACCCACCGTGAATACGGGTCGATATTTTGATATGACACATCCGTCAAACATCCTTGTACAGTGGATTTACAAAGTTCTCGCCAGCGCAGCGATGTGTACTGCCGCAAAAAAGTTTCCCAACACACTTCGATTACTTTTCATTTTTTGCATGGGCACCGGCATACCTATGTTACTTTTTCTTACATACAAGTACACATTTTTTTGGAATTCACAAAAACGCGGTGAGATACGTCCAATACGATAGGCACAAGCTTTTACAATAATGCCATCGATCAATTATTCCCAAGATTTAATAACGGATGATTTTATCATCAAATTTGCTGAAAAGTTCACTCGTAGGTCGTATGAATGATCACCGACGCGAAACTCTGTGAAAATCTGTCAGATCTAGGATCTCTTTACGATCTACCTGTTTCATTTTCATTCGTACATATCGCGTGGCTAGTCGTAAACGTGATTACCGGCTGTCAGCTCACTCTGGACGAGCAGTGCGTTTGCAGCATATCTCAACCAATTTCTCTTCACGACCCGAGCCAGTCCGTGAGTAACGACCAAAAGTTCTATAATTTTTATATCTCCATTTCTCCGGTCTTCCATTACTGCAGGGATGATGAGCAGGGAATACCGTCTTTCTCCATTTTACACATTTACGTTCCCCAAATGTCGTAAAATGCGAGGATCGGCTTTTACAGCACATTGGATTCCGCGATTCTGCAACGGCATGACAGCTCGATTTGAGTTTTTCATTCAGATTTCACGAACCGTCATATTGTAGCTTTATTTTTTGCTAATTGGAAAGAAAATCGTGACAAATTATTCATTCTAATGATCCAATATGCACTTGATAAATTGATAAAATAAACACAGGATATTTGCTTGAAGATTCAGCCAAGAACAGGCGTCAAGAAAACGTAATGAGTTATAAAATATTCAGCACAATTGGGCAAGCGTTTAATTACTTTTTTTTTGAACGTCTACACCACTAAAAATTAATTAAACATTTGTTCCAATCGCGCCCGAAGTGTTCTCGCTTCTAACATCATAAGATTTTGTTCTTCATCGAAATGAAACGACTGAATTAAACCTGCGGTAATGGAAGGTATTCAGGTCTGTAATAAAGGGTGTCAGATATGCGCCACCGTCATTCTAATTGTTATTTCGGGATATATAGGTACGCCACGTTTTGCCCAAACACCCGACATAACTAGCCACAGTACTGCCCTCGCCGCCTACTACTCGACTACTACAAAACATGGGGGCTACAACCAAATGGGCTAAAAACTCATGCAACAATGTTCACGTACAAGCATAAATTTGACAAAAACCTAATTATTGATAACGCAGACATAACAATTGTACAAAACATCACTTCCCTTGGCGTCAGATTTAACAAAACCTTCAGACTGACAAGCCGCGTTACAAACACAATTGATAAATTCAGAAGAACCACTGACACACTAGCATCCATCATTGGATACTATACAGACACGGACATAACCACCGCATATAAAATCATAAGAGGATGTCTCCTCCCAATTCTGGACTAGGGCATAACTGCGCTATTGCCATATATTAGTAAAACATCGCTGACATGAGGCAAATTGAAACGGCATACAAAATCTGCCTCAAACGAGCCGCAGAGCTTCCTCGTTCGTTCGAAATACTTGGACTATACGAGATGACCAACGAACAAAAACACGCGGACAGACTAACATCAGTAGAGAAAAAACTATTAGAAAAGATTAAAAAAACACTAACGATCCATACTTTCAATCAGCTAGCACAAGCCCAATTACCACGCAGATTCAACCCTCTGTTGACCAATCCTGGACTATAAGTAAGCCTAAGATAGACCATAAGATAGACGTAAGAACAAGCTCGAAGCAACCGAAACAACAAATATAAAAATAAAAATAAAAAATGGACAGTGGCACGCCACAACTTAACACAACAACAACTATTCAATACTCTAATTTCACCTTCGTGAGAGTAGACATAGTCCATTATACATATGAAGAGCTGCCACTCAACCGAACTTGAATAAACACACGCATAAAAAAATAAAAAGACGCTTTCGTGAAACCTAATTTCCGTAAGGAAATGATCCACCGATTGAAGTCTCGAGTGAAGATGTAGAAGATATTTCCGACGCTGGTTAGTGTTTTCAGAATCGTTAAAACATCACTCTATTCACAGTCGAGTGAGATTTTATAAGTCTAACCTATTTCGTCGAGTAGCGATAGAGAAAGTTATAATCAAGGGTTGAGATCTTGGAAAAATCATCAGCTTCAACTGGCGCACAGAAGTATTTCGGTGTCACGCTTGTCGCCTGGGCAAGTGCCAACGACCAGAAGATCTCTTCGGATAAAACCTATCTGCGATAAACTACTGTACCATACATCGTAATGAATACGTAAACGTGCTTCGTAATGTGAAAGATCAGTAAGTTGGGTACCTATTCCCCACACTGAAGAGCAATAACGTTACGACGTGAAATAGCCCTTCGTAAAATGCTCAAGGCAGTTTAGTTTATTCAAGTATAAAACCGACTCGAGGTGAAGTACTGTGCAAGAAGAATCAGGCAAGCAGCGACGAGCTTGCGGAGCAAAGCTCTAACTTAAACCCGAGCACGTTTTGGTTATGGATTAGGAAGCCGTGCTGCTTGCCGGTGGGTCCGCGATCTCCAAGAAGATCCGAAGATCTTCGGCTTCGTACCTCGACTTCAAAGGCGTCGCGACGTCCGCGCGTCGGGACGTCTGCCAAACACTTTGCCGTCAGCACTAAATGCGGTCGAGGGATTCGTTTAGATATCCCGGAAAATTTGCTTTGAACGTCTCGAACATTTTCTCTGTAAATCTGTATCCGCGCGCTTTAGACGGTTGTAGGAAACGCTTTGACGTATTAACCGTGCAATAAAATAAAGAGCACAGCGATTTCATCATTACTACCTACCAGAGTTGTTGGGTATTGCAGAAATTCTAAAAGCAGCAATAATTGATGGTAATAATATATTTTCCTCGTTTCGTGGTCGCCTTCAGAGACTCGAGACTCCTATCAATTTAAGTTCACTGTGAAGTAAAACGAACTATCAAATACGTTAGCCGACAGAATCTTGAAGGAAATTCTCACCCGCGTCCCTTGGTGCAAAATTTATATGAGGTAAGTGAAAAATGACGGCTGGCACGTAATACAAAATAATACGTCAGGCCGTTCAGACGTTATATGAAATCTTTCTGCCCATTGATCATGCGACGAGCCTGTCGCTGGCGATGGAGTGAGACTATACAGTCAGACTTTCGTAAGAAAAAAAAAAATTCTGAATCGCTTTATTAGACATTAAAGAACGACTGCAGGTGTTTTACAGGAACATTTCATTTATTTATACGAATTTATCACGGCTGTAATGATTCTTAAAAAATCCCGCTAGATCCACATGTTCCTTGATATATAAATGAGACAGTGATACGGCAATTTCGTACACGAGTATTGAAACCGTTAATGGATTCGTACCTAAAATTATGAGATTGGCTAGACTATAGACGGTGATTTATAGAACTATCAGAATCAACGTTAATAAAATCGTGATGATTGTAAATTGGATCGTAGGAGTGACCTTACCGAACAAGAGTGATTATCAAAAGGTCGTTCGACGCTTCGTTAACTATATCTATACTGTCTGGTCGAGCATGTCTGAGTGAGCATGACGTGACTTCAGAAAACAATTGCTGACCCAAAAAAATCTTTAGATAGGTATATCACGATCACGCGAGAGATAATTTTTCGGTGAAATAAATCCGTTCTTATAAACCCGTCTGTCTAGAGCACTGCGTCGATCCCTTATCATCTTAATTATCATCTAAATTAGTATACCGATTTATTACTACATCGGTATATGTACAAACTCTCACAAATTGGTTTTCCCGTTTATCAGGAAGTAGTAGGTGAGCAATAAATTTCAAGAGATTTCATCTGATCGCGTTCTCGCCACAGTGTTCCTAGTTTTGCCCTCATGGTTACCGCTAAACCTCGATGTATGTGAGCATGTGTGATATGTGCGGGTGGAAAGTCGAGGTGGAATAGGCGCCACGAAGGTTTAACCAGGCTGCGTCGAGCCGGTGGAGTAAGTTGCCCCTACAACTTAGACGACAGCTCCCTGATTGCTAGTTACTCTCTGTGTAATCGGGGCCGTGCTGTAATACTCGCTTCTCTTCAGAAACGTCCTCTAACTACGTAGCTGTAGTCGCCTGCATACCAATTGCGTAAACTCAGTCGTGATAATTGATTTAATTAACAACGGTTCATAATATCGATTTGTCGTTCGCTGTCCGTTGAATTATTGACAACCAATGCCCCGAGCGAAGCGGTACGAGGCGAGTAACAAAGGAAGTTGAATTCGTTGCCGTTATTAACGAGTCTTCTTTACGATAATTGTAATAATGAGATAATGGAATTCGGATCCTTGGCTCGGCTCCAATTCCTACCCAGATGCGTTCGACCGGGACTACTAGCAAGTAGATGAGAAGGCTTGAATGACGTTCTCACCAAGACGGCATCTTCCAAGCTCTAACCGGGCGATTTGGTCTTTTATCTTTCTTTGGGTTGTACGGGTGATTGTAAGCGAAGCTGTTATAAACACGGAGGAAGTTCGTAGTCGACAGATGCTTTGGCAACTCACCAAATGAAACAGCTTAATCCATGATAAATTAACGATGTTTTTATAGTCGCACAAAAGACAGAGGGGAACTTCGACAAGATCGGTATGGTGACGGGTGTGGATATACCTATCTAGACAGCCAACTGGAGTTTCTTCGGTGTGGACCTTGACATGCATGCAGCTGGTCTTCCTGGTGGACCGTCGTCGATTTCACCCTATGCTTTCGTGAACGTCAGGAATATTCGTTGCAAAAAAATTGACCGAGAAACGAGGCTGGATCTAGTTACGAACAGCTATTTTGAAAAATAACCCAAACTTTCCACAGAGTTTGATTCGCATTTTCCTCCCGGAATTTTCGCGATTCCCGTGGTCATGATGCTGTGTTTCCCGGCGTGCATTTTTTTCCACTCTGATAGTGAATCCGTCGAAATAGATTGCAAAACTGGCTGAAAGGCGACAACAAAAATGATATCATAGAGTCGCTGCAACCATGCAACGTACGGTTGTCATTCGCCAGCAATTCAAAAGTAAATACACTCGTCGCATGGGATCAGAGCTCATGTCAACAATTATGCACACTGACTCTCAGTGCGATGATAAAAATTTTGTATCCGTTTGAAAATCGTTATAGAATCTCTGTCTAGTTACCTATAAAAAGTAAATAAACAAAACTAATGGAAAAACGATATCCGGTTTCGTTAAAATGCGACTTCCATAGTGAAATCTGAAATTAAACGGGCTTCCGTCAATGGTCATAAAGTTTCCTATTGGAGGAAGATAGGGGGGCGGTTATGTCACGAACACCTTTTGCAGAATTCAAATAAGGCGTCCTCTGATTGTGAAAATTAAGGACATCGTTCCGTTATTCGTGGAGGAAATTGAAAACTCGGCGATTGTGATCTGCGTTCAAAAAGCAGCAGAAAGTTGAATGGTAATACACCGCGTCTGCGCTATTACAGCTGTATTCCATGCATATTTAAAACTACCTTGAAATATGCACGATTACATTTGGTACTTTCTTCCGTCTCATTCCTATTTCTAAATGAACAAACACACAAACAAACAATAGGTACTGAGTTACGTGAGGCAAGGTGAATTAATATTTCATCGGACTTCTGTACCCCTATAGAACGTGGAAATGCTCAGAGGTGGTCTTGAAATAAAATATGCAGTCTCCCGTCAACGGTGCTGACTCGCGTGATTGGAATTCAGTACCCATTGCTCCCAACTTTACGACCACTAGTACCTAGTGCGATCTGGTCACATGGAATTGCAGCCACGTGGTGGAACTCGCGTCCAACGCAATTCGAAGAACCCACGTAAATAGGTCTCATGAATTTGCATGGACCAGTCCAAACATAATCTGAGTGCACACAACTGTTTCTCTCTGAAGCTGTATCTTTCCCTCTTCCCTCTGGGTCCACGTGTCTCCATCTCCCTCCAGCTCTCTGGTCACTGTGGCTGGGATAGAAACCAAGTGCAGGTTGGACTGCTTAATCACTGGTTAGCAGTGGTTGGGGACCTTTGAGGGCAATCAAGTTGTTTGTGTTTGCACTTGGGCTTCTGATGGTTCTATTGGGAGTTGAAAGCTGGAAGCTCCATCTCGATTTAGCCTTCGATTTCAATTGAGCTCGGAGCTATCTCTGTTAGGACAGAAGGCCGAACATCTAATTAGGCTTCTACGAGCATAAGTTAAATTGGTACTTCGAGTAGCGGTCAAGCAGAACTGAGGTCTCATCCTAATACCTCCGGTTGAATGGCGAATTGTACATATCTGCGACTCTCGGGTTCAAGAGTTTATATCTACCAACTACCCGCAGGTAATTATGTAAGCCTGGAGTTTGAGACGGTGGTAGATCATACCCTCCATAAAATCTCGGTCAATGAACCCACAGGTTTACACGTAACGAAGTATACCTAAACCATACAAGTTGTTCGGACCGCAATGAATCAGTGTATCAAGTAGAGTTTCCGGTCCAGGTAGGATTGCAGCGTGGTTAGAGTATATGGTTCGCGGGAAAATTGATCGTGTAATTTAATTACTAAACTGCTACCGTGTGATTCGGCGCGTGCAGTTTCATTTCTTGATGAATCTACGTCATTTCCATGGGTGTATGCGGAAGGTCTTGATTGTATGTGAATATTTGCGAAAGACTACCGCGATTCAGGAAGTGAATCAATCGGGGCGTAAGGTTGGATGAAGTTAACAGAATTGAATTTTACGGGATGTAAAGATGGGTTCATGGAGAAGCTGGTTCGATTCTTCAAAGAGAATAAAATTCCGATTGACAAACGCAATTACGTAGTTCAATTTTCGAGACAATTTAACTGCATATCCGAATGTTTCACCCGAACACAACAAGCCGGCTGATATTTTTTCCATTCGTTTATACAGGATACGAAAATTGAATTTACCCAATCTTCGTGTAGCACGAGTCGAGCTTTGCGTGTATTGAATTGTCTTTGATTTTCTCCCCTTTGTTCGGGACCTCGCTTGGGAGTGAATCTAAAAACGAGACATCAAACGACGCAAAGTCTACTGATACGCTCCAACAGCAGCGCAATACGTACGCAACTGTAAAATTCACTCTATTATATCTCGTTCCTAGAAATTACTCCAAATTTATTTTTCTACACATTTTTTGCCATCAGTTCACCGAAGATGCCCATTGTCGACGCAATGCTTGTAATTGGTGTCTCCAATTGAGATATTCATTTGCCACATGCATGTAAATCTACTCACCAGAAAACGTTCATAGCGTTAAGCCAAATGATACTCTAGCTTTAATAGCAAGACAACAATATTAGATGAGCTACAGGTTTCCGGGCCTACGGAATAATTAGAGTCACATGAACGGAGCACAGAGTTCTGTGGAAACTTTTCTGACAGCGGATACTAATTTTGTGATAAATTTTAACGAGTGTATTTACAATTTATCAACCAAATATCATTTAGCATACAGATTCTGCTGTCGGGGAAATATGACTAAGTATGAATGAGATTTGTCCCGTGCTTGGCCAGCGACCTGTTCCAATCGATAAATTACCATTCTATATGGGCGGCATTCGTATAATCAAATCATATAAACATCAAAGCAATGAGTTCTGGAATCTGCTGCTCTGCTGAAATCGAACTTCTGTACCCGGCGCGCTTTCTTTTTGCAAAAGTATTTTCAGCATCGTTGGCGAAAGCTGAATCGGCTGCCTGCCGAACCTTTGAACGAAGAAATAGTCTTTTCATACACACATACATATAAATATCTACAAAATATATATACGTATATTATCGATGTATTATACATAGGTACTGCGCAGAACCTGGACGAGTGCTCAAAGGCGGTATAAACATGACCTTTATAATGTTAACTTATCGGAGCGTTTACTGTTCGAATAAATGTAGAATAAGTCGACCTCCCGTTCAGAGAGCTTGGAATCGAAATATTTCGAGCAAAATATGATTCAGTCTACGAGAAACCGATCGCAATGTTCTCGCCACGTGACGACAAGCGGCGGGATTCCTCGTCAATTTTTATTGACGTCAAATTTCTGACAAACAGCCACGTCTTGCTGAATTTGAACCAGCGAGTTCTAGCGGAAAAGCAACACCTAGTAACACGAACAGAGAATTCACCAAGTCGCGTTGCTTGCCGTTTCCAAAATTCTCTGCGTAGTATCTCGGGCTCGTAAACCGCTGGCTTGTAGCTTTAATTGGATCCGAGTTTACATAAGAGAAACGCATTATAACCGTGGATAGGCGATGTAGAGGCGGGGTAAATTGGTAGGGGCAAATAGCACCGGTATACTGTTGTTATCAGAATACGAACCACATCCACACGTGTCTGTTAGGTAACCTAGTATAATCAGGCTAACATGAGATGCAGACTCCATTGCTAACTAAACTCCAAAGTTCTCCGGCCTCTTCTGCAACTTAGTCAAGCTATATGTAGAGCGGGGGCAAAAGATTCCTGACTTGGCTGGCTGGCTGGCACTTGGTACCCAGTACCCAGTCAAGCTTGGAAGACGAGAAGACGCGAAACGCGAAGACGCGAAGACGGGACTTCTGTCAACCGTAAGTGAGTTGACACAAGTGGGTAAGCCGCAATGTCTTCGACCCTCTAGGGGGTTAACCGTTGTTCCAACGAGATAGCACACCGAGTGCAAACTGGGGAGCTCTTATTTTAATTAGCTCAGTGTTGTCTTACCAAAGCATTGTAATTACACGGCATAGGAGATATCTAGGATGGCCTAGTAACGCTGCACCACTTCACGGTGTCGCATTGTCTTGTCCATGAAGATTCTTCATCACAGCTTCGAGGAACCAGATTACACTTTAGTATTTTCTTTCCTTGACTGGTAAGAAGACACCGGCATTCAAAAAATCCAGATTATAATATCCGTCTCGCAAGGGTACGATATAGAACTGTTCCTACAAAGAAAACTTAACTCGCTAATGGGAAAATTGTTATTCTTTTCTTTGCGTATAACCAGAACAATAATCACAGCGAGATTGGCAACGGGCAAACAGATGTCGCAAGTACAATTGCTACTGTGTATTCAGTTAACTTATTGTTGGCTAGCGTGGATGAATTAAATAGAGAAAGATTGCAAATAAACGGTAGAAAAATGTTGAGCAAAATCAATAGAAGCAGTTTATTCAGTTATTAATTTTCTAGGAAAATACAGAGAAAGAGAGAGATAGGTCAGAACACGTTGATGGATACGTTGGATGGGTGAATTCGACGAGCAACTTCTGCTGGACTAGCTGAGATCCCCGGTCGGCCATGAATCGTGGGTAATTACGGACTTTACTGCCGCTACGCCTCTCCCGGGACCTCCTGGCCGATCTTTATTGACATCCCTTCGCTAATACTTTTAATGACTTCCAGATCGGCCGGATATCACGGACAAGTGGCGCTGAATCGACCTCGCTGATTGGTAGATTGGTAAAGAGAATGTCGTGCTTGCCACTTTCTTTCCTTACTTAGTTAACGGCCATTCAAAGTTTTCGCTTAAATGGGTATCGCAATTTTCCACACTGAATGCCCGGAAAATGTGTAAAGACGATGGCTGGTTCATCAAGCGTACCTTCTTCGGTCCAGCAATCTTTCATCCAGTCTCAATACACTTGATCGCTGCCCATAATTTTTACATTGTTTGTTCGCAGTTCAGTACTAAGCTGTTCGGCTTTGATAATCAGCCGGTATTTGCGATGATAAATATTCTAGATTCACAGAAATTGCGTATCCTGATGTTCCAAGTAATTGTATGTCACTCATAATTTTGGGAGAACCCTTTTAGCGTCCGCTACGACGTACAGAACTTGAGACTTGTAACCTGAGAATCAATATTACGCTCTTACGTGAGTCGTCTCAACGTGCACGTACGGTATAAACGACGACTTTGATCGATTAAGATCAGGCATGGGACATCCCCTTAAATCGTACGCGTACGAACTTTTACGTAGTACGTGTGCGTGAAGCCTTTCAACTTTTCTATTAGAGTGAATCGTCGCTAGAAAGTTCTTGTAATAACATTTACTGACTCTTTTCACTTGGCCTCCCATTTTTGGCAGAGTTTTCCGAGTCCTTTGGATCAAAATAGCAGTTCAAAGCACGTCTGAAAAAGACTGCTGCGACAAACTCGCACAGACACTATTCAGTCACTTTAAGTTCCAAACATTTTCTCCCAAAAAACAAAGTTCTAACCACGGTGTAATTGTAATTAAATGAATTTTTCCTCTGTCGTGTACCGCAGTATCAAAATGGGTCAAGGCAACTCAAATCTTCCACGGTTGATTGGAACTGGATTCAATTGCTGTAGATTTTTACAGTACTAATTAGAAAGTTAATTGCGGTCGTTGTCTGTTTGTTCCCTGCGTTAGCACAAGGCTGCGGTAGTCGGGAATCTTTTCAGTAATTGGCTACATTTAACCCATAATCTTTCATTTTCGTGCCATAGAATCGTTTTAGAATTTGTTTGAGTCCTCCTTGCGAATACTTTTTGAGATTTCTAGAAAAGGTGGTGGAAAGTGACAGGAGAACGAGTCATAGGAGGGCGACCAAATTGTTCCAGCCTCAAACTGCCTTGCTCAGGGCTTCGGCTTGAACGGTCACATATCACGGGTTCCACGTGTGTCGTATAAAGATAACATATCGTGGGAGTTATTCGATATAAGGGCTCGAACTGAAAGCTGAAATCTAACCAACGTGAATTCGCGACATTTTGCTCCCACGTTTGAAGCTGCGATGTTTCCACCCATATCATTCAATATTATGAAATTTTTTGCTGATTATCTAGAAAATGCCCGTTAGTAACACGCATCGAACTCAAGGCAGCCACGATCGTCAGCTTAAAATTGGTGTAATCCAAAAATTAGCGAATCAATTAGCCTGCGAAACCATCCGTCAAGCGGAATGAGAACAATTAAGAGAAAGGTAAGTTCGTCTCATTGCGGGCGCGTTTGGTTCAATCTTGTTATAAAATCTAACCTGTTAGATGTCGGCTGGTGCAAGTCGATACTACAGACTTCACACAGTCCTGTGTTGGTGCTAATGGACGTTTGAGATCAAGTTCGAGAGCAGCTCGACGTTGCGAAGGACTTGGTGGAGAGATGAAGTTCTCGATAGGTTCTCACGATTACACGATTGCCTTGTCCCTCGTCGAGGGAAATAGATAGCCGACGAGGTGATGAAGCAAGGTCTACCCGAGTCCCGGAACAATCGTTCCCTCTCGTCGAACTCGGCTACGATCTTGAACGCGTCACAAGCATCGCAATTAGGATTAAGGATCGTCGACGAAATTGGATCCTACTCGGTGAAGCGCAAGCCGAACACGAGGAAGTACCTACTGAAGGGCTGCGAAGTCTCTCACTTTTATCCACGCGATCATAACTATGAGATGAAGCCACATCAAACAAAACCGAAAAAAAAAAAAAAAAAAACAGCAACAAAAAGAAGTACGGTAAGCGATAGAACAATTCACTCTATGGCAAACGAGTCGGAATGGCAATGGGCCAAAGACTATTACTTTAGTATTCCAATTACTGGTTTATATACGGTTGTTTTAGGTTTACATAAATGCGGGGCCACGTTCGTGTGTTTATATAGTCCGTTGTAAGCTAGCAAGTTTGATGGAGATTCCGTAATTACTATTTCCGGATAGGGGTAGGAAGAGGATGAATTATGCGCGATTACCCGGAATATCGTTGTCTGTTGGAGGAGATCGTCGCAAAGCGTTGGCTTCGTAGGCGATGGTTCGTTCGGTTGTATCCTGGCTGGAGTATTGAGATAGTTGCCAATAGAGTCGTTGTATCCTTTATAGACCACCCAGTTCCAACGCGTTGGATATGGTAATCGCGAAGTAGGTACGCATTTGATGCTAGATCCAAGCGATATCTTATTACCTAGCTTTGCGGCGATAGATTAAATCTCCTTCGTCACTTGATTCCAAGACTAGACGTAATTTTGTTAAGCCGGAAACAACTGGCACGGGGGTGCGTTCGTATCTCTCTACGAATTCAATTAATTAGAGGTTTTCGCGACGTTGTCTCTACGTTCGCGAGTCAACGCAAACTAATCTAGTAATAGTGCCTTGTATAGTGAGAAGCAAACGTCGTGACTTTATTCATCATATGAACAGATTTTCCTGCGATTATCAAGACTTGGAGAATTTTACAATGTGTCAAATTCGTGTTCCTTTATCGGATGTCCTCGATTTGCATATTTATTCCTCATCATTCGTAAACACCATCAAACTTCGCGTGCGTGAAGTCTAAGCTGTCTTTTTTTTGTCATATCCCGCATCTTAGCTCGTTTACCGGATGAATCTCTCTAAGAATAAGAGTTGTTTTCATATTTGAAGGGCATTTTTTTTTTATATGAAGAGAATTTTCCAAATTAAATATACATACATTCATATATATATAGACTCGAAGGGCGCGTTTCTACCGAAAAATTTCCAATGAAATCGTTATATGATTGGAGTAGGTATATAATATAACTGAATAGGAAACGTTAACGGTAACTGAGAACGATAGATATACCTATACTTACCTACCACGTCTGCAGGTTGTCTTTACTGAACGACGAGCGAGAGTGTCGACGATACCATCGTTAGAAAAAGAATAGGTGAGTAGAAGGTAATAAAGTATATAATACTTATACAATACATAAAGGTGGACGTGGGAAAGACGAACGGCAAGAAAAGGACGGTGAGTTAGAAAAGAAGAGTGGTCCCATTACGTTCTTGAATACCTCTTTGTTATCATTGTTGCTCTATCTGTTTGGAACAACCTCCGGACAATACACCCGCGACAGACAATAAGGTGCATTTAAATTAAAATAGCTTATGTAGACTAAATAACAAAGCTTCGAGTATATCCTATAGATGTCGTTCTCGAAATAGGCAGTCACCAAGAGAATAGGTAGGTAATCAACTTACGGCTAAGCCTAATTGAATTCTAAAGCTCTACCTTAACTTCTCTATCCGTGCACCCGCGATCCTCCCGCGCACTGTCATTTTCATCTTCATCTTAGTCTTCGTATTCGTCTTTCGATCCTCGAGACTTGAAATTCGAGAAGAGAGCCCCGTTATTAAACCCTTAACTATTGAAGATCCTCCACCCTCTGCTTCTCGACTTTACAGTCATAGCTGTTAATTTCCAATTTCATTAGCTGAATATTGCAGGAGGTGATGAAAAATTTATTCAAGTGCATAAGCTATAGAGTTCGCTGCAAGCCCGGTACTCGCTTTTCAAGATCGGTATACGGCGGAAATTTGATGTAATATTTGATAACTCTCAGAGGATAGAGTTTAACGAAGGACACGCGGAGTTCTACACGTCTCCTTTTCTCGTCTCTCTTCTTTTTCTTTTCATTTCCGTAGAACGCGAACAACCTTCGTCTTAATTGGAATACGTTCTTTGGGTTCCCTGCCGTCTTGCAGGCCGTCAGTATAGAACACATTCGTAGCACGATGTCCGTTCGGCACCCTAATGAAGCGAATTTGCATCCACACGCGACGTTCGATCGGGAACAAGGCGCAATAAAAGTGAGATCGCGTTTCTCCCCTCTCGGCCAACAGGTCCAGCCCAGATTCCCGGGGAAGATTGATGCGATCGCTCAGCGGGACGTGGCCTTGTGGAGTTTCGAGTCGATGGTAATGATAATGATTCAACGGCAGCTTCGTGCAGTTCGATGTCGCGTGCAGAGGACAACTGTATACCTTATGCGAGCTAGTCGGTGGCAGATCGGACCATCCAAATCCATAATTTACCAACCTGGATGGCTCTAAGGCGTGTTTCGGTGGGCAGAAAGCACACGTGGAAATACATTTGCTCATACAACACTCGTGCCATGTATGTCGATGTACTAGGGAAGCCAGAGGAACACGGCCAACAGGGATTAGCAAAATTCCGAGCCTCACGTGTCTCTATTGCAATTCTATATTAGATTTCATTCCGCCAGTTAGGAGACACGAGTATTCTTAAGAAGAAGAACAAATCGCAGGCAATCGAACTCACGGAAACCTCGAAGGACGAACAGGATCAGAATGTGGAGTAATGAACAGAACAATGAAATATGAAATAGGAGTCCCAAGTCTGCGAAGCTTGGAGGAAGGGGATGAAAATAGGGTGGAATTACGGGGGCGTGTCAATAACGGGAGCCTCGTTACCCCGCGATAAACCCAAACCAACAAAGCGGGTACTGGCTGCTGCAGGCAGCAGGGACGACTGGTGGCTGTATGCGCGGGGCATAATTAAGCGAGAATTCAAACACTGCAATCAGGACTACCTACAAAGATACACGAAGCCGTCATATTGCAATATCCGTTACGTTTCCGGCACACTCGGTACCACCCTGCTTTTCTCTGTTTCATCTCTTTGCCCGTAATAACTGCATCTACTCATTTTCACCCTCTTTGTGGTTTCCCTTCGCCTTTTCCGCCCTTTGTTACCGGGAGCACGTAATTTGAATCTAGAGACATTTCGGTACCACAGGAATGTACACACATGTACACATGCGTGTAGGTATGTATATAAAAAATGTTGCACGGTCGTGATCAGCATGGCAATCATGCGTGAATCTTTGTGCCATTATCTTGACGCAACTTTCACTTTTCTGTTTTTGTTTGATAATGATACTGACATTTTTTTGTAATACTACCGAAGAGTAACGAGCCTCGTTAGCTTGTTTGAAAAATGATAACCTTCGTGAGTTTAGCGACGGATTAAATCATTATTTCCATACTATCCTAAAGAACTTTGTAACATTTGCGGAACTGTATACACCGTGCACATACACGTGGATATACCAGCTACGTGTGAGTATTGGAATGGAGGGAATTGGAAACTGGAAGTTACAAATTTCTGTGTAAATCAAACAATTAATTGTTTAACATAAACTTGAAATCCACAGTTCCTACCATTCCACCATGCGATATTTCATAATGAAATAATCTAGTCGTATTGAGATAAAACATTTCAGCGTTTTCGATCGTAGATTCAGCGTTTACGCTCGTGACTGCAATATACGACGCGATATACCTATCGAATAAATTATGATAAATTATCTCGCGTTTCACCCTGCTGCACAGTGTCATATCGACATTATATCAGCACAGAAATTTCATGGAAAATTAAATGAAGGCTTGATGCCTGCCCAAAAACCAATAACCCGTTCGGTTCCATCGATTAAAACATGAAACGCAATTGTTAATCGACTGACAGGCTGTCACAAGCGGCTACTATAGAAAGGGTGATTGTGCTGCAGGTGGACTTACATACCTATATACATATATGTAGGAAAATGTAGTGTAGCTATTAGCTTTAGTTGAAACTCGGCGTTATTTTGTAGGTACAGATATACCCATACGCGGTTGTACTTCATCATAAATATTTACTTGCTACTATCGGTATAATACATCCTTTATAATTAATCTACGAGGCCGCAACGTAACATTGATAGCGCTACGTATCGATCCATCACGTCTATTGACAGCAGCGCCTGTATTGGTACAACTGGGTCCCATCCGTCAGCTAGCTGTCGCACCCATGTATGACGTATCTCTTATTAACTTCGCGTACGAGGTGTACTCAGCAGAGAATAATTTGTTTTTGTTAATAATTGCAAAACTTCGTGAAATAATATTAGGATCGAGCGAACTAGGGTATAGGGTATGTTTCGCTTTCATTCAAAGTCTAGTAATATTCCATCGCAATCGTGCGAAAGTTAAATCTTGCGTTAGAGTTTCGATACTCGCAAAATTTGTTGACGTTGAAAAATAACGCTGATCGATTAATTTATGGAAATAATTATAGCGCTTGGAAGATCGAAAGTATTAGCGCACAAACAATACCCAACTTGCGGGAGCAGAGCGGTGAATTTTTTTAACCCAAATGAAAAGTGTTGATCATCGACTGTTGGAACCACGTCATATTTCAAAAAGCTTCCAGCTGGCTCACCGTAAATAAAAAACAAAGCTTTAGTCCTGAATAAACGAGGCGTCGTGTAGCCTTGGTTGTTCGTGAACGGCGAAGCTTTTTACCGCGAATTATTCTTCGAGGATAAAAAAAAAATCGCAGATTCCGCAACTGAACTCTCAGTACCAGAAATCAATCGGCCGCACTTGAATTCTCAAGATTTTCATCACGGCTACGGAGTAGAAAAACGAGGCCTCGAAGCTGTAGTAACACTTGTAAAATCTAATTAGCTCGATATTGTACACATACAAATTTCCAACAGATCTGAAACGAGGCAGCAATGTGCGGAGCTGAATTCTAATCAACTCATTAAAAATTCGTCTGGAACAACACGGTGGCGCAGCGCCATAAACATAACTCAATGCCACATCTAATTGTTATTTGAAGAAATATTATGCTGTGCCACGTTCGGTTCGATGTTGGAATTGTGCGGAGAAATAAATATAGAACTTGGCGAAAAGGTCATCCCCTTCTCTCGCCTGTAAATAAGCTGCATCGCAGTTCGTTGATAAAGTTAAAGTGGTGTGCCATTTTCTTGGGCATCTTCCAGCTCTATACCTATAATAATATACTTATATTCAGAGAGTCGATAATAGATTGCGCTTTTGTAATTGTTGGTATGTAAAAATAAGCGAGTTTTGATGTAACGGAGTTGTTTATCGGTGGAGGATGGAAAAGGGCATCAATTCAACAGTATTCAGTGCGGAGAGTGAATTGTCCAGGTAATTGTATGCGAATCTGTTTAATGAAGTAGTGCGAGAGTTTTGGACACCTGCTTTCAACGAATGCATCCATTTCCAGGAGGAATTTATCACTTTTGCTTTAACAACTTTCCACAGGAGGATAATTTATGATTCGCAACGATAAATCGGCTAACTTTTACTCACTTGGAAGGCCAACTTCCGGTACTGTAATTCAAAGTCCTTTCACGTACGCAAATCCACGGAACCCCGGTCCTGGTGGCATATTTTTCATCCCCCCAACGCTGCAGTGATCATCTCTGCACGGGTACATTTATCAACGGTTATTCCGTACGTTTTTTTTTTTTTCTCTCCTTTTTTCATACCCTTAATTCGCTAAAAACCAGCCGAGGCTAACGAAATTAAGCTGATAAAAGTTTCGCTAGAATTCAGGTTATTTTATTAGCCATCCGAGATTCTTAATCTCGTTCATCAACAACTTGAGAAAGAAAGGGCTGATGATCTCGTCGAAGATTTTCATCCAGAAACGGGTAGTTGAAGAATATCAATAACTACTGCGAACTACGCGAGTTAATTAAGAGGCGGTCTTGAATAAAATAAATCTTGAACTAACGGGAAGTAATATATTTTTCCATCGTCGATGAGTAAACTTTTCCAGCTTCATTGCCTCGAGCCATTTTCCGAGCCTTAAAACAAACTTGTAAATATAATTACTCCGTTACCATGACATTTTTCTCTTCTCTTGCCTACGGGAGCACGTGCCCGTACACGAGGATTGTTTATATTTACGTCCCCCTCGGCGATGTGTACGAAGGGAGGTGAAGCTCGTGTAAAAGCCAGCCTGGGGGTGTATATATGCACCTGAATACCCCCGACGGAGTTTGCGCGAAGGTGTTCGTCCGTTATGAGCGTCAGAAAATTCATTTCCGTTGTTTGTTTTAATGAAAATTCGCTTTTTATTCACCATGCGCATAACAGGTGGAAACTCGGGTACTCATTGTGTCTACCAACTACTATTACGATTGTAAACGCTGTTTTGCTATATTCACCCACGGTCGACGTTTCTATGAATGTATATAGCTGTTCAAATCCTTCAGTCTAACTGCAAAAAGAAAATTCTGTAACAATTAATTTCAAAAGAATACCATGGTTTCGCACACCAACCACTGTACAGAATGCTTCGCCTGTCAGCCGCCAATAGTCACAATCAGTTAGCAGAGCTTTAGCCCCAGGCTATTTGTTCGATAAAAATGTGCAAATCCGAGTATTAAGTAAAGGGTTGATTTAAAAATGAACCCGATAATTCGATATCGTAGCGTGTATGAAGGTACATACATGACACGTAGATGTCTGATTTACAACGTTGCGTGGTTATAATTGAATACTAACTACACGGGCTAATTTGCAGCACTAAAATTTTCCTGGAACGTGCGGCGTCTAATCTTTCCTTTCGGCTAATAGCGACGCTTTGCACGATGTCGTCGTTCCTGTATGACGTAACGTCGGGAGTGCACTTTGCACGGGACGTGCGCATTGCTATAGCTCGTTAGAAGATGTATGTACCCGGGTATTCCGGAAAGATGACGATTCTCGTCTTGGAAGTCAGTGCAGGGTAAGAAGAAGTTTAACGCGACCTGACGAGACGCGACCAAGACGGCAAGGAACCATTCATTTTTCTTTCAAGGAACGCAGAGGCCACGTATTACGAATTCGTTACGCAGTTTACGAGCCACCGGATCATGTCGCTGCATCGTCCTGCGGTGCAAACTAACACGCGTATCTTCATCCACAGTAAAGAAGAACCCTGGCTCTCTCTATCTTCTCTTGGTTTACTGGCTTTCTTATACCTAGCCGAAGGAGCAGGCGTTGCACTATGGAGCCATGGAGGAAATATAAAATAACGCATATTAGCATGGATTACATGAGGCAGCTAAGTTTTACGATCGACCGAGTTGCTGGTGCTTCAAGATATACGACACAGCGTAAGCTATGCAAGGCAAGGTATGGTAGGACAAGACAAGGAACAGCAAGGTGAGGTAACCGGGTGCGGGATACCATCCTAGTGAAAATAAGACGCGGCGTACCACTCCTGGTGAACCTGCAGGCCCGCTATCCTGTCCACGCCACCGTTGCTGCGAGGTTCATAATCCTTACCGAGCTTCGTAATATTACATGAAATTGCTTCTTGGCCTCCTGGGTCTAGCGTGGTATACGTTACACCGGTTCAACCGTTTCTCTTATAATTTTACCCAAGCGCGGAGTCATGCCTCTAGATATGGTTTTTCTCAACGTTTTGCTCATTCTCTTTAGACTCTATAATTTTCAGTCTTTTATCATGACGTATACTAACCGGATTCACGACTTCATTGCATTGGAATAACATCCAGATGCATGTATCATCGAACGATCCAATTCGAGGTGCAGCTATTTCGATGAGAGTATATACGTAGGTGTAGGTGTATTGTGCATTTGGACGACCTCAAAGTAGCTGCATTATTGCATACGAATTGCTGCAGGTCAAGACGATCGAAGTAGCGAGAAAATGAGAAGATATGAAACGTATATACCTATATGCTATGAGATTTATTCATCGAAGAGTTTAAACTTCGTGGAATATAAGGTATAGAAAGAGAAAAAGCACTCCCAATATTTGGGATTTATAACTCCTCGTAAATCGGTTGGCTTCTGCACCTAATACCAACGGTCGTCCGTTTACTTGGACGGTTAGCCGGTGTCGCGGAGCCATGCAGTATTTTATTTGGGTAACAAATCTTCTGGCTCTTTTTTTTTTTTATTCATTTAGTCGCGGAGTCAGGGAAAATGTATTCTACTGAATAAAAGACGAATAAGCACAGAGCACGAATCGATCGATCCAATAGGTGGGTCGTGTTGAAAATGAATCGGCATACCAGTGCAATAATCTGCTTTCAGGATTAACAAAGCATCTCAACGGTTTCCAGATTCTAAATATTGAAAATCAAACGCAAAAACTGAGTAGGAACGTCCGCGTCGCTCCTAATTCGATTGTCAATCAACTTATTATATTAACTCGAGAAAAAGAAAAAAAAAAGAAAAAAAAACTAATTGAATTTGAACAATTTTATTTCAATTTCGATGCAAATGAATACTTCAGGAATACTTCATCAGCGTCTGAAATGGTTACATTGGAAAAAAATTGTACAAACGGTTCATGAAATTTTGGTCATATTTTCAGAAGGGATAATTACATCGACAAGTTTTAATGAAAAAAAAAACTTGAAAAAGAAATGGAGTTTCACATATGAAAATCAGGCTTCAATATAAAATGAATGACTGTAACAAACATGTCCTCGAGTATTCATTTGTACTCATTGTCAGAATCTCTCGAGTGACGAAATAATCTGTCTTATTTTCATATATTATATAATAGATAAGTCAATCCTTGCCTTCATCTGAGTTGAACGAGAACTGCAGCCACTGGGACATAATGTGTGTGCATATACGCGAGCAGCTGTCTCTTGCACACCGATAAATTCATGTAATCGCGTATTTTAACGCAATCAGACTATGCGGAGTCAAGAGCGCAGCGGTCTTCTCGGAAATATGGTTCCTCCGGGACATCTCTCCCCATACCTCCAGACTGTTCTCGGAGTCCTGCGATCTCTCTTACCGCTTCGAGCTCAGGCAATATCTCCGCCCGGAGCCAGTACCACCCACTAACCACCCTAGCTGCTCTCCAGCAGCCCGCCTTCCTATATTTTAATGGTTGCCCGTAAAATACGCGGAATTAAAAATTCATACTCGCAGAATTTAAAGGTTAGTACCGACTGTATCTTGCTTGCAGGATAACCTCGCCCTACCGCCTTACCTTCTTCCGTCCTTTTGCCCTCCCCTGCACCCTGTCTACCTGCCCGCCTGGTACCCTGGAGATGCCTTTTTACGAGCCGCTTTTTCAACCTGGAACTTACGATCGCGGAGCGGAAGCCGGTTACCGGAAACTCTAACGCAAGATACGAAAGAGCTCCTCTGAGGTGATTCCAAGCGGGTCTTTTATCCACCTCTGCAGCTTGTTTATCCTTAATGCATTAAGATTCACCCGGAGACACCGGTGACGTGGTATTTGAATGGTCAGCCATCGGTCATCGTGGGATTCTGTTATTGGGAATCGGCTCAAGTTAGATCCGTCGAATAAATGTTTATTTCAGACGTTATCGGACACGTAATTCAGAGAACTGGAGGGCTCGAATATATTTTTTACACAGGGATTTCTTATATTTTATTGACAGCGTCGTTTATCTCGCATCCCCAACCCGGCGCCGTGGCCGCGTCGTGGACCCTTCTAATCTACGACAAGCAGACCTGAAGGGTCGAGTATCTTAGCATGCAAAACGTCTTTTGCTAGATTTAATATGACTCATACGTGGCGTAAGAAATGGGGGTAGGTATAACCGCACAGACATTTTTCAGATTTTGTGGAACTACCAGGCCCGCAAGCTCCCCATCCACCGAAGCTTTAGATACGAAGTTTACGAGACACTTTCGCGGAGGAAACCCGAGTAGAAAATGACAGACCAAAAGACAGATACCTGCGTATGTTCCATCATCGAATACCGACCTTCCAACAGGGTGAACATCCGTAGATCCAAAACCAAGACAGGTAAACGTTCATGACTAGCACTTTGGGCACAACGGGCATAAGAACTACTAGGAATATTGAACATTCAGGCCTCGCAAATGATATATTGGAATTCAAGTTAGGATACATGACATTGATATTACGTGTATTTTGAGTTATCGCCTAGGCGTCATAGCGCCCATACAACGTTAGTCGATGTAGAAGTTCAGGCATTCAACCGCAGAAGCTGAGCTATGGCGTTCGTAATACGAGAATCTGCATAATGGGTGGAGGAAGATTATTATTATCATCATTATCGCGGTTCCAATACACCAAATCCGGGATTATGATTGCTAGCCTAGGCTTGATCCTGTTGGATCGAAGCAGGTCCGACCTACAGACTCTGCGCGTATAATAGGGTACAGGTGGTCTAGTAGGCCGCAGGGTTGTTGCTACGTTAGTAATTACATTTCCACCACGACTGCGATTCAAATATGCAGTAATCATAATTATAATCGGTGAAAATTGACGCCCTGGAAATTTTCGAGTCAGACACCAGACAGGGGTTGAACATCCCGCCACGTTTAATTCCCCTTTCTGTATGCAGTCTACCTGCAAAGATAATAAAACACTGCACTGGAAAGTCCACACACTGGTTCGTGTGCAATAATTATTACCGTTTCGCAAACGAACTTGCTGGCTCCGGCAATCGTGTGCGCGAATTAAATTCGCTACATCGCTGCAGGTTTGCCTGCACCAGAGGTAGCGCAACTGCGACGATGAAGAAGGCTAAAGGTACAGTACCTATAGTTTGCACCCCTGGTGCCGTCACCGGGTGCTGGGGGTAACGTACGACTCCCCCGGGCTACGGGGTAGTCGAGTAACCCGCCCTGCAATGCAGTCTGCACATCTTCCCTTCTTCATTAGCGAAAGTATCATTATTATTATCATCATTATTACTACTGTTATATATGGTATATACGAGCGCGAGTCGCTGCGAGTAGTTCGCAAATGGGTAAGGATTTAGCAATATTTAATTGGCGAGTGAATAACGGGTTGTAGTATTATCTCATGTCTTGCATAACGCTTCCAAACCAAATATCTCCCTCTCGGCATAGCTACTTTCAAACCTATGTGAATAACACGCTACAAATCATATGTGTGCAGCTGTTGAAAACCGAAACGGTTTACGCTTTGTGTAGTTTCACAGTGCAGAGGTGGTGATCTGGAAATTGATGGCTTGATTTCTTCACTTTAGACTCGATAAAACAGTCATCACCAGCTAGACCCACCACATAGACCGAAATCTTTGGTATTGAAGTATGCAGCCCGGTGATTTCAGTATGAGTCCAAATCTATATCTGGTTATGTACACATACATACGCATGGGTAGGCGTATGTAGTCGTATACGTTGGGTACACATACACCATGGCATATACGGGGCTCGGTGAAACGATCAAACCTATACACACTGGGATCTAAATTGTACGCGTACCTTGGTCTGATCCCAAATCAACGGATCCAATTTAGACTCGACGCCAATCGTATCCAGCCCCTCTTTACCCTTCATTTACCCGTGACGGAGCACAATACCGTCTACTAGCACTGCCAACGTGAGGCCAGTAACGACGCATTACCTTATATATCCATTTGCCGACGAATAAACGGTAACGAGGTGGCACCCCGGCCCGTCAACCATGCCGAGGGATATCGAGGGTGAACAGTGGATTAGTGGTTGGGCGCCGCGGCGAACCGGATGCTGACAAGGAGGTTGACGTGTGAGAAACTGTGTCAAGTTCTGACTCTCATTTCCTGATACGATTTCACGTACTACTGCAGTACAGGTAGTCAGTGATCACAGCAGGATTCGATGGACTCACCCAAACACAATATCGACTTCAAAGGCGACAAATCACATTTTACCGTACCGGAAGCAAGCCGAACGTAAATGCAAGATTGTATTACGATATCAAGTTGAAGTCGACTCACTTTCAGGCAGATTCAGTTGAAATCGGAGGCAAAGCAAACGAATGAAATGATTGACACAGGAAGAATGAGAAGTAAAAAGCGAGGAAATGCGCATGGGATATTTAGCAACGCATACGGATATTCATCACCCGTAAAGCTCAACCAGCTAAACGAAACGTCTGTTAAACACCAAGGCTGGTTAGTGACCTTTTGACCCAATCCGATCGACAAGGATGATCGGTATGACGGGGTACGGGCTGCGTCATCAGAGTCTGTCCCATACAGAGTTGCATTGCATCATAGGGTTTCTATATCAATTTGGCACGTCAAGGTGCACTGCAGATGTCCCGGAATTAATTATTCGCAGGAGTTAATTGCAGATAGCTGTTGTTACGAAGCAGGAGCTACAGTTGTATCTATTTGCTTTCATATTGCGGAATTATATGAATATAGCAGCTAATTATAGAAAGTGAATCAAAATACGACAAAAGCCCATATTTTTTAATTTTATTTAGAATTTCGATCGCTGAATAAACAAAATATACATCTCACAGTAGCTACCATATACCTGCAGCTACGAAACTGCAGATTTTGAAAGCTCTCAGCGGTTCGCATACTTGAAATCCACTTCGCTTCATATTGGAACGACATATGCCGACGATAACTTGATTTACAATAGTTCGGCAGTGAGTTACAAGTTCCTAGTATCGACGATAGAGATATAATACTGCGTAGGAGGAATGAGCAAAAAAAGAGCGAAACCAGTTTTCTTTTTTTTCTATGTGGCGGTGATTGGGCACTTCGTGCTTGAAGCATTCAACTGTAAATGTGAGATTTTCGATTTTCCGATCGATAAATCATTTGTCAATCACTGCCGGGTTCCTGTAACTGAGGAAGCTCGTGACTAACAATGAAAATTTTCAAATTGGAAAGATATGGTTCGGTGTGATCGCGAAATGAGAAAGTAGCCGCGAAAATTCTGACACTGATGAAGATCATCTCGCGTGAGGTGGCAGCTACAGGTGACAGATAAGGGGTCGATCAAAACTGTGATTTGTAATATTTAGGGCTGATCGATCGAGTCAGAAATATACCTATAATTCCTGGCATAGAATGAGGTAAAACCCGAGTAATACATAATCTTGAGCCAGACTGAGGGGATTACTACGGTAAATTCATCTACGTTTTGGCTAACAAATCACGTGCAGTCAGTAATCCATCTTTCTATTCTTGACTGATAACCGTGGCTCCGAAAACTGGCTCGGTATTTTATAACTACTTTTAGATTATGGTCGCTCCAAAGTACCTACCTATCCTACCCTCGGTGATGTTTTATGTAGGGTGTACATAATGCGAATACTTTTTTCTGACAGACTTCCAAAAGCCCAAAGTTTCTACGGCAGTATGATATTAATTTTAAATGATACTTGGGGACAATGGGTTTATAAATGCTAAAACTCTTCGGGAACTGGGTCTGGGGTGTAGGACTAACGTTGTTACCCCGAAGAATTAGTGGGAGGGGTTTGTTACCCCGTAGGTACGTATAGCAAAGTCGGTTATCATAGGGTTGAACACATCTCACGGGCGTAACACCGACTTAAGCGACCAAGTTTACTTAAAACAAGGCGGCTTGTTTGGAGGGGCTTATTTGACGGATGCCTGGGGTTAGAGTGATATTTACCGCACGTGCTCGGGAAGTGAAGGCGACGTCGCCCTCTCCTTCATCTCCGTAAGCTTTGAGACGGTGGCTCAACATCGACGCGTCACGGGAATTAATGGGGTTTGCTTTGTGCTTAAGGAAATTACGAAAAGACTCTTTTCGGAGTCCCAAATCGATAAGCCTGAGCCTAACTCTCCTCTGTAATATCGCCAGGTTCGCTTCCTCGCGAATACTGATCACCATCCTTTGAGGGCTTCTTTCTACTGTTATAAGATCTGGTCCCCCGTACGAATTGTCCCGAGCGACAAATTGAAGAGAGAGTAGAAGAGAGGGCCGGGAGTTAGGGGCTGCAGAGAAAGCAAAATGAGAAAATAGAATCGGTAAGGTCGATGAGATCGGTTCAGGGAATAATTCCTACCTCTCATATCAAATGAAATCACGTATTCTATTACCGGGCGGCGATACACTTAGATAAAATATTAAATCTGGCCACTGGAGCGAGCTCCCAGGCGCAATCGAGACATAAATACGTAAAAAGGTTTCTGATTATATCTAATTTCGCAATCGGGAAAAAAGCGTCGCTGAACGAACCTCCCTCCCGACTTCTTGAGTCTATATATCTCGGTGACGCTAAGTCACCACGAAACAAATAAGTAAATAACCACAAAGTGATTCTTATCTGTTCCCATCCATTGCCTGCAGGATTGATTGGCAATCCGTCGAGCCAATCGTGGACATGCTTATATTCAGATCGAATGTATATTTAACAATCCCGTGACTTAGGGAGATGCGTGACTCGGAGGATGTGGCAATATACTTATATGCTTGGAAAAAGAGGAAAAAATACGACCAGATTTCAAAGAAGTTTCAAGAACGTCAATTACCCAGAGTAGGTGGGTGTATATCTAGTCTTATTCTCGTCATCCCCTGACTGCGAAAGCGATCTTAATTTTGTCCTAAATTTAGTTCACCCTCTGCTCCACCGCGGACTTAGTGGCTTCTTTGAGTGTAGCTAAGTAAACGAGGACTCGTTAAGAATAATGTTTTCTTTAGCGTCATCTGCGCGCAATTGAGTCCGTCGTTAATAACGCCTGGGCAAAGACTCCTGAGAATGCCTTGACGCGATTTCGAATAAGAGTTGATGGTCACTGCGGAGAACCACTTGCTCAAAGCGCAAATAAAATAGACCTATAAAATTTCTTAATCCCTAAAACGAATCATCATACGAACTCAAGGTACACTATAATTTTTCACCTCAACATATTGCGGTGATATTGTCTATACTTATACTTCGATCTCAGCCACAGATTCCGAGAGTAACCCAACCTCGGTCCTTTTTTCGACGACGACGTCACTCCAGTCAAAAGATCACGCAAGGACCACAGGAGTAGCGCTATTTCTGGAGGCAAAAACATTTGGTAATGCGATAGCGCATACATCGATTTCTACTTGCGTCCTCATATCCTCTGTTTGACTGTTTCTGCGACCCAGGTTTTGAGGAACCTCTAGTTCCTTCTCCGTTTTTTAAAGCGCCCCAAGACGTATACCTTATGATTCCTGATTGGCATTTGTTGAGAGAGGTTTCCCGGGGGTAAGGAAAGGGTCGAAGAAGAAAAAG
Organism: Tenthredo distinguenda; assembly: GCA_947538915.1. Lineage (NCBI taxonomy): Eukaryota > Metazoa > Arthropoda > Insecta > Hymenoptera > Tenthredinidae > Tenthredo > Tenthredo distinguenda. The sequence goes on from OX384531.1 coordinate 8,529,345, forward strand.
GCTAACGGGTTCAGACACCGTTCTTTCTCTTTTTACGAATCACAACGGAGGGGTATACAACTTTCAAAATTTGAAACGTATATCCTGTATGTAAGAGAACTGAGAAGACATCAGGTAAAGTACCAATACTCATTCCACGGAAGATCGTCAAGGGGATAAAAAGTATTCAACTATTTCCAGTGGGCGAACGAGTGCGAAGGGACTGAGCAAGAAGTTCTTCACAAAGTGATGTTCGAATCAGAATCAATAGACTTAACCGAGTAATCAGGAGGAAAAGGAAAAAAGGAAAAAAAAGTAATGGTTACTCTATCGCGGAAAAAGCATGATAGCTGGGTAAGAGCAACCCGTCAGATCCGTGGTTTGATCGAAGTTTAAAAATAAGACATTGGATTAAGGATCTTGTTACTTTTCCATCAGCCATCTTATCGGTCTGCCTCCTTCATAAATATGTGATCCAGTCGAACGTTGTGGTTCACGTGTTATAGTTGGATGAGCTGGCAGGGTGGAGGGTATCCATCGTGCCTACCTCCTTAACAGGAATATGAAGAGGAGAGTGGTGTGGCCGCGTACCCCGTTGGAATATTCGATATCCTATAATCAGATGCTTGCCTAACTTGTTTACATGCATACCATGCGATACGGACCCCCTTCCCAATTTTCCCTCCAGTTCTTCCCCTCGTTTGACGCGCCCCAAGACTCACCCTCGAGATCAACCCCGATTATATACGATACCCAAATTCATTCCCGTATCTACATCTTATCCGGCGATGATCTTTAGCGTAGCTTACCACCGACTGCATATACGATAGGCTCGCGTGTTCGTTGTCGCTTTCGGACAGCTCACCGTAAAGAGAATTGTATATTTCCAAGTCCGCGCGTCCCGTGGTCACAGAACCCCTCCGAGGCGAGCGTTATAAAGAGTTTATCCGTTCGGTCGGACCTCCAGATGCTAAGATTCCCTCGTACATCGTATTTCACGAGAGGCTCTCAATTAACGTTAAAAAAATGCAAAACGTGGTAAAGAGAAAAAGAAAAATGAAGGGAAGAAAGAAAAAAAAAACAAGCTTGTCCCGACTGTCCCGAGATGCCAAAATCCCCACGGGGTTCCTGGATGCGTAGGGCAGTCATTATAAAGCTATTACCAGAGGCCGGTCTCGCGGAAAAATACTGCGTGAAATGTTCCGCGCATATTCATGAGCTGACTTGGTAATATATTCGGATTATTTGGATAAGAAGGCTCCATAGGTGCCTGCGTTATAATTTCCAAAAGCCTGGTCCCTCTGCCAAAGTGGTCGGACCAGTTTCATGAACCCAACACGACTGAGTTTATACCCATATGTGTATATTTATACCCTTTCAAGCCATCGAGGCGGCGAAATCGGAAGGTTTTATTTGCGCCGAATCCCACTCTTTGTAACATAAGTGACTATATTAACCGTAAAGGATATCGTATCGTGTCAGTTGTTGTATTTAATGAATTTTCACTAGCGAGATAGTGATCTCAGATCTGGTTCGATATGTGTTGAGGTGTAATTTATCTTATGTTGGGTTAATTATTCCTCAAAGATTAGTTGAATCCAACTACAGATATGGTCTGACGCAGGTATACTGTACGAGCTTCTGAATATATTCAATTAACTCAACTTTATGTACACGTAGTCGAGTAATAGCGACTTTGTTGGTTTGCTAAGCGAAATATTTGATTTCATTTGTTAATAATTTAGGCAAAGCGTCGGTTGAAAATTTCTCTTCGCGGAGTACCTACCTACCGTACGCCCAAGAAAACGTGCTTAGGGCGCTGGCAATCAAGGAGATCTCCGAGAGTTGCGGTTCGCGGTAATTTGAAGCAAGGAAAAGTTGGTTTTCGACGCGGGTGACAGCTTGAAGAAACATCGAAACTTTTCCTCTCACGTCAACCCCGCACAGAGAAGAAACGGAGAACCTGAGAGGTCCGATGTACCAGCTATCTTTCTCTCATTTCTACTCTACACAGTCTCTTCGTTGACCCAAGTCGTACAACCCTACCAAACTTCGAGTAATAACTCATAGCTAGTTCATGTTTACTTTAAAACAGCGCTCGCGACATAGATATGTATACACATTCACGTACATACATATACGTATACGTATGTACTATACTCGCGTATATATAGCCTAGAAATAATATTCAATATTGATTTAACAACATTTGAAGGAGTTACGAGACGGTTGGTATGTCAATGGAGGTGATTTGTCAACGTCTTGGTCACGGCTGGATAGTGGTCATGTTTGCAGAAGGTTATAGAGGCGTACATATACAGGGTGATTCAGGTCAGACGGACCATTTTAGGTGGGTGTCCTCTTGAAAATCTAAATCACGGGGCTTATAAGTGACCAAGACAGGGCCGCTTCAAGAGAGTAAGTCTAGCAGTATCCATGGTAGATCGATTCTTATTGCCCGACGTTTCAGTTCGATTTCTGGATGAATATGGCGACGTCGTCTCCTGAAAATGTCTCTGTACGGCAAACACCTCCGTTCTCGTCGTCCTGATCCTCGGATTCATAGTTTCAGTCGTCCAGGTCCTCCACTTCGTAGTTCTCGTAGTCCAGGATCTGGGTTCTGTAGTTTCAATCGTCTAGATCCACCGCTTCGAACACATATATGTATGTATATGTGGGTCCATGAATAGGCGTGGTCCGATTCTCGATCTATTACGTGTGATTAAGGATAGCGTGGCTATTCAGTGAGAATTAATTAGCTAATGGGTTTTACTAAGGGTTGCTAATTACTGTCGCGAACTCTCGCATTAATGAGAGAGTCGCTAGGTTCAGCTGCGTTTTGTTTCATCATACCCAGCGCCGATGCCGCCTGCTTTAATCTGGCACCCTGTACCAAAACATCCTTTCTTGTTCTTAAACTCGCGTGTCACAAAGCGAGCAAAACTTCCGACGAAGTCTTTGGAATACTTTATCGCAAGATTGCTTCGAATAAAGTGGGTATTTTCCCACCACATCCATCCGACGAAAAACGGTCGTCGCAGCATTTCCTACGGGTTGAATCGTTAGATTTAGGGCTGGGGTGAACTTCAGTACCATTATGCCTTAATATCTGTGATGTAAACTGGAAGTGGGCTCTTGTTTTTTTTCCTTATATTTTTCACATATTTTTGTTCTTCCATCGCCGTTTCTCATCGAATAGATAATCGCGGATCTTTCGTTCTTGTTTTTTCTCCTTTGTGTTTTTGACGCATTACTTTCGACAAATATTTTATAGATGACACAGGGTAACGGCAGTGCAATAAAATGAGGGTTAACCTCGATATAGTTCCTTCATGGATAAAACTATTAATAAATGCGAAGGCGTGAATCGATAGTCGATTCTCTGTTCCCGACTGAGAAAACAGAGAAGGTAGTCCTCTGCGTGGGATAAAATCCTATATTATCACTTCGCTACCGTTTGCTGCGCCTACGGCAGAACTGTGATGAAATTGCGGTATCGATCGATATATATATATAATACGCCAGCAGCGATAATAGTCGCCGAGTAGATATAGAAAGCGAGAATAATTCGGTAAAAGGATCACACCACGAACCAGTTACCCGACGGATATTAATTATCAGATTTCTTTTTCTCTTTTCCACGGCACACTCAATTAAAATTCTCCATGTCGTACCTGTGGGCACTCTCCTGCACCAGCGCGAGCCGTTCAATGTTTTTTATCTTTTTTATTTTTTCCATATTTTTTTCATTTTTATTTCCGTTTCTTTTTTCTCTCCTACTCTTTTATGTCGGTGAACTGCAACGTACGTTACCTTTCATCAAGGCTACGGTATTCATTACATGTTTTGAAACCCGCCCAATGCCCATACTGGAATATGTATACGCATTCATGTGTGCGCCAGAAGAGTATAATGTTCTGAATCAGCCACAGGCCCATAGAATTCTTACTACGGACACACCCGGGTCTACCCTATTTTGCGTATTGCACCTCGATGAAAACTCACTCCACATTGCGATGGTATCACTCGAACTTTTGTAGAAATGAGGAAAAAATTAATTGACTCGACTGGATTAATTGGGACGTTTCCTCATGAAAACTCATTCTCTTGTCTTCACGCAGTACCCAATGATACACTATATCTTCATTCTCGTTGTATAGCTTGTTTTCCGTGGGCAAAGTGGTACTCACCGCTCGACGTTGGTCATCGCATTACTTCAGTCCCAAAATTTATCCTTTGTAATATCTAGTGGCACGTGACCGAAGCCCTAAGGTACTAACGCGTGCCCGAACTACGATTCTAAGTCAAAATCTAATCGGCGTGGTCGGTCCTGGCAAAGAGAACGAGTTGGAAAGCGATACCCGTATACCTGAAGGGAATCCTTAGCACGGCGTGGCCGTGGTGACGGCAAAGGCCACGGTGAAAAGAGAAGAGAAGGTGCTGGCGCTCGACCGTGGTGTCCTGTTTCATTTACTTACGCCTCGTCTGTCCGCCTCTTTCTCCCCTCGTTCGTTCGACTGATCTCGCAAAGTGTGAGTCCTTGTCCTGTCCTTGGACCTTGGCCACACCTTGGCGGAAGGGATTCTACCAGGAGATGATGATGGTCAGCGATAGACGGCGTGAGAATGTGGCCACTCCGCCCCGTGTCGCGTACTTTGTGTACTTAATCGCTGGTTGAACAACTTTGCTTTTAGCTGGCTATGCGACAAACTAACTTCGAGAGCTGTAGTCGCTCTTGTAGATATTCCGACCTGGTACATTTTTCCTTAAGATTTTATATTTCAATCGCGCTAAGGCTGAGTGATGGTATGAAGGACACTCTTTGGTTTAGCCGCGTATAAGAGTTCGCTTTTCGTTATAACAGGCATAAAGCAGCATGGTATCTCTCAGTAGCATCAATAAACGAAAATATTATCATAGCGCGATAAAATATTGAAATAAACTGTCGGAATGAGCTCCTAAACTGTAGCAGTTCGAGTAAGAACCCCGCGCTCCATGTATGAGGCTTTAACTTTTAGTGCTGCGGGAAGCCGCGATACGAAGAGTAAATATGGGAGAACCCAAATTACCGAGTGAATCGCATCTCGAATTGCACGGTGGTTTTATAAAGGAACCGGAAGCTTTCCCCTTCACCTTTTGGAAGCCCATATGTGAGACTATAAGATAAACGAAACCAAAATATTAGGACAACTTCGACAAAGAAACCATTGAATTCATACTAAGGAAATATATAGGCACGGTGCAGTATAGTCTCAGTAAAAATTTACTCCCTTCACGTTCACACGATTCTTTCGCTTTTTGAATCGCTGAATATTCCACGTCATTCGGTGAGTAGATATCCTTGAAAGAGGAAGGGTCGTCACGTAACGTGTGTACTACGTATGTAGTACACATGACTATCTCTTTTTTGCATTTGAATGGATCGTTGCCTGCAATAGCTATGAGATAACTGGGGGTAGATTGGTAAAATCGAATGAACCTTTTACACCCATGCAGTCTTAACAGCTGACGTCGGATTCTGGAAACGGAGCAACGCGTTTATTGGTTGATCTTTACGATCCCTTTCATTGCCGCATAGCTAGAGCCAGGAGTTCAGTAGGAAAATAAAATGAACGTAAACTGGTTACTTTGCTTCGTTTACGTCACTGAGGTATAACGCTGGCAGCCCACATGATGGCATGCAAACGCAAACGCAAACTGTACGAAGCTCAACGTATACTTATACGACGATGGTATAAAACCAGAACACTTCCTTGATCGTTGCAGTTCTCGTTAGTCTACCAACTGCCCTGTTAAATGCGACGGTGGAAATTCTCACGGCAAAGTGGTCATACGGAATACTGTTGTGGACAATTTGATTGCCCACAAATATAGATCTATACCTGGAGAGGGAAAAGTTTTGCCATGAACTGTACTGTATAACCGAGGCAGAATGGAACGAGGAGCATCAGACCGCACAATACGTGGTGGGTATATGATTTCAAAGATGGAATAAAAGCAAGCAGAAATACAGAGCTATTCCGCTTCCAGTAGGTATAGGGAACGTGTGGAAAGCCGTTGTAAGATGAGACTTGCATGGTTAGGCTCAGCGGGATGGTATATCCACGTTATACGTGGTGCGAGTGAGTGGTGTTGTGGCGGGTACTTGTCCTCTCTCCTCGAGAATCCGGTAGAAGAAGATTGAGCGCGTTGTAACACAAAGTACCAGAAATTTGATCCATGAGAAGGGTTTAGGTAATATTTTGACAAATGTCTTCCGTACTCCATTTCCACACTGGATATCTATTTTCCTTGGTATATCCGCTCCCGCGTTTCCATTTTCAGTTTGGCATTATACGTATATTGTGGGGATTTTCCATAAAAGATTTTTTAATCAATACTATTCTATTGAACTGCGGTGAATTCCTCACGCCCGTTGATATCGCGGGGAGAAATCCTTCTCGGCGCGGATCTAGACTTCAAGCTAAGGAATTATGGTCGCAATTGGATATTTGAGACAAGGTGTTGGTTCGCACGTTACACCATAATCCAAGTACAATGCATCAACCACCCGGGTAGCCAGAATCCCGGCTTGCCCTGTGGTTATACTACGAGCAAGAGCTCCAACCCCTGAACTTCCGACAGCTGGCCTGCTGGGCTCCGGGGTGACCCACCCTTCTGCAACTCGAACTCTGTTACTTGCCAAGATACACATTTATTCATTTCAGGCTCACCTCACGTAGAAACGCTTCAACGGTGTAATAATTCATCATAATTTACCTGCTTATTTTACGAGATTAATTACGAAGGTATATACTTTGGGTTTCCCTGAAACAAGTGGTCTTCTTTTGGCCTCTATAGAGATTAGTGAATGGAAGCTTAGAGAGCTGTTTGAATACTAAATTGAACATCATCACATTATGCATGTTTTTTCTTTGGACTTGAATTAGGCAGAATTTTTGGGAGTGTTTGCAGCGATCAATGAAATGGGTATTATTCTGATTCTCTTCTCCGGTGCTGTTGAGTTCGTTTGCGACGAATAATCCTGAGAATAATTCGCTCTGTTTGCACGAAGAAAATAAATCGTTTGCAAATTGAATTTCCATTTTATATCAGAGGACGTCAAACGGAAATTCCAAATAATCGGGTAAAACGAAGGGTGGTCCCTTCCTGCCCGAAGCTGGTGGCACCCATTCCCAGAGGCAATAAAATTCGAGGTGAAGTGGGAGACTCCCGCGGGAGGTTGGCACCCACCCACCTACGTCAGTAATTTTCTATTTGGCGGGTAAAAATAATCCAGAATTCTCACGGAGATGATTTTAGTCGGTTGAACGTCGCCTGGTGCGCCGTTCCAATCGAGGTTCAATAATTTGTGGCCCGGAGCCAGCCTCAGCAAAGGTTTCCCGCAGGAGGGATGAAGGATGAAAAGAGGGAAGAGGGAAGAGGGAAGAGGGAGGACCGAGACCCAAGGAGGGATTGGAGAAACGGATTCGAACGGTTGGTGTAGGCGAGAGTCGAAAAGTTTACATGGTCGGTCGGTGATGCATGGAGATTACGCGCGCGTGACTTGCTTAGGTTCGAATTCTCCCTAAAATTCAGCATCGCTCTCCTTTCCCTCACCTTTTTATCCTTCCTGCTCCACGTCTTGGGTCTCCCTTTACACCTCCCCTTTTTGATTCGTTGGGGTTGAAGCGTTACTTCGAATCCACTGACCGGGGCGTATTATATTTCCCGTGAAATGGACCGTGATGCCAGTGCCTGTTATTACATCAAAGTCGAAAAAGCATTTTACGAAGGCGAACGAACGTATTATAGGCGACGGGCCGATGGTCACGTTTCAATCAGTGCTTCGGGTCTTAACCTACCGATCGGGGCACGAAAGCCACTTTTTGAGGTGGGAGTTTTCGCGTTTTTTCAATCAAATCATCGAAATAGTTCTTTTCAGTTATATTTCAGCAGTGGAGTAGAAAAAAAATACAATTTACGCGGTAGACCATTTTTTGCCAGAGTCTATCGTTCACAAATTTCAATTTCATGTTATTTAGATGAAAATTTCGAGGCGAGGGTAACGGCTCGGAATTTCGCGCACACGTTAATAATTATACCGTGGAAACGCTGTATAACATCTCGTTTAGTCTGCGAGCCCTAGACATTTTAGTTTATCAAGAAATTTATACAAAAACTCATATGCAGGCATCTCGACAGACCCTAGACACAGAACGATCCTTAGAAATGAGTTTATTGTCAGTCAATCATTATACAGTACTTTCATTTTCCCTCGCTGCCGAAAGGCCCGAAAGTTTTTAAGTCATTGCGTATTTTGATTTTGGGAGAATTCGAGAAAATTCATCCCTCAAGAATTAAAATTTAACCAGCAAATAATTGATACGAACAAAATCGATTATCTGACTCAGCGCTTTTATAAATAGCGAAAAATTAAACGTCCGAGTTACTGGTTTGTTTTCTTTCGCGATTACGCAATTAGGTATACCCATCGTGGTTCCTACCAGGTAAAAGAATAGACCGACGGATAAAGGGGCTTTACCGCACGTGCGTGATAAAACAGGGAAAAAAGCAGTGAAAATAAAGAACGGAATGCGCGGGAGAATGAAAACAACAATTAATTTAGAACTAACGCTACCAGGGCATCCAGAAGAAGTAGGAAAATCCGCGATAAATAAGGATAAAGCGAAGCAAAAGACCCAGGAATGAAAGTGGGGGATGGAAGAAAGAGGATCTGGATAGGGGGCAGAGTTAAGCCATGAGACTAGCACGGAGTATAGCCGCGGCGTCCTCGCCTCAAATTAGTTTCGCAGGATTTACTCGTCGGTGAATCAGATTTTTAATCTTCACCGGAAGCCGCATATAATTCTGTCACACGTAAAACTCGAAATGGCATTAGAACGAGGGATGACGGTGAGGGCAAATGGTCGGTTGTGGAAAGAAACTTTTTGCCAGATTTTCGCTTCTCTGAGAGGATTTTCAGGAACCGTAACGCGAATCAACGGGCGAGGAAGGGAATGCCGACATCCTGTTAGCCTAAAACCGGGCAAAAGTATTTTCCCTTGGGAACAAGACCGCAGGGTCGGTATTTCAGTTCAGCGTAATTGCGATGGCAAGATAAAAAACCTATTCGTGTTTGAATTTTTAAGAGATGGATGAACCTCCGCAATCAACTTTGTCTCGTATTCTTGCTAGTATTAATTTTCTTTCTGTCATTGTCCCCAAAATTTTCTCACCCACATTCCTCCTCGACGCATAAATTTAGATGAAGCTTTCTTCCAAGAAGAGAATTCGCGAAACCGTATGATTTATGCCGAATTTAAACGATAAGGTCTCTTCGCGCAATCTATCTAAATCGAGTTGGTTACTCGCGCAGAGATTTCGTTATTTCGCCATAAATTCAATTTCAAACTCTCGAGTTGCGAAAGTCGTCACCACGTCTCAATTTCACTCCTTGTAAACATTTCGAAAAATCCAATTCCCCACGCAGAATCTGGTAGCTGGTGCAAAGGGCCGAGGGGATAAACTTGGCGAGTTCTATTTTGAAAGGACGGATTTTGGGGGTTGCGACATACGAAATCGGTAATCGATTCGTTACAACTGGATTAAAGTTTAAGACCTCATCTGTTCAAACAATCACGTAGGTATACTATACACACACAAAGCCAACCAGTGGCCCGTGCAGCCACGGTCATTTTTCAACGGCATTGTAACCTAGTGTTAGCTTCGCGTATTTGTCGACGACCAAGAGAAGTCGGAAGAGAAATCGCAAACGACCAGCCCGCCGAAACGGGGGATGTGAAGTGCCGATGACGGTATTGTCGTAAGCGCTACATGGTTCTTTTGAAATGCGGTCACCATTATATGCTGGGATTTGCGACTACAGAGTATTCTCTCTGGACTTTGCAACCGTGTTTGACGCAGGAAAATAATATGTTATCGATTCAATTTATCGAAACTCGAGTCAGCATAGTTGTAAACTGCTCAGGAATTACCCCGTAACTACGATTCGCTCCCCTAAATTTTCGACATTTTCCACCAAGCTGATGTCCTCTCAATAAAATGATTCTATCGTGATATTACGATTGCAGAATCGGAAACAAAAGTATCTGGATTAACTGTCAACGTGGCGAAAACACTCGTAGTGCCAAAAAGATCACCTAAAAATGAACAAAATTTCATTTTCATGACCATGACACACGTTTCAAATTCGAAATTGATACGTGCAACGATTCAACAGATATCAAAGTCCCTGGAGCGTGACTGCCCAGAGAGAAAAAAGATGGAAGGAAATTGTGTTCTGTCGATCAATTTGAGCGGTCAATATCTCAAGAACCACTCTGCCAATTCCGTCCAAATTTTATGCGCTAGGTCACGTAAACTGGAACTTATGGTCATATGGATTTGACTGAAAAATATCTAATGGTTCATAAGATATGACCTAATGTTTACGCACTCGCCGGCTATGCGTAACTTATGGCGATTCGTTGCCGCGAATTTAGACTCCCTGATTGAATTGGAATAAAATAACTCCAATTAACAAACTGCGGCAAGCCTTGAACCCTCGTGAAACACGGTGTTCTTCGTTTTCAAGATGCGCCATCTTTTAACGGCTTGATAATCAAGTTTTACGCTTTTTAATTTTCACCATCCAGTCAAGGGGCTGTGCCTTAAAAAAGCGCCTATAACAGACCTCGAAGAGGTTAGCTACTTACCCAATTTTCCTTGGGCTTTACGCTCAAGCTATAAATCTATACGACCCTCTCTCAAATCAAAGTCTCTCTCCCTACTTCTCTCCTAGTCTCTCCTCGCCCACATAAGCCCTCTAAAACCCTCTACCTTCGTGCCAAAACCGATCTATATATCCACGTTCCGTTTAAGGGAAATGTATTATCGAGCGTTGAGCGTTGTTGGATGTTCCCTCACTCGTTCACTCGTCTGGGTAGTCTGTGGCTTGCATGAAGATCGTAATTTCCAAACTTCACCTACCATTACGTACCGTATTTGATGGAGGAGAGTTCTGCGGATCAGACTGTAACAAATCTTCGAAAAATATCGCTAAAGAATTGGGGTGTAAATTAGAAAAATAATCGGATGCGCGAGGGCTGTCGTCATAGACATGGAAGACGTTCAAAATCTTCTGCCTGTGTGTGTCATATATCAAGGGCTAAGAATCAGGAGTTCGAAAACCTGATCTAAACGAAGGGCTTACGACCTTCTAGTTCTTAACCCGCGATATATATATTCGAGCTAAAAAGATATTATAGTAGGTCCACGCGATGAGCTATTTCTGGCGCCTGATTCATTTTCTAGATTGCTCACCGAAGGGAACGGATCTCTTCCGCTGCACTAATTATCTATATTAACTCATATGGTTGGTATAGAAGAGAATTTGTCGCGCAGCTGGAAGGACGCGATAAATTCGTGCATAAGCTTCCGCCAAGTATAAATTTCATCGGCAAATTTAAACGTGGATGTAATAGCTTTCGATGAAAAAAGTGTACGTATAAATAAACAGGTAAAAAATTATGATATGCAGAAAAACAACAATGGCAGACAACCGGCGACGGTGTGAACATATGATTTCTTTTCGCCTCGCGCGTATATCTTATCGCATAAGCTTACCCAGCCGCTGTGCAAGGGGACCGTTTTTATAAGCGTTCTTGGTGATGTTTGGTAGTGAAAACGTGAAAACGTGGAAACGTGAAACGCGAACGAAGACCGGCGATCAAGGGTGTGTAGTGCTGCGGCAGGGGCGAATTTTGGGGAGTGAAAACCAGGCGTTATATGCCGGTGATTTATTTCGCTTGGTAAATGCGGTAAATGGCTCGACACCGATTGCGGACGAATATTAAAGATTAGAACACGTCATTTAACAGGCGTGAGCTCGAACGAGCCTGGGAGTTCTAGCTTTCGTTCTGCGTCGATTCACAGTAGACTGGCAGTTGTATAGCAAAGTGTTAGAATTTTAACACAATATTGCGTTCACCTTTTATCTCTATACAAGATACTATTGACTGATACTTTTTTTTCGCTACTGACTGAGTCAAAATATACTTGGGAGTAAATATTTTCTCACGCACGTTTATTCGCGAGTAACGAAATTTTTCATCAAGTAGAAAAGCATCGTATGAAATCAGAAATTATATTCTAATATATCGGATACGATATGATTGAAAAGAAAATTTATCAGACCACAGAATGAGTAGCATTATTTTTCATAAAAAATAGGTATTCCGAATCGTTGAACATTTTTCATAGTTACCAATTTTACGAATCTTTTGTTCTCCCTGATTCCCACCGATGCTGTTTCCCGCTGCCTGAGCTTTTGTTTAATTTATCAGATTCCGTATGGAATTTAGCTAACGAATGAAAAGTTTGACGTGAAAAATGGTTAGACTAAAAGCAAGTTATTTCGTATACAATATAATTCATCACTGACTATATAATATGTGATTAATTATTATCCATCTGCATTCGATCAGAGAAGAGTTTATTTTCTTTATGTTAACGGGGGATTATCGAAATAAGACAGACTTTTTTCGTCCGTTAGTGTCAGTTTTTTAGTATCCTGTCAGCCGCCGCGTGGACCTGCCTGCAGCAACATTTCATCCATTTGGACTTATTTAAAGAACCGGTCCCGGTCTAAAAATCGCCATTTACATCCGTCCACAATTATTTATCGCTGTCGAGCAAAGAGGTAAACGAAAAAGAACAAGGAAAGGTAGGATAAGGAAAGGAAAAAAAGTCTGTAAGTCGTAATGCGTCAGTGTAATTTGTGTATTTACAATTTTGTGGCATTTCCTGTGAACAGGGGAGCATATACTATCTACCTATACTCCGTTGGGCCCATGCCAAATGTCTCCGGCGCAGGCCATAGAAAACGCGTTGCTCTATGCGCCAGACCTTTTCCCGGATGTAGCCAGGCCTTTTTTACCATGAGTTTTTAGTTCCTGGTTCTGCCTACGATCCTATACACGATAATTCTCAAGCCACACCAGTTTTTACGCACTCTTAAACGCGACGCTAACGTCAGGGCGTGGAGTAGGTAACCCTGCAATTAGCCTGTCGCTTAAAAGCGGTTAAACAACGTACGTACTTACCCCACGCGTACCAACCTCTTCTACTAACTCAAACGTTTGTTCGGTAGGTGAGGTGAGACTCGGTACCTAGTGACTGCAGTGCTTCTCTCTTGAGATTATAAATTATTACTATGCACAAGAAAACTTGTGCAAACAAATAAACCCGCCCCTCAGTTAGCTCGCCCGACTATATATAGTCGGTGGCGACTTGGCTGGAAAGGAGAATATGAAATGTGGAGAAATGTGAAAACTCTCCTAAGGTCGACTCCCCTAGTTATTTCAAAAGCGTGGAAGTCGCCCTCGCACGAGGGAAGCTCTCAAATCTGTGGAATTTCATTCACAAGTCTATATTTGTTCTCGTCGTTTGCCGCTAAGGCTGTCACGCAAAGCTTCTCCGCATATAACATATAAAATCTCAACGAATATAAAACGAGGATCAGAGCCATGGGTCTTTTTGGCGTTTTACCCCCCCTGTAGCATAAAAAGTGAAAAAAGAAGCGTCTTGGCTCGCGTCATCGTAGTATCAAGTTTACCTAAATTATTCATTGATGCGCCTATCATTTGCGTCCATTAACCCAATATTTAATATTAAAGAGTGTACGTATCCGAACTGTTCCATTATTCATTCAGTTCTCAATAAATCATAGCTAGGAAGAGCAAAAACTGCGGAACTGATCACGGGACTTTATAATTTTTAATAATAAAACGGAAGCTGGGAAACGGCTTTCATTTGCGTGATTTACTCGCTGATAAACCGATTAATAAACACACCGAAGCTCGGGGTGTTCAGCTTTGCATTTTGCTGCTACAAGACTTGATTAGTTAGATTTTTTTTCCTCTCCATCCTTCAATTTCAAAACCCGATTAATCCCGTTTCACGCAACGCCTGAAGGGCCAGCAATTGTTTTCCCTCATCGTTCAAACGCCTTCCCACGATTCAACGCAAACGCATCGTTAGGCTCCAGAACGTAATATTAACAAGATAATGAAACACGCTCACCAGTTTCACGGACTCGTGCTGTAAAAGGCGGTCTCCCTATTATTTCCTATCAAATAGTCTACGTATCTGTATAATGGAAGTAATAAAACCGAAGAGAATAATCGAAACGCACTCCAACTGTTGTCCATTGTTATCACATTGGGGCGCATGACAGGGCGGTAATAATTCAGGCATAATTGCTAGGTGGTTAATATTAGCGCCTATACCGTCACGTATAAATTGATGAATTACCGATCAGAGATGCTATGCAGCTGTCGCAGCGTTTCCTATCCGCGAGGGAAGGACAGCAGCTGTAAATAATCATTGTTCGCGCACCTATCTCTTTCGCGAGATAATGTCAGGGCGAAATCCACAGGTGTCTGTTGGATAATTTTTTTAAGTAAGCTACTCGCGTCTGCAGCTTTGTTAATTACGTACAAATCGACGAATCTAAATCACGATCGAAATAGCAGAATTTATATACCCACGTCGTAAAGGGTTGACGACAAATGAATCCAATTGAAGGTATTCACAAGTTAGATAGATATCTACGTACGTAGCACCTAGTGAATACACAGAGGAAACCGGGGCGATCCGATTGAGCTACTGCGGGACGCGATTGAATTACCCAATACCTGCCCGGTGGTCTATCCTATGCACGCGACGAAATGATCCTGGAGTTGGTATTGACTGAATGAAATTGAATTGCGCTACCTACAGCTGCGAAATAATTATCAGCTCGACCACTCGTTACATGATCAGTTCGCCAATCGCATCGTATACACTCAGCTTATCTGATACTATAACAAGTCTTTGAGAAACATTCAAGACTCGTTACACGGTTCAAGGGGGCCACCAACTCGGCTTGACCCGTGAAAATTTCATACAATCCCTGCCCGATATTATCGGATGATTAACAAAACGAAGTGCATGATTCAGATCAGTGTTTTCCATTCGTTGTATCATCGATTGACTTATTATTCTTGCAAAAGAAGGTCTTTGGAAGAATCGGGTGCGCCTAACTTTTCCATTATTCTTCGAGTTGTTCCGCTTCCGCTGCATCCCGTGTTTCGAGACGTATCGTTTGCTACCAGTCGAGTTTCGAGTTTTTAAACGAGCCACACGGCAATAAACTAGCTATAACATTACCGATTTGCTCGTCGTGGGCGAGAACCAGCTACGCCGTTCTGCATATCAAACACGTTCGCGAGAAGTTCTACGGTGCAATTTACAACGCGGTCTACACCCAGCTGCGGTGGTTCTTCGAGCAGTAACGTAATGCCTTTATGGCAGACTTATTCTCTCTGAATATGAGCTCTTAGTGGTATTGTACTCGTATAAAGCGAGAAATCTCTACGAACTGGGCGGATCCGCACGTGACCTTGACAGATTCGCGTTAAACTTTAACGACCTCTGACTACGAGCGAACAGTGCATCCATCGCATCGATCGGAAAGCTGTAGTTTCGAAACCGATTTCTCGGTCTATGAACAAAGTTGCCCCTGTGACGCCAATCGATGTATAATGTATATCTTCTTATACCTATACCTATATACCCATACCCAACGACCTGTTCTAAGAAGCTGCATCCGTATTTCAATCGTGCTTCGTCATACACCAGATGTTCGTGCTTTAGAATAATCTTTACTAAGCTTCGGAAGAAGCTTCTTCATTGAATACTCACATTTCTCTGTTCTTACCATATATTGAATTGAAATGCATTTTTCGCTAACTTGACTGCATTCAATTCGAATAAAATACACATCAATCTTTTCGCGATTGTCTAACCAAGAAGATGATGTGATATAAAAAGTTTTTACTGCGATTAGAACAGATAGGGAGACGTCTAAAACCACATTACCGTTAATGTGTACGCCCGGGATGTGTACCGTTTTAGGATCAGCACTGATAAGAAAATGTGTAAATCATCATACAGCATAGAGAAATAGAAATCCATTGCATATTGCTATCTTTACACTTTTCTGATGATTGTCAGCGTAATCTGAGAGCAAGAATACGGCTGTATGGCATATCAAGAATGGCTTTAAATGAATTGGAAGAATCTCCTGCAACGTCCGAAAAACATCGACAACGTAGCAAAGTCCGATTCGAATTGACAGGTGAATGGCAAAAAGGAACCATGTATTCAGTATTCTCGCTGGCGCATAGAATGCAGAAACGTGAAATCTATATCTGTATCCCGCGTTACATATGTACCGCTCAATCCAAGCGATGATACGAAATCGTAGAAACAAATATTCAGCCCATTCAGCCGGCTTAAAGCCTGTAACTGATATTATAGGTACTCAAAAGGCAGTAGGTATGGTATAGAAGTGGGGAATCGCGGGAGCCTTAGCACATCTTTGTACTGTGAATATCGTATACCGTGCTTGTATATACATATATATCATTTCGCAGGAGGTGGTAGCATATGTGTGGCCAACAGCCGTGCACACCTCCTTCCCTTCTCTTGGAGAACTTCTTACATCCATTTTGCACGGGTGGCGGCAGTCGCCGCGATTTAAACTAACTGGTACCATTTGAATTTCCTTAAGGAATCTCGCGTTCATTTATTGTCTTAACTTTTATTACGGTCAGAGTTGACGGGGCCCAGTCTTATGTTAGTCCGACCATAGATAAATTCAGTCACTCAATCGGCCAGCTAGCTGGTCTGCCACCCTGCAAGCAGACAGAGTTTACCTTGTGCACTGCAGTGCATGCTCATCTTAATCAGCTTCGTGCCCCGCCAGTTCTTGGAAGACTTTATTGGTGCCCGAGTGATCTTCAGCTCTGCAATTTGCTAAAATTGAGGTAATGCCGGCTATTTCGAACGGTTCACTTCCCTGTTTACTTGGGCATTTTAACGAGGATGAATATAATAGCTATACAGGTGATTTCTGTAACTTGATAATTGGAATCTGTACGTATGCTACTCTTTTCAAACCTGTTTACTTTCCTCGGAAATTATTTCTACTTTTCAGTCTAACCACACATCGCTTTTTATTCTCTTCCGTATCAATATCAAGGTCCTTTTCATCGCCAAAGTATTTTCCTCTGAAACCTCCAAGAGTAATCGAAATTCCGCGGAACTTCTAAGTCGCTGGGTATGTCAGGTCCTCTTGATTTATTTCTCGAGTTCAAAATTGGCGACCGGATTTCGGCGAATTATACATACCTACTTTTGAAGGCAACAAAGCAATATAATAATCGGTAAAAAATTTGTAGTTTTTATTCGACGAAGGCACTCTAACGGTTTCAATCTCCGACCTACTTGACATTTCGGAACATCTGTAGGTCAAAAGGTGAGTTCCTTTTAGGCGAAGGCGACTCTTCGTGAGATAACGTCATCATTAAACGTGACTAGATCGTGGAGTAGCTTCGTCAACGAGATGGTCATAAGAAAATATATCGTTGTTTGATAGTACGCTCAAGATATCTCGAGTGGTGTAAATAAAATAACAATTATCTTACACCCGGCTTGTTCTTTGTTGTGATGAAAACACCAGAGGGTGATACGAATTTGCCGAAATTCGGCAACAAAATGTCATTTCTGAGGCATGTTTAATCAACTGTTCGGAACCCTAGAGACAGACACGTTGAACAATGCTCAATCTAATTACGGTATATTCCACGAAGCGTGATTGCGCTTGCTTCATGTCTGCGGTACACCGTTATTTGGCTCGCGGTCAATATCTCAGGGTGCATGTACTTCGACCATTTCACACCTCGTAGATAGAAGTATGTAGCAAGTTGCTGAGGTGTGACCTGTGAGTTCTGTGGCCACAGTCATTCGATGCTATGACCGACGGCTTACCTGCGCCGGATGAACGTGAACAATATGTTCCGTGATTCTGCTTTTAGCACGACAAAAGATGTGGGGTAAATTTTTGCGATAAAAGCCTTTAAAGCAAGATCTTTTGTTCCCATACGTGTGCTACGACGTACCTAATGTAAGTGCGATTTTTTGACAATAATACGAGGCTGTCCATATGGCAGCGAATTTTTTCCGGAAAATGTGAATTCCCTGAAGTTTGGTGATTTTTATGTTTTTCTCTGATTTCGTGCTTTATTTGAGCAGCTGATAAAAAATTATGAAATGTTTACAACTTTTCATTGAGTTATCAAATAACGGATTGTTCTTGTTTGGCCAACAATAAATTCCACCGTTTCACAATCTCGAGATTCTGAGACTGCCTTTGTTATAAAGCTTGGGAAACCGCGTACCTGCTCACTCACGCATGCAGCACGCACGCGAGGAAGAGTTTGAAACTACAGCTACGTAGAGGACTTTAGAACCGAACTTTGTGTGTTTACCCTGCATCGTGTTAAATTTACCCGAGCGTTAATGACTCGCTGCGTCAACGCAGGACAAATGTCACAGAGATTGAAGCCTCCTTAAAGCCTTGACGGGAATAATATATTCCTGTTGTCACTTTTGTCTTACGGATTCGTCTCGAGTCTGTCTTTATTCGAATACAAACCGTTCCGAGTAACGGGGGTGTATGTGACTACCAAAACGTAATTCCCTCGGGCATTGTAGTTGTTTTAAGTTCAAACAATCGTTCTAATAATTTGTGTGTTCATTTAATTTCAAATGAGATGAATATTCGTTTTATTCGTTTACCAATTTAAATACAAACTCTTACATTTCCCCTTAACGTTCGGGTTTGACAAGTATCAGACACGAAGACTGACGTACGTCTTCTCGGATGTTTCGTAACGTGGAAGTTAAAAAAAAATTTTAAATATGACCGGATATAAATTCAGCCTGGATGTCTGCATCTGGGTCAACGACGTTAAGCGCTTCTAAATTTATCCAGCTCTTATTTCGGCTGACAAACTGAAAGACGAAATAAATTATGTATAAGCATGAAGACCTTCTAAATATACAGCCTTTACGCGCTAGGCTATAGACCGAATATATTAGGTCGTTGTGTGACGTCTCCAAAGCCAGCCTGAATCTTTCACTTCTTTTTCTACCCCAACGAAGTCACATGACTAGCTCCACCGTCTGCAGGGGCAATTTTCACCTACTCTCTACATAAATTCGATCAAGACCAAAATCTTGGTCCACTCAAGTGACCTGATCTCCAGCTAAGAATAAATTATTACCGAACCTGCTACCCCGAACCGTCAATCAACGTCTAACGACGTAACCAACGCTGCTCACTGAGCAGCATTGACATTACTCGAACGCGTAAATTTCCAACGGACAGATTAATAATACAGATCCCGAAATGGGATTTAGTTAATGCATATGATGATTGACAATATTATTAGAAGCCACTGCATCATTGGCAGAGGGTACAGGCGAAGGCGAAATGGACGTTATTGAGCGCGCAGAGGGTATATGGGTCAATGGGGTAGCACATTCCCTGTGCCTGGTTTCTGGAATATAGGCATACATATACACACAGACCAACTGTATCAGTTATTGCGTGAAATCATTCGTGCTGAATGCGGCAGGTATCAAGTCTATGGGTTAGCTGTCCGTAATGAAAGCACGGAAGCCTGAATGATTGCAATAGCGGATGAGGTATAGGTAGGGGAGCTTCTATATGAGGTCGGAAAAATGTGATACGTGCGAAGTCTGAAGGGGTCGAATTATCCCATGCTACTTGATCTTGTAGTTTGGAATCAACGATTAAACTTTGTTGATTATAATATAATTAGTCCTGCAAACCGAAACGATAATCGCGTATCAGTAATTACCAACGGATCGGTGTTCCAGGAGCTGCAGGCTAACCATACCAAACTCAAATTTATTTTATATACCGAGGTAGTGTTTCAACTCGTCTTCCATCTGCTCTGCATATATATAAGTATATATACATATATATAATATATATATATCTGAGTGGATATGTTGACAATGTTATGGAAAGGCGAGCGTTATTTTAACGTGTTTGTTGTAAAATATCCAGGATGTATAAATAGCATGGGTTTTTATTTTATAACGTGGCAGTTTTGTACTTCCGTGTAAATCACTATGAATTATAAAGAAGGCTTCTTTATGGCAAAAGATTTTAACGACCGGACCAACTTCATATTTTACCGTGTATTTTTGACCTATTATTTCGCAATATTTTACTCGCCGGCAAATGTTAACTTTTTGCTTTGCATGAGATGGAACAGAGATTGCGACAAAATGCAAATTCTGATGAAGTGTACCGGCTTTATTAATATCTTTGTTTCTCTTTTCTCGGAGAATTTTCAGCACAGCTATTGCACCGGAAGCAATATTACGTTGCTTTCGTATGCGAGCCGTATAAAACATATTAAGCAAAAAGATTGCCTTCGCAAGACAAGACCTCTTCATATTTTCTCTATCTACGACGCTTGTCTGCTTTTTTCATATTCTATACTTCTTGAACAATAATGATTATACCAATTTACCATCAATCCTACATCGCAGGAATTTTATCACAAATTCATGATCTCCTCTATTGAAGGGAGTGAATTTTGAACAGACCTCAAGTCTCAAATAAAATTACACATTCATCTTTGAAACAAGTCATCGTTCAGGATCTTCCTCGCACGATCGACTATTCTCCCTTCACATTCTATAATTTCATTTCAGCATCAACGTGATTTTCCAAGCAGGAAGAGCATATTCAGAGATTTCATCAGATCCATCAAAGGCCATTAGATTTCATCACATAATTTAATGATCAAATTTTCGAAAATGCCCTCTTAATTCTTGTGGAACACACTCAAACTCTTGAGTACGCTCTTCACATGATTCGTCGCTTTTAATAGTACATAACACGCAAAATTGGTTCGTTGCTCAAATTAAGTTCGTTGATAAGCACGAGTGTTTTAAACAGGCCTGTAAATCTTTTGATCAGAAAATACTCTGTAAGGTTAGCTACGTGTGATTAAAGCGTAAAAAACCTTTTACCTCGAATTCGCTTCAACAAATACAATGCACCGGATCTCGAATCTCTGGTTGCCAATGCAAAGTATATTTTATGTATAAAAATAATGCATTTGATGAAAGTATGGGGATTGGCGGTGGTTTTCAGTAATTAGAAATCTACTATTTTTTTTTTTTTAAGAAAACTGAACAACTCCCTCGTTAGCGTTCGTTAACTTCCTTAAGTAGTAGGACGTGCTGAGTTTTCGTACGTCAAGTTGAGCTATTAAAATATTTTAACTTTAAATTATTTAACGCAATTATATGAAATTGGAAAATTTGCCTACTGGCAAGCAGAGAAATTGGAGGGACTATATTCGAAAGGTTGAATATAGAAAAAGCCTACCTCCAGAAAGTTTCTTGTTTGATGTCTCTGACGCGAAAATTGCTGTCGCTGAATATTGCGATGGTGGTAACTTGTTTGAAAATACAGTAAATAGAATTTTTACTTTCATTTCTCTTACCAGTATCAATTAATGTTCCTAAATCATTTAATAACATGGCGACTGCTTCGTTTGATGCGGGTGGCATTTGCCTGAAAGAAACGGCGGCAAAGGTAAATCCATTAAATATTTGGAAGATGAAAACTGGAAGTTAATGGGAATAAATTCAATTAAGAATTAGTCCTATATTTGATTTGAACGATAACTTAGCCGTGGATCAGACATTTTTTATACCTATATTAATATACATACACGTTTGTGGAAATCTTAGTTTATGCCAATAAAGATTCTCTTAAGCGAGGTAACTATCCAGTTACATCGTCGTTAAGGAAGAGCTAATTACCTCGTAATTGAACGAAGATACCGCGCAAGGAATTCAATAAGCGTTTCTAGCCATGAGATATTTTAAACGATACGCCGTTACAGAGAGTTCTACAACGTGAATTCGTTAGCATTCAACTCGTCGTAAAGTACTTGGACAATTACAACCCAGGACTCTTCCTGCCACACGTTTTAATGTAATCCTAAATGCGAGACACGAGTTAGCGATGGCGTGTCGCGTGTTTTGTCTAAAATCCCCTGAAGCACGACGAAACGAAATTTACCATTGAAGTCAAGCTGCGCCTTTATGGATGTGATTAAACATTCGAGTTACAACACCTATTCGTAGGGTAGACAACAGGCTGTGAAATGAATTGACATTGCATAGAAATTAATTAATTTCAACATTGTAGAGAATATTATTGGTAACGTACTTGCCGTGACGTATAACTGCATTGCAAGTATCACGCTATACGAACCAGTCTGTTGTAGTTCGTTGCACTAGCAACAGAAATCAAGCACAACCTGTACAGTACATTTATTATTTGATGAACCGTACGCTATTTAATTTACGAGAAAGTACAGCGTATGCCATAATTGACGGTGACTCTGAGTTATTCAGGAAGTAGAAGCAGAAAGGCTTCGAGAGGAGAGCGCAAATTCTTCGACACAATTTACTTAATTGATCCCCAAGGCTGTACAGTGCATAGTCGATGCTGCATGTACGCATAGAGTAGACCTATGACATCGATGTCGAACAAATTCAGTTCATCTTCAATTTCGAAACTTTCACAATTTTCTATTCTAAGATTTACACAGAATAATATCTCAGTAGGCGCAATACAACAAGTGGACGTAAAGTATCTAAAATTTTATCTTTACGAAAACAGCAGCGTGAATGATATGCTGCAGGGACGATAAGGTAATCTCGCGAAGTATCGTACTATAGTTTTTCACTCCTGTCACTACCCATTACTTAGTTTCTATATCTACATTACGCGCTTTCACATTTTTTATTTTTTTGTTTCGACGTCTTCGGAATGAAATTTTTTGAAATTTATGACTCGCTGTAATAATAGTTGTTTGGATCATTGTTTTGCTCAACTCTGAGTCTTAAACTTAATGGCAGGATACAATATGTCGTTAATTTTTTGAGGGCAATAAAAATATGTAATTTCATGAAAGTGGGATTGGAAATTCTGCAATACCGCAGAGAGCACATAATGCACTTTTTCTTCGAGCGGAAAAATAGTTGGAAACTGTTCAACGACTAGGCATCAGTTCACAATACTCGGCCATTTAGAATACAGTTTATAAAAAAAGCAAACAGGGTACAGTTATGTGATGTAAAAAGACACTTTGCGGTCTGCTCCACTGTTTCATAATTCGTATTAGTCATGGGTAGTGCAGTCATTGCGTAGATACTGCCGCTTCTGTCTAATGGTTCGTGGTTTATTATGGAGAACATTTTTTCGCTCCGAACTTATAGTTCCCATATAAACTCCACCGTGTGCTTACTCGTAAATAATGTGGGAGCAAACCGCTGCTAATGCGGAAAAGCTTGGAAGAAATATTTAATAGCTTTTACTCCGCCATACTACTGAGAACGTAACTCAAATACTGTGCGTATATAAGTACACCAGGGCTGCTAAAAATGAGAAAAATTCAAATTAGAAATGAATACTTGATCGTTCGGTTTCATTTGCAGATGTGAATCTATGACCACCAATAATTGATCAAGATGGAATGACATTTGAAGGTCGATTCGATTGATATTTATTATACGTACAACATACTGTTCGGAGGGAAATTTTTAGCAAACTCAACTTTGCTTTCAAATAATCACGCCTATCATGATAATGCAAATCTATGAAGCATGTCAGTGAATTTCCAATATTAACTGATCGGATATTTTTTTCTTCAGGTTTTCATTCCAGCATCGAAATGTGTAGGTATTGGCTGATTGACCGATCGTTAAAATCTGAACGAAATGAAATGTTGAATAAATGTTTGAATAACAGAAATATCAAACAAATATTAAAAGGGTGTGTGCAATTGGTGAATTTTATTTAATTGGTCATTTTTATTTAGCATGTCATTTATACATCACATACGGTACAAAATAAACAATGTTGCGTTGAAATTTAAACCGAAAAAAGTGTCTCATTTCGAAATGCTTGAAAACATATTAGCGAAGGATACAATTATCTGCGCGAATGTATTTACGCGCGTATGTAGAGAGCCTTTCATGAAATATACCCACTACGTGACCTATATACACTCCGACAAGGTCCAGCAAAGCAAACTGCAGCAGGCCTGTCCTAATAATCGGAATGTTATTGTCTGGGGCGTTATATGCCTCGAAGCTAGAGTTTGCTCGAGGTTTCTCCATCAGCCACCCTCCTTAAATTCCAAGTCCTCATCCCGCCACCCTTGTCCCACTTTAACCACCCTAACCGCCAGCTCTCATCGGATCAGAGAGCGCAGATATATGTATATAGGTGTACGAAACCCATGCACAAACACACCCGCAGACTAAAATCCATCCCTTTCTCCCTTACGCCTTCCCTGCACCCCTAAGACACGCACACATAGAAAGTACGGAAACACACCGCCCTGCGAGACGTGCAGTGGTCCTTGATTGCCGACGCCCCTTGGTTAGGAGTGCTACCGGCTCTCCTGCCTACTGACGAGGTCCTGGCTTCTGTACCTGGCGACTGACGTCAAGGACTACTACGATACCGCGTCGAGAAAATTCTGGTTTGGGTCTGTGGTCCAGTAACCAACTCGCAACGATTCTTGTGCCAAAAGAATGAATTCTGGCTTTATCGAGTAAGCCACTCTGTTTTCATTTCGTCCTCGTTCTGCTCGGCCGACATTCTGAGAGCGAAGGTCAAGGACGGATGCCCTCAGATCTCGCAATTCTTCTTAAGAACGCTCAGCACGATATTGCGGTTAACTCGAGGACGTCTCTGCTGGTTCTACTTTTTCGCGCAGGTTCTTTTGTCTTTGTTCTCTGATAACGACACTGTCAACCTGTGCGGAAGGAATGTTGAAAAATTAAATTCTCTCTTTCCTCGTTTCCTCCAATTTTCTCTCTGCCAATCCTTCGGCGTAGTATAAAAGTAATATATCATAATAATACTGTGCAGGCAACTCGTAGCATCCTTACTGAGGATCGCCGCTGCAGTGGGCAGGGGAGATGGGAGCAAAACGGGCAATTTTCTCATCGAATTTCATTCATATTTTTGCTGTCTTGTGTCACTGTTGATACAAAATACGTCAGAATAACATGAAAGATCAATTAAGGCGAAATTATTATTTCTAGATTTGATGCCCGTTTTGCCGCCCTGCTCGTTTTGTTCCCATCGCCCCGATTTTCCGAACCTCTCGTATGCGAGAAATGTCAGGAAACTGAAATAAGCCGTTCTTAAAAAACTTAAGACAGTGCCCGTTTTGCCCACATCTTCCCTACGTGAAGAGCTGCGCTTGTGCACAATGAAACTAGAATTTGATTGAGTTGTACAGCGAGGAACTACTCCACAGTTATATTTCTCTTATCGATCTATAATGCAGGACCGTTGATATTGCTACTGTACATCTGAAGTTCGAAAGGTTGGCTTCAGTTGATTCAGCCGTGCCCAGATCCTCAAACGAACAAACACTCGATAATTTATAGCTGCAGGTTGGGATTAGAAATTTTATTATATAATTAGATTGTCGGAAGTCACGCGCGTCGGCTTTACTCGTGTCAGAGCATTGAAGATGCTGTTAAACTCGTCGCAGCGTGGGAGGCGGATGACTCGTCTCAATGACGAATAGACGCGCTGAGAAAGAATCCGCGAAAAAAGCGTACCTGATAAAAGCGATAGAGAGGGGAAAAAATAGATGATAGGGGAAAAACAAAAACGGCAAAGGAGCTATGCTAGACGGAAGCTATGCTATCGGAATGCGATATATAAATGTAAATGAGAACCGCTTTCGTGGTATGTGCAATTAAGAAGTTATGAAATTCTTCCATGCCGGAACATCTTTCCTTCGTCCCTAGCAAAGAAAGGTATTCCAGTTGGTGATTAATGGTAGACGGAAGGGCGTGTGATAGGGTTACTCTCGAGCCGCACAGCGCGATGGAAGTGACACTAAATAATGTAAGACGACCTGCGACGCTCGGGCAGGGTAGAATCTGAGAAGAGTGTAGGTAGGTGGATAGGTACGGGGTGAATATCGTCTCTTATAAATTCATAAGCTCGCGTAATATGTTCTCAAAGTATCTACTAGCGCACGGGGCACGTTCACTTTTTCTACTTTATCTACAGGCGGCATTCTTTGTCTTTAAACTGGAATATATGTATTCGCGGGGGTCGCGGGGATCGCAACAAATTGCTCCCTGTAGGTAACTAACTATATACGCACACCGGTTTGCGAGAAGAGTTTACAAACTGTTGCCTTGTTAGAAATAAATCACGTTTTAACGCCCCACGTGAAAAGCACCAGGTTAGCCAAAGCAGGTAAACAAACGATTCTTCTTCTCTAACGTTTTTCACTCCTCATGGTCTGATCTGTAGCACGCAACCGAACTGATCGAGGTAATTGAATGAAACTGATCGATACTTTCGTTACGTTCGCATTATTTTCTTTATAACACGCGAGCCTCTCTCACTCTTCGGCAAAACTGCTAAAAGTGAGATACTCTTGGAGATACGTGTCAGAAATATGGTAGTGTGCACCTAACAGAGTAGTTATTTTTAATTAGAAAAGAGTTACTGCAGCCCTCCGTGGTATCAAGTGCCTTCACCTTCACGGTGGTTGTCGACAAGTTGTTATGTGGAATTTGTTCCACTGTCAGTTCAACATCAAACGGAGACGTAAGCTCCGTGTGTTTCTCGATTCACTGACGTCTTCGTTCTTCCATAGTCTCAGAGGTTCGTCTCTTAGTTTTCAGGATACAAAAATACGCAAGGGAATAAAATCCTGAAGATATACAGTGTCCGTCGAGGCAGTCGATTATTCGCTTGCCGAGTGTATGAAAGTCATTCAGTCGTAATTCTAATTAGCGCAAACTCAACGCACTTCATTACGATGAACTTTTCGAGAGGAAGGACTTCGAGCAGGCGGGAATCACACGAAAATGATATAAAAATTGCTCGGCTTGCAGAGTTTCTTCACTTTAGTAAACGCAATTAGGGAATCAGTCCGATGCCGATTTACAAGTACGCGTGATACTTGCGAAATTCTCACCTGTAATTGCATGGCAACTAATCGTAAGCCGGATTAATTCATATCGAATTTTGAATAGCTAAGTCTGATTCGACGGGCTTAATTATCTTAATCATGACCGATTGAGAGCTATACTGTCAAACTATCGCCGATGAATTGTACCGGTTCATTTATACATCTCATGATAATTTGAAACCTGCCACTAGCTTGCGTGGAATAAGTGGATTTGACACACTTAACCCCATTCTAGGTATTGATCTTTCACATTTTGATTCGATGTTTAATTAAAGCCAGATTTCAAATGGGATGTAGACGTTGAAATATGTCTTTGGCTTTTCCCGAAGTTTCAACAATTATGGAGTTCACACACCAGGTGAAAAAACTCACACAAATCTACTCGATTATACTTGGAATTCGTAGAGTAAAATTTGCATGAATTGCATATCGTATTTGTCGGAAATCGTGAAGCAAATCCATAATTTTATACACAACGATATTAAATCCTAATTGCATAGGACATAACGCGATAAATGTTCCGTCTGCATCTGCAGCAGGCAGTGATTTTCCGCATACTGCGATTAAACGTATACACGATTCCGTGCGATAAACTCCGCGGTGGCTCCATGGAAAGCCTGGTAATTGGAATTCTGTTTAATAAGGACACGGTGCAAGCTTCATAAGCATTCCACGAGGTATATCTGCGTCGATCCAACTCTTTGCTAGAACGTCAAGGATGTGTTAGTGGGGTAGGAATTCGTTACACGTATATTATAATTACACAACGTAGTTAGTAAATTAATTCATCAGCCCTCCGTATGAGAAGCTTATAGACATATGGTTGATTCATTACATATCTGGCTATAGCAGTGGAAAATGGTTCGTACTTTTTTGGTGCATAAAAATTTGATTTATTTAGAAGCAGTCGAATACAGCTACTTTTTGTATACGTTCATTCTTCAGGCAAACTTGGAAAGGCATCACCTAATTCCTTCCATCTTTCATTCGTATCTGAAAAATGAACCACACTTTCAGAGGACTGATCTTCCTCTTTGGGTGACGGCACGGCACAGCCTGGAATACATTAAACAGGGCAACCATTTACCCGCGGCACTCTCGACCAAGCAAAGCTTCTTCTTGGGATTGAGTTATGCGTATCGTATCGACCCTTCGGGCTCCTCGTGACACGATTGTTTTCGACAGAATTACCGGAATGGGGTGCAATTAATTGAAGAGGGAAAGGTAGCTGCTTGCCAATGTCCTTGTAAAAAAGGCGATATAATCGCTGCAAGGATCGCACCGTGAATATCGTTATTGATTTTTTTTTCTATTTTTATCTATTCTTTATTTTAGTAGCAGGCTTGAGGTTCGAAGATAAAATGAATTCGTGTCAAGGCGCCTCCTGAGCCTGGGAGTCAAATGAAATCCCTGATGCCTGACCTTTTCATTTTCTTTTCCCTTCATCGACACCAACCGACGTCGCGATGTCGGCGGCAAACTGTTGCTGACATCGAGGCCAAGTGGGCGAACCTTCGAACGTCACAAATCCTTTTGCTAAATCCCAAGAGAGCGCAGGAACGTCTCGTTGATATTTTGGCTTTCTCGTGAAATCCGAAAACCGAGAGAGTGAAGTAAAAGCGTGAAAAAATATAGCGGAAATAAGAAGAATACGAATAAGAATGGGGAAAAGGAAAAAGAACACCGAAAGGATAAAAACAAAGACTAAAGAAAACAGGCACATGGAAACAAAGTGCCTGCGAGAGGGATTGTTTTCAAGGGTTAGAAATGCTTCCTTTTAGAACTAACGCGACAGTTTCCTGCCAGCTTCAGTTTCTCTGCGAATTGTTTTCCGATAAGCTTCTTTTCTCGTATAGGCAGTCGTTTTTGCCGAAACGGTTATATACGCAAGTCCAGGAACAATTACGGGCTTATTATCATTTATGAGGTGGCACATGTATGTCGCGCTGCGTATGCGTGCTAATTATACTAATGAATATTTATTCAATTACCGTGTGAAACCTCGGTCAGCGGTAGGACAAAGGGATGGTTTGCTGTAGCTTCGCAGAGTGCCGACAAAGATAATACACAGTGCAGCACGAGCAGACAATATGTCTGTCTAAATACGCGTGCATATGTGTGTATTTTATTGCCACCCACGGTTATGTCGTACGATTCCGCAATTGTTAGTTAGCTAAAATGCCCAACTATATGCTACTCCCTCTCGGCAGTGATATCTGCTTCCCCATTCTGTACGACACAATCCGCTATTGTCTGCCCTGCATCCTTGTTACCAATAGCTTGATCAGTGTTATCTGTAATAATAGTTATTGTACCAGGTACGATACACTACTGGGATTAACTGGAGATCAATAACAGTTTCACAACTCCAGTTCTACGCCGCTACACTGGGCACACAATACCGTAGTGATGTTGGTGTTCCTCTGTCCACTTGGGTTTAGGGTGTTAGGGACCTCAAATATGCGGGACCTTCATATACGTCAAAGGTATAATACACGTTCACCCTACCCTCCAGAGTCTAGAGTTCTCCATTAATTCGGGACACGTTATTCACGAATTCTGGATTCACTTGTATTGTATTATTTCGGTATTTAATTCTTGGTTGAAGTATACCTACTATCCTCCTCATGTTATCTTCTGTGAACCATTATAGCCAACTTACTGACGTTATTATGGACACGCTTGGTACGGAAGCAGATTGTTGTGAATTGCTCCGCATATCAGAATAGCAAGTGGCGGGCTGATTGCTGGATGAATTATCACAAATAGCTCAGAGTTATAGGTATAATTATTTTCCTAAGAGAATGCTCTTTCTCCCGGAGTCTAAGCACCTTTTAGAACTACATGAGGCTTTAGCTCATTTGAAATTACGGATGGAATTATGCAGAATTTAATTCGTTCTGGAGTGGACGGCATGCAAGTCTGTTTATTGAACGGCTAGACGTACTATGTACGCGCGTACACAAATTCGCATACATGCAGAAATGCATAAGTTTCACGCATCTACTTTAACTTGGCAATAAAATGAGCATCACTGAAGCCGAGCCCGACAAAACAGTGTACAGAAACTGAAGTGCAGAATGAATACGCACGACGAGATGACGGCGGATGCTGGAACGTCTGGTTAGTTTGTGGCTAGTAACTCATGTGGAATCTCAATAGGGCGTTGTCAGGCAGCCATATGAATCCTTTCAAATTATATATAAAAAAAGAAGTAAAAAAAAAACCAACAAAAAAAAACAAAGAAAACCCGGTACCGGAGTGGATGCAAGCTCTTGCATGATGGAAACTCTAACCATTTCATTCAAGAGCTTGCGCAGACGGAGCACGACAGTAATTAGCGGGAATTTTTTTCAATTATTCCAAGTAAATCCTTCGGAAATATTTCTGCAACGTTTTACAACGAGCCTTGTTCAGATTCCAAAATAACCAGAAATAATGTACGAGCTACTGTTTTAATTTTTATATACAGGTAATGTGTATTATATGAATCGGGGTAGTTCATAGTTCCACTCTATTGAAAATTTACTATATGTTGAGGCTAATTGGGACTCCGAAGGAGGAATTTGCCAAATTTGAAATGACACTAGGTAGAATTTTCGTTTCAAATATTACTAGGTAACTTCGTTGAAAAATGGTAAGAGGAGTTCGAGGGTGTGCATGGTGAAGGAAATGGAAGGTCGAGGGCCAAAACTGTTACGTAAAGCAGGCGACAGGGATGCCTGATCGAATTATTCCAATGTTTGCAATTTATTTTAGAGCGCGTCGGTGGCCGCTTTTAATGTTTCTCGCATAAAGTATTATTTCGGGAAAACGTTTAGGGTGACAAATTAGATTTGTCCCTCCCGACTCGCATCCCAGCGCGAGCTCCTCCAACCTCCACTGTCACCCGAGCGACGCTCGCTATTTCACGGCATCGGGGTTTAAATTTCCGATTAATCTGAAGCTTCAAATATTTATCGAATTAATTTACCCTCGGGCCAAGGAATTTTTAGGCTTTCATTGCCCGGGACAGGCAGATATCGTATAAAACAGCCAAATCTGGTGCGAGAAGGTATTTTTAAATGAAGTTATGCGAGGAACGTTACTTTTGCAACGAGCATTCCAATCTTTTCATCTTTTTTCTTTTCTCCTCTTCTTCTGCTTATCCTTGATAATTTTCATAAGCGTACATTTTGATAATATATCCTTCGCATCATAAGAAGACTTCTTGTTAACAAGACGAACAATTTAATCACAAACGCGATAACGCGGTATCTGCATAAATTAATTTCTAAACCCCATCCACATCCGACTTCCTGTAACCGGTAACTAGTAGCCGGTAACCATTAGACAAGGTACGATTTTCTGACATCCATCCGCGACTCGCTAATGCACTTGCAACATCTCAACCCTGAGGCTATGAATTAGGGAGCTGTTAAGGCTTTCGAGAGTTTGCGGGCTGCTTTCCTCGTACCATCTTACCGACGTAAGGCTGGAAATTTTATCGTTCCAACAAAGCTTAATTAGGGCTCGACTAACGTACGTAGGTAAGTACCTTACGTACGTGCAGGGAGGCTCGTGAAAGAGTCGCTCGCTAATTGGGCATTATTACCGCAGAACTTAACCCAGACAAACATAATTTGGCTCAAGTATCGCCTGAAACCATCGTCGCACTCAATTGCTAATAGTCGTTTTAACAAAGCTGACAACTCGCCACGTCGCACCGGCAGGAAAATGTCGATAAAAATGTGAAAAAAAAAGGAGAGGAAAGGAAAGAATTCTCCCCTGTACCCGAGCACAACGTTGCTCGCTCATTCCTCGAGATTGCTCACTACAACCGGTCAGTCGCATGTCGTAAAGACGTGAAGTGACGATGATTGAAAGCTAAGCCGAAGGGCATGTTTCTAAAAAAGTTAAAGTAACGGTTCGTGTTTCGCGAAAGATTGAAAGGGCTTCCACGAAGTCGTGAGCGCAGTCTTATACTCTTACCCCGCCGGTGATAGTCATGGAGGTACTCATATATTCAGATATTTAATATGTATATGCTTTATAGAGAGTACTAGCCGGAGCCACAAC
The DNA here is from genome assembly GCA_947538915.1 of Tenthredo distinguenda. Classification (NCBI taxonomy): domain Eukaryota; kingdom Metazoa; phylum Arthropoda; class Insecta; order Hymenoptera; family Tenthredinidae; genus Tenthredo; species Tenthredo distinguenda. The sequence goes on from OX384531.1 coordinate 8,561,336, forward strand.
TCTTGTATATATACTGCAGCAGCTCACACCTCGCCATGCATCCTGTATGCCTTTAATATTGAATATCCATATCGATCGATGAGCCTCGCCTAATGGCATAATCCCTGGAGATAATATCACGGGGTAGGGGCTGTAGTAACCAGCTGAACTCCAATCATGTTTTGCTAATAACATTTGCGAGACGAAGATGCATGCAGTCAGGTGTGTATGCCGGGAGCATGTAACCATTTGCACCAGTTTTCCTGTTTAGTCCGAGCCAATTAGCAGTGCGAGCTGAGAGAAATTTAAAGCGAATTATTTGACGTAGGTATAGGTTTTGAAATGTGCTCATTAATTAGAGCAGCTTTTCGTCAAATTAGTCTAATGACCCCTCCGCAAATTGGTAATTCGAATGGTCCGACCGACGACCTTTTGGTAAACTTTTAATTTGTCAAAAAGTATAAGCCGAAATGAGCACACGAATTTAAAATAGGGATTTCCTACTGCAGTTAAACGGAATTGAGCAACCCTTGGAAATATCCAAACAAATGAGAAGCGATTTTCATAATTACTAGGCATATCGATCTTGAAATCTTGTATAAAAGTGGTCGCAGGTAGTAATAGCGACATCACGATTTTAAAATAGCTCAAGATTGCGCAGGATACGCGTGCAGTTCCGTGCAGCACGCGGTTATATCAGGAAACTTGAAACAGGATGTGATGTAAAATGACGTATCCGTTGGCAGGAGTTCCCATAACGCAAAGCAATATACGGCTGTCATCCAGCCGCCTGCAAGGCCCGTGTCTTTGCTTGGTTTAGATTTCACATCTACTGACAAAAAGTGGAACAGTTTTCTCATGGAATAAGAATCTTGAAGGCCGTCGTGCCAGAGTTCTGCGCGTTTTCGCGTTTGTATGGTATAAATTTCATTGTAAAAATCTGCTCACAGAATGCCAACGTGAAACGAATCTCACGAATTGTGGCATAGGTATACCAGTGGATAATTCCTCCCTAATGCAATATGCATTCGTTATATCAATTGGAATTAGAATATAATGAGGTTAGTTCTTTCCGTAGGTAAATTGAGTTGCCGCAGCAGTCTAGCTATTATTCATACAGATTTGCACGTTTCAATCTGCAGTCCGCGTATAGCCCCGGATCTGCGTGAAGTGAAACGTTATTAAATTACATCGCAATTTCACGTAATTAGATGCATGTACCATGACCGTACCTCGCGCCTCGTATACGGACGTCCCGCTGCCACTCACTATTTCGCGGTTTCATAATTACCCAAGTGCTTAATTAATTTTCCGCACCATCGTACGACGTCCTGAGGTGGGAATCACCCTTTGCCACGGATGAATGCCGTCGCGACACTCCGAGTTGAATCCGATCACGTGTCTAACCGCAAGGCCAATTGTTTCAATATAATTAGTGTACAATTATCACGCTTAAATGGGTATAACTGACTTCGGAATTAATTATCAAATAGGTAGTACCTATTTACATTGAATTACAGATTTCTCGCGAATTAATCTGACGGGATGAAAGACGTTGGAGTGAATCGCGGGCGATGAAATAATAAAATCTTCGGAAGCTAGGGGTCTGGGACAATACGGTTTTGGTCGAAGGTGGGCAGTAGGTATATAGGCGTTGGATCGGGATAAAATAGCGTATCGGCCGTAAGAAACGACTAATAGAAATAGGACATAATGGAGAAACCCTCGAAAAGATACAGAAATAAATATTGGCCGGTCGTTCACGAAGGCAAAGGAAATTGTGCCATCAGGAGATTGAGGGAGAAGGCCCGAAAGAAGGCTCTCTTTCGGGTGTTGGCTGGCAATGACGTAGGTAACGGTAGGTAATATTTCACCCCTAACTGGAAAAACTCGGCCCTCTTCACGTGACCTTCTCTCCTTTTTCATTCCCTTCAGCTCTCACCTTATTCCCTACTATTTGCCGCGGTTTGCGTCATACTAGCGCGTAAAACCTGGTTCCAGGCTAAAATCTCCCCGAGGCCCTTCTCATCCGTGCGCTGTCGTTCCGCGTTTACGCCGGGCACCGCTTCCATCCAATTGTAGCGAACTAAATCGTGACGGGAATCGAAGCGCGCTATTTTTCACAAGGTACACCTATATCTGGTATGTTATGTATTATACATGGCCCAATGTATTACATACTTGCATTATATGTTTCATGTATACATATATAGGTATATATATATATATATCACAGGATCTGCTATCGACTTGAACGTAATCAACCTGCACGGTTAACCACGATCCTCCGTCTTTCGTGGACATGGGTCATGAATTTAACCGAGTGAAATATATATATATATTTAGATTGGATAGGTATGTGTCTAGCGTTCCTGGCATGCCATCCCCGTGATACTGTGGTTATATACGCAGAGTACCTTCCGCGTTAACGTAATCACAGAGCAGCTACTATACCACCAAGCCTCGCTCTCCAGCCCCATGCCTCTTTGCCAGAGCATTCATGAAGCAATATACATGCGTGCGCTCGTCAAAATTTGCCTTAACCACCCTCTATGACTATATACACCTCGGAAGCTATATGTACGTCTGCGCTTATCCAATCACACGGATGTTCTAAGGATTCGAACTGAATCAAACTCGACCTAGGTCATTTTTCGTGTACTAATGGAATCCAGGTCCAATTGTATCGATGAAAACGATATTATTATCGATATCATGTAATAAGATGCATATTTGTCGTTTCGACAGAGCGGGCAATGGTTCAGAGTATAATCAGTTACCGGTGTGGAATTAATCATCGATCGTAATCGTGCGACATGAGTTATGAACAACGATATGAGTCCGTAAATTATGAGACAAATTCACAAGTTGTTAACAAGTTATCGCAATATTTATACCGAGACTAAGCTCAAGAGGAATGGTGATCTCTTGAAATTACCTATACGGCTCTGTTATTAGCGCAATAATGTTCAAGCCCAGATGTGAATGATATACGTGATAGCAGGAATACGCGAACGAGTAAACAGGTTTCTTGATTGTCAATTGGCAGGCTGTGGATTGCTTTGTCGACTGACCGCTTTAATCTTGAGTATTTCAATGCTGAAATACCGCCACTAATTAGAGCGAGAAAATAACGAAGCATAAGACGTTATTAAACGAGGCTTGAACTATACCCGCATGATTGCATGTTTCAGCCTCTGTAGACCGGATGTGTTTTTCCTACGCGGTTTCGCGTGACTTTTACTCGTACACTAGAAAAGAGAATAAGCTTTATTCCGCCGGCGGTTAAATGGCGTGGTAATATCGTAAGTCAAGAAATGGCACCTTACGTTAGTGGTAAGTGAAGTAACCGGTAAAGTCGTTTAGTAATGCATATATATATATATGTATATATCCGAAGCTAACCGCTCTTGTCAAATACGCAAAAGATATGCATGGAAATCGTGATGGATTTAGGGAATAAAAATCGAATTGTCATTTTGGCTCGCTTGCAGGTTGGTCGTGAGCATAAAATATTCAAACTCATATTTCTTGCGGTGAAATAAAAAATGGACATCTCAATACTGAAAGGAGGGTAAAAAACGCGAGGCAAAGCACCTAGACTGAAGTTAAGTTAAGTTGGTTGGGGGCAGCGTGGACGCGGAAATATGTCACCTGAATACCATGGTAATGTACACAAAATGTCGGAAATATAAGCAAAAGCGCGCGTGCAAGACTCTTGGGAACTGTCGTTTACATAAACAGTTCGCGAACCAGAATTCTACTTAGCGACCTTCGCCGTTGGGCCGTGCGTCCGTTGTGCCTTTTCTCTCCTTATTTTTCTTCTTCTTTTCCTTCTCGTTCGTCTGCTTCTTATTCCTCTTCCTCTTTCGATACTTGAACGCAGGTTCCGTCTATTTGCTTACCAAATGTAGCCTCGTCTTCGCTTCGAGAACAAACTACTTTGTCTTCAGTAGACTCGAACTTCTTCCGAGCGAACAACCAGATCTTCAATGGCACCCTTATTTCCTTAACGACACAATGTCCTGAAGTTATAGTTCAAAGAAGAAATTTGGTAAATCCACTTTCCGCGGAGGCAATCATCGTGCCTTTTGTTGCATCAACCAAAACCTTACGGAGACGTAGCTGGTATACTATAAAAGAGTATAGCCGGGTGTTAAAATGAATCACTGAACTGAAAATCCTTCAGATCTACCACAAAGAATTGAGCGGCTGAACTCGGGCCAGTATAGGTACAACTGTATCCGGAATTCTTTTTTATTCTTTGATCGCTTCGAAGGCCATCTCATTTTTTCATATGTGATTGAATTAAGCGAGAGATTTATCGTTTCGCTGCTATTTTGATCGTTATAGGTAGTACTTAATTAGAAAGGACGAATAGGATGAAAAATAGAATGAAACCAAAGCAATTTCCGAGCATAATCGAACGCCTCAGGTTCGGTTCGAAGAACGTGCAAGATCGTCTTGCAGGTCAGCGCGGTATGCAGTTGATGCTGATGACCCTTAGCTGTCTTTGTCTCCCCTCATCCGAGTCGACAACCTGTTGGGTCTTCCGTGTTGCGCGATCGTCATCTGTTATAACAAAACAGCCTCGACTACCCGGCATTCCTACATGTAACTTTGCTGTATCCCATCTTAATTTATACGGAAGACAAATGGCGAGGTTGTAAGGGTCTCTTGTAATGTGACTGAAACAAGACTATATTTATTGCCATTCGTAGCTGAACGACTGTCGGCGGGTTCCTCCGGCAAGATATTAAGTGGTGAGAAATTGTTGAACGGTGATTAAATCGTTTTAATCCAAGGTTTTCCGCCGCGGTAGCTATATGTATCAGCGCACCGTATAATCGTGCAAATAAACGGTTTCCGGACGTAATTAAATTTTATACCAGAATTGTACGTGGCTTTAGGGTCCCGCGGGCAAGTACGGTAAAATGTTTCATTTCTTACTGACCCAGCCATATTTTGCAAGGTCGGAGCATAAGAACCGTGCCGTATTACGCCGAGCAAGTCAACGAAACGATTACTCGGAGAGAAATGTCCGTGGCTATGTAGGTACGTATATCTGCGGGGTAAAGTTTGTCGAAAGCAAGGCAAACAGGCCGGTCAGAAAAAAAGGGTGTGCGATAAATGATGCCGTTATTAGCGAGGACAAGAACACAAGGGAATTAACTAAGCAGGGAGGGACGTTTTTGTCTCTTCTCACATTGCGGAAAGCCCCGGTTTCTCTTCACGAGGTGGACGCGCCCACGAGGAACTCTCCGAGGAGACCGACGAGGACTTTGTTGAGGGTGCTCTGTCGCGTCACTCCAAGTCTTGTCCACTTCACCCTTAGTTGGTTGGACGGGTATACGTAGTTTGTGTTCCCGTCAGCGCCGCGTGTCTGTCCGTAATTTGCCATCGTTTTGTTACGAACCCCTAGCTCCGCGGTGGCTTCCGAAATTACTTTTGAGAGAAGACAAAGAAGAAGGTTAGTAGGCCAACGAGGTCACATGGAGAGTGTTTGTTTTTTACTTATTTCCCTCTCTCTCCTAAAGAGAACACGTTTTCTAATCTCAAATATTTCCAAGGCGAAATTTCACGATAAACCCGAAATACAAATTTAGATGACAATGCCTCGAGAAGAGTGTCGTAATCAACGAAAAGCATCGAAACAAGGAGCAAACAGCTGCACCGCGTGTATATATACCTCAGTGGAATTACACGCGCGAGTGTCTGCACCAAATGCAGTGGTGCAAACAAGTCTGGATCGAATCCTGATGTTTGCAGAGATGATTTCTCTCTGGCCCTTCTGCAGACTACCGGCAACTCTATTGTCTAGGATCTGTATTATACGCTGTATAGGGCTGCTGTTCTGTTCATGATATTCCTAAAACGTACAAATGTGTGTATAAATATTGAGGCATTAAATTCAGACTAACAATTAGTAGCGACTAGAGCCAGTCATTGGTAGGATAATGATGAATCGTTCGATGGAAAGAATTGTACAAGAAACTTTTATCTCATTATGAAGGAGCGAAGCGGTTAGGGCTCGTAAACTAGAACGGGAAAAGTAAAATGGGAGCCATTTTATGTAAAGTAGAAAAGCATCTGGCTGTACTTAATCAGAGTCGGAACAGCTTCTATGGCATAGCACGGGTATTTACACACATTAAACATTCATAAGAGGAGTGACAGATGCATCGGTATGGATGCATCACAAAGCGATACGGAAGTGTGTTCCTTGTGTCAATGAAGGATTCATTACAGTAACGGTAATCTAATTTCCTATTACTAATGGAAACATCAGTACCCAGTGAATGCCCGAGATAAACATGATTTACGATTAGCCAATGCACTGCGGCCTACAATCAATTTGCTCAGCGACAATTCGTCGAGTCGATTACGAGAAACTTCTGCTAGCTTTTCCGCTGCCAGATAATGGGTAACGGGTAACGGGTAGCTATCTAATTATTAATTCTGGTCCAGCCCTGCGGGAAACTACCACGAGCCGTAAAACGATCGGACGAATAATATGGAGCCCGGTAATAAATCCTGTGGACCGTGTCGATTCTATTTTTGGAGATGATGTTTCTTTCCGACGGATTTGTCACTCGCTTGGGTGGGTGCAAAATCCAGTTACGGAGCGAGCGATCCGCTTAATGAGTTTGGGTCAAAACCAGTTATTTCCCGGGAGCTGGTAACGCGACGTCGGTCTGCGATAGGGGGAAAGGGATCGATTCCTCATTTTCTCGCTATCGCTTTTTTCCACTCCAACTTTCTTCACCGAGTGGAAATAGGAGTTTAATAATTACGCAGGTGCGTATTGGAGCAGGTCGATTGTTTGATTACGATTTTTGATAGAATCCTAGAGTTGATAAACCGGTTAGCGAATCTCAGAGTACGAAGAAACGGAATGAATAATACCAGGCTTACCCTAAAACGCTTTCATTTAAGCCCTCTGTTTTCCTCCTGCTTATTCTATACCTTTTTTACGAAAGGTGCGAGCCGACTTCGCGGTGATCCTTTGGCCTTAACGTGGAGTAGCGTTTGGCCAAGCAACGTCGTACTTTTGCTCCTTTATTTTTGAGTTTCTCCCTACCGAAACTTCAACCTTTCTTTATTTCCTGATCCCTCGGTTTTTTCCTCCTTTCTTTGCCTCAGTAGCCTCCCTCTTTTACACCGTGAATACCCCGTAGTTTCTCTACTCGAGGCCAGCATTAAGTCTCGAGAGCTCCGTATTCGAAATTAAGAAGCAGTAACTCGAGGCCAGCGAAAAAAAGACACCAAAAAAAAAAAGAACCGGTGACCACTGTCGTAATAATAGCGGGCATGGTTTTACCTAGTTCTTTCGTCTCGAAATTTCATCTCTGACTTTGATCTTCCTCTCGTGTAACAGATTCCCGCGGAAGTACTTCGTTCTTAGTCCTTGCTTGATCATTCTGCCAATGAAATGACCCCTTGGCTTGGCCCTGGTCAACATTCACGAGTGAAATTCTGAGATATAATTTCTATGGCCATCAGAGAATTATTTAACCAGCCGTTAATCAGTATAATTCCGTGTGCGGTATACATCCAGAGAAATGGACACATATAGTGATCGGAGATAGCCTGCGGTGCGAGTTTGAGGAGGGTAACAAAGGCGTGCGTAACAACCTCGTAAGTTGGAAGAGCCAGTCAGCCAGGTATGTGATAGCGTTGTAAACTCGCGAAGGATTATTTCGCGATGGGATGAAAAAAAGGAGCTGAGAACGAGGAGAACGCCGAGAAGTAGGATGAGGGAAACTGGACCGAAGGCGTGACGAGCGTACGTAGTGAGTCCAGGCCCACGGTCTTTCGGGCAGGCGCTACGTGCCTCTAAAGTCAAGTGGTCCCATGCGAGTCTCACCGCGTGTAGAAGCTCGAAATATGGATAGGCTGAGGAAACCCACCCTTGCCGTTCCGATGCAAAGATTGAGAGAAGAAGAAGAAGAAGAAGAAGAGAAAAAAGAAGAAGAAATCGTTTCTCTGGATAGAGTGAATCAAGATCAGGGAAAACCACGCTACGTTACTGCCGGGAGTTTCCACGTTTGAACTTTAAATTTTCGTACGCAAAGAACTCCACCGTTTTTTGGCTACCCCTTTTAAGAGTCTCTCGAACGTTTTGAAAGAACGAAAATGTTTCTTTAATCTTCTCGATTCTCTTCCCTTTGAGGAAGGGAGAATCAATCGACCAGAAATATATTTTGGACACGTGCCGCAACTCCTTGGCAAAGCATACCCCCACGTTCGCTATGGTCATAGAATTCGTGTAGTATAGAAGCATAATAAAACTACCGACCCAGTAAAATGTCACCTGATTAGGTTTCGATATCTATTTTATTATTTTCTTTTCGTCGCCGGAGTCAAGCATCCCCCACACTCCAGCGGTCAGACATCCTCAACCCCGTCGATGTGCAGTTTCTGCGGAGCCAAACTACGAACCGGAAAAACTTGGAGAAACTTCGAGGCTCCAAAGCAGCCCTCAGTCACTACGTAATTGACGAATATTCTAAGACGAAGAGGCAAACTTGAAAGAAAAGTGTATATATGTATTCAATGCACTCGAAGTTGACGTTGATTATTATTGCCAAATGAAAAATCTCTCAAACGTCATGTATTCGAGCTATTTTTCCCGTGAGTTTGTTATTGGTCGAAGTGCTCCACGGTACTCATGCAAGCTTTTGCAGGGGGGACACAGCTGCCAGTTCGAAGTTTGTGGATGGTAGGGAATTTTTTCATTTCGAATAGCACTCCGATTGATTGAATTAGGAACCAAGTGATTGGAGGAGCACAGGCCGTTTGTTTTATTTTGATTAAACGGAGCAGGTATAGTGCAGTTGTAAAGAGGCCAGTGATCTCTGACCCTCTTTACTCTTGATAATTATTTCAAGAGCATACCGATGAGGCGTTCGCCAGGAAACGGAGAAAGACGTGAATACCCTTTCAACCCCCATTCTGACTTCTGAGCATTACGATTGTGCGCTCTGATGCTATTTCGAGCAGAAAACGTCATACTGTCAGGTTCACTCTGATCAACTATTCTCGAATCCTTTTCACCAACCGATGGCGATGACGTGCGAAGCTAAAACGCTTAAATTTCGCCATTGGGAAAGTAGAATAATGTTGTTGATATCGTTAATTTTTTTCAACGGTAATCCAACGGTGCGCGTTTCTGACAGTTAGTTTTGTGAAATTCATACAATGGAATTTTCCCCTCGGCGATAAACTGAAAGTAAGATAATAACTTGAAGAGTCGTTCTGTGTAATTAACTCCGCACGTGAAATTGCGTTATGTACCGACGTGGATGTTCACAAACAGGTACATAACATTCATTACTTTGCTCCTGGCGAATATATAGCTTATATACCTTCATCAGACATCAACCCTTGCGCTTTTTCAGTCACGTACAGTGTTACAAACGGAGACTTAATTTCAAATTCCGATAATTGCTTTGGATTAGTTAAAGGCTCAAATAATGAAGGATCTAATTCCCCGTGCTTTGAAGCCTCAAGAAATGTAGGCTAAGGTGTAACTGTGCATGCGCGGCGTGTGAATACACGAGAAATTCTGCCGAACGGAGAAGATTGATGGAAAAGGCTGATTGTAAGGCTATACCTACATGTTCCGTCATTGGCATCAATGTCAACGTCGAGCTATGCTCATCATAAAACACGTTATCCAATGCGTATACCAGGTTGATATTTTCGCAAACCCGGGTCATACTGCTACCGTTACACACGTGGTCCACACGTGAGCACACAAATCCGTGAATTTGCATAACGTTTACGGAACAAGACCGTATTGGCAGATACGTCACGACCGCCCAAATTGGGAGGAAGATTTATAGCAGTTAGGTGCCGGTGCTGCCATTGGCGTCTCTCTCATTTCGATCACTCTGACTGTACGTGGGCACGTATATGTATGCATACGTCAGTGGATACGCTGAGCTCCGCCTAGCTGGGTATAACTTAGGAATCTGCATACAGGACAGCTTGAATCTACTTTGTCTAGAGAGAAACGTCAGGCTGCTATAGAATCTAGTGAAATAATCGTTACACTGTGAGCGATTGATCTGCGGTCTGCTATATACCGTCGGTCAAGATATTACTGACAGTGGAACCTTCATCCTTATCCCAGAAAAATTCTCTTTCAACAATCCGGCGTATGAACATGACGAGAGGTCATCAACACAATATTAGAAATAGCAAAATGCGATATCGCTAGATGTAAGTCTGATGATTTGTGACATGTAGCTCATGCACTCGGGATAATAATGTATACTATATACTTGAAATACTATAGATTTCATTGCGTTTCAGAAGTTGACGTTACTACAGCCTCGCTTTCGCGCCAGATCAGTTCAGCCCCCGATGCAAATAGGGCTGGCAGCTCTCAAGGGTACTCGGCATGAAAACGATGTTGCACCATCATCCAAGCTGGGCTAGGATCAAATCAAGTAATGGAAGAAATGCATAAAGCGCCACCGCGCAAGAATCTGCAGATTGATACGATAATGTATAGATTGCAGCCAGTAGTTCAAAACTGCTCGTTTGCCTTCGGGTTGATTATGTAGATTGGAAGGAGAAAATACATTCCCAAATACACTCGAGATACAGGAATGCTTTCGGAAGCATCAGATCCACGAGTAGGTGGAAAATCAAGAAGAAGGAGGAGTAGCACGTTTCAATCGAACTCGGTTCCGTGCCGAAGCGAGTCCATAAGTACACATCTTTGATATTTTATGCACCCCACAGTCCGGACCATCACGCAGACCTTCGCGAGCGCTCAGGATCCTTTTAACAGCAGTAGAAAAAGTTTAACTCCTCTCAAATCGCTTTGGCAATCTTCCGCGGTGGTCCTGTTCGTAAATTCGTCCCTGTACCAGTTGCCCGATACTCACGATCAGTGAACTATAGAGCCGGATTTACTGGAGAGCGATTGCGTCTGCTTATCATTCCTTGCTCTCCCCCTTTTCTCTCTTTCAGTTTATCTGTTTCCTTGCATCTTTTCAGGCCCTGTTGGCTCACAGATCCACTCTCGTCTCACTTTGACAATTCAAGGAAAGTTACTGCCGATTGAATCGCGAGAGACTCTCCGAGTGCATCAGTGTCTCGCAATGTCGTTGAACCGATATATTTTCGCAGAGTTGCCAATACGCTTCGCACGCAACGTCAGATTTAACAAACTTCTGGTATCATTTCATGCGCGTATAAGAATGTTGGCACATAAAAGAAGATTGAAGGGTATCGGATGCTGGCTATGCAGTGCCCACAGTTTGGCTCCTCTCAAAAACGAACCACAGGCTTACCGGGGATAATGATACGTGCATATATCCGCTACATTGATATTGCCCGTCGTCCGCTACTCGCGCCATGTAGGTAGTCGGCTGCAGGCGATGTCGGATAATTGCAACAGCAGCGACCAACTTTTCTCAGAATAAATTATACTCGTTCGGTTGCCGTTGATCGCCAGGTAAAAATCGAATGGCGTGCTACCTTCGACGCGTGCTTCCAGTTTTCAAAGAAGCCTTGTCGATTCGGTAGAGATGGTAATTGCACGACAACGCTAGGCTTCACAACATCTGAATAATTTTTCATCAGCCTTTAAAGAATTGGAATGGTTTAGATTACGATATCAATTTTGGTCTCAAACTTATCAACTTGAATCTGGAGATTCTACTTACCCAGAAAATCGCCTGGCTTCAGCTCTGGTAACTTGGCCAGTGTGCCGTTGACTGGTCGACGGGTCGATGAGACATCGGCGACGACTTTCCTGCCATAGCCGGAAGGATTTCTCACAGAGTTGTTGTAACTACATACAACAATAGCACATAGTTACCTGAGTACCTGCTGACGAGTGATCTTGGACGCTACGGTTATACTTCAGCTTACGACACTCCACGGGTTTAGCAGAACTCAAAAGTAGTTAAAAACTCCATTATTCTCCTTCCAAGATACAATACGGAGGATTTTGTGAAACGATTTCGGATAACCCGTGAGCCAAGGAAATTAATTCAACGCGATGGGTGAAGCTGAACTCATGAGTGTTGTTGGATAGTGAGAAACTGTTCGATAACCATATGGCATAAGTTCTGCAAAGGTACGCAGTCCTGTTAATTAGCGACGCCTACCTACCTCTATAATTGTATAGTAATTAAAGCTACAAAGAGTAATTGCCAGCGTGTTCATAAGCGATCGTTGCAACATAATTAACGCAACTCGTTGTGCTCCAAGGTCGTTTCCTTGTTGATGCCTTTTCGGTTTTCGGAAACTGACTGAAATTCAATCGCGATAAAGATGCGCGAAGAGATTGAGGTGAAAGTCGTTGACATCGGAAGTCATCGAACCTTGGCGAACGTCCCGCGACCTTTACCAGAGACTAGAAAAGTCCAGCACGCCCAGACAGCGCAGAAATTAATCGCTTATCTTCGATATTACATGAAGCTGGCTGGTGGTTGACCCGCTGGAGTACCAGGAGGGACCGAACGGTCAGACGGACGCATCGCCGAGGGGCAGCTTCATCGACCCAAGGTCACCTTCTATCAGCTGACCCCGGGTTTAACTCCTCCTTTTGCCTCTGCCTCTCCTCATCTCGAATCCTCTCTCTCTTCCTCTCTCTACGTCCAGCCATCGTTTCATCGTACCATCGTGGCTCCTTCCGTGTTCGACGAACCACCACGTCCATTGATTCTTTTTCATCAGCGTTTCGCCGATCGCTCAATTAGCGCGATGTCAGAAATTTTGCAGCTAACGATCCTCCGCTGCGAATGCTTGAAGTATTCTTGCTCTTTGATCTTGCAATCTCTAGTTGAACTCACCTCGTTCTCGTTCGATCGTGTTCGTGTATTATTATGGCTGGATGGATGAATACTTGATCCGGGAGCTTGGATAGACGAACATGACCGTATAGAATGGATTGTGATAGGAACGTTATGGCGAGAAATGGAATCGGATATAAAAGATAAACTGCTCGAAATTAGCGTAAATGACGCGGCGCTAATGCAGGCCGGTGTATAAAATCACTTCAGCGTCACGTATCGCGGAGGCAAGGTAATGGGCGACCTCCAATCTCGGCAATCAACTTCTCTCGCCTCGCAGAGCTGCCGGGTGCTTTGCGAGAGAAACGCATCGCAGTTTCCCGGGTTCGGAGATTGGAACTTTCTGTTTCCCCCTTTGCCTTAAAATTTGTTTTCCGCTCTGACGGGGCATCTGCAACAGTCGTTATGTGCCATTATCTACTAAGGTTAATTGGAAAACATGTCTTTCGAAGCTCAAACGATTGTATACTCATCAAGCGAAGTTATAATTATACCACGAGAGTAATATTTTCATTTGCAGAAGTGTGAGAATCGAAAATTTTCGCAATTTTCCAACCAATTCTGATCAATCTACCCGAACACCAAGAATCAAGACGTCATTGGCGTATTTCCAAGCGCCACACTCACATTGGCATCGGAAGCCTTCACCAACCGTGTGCTTAGATGCAATTACCTTTGCGAATGTCTACTCCTGCTCGCCTCGACGTCGGTGCAACTCCGTCCTTCTCATTCGCATTACTCTTCTCCACATGCCATAGCGGTTCTCGTTTCTCCACGGCGAGCTCGGCTAAGGTTGTATATATCGCAGAGAGGGCGTCGTAGCAAAGGCACGTGTTGTAATCAATGAGAGTCTGCCACGCTCGGACATCGATCCCTATAGTTGCACAACGTCACGGTTCTCAAGCTCGACACAGGTTAATGCATAAACGCCGCAAGCTGAAGTGCTTGGCGTTTTGATTACTGAGGATAGGTGTATACTGTACGGATGTATGCATGTGATAGGTGGAATAAGACGTGTTCTTGAATCGATTAAATCGCGTGAAAATTTAACGGATCTTAATGCCAGGAATAATTTGAAGAGATGATTTGAAGCGCGAGAAATCCTGGCGTTTAGTTCAGTGTATTCAACGTGTCCAGACTGTCTGATGGTTTTTGGCACTTGCCGAGTAGTTGATCATTGGTCCGGCAAAAGAGAAGAACTCAGAAAGTTGGTACGAGGGAGGACCTGAGTTCGGTGGAGACAGGTATACGGATGTTTCGGAGTAATGAATTGCTCCCTAGACACATTTTCTATCTACCTCACACTTAATCTCTATCTCCTTCTGTTTCTGGGTAGCTTCATCACGTCTACTCGTCGCACAAACTTTGCCCTACGTTTTACTTGCCGTAACTCCGGCTCTCGGGACTCTGCTATAAATCATATACCTACCTTTTACTAATCGGAACTTCTAAGAACTTTCAGGTTTCTCTGTCGTAGCTTCCGTAAGAATTTCATGACGCTCGCTTCTCCTGGATCAAAGTCCAGCGAAGCACTTGCCTCCGGGTCGATCGCTGCGAAGGAATTCGTGACCAACCATTACGCCTCGTTAATTCGCTTCCTCGCACCTGTCCCCGCCTGGAGCCTCCTCATCCTCTCGCGATACCACGTCGATGTCGACGACGTTAAAATTTCCGATCGTTATTGCACTCCGAGAATGTTCCGTACCTTCCAGAGTATTTCCAATTTCCAAAATTTCTTCTCTGATCCCGAGGGTAGGTACTCCATACCGGCAAAGATTTCCAGGTATACCTATATACGTAGGTAGTACGTACATAGGGATCAAAGAAAATTCGGATCCTTTGCATGTCTCTCCGTTCATCATTTTCGCGTGCTCAAGTTTTGCAATATTGTTGATGCTCTAGCCTCCGGACGTGCCTATGGCGGAGAACATTCTCTCCGACTTGGGGTTGAGAAGAGGGTGTTTGGTGGAAGGAGTCTAACCAGGTCACCGGACAAAAGAACCCCCCCAGGCATATCCTCGTAGCACGTTGACCCATGAGCTTTTCACTGTGACGTTGAAAAGTTTTAACATCCAAGTTTATTGGTGTTCCGCCATCATACGTATGTGGTCACATTCCAGAAAATAATATATATTACGTGGTATGTATCACACGCGAAAATGTGTCTCGCATAGAACGAGCTATGGGCATGACTGTTTCGATGTACGATTTCCTATTCTTCACACGAGAACTTTTCATCCTCAATCAAATGGATTTCGTACTGGAATTCCACCTGATAGAACAGCACGGTGCTGCAGCGGTGAGAATAACCTGATGCAAGGTTTGAAATTGCCCCTGGACAGAATTGACTCGAATACATTTTTCGACGATAACCACGGCTTAGATATTGATGTTTATTGCAAATATATCGCTCTGCAAACGGCGTTTTCAATAAATAACCAATAACGTTGGCCGAGTTGCCTTCCGGGCATTTCTGCACGCCCAGTTTTCTGCTTTTACCTTGGCTACACCACCGGGGGTTAGCTGTTGCAATTCAGAAACCTGGTTCAGGGCGTAGTACGGCTTGGTCCTCGCGGATGTTTCAGAAATACTCGATACCCTCTGGGCGTATTGAACCTGGCGCATCGCCAGGCCGTTCTATTTTGTCCAACCAAACTCCCTTGATACATATTTGTATCAACTACCTCCACCTACCCATTCTGTCTCACCCTTGCCCGTAGTTCGAGTTGCCGGCTGTCCGCACAAAGCCTCCCCCACCCCGAGCTCAACTTCAGCCCTTATATCTCTTGGGGTGGGTTCCCTTCACTCGCCTGCCCGGTTCGCCCATTTTTCACGTTTTCACTTTATTCCACGGCGGTGGTTCTCGTCGGGGCATGCCGCGGGCACTACGCCACGAGGCGACATTATCGTATTGAGATACATTTACTGGAAATATGCCCGCGACGATGGACTTGGTCGCGTAGAAACGGGTCGCGATATGTTTTATTGATATTGCAGTTTACGTGAGTCGGTTACGATCCTGCAGCACCAGCTACATAGCCGCCTAAAGAAAGTGTATTCCGATCATTTTCAGTCGTCCGCATGATCGTTAGGATACGTGTACTAGAGCAACATACACCCATTCGCCAAACTGACGTCAGTATTAATTCAAACGAATAGTTTACCCGCAGATACGCTAGGCCCGAGTCCAGGGAACTCGTTTTAAAGAAGATAGTAAAAAACTGTCTAGAGTTAAAGCGATATATTTCATACTTGTTGTATTTTTTTTATATGAATAATAGATTTCTGTCCTGCTTCCTTCTCTGGACGTCATTCATTAATCTCAATTCAGAGCTGAGTTATAAGCTTGGCAGGTTTCTGCGCCCCATCCTGTATACGTTTTGACAAATAAAAACAAATGATAAACAACAATATCAAGTTTTAATAGAATTTTAATTTATTTCAACCGTAACGGTCAATACACCCTAAACCAAGTATAGCTAACAAGTTCAACATACACAACAGCAAATTTTACCCGGCATTGTTACCTCGAACAATAAGCTTCGTTCACTCAATTCACGGGAAACCAAATTTTTGTCATGGTTTGACCGACATGAGGCACGAATATTCCTGTACAACATACTATCCTTATTATTACAGCATACCGTATATACCTATATACACCTCGTACCTTTCCACCGTGTGCAGGCAATCTCCTTGAAATGCGAACTCGATCCTGAAAATCACGCGCACTTACCGACAAGCACCGGTAATATGACGGATGCGGTATGTATTTGAAATAATTCGGTGGTCAGAGCTGCTATTTGGTGATTGGAACCCTCGGTTTACCGGAGGCGTTTGAAATCGGTATCTCAAGTTGCATGTAGATAAGGTGGTAGTCGCACCTGCCTCCGCTGGGCATATTCGTCCTCGATAATACTTCGCTGGGTTGTATCATGTACGAACCGCCAGCTGCTCCACCCGCCTGAGGACCAACAAATATCTTACGAGTGCTTATTAAATTTGTTACGACGATCCGATCAGATTTCACAAACTTAACGTACGTATGCACGCGACCACTATGTCCGTCCGGCTGCTGCAGGAGATTCAGCTGGAGGTCACTCACGTCCCTAGCTACTGCGAGAGCTTCGTAAAAGCTCTCGCAACAGTAAGATACGTTACGATCATACCACGCCCATGTTGAGATGGATCTGCATGCAGCTTACGTCGAGTTCCTGGTGCGAGTAATTGGCGGCATATGCCGGACGCTGAGCCGCGGCTGCCTAGCTATGGGTGACGCGATGTTCGGGATAATATTGTTCCCTCGGGAAACGGTACGCGTGAAGGTACCTTTCGGGCAAAAGATTCGAAGATTGGGAGACCAGATAGCGAGGAAGACATCGGGTAAGTATAGTGGCGGACATAATCGTTGAGATAGGTAGCTGATTTATCGATCGAGTCGCGAGTAAAAAATTCTCATATAAACCGCATATCATGACGAAATGATTGGCCGAAATTTTTTACCCGCAATTTTTCAACGCCAGCTTGATATTTTATACGTTCAAATTTACGGCCGAGTGGAAATATTTTCACGTGCTTTTATATGAAAGCAATTACCGTTAGTTTCGAATTCTAGATAATTGCGATTCGCTGTTATTCAAACTACGGATACAGAATTATCGGTTTTATTCTTTTTTCAATAAATATACCGGGACAAAGACAATAACCATGAAAAGTACATCGATATTCCGCTACTGCATAGTGGGGGGTAATAATTAATTGGTAATCCGCGGAAGCTGCAGCCCCAACGCACGTACCGAGGTGAAAAGTATATGTATACGGGATTAAAGATGTGGGCTCTGAATCACCAAAGTTGTATACGTTTCGTTACGTTCCTACAGATTAGTTTGAAACGAAAACTCACCAGTCGCATCCCCTCTCGCTCAACCGACTGCTTCGAACGGCGAGGGGTAGCTGAAAAACCGAGATAAGCTTGCTTTTAGGAATTCTCCTTTCATCGATTAGATAGATTAGAAAGTTTGACGAAAATTTTGAAAACTCATTTCGCTCCTGCAGGGTAAACGCGCGGGAATCAGCCGGCCGAAGAATTGCATAATAAATATTTCGAGCGAGTATTAAGATTCAATCATCGTTACGGTTTTCACATATAAACTTTAAGGTCGCTGACCTTTGCCTCTGAAAATTCGATACACGGTTTGCAAAGAAGGACAAGATCCCTGCGGCATTTTGCGTAGAGGCCGGATATATCGCCCTGTGTCAATCGCATTGACCGGAGTGGTCCATACACTGCTGTGGTGAACGGTGCTGGTAGTACAGGCAGTCTGTCATTATCGGTAATAACTGGCGAAGCCAGTGGTGCCTAGGGACACGCGGCTCCGTGGGAACTACTCGGTTGTGCACGAAACGAACGAGAAACGCGAGGTCTCTTCAAGTCTTACATGGCCGGTGTGCGGGCGTCAGTCGTTTGCCGTTTTGAAAGTTCGCTCATAAATTGGGCTTTCAAAACAATATTCAACGCCATTCGCCCCCAGGTTGTCTCGTAGCGTCGTCGTTCGAAGAATTCTTTCGCCCGTATCTCGTGCTACAGGTATGCCCGAAATTTCTTCCAACGTTACACGCGCACTGTAAGTAGTCAATTAGCTAGCCATACCTACCTGGTGCTCAGAACCAGACACGATAAAATTCGTTTAAAGTAACTACCGCGGTAATATATAAGTGCGACGTATTGTTTCAATTTCAAGAAACCCAAACCTGACCGTTTCCTTAAGTTATATGTTGGTAGAATAACTCGAAGCGGTAATCAAACGACTGCCATTCGATTGAGAAGTGTAAATGTCCAGGGAAATTGCCAGCAAACTTAAGTCTATGGGAATATCAGCAAACGCTGCATCCGTACTCTTCGTATAGTTTGTAATTAATGCTTTGATGCAAGAGAAACGAACTAAACAAAAGACAAGCAGCCTGTTTCGTATAGGTAAACAGTTTTCGCTAACAGTAAAGATCGAAGGAAATTAGAGAGCAGGCCGACCGTAAAACGCTGAGTAAACGTAACCTGGCCCAACGCTGGGCTATTCTCTGTCGCGGTGCATGAGAAACTTGCTGATTGCTACAGATGGCTCCGTGCTCAACTGAAATAGAACTTTATTGCAAGTAAATTGCTCGAAACTTCGAACGGGTGTAGTAAGCATTCGTAAGCGTTCATGAACTTCGTCACCGCCAACTTTACCCCGTTATACGAATATTCCGTGTAAACAGAACCATTATCGACTGAATTTTGTTTATCGTCTATTATAACTTCGTGGGGTCCATTTGACCATAAATTTTCTCGAATTTTTACGAGACTCAGTTTTATTTCCGTAACACTGATTCCAACTCTATATAACCAAACTGGCGACCGTTTTTATCGAAGGATTAACGAGAATAAAATTAGGAAAATTGACACCGTGAAAGTGAGCCGACGTCTCGTATTTTTGATCGCTCGATTGGACTGATTTACCTTATCATAACAAAGTAAAGTAACGCCTACGTCGTTGACAGTACACACGCGAATGAGAAATCAATATTTCCTCTCCATTTTATCCATACCTACCATCGTCGAAGTAAAACGTATATATCTACCTATTCAAATGCATAAAATATACAATATACGTCTATAATGGTTATACAGTGAATATAAATTCCAGTTTATAAAACTAGCTCGATATTTCACCGTTCGACTTTCGTTTCGGGTGATTTTTTACTCGAAATATCTTGCACGCTGCTCTTTCGACTTTACTTCACTCTGCTCGGTAGCTAATTATTTAGATCATCGTAATAAATGGGCAGACGCAACGTAAAATCTGGCTATAGAATTTTTCTGATAAAACACTAGTTCGCAATTTCCATTTACCTCGGTGCGGAATTATTCGAGCGAAGTGGGACACTTCTTCTATTATCACAGCGTGGTTTAGGGTCACATTCACGTTATGTATCAGAGTAAATTGCGTTATAATACCTGGTAATTTATCAACCCACGTTCGCCACGTCAGGCATAAGTTAGAGATTAGATGTTATTAGACGGTGATTACCCGCTGACGCAATGCCACTTTTACATATTTAAACACCCACATAGGATTCTTTTCCGCCAGGTATCTATTATCAGTTTACAAATTTACAGCACGTCTCATTACTGCAGGCTACTTAGCACTTTTTTATACTCCAACAAAAACGGGACACGTCAGTCGAGTATGAGAACAGGTCTCAGATCGCTTTATAAATATATACCTATCTCAAGACTTATTAGACAGAATACTCGGTATTCTTACGCAGTACCCAAGCCAAAGTTTACAATTAGGTTCATACATATTCCATACAGAGATTATTATTGCCGAGCACATCAAGGTCAAAAAAAAAATAATGCTTTTGCGACCTACACGGGTTTGAAAATAATTGTTATTGGTAATTTATCATGACTGTGTAAATAAAAATGAATGTTTTATCAGTTTCAAGAGAATTTCATTTTAATATCATCGTATAAAGACTGCACGGGCTTTCCATTTGTTATTGGAATTCTCGTTGCGTTGTTTATATCGGTGATCATGCTTTGAGCTGATATTAATATTACGCTGGAACCATGCGGCTACGGATTGTAAAACAAATCCTATAACGTATCCTCGTAAAACTACGGAATTTTAGCGTACGTGATACGATGGAAAGATGATCAATAATGCACACATATCACGCTGAATTATTGTGCACTTTCACTCACGACAAGGGCGGCGAGTACCTTCGAATCGTTGAACCTTTCAACCAACGACCCTTTCACCCTACCGCCCTTTCCGCCCTTTTGCTCTTCCGACTTTCTAGCATTCGAATCTCCCTCTGGCTCGGCATTCTCGCATCAATCAAGTTTTATTTCTCAGTTTCGAATCGTAATTCCAGTTACGACTCACCAGGGCGTTATAGCTTATACGAACAGCTATCATTTTTACACGAAATGCAGACCCCCGTATTGCTGTCCTGGCAATATTTGGAATTCATTTTCGTTGAATCATATTACCGTGAGATGAACGAAATCTTATGACTCGGCTTGTGGCGAAAATTCCACTCTTTATTTCTTACACATAACGACTTCTTTACGGGCGAGTCATTACTCGCGTCTACGTGCACCAGTTATATTCGTCTGTATAAATTTACATATTTACGCAGGAAAATAAAAAAGAGCAAAAATTCATCTCACAAATCAAGCTCATACACGGTAACGATCTATACGCGAAACTCTTGCAACAAACACACCCCCGTTTACATATGAACATGCATTTACCTATACAGTTTGCGTTATAACGGTAGCGTGTTACAATCTGCGCGTGACAATCTAGCACCGAGAGTCGCGACATCGTACCTACGTCTACCTATATCCTCTGCATCGTCGCGAAGGAACGGGCTGCACACTGCGACCTACGGTTAACCGTGGACGTGAGACAGAAGTCCGCTCAACACGGAACCAGATTACGTTGGATGAGATTACAAACGCTTAAATCTACGCTACCACGGCGGGCAGACTTAATCCCAGGACGTTCCGTTTTACCACCGTCAAGCTTGCACAGCACAGCTGAGAAGCAAGTGCAAGGGACAGGGAGCGGTTGCAGTCGAGGATATAACTGTTGAGTACGTATATTACCGCGACAACTATACGAGCTAAATTTTCCTCGTGACTCGTCTTGAAGGAATGCAAATTTTCCCATCTCATATGTATGCCGAAATAGTTTTGGTTACAAATAGCGGTGACGAACTTTGAAGAGAACCTTGACAGAGTGAGCTATGCCGTAGGAATTTACCAAAGCCGTAAAAAAAAAGGGCAGTAAAAAATCCAATTATGGTTTATAGCATCCACTGTGCAGCCTACATCCCGTCTAATACCACCTCCAACTCTGTAAGGATGGCTTGTAAACCGAAGCACTAATTTGTACGACATTACCATCATACCACGACCGACCTGCTTCTTTCTGTCTGCTTGACATTGCCCGCCTTCACTGCGGACAGTGGAAATTTTAGGGATTTACAACCGCGAAAGAGAATATGAAAATTGAAATATAGGAAAAATTATCTTGAAAATTTTTACGGAAAATATGAAACTAGTGCATGGCGCATTGTACTGTACTTACTCCCTCGATTCTAATATCGGTACGTCGTAAGCGTCTGTTTTTTTTATCAGCTACTGGCGATGATAGCCGGCTTCGTTGCAGCAAACAGTAAAGTTTACGATCCCGATAGCGAAATCTTCATACTTTCTTTCACGATCCAAAATCTTGGCGGTATAGTGCTATCGGGCACCTTTATCGTCCATGAATTACAGTAAGTATCCAGCTTACCGAGGAAATATTGACTCCGGCTGCAATCCGATTTCCCGTGAACTCCCAAGCGCTGGAAGAATCCGCTATTACCTAGTGCGAGAGTTCCTTAACCTGGGAAAAACTATCCCACGGAGACATTCGTCCTTTCGATTCCCTGCAACGTCAAGTGGGACACAAAGTGCAGCACTGATGCAACACGTGTAGGTTCCCAGAGGTACGAGGAATGCACCAATTCATCCATTAGGCTGGACATGAGTGGATATTTATACCCATACATGTATATACCTATAAAGATAACTCAACACTCATAATAACGGACATTTGTTTTCATCGTCACTTCGTTTTGACGACCCATTACACGAAATTTAAACACATTGTTATGTATACATGTGGTGCACTTATGTACGCATATAATATGCTGTATATATATACTATAACGGTGAATAAATATACGAGAGGAACTCGAGAAGCGGTTGTAGTAGACACACCATTAGCGTTATCAGCATTTCCTCGCGAATTTTCAGCTGGGTGAGAAGGGAGAGCCTGGAAGAGAGAGGAAAGAGGAAAGGGGAAAGAGGCGGGAGGCAGGAGGCAGGAGGGTGAGCGAAGAAAGAAGAGGGCGAAGGAGAAAACGGATAGGAAAGAGGCATTCGAAAGTAAAATACGCAACGAAGAGGGCGCTGGCGTGTCGGGCTCAAGGGGGTTCCCCGGCCCGATCCACCGAGCTTTGTGGGGATCACCCTTCTAAGATGGATCTTCGTGGCTCGGCCAGCCGCGTTGGCGTCTATCCACTTTATTGAGATCAATGCTTATTGAAAACGTCCCCCTTTCCTCTCGTTCACCACCATCTTCATCCTTCCTTGCACGGCCGTACGATTCGAATACGCTCTCATCAAACCATTGCCTCGGTGGTGGAGAAGGAAATGTGCCCTTTTAATTAAAATGCTTTGTGTGGTTAGCGCGCGCCCCATCGCACAAAGATTTTCAAATGGCAATGCGGAATCAAGCTCGTTGACAAGTTTTAGATTGGTTATTGATCACTCCTTATCCAGGGTAACGGGTATAAACTCGCGAAAACCGGAGAGATCGAGATCTGTGCACTTGAAACCGAAATTCCACACTTTTTTACTCCGTAGCGATTAGTGGAGAAAGGAATACTCCAGGGAAGAAAAATAAAGGCAGAAATCCCAAGCCGTCAGAAAATCCGCTCAGGCGTGTACAATTTAAAAGTGAGAAGATTGGAAGAAAAGGTATAGGAAGAAAAGGAAAGAAGAGAAGGCGAGGGAAAAAAAAAAGAAAAAAGAAAAAGAAAATGGTATCCTCTCCGCAAATCTTTCTCGGCTGAGTCAAACCTTCGACCAAATTCACGATATTTTGAAGAGGCCTCCGTAGAAGATTTTTCCAAGTATAAACGCGGAGAATGTTGAATTCAGCATTTGTCGCTTAAAAACCACATTAAAGGCTTTGAGGTTTTTTCTTCGCTAGTAAGAAATGAAGAAAAATAAATAAATAAGGCGGAGGAAGAGTAAAAAAGAAAGAAAAAGAAATCGTTCGCTCCACGTATTCTTTATCGGCAATATTGTTCTTGTTCTTCTTTTTGTTCTTCTCATTTTTCTCCTCCTTTCCCCAAGAGTACATTTTTATTGGGACGGAAGCACGTGGATTTGTTGAAAAGCTCCATATTTTTTCGACTCGCACCCCTTAGAGTATCACGCCGTGCCGGGGGAAGTAAACCTGAGACGTTGCTGTCGGGAGTAGATCACCCTGCAGGCAGAGACTTTATAGCCTCTCTCACGGGCAGAAATCCGTGAGATGACAAACTAGGCGACTATAGCCGACACACGGAGAGAAGAAATGAGGAAGGAAGAGCGATTTCTTTCTATTGTGTCATCAATGCCGATAGTGCGCAATCGGCTAAGCGTTCAGATATGGGGAATCCCCAATCGAACGTCGCGTCCGCATGGTCCGGACCCAAATCAAAACGTCAAACGCACCCTACGCGCCCACGCACTTCTTGCTCCGTTTCGCAACTGCCTTGAAAGTCCAACGTTCTAGAACCTAAAGGGTCGTCTAGTGATGAACTCCCGGAACCGAACCCCTTGTGTCCCTAGATTTCCCTTAACGTATCGCAGCAAAAAATTGTTCTAACGTGATAGCGGACGTTTTTTATAAGCGACTCCATAAAGTACTCGCGTCTCTTTTCTTTTCATTTTCGTACAAGAAGCCGAAAAGCTAACAATAAAGTTTGAAGTGATTTTTTATATCAATAAATTTCGTGAAATTCTTGTCCTTTTTATCGTTAGCCGAGAGTCAATGTTCGTCGGCTTAATCGATGAATGTTTAAATCGGAATATGGGACTGTCTTCTTGTCCATTATTCAACGTGGAGAGCGGTGTCATCTCCACCCGGAAGAATCAGTCCCTAGCCCATTACATTTTATTCGAATTTTATTCCGCGACTCACTCACTCACTTTCCGACAACCTTCGCCATTTGTTTTCTGAAGATATGAAAACGCCTGGCGGGCCTTTGCTCGCTAAGGTGGCAAAACTTTTTCAAACCTACGTGCATGTATGGAGGATTAGGAGTAGTCAGGCGTGAGTTTGATTCCCTCAGAATTTTTGTTACTTTCAATATAGATATGTCAGCGAAGAGTAACTTTCTTTGGAAAAGATGCGGGAGTGAATAGAGACGTGGCAAACTCTGCAGACGCGAAAAACTCTTCTCGACGTATCAATAATTGAGTTCTTCAGTCTGCGAAAATATTTCAACATTTCTCCAAGATACAAATAATGTGATACAACAATCGAGAACTTATTTAATTTAAAAATAGAGAAATGGTGTTTCTGAAGAACAGAATTGGCCAGGACCTAACCCTGTTTCTTTAGGCCCGATTACTTTATACTTTCATGAATTTCGTTCTATTTCAGACGCCAGAAATCTGGAAAAAGGCTTCTTTTCTTTTGCCTACGTAATAATTCATCGCAGATCTTGTATTTTCACAAGCCCCCCCCCCCCCCCCCCCCCTCTGCCGCAAGCATAAGGTACTGCGAAGTTTTCTTGTGCTCCCAAAAAAGAAAAAAAAGAAAACAGTCACTTCCTGGTTTCTGGAATATTTTTGTTACACGACTCTGGATTGACTTAAACAAAATACAGAAATATCAAATCTTCTAGGTTGCAACCCACTCTGAATATCTAGATACAAATGTCTATACTGCAGGGACAATACGCGGAAATTATAACTAGATTTAACTTTGCGGGAATAAATGCCGCCTGGAACATAGGTTGCATTTTCACAATCCTTTTTCTTATTTTTGCGTCTAATATTTTTAATATTTTACTGTAGTATACAAAATATCCAATAATGTAAAGTTAATCGGTTACACAATATCTCGAAATCTCTGCCATCTTTATTCGTCTTCTGATTAGCATGAGTTTGTTTGATAGTGGAGCGCGTATCGATTCGAATCTGTACAAGCGAGATACGTGAAATAACTTCATGTGAAATGAAATAGCGTTCCGACTTTTTACGTTTGCTCAGCGAATAGGTGAATTGCGAAGCTTCTCAATGTCTGTCGAAAGGTCATCTGTTTCGAAATTTTTTTGCCATGGCTGCAGGCTCCAGGACAGTCACTAATCATCGTTGGCTTTATAGATGACGAGTTTATATCTTATCCGCGTTCAGTTATAAATTTAAAGTGATACATATCATAAACTTGAGTCTGATGACCTGATGGTAAAGAAAACATTTTCCGGTACTTTCAACTTATTAAAAATGACAGAAACGACTACGTCACTCGTGCAGCACTTATGATGGATAAAATACAGGATCTGAAGCCAAATAATCGATTATTTGTCCCAAAACTGAATATTTATGGAGTATCAGGAAATCAACTTTCGAAAACGTAGACTGAGGTTCGCGAACGAGTTCAGAACAAATCTACCAATCGCACATATGGTTGATTCTTATCCGTCGATACTGAAAATTAACGGGATTTCAGGAAATGAACTTTCAGATACGTAGACCGGCATTCCGAGCGCGTTGAGAAAGAATCTAAAGCTCGCGCTAGTGGAGAATGAATTTCAAAAACAAGGGTCGTGGGTGGAATAAAGGATTTGGGGTCGAATAATCGATTCCTCGCCTCAAAAGTATACACACCGTAATATCTGATAATACAATATTATAGAAAATAAATTGATACATCGATAAAAAGATAATAAGTGAATTAAATATGTACTGAGTTTATTGTACGATGAATTTTTTTTTTTACGTGCAACGAAGTCGAATGTTAGCTTCAGCTGTGCAACTCCACTATGCGAGAGTTGAGGCATCTTCCCTAAGTAGATGCCTAGTATTTCTGAAATGCAACAAAATATGCAAGAGAAACTCGTTGCGGGTATTGCATGCCTCATGATTTTGTTGGAACTAAAACATTTCGCATTCAAACTTTCAGTCTGTTAGTTGCTTATTGTGGAAGCTGCAAAAAATAGAAGTTCGTGCAAATGCGAGAACAACAATTATTTTCTTTTTTTTTTAGGCCAATGTTGTTTTTTCTCTTCACTTCGTTGCTCACATTTCTAGGTGAAATAAAAGTGATTTACTACATATTTTTATTACAGAATATTGTATGAAACATGATAGCAATTTTTTTTGTATTGAAATGTCGATATTTTGCTGTGAAAATTTTCGCAGTTTCTTGGCAGTCGAATTGCAGCTCCTTTCTTTCTATCGCAAATGCAATTCGATTTATCCGTTTATCTCTCGCACTAAAGGTCGGAATACGAAGTGAAGGAATACCTTGGCGAGATGCAACTGTATTTTATTTAAAAAGAATGTTCTGCTATATATTCTCCTTGAAGAGCGCACACGTTGTGGAATTTTATTTATGTTTTTTTTCCTCACCTGCGCTCACAAAGAATCTCCTTTATTCATGAGAATAAGATCGAAGAAAATCAAACTATCTGTATTGTCATGTAGCTCAACAGATTTATCAGCTTAATTTCCGTGCTTTTAACTCCATGTGCAAAGTCAGTAAATCACGATCAACATAGCACGATTTGCGCACCTTCTAATGAACACAAAAACTCGCACCCCTGGCATGCATTTCCAGACAATTGTATCCAAGGATTTAAGACGGATAGTTGCACGAACAGCGAGCGAGTGTATATCTGAGAGTTAAATATGTATATTTTTTAAAAAGACTCTTTCATACAAGATAAAAATTCTTATTCCCGTGAATGAATAGGTACAGAAAATATCACATTTCGAAATAGTTCAAGCATCCAAATCCTCGACTGAAATATAATTTTTGAAAGCTTAGCGATTGAACATCAAAATTGTGCCAAGTTTATTCAATAATCGGTGATATAATTGGAGATGTTTTCGAGGGAGGAAAGAAACGATTGTACACAATCGCGAAACGTATTTTCGGCGAACTTTTTGTTTATTGTTGAATGTTCAGGGAATGATCGTTCCGTCGGAAATGACGTTACTATTAACTCGTGCATGCAGTAGCTGCCAATATTAATTATTCACTAAATGACGAAACTTCATCGCAACGCTACGCCGTACAGGTCTATCAATTTCGAAATTCTACCACTCCATTTGTAACGATAATCATATTTCAAGGTGAAATATTGTAACCATCGCCGTGGAGCATATTCCACGAAACTGTGAAATTGACTTTACGATAATGCATATACTTCAATCGTAAAGTAACTCTAACTGCGGAGGATAGTCGTCCATACATTTGCCAGCGCTTTTCATTGCAATTAGTAATTACCCTAATTGTAGTATTTCCAACTACTTTTTCGCGTGTATTCCCATGATTCAGAGGTATAACGTGCTAATGCTAGCTCATCACGTGTACGTTCTGATGATATACCAATCGTGCATGTTGTTTCCCTACAAAAAATAAGGAAAAAAAAATAGGAATAGAATAGATGTGTGACATCGATAATCTTACGGTTTGTAAACTCGCAATTGTGAAAAAAAGCCCATAACTTGTTTACGCAGGTCGCAGAAAAGTTGTACTAAATCCTCAGAGATTTTTGGATTGATTTCTATTTCCATGCCTTTTTTCCGCGGTAAGATATTTCCCGTTTCTTCGACGGGGTTGAATCCCACCCTCGGTAACTTAGTGGATTTCAATATACTGCATTAACGTCAATGGCAATAAACCATTTGAGAAGCGATAATCTGCACTCAAATAACACCCCGAGTATTGAAACATTCTGACGTCTCTAGAGGGCGTAAAAATACATCAAAGTACGCCTACTCCCCCATTGTTTCTGTTTAAGTACGATATGCACGTATACCACGTTCGCCGACTTTGATAAAGACGCCTAAACACGTGGATTGCAAATAATAATCGTCTGCGAGACTATATTTACGATGTACACATCCATCCACGCGATACTCCCGGGATAAAAGAGCTTTTCCCGCGATTTGACAATCAACAGTCAAGGTGTGTCTGCGTGAATACTCGAGTACTCATATTTCATGTTTGGGCAAACACACGGAGCCGAAGCCTCGACGTAAATAAATTTCATTGAAAATTTCTTGTGGCGATTAAAAACATCGTCGACCTGGAAAAATCAATGCCAATTTATACTGCCTATGCCCTATAGCAATCAATCCGAAAAATTCTGACGTGGCTATGTGCTCGACAGCGACCCTTCAGGCCGCATCGAACGGTTACCAGAAACACCCAAACGGTACAATAGGGGATGAAATCAGCGTAACTTCATCCGTCAGCTGCCATTCGACGATTGTAAATTGACGCAGCGATTTCCACAGCGTTGCGATGAAAATTGTTAAAAATTTTAATAGGTATACGGGATTAGAACTATCCGCAAATAAATAGTTTTCAAATACGTAGAGCGGTCATGATGAGAAGCGTTTTTGTATAAAGAAAGTGACGCGGATGCGGTTTTCTGTAATAGAAAAGAGATTTGAACACGAGCCAAAGTATTTATCAAAAAGCCACTTTTCCTCTTTCTATATAAGTAGAAAAAAGATGGATAAAACTCAGCTGTTTGGTTCCAACGCGGAAAAGTTCTATAGTTCCCAATCGCATGAACGTAAGGCACGAGTTTATAGTAAGAATCGCATTTTCGCCGGAGGCAGCGCGGAAATATGCTCATTTCTTGTACAAGATTCGATATCGCAGTTGTAACTACATACGCTCCGGTACGAGTTCAGGCGGACGCTGCAGCTAGTAGCAAAGTTATGAAACGATGCATGTCCCTCGCGATACTCCAGAGATAGTCGGGCTGCATACTAGGAGCATGACTTTCCAGGCAGCTCGCTATACGTATATTTATATATTTATAGGTTCCGTGCCTACCGCGTTTGAGGTAACTCGTACCAAGAAACTCTTTTACATATGTATGTCAAATACGTGAGATCAAGCACACCCAGTATACAGGAAATGTGGTCCCGTCTGTCAACGAAATGGTAGAGAGCCATGGCTATGGCTATCATTCGTCCATATAATATACATATATATACCTACATGTTACATTTACTGATCCTCGCAGTGGATGATGGTCCACGGTACTCGCGTCAGGTCGAGATCTCCTTTCATCAATGTCTCTGGGGTAATTTTTCGGATTGAGTCGTGGCATAAGACGAGATCTTGAAATAAGAGTTGCCCGGAAGTGAGCCACCCCTCTGGGACTGGGAAAGAAATAGCTTTCCCTCTACGACGAGTCGAAGGAATTCTGAAAGATTCCTTCACATATGACATTATTCATCTTTTTACCTTCGGCTTCAACGTATGATACCCTGAATAAGTAATTGTAAGCGATGTCACTGATTACGTGGCGAGATGTCGATACGTAGGTTTGAACGTAACAGTAATATAAGTCGTGATATTAACAATGAGTGGTGGTATACGTGGTTTTATCGATCTAGTCATTCACGCCGGAGGAAGTATCAAGTCCTTTCGGTCTGTGTGCAGCGATTCTTTAACGTCACTGAGTTTACTTTTAGATCCGTCCAACGAATTGGGTTCACGGAGAGGTTGATGAGCAATGAAAGTCACTTTAACGAAGAGACTAGTGGTTCCAAGAAAACCCTGAACATAGAGCCATTGCTCATTTCGATATCTTTAAATTACTTTTCACAAGTGCATTTCTCTGCTCTGGGGGGATATACCGCTTGGTCTGAGAAGCCGCCACGTGCAGTAAAAGAAGAATTCTAAAATAACACGATGGAATTTTGATTTCAGACGTTTAAAAATAAACGACTTAACCAACTGCTACCTCAATTTCGAAGTAATTTACAGAGAACCACCGGAGCGTAAACCGTCTGGTACGTGTGAAAGAAAAACAACCAGGATAGACCAGAGAAGAATTTTATCGCTTTAAAGCACGCAAAATTAATAAAACAATAAAGAATATCGAAATGGAAAATTTTCGCGAACGAAAAGTGTGAAAATCTATTCGTCGCACATCAAACGATTTTGTCAGCGTAAATTCTTAACCGATAAACAACCGAGAAAGTTTTCAAATTTTCCATTTATTTTCATCCCTTTGATTAAGCTCTTCTAAGTTTTTAGCTCGTGAGATCTCAAGCGAAGCCGTCGCGTTCAAAGTCGAAGAATACCTTCAGGTCCTCGTTGTGTTGGTAACGTAACGATCACTTCCTTCTCTTTGTCACGGTTGCCTCCCCTAATCGAGCACAACCATTCCGAGCAACACTTCCATACTTTACCCCGAAAGTTCGTTCGTACCAACGCGTAAAGTATCGAGAGTGATTTCACGAAGAACAGACAGAGTGCCATGCTCGGAAAATCCATTAAATATAATAAAAGTTTCGCAAAACTTTTGCACAGTATTATATTGATTCTCTATTGCCATACTATACTAAGCGACCAACTTTCTACGCCGGCTAATCTATCTTTAGGTACCCTGTATACCTGGATGAATAACAAGAAAACTAGCTTTGTCATGTACGGCCGGAAAACATTAGCATGCAATTGGTATGGGACTGGTTATTTAATTAATAGAGAGTCCCTCTCGCGTATGATTTAATTGAGGAGCTCGCAATAACCCTTCATCATAACCACGTGGCGCAATGTATACATAGATTATTCACGCGTCCTGCATGACGTATTTCGAACCCGTAAGCCTTGTCTTATTCATTGTCTCGTGTGGCCAGACGCTGGCGAAGAAGGTGCCCTGTGTATATCTCCCTTGCTCTCTCTCACTTGAAATTTCACGTGACAAGGTGTACCATGGCTGGTTGAGAATTACCTTCGTTATAATACTCGAGCTCTAAGCCGTGAGATGACGTTCTACTTTCTTACGTCCTACGTGAAAATTGGCCTCTTATATTTTTATAAAACTGTTCTTGCAGGGTCGACGACCAGGGCCCACGTACTGCCGCCTTCCTAGGTCTCTTCGAAAGTGCTCGCTACGTTAATTAATTAATAACTGAACCAGAGCGGCCTTAGTCGTCAGCTACACGGCACCACGTATTTTCCCCCACGCTTGCTAACAAAGCGAGACAATTTCATTCCGAAGAATAAAGTCCGTACATTTTTAACCTAGTGGCTGGCAGTCCACCGGCACCACGGCCGTGGTCTTAATGAAGCAAACAGAGGATTGCATAAATAAACAGCATCTCTCCTTCTTGCACGACCGTTTCTGTCTGACGACTACGTCGACGCTCTCTGTCAGCGCAGGACGAGGCGCAGATGTCGCCGACGCCATTATCACTTAATTGTGAATTAAATCGTGACGCAGTTTTGCACAGCCACCGTGAACACCACTCAGACCTGATGGGCAACACGTGTGTCTTAATGAAGAATTTCAAAGGGCTAGACTTGGGTTCCATTATAGTGGAAGATAACGCTCGGTGTCTCATATAGCCAAACATATTCCACCCAAATCTCAGGGTTCAAGCTTTGCTGAAAGTTTTGTACGTAAGTAGACGTCAATTTCCACGCTCGGATCTGCACCTACTAATTTAGGAGTAGGAAACGTTCTTTTAGATCAAGTAGATGAACCTGATAACGAGTGAACTTATACAAGCTATTTTTCGGTCTTTTCGAAAATGTGAATCGGTTCTTGGCCGAGTTAGTGCTTCTTATCTGAGCCGTCACTCACCTGTTCTCGACACCGCATAATCATTAATGTAAATTTTGCCATGAAAGCGGAAATAGAATAAAGCGATACAGATAGGCAGCTTACGCTGGCGTACTTCAGTATCCGGCGGCTTACCAACCACTGTATTTCACCTTTGTTAATTAGAATCTGTAAAGCGGCTTACACTCATCTCTGCCCGACTTTAATATAAATTAATACCCCTTCTCAAATCTTCCGATTTTCCTTACCTACGCTATGCAAGAACGTATAGAAAATATCGTATTCTGACGGTCTACACGATTAAAAATGGATCCATAGCAGCCAACCAAGTCCAAGACGATGATCATCGTTGAATCTTCTTCGCCCTCTGATATTGCTCTCGTCATCTGCTTCAGGTTTATGACACCTTGACTAGCTTCCTTCCGTTGTCTTACAATTAATTACGAGTTATACGACTAAGCAAGGAGAGTTTCGCATTTCTTGCAGTGCAGTATTTTAACGGTTACTTCGTAGCAATATTCCTTCGAGCGAGTATAGATATTATGTACTATTTTCGTTACTCTACCAACTTGGTTTTATTTATTTACGGACTGTAAAATTTCTAACGGAGGTGGTCCAACGTATACCAGGTCAATAGTTCGGCAGCTTCAAATAGAGCAAACCGCGATTCGTTCTAGTGAAATTTTAACGCGGGAAAAGGGTGTAGAATCCTTCAGGACTGATGCCTGGAACATGTTACCCAAGCTTCTCAGAGATCGTACATTATACTTTCCGCTTGAAGTCCGATTTCTATATATGGGTTTCGCGGCACATTGCCGAGATCTCGTTCAGGCGATACTTTCCATCTAACGGAAATGACTCGACTGCCAATGCAAATATTGATTTCAAACCGTATATAGCCAGAAATGTGACCTCACAGCACGTCTATTCCACTTTCGCACGGGAAATAAACATACCGAACTGAATAAGTAGCGGGCGTGAAATCGAGACCACGTCATATCAGCGTCATAGTCGTCACACATATACATTGACAAAGCCAATGCACACCAGTTTCTCAATATCATAGATACAGAATTTATTTCTGGCCAGATGGTTTTCTGCATCTGCTACAATCGTAGCGGTGTCTAGAGGGCATTTATATTTTCAAGTGGTACTCACGCTCCGGTATGAATTTCTGCGCATATTATGTTACCTGCCTGCAAAGATATATACCTAAACGTCAGTCTGATGGCACTCGGGATGCCAGGACAAGTATAGCACCCTAGTGATGGGGTATGGAGACGATCCAACCCCTTCGAAGCGTGCATCATATTTTTCCACCATTGAAGGTTGACAAATGAGCGATGCAGCATGGATCGTAGGGCGGAACTGTGACTACGCCGTGGCTTCCTCTTTCATATAACTGTCTCCGGTGCAACGTTCTTCTTCCTAAGACGAACGACCCCGTCGACAGACTCTCTGGTAAAAAGTTCCATTTACCCGTCACCTTCATCACTCATAGCTCACTGTGACGATCTTAGCTTGGCTTGGAACATCAACATACTGAGCTATAGGGTGTTGTCCAAAGCTATGACTGAGTGTAAAATTGAAGAAAAATACTCTTCGGCTTCCCCTACGATTTTTTTTTCTTTCTTTTCTTCCTCTCTTATCGCAAAAAGCGAATATTTTTCGCCAAAAATATCTCACTGCTTCGTATTATCTCCTCTGCGGCGATAGAGAGAATCGAAAATTTGGCTAATGCGCAAGTGCGCTTGCCGACGCGACTTACTTGGCACCATCTACGAGGCTTTCTACGAGGTCGCGTGGAGTTGTGTTATCGTCGTGACAAGATACGAGCTTATTTATTAGACAATAAATTGCGTCCAGCTATTTAATTGGCCACTGCTTCGCCCATCCTGTTGTCCCTCGAGCCCTAGGGATCACTGTAAAGACCCGCTCTCCGTGCATCGCCCCACGAATCGAGCTCTATCTCATACTACCGCAGAGCTGCAATTACATTTCTGTACAAACTGCTTACAGTCATTCTGCCCCGAAATAATATGATGAAGGAAAAATTTAACCAAGTGGTGTAGATAGGTACATTCTCGTTCTCACAATAAGATTAGATCTCGTGCCGCATCTATACTCACGCATGTTTATTTGCGTAGCTATAATGATGCGATATGTATATAGTATAAGTTGAGCAGGTATGTATTTATCGAATTTTTCCTTCAAGGAAAAATGTCCCAGGCTTCTCTACTTAATTCATTTTCCCAACAGACGTTAACTTTCATTTCATGAGCTGTATGAAATTTTGAGTGGCGTTTGATATTCGTAAATTCCAGACACGATCAATTGACAGAATTCGCTTGTTTCTCTTGTTTTTGAATACCTCTTGTCTCGAACGCCAAGTAGGTAGAATTGAAGGATCCACTGAAGAGGATAAAAGATACAAGTTTTGAAGCTTATAACGATAAATCCCCTTGGGCTAGGACCCTTAGGTAGGGCGACGAAGATGGGATAGGAAAGAATGAGGAGGACAAGGATGACGGAAACGAAGAAGCCTTTTGCAATATTCACGTGAGGCAACCCTGCAGCAACCCAGTTTTATTTGACGCGAATCGCGCGCGCCAACTCTCTTTGCAGTATCTCAGATTTAACTGAGATTTAGGCTTTCGCCAGTGGAGCCATTCAGACGACGCGAATGAATATGGGCGAAAGTAATAAACGTCACTGACGAAAACTTTCTTATCCATAAATTGTCGGAAGTTCTTCCTTATCGCCTAAGGGCCGCTCAGCTTCCAGAAGCTATGATTTGTTGAGACGCGGGTCGAGTTTGGTCGAGCCTCTTGGCCGAATAGATCTCTCCGTGCATGATCACAAACTCTTGTTTTTCTCCACCAAACTTCTGTAAGTGCAAATGATGTCTATTCGCTGATTAAGAAACAAGTTTTGATGAATGAATCCCAAAACGTTCCTCGCATGCGCGAATTCGCAAAATTTATCATTAAGATAATTCTGTATCGTGTAACATGATTCGGTTTTCAAAATATAGTTAAATTATGTATTCCGTACGTTTATACGCGGTACTGCAATTTCCGGTATTATCATAACCGTCGAGTTTCGATTTTTATACATTAACGCGATATCCGTGAAAAAACAGAAAAGAAAAAAAAAAACTGAAAAGAATAAGTGGATAATAACGAGTCGCGATTTCGCGCTTATTTTGTGCCCAAAGTAGCTGCGAAATAACATGCGGGTCTGAAGCACCCGGACCCTCGAAAGTCTCAGCTTTAATCGAAAAGATTAAGATTATCTTAATTTGATAGTACTTTTCCACGCGTATAAAGCTAAAATTAATGAAGAACGTCGCGAACTGGGAAACGAGAAGAGGAGCGGGACGCGAGTCCACCAGCCCGGAAGAGCGGGGCGTTATTCGTGCGTAACAATCATCAAATGTATATACTTTGCACGCAACGAAATTTACGCGGGTTGTTAATGCGTTACTAGCAAATCTGAAAGTCGCGTTCAACAAATTGCGCAACTAACCGTATACAGGCATTACCTCCGCGCACGTGCTATCGCTCGCTTCTTTCATTCGTGACGAATAACTATTGTCAACGTTTTGAAAGGATGAATTACTGCTAATTAAACCTAGAATTTTGCAACGTTCCTTTATTCAAATCTGACTTTTCTGACACGCGAGTTTATTGTGACACGCGCTTATCGCTGTCGCCGGCGCCGACGAGGAGCCAACCGTTAAGGGTGGGTTATTTTATCGAACGCGTCTCTCTGAGAACCCTCCTCTACCCACCCTCCCGAGTCTGGATTATTATACAGCGATTCACAACCCTGCAGCGAATGCCGCTAACGTTGAGCAGATAATGTTTGACGTTTCAGTTCCCTGTAGGCTAGCTCGCATATCTATACGTAGTTGCATGTCACTGAAAATGGCAGTCCTATTTCACGTATGTAACATGCGCGCGGTATTATAATTTATTTAAACTAAAATCAATACCGATGATAACCTCAAGTATATTTTCGAAGGGATCTGAATAATTCTCAGTCACATTTATGATATACCTACAGGCAAATGGGTATATATGCGCCTGTGACTGTATGGACTTGCTACTCGCGTTTCAAACTCTGCGAGCAATCTTCTAACTTTCTTATTAAACTCTGAGTCACGGCTGCCCCCGGAAAAACAATAGAACTAGGTATGCGTTCAAGGTAGCGGAAAAAAGGTATATCACAAGGAAACTCATGTGATCCCAATTAAACTACTTTATAGTTTCCGGTATCGCGGTGAAAAGTTTACACCAAAGACGAGCACGCTCGTCCCGCTACTCGCATCTCAAGTTTTCGCTAGTTGACGGTCCTCCTTCAGAGTTCCCCGAGAGTTTGCAACTATTCGGAGGAAGATAACTGTAACTAGCTATCCCGGACCTCTGAAGGGGCATTATGTTCACCTGACTTGCAGCAAGACTTACCGTGAGTGCGTTCATACTTAAACATGCAGCCTATCCCTTAGACATTTTGATATATGCTAGTGTAATTAATTTTCCCGAACATGAATTGGGATAACGATTCATTCGGAATCCTAGCTGAAGCGCAGAAGGATCGTGAACCGAATAAATGGGACGTAGATAAGCTCACTTCTATCACGGCGAGATAAGCGACAATTGATTGATTTCAAATATCAATTATTATCTTTCGTTCCGTGTGGTTTGTGGGCACGGTAATAATAATCACGTTGATCCACGCGAACTTCCATTCACAGGTTACGGCCGCGATTAATTTCGTTCACGAAGTGTGCCACCTATACATATACCTATATACTATATGTCCCAGTATTCAACTGCGTGTGTAACCGAGTTGCTGAATTGTTCAGAGTGGAGAAGGTTTCTACTTAAATTAGCGTAGTGCCCTCTGGGAGCTGTTCTCTGTTCCTATAGGTTGTTGAAACGATAGCGTTAAAAGACTTTTATAGGCACTACGTTGTTTTAGGAGGCTCTTTTCTCTGAAGAAACCCGTAAAGATTTCAGATACGTATAGGTACATGTATATCCTAACATCACCGTGCTATCGACGTTTGAGCACAACTGTAACTGCGTACATGCGATAACGATACAGTATAAATTTGAGAAGCGTGTAACGCCCCAATTGCTCGTCCGTCTTCTAATTCGATACGGTTCTGCTTTTAAAACGAATCCCCTCGAGGTACCGCGCAGACTTTCACGAAGGGTAACCGAGTATTTCTATAATGACTAGTCGTAGCTTTACCAAGCCTCTGTCTAATAGGAAACCTTGATGTCTTTATGACGTAGTTAACAGCTGAGTTGCCTGCCGTGTGCCATTGCAGAAGTCCAGACTGACCTACTTATGTCACTGCAATAGGGTATACCCACCTAAACCTACTATACTCAGAAGTATTTAAATAAGGATTGCATGTCTCAACCGTGAAAGGAAATGCAGTGGGGACGAGTAGGGTATCGCGAAAGGGGTGAAAGGGGGTCCCCGTGGAGCGATATCTCCAGGAGGTGGCAGCCACCCCTTCTCCACGTCTGTGGAGCAGAGAGCTATGACCTCCCTGGAGTCTCTGGCCGCTGAGGTTATCGGCTCCCTTGACTGTTGGTTTGATAATGACGTGATGCCGTCTTTTGGAAGTTCCGCATCCTGTTAGCTCACGTGATACGTCCTTCTGTGTTCGGGAAACGGAAACCTCTGAGATTTGTTAAAAATTCACCAAACTACCCTTCGTACTGCAATTATAGTCGATAATAATCGCTCATTTTGAGCACCGCGCTCTGTTCACTGGGGCGAAGAAGTAGAGTTGGTAAACTCGTAAAATATTAATCTCACGTATCGGGTGAGGCAGGCGGATACTGCAAGAATGTCCGCCGTGCGCTAAGAAGTGGAAGGTAAAAGTACAGAGAAGCTAAAGGTGGAAAGTTTATCCCTCTTCTCAAACCTTCGGTAACCACCAAGGTACATGGAGCACATTCTCTTTGAGAAGTTTGCTCTGGGATTATGTGCTCCTTCGCCTAGACCCAACGACTCTAAGGACTCTGAGCTATGTACCTTCCATACTTGTGCCAGGTAGATGTGTTACGCGAGCACACATCCGCTTCCTGAGCTGCGGAGGGATAGCTAACTGGAGGGTGGCTAAAAGGGAGCGCACGTCTCCTACCTTAGCTCAGAGAATCATTCTCCTCGCTCTCATGAAGGTACGGCGTCGCAACTTTCCACCTCTGCTTCATGTTCCTCTCATCCATCCTGGCATACTAGCAAAACTCAGTCACTCCTCCCTTCCTTACTACTTTAAGGGATGAATTTAGCGTTGTTTCAACCGAAGATCGATCAATCCTTTCGGAAGATTCTCGAAGCCCATGAATTCCTTTCATTTGGTATTTTATGCACGTATGTGTACACATAATATCCATATTCATAGATATACCAATATCAATTATGAAGGAGGAATTGACGAATCGTATGACAGTTCTGTCCTTTGAACTCATATGCACCTAATCGAATCGCCGTGACTTTGAAAGACCTCGGAGAATCCTCGGTATATCTCGTTTAAACGCCTTTTACAGCTTGAATGAGATACGGTATGAGATATATGTATAAGAGAGCCGCGAACCTACCTGATTCCAGCTCCGGTAATGAGGAGAAAACCATTTTATCTACAATTCTATAATCCGAGCCCCCGGGAATTGTGTGGTATAATAAGAACCGCGAGGAGGGTGGAACGAATGGCGAAAGGGTGAGGAAGGCAGCGAGCTCTTGCCCGTGGAATGAAAGACAGAAATAGAAATATATAGAATCGTGGGATGGATTTGCAGAGCTGAAGTCGGCTCGCAGTATGCGAGGGGAAAAGTGGGGTCAGAACAAGACGGTACGATATAACGAATTAATATTGCGGCTGCAGATATATATCTACTCTCATAGTGAATTCAACTTTATTACGTATCGATTTCATACGTATAGGGGTAGTTTCTACTTTACGCCGGACGTAGCTTCAACCTAAAACTATATATAGATACGAAAAAACAAATTTGCCGAGAAGTATAGATGTTTGATCCATTTGAAAAAAATCCCATTTTACGAACGTGTCACGTCTTCAACTGTGAATTTCATCGTCGTAAACGTGAGCAAAGGAGTTTGTAAATGAACCGAAAAGGCGAACATTTTTATAGCCACTCTTTGCCGATGGTATTACCTTCATTTGCTGCTATAGCTGCGTGAACATCGTGCTAAGAATTTCAGACTGTATAAGGTGTATATTACATCCAACTTTGATGAAAGTTGAGGCTGCTGTGAGAAATGATACGCCTTTACACCGCACTCACAATCAGTGAAAATGAAAAATGTGGTGTAAAATAATAATACGGGGAGATGTTTTTGCATGAGCGAAACGTATCGCGCGAAGTAGTAATATTGCTTGAAACTTTATCGAGGCGCCTAAATTAATTAATATAATAATTAATAAGATAATTAATCAATTAGGATTTGCGAACTCAAGTTGTTCGCCTAATTAATGGGATATTTCGCAGGAATATTCCTTGTGGGTAAATCGGCAGGATTTACTTAATTACAAATTGTCTTTTCTGCTTGCTTGCGCCTGCAAGTACGACCCTTCTATCTTACTTCTTGCCACCTGACTCCTAGCCCTTAACCCTGGGATATATTCCACCCTAATTTTGTTCGTGATACGAAAGACACGCGTCTAAAGCAGTAAAGCAAACTTTAAATAAATCCAAATCCGGATCGCTGAAACAATTTAGCCGCGTTTAGGTTTTATATAACATAATAAAGCTCGCTCGTAAAAGGCCGCCTACTCTCTCAAGATTTACTGCTCGCGCCCTGAACTTCTTAACTCAAAACGCTCTCAAACTGCTACCGAGTCATTTAGAAAAATAAATCATTACATTCCGATGTTAAACGGTGTTTCAGAACTAACTCGTGCGTAAAAAAAAATAATAATCATATTATTAAGTAAAAACTTTAGCCGTAACACAAAGCGGAACGAGCTTCTTCCAACCAGAGTGCAGCTTTGTTGAGCTACGCCTACATAAAAGAGAGAAAAGGGGATGAATAAAATTATAAATGAAAGAAAAATGAATAAAAAAAAATGTAAAAATGATTTACATTGACAAAGGGCGGGTCGAGTCACGTGATTCTGGCAACAGCCACCAGGTCGTCAAACCATCCGCTTAACGCGAATAATTAAGAATAACAACGAGATACTCGCGTGCACGCGCACGGTGACTAGTTCGAGTTTTATAAATTCCGTTATAAACTCGCGAATCGTGACCCGGCGCGCCCCTGTTTCTACTTGGTTTTCTGCTGCGTTTAAAACAGACCATTTCGTCCTCGTAAATGGGTTTGTCTGACTTTCCGGAAAAGTAGAGAACCTATTTTGCTCTGGAATTGAAACTCTTCGGTGGCCCAAAAAGAGCAACGTAGACTTCTCACGAATTACGATACACACAGGATGGCCTATTCCAGACCACACAACACTGCAAAGGCATTGCAAGCCAGCTTCACATTATTCAATAAATCCATAGCTCTATACTCCATACTTTTTATTCCTAAACGGCTCTCTGAATCTAAGATTAGTGTGTATAATGTACAGAAAGCAACACTGCACGGGGCTATTGCAGTATCTCCACGGAAACGGCGTCACCCTCTCTGCAGTTTGAACCTGC
The DNA here is from genome assembly GCA_947538915.1 of Tenthredo distinguenda. Lineage (NCBI taxonomy): Eukaryota > Metazoa > Arthropoda > Insecta > Hymenoptera > Tenthredinidae > Tenthredo > Tenthredo distinguenda. The sequence goes on from OX384531.1 coordinate 8,602,248, forward strand.
TCGCGTTCCTCTGGGTTGAAATCCAGCCCCACACTGTCCCTAATATAATAAAGTCTTTAATGAGTTTTCTGACGAACCACGCGCCTCCAACTTTTCCCCGAACTTCTTTGTGACTAATATCATAATGTTCTTAGCGTATTGTAACGCGAGTCAACGCCGAGTATTTGTTTAAGGACCTGTAAACTTTCGGGAAAGCTTTCTTCCCTGATTTCGGATGGGGAATGGTTGATTTCAATTTTGTACTCCGAATATTCGATTGTCACACTTCTGGGAAGGTTTTACCTCCCGGAGGCTATAAATAATTTCTTTGCGATACCCACCCCCTCGAATAGGGGTTCTATCACGTACGTCACGAAACTCGATGAAATCCCGAAAATCAGAGGCGCATTTCACGCCCGCGGAGATTAACAAGGACACAATATATAGATATTGCGTATGGGCACAGGCTGGTGATATACGCCAATCGTAAATCATATCTTATTAACGCGTTCTATTGCATAAAGTTCTTAACGTAATCTTCATATCCATGCGTGACAAGTAAACAGGCTAACGAATAAAGCCCCTCGTTGCTTCCATATGTTACATTTAATCCGTTTTAGTAAATATCCGAATACCTTGATTTTGAATACTGGTCTGCAGAAGGATCCAAGTCTGAGGGAGAGATCGGTACTTTGGGCGGAACGACTGTTCTGAGTTTTAAACTTTCAGAATTTTTCTTTCGTTAGAATCGTTTTCACCTCATACATATAGGCACTCGTCTAGCCGAGACATAGCACTCATTCGTTGAATGAAAGTTTTAACCCGAGTGGATAACGAGTTGTATAGGTGGAAGCTTAGTTTGGCACCGAGAAACGCGTCGAGAAAGTTTGATTGGAAATAGATGTTTCATTTAGATAACAACAGCGAAGTGTTATGCGAAACTCGTCACCTCCATAACGACAAGACTTGAACCTCTGCAGTCATCGACTGCTCTGCTCGTATAGAATTAGAAAAATGATCTCAAATTCGTACCAGAATCGATTGACGTTAGTAAAATCCGAATTTTTCTCTCGTACTCATACGTCGAGCCCATTCCGTAGTCAGAAAATTCTTTCACTTCTTTTGACCTATGAAACTTACCAGAGCGATTGCGAAAATTTCCAAATTATGATTTTCTACACCCAAGTTTTCTCCCAACCGAGTACTGATTCGACTGATATCTCAGACATGTAGGAAAAGGTAGAAAGTGCACCTTTTACAGGTTTACATGAATCGTAGCGCTTATCAGGTGGATTTTTTCGAATCTGGTTTGCTAACAGATTGCGGATTATGCGAATTCTGTTGACGGATTTTCTCGCAAACCGTAATTACTGCCGATTAAACAAAAGATTCTTCGCCCCTACTCTTGAAACGATTCAGAGCCCGTATTTACACTTTTCACACTCTCGCCTCTCTTGGAATTCGAGCCTAATTGCGGTTGTTTAAAAATCAGTGACCCACGCTCTGTACCAACGCCTCATATTTATCATACCCCATAATGACCGATCGGACATGGTTGCTCGACTCCTTGAATCACTCGTGAAGCTTTCGCCTGTATTGAGGAAAAACTCGACTGCTCCAAGGCTCAGGAGTTTCCGGAGAACCTCCTGGGGGCGTTCGTTAGCCAAGAATACGTCTTTCATGACTCCACGTCGTCTCTACCCTTGCCAATTACTCACTGTACACTAGGACGTTAAACGGACGGCTACTAAGTATTCCAAAGAGGGCAGGGGCGCGAGGGGTGCACGTACTCTTCTTTTATCTTCTTCAGGCTTAGCCATTTCACCCGCCTACTGAACTGGATCAGCTAATTTCCTAATTTCTTCAATGTCCGCTTCCTTGGATTGCAGAGCTCGTTCGTTTTGCTTAAATTTTTGAACATGGCCGCCTTTGAGAGCTTCTCAAACATCTTTTCGTGCGTAATCGGATTATAACAAATTAAACCGAACCTTAATTGGATTCGTTACAGCCGCTTCAACCACGCGTATAAGTAATTAGGAATCTTTTTGACAAAACAAATGTCTATGGGTATTCTCAGGTGAAAATTAAAAGGGTCAACCTTTGACGCTTACTTTCGTCAAACTCTACAGCTCTTGAAATAATCGTTTTGAAGGTCTTCGTTTCGTAGTACCTTCCTGCTTTCACTCCTATACGATCTCAAGCGATAGGATTTCGCCGTTGAATCGAATGATGAGGTGATGATAATAAGCCCGAATTTTATAGTTTCATACACAGTTGGAATACGATCTATACCCTACGCCACGATATCCAATCGATAGGATGCTCGCTCAACTGCCCCTTATTTCGATTCCCTCTCAGCTCTTGTTCCGACTCTAGGTCGGCCTTGCCAATGTGCCGAACCGACTGTCGCATATTCGATAAGAATTCTCCGTTTGCGAATTGATTATGAACTCTGCCCACGACAATTCAATCCATCACAGGCAGGCCGTGCGTAAGGGGACGGGATGCCGCGGGTCGTATTCTATTCTGGAATAAATTGTATATTGTGTACATGTGTTTCTACCGGCAGGCTGTCGTCTATTCAATATTTTTCATTCAAAATTTCCGTTTTAACGTAATCGATTGCTCGTATCCGGCGAGTGAGACAAAAGTGTAGCTGGACTCTGCCTTTACGAGATTTAAGATGGCGTATTCATCTCGTGCGTGATTTATGAATTTGTTGATTGGCCATCAATAGATTAGTTTTTTGACGACGCAAATAAAACCATCCGGAAATTGTTTTTTTTTTTTTTCTTTTCGCGGATACTGAGCTACTTGCTCACTTCAATCGAGTGACCAGAGTCAAACTTGTTGATTGAAATCGGGTAAGTTGAAAATATCAAAGAATTTTGTCTGCCGTTTTCCTTTCGGGTATTGCGATTTTTGCTCCTTTCAGAGTTAAAAGTAAATCAGATTTTCTCCTTCGTCCTATATTCGTAGACTATTCCACGGGAACTCGTGAGATTTTCACGGGTGTGGTGGTCCTCGTATAATCCAGTGTCACAGCATTCATCCATATCAGCTACTCTTGGCGCCAACAAAGCTTGCCAACCTAATGAAATGACAAAAGCACATTCAGAAATATTCCAATTCAACTCTATCTCGAGTTTTAAAAGATCTTTCATCATAATTTCACGTTTGAATAATTATTCTTACTAATAAGTTGTCCGGCTTGTAGCTCTTGGCACACACACAAATCTGGCTCTCAATCTGCACAGGATATCCGTGTATACGTAACAATTGCAAAATATGCTCTGCCGGAGGAAGACTTTTGTTTCTCTCGTTTCAATGAATATTACACTACGTCATCGCAGCCAGCTAGTTGTAATTATTCAAGTTTCTAACAATATGTATACTACCTTTGGTGAAGCTGGAATGACAAAAGTCTCCCTGGAAGAACTTTTCGCAACGCCCCAGGACACTTTTAGGAGCGCGACCTTTCGTGACCTGGTATGACCTGGGAGACGGTGACAAGATAAATCTACGGTCAAGAAGCTAGACTTACCAAGCTCCAAGTGTTCACACCGATAAGAAGTCGAGGGACAACCACCGGCGACCAATACAGGAAACCCGTCGTGGCGGACGATGCAGATGTCCACGGGAGCCTTATTCGAGAATGGCTCATCCTGAGGATTTGACAGCTGCAGGCAAATAGCCAAAGATATTTTTCTTCTTTTAGTTTTCACGGTAAATGCCTTCGCCACCATAGCTGTTACTATCGAGTATAGGAAACATGATTAGTAATTACTTGATTTTAGACACTGAAATGAGGATATTATTTTCAAAGACGTGTCACGTTGCATTGGATTTACCAGAATATTGTTTTCTTTGTGTTGAGACTTCGTTAGTTTGCTGACGTTGGTATAGAATAACGTTGAAGCATGACGGCTGTAATGAAATGCAAATGATAATCTTAATGGGAAAAAAGTTGATAAAAGATAAACACATAAATCATATTGGCATTAGAATAAATCAATACCAGATGCGATCGAGTTACTCGCGGAGAAACAAGCCCGAGAATCGGAATATAGTGATATCCAAACAATACGACTAAAGAAAGAAGAATAAGAAAAAAGGAAACGAAAAAAGAAGATAGACACACGCGAATGAACTCACCCGCGCACAGAAAACCGACGACAATTGGGTGGCACCGTATGGCCGAAGTTTTCACTCCACCCAGACACTAGGGCCAATGTATGAAAATGAATTCGTCGCTTTTGTGATATTGTTTTGATTTTTGATCGCAATATGAATAAAATTATAACCGTTACTAAGACTGAGTATAATACGAGATAACTCTTATCATCGGTAGCTTTCGCACGGCATACGTCTCAGCAAATTTATTTTAAATTGGGTCTGCGATTCAAGCAATTGTTATACTCCCTTTGTTGAACTTTAATGTCCTCTTGTGTCCCGCGACTTGACGAGGATGGAGAAACTGATTGTTAGAAAGGTTTGGATAAGCGACGTTGCAGGGCGCCAAAATAAAAGCTGTCAAGTCAAAAGTTACCCGTAAGTATGACTGACACCCCACTTGGTGCGAAAGAGATTTATAGTCAAGTAAATAAGATTAGTAATGCTTTATTGACAGAGAAGAAGATACTTCGTACATAATTTATGATATTCGTTCCCACAATGATTTTTCATTTATATTATCTACACATAATTTGAGTTTCGATGTAGAAATCGGTGGTCACTTCTCGAAAATGGAGAGCTCGAAATTTCAATGTGAGTAATTTTTAATCGATTCGTTTTCAAGGTATTCGACTCCGGTTGTTTACAAGATTTCAATAGGCCGAAGTAATTGTAACCGAACTTATACAGCGCCTGTTAGCACTTGGAGCTAATTAACAAAATAAACTCTTTCCATCTTGGCGCGCGAGGGGCCAATTTGCTTAGCGGAAAATGAGCTTTTCGTCTTGGCCCAACTTGAATGAACCATTTGTTTTAATTGCTGGTTGAATACCTCAAAATTGTGGAAAATTTTACTGCGAAAATGAGTTAGCGCGTCTTGGCACGAGCCAAATAATAAAACTCATTAAATCTCTTACATCTTCGTTTAATTTTATATCTCAATTCCTCGTCTAATCCCATCAGATACCGGAGCTCCGGCCTTCTGTTTGCTCCAGAATTATGCAGACTATCGTAACAAGGCCTCCCACGCAATAGATAACCACACCAACTACCAAGCGAGTGCAACGCCGAGTCTGGAGGAGCCCTACCCATATCTACCTTGTACGTTTACCTTGTACCTTGTACCTTGTACCTCGTACCTTATACCTGCATGAATTTACGGTTCGAATTATGCGGAATATATTAGATCTCTGACGCACACTGTAACTTCGCCGCAGGCAATCGTCCACCTAGGGTTGACAGCGGCTTGCCGCGGGCAACCGTGATGCATGTAATATATTATATATATATATATGGGAGTGACTGCAAGCTCATATGGGATACACGTTTAATCGAGCTCATGGGCGTACAGCCGTACCTCGAATGGACAAATTCATGGTTCAATTGTAAAAAATGCAGCGGTGTACTCCAAATACCGATGAAGGATAAAGTAGCATTCATGAATATACTCCCACCGCATGGAACTGGTAATCACATATATGGTTATGAGAACAAGTTATGCTAATGCTCGTGCAACGAAGAGCTGCGACCCTCCCGGGGAGTAGGTACCTCGAAGTGCATCGGCGTACAGGGAAGTGCAGCCTGTTTGAGGAAGCTGTTTATGTTACAGCGTACGCATTTAAATGCGATTTTATGCTTGAATAAATCTTCCATGGGGTCTCGTCTCATTGTGCCAGATTCCAATCCAGCTAGTCCAAATTATCTTCGCGTTTCTCGGATTTCCTGATCGAGGACAAACTTCCATACGTGAAATTATTCCGGAACTCCTTTATTGCGGCTAAAACGTTCGGGTACACGGGAACTGCAGCGGACGGGGGTCGTAGCTCGTAAACCTTGAGTCGTAAAAATAAACCACTAACAATAAGCTCTATACCGTACTTATTTTCCTCGTCCTCTAACTGGGGGTGCAGGACAACGTTAGCTGGCTACAAATGAACCAGCCACAACTTTGCGGCCAAGCGACATACGATCAGATCGGGTCTGCACAGTACTAAATCATTCGGCCGCCTATCTTTATCTACACACATGTAGTGCGCCTGTGCAGCTACGATTTTTTATTCCTATGTCCTGTTTCTGTAACGCGCAATACTTATAATACTTAACGCGTGTGGTACGCGCACATACACGCACATGGCAAAATAAGCGAGTTGAAATATCTGTATGGGTACGTAGGGACATTATTCGTACGCGAGAGCGAGAACGTGTATGAATAGGTATAGATCGTTGTGAGATATATTTACTATACCCCAGCTCCGGAATTATACAGCATATATGGCTGCAGCTTTATCTTATTGCCACAGATATATGGCGCAAAGCACACTCTCCACGAGGAGGGAAAATAATTAATGGTTGAGGGTCTGCGCTATACGGCGCGAGCTTCCCATTTTATCTTGCAATGACTTCTGTACTATCTACGGAAATGGATTGGGCAAAAAGAAGAACGCACATTGCATAGGCATCTTTCGGTATAACGCATACACGTAGAATTTAGATCAAACTCATAATATCACCAGCTACCGCACCTCCCGAATTCTGAAAAGACATTTCACCTCACTTCAGAAAGCTATGGTAGGGAAGTCAATCTCTGATCATTTCATTCCGGTGGACAACACTTCTGCGAGTTTCACACCCTTCAATATGCACTCTACGTAATATAGACGTTACATTGCAGACCCTGTATACGTGGACATTATGTTGGCTGATGAGCGGGTGAGATATCGCGTATTTATGCCATCTAGATCTAAAATAACCACATGAACTGATGTCGTTGTGTCCAGTTGTGTACCGAAGTCACGTACGAATGAATACAAGCTTGTGGCTAGAGCTACCCACGTCACATATTTATGACAGCGTGTTTCTATCCTACTCGATCGTTGCCTATTTTACCTTCTTTACTTCCTCGGCTTATGTTACTAGAGAGTAACTAATTCAATCAAGGTTTTATACAGAGAGTCGAATAGGGGTCCATACACTGCCTGCACGTCAAGAAATTACACGATAATCTTCTCACAATACATTATAGTTTCCATGCTGAGTCTGACCTGAAATATCATCGAATTTAAGAATTATAACAAAGAGAGCGGGGGCGTAGATACGTGTGTCTTCAGATCTCGAAGCTATAGCCATAATATCGACCGTAAATTTTATTTTTGGTAACTCATTGTCAGCAGCGGCTCTGGCTGCTATGGGGTTTTCGCTCTGGTTATTATACCTCAGTTTGTTGAGCTTGCGGTATGGTAGAATTCCTCTCGGTCGCGTAGGTTGTGCAAACTAGACCGCAGAAAATAACGTGACGTGATTTAATCAAAAAGTAATCCCTCAAAGGATCGAATAAGTGTGTACGCAAACAGTTTCACAGAAGTTATACCTATGTAGCACACCATGGCGCGGAGTCGTACCAGGCACTCAATTCCCTTTGCAATTGCAAATATTCTCTTGCTTTCACTGTTTTCAGGCTTTACGCTCCGGTTTAAAACAAGCACCAAAGACGAAGCGAGTTTAGATGTCTCCGTCAATCATTCCGTTAGCTCACTAATTGTATATACAAATAAATTTGCATTGCCTTATATCACGCGTTTCTATGTTCGAGATGACAGGATTTTTCTTGGTCCACATAAGTTGAGCTGAAAATAGAAATGGCACATCAGGTTCATACCAATTCTGCTGAATCGATCCTAGTACCGTGCCTCGTATGTACGCACGTCTCTAAATTACCTTTCAGTTTACTTGATTCGTGTAGTTCGGGACCAGAACGTGTAAAGCCGTTTGACCAATAGCAGGGAACAGACGTGCTAAAGTCTTCTACCCACGAGAAATCTGGGAAATCTCTTTCGGCTTTCATTCATTCGCGTCTTGCCTATAGATTGGTACGGATTGGGGCGGATTACAGTTTCACACTTCTCTACGCTTCGCCAAGCTCCAAGCTCCTAGCTCCAAGCTTCACAGTTGCAGACCCAGACTCGAGCAGCGTCCCTGTTCCTGACTCACGTAGGTATAAGGTGGTAGGTAGATACGTATGTACTATAGTACGCCTTGGAAAGCCCACGCATTCAAGTCGCAGGGCGTTCCTTTCAATGTACCTCTGTAAATGGAAATGGATGGAGATTGAGTCGAAGGAGTTCTTCGCAGATCCGGATGGGTTGGGGATGTAAAGGGTTGGGACGGGGCCGCCGTCACACGGTCGGGAATGAATCTCTCGCTATAGTGCCCTCCAATTTACTCCTATCCGTGATTAGAATGCGTTAGCATTAAATGAAAACGTCAGAGGGACTAAATCTCTCTCTGCCTTTATTTTACCGGTTACATTACCTGTCATCGCGACAAGGGACAGACACGACTGTCACTCTAAAATCCGATCGCTTTTAGCGTAGGAGAAAGAGGTGATTCTAACATGCGACTAAAGGGTGTGTTCCTCATTGTTTCTTTGACGTAAAGCGCAACTTTCTTTGAACTAGTCGACTGTCCGGACCTCGGAAAATAACGGTCACGCTTCATAAAGATTTTCTGCTACGCCTATGGTATACCGAGGTCAGATACCGGGTAAATTTGTTCTTTTTTTGTTGGCTCAATGTTTTAGAAGAACTTGATAGTTTGAGCCAACAGCTCATCGCAGTCGTGTGTATGTTGGTAAGTATAACGTGAAAAAGATGATAAAAGTGCAGGAGTCTCTGATTAGAAATGCAGAATACGTCACTCGATCTGCATAACTAGTCGGCGGTGGGCGTCGCGACGTTCTAAGTCACCACGACCTCGGCCTCGCCTCAGGCAAACTTCCTTCCTTCCAGCATCCATCGTCTTCCGTTCTTAGCTTTGTGAACTCACAAGACTCTCCGCCGCTTCTTGATACTGTAAGGTAGTCCGTAGTTGCCAAGTAAAGGGTAAAGAAAGAAGCTCAAAGGTAAAAGGTAAAATGTAAGAGGTTAAGGGTACTCCCACGGGAATGGAATTTCAATGAAACGGTGCCATCGTTTGCATACAAGGAGCTGCCCCGTCGCTAACTAAACGGAATTCGTTTAACTCGAGTATCTGCGAAGATTAGAGGCTCAGGACTCGTTACACCCTGTACTTCGCCGGACCTCGTCTTGATAATCTTGGCTCACAATCAGCAGCGACGCTCGAGTTACGCCAATTTACAATTACGTGAATTTAATTCAACAATTATCGTTATTCATTGAGTAATTTCTTCAACAGTCAAACAGCTATAATCGAATAGCTGATATTTTTTTGAAAATTCAGATAGTAGTTCACATAAAAAGAAATTCAATGAAATTTCACTGTATTAAGTTCTAATTTAAAGACTATGAATTCAGCCACTAATAGAACGTGCAGAATTTTATTGCATGATGACACAAATTGCAGTACCTTGTACTTTTGATCCTTGTAAAGTAGAGTTGTGCATAAACTAACTGCAGTATGTTTCCCAGTAAATATAATTTAATATTTTGAATCCCGATTCATCTCAATTGGATATTTGTGACGAAGTTCGTCGGCCAACCATTCAACCGTCGATTAGGTCCCTTGAGCGTCTCGCCTTGTCTTGACTTTTTGCCTTTAACGTAATTGTAGCATTACCTGTCTCCAGCCCTTAATCCAATCCATTAGCGTGACTTGATTCGTATTCTCCGTCTTTAGACGGCGAGTGTTGCAGTACGCTAGCATCGCCGCCGAGATGATGGTAATTAAATAAAGTAAACGGAGGCCAGGATTAGAAACGAGCGAGAAGTTTGCCCTGCGAGCACTTTAGCTTCTTCCCTCTGTACAATGGGTGTATTGTCACGATAAAACAAATGTACCCCATTCACCATACTCCCTCGTCTGCTACAATTTCGAACTTGGTCGAAAAATGTCAATTCCTCTTCTCAAATCGACAAAAGAGAAGATTTGAAAGGAGGGAGAAAAAATAGAGAGAAATTCGAAAGAGACCGCTCAGCAGATTTACAACCCTGAAAAAGCATTTAAAACCTCTTTCTTGTCGCTAAACTTTCTATACGTCCAAAGGTAGGTGGAAAAAATAGCTCCCGATTTCTGCGAAGGGTATAAAAAAACTAGTGGCTAAAGGTGGAGAACGCAGAGCTCGCGATTCGGCAAGGTCGTAATCCTAATGCAAGGCAATCAAACCCATTCAGGTTCCCGTTCACAGAGTTTGAACACCAAACGCGAACTCGATCGGAGAGGAATAAGGTATCTTATAACTCGAGCTAGCCTGACCCGTTTACTTCAGACTCAATATACATATATCTATATCCGTATATATATATATACCATGTATATATATTCTAAGTACATATAAATGGCACTTGCTTGGCGGGGTACGTGCAGGGGGTAGCAGTAGCGGATATATATCGTTTAAGTACGAAACTTTGATTAAATTTTCTCTCGGGCGCGGAGACGGTTCTTACTTGATTGTTTGAGATAACTTTATAACTATACCGCTTGCACGGGGTCAAACATCTTGCGCGAGAACGACCCTCTGGCTGGTAAAAGGAGTCATTGTCCCACCTCGTCAGAGAATCGATTTGAGGAAGAAGCGACGCCGTTCTTTAAGGTTTCAAATTTTTTATTCATCTTTACAGATCTCATTAAAGTTTCTGTAGCTTGTTCTATTAAATTAATAATTTTTAACATTTAGATCCGCGTGTCGGAAAATTTTATTAAATTTCATAGCGTATTAGATTCTTTGGTGCTAAATTATTCGAGAAACCTTGACCCTACACCAGATTATTTTTCGTCAAATTCTTCACCTCACTGGCTGTCGGAAAAGTCGAAAAGAGACTTGGGAAGAAAGTGAGACTGCGACGCGCTGGGATAGAAATGACTCGGTTGATTGAATTTCTTCGAGTTAGCATTGAAACTTAATCCTGCGCTTTTAAGTCACGGAGAACATGCAAAGTGGCTCCCCTTGTTTGAATTGAGGGGAATTTATGGACGAGCTCGAGTTCTAACCCGCGGATCTTAACCCTGAGCAGATATCGAATTTTTTTCACGGGATAAGCTGAACTTGGTACTCATACTGGTCAAATGAAGAGGAGTAGGTATATCATTTCAACGCCGAGGTATCTGCCTTGATAACGAAAAGGTTAGTATTCTTTATGCATAATTCAATTCACGGTATGAAAAAATGAGAAGAGAAGTTCGCTAAATGAGACCAAGCATGCGAAAATTGATAAAAATGATAAAATTATTCAAAAGAGTTTCGAATGCTTCGATTCTTTACGAGCTGGTAACACAAAATTTGTTTGCATACTCTAACGGGCTCGAATACATTTCCCAGAATTTGTAATCCATACGACAGCAAATGCTTTTCGCGGAATTGAGTATGAAAAACACGCCATCCATTATTCGACAGATCGTTTTTTGCGATTACACGTTATAACTATATTGATTCTGAAAATTGACTACCGGTAAACTATAATCTTCTCCGAGTAAAGAAAAAAAGAAAATATGTATCCACTTATACCTACATCTTCGTGTTTTACCCTTAACGACAGCTAGCGAGGCAATAAATATCACCCAAGAAAATGGACTGGCGTTCGTTTTAATACAAAGGTATACGCGCGTCAGTACACGTGTAGTATAGTAGATGTACCTACCTATATCCTGGGAAAGTGTATCGTAAATCCGTGTACAAACTTGTTACGTTCTACCTGCTAGAAATTCTAAAGGTACATACATACACGCATAGCTCCTCAATGCAACGAATTGGTCGTAAAAATATATAATATCCTTAGCAATCTTCTTCAGCAATATCGCAGTCGTCGATATCGAGTAGGAAAAATTTGAGGAAATCGAGGAGCGTTAGAGAAACAAAATCACCCACGTATTATACCCACGACTACTTGCAACGTCAGATTATTATAATTGATGTGTGCTGAAGGTACGAAGCGGTTGGCATAAACTTTAAAGTCAAGTCGTATAATTTTAGCAAAATCTACCAGGCTGATGTTTGAGGAGCATTAAAACTTTTCCTTCTATTCTATAAACCCGGAGGATACCCGATACGCACACATAAACTAAGCTGCACACGAGAACCCCGAATTGCCGAATTGCTAATTTGATACCTAAGTATAATTCCGCTAACTGGTATTCACTAAACTTCGATAATGTCGGTCTACTTACTCGCTTATATGGGACAGGGTACGTTTCGTTGAGACGAATAACGATCACGCACCGTCGTTTCAATACGGTTTTCTTGGCGAGTCGATCATTTCAATATTATCAATAAAACGCTGGCTTCGATTCGTTCCTTGCCGAATTGATCAATCACAGAACCTGTACATTTCTACTTCGTCATTGTCATAAAATTGATTCGGCTCTCTTGTCTGCATGGACACAATACCCACACATGCACGTTGCTTTTATGGCGAAGCCATAAATTTTTTTATAAAAAAGAAATGATAAAACCATATTTTCTTCAACGTCACGATAAAATTGATATTTCTTATAGGATTGTGAAATTTCATTACTTTAATCGTGTAATAAAGAGATTATACTGTTTTTCTATAATTGGCTGATACGGTTCATTCCAAGGATTATGCAGCTGCAACTGATTTGCAGTCCTTGAGTTTAAAGTCGGGCTATAGTTGTAGTTACGACCAGATATAATATAGCGATGATTGCGATCGAATAGACGACAGTTGATATAAATTTCTTCCAATATCTTTATTCAGTATAATTTTTCTTATGATTCCTTATAATATTATGCCTTTCTAATATACAGTCTTTTATCAGCCGAGACCAGTAGTGCTTTTCTATTTACAGTAAACCTCACGAAGCTAGAGCATCATACAACAATTTCACGTATTCACTTAAAAATGTATTATAATTTTTATTACTTTTATCGTTATAGGACTTATTCACTTTGTTATATGCTATTATAGTTTATTCTTTAGGACTAGAAACACTCATTTTCAGTTTATTACTTCCATAACATTTTATTTTATCGAACCTGCCACCATCAAGTTTAACCGCAATAATTATAAATATTGTGTCAATAATAAAATTCATTAGTAGATATACTAAATATATATTGTCGATAATATTTTCATAATCGAATTTAACAAAGTGAACCTAAAGCTTATAAATCTAATCACAGTTTTACGGTAACATCACAAACAGAAAATATTCTCTGATTGATTAAATGATCAAATAAAACAGATCGACACTGCATACTGAATCAAATCGATGGTGACTTATACAGTAAAACAATATAACCTACTTTTATTCATGTGCATTCTAAAATATTATGAATATATGTATATATGCATGTGTTTTATAATAAAACGTTACAGTAAGCTCGGCCTTTTGCATGAGAAAAAGAAAAAACACACTTTCATTATTCTTTTTACAAGTTATATTTTTTATACGTTTCATTATTTCCTAATCACTTTCAAGTCGTCGAACCGTCAATCGGGATACGCAAAAAACTCCCGCCGATTCTTAATGGACCTTGTAATTTACAAGTCCACGTATGTATATATAAATATCCTCTAATCTTAGCTAAAAAATGCGGGCGCAAAATAAAGTAATCTCCGCTTGAGCGAGATCAACTATAATCACGAAGATTCATGAGTTGACAAAAATTTAGGCTCACTTTGTTAACGATAACAAGATTTGGACACTTCATATATACGATGTCTATTTAAAATAGCTGACTAAAATATATGTATGTATGTATGAATTTTTTGACTATACTAGTATGCATTAGTGCGTAGGTATCAATCTATGTAGCGCAAATGGAAGGACACGTTCTTTTTTTTTTTATCAAAACGGTAGGTGTTTCAAATATAATTATGAAAATCAATAAAAAACCAATCTAGCAAGTGCCAGATCGCGTTGAGGAGTTCCAAAGGCGTTTAACATTGCACTAAAAACTTGACGTTAATGCGTTCGTTTGATCTGACCATACCCAGGACTTGTTGGCGAATACAAGCCGAGCTTAAGTCCTAATTCTTTCGGTTTTCTAGCTGTATTTCTAACTGGAAATGGACTAAATTGACTTTTCGGGCTTGGCGTTTTCTCCAGGATACTACTAGCCACTCTGCCGGCGTGACCGATGTTCCCCAGACTCAAGGAGGATTTTCTGTAATTTTTCGATCCCTGACTAGAGTGATCCGCGTACTTCGCGACGTTCATTTTGTCGAGGAATTCCGGGTGGGAAACTGGCCGCTTATTGACATCCTCTAAACTAGGAGAAAGCTTCGCGAGGTAAGCGTTGACCGGGACAGGAAGTTTCCGGCTCGTTAACTGGTGGCTTGGTGACAAAGAGTGTGACTCGCGTCGACGAACGGATAAATGACTGCCAAGGTCATCCCCGCGGACCGGTGATACCATAGTGTAGGAACTTGATCTGTTATAATCCGGGGTCTGATGGTATGAGTATTCCTGAGGGGAAACGTCTTGATACTTCCGGTGATAAAGGTCTGACTTATTATATTTGTAGTCCATCGTTGGGTCGCCGAGCTTTTCTTCTGCGAAATCCCCTTCCTCTTTGGGAAGATACTTCGCAGGTTCAACCATATTCGTATTATAGTACGCTGCCCCCTTGTTCAGGTCAGGAATGTCCGTTTTGAAAGGTCTCAGGGTGAAATCTTCCCCACGAATTTGTTGCGACGGTTCGTCGTCGTACCTGACACGAAATTCTAATGTTTCTTTCGAAAGAACTGGCCTCTTCGGTGAAGTATCATAAATATGCGAAGAGGGTACAGATTTGTGCTCATTGAATTCGAAGCTCGAATCGATCGAGGGCTTTTCATAAGATCGAACCGAATAAGGATTGCTAGGGGTTTTTCTCGGTGAAATTCGCGACTTAAAGTCATACGGCTTGTACGTGTCGTACGGACTTCTCAGTGGTGATGAGTCGAAGGGTTTCTCTGGCTTAGAAGTGTAGCAGAGGATCGGAGATATTTGCTCCGTATATGGAAGCGAGTCAGAAGTGTAGGGGTTGATGGATATCACTTCCGGCAGTACAGCCGGTTGAACATTCGGGTAAATCTGACCGGCTGATATTTTGTCTAATTTTTCCAACTCCCTATAAATATCGATGTCACTTTTAGGCGATATGTCTTGAAGGTTGTACTTCTGTGGAGGATATGGAATTAGTTTATCGTTGTAATCGTAAGAGCTATCTGGCTTGATCACAGCTTCCTGGATGGACCCGAGTTCGCTCTTTGTCTCGATCGAGTCATTCGATGACTTGTGAGAAAATACGTTGGTTGATATGCTAGACAGATCGAGACCTTCCAATTCGCTGATATTTTGACTAGAAGAGCCTATTTCTTGACGCGGTAGACCAACCGAGGACGAAGGACGCTCCTCGTAGTTTGCCAGCAGCTTCGAAAGTTCTTCGTTGATCTGCCTATCTATCAAAGCCTCTCTGGTGTCGAGATAGTCCCTAGATAAAGCTTCGTCGAGATCCAGATGATCAATCTCTTCTGAATCATCGATAAGTGAGAGTTTTGACAACTCGTCGTTGATCTTTGCGTCGAATTCAGATCCGCTGGTGACCGAAAGTTGATCGAAGTCTTTGAAATTAATTCTAGCCAATTCTTCATTAATTTCGTGTTCATTGAGGCCAATTTTTTCTAAAATAGGACTGAATATTTTCGAAATCTCTTCGTTGATCGGACTGATGGTGATCTCTTTTGATATCTCCTCTAAATCTGGCAGTCGTTTCTTTGCCTGACAGGTAAGAATCCTGTGCAGAATCGCCGAGTTCTCTTGAATGATTTTCAACGCTCTGTCGCTGTTCCTTCGCCCATTGTCACTTTTTTTACGCGGCTTTACTTTCGTCCACACGCCTAATTTCGGCTCCTTGTCATCGCCTGTATCGCTACTATCTGAAACCCTCGCCAAAGTATTTAAAAAACTGTCGCTGTTTTCTTGAATCTGAATCTTTGGCTCGATGACATATTGTTTTCTGGCAATAGCGGAAACACTCGTGTCCAAATCGCTGAGACGACCTTTTGAAAATCTACTCGCTGAGTCGCTGAAAGTGTCCAATCTCCTAGCTTCCAAACTTTTCAAATCCTCCAAAATATCGCTTGTCTTTTTTGTGAGTGTACCACTCTCCGATCTTCCGTCACTGGAGGTTTTAACTTCAAGATGTCGCAAGTCCTCTAAAATGTCACTTGACCGTTTCTTCAGACTATTTGTTCCGAACTCATCAGCGGAAGATGAAAGTTTCGAATCCGTAAATCTTTTGTCTAAGCTGCTTGAGCTCCTTTCAAAGGGCTTTGAGTAATCTTTACTAATGTCCCGCTCCTTCGGCCTCTCTTTATTTCTATCCAATAAACTTCTACTTTTATCAGAGAAAATTAGACGCTTGTCCAATTTTTCGCGTGGCAAAGGCGACACGGTATCCTTGTCAACGTATTGATCAGTCAACTCTCTTTCCTCCAACTGTGACTCTATCCGGTATCTCTGGGAATAGTCTATTCCATAAAACCCTACGGTGTCCCCTTCTTCTGTTTTACGTCTGTGACTCGTCAGCGGAGAATCAAGATCGCTTTTCTGCAATTTTTCTGCTCCCAGACTGTAAGAAAAATCGTCCTTTGGATCCTTGGTACGTTCAGCTCCTTCGTTAGTCGTATCGAGAGAATCTTCTCTGGATTCGAAAATCGTTAATTTTGTGGACCCCTTGGAGCTGGTTGATCTTTGCTCCGGTGAAGTTTCTTCGCTATCTGTAGTACTGCTCTTTTGCTTCATGTTGTTGTAAGGTGACGGTGTCTTTTCATTCGGTCGTGCGATCGGGTAAAACGGAGATGTAGCGGAGCAAAGGTTGACTGGTGAATCCGAGAAGGTTCCACGACTCCCCTTGCAATTTGACGTGAACTTTATGGAATTGGCACTTATCGGTGATTGAAGATCCGAGCTAAACGATCTTTCGGAAGACTTTTTTCTATCCGGGCTACACGAGTCGCTCGAACTGCTCGCTTCCAACTTTGGACTAAGGTTCGATTTACTTTTGAACGAATCAAGGCTGATCAGAGATGACGGGCTAGATTTCACGAGGGGAGCTATTCTAGTCTCTGTTTTTGATTGAACGTCCTGATCATCAGAACCAATCGAATGCAGAGTCAGTGTCTTCGATTCGGAGCTCACAGAAGACGCGGCAGATTTCTCAGCGTGAAAATCACGCGATTCAAAGCTCACAGGAGTCCGAGGGCTGACCGTTAAACTGGACGTTTTTGAATCAGGACCCATGGTTTCTCCTGAGCTGAACGATTTGTCACTGCTCGGTGTTTTAGGACTTTGAATCGCCTCCAAGTAAGGTCTGACGACTGAAACTTGACGTTTGACTGTCTCGCTTCTACTCAGGTCGATATCTCGGTCAGAATCTACATTACTAATATTTACAATCACTCCGTTCACTTTGGTTTGCAATTCGTGTTTCCTTGTCGCAAATTCTGGACTTTCTTTCTCTGCCATCTTCATGGCGACCGTCGAGGATGGATATTCGGTCGAATAATTTAGTTTCTGTTCCAAATTTATTGGAGATATTGGGAGATGTCCTATCACGTAAGATCTCGAGTAAGGCTTCAAGTCGGCAACTACTTTCTTCACGTTCTCACTAGCCATGTCTACCCCGGACACATGTCCAAGCGTCGAGGCTTCGCTACCAAAATCTAGCTCAATTCCAAAATTTGGAAACTTTGAATCTACAGCGACTAGTTGCTTATCAAAATCTGAAGATTTGAGGTCAGGAGTGAACTCGAAAGGTTTTACAGAATCTATCCTATCTATTCGCGAGCTAAAATTTGAAGCAGCTGACTGGTCGTCAGGATCAAACTTCTCAGGACTATCCCCTGGCTCCAAACCTACCCTAGAATCACTTTTAGACACTTCCATAGTCAGGCTATCCTCGGATAGCGGATATTTACCATGTATCGGAACTTTAGTTTCATTTCTAATCGAGACGTTGTTTTCTTCTTCTAGGCTAATCGTAGTGCTTGAAAAATCATAACTATCTAAAAGTTGGGAAGTCTTTTCCGCCGCGTCAATCGTCCGTTTATTTATACCGGAGTCTACCGCCGTGTAAAACACTGTGTCGGTTTCCGCCAAGTTTAACGATGCGAATTTCGATCCATCGGATACTTTATCAACCACGTTATAGGTAGCTGACCCTTCATTATCAGCGGATAGTCTCCGAATTTGATCGGTTATCTCAGATATGGAAGTTTCCTCGAGGTTCGAGGAAAGTTTGGTGGTAAGAAAAGTTGTTTCTTGACCAGAGACAGTGTCCGAATGGCTCGACTCTCGCGTGAATTCTTTGGAATCGTAGCAAGACGGTTTCTTATCATTATCAGATCTACGAGGACTTTCCTTTCGGGGGCTTTTCTCGTCGTCGGTTGCCATCACGTAACAATCTGATGTTGAAGTGGGCTCCTCGCTGTCCACGTCACTAAGACGATCAGGTTCGTCGCATAGTTCCGTCGACGTGCTGTCACTATCGCTGTCAATGTTACCACTGACACTAGGTCTCGGAGATGTTGACTTAGCGACAGACATCCCCTCGACCGCAGACGTTGCGGCAAGACTACAAGATGTCCCTTCACCTGTAGAGTGAGAACAGATCAATAAAGACTAACGAGTTATACCCCATTATTCGCGGGTTGAAGATAACTTCGACTTTACAGACGGGAGAAAACAAAAAAAATCTCACGATTGAATTTCCCTGACGGTTAGGTGGATGAAATCAGGTACACTTTTCAACGATACATTCAATTTTCCTACTGCTATCGAAGGGATAAACAACAAAGCGTCAGTAAGCACGCGCGCGTTACTTTCGAGCTTGCGAACGAATGTTGACTCTCCCGTTTGCCACACCTGCGTCAATACTTATATCTGTTGGTACCTAACAGGTGGTCGGATGCTGAGTAACAGTGGAAGTTATCAGGGGAGACAGACTCGGCTTCGATACGATCAATAACAGGAATACTCGGAAAATAAAGCTCTACCAAGGGCTGGTAGCGCGGAATACTTCGGTGAGCTTTGTTACCGACAACAGGAACGAGCTTTTTATCGCAAAGCCACTTGCTCTACGTTGGTAATGAGTTAAAGAAGAGAAAAAAGTCGCTTTTGACTTAGGGAAAGTTGTTCGTGGAACGTAACTTCGGAGGACCTTTGATCTTGACAAGTTAAAAAGTTAATTAACCCACAACACCGGAGACCAAAGTTCGCGGCGTAATTTATGTCATGTACAAAGTACGGTACCTTTCTGCCGTTGATTAGACGAAAGGCAAACATTCTCGAGTCTAGAATTCCGACGTATGTTTTGATATAGCTGTACTATTCACACCTGGGGTTTCGTCCTTGCTCTCCTTTCGCCTTTTAGTATCCTTCCAATGCAAAGTCACGCCTTGCTTGTCCTTTCGATTTGGATTCCTGGGGCTATGAGGAGGGCCAAGTTTTGCCCTAGAGGCTATTGCTCCAGGGGGAGGTCCTAGTAGTCGAGCCTTGCCACTGACCAAGGCACTTTTTCCCACCAGCAAGTGGTTCATGGCTTGTGAAGTCGCCGAAGGAACGAGGGACTGCCTCGCGCAAGCAGCTATGAAAATAACACGATTCATGGTTTGAGAAGCAATTTTAGAAAGAGAATTTCATTGTGCCTCAAATCCTCGATCTCATTAGGTCGGAGTCATCCGTTAGCCAATCTCTTATCTCAACCCACGCGAAGCCATGTATATAGGTATCCTTTACCCGGAATCTAAGAGATCGAAGAAACGAAAGAACTTCGCTCCGAGGCTTATGAGACTCGCGTTAAATTTTATACCGTCGGAAAAGTCTCGGCGATTTATACGCGAAGCTAATTGTTTGGAACCTTTGATCTTCGAACTTTAGCCAAGTGCTGCAGGCTATGGCTATGTACGCATAGCCACTGTGCGGGGCTTAAATTTATCACGTAATTTCGCCTACAGATGCCCGGCTCGTATACAACCTGAGTATGCTATAAGGATACAGAGCTTTTCTATTCATAGAAGAAACATAACGTTTACGATTATAGCTAACGTTTAACGGATCGGTGTTAACGTTACCGGAAAGTATTATGTGAGCCTGCCGCTGCCGTTCTCTTAGCTTTGCGTACTGCTGCTTTAACGTGCTTATGTCCAGGGCTAGTCTTTCGCGATCGTTACTGGTCGCCACCGTTTGTAGTGAACTTGAAGATGACGTTTCTCTCTCTGAAAATGATCATATTATTCGAACAGATGAAATGGGTCAAGAATTTCGGTACAAGTAATAGTTGAAGTATTTTACGGTATAATATAGTAGCTAATTTCCGCTCGTTTCTTTGATCGTTAAGCTAACATAAGTTTCATGACGTGTAGTAAATAATTTCACCAAGTTTACGGGATTTTCATGTACGTTAAGGCTCTAGGATTTTAGTACCTCAGATTCCAATAAGTGCGGATAGCCGAATTACGACTAATGAAAATCAATTTCTGAAAATACGTTTCGCTACTTCATATCCGATTAAAAGAAAGTCTTCCGAACTTAGAGTGATATTTTCCCCGAGAAGAAAATGAATAGTTGAAAAAAATCCAACCTTTCTTCCCTCTTTGCGACAAGCCAAACATAGCGGCGGCGACAGCTAGACGTTCGTCTTCCTCGGTTTCAGTTTCATCGTCGTCACTCAGTCTCCGTGCCCATGGTGTAATGTTGTAACGATGTTTTTCCCGAAGAACTGTTACTCCAGTCAGTGGTCCCGTACTCACGATTGCCTGAAACGAGCAGAAACTAATCAGTAAGTATAAACCCTGCCGCAAGTTAAATTACGAGATCGTGGATCCTTGCTGAAGTAATTTCACGTTTAAGGGAAAACTTTGCGGGATATCCGTGTACTAGAGTCACGCGATTCAGTGCTACAATGCGGCCCGCGAACGCCACCTCATTTCAGCGACGAAAAAGCAAAAAAAAAACCGAGATAGAAGGGTAAACTCGCAGTCGAACCAGCTTATGGGAGAATGTAGAACAACGAGACAAAGAACGAGCTGGTAGAGGATCAGAGATACCAGCACGATGCTCGTTCATGTCGTAATTTCTCTGAAAAAAAATGGCAAGATCATTTTTTGGCTCCACATTGACTCGGATAAGCCTTGCCACGGATATATAAATGCTAATGCCGCACATAGTGCTCTCCCAAGTTGTCTGGATGCTGCATTACCGCCGTTTATAAGGTATTACTCAAGTACTCGGTACGCCAACTATAATTTTATCTACCCTCAAGGAAGCGTTCAAACGCAGTAGCACAACTCCCATAATGCATATTTTACCTTTGCAATTCAGCAGCGATATAATACAGGAGAAAAAATATTGATAATGAGATGGACAGAGATGTAACTCTACTGGCAGAAATAACGTAACGAGAATATTTCGCTCCGGGTTTAAAATTTTTTTTTATTATTCTTTGTTATACTTTATTTTTACTTTTTTCCAATTATTCTTCTGTTTACTCCTACTAAATTATATACACGCGCTCGCTGTGAAAAATCAATGCGAATATACCCATACATCAAGTGCTGCTCGTGTACAGATACCTGGATAGATACGTAGGATCATGTATATACAGCTATTCGTATAAAAATGCTCGTACGTCTATTCAAGTTTTGTGATTTAGTTGAGAGGATGGAAAGAAATTACGTGCAATAGAGCGACTAAGTTGAATAAGAAGACGCTTATTATTGAACGAACCGAAGTAATGATCTAACCTTTATGAGACTGTTTGTGTCGGTGAATTCCAACATCTCTCTCGTAAGTACTCCCATTATGCTGTAGAATTCATCGGCCGAAGTTACTGTCATTATGCGACTGGAAATATCGGTTTATTATTCAATAAGAAAGACAAATACGTATAGGTATGAATATTTTGTCAATCAGTATCCAATTATTTTACACCTACTCCGCGAGCCCTTCCCAAATTGCCAGCGCGGTTCTCAGCAAGACTTCATCTCCTTCAAGGAAGATGAGATCCCATACTCTGAGCACGGCCTCCTGGGGTAAACAATGGCAGAAGAGAGTGAGGAACCACTGCATCGTGAAGACGTTCGTCAAGGGTGGCTCGTAACTGCTTCCTGAAAGAATATTTTCTGCTTTTAATCACAAGATCGAACCCCTTGCGTGAGAAAATTGTCGCTAACTTGATATTTCATGTTCTTTCATCAATTTACTTTAAAAACTCTAGAAAAAAGAATCAGCTGTTGTATCATGATAAGGTGAACGTTATCTTGATCCGGAACTTTACCGGTTGCTTTATCCTTCGCGTCGGTCTGCAGTGCCTCAAGATGACGCGAAAGCTTCGGCAATCTCATTCGAAGGAGGTCCCGGAAGACGGCCATGTCCACGGAAAGTCCTCGAAGATTATCGGCGAAGTATCCCTCTGGTAGAACACCTTCGATCAGATAAATCATGACCTTGACAGCAGCTGCTTCAGCCCTGTCCATGACCTGGAGGATCAGGGCCGCCAGTACGTTCAATCCCTGGCAATATCCAACTGACTTATTCCACCGAGCGAATCCAAGAAGAACTCGGCGAAGAACTGCCTGATTGTCGCGCCCGGCTGCTCCACAGAAAAGACTACAGCCAGTCCTGTGAAGGTCCTGTAGTGAAGAGAACTCAAGTGATTTTTACTTATCGGGTGGAAATTTTGCTTGATCATGGGATGAAGAGACTGCCCGTGATCCTTAACGCGAAGAAAAACTCGGTTCGCTTAGACAGCGATTCTGATACTTTGATTTTTCAATTAACCTATATAGTGAGTTCATCGAAGCAAGATGACTAGGAGAGACAAAAGCGATATGGCACGTGACTCGAACGAGAGTCCTTTGATGGACAAGACGTGGGATGATTCACCCCAGTTTCATACGTATTCCCATTTCATGTGCACGTCAATTTCATATTAGCCTCTAATTGGAGGGGATTTTGAAACGCTGAAATACCCCGCTGTAACGTTTCAAGCCTTTCACATTTTCCTGGGCTTAATTTATCTCCCAGAATCGCGCTCGAAATGTTTTTCATGTGGAACTGTCTGAGTCCAATTGGAATAATTTTTGAGCAAAGCCTACCGCGCTCTTTCCTAATTTTGTGCCACGTTAAATTTAGCATACCGGCTCAAACTCAGTGGAATAAATCCATCTCGTGTATTCATCGTTCCATCACGACTTTCGTAGGTATATACGAAACGAGGCTTCAAGGTAGCTTATCATAAAAATGAAAAACATAAATATCCAATTAGTAACACTGGGTATCGCTCCGTGTCCGATAAATGACACTCGTGGAAGCGTGCCAGAGCTTTCGCTATCAGAGAGAATATTGGCATGGGGTGGATTATTCGCAACGTTGCAATATGCAGCGTTCTCGTCCACTATTTAATCCTGTTATAATCGAATAACGTCTGTCTATATTATCATGAGGAATTCGACGCCACGTATAAACCAAATTGGCAGTTACACAGAAATTGGAGAAATTATTGGTACAGTGAATCGTAACGCGAAGCCTGCGGAAGGTTGAACAACCCAAGTACTAAGAAGATACCCTCAGGTAGGTGGCTGGGAGTGAGTGCCAACGGATAGATAGGCCAACGTGCAGGAAGGTAATGGGATTATTGGAAGGCTTCCAGGCAGTTCGCCAGCTGGCAGGGACTACAATCGATACTACATTGAGAACCGTTCACCGAATGCGTACAAACACTCGGGGGTGCGAGTGTTAATTTTCGATTTGAAAAATTCTACGATCGTCTGAAAATCGAAAGAGTCGACGTGTGCTATGGCGAATCCAAGAATATCCGCAATTAAATTATACCAGCTCGGTCAGCGACCGTTTGCATAAATCTGGCCTATATAAGTTCTCAGTCCGTGAACTTCTGTAAAACATGTTGACTCGGAAACATTTGCTATTCAGCTTGTTAGACCCAAGACTCATCATATTTCATATTCCGTAGAGTTCTCTACACGTCCAGTTTGAATTCAAGTCAGAAGATAAGGATCTGTTTTTAATTATTCAAAGTAAACGTTGTCAGACTAGTGAGATCTGAATTCGCTGTGTGAACAAATAATCTGTGATGAGAATCAGCACGGAGTTGAATAAAGCGAGAACTGTAGCCGATGAGGTCTGGAAGTCAAGCGTCACTCGAGTTGATAAGTATGCAGTAAAAGTGAAAAACTTGAGAATATGATGAGGCGAGAGAATAACTGGTCAGTGTTTGCTCACCTTAACGATCTGTATGCCGAGTTCCTCGTCGTCTGGATTGCTCCACTCGTTGAAACAGAGCTTTTCTGCCTGGCGCCAATCAACACCACGCTGTTGAAGATGTCGTTCCGAAAGCGTCAGCCACAACTGCGAACACAGGAAGCTCGTATGAGTAGAGGTTCTCTAATGAAAGCTAATATAATTGTAAACAGCGAAACCTCGCCTCTCCGACATGAAATGGTCGGGATTTCCCATGGGTAGAAGAATACAATTATTTTATACTCGAGAATTCTCAGTACCAATAGAATCCAAGGTATTTGAACTTGCACGGGAAGTCAGGTTTTGATTTAGGTGGTCTCATATTTACAGTTCAACCGTCGCATAAATCGCGGGTTGTTATTGACTTTGGTGAAATCTCACTTCATGCTGTCGCTAGAGTGAGAAAGTAGGAGGGTTGAATCAGAGGAGTCAATAAACGCTGGATGTTTGCCAAGTTGGTCGCAAAGATGGTCGAAAATCTTAGTCAACGACGCCTGTTCGCCGTGAAAACCACTCGTTTACTAGTTCACCAGTTCATCAAGGTAAAGACAGATGAGACAGGTGTCGAGGATCAACTCTGAGTATAGGCTCTCAGAAAGACTCTTAATAGGGGAATAAGCTGCAAGAAGATCGTTCCAAAATAACGACGACATAAAGTGTGGCTCGTGAACCAACCGCCACAGTTACGATCGATAATTAGACTTCCCGATGCCGATATACTCTAAATTTAATGGGCACCTAATCCCTGAATGAATTAGCAGAATCACGGTTTGAAATAATATATTGGTGCAGAAGTGTGCTCTCTGAAATTAAACCGCTGATCTCGACGAAGAAAAGATCTAGGGGATTTCTTTTACTTCTTGGGCACATTAAACAAAATGGGCAGAGTTACTTCGTGGGAATGATCTGGAATCGAAAATTCTGATTATGAGGGGTTCTCTTACTGGTTTTTCGAATCAATCAGCTGGTTGAGTGAGAAGATGGTCTTCGACCGATCAGTACTTAAAGAGCATTTATGAATTACAGTAGTGTGAAGCCTTTTGCTTCCATCTTGTTCCTGTTTTTTCGACCGAATCGAATGATACGCAGACATCTGAATAGATGTAATAGAGTATGAGGGTGTTTTTGGGGCAGTGGGATACTCACTCTCTTTCGGAATTCTGGCGGAATGCCGCCTGGGAGTCGGGCGACCATCTTCATGGCATCTAGCCATTGCGTGAACCCGCTTTCTCCTGGTTGCGGTGTGACACTGAACCTCATCTTCGTATCTTCACCTGAGGGAATAACCGTTGACTTAGTGAGATGAAATGTGACATAAATTCTTTACTGCGATCGAAAGTAATTTTCTATCGCAATTTAGTATCGTTACGATATTTTATCCATCCCTATGTATTTATATACTATTTGCTCATTCTTATTACGCGAATTGATTAGAAAACTACGCGTCGATAGCAGGAGAAATAAAGCTATAAACGTGGATAGGCGCTCAGCGCTGGTATCGTGACGAGAAAAAGTATCATTATGTAACTATACGTATACCCCATACACATACATCCCTCTTACTAGTTTGGGATATTCGGTTCCTTTGGTCGATAAACCTGGGTGTTTCGAGGTCGTCGCATGTCTTCTCGTTTCTTAATGCAGCTCTGCAACTACCTCAACTGCTCCTAAACACATATACCTGGCTACCCCCAAAGCTGCAATAACGTACCTACGTTTAGATGCCACATATAAAAATTGCACTCATATACAGTCGCAGTGGTACCTGCAGCACGGCTTAACGTAACTTCAAAACACGTGACTTGACTATAGGTCGATTTGGCAGAGGTTTTCTACCACCATTGCAGACTGGCAGTATGTCAAATTGAAAGACAATTTCCACTCAGAAAGAAAAGGAAAAGAAGAATGGAACGCACGTACCAATCATAACGTACAGTGGCCGCAGTGAAACGTCTATATTACCTAATGTGAGATATCCACCTCTTCACAAGAGCTGCATGAATGTATACGCTACGTGCGCATAGAAGCCCACGCTTCCGAGTCTGTATCAATTATTCAGACATTTTGGCCGTCTCAGCGAGTAAATGAGATTCTGGATAAATAGAGTATCCGCAGCTGCGCCAAGTCCGGCTATCAATATTTCTCGTAATTTTATAGTAGCTGATTCGTAGCGGATAAAAATCCTGAGGGAATATGCAAATGGTTCGCACACTCGATGTATCCCCACGCGAAACAGTATTGGTCTAATACGTAAAGGATTCAAAGGAGACTAAAAAGTCAAAGGGAAGGGAAACCGGATGAATTCGAGATTTATTTGACCGCAATCAATTATTTCGTTCACCTACGCCAACGCTATGACAACATATTTCCCTTCGCGAAGCTGAGATTCTGTGGCACTGAAAAATTCAAGTGTTGAGTAAACTGGGAATCTGTGCAAAATTGTATGTCTTCTTTCTTTAATTTTTTGTCACAAGTACCTAATGAGCCTATTTTTTTTCTAATTTCTGATTAGGACTATAATAGAACGTGAAGTTTCAGTCTTTTCCACAATTGAACAGATCGCGAGTTTTATAAATTCTTCTTGTTTGTCAAGTTGATTGACAAACAGAGACTGAGACTGATTTCCTTAGTTCCATTCGCTACCCTCATTTTCCCCCTAATTTTGTTCATTAGAATTCTCACCGGCTAAAAGTGTTCACGCCTGAGAATCAGCAGATTCTATCCGTTACCAGACTTGTCTCCAATTTCCTTTCTACTCTTTTAGTGACTGATTTTCATCGAAAATATTCTGGCATGTGACGTTACGTCACGCCTAAAGTTTCTTCGACAGGTCATTTATCAACGATTAAATTGGAGGCCGGATAAACGAATAAGCTTCGAGCCTTAATTCAAGCTACATTAATCTCCAGCCGATGATATCTGATGCGGGAATTTCAAATAAAAATGACCAGGCGAATGCAGATCATTTTTCAAAATATAAAATAGCGCAAGAGCTCCTTTCTGCTCGCGTAATTATATCCGAAGAAAAATCAATCAACCGCAAAATAATATAGATAAAGCAGGGAAACGGGGTGGCATTATTCAGTCAATTTGTCTATACTAGCTCTTTCGTACCGAACTGAAGATAGAAACATACTTTTTTGTCAGATGAGTTTTTTGCACACATATATTGTCCAAGTTTTTATTCACGAAGGTACGCTTTTCCCACGCGAAAACTGAAATTGATTTGAGGTCGTTGTAACAATAGACAACGTACCTGCTGGCTGAAATTATTCAATCACTACTTTTTTGGGGGCAATAATTCTACGAATTACGAAATGCCGGGTGACTGTGATTGAAACGTCCCGCTATATTTGCGTGTAGTCGCCTTCGAGGTCAGTTTGAACAATAGATAAAGTATTTCGTAAATTTAATGAATCTCCATTTTGATTCACCAGAACCGATTCTGAGTAATTACAGATGGTAATTTCATGCGTGTGTCGCAGTATTCTATTCCGAGGTGACTTGAGCCAGTTCTCTCTTATCCAGCAACGGAAATGACGCAGCAATCGCGAAGAATTATTTATCAGCGTCGAGCAGTTTAACTAACTTCCAGTGTCACGTTCTAAATTAGTTCGCCGTATTAGTCCGCTTAATCGCGACGGGATGCAAAACGTACTTCTTCTCTTTGTGACTCTTCTGACGTGTGTCTTAGCCAACGTTTGCAGCAACAATGGTGCCGGAGGATCGATCTTCGTTTGCCGTAACGCGAGTCTCGAAAACCTCAAATACATACCAAGGTACACGCGTAGCATCAAGTTTGTGAATTCAAATATAAAAAATCTGCCGGCAAATTCGTTCGCCAAGTTTAAGCAGCTGAAATCATTGAGCCTTGTTAATTGTTCCATCGATACCGTCGAAAGTTTCGCCTTCAAAGGCCTCTCGCAACTGAAAAGTTTGAATTTATCGAGAAATGGTATATCGAGGATCAGAGAAAACGTCTTCTCCGGATTAAAAAGTTTAGAAAAACTTGACCTGACTATTAATGTCATAGAGATCATCGAAGATGGAAGCTTCGTCAATGTATCAAATATCGGGCTGTTGGATCTGCGCTATAATAATCTAACGCATATCGACGTTGCAGTACTTCGCCCTCTTTCAAGAGCGTCGACACTAGATTTGCGATTCAATAAACTGCGCTGCGTTTCTTTGGAAGTTTTTAATGATACTAGTTTGAAGTGGTTCTACATCGGAGATAACCCCTGGAATGAAATATGCTGGGCTAATTTAACACAGTTTCTTTACAACGTTGGAATTTACTATGGAAAGAATGAAGCGTTTGATTCGCTCATGGCAGACAGGCAGATTTGGAACGCGTTTCATCAAGGAGGTCACGAACTGTTATCCGAAGAGGAGGCCGAAGAGCAAGCAAATATACTCAGGGAAGCTGAGGGTTGGAAGAAATTCTATGAAACGATTGTGCAAGAAATCGCTGACGAACA
This sequence comes from Tenthredo distinguenda, assembly GCA_947538915.1. NCBI lineage: Eukaryota > Metazoa > Arthropoda > Insecta > Hymenoptera > Tenthredinidae > Tenthredo > Tenthredo distinguenda. Next base: position 8,631,098 of record OX384531.1, read on the forward strand.
GCAGAGACTCGAAGATCTAGCCTTGGCCACTGAAGAAACCAAACAATCTTCCCAAAGGGATGAGGGAGAAACTGCCGAAACAGGATTAGTGTACTATGGACGAGCATTTATCGTCTGGATTCTAACTGTGTGCAATATATTACCTGACAACTCGACGCCTAGTGAAAACCAGTAACTTATGCATTCCCAATTTTGATACTAATTATTTTTTTTTTTACCTTCATAGGATCAAAGATGAATTGTTTTTTTAATTTTATTTCATTTTGTGTATCAAACAAGCTTACTTCTAGTTTAAGAATATTACACAACTTAACATAACGATATTGAGTTTCGTTGTATGTAATTATATTGTGGCCTGGTCAGTTGTCGATTATCAGACATTACATGCTGACTCAGAACTTTCAGCATTTTTTCGAATTAAGTTTCGAGATTATAGTATGAAATATTGAAGGATTTGTATGTAACTTGCAAATGTAGTCATGCCGCGATGTGCCAAAACTTGAATTTATTATCAAAAAATCCGAAACTTTAAACTTACATTTTCAACGTAACCTCTGAAACGCACTAAAATTGAATTCAGAGTGAAAGCCGAGGAGTTGGGCCGATCAAATAAATGTCAAATGTGAGCATATCCTGTGAGATAGCTGATCAAGGATATTATCAAATACCAGTGTGATATTCTATTAACATATTATTATACAGCGTACACATTACACATTGATATAAGATACATGTATACGAGTATAGAAACGGGAAGGATTAACTGGATAAATTTACCCTGTATCAAATTATACATTATATTCTAATTATAAATTAATTGACCCAACGTCTCGTTATTCAAGTCTTTATTTTACTAAATCTCTCTTTCGGGGCTCAATTCTCGCAAGCCTTTTATTTCAGCTCAAGTTTTTCCAATCGAAACTGTGCAGGACATGTGTATACGCGGTGTCAGGAGACCAATAACAATTAGTTTTTCTGCTACGCATGACGCCGGGATAACGGATATTTATTGCGAAATATTTTGAACGGCATAGTCATTCTGAATTGCTTGAGAAAATGATTAGAAAGTAGGCGACTACCCACGCAATAAAAAGCCTTCGAAATGGTGAACAAACAAATAACATTTACAGCCTTGAGAAAACTATAACGTTTATTATTTACGATCAGTCACGTACACGTCAAATGTCTGGGCTAGGCAACTAAAATAAATTGTAATATTTTACAACTGACCTAATTACATTCTGCAGTATGCCGACGTTCGCATTAATCAAGAATTACTCATTCGTGAGAATCTATTACACGCGGTATATCAATGATTTACAATTCCTATTCTCTGTTTTCGCGCGATCGGGTCAACCACCTTCATTTACTGGCCACAAATATATACCATCTATTTTCTAGCTTCTCAATATCAGGGTGTATCGCATCGTTTGCCAATTCTTGGTACAATTATTCATGTTCTGTTATCACATTTACTATTCGCATTCTTTCATTCCCGTGAGACTGTAGCCAGCTGATGACGAAGCCTAAGAGGAATTTTCTCACTTCTCTGATCATTCGTTCATAAGTTCAAACATATTTTGGCCTCTCCCTTTCAATGGCATCAATTCTCGGCTCACAACCCGCCTTGACGATTATATAATATATTAAAGTTGTTCTCGACTTGTGTGATGGTAAGTAAGCTTTCACCAAGTTTATTCACAGCTCATTGAAATATCTCTTACGACTATTAGAGCACGTGACGCCTTTGTGTTTAACGGAAATTCATCATTTATTGTCAGAAGTACAAAAGTTTTTTAAATTGGCCACGTGTCTGATAGATACGAACGATATACCTGTTACGAGATTACATAGTAGATACTAAGGTAAAGAATTTAATCCAGGTTAAGGTGGTATCGATTCTTTTTTCAGCGTGTAAAAAAAATTGTAATTATTCTCGCGAAACTCCTTACGTGTCTCAGCGTGAGGCTCCTTGACGTTGGAAAACGCGTCTCAAGATATCTAGTTAACGTATACATATATACGTATACCTTGCCTTAAAATTCATACCTTACCTCTTGCCTACTGCGGTCTTAATAAATTCCTAAGCCCCATGATTCTACGTGCTGGACTCGAACGATTTAATTAGAGGCTTACCGAATACATACATAAATAGATAGATATGGGTATATATCTTATATAAAATACACATACAGCACATATGAGTCGCATTATATTTCACCCCGCAATTCGTTCATAATTCCATACATGTTGCAACGGAAGAAGAGAGATAACTTTGCCAATAGCTGATCAAGCCAGACTATTGTATAGATCGATGTGCAGGCAACAGATGTATCGTGCCTTGATTGTCTTGGTATCTGTGACCTGTGTTGCATACCGTAGTTTCTTGATGTAGGTATGTATAATTATTGATATACCTTTTTGATTCCTACCTTTGGTCGCAGCACTAGCGGCATTCGCGGCTCCTGACGCGAGGCTTTTCAGGGAGTTGAAGAATCCACTCATCCTCCCCTTATCTTCTTCGGTTCTTCATCTTCATCTTCATCTTCATCTTCATCTTTCTCGTCTTCATCATGCGGGTACAATTTGTGTACCTCCACTTTAACCGTTCTCGTGTCTCATGGTTGGACACGGTTCGTTGCACTCACTCGCAGAAAATCGAGGCCTTGGTGAATTTGGTTTTTAAGATTTTTTCGATTACACGCATCGTGAGTCAATTTCTTTTTTAACCACTTCTAAATCAATCGATCCAACACGTTTGAAATAAACCATTGTTGAATTCCCTCAGGATCAATCGCGATTCATTCCAATAATTGCTATGGGTCAAAGATCAGTTAATATACTTTTGTCTGACGATCAACAATACAGGATCAAAGGCAGTCCCCTCTTCTTATGATATTGATAAAATTGAGTCCAGGGGTCTGGATGTATTGAAAAAGTATATACAGTAAAAATATAAAAGATACCTCGAAATACGTACTGTAGCTTTGAGGGGAAAAATAAGGAGACAGGCAACGAACGCCGATAGCATTGATTTATGTTCCCTTAACCCCCAATCTAGCAAAATATTAAGAATGAGATAAAGTCATAATGAGAAGGCCGCAAAAATCTCACGGAAAATAATCTATACATCAGAAAAAATCCCCACTTGTTCTTGTTTGGGCTTGTGCTCGTTTTTCGTGATAAAAGGATGACAGGGGCTACAGGGCTTTATGTACGATATAAGGCTTCAGGATCTATTTTTATTTTTTTTTTTTAGCCATTTCATTCCCGTCATCAAGACTTGTGGTTATAAATTTGCAAACGTTCCATCATCTCGCAAAATTTTTCTCGTTTTTGTTGCATATTTTATAATTGGGCGTGAAATGCTTTACCTCAAGCTTCCTGCAGCTTACCCAAACTGTAATACCTAAATATGTTGAGATTCACAGGGTGAATTTATACCGAACAGAACCAGATTTTCAAATAACAGTCTACCCTAAGCCGTTTTTTCACATACAATAAGTTGTTCGAGCATTGTAATGGCGTGGGCGAGATGTATAGAACGAGGAGAGCTGGTATATATTGCATATTTAACTCTGTGATATGGATTTCCGATAAACTGCGTTGCAGTTGAGGTTTCTTAACACGGTATACTAGTTCAAAGATTGAGATTTCAATTCCTTTCCTACCTCCTACGCACAATACCTACTCACGCGCACTAACCTATGTAATTATGTGTGAATATTGGGTCGAATTTCGAAGCCATCTACTTGAATTTCAGATCACTATCTTTCTTGGCTTCGTGCTGAGGTTACGCGACGATTTTCTTCGTTTTTTCTCTCATTTTGTCAATTTTCCGCGCGAATTATATTAGCCAGATTCCATAGCGAACCGAATTACATCGAAATGAGATAACGGAGGCCACCAAATCGAGGATATGGTATAATCAGACGATTTTAACATACTCCTAGTTCTGGGGTATATTTAAAAAAAAAATCCTTCTCTAATCTGATACTTCTTTTCATTCAGATAACATCCCCTCGACATCTGGGGTAATTTTTATATAATTTTTATCCGAAAAACTTTATCGCCCATGTTATCGGGCATGTGGTAAATACAGCGGAAATTGATGATAACGCGCGAATCAGAAGGTTGAGTATTATGTCATCGTCGGGGTGCTCGCAGGGTCTATACCAAGATCCGGGTAATCCTTAAGCACACGTAAACTGGATAGCTTCTTCCTACTTGCATATAGATAGAAGGTAAGTAACGATAAACTTGGTACTCAACGGCTGATAAAGTGGCTTAAAAATCGAGAATCCTTCAAAACGCGAATACTTTTTCAAACATCTCGTATACCCATAGAATAACCGTAGGTACAAAACGCTGCTTTTCCTCTATACTTCGAATTACACGTCCTAGAACATGGCAATTGCTTACGCTAAAGTATATTAGTACTCGGAGCCGGAAAGGGCTAAAGAGGCATTCAATTTCAATTATGCCAAGGAGGCGAGCGCTTAACACTTGGCTGCAGTTCCTCGCGATTAATTTACAAACCTTCCGTGTTAATGAATCGCGAGGTCTCGTTCAATGTGGGTATGATTTCGTATTGGATTTATCTGCATCTTTGTATACTATATCTGGAGAGAGTACAGCCCATCCGCATAGAATTTCTTCAATAAATTCTCGTCTTGTTACTGTAAAGGAAGTCAAGGGTTGGCTATTAGGAGCGGTCACGTGTTAACCCTTAGTTATTATGCAGTATCTACGTGTAGACTCGTTAAGCACGCTCAAAATTTCGGTGAATTTCAAGCCCACTCTAGGAATTGCTCATTACTAATTAAATAATTCAAAGTCACGAGAATTATGAGAGTCTGCAGAGGGTAGGTGCTCGTTTTTCAAGGCCACAGAGTCTTGTTTCATGACGGGGATGGCACCTCGCCACAACGGTAATTATACCATAAAAGGATAATTGTAAATTATGGTCTGACGGGATGTACATCGCAATTATCATAAGACGGTTAGTCAAATCAGCAGGCTTTTACGGTTAGATAAAATCAAATGAAGGAAACAAACAGTGAGACATGCATACATATCGTACCCCTAAACAAATAGCGTAGCATTTCAAAATTTCCTTTTTTTCGATAAAAAAGACATTTCGAAATTTTGACACGTTACGCTATTTGCCCAGAGGGACGATATGATAATTATGAAAATATGTTTTCACTGGACTTTGAAAGTATATTTTTACCCCTGTTATCGCACTGAACTAACACAGCCGGACAACACCATCTTACAAGACGGTAAACATTTAAGGGTGCGTTTAGTGATTTTGAACAACTCCGCGATACGGCGGACAACGGCCAGGTGAATGCCACTTAAAATTTTTTCGTTCTATGACAAAGGCTCGGCTCTGTCGTATCGGCGGACTACAACGAACTCGACGAATCCTGGCCGAACCTGCCAAGTTCATTGAATCAGCTGACCCTGGCAACGTGCCTCGGAGGGATGCGCGCGCGGTTTTAAGGGCAGGGGTACCCCTTGTTTGCTTGCCCCGTTAGCGAAAGACACTGAGGATACCCTGGTGGCGTTTCTCTTCTGAACCTGCACCCCCGCATTCGGCGTCTGCGCCCAAGCTCGCCTTTGTACGGGGAGTTTCAAAAATGCCGGAAACTTTTTGCCGGAACTAGATAAGACGCACGTGTGGCTTTGGCTTAGGGTAAAAGTGAATGAAATTTTCAATATTCGATAAAATTTGACAACTCCCAGTCTCTGCCAGGCAATTTCTTTCCTGATACGATTTACTTTATCAATCAAAGAAAAGAAACGATCAATTCTAGTACGTGGTTTGGCAAAGACGAGGTTCTGCTGCAGTCACCAATCAGCAGTGTCTGTCTTATTGAGAATGTGCGCAAATTCCTTATAGTTGTAAAACTGTATATGTATAGCTGTGATCGCAAGAAGCTCGACTGCGCCAAAGTTCTGCGTCAAGTATTTATTCGATAGTTAATCGTAAGTTGATGAACTTCTTAGACGATCCTTCTGTTTCTCTCTCTCTCTCTATCTTCGAAAAAGAGCTATTCGATTTTTCTTCATGACTGTTCGGTAAAGTAAAGAGTTTCGCGTTAAGTTTCGGCCAAAAGGGCCGGGCGGATGTTGCGTGGAAATCTGGTCAAACCTACTATATTCGCGCAAGCGCTTTCGAGAGACACGTCGTAGGGCGTCGCGGGGCGTCGTGGAAGCGGTGAACCATAATTATTGATCACTGCACTGCCGCGTGCGACAACGACTGCGACTCACTAGTCACTACGACGAAAGCTCGGGTGCCCATTGACGTCCAGGACATCTCGAGGGTATCGAGAGAATTCGGACACCGTTTTCTAGGGCTCGTCTTCAGGGTGGTAGAAAAAGATGCTTCAATCTTTGCGTAATAGAGGATATAAAACGTTGATGTAGAATCGTGGATGAAAAGCGATTGATCAACAGGCCTGAGGGCTGAATAAGACAGTAAAAGTCTCACAGGTTGAAAGGAAGCTTTCTTCGCGAAAGCAGCTGGGGAAAAACTAAAATATACCAATTTTCACGAACCGCTCTAAAAAAAAATCTCATTTTCAATTTGATGGGAGCGTGCAGACTCTCGGATGGCAAACTTGCGGCACGTGTGCTGAACTTGAGTAGAAAAAGTAGCCTCGAAGAATTCGAGCTTCGTATATCCTAGTAGCTATCGTACCTAAACCTAGTTGACAATATTAATATTTGTTTTTTTTTTCTCTTCGTTGGGGTAAAAATGAAACTGAATAAGAAATGGCTTTGATAACTATCAAGAGCAAATAGGCGGGTATGCTTCGAAATAATTCTCGTAGATATAATTTAGGCTTCCTGTAGTTTAGCTATGTTTCAGCCATAAGAATATTTTTGTACAAATATCGATTTCCGTACAAGGAAGGGCCGAACTGAGCACTCTTATTCTTAGAGTGTTGAGAAATTATCTGACAATCCGGTAAACTCCTTAGGGAGATGTAAAGGGCATGTGGGACTTACTGCGTCGCGCGAGAGACGAGATCTTGTCTGTAAAGGGTAACGAGATTGGAGTAGAATCTTATCAAGAGCGACGTAACCATTGGGTGTAGGATATACAGGCAAAGGCGATCAGGATTTTGTGTCAAGGACGAAACAGGCAAATGCTTCATGGCTCATGGCTCTCGGACAAGAGATTGATTACATCTGTACAGATCCTGTTCTCGCATTTTCCCCATCCTATTTTCCAGGCTCTCGTTCTCTTTCCCGTAACAGACTAAAGCTGAAGTGTGCCGATTATTTTTTAATAATTCATTCGCGTCCGAAAAGTTTGTTTGAAGAACATTTTTCTTACTTAATCCTTGAGGAAATGGTTTAATGAAATTAAACGATCTTAGTCAACCAGGTGTCACAGGAGAGAAACTTTGAACGTTTAAATTACTTTCGTAGTGAGTCGGTATCTGACATTTCCACAGTAGCATAGCTAACCCCTCGGAGAAAATCTACCCCCATTCATGGTTGCGTTAATAATTATTTGCCAGTTAGGTGAATATTATCCAATAAATATCCTACGTCAACCCTGTTGAATAATTGAAGCGTTATACCACACGACAGGAGTACAAGTTCAAATGTTAAATAATTACATAACAGGTTCGTTCGGCGGGTATAGGAGAATCTACAAGGCTCGGATATTCCATACAATGAATTTCTGCGTTCATTCGCTCCGAGGGGAACATCCCCGACGTATAATTTGGCGGGATCGCAGAGTTCATTAATTACACGATTATCGAAATACACCAATTATTCGATGGGCAGATACCTCCCACCAATTATATTTACTGCAATCGACTTGCAATCCTCCAGATGCTTGTTTCATAATAGATAATTGAGGCTGGTTGAAATGGTCAAGACCGGGTTCAGGTACAAACTTTTGAACAAAGATTAACTAACGGTCTGCTGGTTAATGGAATTCGATTAACTTCATCCTAGAATTCCAACGATCCGAGAAATTCGAGAATTAGTCCGATCTTTGCGAATCGATTGTTGCATAATGTGATAATCTTATACGAGCCACCCAGTATCTGTAAGATGAATATTATCAACTAGTGTAAAGACGTGGGATAAGGTCTTCGGATTGAAATCAATGCGGTTGAGTCTACAGGTAGCAATAGAATACGTTACTAGTTTCGCAGACGCGGTCTCGCGATCAACATCGAAGATATAGGATACAAAATTATTTGACACTTGAGTTTCGCGTGGAATACCGGATGCTTCAAACACTGCTCGTCATGAATCAAGTGTTGAACTATTATTCACTGCAGCAATATGTATTGCACTCAGGTGGTAGAGGAAACCTCAAACTCTGCCAGATTGCGATTGCATGTGATTGACAAGGTGCGGTTTCGGTGTATGTTTTCATCCTCGAACCTGAGTGTATGTAAATCAACAGAAATCATAACAATCTGACAAAGGACCTAATTTTAATAATCAGCTTATCCAAGGAGCTAGCAAATGATGAAAAGATCATGGGTTCAGGCGGACCGATATAGGAGTAACTATAAATGGAAAAAAAAGTGTAAATACGTACTAATTGTAAGACGGACGTTGGGCTAGGGGTAGAAAGTAAAATGCTTATCACCACATGCCAGTAGCATAATAGGTGGTCGTTTTTGAACACTGCTATGTTAACAACAGCTGTATCATGACGTCACGTGACCCTACATATACTTAAAGTTTATGTCACGGGCGTGAGCATGACAATTTTCATGAAATATAACAACGAGATCGCGTGTAATAAACGTCCGCTCAACGTTGTGTAAGGATTTAATGGGTCTTTAAGGACCCAATGGCCACAGCAGTCCGTATATGTATAAGTAAAAGTAGAGAATTCTTCTTACCGCGCAAGATTTACAACTTTCGTCAAAGTACTATTTAACGTTCATAAAATACGTGCTCCTAGTAAGTAATTCGTGAATTGATTACTCAGACCCACTAATCAAGCCCTAAAAAGCAACGTGAAAGACGTGACGACAAAAATTCAAGAAGCCTTCTCATTGGCATGCGGCAAAGCTTGCATGACTCTACTGTTGAAACAGTATAATACGCTTCATAGTTTAGGGCATGCGTCTAACGCGAGGACACAGGATTATTAATTATTGCAATCCCCTCTGATCTCATGGTTGCGTAACGAGGCCACGTTGAAACTCTAAGGTAGAGATATGCCTTATAGAGAGAGTAAACGTCTTTACCGATATATTTGCCTAAATAGGGGGAAATTTCAGTTACGGTCTCATCATGACTCTCAGATTTATACTTCTACAATTCTTGAATTCGACTATCCTATGATAGTACTTCGTCCTTAAGCTCTGACCAGTAATATTTAGCTTTCATTCACGGCTGATTTGTGACTTTGAATAAGAAATATGCAAAATTCGAACTCTTCAGGATTTGAATAATACCGATCACGTCGTTGACTGTATAATATTATATAAACGAAAAAAGGATGTATGATATGGGTTTATGCATACATGCAAAGATATCGAAGTATGGAGTATATATGAGGATGAAATATTCCATCTTTGCCCAAATGAAATCCGCGGAACCATCCGACGTCCTGAGCCTTCAGTATGCTTATCCCTTGCTCGTTCAATTCAAGACACTCCGCGTGTACGTGAGCCACCCTTATGAACAAGTAGCCACCAGGCACGCAAAAGGTCGCGTTGACCAATACATTTAAAAGGGTGGCAGATTTGCAAGTTCGTTCTGTATAACTATTTACTTACAATTAAGAAAATGATTTTCAAACAACCGTTAATTTAAGACTGAATTAGTAATCCGGCTGGACGCAAATCCCCTCCCTTCATTATAATGAGCATTTCTACCTCTACTATCCAGTGGTTTTGAACACGGCTTTGAAGTTAGTATAGAATTTGATATATTCCGTTGAAAATAAGCCTCATCATAATCTCGTCGATTAATCTTTCGGAATTTAATTAGTTCTAATGATAAAACTCACTTCGTTTCTCACTACGAGCTTGGAGATGAGCGGTAATTACATCATATTGTTTGTCACGTTTGGCAACTTGATGATCCCGTCGACGAAGTTGACGGATAAGCAGTCCCCCGGCATGATTGACGTGTTCACTTAGTGTTTCGACGAGAATTTCGAGCTCGGACACATCTGGAAAATTTTCAATTAGCATAGTACCACAGAAAATATGAAAGCGTCGAAGAGATTACTCGGAGTACTTATATTATAGTTTAGGTAGTAATTGTATTCATTTTTCATGCGGGATACATTCGGAGAAAGAAGAACGAATGAGAATTTCTCTGTCCAAACACAAAACTCTCTTTCTCTCGCCATTCACAGAATCCTAAGAATAGCGAGAATTTTCGTTCACCCGTTTTTGAATAAAATATATCGTCTCCATATACTGACATGATTTGCACAGAAATCTGAGAAACTACCAAATAGTAAATGGATTTTTTTTTTCATCTTCAATGCGAACGAACGGAGTAACAGTTAGTTTCGGAAATTGATACAAGGAAGAAGAATTCCATTTACCATGTATGTACGTTGAAAGCTATAAATTTTCTATGAGCATGAGAAAAGAAAAATAATTCAATTGGGTAATATTTATTCATATACGGGGAACCTTTCTTATAAATCTGAAATAAATGAGTGGAAAGAATGAAGAACTTCAGAATAAAACAAACCGAGGATCACTCGGAAAGCTCTTATTTTTCAGTAAAACAATACATCTGCTCTCCAACCTTCAGATAATATTTACGTACGGAATCAGTGAGCTATTTACAAGACGAAGAAGAATCCGCGATTACGTCATAAATAATGAACAAAGAGCAGAGGCTACTCCATCATTTTTCATCTAAATTCATCCTCGTTCAAAATAACGTGATCTCCTCCTTGACAAACAATCTCCTTCTGTCTCAACGCGGTTGTACTTTTCCTCTTAGTTGTTTTTTCAACTAACCGAATTTATCACAGGCACCAAAACTTTGACCTCCTACACAGTACACCGCACCTGAGGTTTGCGAAGTATTTTCTATCTTCGATTAGTGATCATCGACGAGGCATTCAACTTTAAAGCTAGACATCCTCGCGTCTGAAGTATCTCTAGTAACTATTCAACGTTGCTAAAGCTGTGTAGGTAGAACAAGAGCTATTTAACAGGAGAAAAGGGCCGCCACTTGATACCGTGTAGAAGTCCTCTCGAAGTCAACGAGGTCACTGTAGCCGGAGGCTATTCTCTCGCCAATATTTCGTAATTCTATAACCCTCCGACAAGATAAGTGAAATACCCACGAATTATTCAATTTACACGTAAATTATAAAACTGTAGCGATAACGATATGAAATGTCCTACTTTTTGACAAAAGACGTCTTCGCTGGAGGTAATGATGTTGAGGTGGCAGCCTGGGCGAGGAAGCCGTTGACTCGCTCTCAGAACGGCCTCTTTCTCCACCCGGTAAGCCATAGATGTCCAAAAGAAGCTGATCCACCAAAGAAGATACTACTACCTCCCGATCTTCCAGCCCATGCGGCAATGGTGCAGGATATGCCTGACGGAGAGAAAATAATCGTGGATAATTATGTGCTGGTGTCGATTTATTCGAAATAATTTGACCTGACAACGAAGGATAATTAATTTGAAAGTTCGAATTACTTATGTTAGTTCCCAAGCCTGATGCTATAATAAATGGAACTTTCATAGCTTTATCACATTGTAAACGGCCGACTGATCAAATTTGGTGTGATCCGAACAAACTTTTCTTGTTCGTTCGGCGTGAAACTTTGTTCGGTATAGTCATAATAACTTTAGCTCAAATTTGATGAAAATATGACACCAAAGATTTCACCTGTTATCATTAAAATGCGGAAAGACCCGGACAAAATAGAGTATACCCAAAGAATGTAGTAATAAAAACGTTTCACAGAATGTGCTTTATGCGATGCCAACTTGGAATTGCACCTCAATACAAAGCATTTTATTACATCGAATATTAACAAAGCAAATGTAAAATTGATACCAATTTCAAGTCCCAGGAAAGGACTAGCGGGAGAACGCGGTGCTCAAATTATCGTACGACGTTATATTACCTGTATTATACTTTTATCCATAGAGTAGGAAATACAAGATGATGATTACAAACCTTATGTTGCTTCTTCTGTCTTGCAGTCCGCAGAGCTTCGTTTTCGACAAGTAGGACATTGCTGTTCGAACTGGGTTCTTCAGATTTGAATCTCCTGAGCACTGGACGATTTTTGTTAGTTTCAGACAGTGCTGGAACGCTTCTCCGGTGCCGGAGCAAACGTCTTCTATTCATGGCCATGAAATCTGGTGCCTCGAGTATCTCGTGAGCTTGATTGCGAGCCTTGTGTCTGAAGACCGGAAGAACATCTTCAGGGTAAGTTACAGCTTGCGGGACGAATCTTGCAGTTTGCTGGGTGACGACTATGTCCCCAAAGACCCTCTCGCTTTCAACTGCAACGCATCTCAGCTGAAAGCTCATGTCAGCGTCCTTGTGACGCACGATGCAGTTCATCGGTGTAAAATCGTATAATCACAGTCAAGTGAGCAAGAAACCCTCCGCCCTAATGCGAAACTTGCAGTATTTCATTCAAATTACGAGTTACCTCCCCCTGTAATGAACAAACCAGAGCAATCTGTGTTTTCAATTAAGTGGAAAAATTTACTGATCTGTGAAGGATATTTTGTGATGAATAATTGTGGAAAAAATTTATTTGGTTATCACAATCTCGACCTGGTTTTCAGGATTACCTTGAGAGATTGAAAATAGATCGCTCGATGAAAGGGTGTAATTAGATCGATGTGATTTTATTACTCGACATGAAGTCAACCGTCGAGCTCCCCTTGATAACTATTTAATTCGTATTCTGATGAAAAGATGTAACTAACTGAAAACAATTTTCGTATCGTGGAAAGCTTTTGTTCATTCGATAAGTGAGAAACGAGTATAAATTCGAATCGAATTCTCGAGGCTAATTATTATTCCTAACAGCATTCGTTTCGCTAGGAACAATTTCTGTAGCAATGTCTATCGGGTGTTCGAAAAATAGATGTTTATACTCTGATCAACTCGATTGTCTAAACGCGAGGTTTCCCAATTTGAAAACAATTTGAATCTTCCAATCAACAACGATAAAAGAGAATTTAATTGAAAACGTATCGAAGACTAGAGTCGAATGAATACTAAGTGAGTCTTCAAAGATGAAAATCTCATTGTTATAAAAATATCGGTTCACAGGCCGATATATAATTATTTAAAAAACAATAATTACAATCATCTAACACGAAGATGATACGCTTTCTAAGCCTCGCAGTCTGACCTAATTTCCTTCTCTATTTTTCAACCCTTAACTCTTTGTATTCGAGTCATCTCATGGCCTCAACTTGTCGCTAGGCATTAATCAGCCTGATTCATTACTCTCTCATTACCCCGGGGTAGTTTACGCCCACAACTACCGCGACTACGATCACGATTTAAAATAAATATTTAATAACCGGCAATTACGTCGGGCGTCATATCAGCACCACGTATATTATAAACATAACGTATATCTCCCTAACAGTACCTTCTCTTTGCCCGGATTATGACGCGCAAAGGCCTCATAGGTATACCTCGTTCATATTGAAAGCCCGGAATGAAGCTTTCACAAAAAGCTTTGAGTTCCCACAGGTGAAGTTTGCCCCATATTTCCCCGAAATTCTAGCTTGGAGAATACGTCGACATGGTTTTACGAGCTTCGTCGATCAACCCCATCAACACTAATCATATAAATGATATCCTGGCCTTTCTGGACCCACTATTTTCACTTGAAATATATATATATATTTACATATTTTCTGTGTAATATTATAATTATTTTCACTTACGCATTCTGCTTTAGTACGAGCTTATCAATTGCAGTCACCAGCTTATCCAATCAGTATAAGTGACCAGCGGCAGTTTGTTGCCGGTTTCCAGACCACAACTGTAAGCTACTGTGGCAGCAGTACATTTCTATTATACATTACTCGAGTTTTACGAAGCCCGCAGGCCTTGCCCGAAGATATGCGTTGGTGGGGACAAAGAATAACTGTTAATTTAAAAACATATGTTTCCATCCGCTTTATACTCTTTGATATTAGCCTCGAACGAAATTGTAATCTACTCCTGCACCTGGCAAATATATGCGAAAATTAAAATCGCGACATTATAACTTGCGGTGAAAAAAACTTATAGAATACGTATAAAATAGCAATAGCTCCCGTTGACTCAATGCAGGAATCAAATTCACGCAAAAGTGTCGAACCAGCAAATATTTGGAGCTCATTGACCGCCAGAATACCGCGTATACAACAAATATACATACCGCGAATGTGGCTAGGTGGGCAGCAGCTGGCGAACTCAAAGAGGCTAGGCTGAGGCCCGTATGACTATCAGTGTAAACTACGCATATCATTACAAGCGACGGTTACTTCACTTCCTCGGAGCGATTAGCACGTACTAATTAGTGGGGATAAAATGATATCTTTAACATTCGTGGTGAACAACCTCGAAAGACCGGCTAAAACTATCAAGAAAGGGGAAGTGCAGCAGATTGCGGAGCTTGGAGAACTGCTTTCGAATTTCTTGATGGCTTTCGAGCAGCCTTTTGTGTACATACATCATAGAACTTAAAGTGTAGTAAATTAATCGTAGCTTTGTTCCTTAATCATGCTCTACGCGTGGACTTACATAATCTATTCCCTTTCCCAAGCGATGAAATTTTCATCCAACTATAGCTACCTCGTAGAATAATTCACTCATAAATTGCAAGATGTTAATATTCGAGAGCATTATTTATTCTTATTGTAAAACTTTTTCAAAGAGAATTCATAACGCAATCGCAGTCATTAGACGTTACTTTACGAAGAGACAACGTCTCTTTATGAATTGTATCTTTTGATGAGCGATGAATTGAATGACAAGACAGACCCCTATGGCATGCTCTATCATCGGTCGGACATTCAAAAGCGAGTTGAAATCTCGCTACAGCTCGGTAGCCTTGATTTTTCGATAGAAAAGCACATGATTGAGTTTATCGAGATAAAAATACCTGTACTTATATAAAATAAAATTCCTTAATTTCCCAGCGAGTCGTTTGCATAGAGGATCTCGTCCCTATGACTAACTATTTTTGCCTGTTCTCAAATTCCCTGAAAAGTTTGAAACTCTCGCAGTCTGTAATTTCGTGGAATTAATTAAAGAGTTCTTCGGCAACGGAAACCGCAGAGCAAACACAAGCCATGTTAACTTTGACATGTATTCGACGTTAACTCGATTCTGCTTCAGGCTTTGTCTAGCAGAGAATTGTCAGTTTCATTTTAATTTCCGGCTCTCACGACGGGAACGTCGCGGTGATAATGGCGAGTTTTTTTTGGTATGGCCAGTGTGTTCGGATACCAATATAAGGAGGAAAATATTTTAAAGCTTTGGAAATTATGGAATCGAACGATTGAAATTTTTTTCGAAGTAATACAAAAACATTATGGGTGTTGCTAAACTAGAAACCGTAACGACCTTTTATCGACAAGCTACCTTGAATGACAAATGATAAATACAATAAGTTTAATCGACGTTTTCACAAGACAATTAAACGTATGCATACAAAACTTGTGCAATACTCGGTGAACAGTAATACACTAAGTATTATGCTGAAGATAGATTCAATTGCCTTCAATGTTGTAATATTTGATCATGGAAATAAAAAAGTTGAAATGATTATAAATTTTGACCTGGGCCTTGAGTGTAACGCAGTATAAAACCAGATTATAGACTTTCCGATTTTTCGCCCGATCGCATTATGATTGAAATCGAAAATCAAGGGTGAAGGTAAGGAGAAGAGGAATTCCAGTGAATAAGGAAATCCGGATTCGTATCACGTATCATTTTATTGCGTACGATTGAAAATTTACATTTTTCATGAACAGAGATTAAAGTGTTATATAAAATTTGTCTGCGATAACAGTATTTTTAATAAAATAAAGTACATCTGTTTATTTATTTATTTATTCATTCATTTATTTTTATTTTTATTTTACGATTTCGGCCGAAATTTATCGGTCTATATCATCTGCACCTGTTTCATTATACATACGCGCACATACACATAGACATTATTATTATCATGGATCGTAGGTGTATGCCGTTTTCGGAGTTTTATTATTTTAACTAACTATTGGATTCTTTAGCGTGTCCGCCACTGGCAGCGATGTTATAGAGGCTGGATTATGATAATTTCAAAAATATACATTATCCGAATTAAAACAACTCAATTTAGATTTGGGTAAGGAATTTTGAAAACTAGAATACAGAACACAGTTTAGACTAGTTCAAACGGTCCTCATTTATGACTAATAGAAAAAGTGAGGGATTGTTCATATCTTTCATAAAATAAATACAATTCTATCTAACAGCCGGATATTGATAAAAAGAAGTGATGAAATTGAAATAATTTAAACTTTAATTACATAATTTAAAGAAAAGAAGAATTTTACGCGTTCTTTTATAGCTCAGCGGACATCAATATTAATGATAATCACGGTTTAATATTCTACCCTTATATAATGATATTTATAATACATGCGACCGAAATGAAATCAGTGCATGTCAATAACAATTATGTTCAACTACATTTATACGGTCATATTTTTTGTTGTTTCTGACACGGAATTTGGACGAAATAAATCTATCGATATCCATAAAGTATGGACGAAATTTTCAAAATATCTTTCAGACACTTATGGCGTAGACAATCAAATTCGAATTCAGTTTCCAATCTCAAAATTATTCTCATTGAATAATTAATTCCGACTACCTGCAGCGCGGAGAGATTATTCCCGAACTGAACGAATGTGAGACATGAATTCTATCGAAATTTAATGACAACATGTTCTGATGATACATTAACGAGATGTAATTATTTGTACCTTATTTTAAAATGATTAAAATGTATGAATGAATTATTCGTATTTTGCCTTACCAGTAAAAATTCAAAAATAAAACATACGATGTTTCGTATTTGGATAATTTTCCAGTTCCTTGAATCATCCTAAAATGTAATTACTTCGTTTTCGGGATTAAAGACTGTCATCGAATATTTGCATTTGTCAGTGTATTAGAACAGAACTTATTCAGGCTCTTGATAATCACTTTAGAATAATCATACAAAATGAAAAATGTATCACAAGTGACAATTGTCTCTGCACAATAGATAGGCCTTCAGGATAATTGTCAATTTGTATGGATTTGCTTGGAAATTCATATTATGCATATTTAATTTTCTTGCTACACAAATAATTACCCAGATTTAAGGCGCTAATCAGATAAATTTAGGACGGATTCAAATACGTTATATCATCATGTTAGCTCCATGTATTCAGTGAAACCGTGGTTTGGTGGACCCAACAAAAGCACACCAACACTCCGATCTTTTGATGCTGTTACTATGTCTGCACATCGTATTAAGGATCATATACGATAAAATAGAGATTCTAAGCTGGCCATAAAAAATGAGATTCCAAATTCCATGGCTTTTGCAGCCTTGGTGATCCGGAATCAGACTCATTTCTCTGACCATTTTCTAATACCTATAGGTATTTGTGTGTCTAAGCCTCCTGAAAGCATTGAATTTGAGATTTATTTATATGCCTTCATAAACAGGAACTTACCAAAAGAAACAAAGATAATTCGAGGCAACATCCCCTGACATTTCCCTGACTTTTCTAATCTATAAAAAATTCCCTGACATTATCAGACTTCAGGAATTCCACCTTATATGGCCACTCTTAGATGCCTAATATTAGATTTTTAAAGTAATAAATCTAAAAGAAGAAATATGGTGTACACTTTTGATCAGGTTGCAAAGTCAAGTCAGTGAATACATAAAATAGAATAATAAACTTTAATTAATGCCGTGATATGAGTTTGGAGATGAAGAAAGGCTAATAATTAGATAAAAACTTCGTATGATTGAATCATTGAACAGAAAACATAATAAGATTTTTGTATATTTGATAAGGATACATTCGTCATAGGGCGACAAATCGAAGTCCTGAATGTCGCCCTTATGTCGATAGACTTCACCAAGGAACTCATGATGGTCAGGATATCGTCTGTACCGTCTTAAGATCCCCCCATCGCAGACAGAGTACAAAGTACTTCCGTTTGATGTATATCTCAGTTTCCATACTGGACAATCCTTATGCTCCTTAAGGTGTTCCTGGATACCGGTATCCGGTACGTATGCAGAAATCAGATCTCCTCCACTCATGATCAAGCCTTTCAATTAAATATTTTCCTTATTCCTCTTCAGGTGAGAGAAGAAAAATGAATGTTTAAATTTATTGATGTTGTGAAGGATTTGAGGGTCGTCACAGAAGGCTTTCTCACAATCCAATCGGATTTTACGGATCTTACATTTTCAATGATAATCGTAAAACGAAGTATAAACAATATACCTAGAATGCATTTTGGGTTGCAGCAGCAGATAACTTCAGCTTTGTCAATTTATTGCTGAAGAAGGGATTCAAATCGAATAATGGAACGAAAAAAAGGGGAAATTATAATATTTGATCAAAATATCGGTTCAAGTGAAAATGAATGATGACTTAAATCTACTTATATATCATACTCACTGTAGAATCCGTCTTCAGAACCTCGACTAAATCGCTCGGGAGTAACACAAACGGAATTAACAGTATGGCCAGTTTGAAAAGCGTGCAATACTCGACCGTCCAACGAAGATACTTTGCACGTTCCATCCGTACCTCCGGTTAAAATGGAACTTTGCCATGGCCAAGATGAGTGCAAAAAACACACATCCCTGATTACTGAGCCGTGCAACTGCGAAACGAACAGCACAAATTTGAGTAAAGTTGAATCAAATTTGTTGATGTAAAGGTAGAATGAGTTTTGACTAGAGAATTACTGTGACAAAACTGAGTTATTAATATAGAGTTACTACAAGATTTCACATTTAAAATTCTCTAATCTTTTTAAATTTCTACATACCGAAGATTCCTAACGTTTATCCCCATTATGAGATGAAAAATCAGATCCTAAATGAAAGCTACGGATGATTATAGAATTATTTCAGAATATGTTATCACCATGTTTGAACTTCAAGGTTTTTCATCAAATTTCGTTACTTTTCTATTACTTCTTTAATCTTTTAGGCTTTCAATAACTCTGCATATAGCATCTTAATTATAAGAATCCAATATATCAACTTTTCATCCCAAAAATAGTGCGACACATCATAAATGACATAAAAAAATTGAGTAATATACATCATAAACGTAATCTAGAGGTAAAGGCATCCTCAAGTCCAACAACGTGAGTCCCTTGCCGTTAACAGAAACTGCAACAGCCATGTTTGGACTGGACGGGTCAGTGGCTAACCCAGCTCTGTCTCTACCGCTAAAGGCGCAGTTGTCATATGCCAGAAGTTGTTCACCTCTCTCAACATCGACTACCACAAGTTTTCTCGCAGTTGTTGCAGCCAATATCTGAAAAATAAAGTCACCGTTATTACAAAATGGCAACACAAATAAACAAAAATAATATTAATAATAATAATACAAATTTTATTAATGCTGTTTAGTTCATTCATGGCAATTTTCAATCTTTGATCATATTACCCTTGAACCATCCGAAGTAAACCTCACAGCGTTGATGTTTTTGGCAAGAGTCATCCTTGTGATTTGGTAACACATGAGCAACTCCATGCGTAAAGCAGAATATAGATTGACTTTACCATCATATCCACCAGAGCAGAATAAATATCTGTCCTGTAAAATAATATAGTTATACTCTGACAATAATTTCGGTAATAGAAATTTATTGAATAAAAATTCACCACACAGCAACACATGATGCATGAAAATAGGTGATGAAATCAATATACGTATATGTCTACGATTTGGGAAACACACATCCGCAAACAGCGTTGTTATTTGTTATTATTATCGTTTATTAGAAAGTATATTGACGGAAGTATACAGTTATTTTTATAAATAGGTAATCAAATAAATATTTTATTAATACCGATAATAATTCATAGTTTATTTGTAGTTTAAAAAGGTATAATTATAGTGAGCAACGTTATGACATAATAATACATACCCGTGGACTAAATGCAACGCTTCTGACACTGCTTTGATGGAATTTTAGGAACTTCGGAGTTCCTTGTTGCTGCATTTTGCGTAGCAAATACAGCGAGAAATAAATACTTTATACTTATTTTTTTTAGCTACATGAACTCTTCCCGGAATACTGTTATCACTCCCGCATCACGTATCTCGTGTATTTTTTGTAGACGGTATCATAATATAGCCCCGCAAAGTCCGCAGGTTAAAAGTCATTATTTCTATCCGGTATTTCAACTCGGAATTATCACTTCAACGCGTTCAAAACTTAACGCGTATTTGATTGTTGTTTCTTTTTTCGATGAATATATAATACACGTCCATCGGGGAGTTGACGGGGCTGCTGCTGCTGCTGCTTAATGCTTATCTAAGTGCGAACAGACACACCGTAGATCGTCGTCGCCATGTGCAAGGATCTTCTGCGCAGTCGCGGATAACGTGTAATCTGAATTGCAGTAAACCAGGGGTAGATTTAAATTTATCTTACAAATTCAATAGGGCGCCGGGTGTTTCGAACTTGTTGATAAAAATAGCTGATATGATTATAGAGAACAGTCTTCATAGCGTAAAATCGGAAACTACCGATTTCAGTAAAAGAATACTTGACCTACATGCTGATTAGAAGCCAGACAATTACATCAAACTATTGGTTTATCGACTCAGGTCCAACTTAGTCTCATATCTAGACAGTTTATTAATCGGCAAAAATGTTTCCGTAGAAGCAATAGAATATTATATATTTTGTCTCTATTATGAATGAAATATGTTCGAAATGAAATTTAATACTGTTTCAGATAAGACGAGCCTCTAACCAATGCAGTTTTACTCCCTAATATATGCAACTTGTTGCGCCTATTAGTATGATCATCCAATTTCTTGGACATAACAAAGTTGTTTGAATAATTAACTCACGACCTTTGCGCTCACCCCCAATATCCGTAGTGAATATATTTATATATGTATGCATAAAAAGGTTTTAACCCTCTAACGAAAATCTTTCCAACAAAATTCGAATAATTTTATGAATTTTAACTTGTTATAAAAATCCCATTAACTCTATCTCGAAAACTAGTCGTACCGGTTGCAAATGATCTCGAAAAGAATAAAATATCTTCGGAAGGAAATGGTCGATAATACCAACAACTTGGTTTCCACGGCGACAAGACAACGCTCACGTGTCGGTCGGTTATAGTTTCCATGACGCAGCGTGAATTCTTCATAATAATTTGAGAAGATTGTACATTTAATCTGGTGGACTTCACAGGTCGACGTGGTCTTCGGAGTGCCTGGTCTATCTCTATCTTGATTTTACGCTAATTGAGAAATGCCCGAACTTCCGTATCCTTGCAGCGAAGACCGGGCGCAGATCCGTATAGAAGAATCTTCCAAACCACTAGGACCTAGTACCGGTGAAGTCTATCGCACCTGTAATCTGCCGATGCGCTTCATGTACCCGAGTAAGTCAACAATCTTCTTCGTCATTCTCGACTCTTCGTCACTTAGATACTTAGACGTTAGGAAGAATACTTCAGAAGGCATTCATACCTAAAAGGTCCCAATTGTAGAATTGATTCTTATTTCTTCGAATGAACATTCTTTTATTAAATCAAGAACCCCTTGATTTCGGCGTTTTTTTCACACGCGGTGAAATGAAATTCATTTGATTCGAAAAATCTCTTCTCACTATGAGTAGTCTACCTATTGATTTTATATTAGGTAGATTTAACTCTGGCCTATTATTTAGATGTTTGCTTTGGTAGATGTGGTGAGACAATGGAAGTGTCTCGCTAGCGAGAAACCGTGACGATCAATGCACTCGGTCGGCTTCTATCTTGCGTTCACATTTTTGTATCTATAAATGTAATTGCTACAAGACTCTCAATAAATTACTTATTTTTAGAGCTACATGTATACCGATATATACGCCTATAGTCTCTTCTCATCGTTATAATTCGGTACCATCTCTCGGAGATGAGATAATTTTATAGAAATGATAAAGATAGTTGATAACTAAGACGAAGAATATAACGTTGGCATAAGTAAACAATTGAGTGACACTTAAAGTGGGCCACAATATCCAGTGGATTTTTTTAAGAAATCCCATGACGAAAGAAAACGATGTGTGATAAGCGATACTTTGAAATTTGAAGTACACGATAAATCTGAAGTAGGCTAGTGATATTTTATCTTAAAAGTTGTTATCTTCTTAGCCGCTGGCCGATAGAAGGTGCAATATAATCTCTCCAACTTTTAATGTGCAGGACTTCAAATAACCGATTTTCTACCATGGAACAGCGTGAAACTAATGTTTCGAGTTATAACACACATGCTATAGCCATTATATTTATGTGATGTCTTCTGGCGTATCTCTTGAGCAACCCATGTGCCAGAGATGTCTGTTGTCTCCGTGTATCTATATGTAGAAACAGAGGAACCATGTGAGTTCAGTGCATCCTGAGCGTTTGCGGCGCCATGTCTTCTCTCGTGATACTCTGTCTTTTGTCGTGTAATTTAATCGCCGGTAGTTTTGCAGAGAGTACCGAATGTCAGGTATATAACAACCTGTACGTCTGTATGGACGGCAGCAAACTTCTTAGCGTTGCTTTCGCAGATGTGAACGCTGTCCAAACAATAGACGACATAGAGTTGCACTTGGAGAATCTTGGTATCACCGAAATATCGGATAATGCTTTTACGCAAGTAAAAAATGCCTCGTCGCTTTACCTAAGAGACAATAAACTTGCGAAAATAACAAGAAATTTTTGCCAAGTGATGGATCAACTGACTTACTTGGATCTGTGCAATAACTCGATCACTGACATAGAAGACGGTGGTCTGTCCAGGTTGAATAATTTGGAGACGTTGCTGCTGGACTACAACCGCCTTACAAATTTTCATTCTGGTACCTGGAAAGGACTGTTGAACTTACACGAGCTGTATCTGACGAACAACAGCATTTCCCTCAAAAGAAACATGTTCAAGGGATTGAAACACCTGGAAACCTTAGCTCTCGATGCGAACGGAATCACCAGAATTCCCGTTGGGACTTTTAATGGCATACCACACCTGGATCTTCTCTATTTATCGAGAAACATGCTGTCCACTTTGAATGTCGATGTATTCCGTAACCTTGGTGAAGTGAACGAATTGGATCTTGGCAGAAATTATATCTCTGCAATCCCATCCAATGTCTTCAAGCATCTGAAGAACCTGGATTCGCTGTGGCTTAATGGGAATCAACTTACAAGACTGCAGAATGGCGCCTTTGAAGGCTTGGAAAATCTTTCGTCCCTGTTTCTAAACAGCAACAATTTCTCCAGTGTAGAACTTTCCATGTTTTCCCGGATGAAAAATGTCACCATTGAACCAGGATTTAGAGTCGGGAATTCCCTTGTGACGAAATTTGACTCCCTTGAAGGCCAATTCAGATGCATCAGTAGTGACTATCAAGAGCCATACGATTGCAAAAGAGTTGAATCCAATTAGCCCTCGAGTTTAATTGACCAAGGCGTCTTCCTCCATGCATTATTCATTCTTTACGGCAAAACCACTGCATTGTAATGTATTCTATTGAACGATAATTCCCCCCCTCCTACATAATGCGTTTATAAAGTGGATTAAATATTTTGTTCCGTTGTTAGAGTGTGAATGCAGATAACGGATTCATGGCATTCACGAATCATATTATGTATCATTTATAAAATAATATTGACGACTATGGAGATAACATATTATAATGTAAGCCAGCAGAAAAGTAATGTATTAAGTATGCACGTTTGTCACATTTCTCGACCCCAGTTTCTTTTTCCTTCTTCTTTTCAGTTTGTTACATATTATCCACAGCCAGGCTTTTTATCTCACAGTTAACGGGTTATTGTGCAGCATACACGTACCCATTTTACACAGCGAGCTACGTAGGTATTATTATTTTACTTCATATTAACGATGATAAAATAAGTATGAAAAAAAACTTTTCAATGATTATTATACAACCGAGAAATTTTTTATTAAGCAATATACATTTTACTATCAACTGTTGCGACCAGTAATCACACAACATGTTGTTATACGATAACATGATCTTCCTTGTTAATAATTTATCCATGAATTGATCGTAGGCAAATTATTCTTAGGTAATCAAGCCGATTCGAATTAAGCCTACACTCTGCTTGCAGTATTTTGAAGATGACGGATGTATACATTAAACATATTAAGGGCGTAAAATTCAGACTAGCTCTCAAGAAATGTGGTGAATAAAGTAAACAAAAAATGAATACTTCTTTTTGGACCATTATTATAAACCATACAGGGGAGAGGCGGGCAAAACGGGGACGCTAAGGAAATAATGGATTTTCATGAACCCAGTGGGGTACCCCGTTTTGCCCGCTTCTCCCCTAACTATAATGAAAGTGCAATCTCTTGTGTAGTGTGACAACCGCTAGGGAGGTGGCTTTTGCGCACTTACCAAGATGGATTTGGTCTCGAGCTTAATTTAACGTCATGGAATTCTGACATAGACAAGACTTCTCAAGAAAAGCATAACAAAAGTTAGAGAAATTTACACAGTTGATCAACATATGAGTATTATAATAATAACCTAGAACTAGGATTAAGTATAAAACTTTCTAGACTTAGAGCTACTAGAGAATATTTAAGTATCAAATTGAATTTCGAATTTTACGTCTGATCAAAATTTAAAGATTTAAAATCCGATACCTTTTGAAATTTCGATGTTACAAATTTGGAACTACGAAATTTGAGTTTATGGAGTGAGAGATGAATCAATTACGATTCCAAGAGCTGGATAGTTTCCGGCGGGATTCAAAGTTAGAATTAAAAATAGATGATCTCTGAATTTTTTTCACTGTTCACTGTCTCACATACCCTCAAACCAGAGCCATGACGTGATCCATTTATTCATTAAACATTTTAATCGGCGTCTTTTTTTTGTGCAGCTTGTGATTGAGTACGAAATTCAAATAAACGCGACCGTAACTCATGTTTCTATACGGACAATACCACGCAATAGTAAGGGGCAAAATAGTTACTAGCCTCACTCTCCGTATATAGGTATGTTGCATTCTGAGAGTTTGATCGAACCGTTTCTGCACGGAAATTTCTCGATTCATCCAGACTGTGTAGTCGACTGCACTGATACGAGGTAGATGTGGCATTTGCAAAGTTTTTCGTAACCGTTTCCGAAAAGTCGATAATGAATCCAGGCTCTATGACGACACTCTGCATATTCTTAAAAACTATTACATCCAAAAACTGAAGTGGATTTTTATGCAAGTAGAGATTATTTAGGTCCGAAATCCACTCGAAAATCTCGAAGGGTGGCAGGGACTCGATCTGGTTCTCATTTAACCATAAACTTTTCAAATTTACAAGTCCTTTGAACGTGTCTTTTGAAATAATTGAAATCCTATTCATCGAAAGATCGAGCTCTTCCAATTGCGTCAATACTTCAAAACTGGGCTCCGAAATACTGGTCAATTTATTGCTAGAGAGGTCCAACCGTTGGAGATTACCTAGTCCGTTGAAGCTGCCGTAAGGTATAGTCGAAATATTTGCGCCAGTTAGTTCCAAAAGCTCTAGTCTCGCCAGTCCTGAGAATCCATTTTCTCTGAGATAGATCGGATTTCGGCTGAGATGTAATTTCCGTAGCTCCCTCAGCCCATTTCGAACGCCAGTGTCAAGTCCGTTCAAGCGATTGTAGCTTAATTCCAACTCTCGTAAATATGGTAACTCATCGAAAGTCCCGTCCGCAACGTGGTCAATAACATTATTGAAGAAGTTCAGCATTGTCAAGTTTCGCAGACCTTCGAGCCTTTTTGCACTCAGGTAAGCCAGCTTGTTATCAGCCATTGATAGCGTCAGAGTTCCTCCACACTCCTTGAAGACGGAATTTCGGATGTTGATAATGCCTGCATCATTTATCACAATGTTCGGTTGCGGTTTTACTCTCACGAGCCTTGATCTGTACACGTTGTAAGGATCTATAACTCCACAGAAAAATGCCAACGTGAAATCCTCATCGTCGGCTTGTGGGCTTCTCTCGGCTGCAATTATGAGAGCCGGCATGGAACACAATAAAAACAACACCTTGAACGTCATATTCGAACGATTATTATATTTGACTAAATATCACAAGTTATCGTGTGGTCCGTTACCAGCGACGGACAATACACAACTCTGGCTCGCTTCTCGTCATTTCAATTCTATATATATTAATTTTACTATCAGTTTCGGCGACGTGACGTCACGTATTTACGACTACTGTCTACTATACGCCGAAGAAATTGATAGATAAGTATCCTTGAATAGCAAGGTAAATAGGTTATCATCTTCGGTGATATCTATCGCAGGTCAATGCGTATTTTTCGTTGAATAAATTCTTTCCCATACTTTCCAGTCGTCTTTTTATCGACATTCTGTAACGACTTAACGATCACTCTTAAATGTAAATGTGCCCGCCCGCTATACATACTATATGCCGTACGGCGTACGAACTACAAACTAAGAGTCGCCCATCTCGATAGTCGGAGAATCAACAAGTTATTAATAGGTAGTATTTACTATCAGTTGCCGTAACAGCATTCCTAAACCGAAGAGCCAGAATCTTGCACTAGGCACGCGTGCTGCATGTTCAAAACGATGCAACGACGTCTCTGGCCTGCATACGGAGTCATCCGACGATTATCTCCTTTTTATTGAATGATATCTTCACTTTTAAGCTCTTCTAGGCCCTCGAGAAGTGAGAATCGTTTATAAAATAATGACTGAGTGGCAATTTAATCACGATCCCTTAAAAGAAAAAAAAATGATAATAATAAGTAATATATTTCCTGTTTCAATAAAAGACAGAGACTTTTGTCTAATTGCAGGGGTATTCCAAGGCTATCGCCAGGACGATTGTACGCTCCCTCATCCTTGCTACCGGAGCACGTCGATGGACTATGGGTGGTATTCTCCAACGATACACAGTGTACCGACGTCCTTTTTCCCCAGGAATAACGGATTCAGTACACAGCTTGGTAGAGCAGGGATGTATCGTAATTGTTCCCTCAATACTGAGATGGACAAATCGTTTTTCTGAAACGAAATCTTCTAGTCCTGTGTTGCAGAACTTGTACGTTAAGTTTAGGTCCGGTTTTTTAAAACAAAAAATGAGTAAAATGAGACGCAGAATGAATAAATTATTAAAATCCAATTATCTATGTCCTTTGTGCGTGCATTTTATCAGTGATTTAATTTTCGCTGCACACGTGAGACTTCTCGAACATCTAATTCTGCAGGTAAGTTGATTTTGATATTCTACAACTAAAGATTATTGTTTTTAATTAGCATCGTATTCTGGGTCACAAAAATCGCAATAATCAAAGAATTGAAAAGAAATGAATAAATATCAAATTCTCACATGATGCAGCCTGCAAAGGCACTTTCCGAAAGCTGTTATAGATGGAATTTCGGAATGAGTGCGTGGACGTAGGTGTGGGGAAGTATTGTTAAGTGAATAAAGACTCGGTTAGACTTACTCGAATATTTATTATTACAGATTAGTTTAATGCAATATAATAAGTTAACCATAATTTAACAGATTCTCTAGGGGGCACTCTGAGTACACCGTGCCCTATCTCTAACGAGGGTTCAAGGGTTTTTTCATCATTGTTACAGTAGTTTCTGACAGGTAATCCCAGGTAACGTCTTTACGTTGCTTAAGTTTTTTTATTTATTTATTTATTATTTTTTTTTCATATATATTTATGTATGTATATATATATATATATATAATTTTTTTTTTTTTACTTTTTTCTTTTTCTTTTAAATATTTCACACGACACAGTTGCACTTGTGTCCTCTTGCCTACAGATAGATCAGAAAACATTATGCGTACAGAGATTACTATATTATTATTATTATTATTATTATTATTATTATTATTATTATTATTATTATTATATCGTAACGTTATTATCATAATATTATTATATTTATCTTTAAATATTGTAAAACCTTGCGGTTACGGTTACGACTTACAGCACACTAATAATAATCATTAATCATTAACGTAATAACTCGTGATTAACTTATCGTTAGCACACCTACGGGTATACAGAGCCTTCTAACTACCACAATGACTAGGAAACATTTGAAATGTTTTGTAATCAATTATGGCGATCGTAATAATTTTATTAACAACCGATTACCAAACCACTTCCCGTTGCTATAGATTTATAATACCTTATCGTCATATTATCTAGGTGTAAATCGCTTATCAGCTCATCCAAGGGACAAAACAGTTATTTTTTAATTTGCCAAAGGCTAGATCGACCCCCAGAAAATTACACCGCGACTTTTGTCGGTTCAAACGGGCCGGAGCACACCAATTTTGGCGTTTCAACATCGCGATCCTTTGAGCCTACGTCGTCCCGCCATCGCCACGGACCGCCTCGGACTCGGGCGCGTTTCTGACTGCGGAAAGGGCGGCAATAAACGCTGGCTCTACAGATTATTAGCAACGACTCGCGCCCTTACGTTTGCCCCGAACCAAAATCAGCGGTACCGTCTTCTGGGGATCTTCGACTCGCCATTAAATTCGCGTCTTTCGACCAGGGCGATCTCACTATAAAGTTTGGAGCGCTCTAGTTTGGCCAAACGTTCATCCGGCGAAAAAGTCAATTTTTGTTAATAAAAAATGACAACCGGACGGATAAAACCGTTATGGAACGTTTTTGGAACCGGGAAGAAGTTTCCCAGTCCACAGACCCGTGTAAACATCGTGTTGAGATCGCCGTTCGGGAAATTTGATCGAACGGACAATTTACAAATCTCTGGCAAACGTGGCACGCCTCGGGTTTGACGCCTTGGAGGGATATATTCATATTGACATTTGGGCAACGTGTGTAAGGAAGGTAGTAGTTTTTAAGTTCTCTATGTAAATCGCCCTCGGTCGGTATTATACCTACTATGTATATACCTATATATTTATATATAACTTAGGAATATTATCTTAATTCTAATTTTAGAGTCTTTCCAAACTCCGATAATCCTTAATAATAACGATGACAGATAGAACTCGCATTTTATGTATGATTTAATCTTTCTTTGTTGTTTTATTGGTGTGGATATACTTACATATATTTTATTATATAGTATATGAGATAAACAATCGCATTGTTTGTGCAGACTAACCTACGCACGACCGCGACCCGGGCTCCAGGTTACATCTCGAACCCGCGTCGTGGGTTCGTTGTCACCTCAATTGCGCTACTATTCGTTAATTATTATTATATTATTATATTATTATTACATATAAACTAATTATTCTCTAGTCGTTAATTCTCCTTGCCTCCTTAAACCCCTATATAATACGCCTAATCTCCCCTATCCCTTAAATTATTATATGTTTATATCAACGCCTCTTATATGAATTAGTTTTAGGTAGTTCTTAAAACATCTAGTTTACAATAATCTGACACTTACCGAATAGTTGGCTTAACGCTTAGATATTTTTTTATACTATGATGGTAACTATAGGCATGTCAGCGAATACGAATCGTTAACAAACGGGAATATCAACTAATTAATGAGTCAGTCAATTTTTTAACGTCAAATAAACGCCGTCTTACCGATCGTCGGACGGACCTTGATACGCTGGAGTTACGCACGATGTTTAGATGTTTACGCATCAAGATAGATCCGCGGTCGGTTCGATCAGAGATTCTTCTTAGTTAGTTAGTGATTTTCTTTATTATATTCTCGTTTGTCCCCAACTGCGTCATCCCGCCGAAGAGCGTCACACTGTCTGACTTAACTCGATCATTAATAAACACGCTATATTGTCATAAACCTAAATTACGACGACTTTTATGCGCTACTCGCCCCGTCAAACGTCGCGGGGTACGTCCATTAGGACAAGTCGAAACTGGACGCCCCGCGACGCCTTACGTCGCCCGACTTTGATCTGGTAATAATGGCCGAAAAATTCGAATTTTTTTTTTTTTCTTTTTTAGGTGCTTATCCTTTCTTTTCTCATTCAATTTTCTATAGTCAAAGGTTAAAATTAACGCGTTACACCTATAGCCATACCTTATAAGACTTATAGTTTTAATCACACTTACTAGCTACAACATTCGCCCGAAAAGAACAGAGGAGTCTGTATTATATTATTAGGACTATGGAATTTAGCTTAAAATTTAATATTAATTATTTAACTTAATATTAATACCTTCGCATTTTCTCCCTGCCTGCTCCGCCCTTATAATTAGCCATTGCGGAGCCGGCTTTCAACTAACTTTTTTCATCTCGGCAAAATGTACGATCAGCTATTTTGCATTGCATCTAAATTCTATGTAATATAACGGATAAGTTATACATGCTTAAACATCTGTCTTATTTAGGTTTCGTTAACTTTTTTTACTTTTTTTTTTTTTTTTTTCTCATCGGCGCGATACTCTGACTAGATGTAGGTATAATAATAGATAATAACATTGA
This sequence comes from Tenthredo distinguenda, assembly GCA_947538915.1. Taxonomy (NCBI): domain Eukaryota; kingdom Metazoa; phylum Arthropoda; class Insecta; order Hymenoptera; family Tenthredinidae; genus Tenthredo; species Tenthredo distinguenda. Next base: position 8,661,808 of record OX384531.1, read on the forward strand.
CACATAACGTGATAATATTACGTAACATATTATCGCATATACTGTTTTAGTTTTATGAATTATAGGTATGTGGATATTATATGTGGCTAGCACGCATTGAAATCAAGAAGGGAACGTACGGTATTCGGCACGATCCGCGCCTAAGCGCCTACCATTACTATTTTTCTTTTCTTTTCTTTTTTTTTTTCTTTTTTTTCTTTCTTCTTCGTTAATTATCATTTATTTAGTTAGAATATTTAGTTATTAGATAAGAGACACATACAGAGTATTATACGGGAATGCCCGGCCAGATTGTCGCAGATCGCGTCGCTCCGCTCCTCGCTGGACTATCCATCTCTTTCGTCTTACTTTTCCGACCCGCGGTTCGATCTCGACATAATTTGCACATCGATAAATTTGTGCAAATATTTTTACCTCGTCGTCGGAATGTCATTTATAGTTCTTGGATCATTGCTTTGCATCGCGGAAAAAGAAGGACCGTTACCAACGAAAAAGAGAGAAATGCGAATCCCGCGACTCCCCTGCAGGCCAATGAATACGAGAAAAGATCAGAACGTTGCAACAGTCCACAACAACGGTCCACAACGCTATAAGTAAAGTTACGGAGCATGCCTAAAATATTTTGAAAATCTTGAAGTCTTTTTTTTTCTTTTTTTTTCTTTTTTTTTTTTTGATTTTCGTGGTTGTTTAAATTTTGTATCTAACGATTAGTTTTTTTTTCTTTTTTCTGAATTTTGAGTATGCGCCCCACATTTTTGACGATATTATTAATCAATACATGCAATTCAAGAGGGGATAAACCATCGCCTCGCAGAAAATCCCTACAATTAATTAAAACAATGGCATTAACAACGCCCGCAACGAAGAGGGAGAACTTGACGTGATAATTTGGAGTATTTCACGTATCGAAATGAACCTATGGTTATTGCTAATCAGATATTATATTAATAGTTTGAGATAAATATTACTCACTATGATAAAAAACTAAACAACAATTGTGGTTCACAACAACACACGGACATGGAAAAAGAAAGAGTTTCAAAAGGGGGATTTAAAACAGCTTTGGGATCAAAAAGTAATAAGAATTGTAAAAATTTGTTCCTACGGTCTACCAGCTGTGTTATAATTTCGTTTTCGTCATTATTATCGTTACTGTCATTCGTGGCGTTACATATGGGTCTTGTGCTAAGCCTATGACAACCGAAGGCAAACGGCCGGCTCGACGTCAACCGCTTTTCTTCGTCGAGTAAGATTCTTCGTTATTCGCACATTATTAGACCGAACGAAGAAGTAGCAGTATGAAATTGTCGGAATTATTGAAGAACCTTAATAACGATCGTACACTGCCACGCTTTCATTCGGCCTTTTCGTTCTCTAGGTTTTTTTCAATGGCTTAAACCAAATTCGAATCGATTACTCTCGAAAGGATTTCGCGCCTGACATCGCCTCTGATCATCGGATCAGGGTGCCTCATATCCGTTGGTCTGTGGTCAACTTGCGTGCCAAGATACCACGATTCCGTGAATTATTTTTGTCACATTTTGACGACATTTCCGTCTCGTCAGTGTCGAAGTCGTCGAGGTCCAAGTTCCTAAAGTTCTTCAGTCAAGTCCATAATCCTGTGTATTAGTATTTTAGTTTTAGCAATTTGGCCCATGGAACCATCTATTACTTGCACAAACCGTCTGTTCTATTTCCTATCTTACCTAGTGCCCGAGGGCACCCCTGAGATTTTCCTTAACAATTAACCGTACTTACTTGACCGTTCGTTATCTTTATTCAATATTATCTCCACTCTTACGATCATCGATCTACAGTTCAATCCTATCGCAGTTAAATTTTGTGCCTTGATCTTGGTTCAAAGAATTTTTCCTATCGCGTTAGCGGTGGTGACGTACATACCTATTCGCGAACGAAAACTCGCAGTGTATGCAAACACGCAATTAGATTTAAGCAATTTATTAAATATTTTTTGTTAATTGATATCTTACGCTGCCCGCCGTTTGGTAAACTACGTCTTTTGATTGACGTGTGACTCTAGATATGAAGATCCCCTATTTACTGTAAGGTGAAATTTTGTTAAAGCGCGAATTACCCGGAGCGACTAACAACTGCTCTTTGAAGGCACCTCGTGAACTTTGTACTTCTTTGAATCAACGGATTGCTTGCTGGGTTGAATTCTAAGTCGTGTCAACGACCACGGTCAAGGGGATTGGGGCGGAGGGGGACGCGGTAAATAATGTCATGATATTTCATTTTTTATTCTCTCATCTTTTGGGGTAGGTATGTATGTATGTACTTATCTTTTTTCGACTAAATATTAATCGTAAAAGCCACGACTCGCTATTTTCAACTACGATAACTAGCTTCGTTATACGCGATTAGTTAGTATTATCATCGTGCAGATTGAGGCACGAATCGATGCCTGCAGTAAAACGATTTCAAATCGATTACCGATTAATTATAACTAACTAAGTCACACTCGCAGTGTTTACCTCTTTGCGAAATCGTAAATAGTTATTTCACACACGTAGGCAACCGATACGAGCTTTTTTTCTATTTTTCTTCCTTTTCTTTCTTTTTCTGGCAGAATGTATTGCGAAAGAATTATTCGTACAACTTTAATATCGCTTCCGGGTTCAGGTGTACCGATTCAGTTTTTTTATTTATTTATAATAGTATTATTTATTTTTTATTTTTTTGATTTTTTTGATTTTTTCCAATTCTCTGGAACGAAAAGAGATCCTAGCTGCGTCATTTGACAAGTTTTCGTGGCGTTTTTAAATATTTTACCGCGATACAGGTGAAACGTTACGCGATTTCTTTGAGCCAAGATTAGACACACTTGATTTTTCGATACAATACAACCGAGTCCTTCAACTTCCAATCTTCAAACCCTTATACTAGCTTAGTATCTCCAAATGGAAAATTTGACGAGCGCAATAACTTTCGTAAATTTGCAGACCACTAAAGTTTAGTTATTTTATGTGAATACTTATTATTCGGCGAAAGATTTCATTGATATTTTCATTACCAGATTCCACGCGTTGTAGTGGTACCTGGATTCTTAGGAATCGAATAATTCGACGCCCTAGAGTATTTATATGTAGAAAGAAGAACCGTGTCGATATTCTTCGGTGAGAGTACTATCCAGGCTCTATTTCTTTTCATTCTTCAAACCAGTTCTACTCTTTATATCGACATACCGTTACCGTAATTATAAATTTTCTTAATTTAGCTGCAGAGTTTTTTGGCATGAATGTTTTTGTGAGTACCAAAGTCGATTGAGTCGTCTTGTGCAGCATTTATGACGACCCGTCAGCAAAGTCGAAGAAGTATTAGTGGCTTTGGTACTAATGAAAACCCTTTCATGCCATAAAACCTAGCGTCGAGATTTTTATTTATTCCCTTTTTTTTTCAAATTCGTTAAAATTCATCGATGTTAATGCCGCCGTAATCGAGGCTTGATAGCCCGATGCGTATATTCATACCTAAATTATCATAGCCTAAGTAATTAATAACAGACCTTAATTAGTAATTTTTTTCTTTTTTTATTTCTTTTTACTCTTTCGTTGGGTATTCTTTTCCATCGTGATGTTAAACTCATTTTACCTTCACTCCATAAATTCTTAAAAACTATTTGTGCGTTTAAAGTACGGGCTCCCATCTGGTAGAGCAGCTAAAGATATTATTTTCATCAATAATATCAATAATTCGTTTTACCGTCTTCAAAATAATTACCGATCATCCAATTACCGCAATTTTCATTGCTCAATTTTAATACTTCGATCAATTTAAACCTCATTCAATTTTCCTTGCTATTTATAATATTACATCTTTGTTTCCTCATTTCGTCCACTGCTTTCAATACCAACGAACTCGTTAGTCCACAATATTACCTACCGTAGACATTTTCATTCGCTATTCTCAATAAAACATCTTAAAGCGACGAGCCAGAAGCGCAGAGCTGACATCAATGTCGGCAAAGATGCATCAGCCTTTGATGCGCAATAACATGTTTACACGAATTACAGTTATTCTTACTTTTTCCTGTTTTTCAAGTGAAATCACGGTGTTTCGCAATAATCAATTCGTCTAATCATTAAATATAATTAACTGACAATCCCAAGGCATACGTAAATAAAGTTTATCGAGGATACCAAGTAAGCGGTTATACTTACGTAGACATTCACTGATCACACAATTCCTATACAAAACTGACGTAATAATTTTTCCAATTTTTTACAACAAAACGGGATATTTTTTCTCTAATTTTTTGACAAATTTTACTTTACGCTAAGGTAATAATTGGAGGGGGGTAAAAAATGCCGACACTTCTTTCGATTTGTCGCTAATTGATTCTGGATTCGCTTGTATACACCTTCACTGATTGTAAGCAGGTACAGGGCGTCGATGAAACTCGTCCAATTTCTATATTGATCTATTTCGTATAATGGTCTGCAAATTTACAATTTCCAGCAACTATAGAGGCCATGACTTTCTATAGAGCCACCTGACGATTACTCATAAGCTCACGAGCAACAAATAAATAATTTAGCAATTTGAAAGAAATTTTCGTAATTTTTCCTCGTATGTTTTCTTGTTTTTTTTTTTCTCTTTGATATTTTTCTTTCCTTTGTTATTTTCAGTGGAAAAAAAATACACGAAAATTCCATCAGCTTTCCAAAGCGTTACTCGAACATTTTCTTTTTATCTCGACCAATGTTAATTATTTTATTTTATTTATATTATCATTATTATTAATATTATTATTATTATTATGATTTGTTTTTTTTTCATTTTCGTTATCCTTTTTTTTTAAGCATCGATCAAATTTTTTTTTTTTTGTTTTTTCTCTAATTTCGCTGTATAAGAAGTTACATACCGGGAATATTAAAGGAAATTTAAAGAAAGAAAATTTCGATCATCATTCAACTTCTCGCTCTCTCATGGTAATTTAAATACACAAGACGTTCGTTTATGCATTCTTCGAATTCTGTTTCCTTCACGTACATATATGTATATGTATACTTGAATAGCGCCGTCTTACATGTCACCGAAAATTCCGGCAAACGTTTTACGTAAATTTTTCATCGTGTCTTCGGTATCCTCACCTGGTACCTGGGTTTGGCTACCCTGCCTATGAAACGGTACCCGAGATAAAGGAGGATCCTCCGGACGTCGACCTACTGATGGAGCGCTGCTTACGGTGCTGGACTGTGAAGCTGCGTAATAAAAATTAGCAATTAGCAATTACCACATATTATATCATCAACTGCAAGCACTGCCAATTGACATAGCCATTGTAAACCCTCATTGAATAACATCTATTAAATATATAAATATATATACTATATCTGAAGAGATTGGTATCGTCGATGAAAACCGAAAAGGAAGTAGGTGAACAAACTATCCTATATCATATTTATATGAGTTGAACAAACCACTGTAAATTATAATTCATATTGCAACCACGAATGTTAGTTTTGCGGAACAGTTTGCACTCATGTATTATTGTGGTAGGAAGAATTTCTGCGGTTTGTACGTTCTTTTAATATCAAAGTTTATACTTTAAAAGAGTCCTTGAAAAAGCTCATTGCTTGGCTCTTTCATAATAACTCGGTAAACTCCTGTTAGCCAAAGTTTTAACTTCTGTTTGTGTGTAGATATCATAATTGTATAGGTTGTCTCGGTAGACTTGGGTGGTAGATAGGACAATAAGAGTAGATAGAATGGCGTGCAACTGGTTTACTGTTTGCTTAATACCTATGTAATATAAATATAAGGTTCTCTTGCACTTTACGGATCACCGCATCGGTATAATTTAATAAGTCTGATATATATCAGAAAATGTATAGTTCCGAAGTAGCTTGGTGCTTCGTCGTCTCGGTGTACAGCGATTGACCGTTTATATAAAACCGATGAGCACCCGATACGATACCTAGGTAATTACGCTTCATCGTAAATAGCGGTTAACCATACGCGATTAATTAAAATGCAATTTTCTACTTCAGATATCCGCGGCGAACGATCGCTTCATACAACCGCTTCAGCGAATGGTTTTCTCTTCAACGTGAAGGTAAAAGAGAGACAAGATTCTCGACTGCGATCTACGAAACAAATAATTCCAAGCTCGCGAGAGTGAAGCGAAAATGAATAATACAGATGAACATATGCGACCTTCCCAAAATACGAATTACTAATGATTCGACGCAACGGCTGCGAAACTACCTGGCCAACTAATTGGACCACGTCCCCGCGATAAAGTCCCTCAGCCTAGCCACGCGTGAATAATAACATGGCAGGTGAAATTAACGTAGCTAGATACCCATGCGTCGGGATTTGCGTCGGTTTATATGATCGCCGTAAACTACAAACCCAATTAACCTCCAGGTATATCAAGTCGTCTCATCTCCGTAATAAATAATCTAAATCATATTATCTCGATGAATGCGCGTAGGTACCAGAAGATGAAGACCCTTCGCCATAACAGAGGCTGCAATTGCAGACTATGAGAATCTCTCCCCAAGTGTGAAATATATTCCCCTGCACGACCTAGATTCCTGAATTAAACTTACCTTGAGAATCGCGACGCTGAAGTTGATGGTGACTATCCGAGGCCGTTACGTCACCGGCAAGGGCTGTTGTGGAACCCATGGAACCCATGCTGCCCATACTTGTCATGGAGCTCATACTCCCGTGCGACCCCATAGTCGGAGGAATAGGAGGTGGTCGTTCGTCAACGGGACTTGTTGCCTGGCTAGAACTGGACACTGAGCCTCTAGAAGTTGTCTTTGTAAGTGCGCTCGGCAATCGACAGCAGGCCTATGCAAAGAGACATGTTTGTATAGTTTGGCCAAATAGATGTACGCCGGGTCTGTTTTATGAGAGGAATAACGCGGCTTGTTGGAATTATCGGTGTATTGATTTTGGGTAATTTTCACTTGAATATAAAGTCGTATTTCATTGACATTAGGGAGAAGTTCTGTTCCTTTTCTATTTTTAGTCTGGTTAGAATTTCGATCTGGTCCGGGTACACACGTACCTGCATCTTTGAAGTGACCAGATCGGCGATATGACGTCGGTCCTCTTCCTGAGAGTCTCCCATCAACGACAATGCGCTGTCATTTACCTCGATGATGTACTCACGACCGTCCTTCCCGACGACCAGTTCGATCGCGCAAATATCCAGCCCTCCAAAGAGCTGAGAAACTTGATCCACCCAGGCCCGATATCGATCAATTACAGCGAGCTGTTCCAGCATCGCTGATCCCGTATTAGATTTCCAATTCCCACTGATACTCTTGCGCCTGCGAAAATGTCTCATTAGATATTTGAAAAATAATAATTATAATAACCACCTGACCACGACAGCAGATATAACGATTTCCAAAAGTAAAACCTCTCCATATTCATTTCCTGATTTCATATACCGGCCATACTTTTCGTGTCAGAAGTTCTCCATTCTCCATCGGTATAAACAAAAGCCAAAACTTTCTCGTCTTAATTACAGTTCCCAATCACGAGATCTGTCTAAAAAGTCGGATGTGCATCAGTGCATATGCTTATTAGCTTGTAGGTATAATCATCACGATTTCTCTGGTGTATTTCGTAAGACTAATAACGCCCTGTCATCCATCTTGGTTCCCTTTGAGACTATTTTCATGCGGTGAAACTTTTCTGACTTCATTATAATTATTGTTTGACTTACGATTCATAATTTTCTAGCCTTTTTGTAGGCTCCTTCCCAAGGGAACCTCTCTCTTAATTTTCACCAGGTTATTTACGCGATATGGCTTCTGCTGCGGCCGGGAAACCGGAAACTAATGTCTGGTTCAATACCGAGGTACCTGATAGCTTTTTCGAGGTGCACACATTGTTACAACGAATGACAATGAACCTGCGGTATATAGTAAGCTTCTGAGATGAAGATGAAGGGTGCATCGAAGACCCAAGAGGATTTTATCCATTCAGAATGTCCTGAACTCTTCGCCACACTGGTTAGTCGGTATTATGCGATTCAAAGCTACTCTCGCCACGTAAAAGGGACCGTTGAGCTACGTGGTTTCCTGTTGCACTATGCTATTCAACTCTTAACTAGATTAGGATTTGAACCGCTTGATTCACTCCCATCTACGTGTACGTGCATAAACACCTGGTCTAACGCGCTGGCAATTTACCACCCTGATCAAATTGTGTCTCAACCTTTTTTCGAAGCTCTAGGACGCGACTGTGAGTGTTTATCGACGCCTTACTGGCTCCGAACCTTTCATACAATGCACAATGTAATATATGTGGTAATAAAACGGTACTGAAATATTTTCGAGTCTCTATTCCATGACAGAACACATTTAAGCTGGTACATTTTTGGCCATGATTGATTGACCCATGTCTCTTGTAGAGTTGGGGTGACAGGGAAAAAGGGAAAAGGGAAAGAGCGGTTAAAGGCGTAAATATAGGTAAAAGAAATGACGTGGCAAAAATCCCTTGACACATATACTTATTGAATGCCAAAGAATTTGTCGAGCTGATCGAACGCTGAATGGGCTCCCTTCGTGCTCCGACATGTACTTCTACACGTAACACATAGTTCTTCGTATTTTTTATGGCACTCATTTTTCACCTTCGTTAATGTCTGCGTACCGCGGGACTTAGTGCCTCACGTTATTTCTTTAACCAATTTCTGCGGACTCAATACTCACATGAAGGCTTTGTAGTTGTTTCCAATTTTCTGAAGGTGGACATCGTACTTCGTTTCGATGTAGGGCTCGGCCGTTGCATAGGCGCTTGATAAAGCTGCAAGAGATGCGAGATCTGAAAATTCTTGACTGGTTTCGGCACGAGCTTTTCCAACTCCGCCATGTGCATGTCCGAGCTTAACAACGACCGGGTATTTAGCGGCGGTCACCTGCGAGCAAACGCAAAGAAACATACTCAGGTTAATAGTAATCAGGAAGATCATTTTTATTCTTAGTTCTTTAGTTTAAAATGCGACTGAAGATCGAGATATTCACTTTCAAACGCTTGATGAATGATGACAATCTACAAATCTACAATATATGGTAAATTAATGCCGATGTGTCGGTGATAAATGCTACGGTGTAACTAGTCATTATCCTAATTACTCTTCGACCTGTCATCAACAGACGCAACGTATCAACATGTTGTTAAATTATTTATATCACGACTGCAACTATCTGTATAATTATCCCCCAACAATTAGCTGATGCCATCTACTTTGCAATTCGTTTATATCACCAGTGACACGCGCAATATCTTGTCTTGTGATAATTATTCCAACTACATTACGATTTGAACGAAAATTTGTGCCTGTGGAGAAAGATTTATTCTGTTGAAATTTTTCGTTGAAATTAAAGAGTGAATGAATTGTTGGCTTTAAATTCGTCTTATCGCCACCTGATGGAAATGCGGAGAGAAACAGAAACTAATATTAAAGTAAATCTCGACACCGTGCAGGTAGACAAATCTGCAATATTTCACGGTGAGTAAAACCCCTGCGCGCGATTGGAGTTTATATGTATATTAGTAGCAGCGACTTCCGCAAGGCTGTTTGTTTGCTCGTTAAACTAACGACCCTCAAAGACAAGACTCACGACGAAACAGTCGTAAGCGAAAGGTAATACCCGACTCCCACGAAGAGCTTCTCAGCTTCTCTACCTCTGCGAATCTGATATGAGATTTCAACAATCTCTGTTTGAAACGGATATCCTTGTACGTTGTAATGGTTTCACCAAATCTTACACGACCCGAAAAATTTGACTGAAATATTTTTTTCACAACTTGAAGGAATATCCTTATGCGCAAATCATTTTGAACCTATGTTTTTAATTTAATGCCCGAAATATTGCCTACAGAAATGAACGCGATTAGAGCCAATCGCATCTTCTGTTCTGCTCGTTTGTGCCTGTAATTGATCAGCTGGTTACTTGAGTGTAATAAACTGGTCACCGTCGGCTCAGACAATATTATCTGGTCGTTGTGGATGAGAGGAATTAATTAATCCGTAAGGAATATCGTAAATAAACGGAATGACAAGGCCCCGTATACGGTCGCGTATATTCAGGTCGAGGTATTTTTCTGTCTGCTAATTTGCAATCAAGATTATATAGTCACGGTTGATGTCTTATCTTTACCGCCTTTCAATCACGGCTTATTTGCCTCCGCGGGATTCCCGTTCTGTTACGCTCCGAGCGAGAGATAACTCAGGACGAAGCGTTCGTCAAGCTCTTTGCTGACGCACCCTAACGAACATCCTCTTGATACTCGTGAATAATTAGGTAGGGTAGAGAAAAGCACAAGGGGATCTTGGAACTTCGCGTGTCTGCCTAATAGTTTCCAAAAATTTTCCGAGGACCCGTGTAGGTAACATCTACACGCGTTTACACTTAGCTCAGCTAACATATTTCCTTCTGATATCCCATTTTCCTCCCACAGAAGATAATCGAACAAAAAAGACGCCCTTTCCATCGAAGTTACGAAGGCGATGGTTAAAATGAAAGCTCTGAACCAATATGAACATCGTATATTCAAGGCAATTATTCAGCTATTTACAACCGAGCGAGGACGTCATTGATTTAGTCGAGAAGTCTCTAGTTTCTTTTTTCCCACATCTGTGCTTTAGCCAAAGAGAGATCCTCTCTTCGTTATCAAGTCGATAAAATAGGCTCGTGAAAGGGTTCTCTATAAAGTAACGTGTGTAGTGAAGTACTGGGACAGAGGATGGCTTCTACGGTAGTTTTGTACACGCTGATGGCAGGTTAAGCCAAGCTTATTCAAGCTAGGTGAGGATTTTGGTCAGTTTGACTTTGGTCAAGTTGTACCTAACTAGGGTAACCTCGGAATTAACACCACGTTGCTTTAGTGACCGTGCATGACACAGGGTCTATATGACAGAGAAGAGAGTTCTCCGTTGAACCACAGGCTCCGGTACAAAAGTAGTTTCTCACCGCCTCTATCTGCGGCCTTTCCGGGCTACAAAAGGATGCCAGGCTCTGTTATATTCTGACGAAACATCGTGAGCTGGATAGCGTCGCGATGACCCGTGGGAGCTGATGGACTAGTATTACTAGAAAACGGTGCCCAAGAGTAAAGCTATATTACTTGCAAGAGGTAGTGGAATAAGAAAAGTGTGAAAGAGATGGAGAATATGTTATGCCTCTGATCACGGGTAAAAGAAATTCTGAGCAAAGGGAAGGCAAGGTCCGTAGGGAAGAGGGGAAAATATCGTTTTTAGAATACCAGGTCGCATTGGCATGGCAGGGAAAGAACTGGTGCGGAAGACCGACTAATTCTCAACCGATGCGAACGACTGGCGAAGACGGCTGCGCAATAGATGAAAAAAGAAAATCCACATTCTTCGATGAAAGATTCTGCAGTAAAATTTACAATCCGGATTTTATCCATACTCAAAAAGTGAGTTGAGCCGTTCACGCGTAGAAATATCCATGTCCTATGAAATTGTCACTAGTATTATTGAAAAACTTCTCTCTCGATATCCGCTGCCACTTTTCCATACCCATTGGTCTCGCTCGATGCGTCCCATCGTAACCCTAAGTTACCGTGATCTTAGTAGTCGTTACACGGCATATCGACACGTACGTATCCATGTAATTGTACGTAGATACCTCGCGTTATCCTTCCATCTATCGACCTGAGAATTATAGTCAACCGTTGCTAGACAGCGCCTACACACTGTGGGCACAACTGCAGGAGACTTGAAAAACCTATGCGGACTACCCACTACCTGGATCTGGGAGCCAACAGCTTTCTGTGGACCAGAGTGACCGGCATGGATATATACGTATTGCTAAAGTGTCTGGAGGCGTGGTTCAGCATTTTGGAGATGAATGTATCTCAGGGTGCTCCAAAAAACGGGCAATATTCGGCTAGTTCATACCTCATGGCTTTTATTGCACCTTTTCAACAATAAATAGCTCACACAAGATCCAAGGCCTGTGCGATACTATAGAAAGTTTTCTCACGTTTCACACCAGAACCTATTTGCTAGTGAAAAGCAAGAGAAAGATCGAGGGTCATTCAGATATGTGAACATAAAGAGGTCCGAGAATCCATGTGCAATACTTGCATGTACAAATATTGCCTTCTGTTGATTTTCGAATCGATTCTTCATTTCCAAATCGATAATTTGGATTTTTTTTGTTTTGTTATAAGTCCGGAAGTTTAATACCAGACAAGAGCCTTCAGACGTGGGTTGATGAAGGTAGATATAAGGAGACTGGACGTCGGGAAGATGGAGGCGGAAATAAACCTACCCGGACCCGTCAAGTCGTGACTGTCTCGGAGATCTTCTCCGTGGGCAAGCGTCTCATACCTAGATGAGATGATGGCGGTCTCGATATAGTAAATTTCTAAAGCAGCAGGAAGTAGCACCGATTGAATTTCTCTTTGACGTAAGAATTGATCGTTACAGTCGGCAACATTAAAGCCTTCTGCATGACGTACGGTTAGTGGCGTGTTCAACGTTGCGAGACGCGCTTCTGGTAGCAACTTGTTATAATCGATCGGACTGGTAGTCAAAGACTAGTGCCAGGTGAGACCTGAATATTTTTTTGATAATGCCTTACAGATACGGGATTTGTACAAGTCGAAGGATTGATTCGGATCGAATCCGCAAGTTCAACTCCGAAAGTTTCTTTCCTTCGATCTTATAGAATAAGTTTCGAGCTTAGGAGAGAAGACGTAAGCGGAAGCGTCCATTTCATCGTGGCACAAAACGTAGCGGGTGAAACTACAACATTTGTTTCACCTTGTCTCACTCGATGTTGTTTATTAGCATCGTGCCTGCAGTAGCTGGTGAAATCGTCGGCAGGTCTTTCGGCCGGACAAGAGAGCCAAGAGAACCGCCGACGATTCCGCTACGCTTGTCCAGCGACGCTGGCGTCGAGGCGCCGCGCCACGCCATCCCCCTCTATCTGTCGGACACCAGAAGTCACTTTGAATAGTTGCTGACAACGCCCCGTTACATACATATACCTACATACTTCACGCAGTTGAAAATTTCACGGGGTTAAATTACGGCTGCGAAATTCATCTCTGACCTTTTTAATTCTGGAGCAATGATTAACAGTGTAGAGAGAAGAGGTTTTGAGCTACCTACCATGCAGGGGTCACGCGAACGCGCTACACCTCAGGCTCGTCTATCCGTAATCACACGCGATCCACTGATCAGGAAAATGAGCTGTTTTAACGAAATCACGCCTCACGTGATCCCGATCGTTATAGGAGTCTAAACTATGTAGTCGAGCGTTAATTAACCTACACTAGCCAGAGACAACACATCTAGGTCATCGGTCAGCACGGTATATCTTTGAATAATACAATAACTCAACTTTGGAAAATTATGGGAACGTAGGGCGTTATAATAGAAATTCAATGCCCGGCATGGGGCAGGACAATGACGTTGTGAAACTGTAACAATCGTTGTTATCACGGTTGAGCGAGTTATTGGCTTTCGAATATATGCTCACTGTTCCGGGATCGCCGATTATCAGCCAGAAGCAGTAGCAAATTTATGTGAACAAACCGCGGGGTCGAATTTTGTCCAAAGTTGTCAAATTTGACTATCTTTTGTTCAACCCCGTTCGCTGGGATAGGGTTTGAAATCCGGATTCCATCTAGCCCTGTAAGGGCTATGTTACAAAAATCAATGTGCCTGCAAGGAATCCGATATTCCGTAAGCAGTGAAGTAGTAATCTAACCGAGTGCCTTTTATAGGGATATTTTATTTTTATACAGGATAGTGGGCATCGTAAATATTAGCGCGCAATGCACATTATTTGCTGAGCCGACACCGGATATGGTTATAGATTGGCATATAGTATCGGCAATAAAACGTGACCTTCCTGCCCTGGCTCAGCTATCCGTGACATTGATATAGATATACGCGATCGGCCTGTGTCCGAAAGGCATTATGATTACCTATACTATATCATGACCAAATTCTTTTGTATCGTTCCAGCACTCAATTTTCCATTATCATTTGAACTTGACAAATCTGTTTTTGACTGATTTGTGCTCACAGTTTCACTTTCGATGTTTTAAAACCAGGAATAAATTATGACTACAACGACACCAGACACCCAAAATTCTAGTCGCCATAAGAAACAATTATTCTAAAAGGGGACATAGTTAGAGATTCATCTCTAACAATCTCATCACCCTGGTCGTCCCTCCACCTGGTTAGATTTCTACGAGATAAGCCGCGTGTCTGGGTTACATGGGCAAGAAATAGGTGAAGCTATTGCTCATTCTAAATGTGTTAATTAGTACAGCCAGTTTCTATACCACAGCGATGTACGTCGCTAGACCTCACAAGGTAACCCCCATAGAATTCGGATCTCTTCCGGCGATTCCTGACCGACGTTATCCGCTCCTTCATCTAGGTCCTCGAATATTTATGTACCCTTAATCGGATGGTCTGTATCACGAGAACAAATCGTTCCGGTAAATCTAGTTCGACCCGAGAGAATTTATGACTAGGTCCGTACGTACGGACGTATTTCCGATTCGGATAAATATTTAAATTTACGGGATCGAGTAAATCTCGTAAGTAGACGGCTGATGAAAGTTGTCAAAAAGTTTTGCGATCTGAGGCGGGTCCGAGTTTAATATTCAGAACATAATCAGCCTCCGTAAGTATTAAGAAGTTCGACTTTCCATACACTCTCATCGCAACTCTCTTGTCTGGCTCATGATTTATGTACAATGCACTTTCGAGTTGTTGAAACACCAGGATTATTATTGATTTTAATAAGATGCAAGTTTAATTGGACAGATCTAGAGCTCTTGGGTTCCCCGTTAGAGCCAGGATAAGGAGCTTACATCGCTCCATGTATGGTCACAGATGCATGTCCAGGTCTCATAATGTCACGCTGGGAATAAATATCGCATTGTGTGCAGTTGATTTTACCGAGTAAATAGCCAAGTCCCTAGTCGACGATCCTTTCATATGGAATAAACCGTTTTATCACGACAATGAAGGATTTGGCATACAGATATTTCCACGATGTATAAAGTGACCGATATCTTTTGTATACATGTAACGTTCATTGTAGATCTGACAATGGCGATCTTATAGTCTTCTCAATCCAATTCTGTATACGTTTTACGTCTTATTTCCTCAGGAAACAAATAGCCGTACCCTCCACTTTTATCGCCTTATCGCGAAACTACGATTCTGCTTGTACGTCAATTCGTACATTTTCAACCGACGCGACGCCGTGTCGAGATAAGAGTTACGTTTAACGCGGCGCCGCAATGCGCCGTAACGCGATAATCATTCAAGACGTCTTGTCGGACACAGTCTGTACACCAGCGTGACGTAAACTCGCGCGAATGTGTCTATTGCACAGTGAGGAGTAACGTTTATTTATGGAACTGCACGATCCGTGGCTCCAGGCAAGGTTGGGCTATTCCTATACTCCGCGATGACATAATGGCCATCTATTTTTGGTAAGTAACTAACCGCTACCAAAATACCATAGCCAAGCATGCAACGAACAAATGGAAAGCTCGCCAAAAATACGGCGTTTTCCTCATCGCATTCAGACTGCAATTGGCTGCAGCTACCGGAAGTGACGTATGGTGGATGCGCGTTTCTTATATGGGGCGAAAGATGAAAGCCGGGCACCGGTGCTTGACTGAATTTTATTGCCCATTTTCCTTCTCCATAATATGAAGGAAGATTTTTATCATCGCATCCTCGAAAGTGCACACGACCGAGCGGTGAATTGTAGGATGCAAAGCGCAGGTAATTTCGACATCGCACCAAGCGTGGGTGGAGCTTGAAGAAAGATAGCGAGGGTCAGGTACCGTCGACGAGAAATACGACAGAAAAAAGGCAACGATTCACGAACGTAAAAGAGACGTCGTTTTCTCGAGTCGAGTCGCGCAAGAGGCGAATATCCTTTTCACAAAAATTTCCCTTCCACTTCCCACACAAAACGTAGCATAAAAATAAATGATCCGTTGAACTGGTGAAAAAAAAAACGTGTGAATATATGGCCAATGAGAAATTCTTGGTGTATTAGCAAACCAGGAATATGTCGTGTTCTCCATTCCACCTGCGCCTTGCCTTCGCTTCGATGCGTTCAAGGAACTTAGGCTGCGAGGTATTGATATTTGCACAGAG
The DNA here is from genome assembly GCA_947538915.1 of Tenthredo distinguenda. Taxonomy (NCBI): domain Eukaryota; kingdom Metazoa; phylum Arthropoda; class Insecta; order Hymenoptera; family Tenthredinidae; genus Tenthredo; species Tenthredo distinguenda. The sequence goes on from OX384531.1 coordinate 8,677,979, forward strand.
ACACCAAAGCTGTCAATCTATTTAAGACGTACTCGTGACCCGTTCGAGGCGCTAAATCTTTTCGCGTACCAATAGTTTCATAACCGATCCCACAACGGAATGGTATGCACACACGTGACGCGTACATGGGTACTTCTGCAGTTTGCTTAGCAGAGCTAAACGCAAGGACCTACGAGCTCGGCTGGAGACTGTTGAAAGGCGTACTCTGTTCTCCCGCGTGGCGTTAATGAGAAAAGCGTGTAATTAATATAGTGTGAAAGTTGTGAACCGTAGGGAAACTCTTCTCTTCTCTTCGTTCTCCTCCGGGCACCTTTCGTCTTCCTTTTACGGTTACACCCTTCAGGACCACTGACATACGGGTTTTACAATTGTTACCAAACAAGAGCTCAAGGGCTTCTTCAAGCATATCTTCAGCACCCGTGTTGAGAATGGTCAAGACAAAATGTCAGTGTATCATCAGCTGTTGACAAAAATTTCGGCGCCAGTACCGTGAAGGCCGAACGAAACGTTTCTCAGCCTCTGAAAAATGCTCACTGAACTACCGTATGGAGTCGGTAACTTCAAACGAGAATTAATCTTAGACGTAATTAAATCCAGTGATACGAAGGTTAGGAAATATCATAGCGTCGTTTGCGGCTTTTAAGTGACGCGTTCTCTTCTGTGCACTAATGGCACGAGCTAGCTGCGCACCGAGGGAGACGTTATCTCGGTACTGGAACGAATCTAGGTCGACCCCAGTTTGAGCCATGGGTATGGTTCATGCCTGAGGTTTATATACGTGCAAAACTTTGCCAGCTTAAGTCGTAGATCCAACTTGTTGGTGGATAATCAATCGTTACATACACGTGGAAGCAGTCCCTCAACTAAAGTACCCACTTGATCTCGGCCGGCTGTTAGTTGGCTAGCATCCTCATAACTCCAGCTGTCATAATTCACCGCGAGTGTAATTTTACCAAGCGGATTTGCACCGAGGTCCATATTGTTAAGGCTCTACCTCACAAGAGCCTTGTGCTATACTTTTTCCTTTTTCTTTTATAGCCAGATAATCACTAGCAATCGTGAGTAAGTATTTCAAGTGTACTTTATCCTAGTTGGCGCCATTCCCATGGCCCATCTGACCTTGCCACAAAATTCCTTGGGCTGAAGTCACAGCTCAGTATCAGTCGAGTCGGATTATACCACGAGCAAATTCACCTCGTGAAATCAAGCTGGGCTCCATTTCGTTCAAGACTTATTATTTTTATTGACTTGTTCGCGGTATATGCACCCTGGGGCTTCTCGAACGAGTATTTCGAGGCTGGTCCAAGGCAGCTCTTGTCCTCGGTTTGACGGAGAAAAGAAAAACCTGCCCGAAGTCCTCATCCCATAAGCCACACCTTACGCGTTACAAGTATGACACGCATCTCGCCTTGTGTGAAGGATGCGCTAACCAAATTCCCATTAAATAAGAGTTCTGAATAGCCATTTCAGAATCGCGAGTGTCTACCGATGTAAACAACCAATCCACAAAGCGAGAACTTGAATCAAACGTGTTGAGCAAGATTTTCACCGTTAAGATCGTATATATCCGACTGAATTTCCATCCATCAGTCGTTCGTCCTCCACCTCATGGTTTCCTCTTATACACCCATTGTTCTCGGAGTAATTCTCATCTACCTCTCACCAAGAGTCAAAGAAAGGGATCCCAATCAGGAATAGATTAAGTCATCTCTTCGAATTTGATCGGCGGTTCTATGATCATTGTATCGTTGTATCATTCATCGACTGGATTTCGTAATCAGAAATCTTGTCTGCAGATGCCCCTCTGCAGAGTTTACGGACCGCGGTCATTGACTGACGGTCTAGTTAGTACAGTTGGGGTTATAGACATCTTTCCAACCGCACTAGTCGGGTGGTAAGAGATGCAAACGTGTGTAACTGTGTGAAGCCAGCTACAACGGTATGCCTAATCTATGCAACGCGCTTTCTTTCACAGTGGGAGCTCCCCAGGCAACTAAGTCCTAATTGAATGCATGATTGTTTCATGCACAAGCGGGTTCTCTGGATACCTCTAGTTCGTAGTCTTTTACAATTCTCATTCCGTATATATTCGTCAGATATTATCCTCGCGAAAGACACATATACATATATGTACGTTCAGGAAAATTTTGGGCTTGGTTAAAAAAATGAAGGGCAAACCACATACGCCGCAGTTAAATGACTCACGGTGTCAAACTGTATTCATTAAGAGTGACAGCCAGAAATTGTAATTCTAGCCCACTTATTCCCACCAAATAAATTGTTGTCACAGAAATTTCTCTCTCCTTTATTATATAGATTTCATTTAATAAAATCCTTTCAAGTGCTCCTTTATCATCACCGTTTAACCAGGGGAATAACCCGGTGGTATTTTACCGACCACCCATCTATCCATACAATTTTTAATTGCACCAATTTCAACGGGGCTGCTAAACGACGGATCTCGCAGCTCGACCAACCGATCAAACTACGAAGGCGTACTTCAGTGGGTGAGTCAAAGATAGTCTAATATCATACTCTCTCCTTGCTTCATGACTTGGATGGTTTTCGAGTGGTCATGTGGGAACGTTGCGTCGGATTACGTCGCTTCCTACTTCTATTGTACCAGAGGTGGATGTTGTAAGTCTTTCTTATAAATTATCAGCAACGTCTGAATGAAAAATGGGATCGTGTAGCTCAGGGCTTGTATTCCTCGAAAATTTCACAAAAAAAGAGACCTTATGGTTGTTAGACCACTAATTATACATATTATTTTCAGGTAACAACATTTCCGGTTCACTTTAGACTGCCCTACTTTGTATTTAACAATCGAAACGGTAAATCGAATGCATATTCCATGTAGAAATGCACCGTAACTAGAATTCCTAGAAGATATTAAGCTGATGGCGGTGATATAACTGCATATGTGGAACCAGCTGGGTGGGAATTCCGGGCACGAAGTAAACTGCAGAGTCGCAGATATCTACCTCAAGAGTTCTTAGCGCAGTCACTTCTTCGCTGACATGAGTGTTCGATCTCCGTGTACTCGTTCTTCGCCTTCTTCTTCGAGCATCGTCAGGTGTTTACGGCTTTTGCGTGTGTTTTACTGCTTAATAGTCTATTTGAGCAAGCAATCAGTACGACAATATGAAATGTTGTCGCATTCTCCCCCATGTAGTGCGAAAAAGTAAACATACCGACGCTTCAATCCCGGCAGTTTATTCGCTAACGCGACTATTCCGAACGATCGAATCGGGGGGATTTGCTGGGCAATAACTGACTTTTAAACTTTCGTTCCCCTATGTATTGCTCATCCCACGAACCTCTGAACATCGTGTATCGTGATTTTAACAAAATTACCAATGATCTAATGGTGCAGGAAGATACTCCTCATCTCTCCCTTTTGTCTATCCCTGTCTCTCTCTCTTCACTCGATTTAATTTAAGTTCAGCAAACAACTAGATACGCGTATTACTGCAAATATTTGATCGAGTAACGAATGAGAATATGCTCCGCGTAGACCTGGGTGGGAATCAGGGCACAGGACTCATTGCATAATGCGATTGATAGTGTATAATGGAATATAATGGAATTTTGATACCTAGGTATGTGTACTTTAGAAAAGAACCGATTTCTTTAACCGTTAGATATTGGAATTTCTAAAAGTGGATTGGAAAAAGGATTCTTAAGACGAAGAGCCTCGATAGCTTACGCAGACGGTTGAATGAGTTTTCCTTATTCGGGCAAAGAATGTTAGTCGTTCGTGTCCCCAGCACTGACCATGGGCAAGGCGACCGGCGCCGGCCGGACCCATTCTTCCGCGACGACAAATAAAAAAAGTGAGAAAAGACTTCCGCCAATTTATTTTGTCAGCGCTTCGTTTCGATTTTCGCGCTTTAGATTCCTACTTTTAAAGCTGAAAATCTCTTACGAGTCGTTTGAAACTCTCGAAGCGTTCAAACGTGAAGGTAAACTGCCGCTCAAGTGTTAACATACTTTCAAATTACATACTTGATGTTTATTTCGACACAGGATTTCTGTTTGTCCAACGCGCTATCCGAAATTAACCGCTTAGCTCTTTCAGAATCCATAAAATCACATGAGAGAAACCAGACTGTACGTGGTTTATCAAATAAACTCGATTCCCTAGTTCCTCGAACACAACCACCGACTACAGTCGTATATCGTTGATTTAATACGAATTAAAATTTTTCTAGAAACTTTCAACACCGATTCTAATCAAACCCTCTTACAGTATGTGAAGTTATTGTACAGCTAACGAAACACAACGTCACGGTTTTTTTCGAAATCACTTACCGCTTTTATCTCATTATCGAATTACTTTCCTCTTTTGCTATCAACTATCGTGTATAATACCACTGCTGCGGTAACCACACGATAGGTATTATCTCTATACTTTGACCAGCGATTTTCCTCCGCTCCACAAGCCACGAATACCCGTTCCAACGATTGATTCTTTATCCATCGTTCTCGATCGCTCTTCCAACATGAGCGTAACTTCTATTTTCCAATATTTGCAATGGTTCTGGCTTCATTTTTGTGCCCCTTTAGGCATAGTGACGATTTCGGTCTTTCGTTGTTTCACCTCGATAGTGTGATCGACATGATCAAGTAAAGGCGTCCATCTCTTCCTCTGACAGTGATCGCACCCACGACAAATTAATGATTAAATCGTGTGAGAAAATGAGAATAAAATGGTATTCCACGATACTGACAATAAATTTTTGAGCAAAGAATATACCGGGAGCACGTGGGTGTCGGTAGAGTTTCTTCGTGTGTACTATGAAAGGTAGGTAAATGCACGTACGTAGGTATGTACGTATGTACGAAGTGTGTGATTCTGCCTTGACGATCGTTCTGAGCACCGCTGCAAACGACGGGGACCCAATGCCATGCCATGCCATGCCATGCCATGCCTGCAGCCGGACGTTTGCTTGGGGCCTGTTCGAGTCCCGTCTGCGCCGCGTTGGCGCACCAACTAACGAAGAGAAGAGGCGAAGGAGCGAGTTGCAGCCTCTGCAGCTCGCGCTAGCATTTCTGTACGAGGCGCGCGCGCGATCAGTACGTTTTGAACCTCGGTTAGAGAGCGGATCTGTTTTTACTTATACTATACTGAAGTAGGGAGAGGAGGAAGAACCCCGTGTTTTCAATACTCAGGCACGCGTTTATGTTATGAGCGCAAGAAACAAGAGGCGTTGACACTCACCGTGAGACAGGAAACGCTCGACAAATCTCGTGACATTTTACAACGTCCCTTCATTCCATTTGTAACTCTTGACAGTTTCTGTTTTTTTTTGTTTTTCAATTTTTTTTCTAATTTGGAATTTACCCCGCCCCTAGAGTCTTCCTCAAGGTTTTCGAGCCTACATAGACTTTGAATCGCGGTTTGTGTTTGTATATTTTGTGGGCGATGAGTAGTTGACCGTGTGGCACATCTCAGGTCTGCAACGACGAGAAAAACTGAGTTTTCAGAATCAGACAATTCACGGAAAAGGTAGGCATTAACCAATATGTAAATACAGATAGAGCCTTGTCGATATTTTTGAAATTCGATCGTTCGTCGTTTTGGAACAGGAATTCAATCGATGCATTCAATCACTACATCAATCATCGGGAGGGCTTTAATAAATAAATTAAATCTACGATCTCAACTATATGCTATATAGTCGGGAAAAGTATGGTGAGTCCCGTCTCGTGCAATATATCTACGGCGCTCATAAATCTTATCATTTTCTCACTCGGTACTAAATTTTCATCATTGCGTATCGATAATTGGCTGTCATCTCAGCAAAGAATTAGTTAGTTTACTATATGCTATTGCCGTTATGATCATTTTTAACGGTAAAACAATACCGTGAACTCGATCGGCTTCCATTGCTCGAGGCTCTCTCCTGGAGCAGCGAGCGGATAGGTACGCGGAGTGAAATTTGCTCGCAAAACAATAAACCGTTCGCGTTTGTCAAATACAAATATCACGTCGATAGGTATACCCATCTATATACCCTGACTGCACGGCTATTCATACAAACGCCAAAGTAAACTCAGCATCGCATCGTGTCGCTCTTATAAAGGGTTCCGAATTTATTTACGTTTTCGTAAACGTCTAAATGAACGACTCGTTCGTTCGCTGACTTTTCATCGCCTCATTTCCTTCAACGGTGGCGCCTTCTCAACCCATGAAACCGAACAACTGCAGACGGGAGAGAGTCGAGTAAATGCGATTTAAAGAAGCGTTACTTCTTCCGGGTTCATAAGCTTCAGCGATGAAAATAAGAGAAATAGAAAGAAGAAAAAAAGGTTATCAACACCCGAGGCTCGAATGAAACGTATATAAGTATCTGCAGTGTGGAAATCGGGAGGAAATAAAGCTTAGTTTAATAATTAAAAATGCTGTTTCAATGATATGGATATTACGAAATATCCACATCGCATTTCTCACCATCCTCGAGGCGTAAAAATAGGTTAATTATTTTGGTATATAAAACGCGGGATCGTGTTTGATCGTCTGTTAAGGCGTCGCAGTAATTTTCAGGCTAATGGCGTAGTTACGCGCCAGCGTATAATCATCAGTAGCACACTGCACAGCGTATGAAACTTCTGCGATGCCAAGTCAGTGAATTCTAGCTTATATTATACTCGTAGCTCCTCCTGACTCCTCGTTAATTTTGTTAACCTGCAGCGGTCGTTAGATGCGTAAGAAGCGACTTGCGGTTAAAAATTTCTATGTACATCTACGTAGGTAGGTGATGTTGATATTATTGAAGCCGAGCTTGCGCACGTACGCTTCAAATTCCCTAGTTTCATTTCGTGTATATATCGAATACCCCAGCCAGATTGCTCTGGAATAGGCAAGGTTAGCGTTAGGGCGAGATACTCGAACTCATATCGAACACGTATTCCGCTTTCGAGAGAAGAACTATCTATTTAATGAAATTATTATCGCATGAACGAATTCACGAAATTACATTCTCAACCTGACTATACGCGATAGTTTTTCCCAGCGATAAATATCTACCGATTTAACTTGGGTATACGTACTACTAGCCTCTCTTTAACTGTTTATTATACGACGTTAATGAATGCACACGCGATACTTTCTCCATACCGGTCAACATTCGTCTTGAGACCGAGCCTGTAATACTATAGCTTTTTGTGGGTCAATTTCATTGTTTAAAATGAAGAGGTAAGCTGGGAAGTTTTATTGTGAAATATTACACTCATATCCCGGATAATCACTTCATAAGATTCTTATCGCATTAATTTTTGTACTTCTTTCACGTGTCAGACTATTAATATAATTACGCCTTGGTTACGAGTCGTGAAAAACTGTTCCGAAATTTTGTGAATTTCGATTATTTTTTCGCACTGATTATACATGAATTTTTTCAATACTATGAAACGCTCAAGCTCGTGGTAAGTGTTTCGCGTAACGGCATCGCAGGTTCTTTCATCTTCGTAATTTTAAGCGGTCGCGCGCGCGCCTGCATCTTAGGGTTCCAGTAGTTTTGCTCGCTCGCTGGCCGACTGGCTCCCGCAACGAAACGTTAATCTGCAATGTAAATGAAAAGAAACGAAAAGAAAGAAAGAAAACAAGACAAGAGTATTAAAAGCTTACGAGTACAAACCCATCTCTTTCGCTTTATCGGAAGGCGTTACTAATTTCCCAGAGTCACGATGTGCTCACACATCTCTGGTATAATCCTGGCCGGCCACCGTTTCGCAAACGATAACGCATAAACGTGAAAATAATGTGTGATGCGATCGCTTTTTAAAAACGCTGACGATCCACTTGTTTCGTTTAAAATTAAACTCTACGTGTTTTTCACTTCACTTCATTCCAGAGCATATTGTTTTAAGAAACTTTTGCCAACTATCGATCCGATGAACATATTAATCCCTGATATCAAGACGAAATAACTATTTCAAATCTGAAATAGATTTCTGCTAACGAAATTTTTCACCTATACGTGTTATAGCTGTGAATATAGACTCGGTCTATACTCGCGCGAGTTGATCATAAGGGGGCAATCCTGATCGATATATCGTATGAAAAAGATCTTCAGCGAAATATTTGCAAGGTATGCAAATTCGTACACGGATTTTCTCGATGATAAGTCAAATTTAATTATATTTCACATTTTTCAAGCCCTGCCGAAACCGAAACACTCATAGCACCCGTTACTGATTGCTCGCCAACGACCGGTAGCATGTATACTCTATAGGTCAGTGATGCTATCGGTTATAGATACTCAACGACCGTGCCGTATCCGCCCACCTTTCAGCGGACGTTGAAGATTTTTCATTTCTTTTTTTCTTTTTCAATTCACAACCAACCTGGCGGCGAACGACTAATCTATTTACATCGATAAATTACCTCTCTCTTTTTCTCTCTTACAAGATATGCGTGCGACTAGTATGTACAGATACACCATGGCACATAGTAGAAAGGTATCGAAATTCGTGCCCCGCTTACTTTACTACACTCTATATTTGACAGCGGGGTTATTTGGGCAATTTCCTTGTTTTTTTTTCGCAATAAAACTAAAAAATGTTAGAAGACAAAAAAAAGCTGTAACGTTGAGTAATGGCGCAGTGGTAGATGTTCTCTTTCTTATTTTCTCTCTCTCGCTCTCTTTCGACTATATACCATGTACTAGATGTGACCTCATTCCTTTGGTCATCTCGCCAACTGCGTTGCACTATACGAAAAGGTTTACACACGCGTGTTGAACAGCGTAAACAAGCGTCGTCATCCGCCGATTAATTTCGTTCTTATGTATCTAGGTATACGCACATCTATTAGGTACGATTACGGGGAATCGATCTAATTTTCTATTCACCCAATCGGCAGAACTTGAGTTGTAGCAGGAAAAAAATAGCTAAAATATAACAAGTAGGTTGAAGAATTCAACTAAAACGATTAAGATTCAATTTGACAATAACCTACCCTTAATATCGTTCTCCGAACTACGCGATTCGTAACGAGGCCAGGCAGGATTAAATTCTGGACAACGTCGTGAATTCACAACAATTTACGACGGTTTTGACGATCAGTTTGGAAACGAGATCATATCTAGATTCAATATTTTCCTCGTAAATTACTGCATCGTAATGTTTATATACGGGTCTAAAAATACGAGTTACGCTATCGCTGATCAAATGATATACATATTTACATAATACTGAAGTTTAATTATTGAAATATTTTGCGACTCGTGCTGTAGAGCCAGACTGTCCGTAAAAATCGCATCTATATCTAGCTCTACATCTCTGTAATGATTTGGCGAGAGCAATTGATACGTCTGTCCGTTCATCAGTCAGCCCCGTCACTCCAGACCCGTCAGTTTTTGATTACGCCCATGATTGACCGGCGTTTCAGCTTCCAGAGCCGGTGGTAACATTTTTCTGAATGGAATCTCACTAATTGGATTTTGTTTTCATTTTTTACTTTTTATGTCAACGACTAAAAAATCTCCACCGTTACGCGTTTACAGTTACAATAATTATCCTACTGGCGCCAAAGTTTATACCGTGGTTATAGAGATAATAGTGCAACGATGCGCATATATACGTTAATCAAATTGCTAATTTGACGATACGCGTCAGACATTCACGAGTCGTTAATTTTAATGTAAAAAACAAGTGTCAGTACACGAGATCTGCACATCTGTGAGCATAAGTAACCTTGAACTGAATTTATTCTCACTGGTTTTTTTCCTTTGCATTAAAAACTTTCCTCTAACGATGAAATATCTCCGACTTATCAGTTTATTCATTCTGCTGATAGGAAATAAGAGATCTGTTTCATAAGGTTCGTCGCATAATTCTCCGAACCGCGGCTATCAAGATCTGCAGTTGTATCCTATCTCACTTACAGCTTACTTTGAATTTTTTCCTTGAATTATTACCGGTTGTTTCTCAAAGACGTGGAAGAATCGGCCAAAACTGTATCACTGTAAACGCACTTGACTACCTTACAGGTCGTGTTTGCCAAACGGAGAAAATCATCGGCGTAGTTAGCCCGGCAAATTAATTGGCAATCGATTGACGTTGATTGGCAAACGGGCTTGCCACGACTCGACTCGACGCTCCTCTTCCTCGAGTAAAAATAAGAAAGCTTATTCAATCCCATTAACTGCATTCTGCAGTATAGGTACAAACTTCCATAAGCCAACCGATATTCTTTGATATTTTCCCACCAATTAGTCTAGGAGAGTTTATTTATCCAACTTGTAAGACAGCGATAACATATCGTCATGCAATGCGTGTAAATATTGCTTCGAAAGATCCCAAACCGAATTCAAGTCCGAAAGTGTGAATAGACGTCGGTGCGATTTGACCCAAAAAATTCACTGCACGACGTCTGTATATACACGTATGAAATACATAAATCTCTCAATTGCCCGATAGATATATTAATCGGAGCGTATCCGCGATGCTGAAGCACAAGTGGCTCAAAACTGGGTCCCCGGTGTTGGTCGTTTGTTTATTGTTGGCCTGAACCGGAAGCAATCCAATTAACCACTCGGAGTCTCATCCCGGTTAGGGAATAGAAACGTTTGGATGGTAGGTATGTATGTACTACATGCGATTTAGTATCACGCACGCGTGTCACACCGATTGAAGATAGCTGCGTAGATTTATGCCCCGCGCTAATTGGAATTGAATTTATTAGTCCGCGAGGAGAGTTAGGCGGGTTTTCCTGACAAAAGTAAAAAAGGGGAAGAATTATTTGTCCGATTGAAAAATACCCCAAGACGCATCTCGAGCATAATTGTAGTGAAGATCTAGCCGCAGGATAGTACCGAGTGGTCCGATGAAAAGAGCGTTGAGTTAATTACGCAATTAAGAACGAATACGTTTAGAGGTGCAAACTGAATCCAGATCGTTATCCCTGGCTTAGATATAAATTCTCTACGATCATCTGGGTTGTCGGCTGTATCACACAGACACATAGTCTCTCCTATAATGATTTTAGACCTTCAAGTGTTGAAGTAAACCGCCATTACGTCATACGGCGATGTGTAAGTACGAATGTATACCTACTTTTATACACTTTTATCTCATATTGCCACTTAATAATGATTGTTACCGTATATAGCGAGGTTTACGACCCGTGTCAACTGCGTTTTGCCGAACGATAAAAGGTAAAATAGCTCGATATGAAATCGGAATCTAGATTACGAGTCGGATTCACTATATACGGACGTAGTAATAGTATTATGCAGTTATCAATCCAGCAGCTTCGCTTGAGACAATAACCGATCGAAAAATTGATTATCATTATTGAATAAGTTATAGGTTAAGGCTAATAGACTTTCATGTGAAATGATGCTGAAAATAAGTGGATAGATAAATCGCATACTTTTGTATGCACGGATATAGTTGGTGAAACTCTATTTCGCTTCTTCACCGCTGAAGCATTCGCCGATCCGAGGTATTGGGTTATGAATTTCAATACATGCACAATGGATATAGGGATATGCACAGATCCAGCCAGCTCACTGGCCGCATAGGTATACTAAAGATCTAGAAAGTTCTAGAATCTAGATCTTTTCACGTAGGTGTCGTTCTCACAAGAAGTACGCGAGATCCCAGTCCCGTTCAGGTTTTACGCCGCCGAAGTTATGTCATTATATCTACTTGTGGTACAGAATGCATTTTCACTAGGTATCTATCTACAGAACTGCGTTTCCCGCAAATAAAACTTAAGAAATAACGAAAGAAAATTGAAACAACAGAAGGATGACAGATTAAAATTATTTCTCTAGCTGCACCTATCAAAGGTATATTCTGCGAAAGATGAATTCCTCGAGATAGATTATTTCCAGTATGGAATGTACGCTAGTTATGTGACCAGTGCTGTAAATAATACTCGGTACTGGCTTCGTGTTCATCTTGTTCTTGGTACAGGGCCTCTCGTACGTAGGGATACGGTCCCGAAGGTCGTCTTACAATCAGTAAAGCGATATATGCCCAGAGGCTACGTCTGTGCGATCTGCAGATATAGATCTACTTGTTTATTACTTTCCACAGTTTTCAATGTGCTTGCTTCCACCCACGCCACAGGAGCCGATCGATCACTATCTTTTGTGATTTGGTAGATCGTTGTAAATATCGGTGCATTGACTTTGGCGTGACATGATGCTTTCGCGTCATGGCCAGCTGCTGGAGCGATTCACTCGTTCGAAAGAAGTGTTTGATGGGAAAAAAAAAAATCGTTTCTTTTCGTTAATCGACTTATGTTTCGGACCTTTTTGTCGTTGTTGTTTGTCAAGCGTTCCTTAGATGCGACATTTTGATACGCTTGTTTAAAGCTGCCACGCCTGGGCACCTCATAATCTGAATTCTGAAATTTGAATGAAAGTAACGCGAAGGTCAGAATTTTTGAATAAAGCACCAAGATTATGGCTGAATACGCGAAAGTTTCTTTCTCGAGTGAAGAAGCACATTTATTAAAAAGTTGTTCCCAAAGTAATTATCCTGAAAGCCATTAGTTGATTAAAATTTCTCGTACCTACCTGCGGAGACTGCAGTAAGAAATATTCTAAAAGGCTCGAAGATATGTTTCCGGATATAATTAAGCATTTTATTATTTCCGCGTTGTTTGAAATTTTCACTTGATTAAACGTAATTAAATCCTTCTGTAACAGACGGGAGTTCTTCGAATCTTTTCTTTCTTTATTTCTTCCTTCATACCCACGGTTTTTCAGTCGCGTTACTCGAGCGACCATGAAAGTCGACGATTCAGTGGTATCGCTAAAACTGCTGATTCGGGTAATCTCAAGCCACGACGCGGGGAATTTTTATGTCAACATAATTTCTGGGCTTATTATACTGCGAAGTTGGATACTGATTAAATAAATAATAAGCAATAATTCTTCGAAAGCCTACCGATAAATATTTCATTTGCGGAAGGCAATGCGGTCCAGCCACAAATGCTTGAAGATTTATACATCTAGTTTGATATTAAATAATCATGTATCCGGAGATTTTGTTGGATTACACCGCTACCCAGGCTGGTAAATATTTAATAAAAATTCATACGTCCTTCTCCAAAAATACCTAGTTTTACCTGCTGCAACGCAACGTTCCAGGGGATGAAAAAAAAAAAACAAATCCGAAATATGTGGGCAGGGCCTCTTCAGCTTTCACGAATGCATAGATATAAGTTGACATTTATTACTCCCGCAAAACCAATCAGCCCAACAGCAAAAATATATTTCTTGCCTTGAGGCAAACGCCCACCCAGATTTTCCGATAACTCTTATTGTGTGCGCCAGCTCGCTTGACCCACAACACTGATTGTCAGTATTTTATTCAACTTGCAGTTACATCTGTGTGGTCAATTTTGAGGCAGTCTTACGTGCGTCATATACCCTGGAGCAGCAGCAAAAGCAGCAGTGATTGAAAATTATTTATTGATCAATTTCCGCCGAATCAGCACCACCGAGATACAGTCGTTCGATCATCGATATACTCGAATAGCAATTTATTTATAATTATGTAGACGGATTGAAAAGTTTAGTTGTTTTCATTTCTTGGTATCTTCTTTCATGGAACTGGTACATTTCCTTTCTATAATAAATCTCGGTAGTTCAAATAGCGTGATCTAGCTCTACTGTACGTTATCGTCTTATGTGGCAGCAGCGTGACCGCATATGATAAGGAATTTGCGATTTTTGAAACATCTCACCAGAGGATTATGAGTTGTTTCCCTGAAGTTCACGCAGCTTGCGTCATCTCTATCTATCTTGTAATCGCGTCTGTTCGTCTGCCTAACCGTCTGTGTCTCATATTCGATATAGAAACGCGTCATCCCTTCAGCACTTCAGGTCTCTGAATGAAAACGTTTTTTGCGATAGCGTATCCGTGTGAAAAATCGTCTCACAGCTGTTATAACGCTCTACCAGTTCCTTAAAAAGAATACCAACGATATCAAACGGGAAATCGTATACCTATACCTACCTACTTAAAAGAATTAACCGAGCAGATAATTTTTCGGGTGAATTAAACGGGTTCAACATCTCGATTTTAAATCTCATCGAATTCTTAACGCCGGGGTTAAATGAGAGAAATTAAGGAAAGTTTCAAAGTTTTTTAAATTCTGTGGTACGCGAAAAGTCCCTGAGCAATATGCTAACGATCTAGAAAAAGTTCGAGCCCAGTTCCGCCAAGTTAATAAGCCTAATTTAATTGCATTGACTTGAACTTCTGGGACGGCGAAGGCTGGAGCTTCGCCACGGAGGGTAGACAAAAGTCTGTTTTCTATTATCCCTAAATATGCAATTAGACTTTGGCGTCACGGTCGTTTGCGCTGCTTTGCGGAACTTCGCGTTTCCTCCTCGTCAAACTTTCGCCGTTTTCTTCATTCGGGAATAACTTATGACCTCACCTCTCGAATAAATTACAACTTATATAAAATCTAAACGATGTGTAAACACACCGTATTACATGCCTTAATAAATCCCATTCATAAATGCCTACGCTCTTTCTCCTCAATTATACCTGGCAAGGATTTATGCCCTTAAAAAAGTCTTATTAATTAGCTACAAACGAGCCCTTTATCGACGCGATACATCACCCATCAAGAAATACGGATCGCATTTTTCACCAGTCCTAAAACTGATCCATTCTATACACACTATACCTACGTTTGGGCGTGGTAACCGATTACAGGCCTTCGACCCGACGCAGTCAGTCGTTATGTCACTCTCCCAAGGAGATAGACACATTTTTTATTCGGAACGGAATTCATTCGTTTTCTTGAAAGATCAAAGACCCAAGGATAACCCGTGGTCAACGTCTACAGTTCTTTTTTCTAAAACGTTTGAATCCCGAAGGGATCAGTGTCGAGATAGAAAAATGATGTTTTAATCAATATTGATAGCACTCACGCATGACTGTACGGGAAACTACAAATGGTTTGAAGGAAATCGCAAATCAATTTGTACCATGGAAATAAAGCTTGTGAATTTTCATCTACGAATGATCTTGAGTGCATTTCAAATATGGAAGATGGTTTCGAAGAGCTCCTTGTGTCACAAATTTTAAACTTCTTAGTGTAAATTCATTTTGAGCTCATTCGTGGACACAATGAGAAGCAGCTTTTTCTGAATCATTTAATACTTCCTCATTGCAAAAATTATTTCACAGTATTGGTATGAAGTGATGTGGATATGGCCCGGTTAATATCGAAATATGATAGAATTGAGCCACCCAAGTAGTACGAAATGATTACAGGTATAGATGATCTTGTAAATTTAGCGGGCGTTTGAAGATGCGTTACGCAACGCGTACGATCTTTGTAAGTAGCTGTAGGCTTCATGACTAGTATATAACCGCATGTGCGTGTCGGTAGCGTAAGATCAGAATTTATCAAGTGCCTTTAGGCGGTACGCCTCGTCGCTGACTCAGCGGCCAACAATCTCATTCACCGCAAAGAGAGATTCGCGAGATCTTGCCTGGCTAATCTTTATTTCTGTCCGCGCGCTTCATGCCGTAGCTAAGGCTCGTCAGCTGACGCGTAAGAGATAAAAAAAATAACAAATACCTATACATGTATAAATACCGCAGGGCCTTACGTGGGATTCGAAGGACTCGTATAAAATTCTACACACAAGTCTCGTTTCCCCTACTTGGTCGGAGGCTTGGTATGTTTTTCATACGAAATCCCTACCAAAGTACATAATTGTTTTTCGAATAAATAATCAATCGCTCAGATATGTGAAGACCGGTGAACAGATTTAGCCACATGCGTCAGTATCTTTCGATCGATTTCAAGAAACGCCCTCCACGACGTGGCTAATTATAGTAATGAGTACCGACGCGTTCATACATACGAAAATGAGAAATGATTTCATTTCACGTACCGGGAGTTGCGGGCACGATATAGCCTTATATCCTTAAAACAACGTGGGTGGTCCACTTCCCATTTTAGTTATCCCGATCGATCGACATTACTAATTACGGTACGGCTAATCCGACATTCAACGTAACTGCGGCAATTAGCGACCAACCGACAACGCGTTTCTTCGGATGGATTGAATTATGAAGAAAAACCGACGTTCGTCCTTAGGAATTTCATTAGAATCATATATCGGTTACGCAGAGTCAACAAAGTCGGTTGAATAAACTTTATACACGTTGATACGCATGTATACGTCATATGTATATAACAGTGACAATTTAATCGGCACTTCATCCGTGAAATGACAAACATTTGTCGCTCGATATTACCGCAGATTAATTGATTGATTGGTCGTGAGTAGAGCGGAACTACGGTTTGCCAGAGTGGAAAGAAGCCGTACCAGCTACCAAGGACCGTAATAATATAAGTAAGATGAACGCGTGGGTATATTAAGCCAGTAAACGGTGGTATGTAGTTTTAATTAGTAGCGTACGTAGTAAGAGTTTATCAGAAAATCACCTCGTAGGAATTTAGTTGCAGTGCTGCAGACCCAGACGGTACTAAAGATTAGTTTAAACTGTAAACTCGAAACTCTTAAACTCTAGACATTGAAAGTTCGGAAGGATCATTCTTAAGAGCTGAAAGTACGTATACAACGTAGTCGTACGTGTCTATCGGTATAAAATTTTGTTGTCTCGAATAATTATCGGGGAGTTAATTTCACCTGAAAAATGTTATCTCTGATAAACCTGTTCCCAGGGTAAGACGTGGTTCAACTAAGTTTTGATTAGACGCCCACAACCCCTTCCAGGTACGAGCGATAGTCAGCTGTTCGATGAATTCTGTATTATACATGCACTCACGATTAAACCTAAAATATTCTTTATATAAAAGATTTAGGGCTTATTCGAAACGCATTACGGGATTGCGTAAGAGGTAATAAATTTCCGTTCCTTCGGAACTAATAAAAATCCAATTCTCGGTTTGAGTGAGTCACTGCAGCGCGAGCTTTAATGCAATGGGGCGAAGGGAAAGGGAAGTAAAGGAGTAGATGCTTTTATCACGAATCTACCCGCGCGGGCTCTACTGCACCATCGACGCGTCAAAGACGCGACGCGTCTGTGTTTATGTATATTTGCATACACAAAGACGCGAATGGAGAGTGAGCTCACGAGCCACACTACCATACGGCGGTCTGCCGTGCGCCGCGGCGCGTATAATAGAGGATATGCGATGGAAGTGGAGCAGTCTTGCTTTACCACGCGTCTCTGAAGTGTCTGGACTCCGGAGGGTATACACCTGTCTTGTACGGAAAATATTCCTAGATCCAGAAAGTGCGCGGTGAAGTTGTCCGATCGAAATTCAATTATCATTCGACATTTCCCTCAGAAATTTTCTTCTCTTTACGATTTATTCGGTTTTTTACATCGTCTGAATCAAAAGTTCACAGAGGTTGGTAATTTTAACTGTCATTTAATTTTATACAAATTGACGGCTTATCTCACGAAGTAACCCAGGTGAACCGATTGTCTGATTTCTTTCTTCTTTTCCTTTTTCATCGAATTCAAGACGTTTCTTGAGTTAGTCACCTAACTTTTTCATTTTCCAACATTTTCATCACCAGATGTGAAAACGCTCATATTTTTTCAATTTTCCGCTAAAGTTACTTGAGACTCTCTTTCTGCGATAAGCTGTTCGAATATTACGGAATAATTATGATTTGATAAAGTGTTGTTGGTTTGATTATTGTTGATTTCAATTCTGCGGTTCAAATTGCGTATACGTATGATAACTGGCGATGTTATTTGCTAATGGTTTATTATTCCCCGTTGATTTGTTATAATCGGTCACTTTTGTTATTCACCTCAACGACGTAGGATAAACTAAATTAATTACACGACATGAATATCAATTTTAGAATTTATTATTCAATTAAAAATCCGCGAGCCTGCATCGCCGATTATCTCATTAAAACTTGACGTTCAAACCAAGTTTGGAATAATCAATTTCGCGTACCTGTCGATCCACCTCATCCCCGAAAACCGAAGGATATTCAGAAATAAGTCAACCGCATCTGTTTTATCAAACCGTCAAAACCACAACGGGCCATTTCACAACTCCCCCGAGTTCCATAAGTAAAAGTTACCTCCGGTTAAAACCTCTTCTTCGAGAGCCTCGCCTCTGCACCTTGGGTTTCGTTCGTCGCTGGACTTACAGCACCGCGCAATAGAGCTTTAAATCTTGACCGTCATTCTTTTATTACATTCAGCCAGAAATTTGGAACTAAAAATTACTTTCTATATGATTTACTATTGCTGTACGAAATCTGGTATTCCCATATCCGATGCCATCGTTAAAGGCTACGAAAGCACACGGTACGATGAATAGCGTTTTATCACGAATCATCTAGCTCCATCGTCGACGAAGGTCCAACGAGAATTAGGTATCGAGGAATGTCTCAATCTTTATTACGGAATGAAATTTGTCAAAATTCAAGTAACTTGTAAATTTTATTACCGTCAGATAAAGACCAAGTCTTATTTGCTACGCAATCAATGCTGCCATTTATTCTTATCATCAGGCTGGGACCGCGTACGCCGTTTGGTCAAACACAAACGGTATTCAAGGCACGAGTGTGTAGCCTTCGAATCCGTGATATCTCTATCAATATCAGTTCCAAGTCCGCGAAAATGCTTTCGGAATTCAGAAATAGCCGAGAAAGCTATTATAACCGGAATAAGTTGTTTTTATCAATCTCGTGCGTCGGAGATACAGCGGAGCATGCGTTCAGAATTTTATAATTCTCTTGGGTCCAGGAGCCTGCGGTAAAACTCCCTTATTATTCCACCGTCGGAAATCTCTCTTAACTCTTTCGAGACCGTAGAGTGAAGACCAAACTTGGCCGAGGTTAGGCAATGTCGTTTGATTTACGATCAAACCCGGCGTAGAATCAAGACTCCCCGCCCGCGCCGTGGTACCAAACTGGAAACTAGAATCTAGAATCTAGAACTGAACCAAACCGAACCAAACCAAACTACTAACTTCCTATGTTACATTCACTGCGCTATGCCCAGGGCAGCGATCAGATTCCCGGTTTTTCATCCAGGACAAGTATAAAGCCCTCTGTAGAAACACACGCGTGGATCACCTGGGAAATATTTTTCCCCCAAACGTGACTTTAACAACGAATAGTGGCCCATAGTGTCCCACGTAAACCCAGCTTGTGATAATTCCTGGTAGCGCAGTTTAGGCTTAGGTTTAGACTTAGGCTCCTAGTATAATGCTTATTAGCCTGCTGCTTTATGCAGCACCAACTCATTAAGTATATGGCTATTCAATTAAATGATCACTTTGGATCGCATATAGTGTAGCGTCTGTTTACGTAGTCGTAATTAACTTCGTTAATTACTCCCCCTGCCTGAAAGCTTTCCCGTTCTCTCCTTTCTTTTTCTCCGTAGGCGACTATGGTATAAAACCATAAAATATGTGAAAATTGAACGCTTGGGTGATACATTTCGGCCAGAAATAACTTTGACGGTAAATCGAATTTACAAGCTTAGTTTTACTCGCCGGCAAAGCTACTGCAGCGATAAGGAACCTGGGGGTTCCCCGGTTTGTGGCTGGTGCTAATTATATCGTTAACTTTATTAATTGGCGTGCGAGCATTACTTTTATTTTTTTATTTCCCTCTTTCACTGCCCCTGATTCGTTGCGTCAGTGTAGGTACACTAGATCATGTTGGGCTTGATTCTAAAACTGCTTGTTACTTGCTAAGTACTCGGAATTAGATGCGCGCGATTAAAGCTCTACCGCATTTTATAAAATGTTGATAGATGCTGCGATAGCCAAAACCGATACCTATTAGCTCGTTTCCAATTATCGCTATACCCTTTAAAAGAGGATTGGCAGAAGTCAGAAGTTCCGTCGAGATTCATTATCGGTTTTTTCTTAAATCTCAAATCAACCGCGATCGACTCTGAGAAGGGCGATAATTAACTGCAGGACGATTTTCGGCAGTAATTTTACAGCAATTAACCGGTATGACCACGGCTGGCTCTCCAAATTCGGTAATCACTGTAGTTACGATTGAAAGAGTGACGTAATTCTAATCACGCAACGAAATATACGCCACGAGTGACGCGTTGCGTGTAAAAGCACGCAAGCTTCTATATCGTCGAGTTTTTCAGCGTCATTACCATTATTATTACCGTTGTCATACCATACGAGTATAACTGAGGTTCAACAGTCTTATCTCTCTTCATACCCGTCACAATGAGGAAGCTTTAATCAGTTTTAAGGAATTACTCGAAATACTACGAAACTGTACTGTCCATGCGCACAAACATTTAGTAACGTCGTATTGTAAACGGGGGGCTTAGCTTTGATATAAAAATAGCGAATCTTCATCACGGTCTCAGTATCGAAGTGACCGCGGTCCGGCTCGTAGTTATTCAAGTTCATATAGTAACACTTCGCGTCTGTGACACTCCGAAGTCGATACTATCGCATACTCTTACAATCCCAAAGCGTAGGGGTTGCGGATAGAACCTCAAGAATTAGCTAAAATCGTGAGTATTTATTTTTTCTGAATAATTAAGTTGATAGGAATCTCGATAAAAATAGAAATTTATCATAGGAGTGAAACAGTGACGGCATGAATTATAGTTATAGTTTTCTGCCGTAAACTCGACCAAGAAATGACCGCAGTGGTATTTACTTAGTGGTGTTTAGTTATAGGAATTCATCACGTTTGACCGATGTACGAAGATTTATGGTGAACATTGTTTCAATGAATTGGTCTATAATTTTCCTACCGCTTTTATTCGAAGATGTGTTAAAAAAATGATGAAGGCACGCTCTTAGTCGGACATCGTCTATAATTTTGAAACACTATACGAAAAATGGTGAAAAATAAAAATACGTTCAAACTATAGGAGTGATAATAATATGCGGTTGAATCAGAGGTCGGTGAACTTGAATCCACCTCTTATCGCAAGGATTGAGATCCACTGGGTTTTATTTAGTCTAGAGGGTGTTAATTAATAACCTAGCAACCCGTACCCACTTCTGAACATTCCCAGTCTCCTTCTGTCCCGCAGTTCTCTCCAATGCACAAGCATGCTGCACGGAATTGTGTCAGGAATAGAGAGTATGCCTATGTAACTATATTATCTAGCTGCCATCTTTGAGCAACCCCTCCTTGACGAGGGTTGTTGTAATTAATGCATAATCATGGTATAATACCACAGGCAACCGGAACTACGAGGGCCTAAGCTACTCGGAGGATCCTAGGCAAGTAGGTATAGAGAATCGTCCAGACGTGTCCGGCCAGTTTGATTGTCTGTTTCGAATAGGATAAGGCTTGCCCGGATCTAAAGTACAGATAACTCCGGTCTAGTACAATTCCCGGTGATCATACCAGGAGGATACTAGGTTTCTCTTACTAATTGCTGTAAGGCATCTGCGTCGACGACTCTTGATTAATTGACGATGTTATACCTAATCGTCGGTTAATTGTAGCTAAATTTAATGAAAGCAGAATGGGAATCGATTATTTGAATCAATTATTACAGAATTTCACGACAAAAGAGTAGTAGATCCGTACAGCTTTTCAAATCGAAGCAGTCTTCAGTCGCCTACTAATTAATCAATTCCTGTACCAACAAACCTCGCCCCTTTTATCTTTGTGTGAGATTTTTTGTTTTCTGTTTTAACCCGTGATGCCATTCTCGTTTCATTCGATGAAAAGGCTACATCGAAATCGAACAAAACGCGACGCACAATGCGAGGGTGAATTATCACGGCATGTATCTGTACATATGCAATATGCAATATGTAAATTGTATACATTACGAGTGACAGGAGGCTGTATACTCGTCTAGGAGTATAAATCGATGAAAGTTTGGAAAAATATTTGTCATCGAATGGCCCTTCATGAGAGTATATCATCACTGGATGACAGCGAACCGATGCATAATTCATAAAAATTTCTCAATTCAAGATACAAGTATATACTTACTACGTATAGAAAATCTTAGGCACAATGCTCCGCATAATTTAGACATTACCGCAAAAGAAGCTGATATTTCTTGGCTCCCTTTCCTTTTTCGAAACTTATCGCGGGTATAATGATGAAAAAAAGAGCTGATTCACCGGTTCGATAAAGCTGAGTAATTTTCCGAAAACTATACTTACTAGACCGAATATCGACTAGGATTCATCTCTCTTTCCCATACCTGATACGTAGGTATGCTGTATAGAACATCGGACACGCCCAGGCTTTAAAATCTCCAGGGTGATCACGAATGTGCAGATCGTGAGATTGAAATTGGTATAATTTTGGATATTGGGGATCTAACCGCGGCCGGATTTACGATTGTTTGTTTGAACTTAGGGTGAATCGCGAACCCTTTGACGGACATCAATGAATCACAATTAGGTTGATCGGCACTGGTTCGACCGACAAATATGAGCCTGTAGAACTCGCATGTCTATCTACAGGCACAGCAGTCGCCTTTATTGTAACACGAAACCAACATTACGAGCTGACACGGTTACGTTTTGTAAATATCAACGTAAATAGCGGGGTAGGTAGATTATCGCAAAGTTCATTGACGTTCAGGGAATTTCTTCATGATTGCTGTTGTTCATTCTATACCGAGAAACTTTTCAGCCATTCGAGATCTCGAATTTTTCCTGACAGACTGATTATGGATTGCGCCTATAAGTCAGAGGGCTTTCTTTCCCTAGTTTTTGGTGTATAAAACGACCATAATTCTTGTTGTTGTTGTTGTACTTGTTGTTCTTGTTTTCGTTCCCCAGCTATTACCATACACGGATTTCTCCGGGCCAAGGTTGATACCATGCTTAACGTTGGGGTTTAAATCTGGCCACAAAACGAGCTTTAGTGACCGCTGGCTAGAATAATTAATAACTTTTCCAGGGTGAGGATTTCAATACGCGACGAACCATTGTTTCGCGTAATTTCGGGCCGTGTCAAAACGCCAGATTGCTTCTGGCGACCGACCTACCGACTCGCGGGACTTTTGCTCTCTGACGTTCATTGAAACTTTCTGTAGAGCCAGGCACGCGTGTAGAAATTATGTATAGGTATATGTGTTCGACGGTGAAATTTGAGCGAAAATTTTGCGTCGGTGAAAAGTTTTAACGTACAAAATTACACAATCTGGTCTCACGACGGAATTTAATAGTAATTTCACCGGCGTATAACTACATAGTTTTGTTAATTAGCCGCACCAAATTAATTCGCGACGTAGTACTGATACAATAAAACCTTATTAACCAGCCGAGGCAATCAAATGTTCATAATTAATATGGTTCAGTGGATTCGATTTCATTCGCTTACAATTAGCGATAAGTGGCAATTATCGACAGGCTACAGCATAGAGCTCTGATTTTGGAAACGATACCTAGCTAATGAAAAGAAGGATTTTTATTTTACTTTGCTATTCTAAGCCGGAGGTAATTCATGCATGTATGCAAATAGCTCCAATCTCTCAGCTTATAATAATCAAACTGACACCGACGCGACGCGACGACGTCCAATAGCCAATCAACGGTAATTGATCCTCTGCACTGCGCTAGGTGTGAAGTCGTTAATTTGAGGATAAAAATTGCGAGCTTGCCACGTGTTGATACCATACATAAATGCATGCTAACACAAGACCAGACCGGATTTAATAACCATATATGCAAACACTAGGTATGGTAGAAAACTGAATTGAACTTTGATACGCCCTTGATTGCATTGTAAGAAGTATCAATTAGTGAGCGTATACATATTCAACAACGAGACTTTTATTCGAGCTAAAAATCCCCCAGAAATATTATTTCCCGTCTTTTTAATCGAATTTTCACGGCGACGTGAAAGTCACCGTATGATCAAGTAGAATTTACCGTTACTCCATGGCTACCGTAAATATATTATCGATTCGACGAGACAAGACTTGATTATTTGAGTCAACGCACGCCTGTCACAAGATTCTAACATACTTCATATACGTGATGAAATTCGACGGCGAGATAATATGACGGAAGTTTGGATTAATTCGAAAAATGAAATAAAATGGAATAGGAAATCGATCATTTCAACGAAAATTTTCAACTCCCTCGATATATTCTCTTTTTTTCATTCGAATCCCTGCCATGACTTCCTACCACGAGAATAAACCCAACTAGTTCGGTTTTACGCGGTTTACACTATATCTACTCTCACAGCCGTAAGACAAGAGGCTTGCTTTGTAACGAGTATCGAATTGTCGAAGTATCAATAGCTTGACGAAACTCGATACGGTCGAGGGTGCGGTGCGCGAATATCTTGCGTAATCAAAACTACCTCACCGTTGTAGGTAGGTATAGGTATCATACTCAGGTAATTCACATAAGAAATAGCTGCACAGGGTGATCACGCTCAGAATCAGCGTGTATAGAACGTGAGAATGAATATACGCGTTAATTTACATCGTGACTTCCTGTTCGCTGAATGAAGGATGATATTTTAATACCAAGTCGTAAAACACGAAGTTGTTTATCCGTTTCTTCCCCATGATTTCAATATTTCTCTTTTTATTACTTTACTTTTGTGGAAGTGTGCGCTGAACCTCAGAGAGAGGGAAAGAGGGATTCTTAACGGGCTTTTCTTCTGCCCCAGGCTTGGTACATGAGAGAAACTTATCTTATATTAATTTAAACTGAATGGGATGATTACGTCACTTTCAAGGAACAGAAAAATAAGAAAATCGCAAAAATACGCGATGCCTTAGCCAATCGACAAGTCTGAACTATTTTCATCAAACAGTCAAGTTTATCAATTACGTGATGATAATTTGCATTCACGACGTACCACCTGCTGCAGACTGTATCAGCTTTGATCATACGGTAGTAATTAACGTTGCGAATGTTCATATCTATTTTTATAGATACAGGAAACAATGGCGCAACAAAAAAAAAAAACTTTTTGATATGCTAATACGCCGAATTCCTTCAAATGCTGCAGTTGCACCTGGAAGTAGGTTTATGTCCATATTTCAACGTCAGCACTGCGTTTCTAACGACTCAACGGTTTCACCTCTCCCAACCATATCTGCCTCGAATAACACACTCTGATCTATTGGGTTACGGTTAACGCTGACTAAAGACTAAAGAGCCACCACCTCAGCGATGATATTCTCATTGAATATTGCTGACTTGGCGCGATTAACGAACTTCTTTTAACGCTCGAAGATCACGTAGAAGAATTTTTTAAACGGTGGTTTGGTCACTACAGGCTCAGCTGTATAGAAAACTTTAACATAAGACGGAGAAGTCGAGTGGCGTTATTCTCAGACCTATCCGTTGGCAGACGAATTAATTATACACTGTATTATGTATACCCACCTTATACCTGCCATCTACGTATATCTACATACCTATATGTAGGGTAAACTTTGACGATGGCATTTTGGCTATGAGCAGTCAGCCCGGTGCCGAGTAGATCTAAATCCGAACAGAGAAAGCAGAATCCATGTTGCCGAGAAATTAATTAATTAAATTTCGTAAGCTGCATAGTGGACCCCTACCTTCGCGCTCTGTAATTCAGTTTGGAGCGTCACTAAAGTTTGATATAAAGCTAACGCCGGGTTGAGTTTCTCTTAAAACTATACCGGCTTATTATATTATATATATATATATATGTGTGTACCCAGTCGGCTTCCTTCTAGACGTCGTATCTCGCGGACGTCAGACGCAACGAATAAAAAAGATTTCATTAACCCGACGACCCGGGTCTAGCCTAGGTCTAGGACTCTCTACGTGCGGCCGAGAGAGCCTGCGGACGTGAAGCATAAATCAAACACGAACTGGAGCCGAGACTCTGCGTGCAATTCACCGTGCAAACAGACAATTATATCCAAATGCTTATCGCGTTAATTGAACATTTGCGCCAGCAAGGATGTTTATCAGGAAGGTATACAACCACGCAATGTCCAAATTCGTTGTTTGTACGTTTCACTAGCCCTGGAGATCCACCTTAATTAAAGACACCATGTTGTATTAATTAACCAAAGGTAATTACATATGTTGATTCGCATTTGCGGAAGCGGTCGGCTGGTCAGTACGTACCAACCCGAACTCTGAAAACAGCTGTTAATATTTTATACCAATTCGCAATAAGAGAAGAGAAAGAGAAAGCGATGAATATTCCCACAAGGTATACGACAGACACTTTTCTACCTGCTTTACTTTTCCACAGTAATATTCAAATTTTCATTCGATATTTTTTTCACTGATATCGTATTCACATAACGTCCAATTTTCCATCGGGACTCAATTTCTACAGGGCAAAAGCTCGTTTTATAGAATGACAAACGTTTTCTTCTCTTTTATTTTTACACGCGAGGTTTATTCGGGCTAAAACCTTTCAATTGCAAAGTCTCGGTCTAGCAATATAGTAAGAGGTCGAATCAATGTGCCGAGTCGAAATGCTGCACCGTAAATGGATGGAAGCCAGTGCGACGTAACGTTCTGCTGATGCCATCCTGCAGCATAGTTAATTTAGCATAAACATGAGTTGTGCAGTAACCTAAGCAAGCACGTGGACCGACTGCCATTTATGTTTAATAGCCTTCTATTTTGCGTAATTTAACTAAAGGGTTAAGGTTAATAGTTACGGCCTTGTGGGCTTCGCATTGTTAATTCAACTTCGGTTTTCTGTAACTGTATAGGCTGTATACGTATATGCGGAAATGAAAACCTCGTTCAATTAATATTTGGATACATTGAAGCAGAATTGAGAAAAAAAAAGTAAGTAAAGAAATTCGGAAACTAAGGAAGCATCTGTCAAAAAAAGAATCGTGAAAACTCTATAAGCTAAACCAGAAAACTTTAGTTTTTATAATATCCGTACCTCTATCTATTCTCTGAGTTCGAGACTGGCTGTATATAAATTGAGTTCTAAAGTAGATACATACATACCGCGAGACCTGAGACCAAAATTCGTTTTAAAACGTGTCAACCCGCGGAAATCGGACCCGAATAAAAAATAAATAAATAAAAAAATCACCACCTCGGGGGTCAACCGTGATATAAACTTGACGATAAACAGCATAGACTTTTTCGAGGTACTAGATCATCGGTTTCACAGCTCTATCCTGGCTATGCGATCGGCGAGAATTCAGTGCCCAGGATATACCCACCCATAAATCTCAACCCCGTGTACATAATCCGATTCGATTTTGCGCTGGCGCACCGCGTAACCCGCCTTCCAAGATTCCTTTCTCAGTTGGTTGGATTTAGCGGTAAACGTGACAGTCTCGAGTGCAATCTTTTACCCATATACTTTTATACATTTTATAAAATAAAATTTTTATTTTCTCGAGACAGATAGGTAGGTAGTATCGCGAGGAAAGATATATTTCAGAATTGTGTATGCAGTGGGCGGCGAGGAAATATGCCGATGGAGCCGGGGGCGGACAGATGAGATAAAATAATGTCAAGTGTGTTGACGAATTGACGATCAAGTCAGGCCCAGGTATCGACGGGATTTTGATATCCAAAGGTTGCAGGGTAGGCCGGTTAATCTGAAGCGAATAAATAAATCCTGGCTATAATGGCAGGCGAAATATTACCATTTGAAAAGCATAATGGGGTGATTCATCGCGCTAAACAATGCTGCAGTCAACGAGTCACTAGCAAAAAGATAAAAAACATAAATCGCACGAGAGTTTGGCGGTGAATGACGCATGCGAGTTCCAAACTTGCATAAGCACGGGATGCTGCGAAGAGACGCATGATTAGTGACCTCAGGGTTACCACACCATATTTCAGAGATTTAGGGTCACAGTGGGTCAGAAAGACGTCTCAAAATTGTTAGTCGAGAATTACGCGTTCAACTTTGGCACTTATCGTTTACTCCGGTCTTTCGAGATGAAATTAAATCCCAAGATTCAGGCTTGTAACTCATTCAATAAGCAGGTAGTTCGGGACTAATTGTCAAATAATTTCAGCGAACTTCAGCCCTTAATAAAATGTTGTTCCAACGTGGCTAGCTAGTATTTTGACTACTAGCACGACTACAAACGGAATAAGCTTCATCATCGGTTCAATATGTGGAGATACTTTTAGCCCCCGGTTTTCACTGCCTTGAAAGTAACGGTTATTTGTAAATTCCGAAATTCTGAGATGTTGAGTTCACTTGCGCATCGATACAAATAGTTCTCCTCCTTTAGCCGGTCGAAAACGCTGACCGACGCAAGAGGAAACTTACTCTGACGTTTGGGGATTTTCGATTTGTATGGAAATCGGCCCATTCGAAGTGTCCTCCATATTTTAGCCTCGAAAGAGACTGACTCGGCGGTAGTTTTTTCTTTTTCCTTTTTTTTTTTTTTTTTTTATTCTTCGAAAGTGGCCATTCGACGAGCATTTCGCGCCCATTTCGAAACCATTTCGCGAAGCAGTTCTACCGCCGTTCCCGAATTCTAATAACTCCTCAAGTTTACGCCCTTCGAGACTCCGCTGCCCATATACTGTATACGCGTATACACACGGTAATAGCCGTCGATCTTACAACTCTCTTCGAAAATATATTTTACCCCATAAGTATGGAATAAATTGTAGGGCGTGACCACGGACACACCTTGCACAACGCGTAGCTAATTCGGCAAACGCGTAGGTAGACTTGATGTGTTCATCACGCGCATTAATGTTTATATTACAAGGCGAACGCAAACCCTTCATCTTGTTCGTACCTTCGGGCGTTATCTCACTTACGTGGCCTCTTTACCTCCGCTAGGTGCACATTTTTTATTTTAAGAAAGTATATACACAAATTTCTGATTCCCGTTTAAAGAATCACGGACTTTGGAGTAAGTAGATACCTACATCGATCGATCAGACGTATGAAGTCTGCAATAATTGTATAATCGAGCATAATAAAGTATCTACCTGCTAGATTACTTGTCTGAAGTAAAGTTTACCAGGTTAAAATCTCGTCAAATTTCTTCAGCCGGTTAATAAATTTCTGCTGCAACTCTGTAAAGTCCAGGTGTAAAGTATGCTTTGCAACAGTTGATGAAAGAAAGGGGAAAAAAAGGAAAAAATCTTTCTAAACTTGCATAGGTAGGGTACAGCGGACATGTACACTTTGCAAAAGGTCAAAGTCTTTAAATTTATATATATACGTAATATTTCTTTTATTCAACTCCGTCTCTTTACCCTTCAACGATGAAACTTCTTCAGCATAAATATTCATTGTAGTTGCTGTGATGGTGGCTCGTTGTCATTTCGGTCACGGAAACTTGGTGGGTCCTTGTAGCAAGAAAACCGTATGATTCAGGTGAGATTATCTCGGAATAGGCAATACGGGTCACCATGATTCAATTTCCCCGTAAGAAAACGCGTCATCGAGCAATGTGTGGCGACTGGCGAGAAAATCAACGCGTTTGTTATTCATAAGATCATCCTTATTACCGCGTTGTCATTGAACGAATCACCATTGTCAACCGACAATGATAAGGCGATCGAGCGACCCTTTCAATGACATCAGCCTCAATCAATTCGTTTTGCATGATGATGCATGAAGTGCATCGGATGAGCAAATCTCAATTCCCAATGCCGACTCACCAGGGTGCGGAGGACGAGGTTAACCATGAGCCAAGGTGCTTTAAAATTGATTCTATCTTTCCGGTTCTGATCCATATATCACGATCTACAAATATCTATATTGATCGAAGTACCTACTGCAATTGCAGACCCGAACGGATGTAATTTGTTAGTACTTCGAACTCGAATAGCGATCAAGTATCAAGACTTACTGACTTGAGCATCGGCTGGTGCCAAAATTCACTCCTTCAATTTATGCCATACATTTCCGTGCAGTGGTACCTACTAAGTTGTAAACTTGTCAACCGATTTGCTACAGTTGAATGCGGAGGCACGTACCAGCAATTTTAACAACTTTGCCGTCTGTAAGCTTCAAAGAAGAGCTTGGCAAAGTTTCATATAAATACCTATCGTGTAGTTGGTCCCTATAGAGCGACGAGAAAACGTGAGAACGTAGAGGTAGAGAGGAGCTTTGCCTAACTCTGTATATCAAAAGGTTATAGTGTGTAGGTAGTAGGTACCTGCAACAAAATTTAGCTTAAATTGGCTCTGCGCAGTAATGTTCAATAATTTATGCCAATTTTTATACCTATAGAAAACGTTTCCTTTGATAACTGTTGCCTGTTTTACTACACGTAGTAAAATATTGCAAGCTCACACCGGTAGCTTTGTCGTTCGCGAGTTAAGCGTGCGTAATTCTGTTCCCGCTGCACAAAAGCTTGCTCCGCTATACCGTCAAAGCGATTCTCCCCTCTCGCCTTTTCCCCCTTCCTTTTTCCCTTTTCCCTGAACCCCTGAACCCCTGAACCCCTGGCCAATTCCTGGTGGGTCTGACCCGCTGTTTTCATAGTAGTTTGGTACACGGGGAGGCAATAAAAATTACAAAGCGGAAACAATACGGTAATAATTCAGTTTTACGGTGAACCTTCGTTCCCTGTAACCTGTATCGTGTATGTACAGTTGGGCGCTGCCTCCAGGTTAATACTTCGTGTAATAATAAAGAAGCTCCTGCGGTTTCTCCGCGAGCCATTCAGTCAACGCCTAACGTCAAACGGACTCCTGATTAAGTGCACCTCCGCAACGTATCGGCGAAAGAATACGAGGAAGCAACGGTTTACGAGTAACTTCGAACACCTTTATTTACTGAATAAACTAGCGGGTTAAATAACGCGAATAAGTTTGTTTATTCGGAATTTAGTACACCGCGCCTACTAATACACTCGCAAATTTATCGGAAACTTAACTTTACGAGTATTTTCGTTTAATTTCACGGTGTATCTAACTCGTCAGCTGTCTGTTTACGACCGTAGTAGTAAAAACAGACCGAGTAACAAACGAGAAACTCTGTACCCTACACCCGGTTCAATATACCTTCGTACTATCGCATCGTATACCGAATAGCGGCCAAACCACGAATCGGTACTACTATTCCGAGCCACGAAATGGAGTGGTTTATCGAACGTTCGACCCGTGGCGAATCAACCGATCAACTCAACGCACGGTATGCCGATTTCATTGGAAATTTTGCTTTGACTATGGACAGGTAAACTTTATTGCGAATTGAAATGCTGATTAAAACAGGTGCAAATATACCACGGATGTAGATACGTCAATTTTCATACGTGTTACCTGATCCCGGGATAATGGGCGATACTGCAGAAGAATGATGATAACATAAAAAGTCGGCGAATTATTGGTTATTGCGAATTACGCCTACGCGGCAAATTGTCCATTGTCGATGTCAAGAGCCGATAGCCTGCGGGAAATGACAATCATCAAATTCGTTGGCAATTGCCTCAGGTTCGCCAAATCAGCAATATAGATGTAGGTTCCTGGGCAAGTCGGTAGTGTAGGTGGGAACGCAAGCTCGGCGAAACTATCAGATGACCGGATGCGCCGTAATTCATGAGAAGCTGACAATTTCAGGCAGACACCTCGGGTCAGCTTGCCATTGATTGACCTCGGTGTAGGGTTCGTGCCGTTGCTAAAATCGATATTTTAGCACGAGACTAACGTGCGTGCTGTGCTGGTGCCTAGAGAAGATCGAATTATTCTAATCAGCTGGTGATCAAAGCTTTTCTACTCTCTCGATTTTAAAGGTGAACATTTTCTACGGAAACCTCTTTCGTTCATGGCATGCGGAAATCTCTGATCCAAGATCCGTCGAAATCTATTTTTTACCAAATCATACATCTGATTCGACATAAAAATAATATCCGACACCGGCGTCTCGCCTTCTACTTGAGATTAGAAATACGGTTAACCTTTTCAGGAACTCTTTCATTATTATTCTCTTCTCCTTTTTTTCTTCTACTTCAGCACTCAGAAATTGCTCCCCTTCAAAGTGTCCGAGTTCTCAAGTCATAGCTTCAGATATCGTAATGGGCTGAGAATCCACCCCAAAGCTGTGTCACGAGGCTAGTGATTCTTCGTCGTTATCGGGTTATATTATCACCCAGTCTTAGAGGGCGTCTTTGGGGCATCATCGAGAAGACTAAAGGACGCCTACAGTCTTCTGACGTATCTCACTCACGATTAAAGGGGACTAGCGATAAAAATCGGTGACACGACCTCCGCGATCGATAAATAACTATGGCGATTGAACCATATGGACTCCACTCGAGCCCCGAAGAAAATAACAAAATCTGAGTACAGTCGTTTGTTATAGAAGTTTCTCCGACAACGACTACGTGCAGAGTTTTGTCACGGAAGTACATACCCGTTCAATTCGCTAAAGCTTTGAACGGATCGCTTTGGAAGTAACACGAGAGTAGCTAAAAGCCCGAAAACATTATATACAGGACCATATCAGCAGATGAAAGTCAGAGGGCGTTTTTAGATTTAAAAGCACTGCGCGTAGATGAAACGGTGAATTTGTTACTAGCGAAGTATTTGGAAATATTAATTAGTGAAAAACAAAAAATGAAATTACAAAATTTCACCGGAATTGTTTCACCCGTGTTAAATGAGTAAAATAAATTGAGGATCAAACGAGGGTCGCCCTAGAGCTATTTCAAATCAATCAGGATCATAAGGATTAATGTCGTTCAAAAATGTTCTATGCTATATCCAAGGCAGATGTATTCGTTGATTAAGCATGGATTAAAACTGGCGTTTGAGCTTACCGAACAATTTCGACGAGGGTTTTAAGTAATTACAGTTCAAAACAAATTCGCGAACCGTTGTTCCGCTGATTGTTGAAAATTCCAAGTTAATAAATAATTGGAGATAGTCAATATATCGAATTTCCAGTAAATGACAACGCTATGGTAACTTTGCCTGCGTTGGGCCACCACTTTGGCAGCTCGGGAACATCGCCGAGACAAGAAGACACTGTGGCAGTGATACATTACCGGTGTCCCATTGATTACACGCCTTGTTACCTGTACCGTCGCTCGGACGATGTCCAGCGACTAGCAGCGCGGCGCATTCATGGAATACGGATCCGTTTACAAACGCGGCAATTTAATAAGAACCGAATTCGTTTTACGAGGTGTTTTAGAATTGATATTTATTACACTTGGTAACCGGTAAATGTAGGTGCACCGCATAGCAAGGCACGATTTTAATACCACAGTTTACATCTCGAAACAAGAGACCAGGTAATTGGGTGGAAAATTTTCGACACGTTAATAAGCTGCTGCAGAGATTTTGAAAGGGTAACGAGTTCATTCATATTCTTCGGAAACTACCAGGCTAGGCTTCTCTAACTTTGAGGCTTTCCACGAACCAAACTTGAATGTAGGTAATCCTTGTATTTTGCATATTTTTGTATAAATCTTTGTGTAAATAGGTATGTGGAGAATCTCCTGTTTTAATGCAGCTTATATCTGACCGTTCTCTAACTCTTAAACACCTTCAAATTTTACATATCAATTCGAAGTCTTCAATCTCTTGTAAGGGAGGCTATACTGCCTATTTCAATTCTTTAGTTAGTTCCTGCGTTTACTTAGTTTCAACGATAAGCCGTACGTCCCGAACTTCGCCTGTTATTTACTCTGCAGGAGATAAGTTGTCCTATAGAAGGAGCGTAATTTCCTTATTTTTTCTTATTCCTCGTCTAAGAATATATCTCTTGCTTTTTCTGCTAGGGACAGTTGATTTACGCCGGTGAACCCAGAGTATTCTGGATCTCGCCTTATTCTACGTCAACTGAAAATAACTAACGGTATATGCCGTGTGTACGTAAATACAATACCTCATAACCAAGGTGTATATAAATACACATGATATTTCATAGTTTATTATAAAGGTAGGCACTTCTAACGGTGAACAAAATTACAAAGCTTTATCGCCAATAATTCGAGGCTGCTGAACTCGAGATAAATGCAACATAAATGTATAATAAATGATGATTGCAAGGTCTTGCGCGTGTGCCGCTCAGGTATAGAGGTACTCTGGCAAAGTAACGAAGTACGAACAGACAAGAGATTTATTGAAAGTGATAGATACGACTCAGTCCCGAAGCTTAATAATACCTAAAGGTAAGGTAACTACCGACTGGCGCCTTGTATATCACAACTGATTCGCGATTTATGTTAACTTATCGAAGAATTACCTCACATTCAGCTTTGCAGAGGGTCGCGAATTTCTCCACTCATTACCACCCACCGATTTCTATTTACCTATAAATACGATTTCTCAAATTTTGTCGAAATGTTTTCGTCGTTCGTTTTCATAAAAATGCGTGCCTAAGGAGCTCGCAGAAGATGAAAGAGTTAGGGAATATCAGTGAGACATTTCTGCATAATGATTTGTGAGCTTTTACTATAGACGTCACGACGCGTTCGATTTATTACTTGACGGTTTTTCGTTGATGAAAATAACCGAAAAAGGGAACTGAATCGCTTTGTTGGATCGAAAAATATGAGAGATAGAGAGAGAGAGAGAAAAAGAGAGACTAGACAAATTTTGTTAAGGAATAAAAATTCGTTTTAAGAAACACCAAAGGACTAAGGACTCCGGTAAAAGCCTTAGCTAACGTTAGCCACAGCCACCGCCCTTTCAACTGCTGCACTATTTGAAATATATTCTCACGAACGTCGAGCAAACTTCCTTACATTGATGCTACTTGTGGAGGTGACTGGAAGTGAATAAGGCATTGCTGGAGTACTTCCGATGCTGCTTGTGGCGTCCTAGAAAAAGCAAGAGACGTCTGCAGGCAGGTTGCGTTGGAGGAAAATCGTTTGATGTTTTCCGCAGTAACCTTGTTTTTTTTTGTTATTTTTTCTATTTGTCTTCTCGGTTTTCCTGTAATTTTTGTTTTCTTGCAAAAAGAAGGAGCTCTACTCGCTTTAAACTTTTCAAGAAGGAATGAATAGCAAGCTTCGATTCCACCTCTGATCCCCAGAGAATAGAGTTGAGTTTGAAGAAAATTTGTCGATTTTAACTTCACAGACTTGGGCCGAGGAGAGGGAAAACAGGGTCTTTGGTCCTTCGGCAATTATAGAGACACAGAGGAAATTGATTGAACCCTGATTAATTTCCGTGAAGCCGGGCAAAGTTCGTATTATAATACGTGAGATATCGCATACCCGGCCGATGAGGTTTGGCCTCTGCTAATGAGATGCTGGTGCCAAAGAGGAGCCAAGTTTACAACCGCTTCTAATTTTGGCTGTCCATATCGTACCGCGAAAACAAAAGACGCTCAAAGTCTTTGCAGTTAATTGGTGATAAAATTAATTTACACGAATCCACATAACTGTAGTATTTAAGTTGAGTAGGTATTAATTTAATTGTGATGAAACGCGTTGAACAATTCTATACCTACTTATCGCATCGCGATTGAAAACGAGCTCGGAACCGCGAGGCTTTTACCGTCTATTCATACTTTTCCAAAGCATGTAATCCACCTTCAAAAACAAAACGAAAGGCTATACAGGCACCTGTTTTGTATACCGAAATGACTGACGCCTTGCCATGCCGCATCATGCTACTTGACTTCGTGAGATCCAAAGGATTTGATCTCGATGTAAACCAGCAATAACTCTCATACACTTGTGTGGAAAGAACATATCGAACGAACGCTCGAACGATGCTTTATGAAAAACAGCTTAAGGCACAGTGAAAGCAAAGTTGATCTAAATTATCATCCTGGCCGTATGTGTATGCAGATAAACAGCTCAATTTAGAGCGCTGGCGCATTGGCAGTTAAAATTTTATTGCTACCATTTCTCAGACTTGATACTAAACGGGCCGGTGTAGTTTTTTAGAAACATTTTATAAAAAATTTAATATCAGCTCCCTATTTATGGATCCTGGAAGAAGTTTATAGAGTCGAATAAACGGCATTGATGTATTCACAAATACACATAATCATCATTTGAATTACGAGCAATCTGTGTTTGCCCAGGCTACTTTGAAAAGGATCGCTATTTCGTCAGAAATGAATATAGCGGCAGGAAATTCTGAAATGAAAAGAGCAAATCTTAGACGAAACCTTGAGGACAGAAACATCAATTTCAAAACTGCAGATAAAAATGTGATAAACATTTTCTTATTTTTGACTCGCCTATCCAACCGCCCTCTAGTTTTTTACGACTACAAGCTGTTCGACTGTAGCAATTCTTGAATTAGAACACGAGTGTAGAGCGACGCACGTGGTGATCTTTTCTCTCATCTCTTCGCCACAGTATGTGTACATATTTCCATTAACTATAACGAAAAGGAACCGGATAGTCTATTAGCAACTAATATTTCACCGCGATATGTTTTTCTAACGAGGACACAAGGCCATTAGTAAAGTCATGCCTATTACCCCCAAGTTTGATCGCCTATTCACTATTTCTTTTTATTTTATTACCCGGTGCAATAAACGCGCGACATCAATGAGCGACGCTCGCTGCAGCGATCCTATACAGCGTCTTCGACTTCGACGTCTACGCAATGCCACGGCACGCTGCGCCGGTGGTTACGCACGAATACGACGTTTACTTGGTTTTATCTAAAAACGTAGTAAGCGCATTCAGTAGCAAACAGAACCGTGTTTGACTATCTTTAGAATCGTAGTACCAGCTGACGCCAATAAACTAGACTGGATTTGTAGCTTCCGTGAGATTATCGACTCGCCGCAGTCATTTCATAGAGCAACGCTAAATATCCAACTACTTTTACAAATATACACCCGCATACACACATGTATGTATGTATATTTATTCTTCCTCGTTTTTCTTCGTTTTCCTTATTATTTTTAAACGTCTCAACGATAGGTCAGGTACACTCGGCTTCGGCGTCGGATCGTCAAGCATGACGGTAATTAAGAAAGTCCTAAAACTTCTTGGCTCCGAGAGATGGGGAGAATCATCCGACCGTTTAACCGCGACGCGTCCGTTCGTCCGTAGGAGATATGGCGACACACGGTGACACCTTATTACGCTAATTGCTGTGACTACTATACGTATACGCGGATTTTAAGTCCATTGATCGTTTTGAAGAGAAGTTAAAAAGAAGCGGTTAGGAAACTGGATCTTGTTGACACGTAAACGACGAGGTTTAAAAGTCCGTGCGAAGGCAATAGCTGCTGGATATACCGATGCTAACGAACGGACGTCATCGACGAAGTTCTATACTGTATGTGTAGACTCGAACGTGAGATGAAAGCTCAACGGGTTTAACAGAATCTTCTCTTTAGGTAATTCTATTTACAGATTTACTTCCACCTCGCGGGTTGCGAAGAAAAATTGATTTACCCGGGTGGGGCTTGAATTTGCCGAATTCAAAGTTTCGCGAAACATTCAAGTATGCGTTTAATAAACCGGCGATCGAATGACGCAAAATGTAGAGGAATTAACGCACCTGGTACGAGATTAGTGAGGAGTAGTCAAATTGAGATCAAAGACGAAAAACCTTGACGATCATCTAAGTTCACTACCGGAACTTCACTTCCCCTGAAGTAATTCCAATCAACAATCTGTCCCCTCTTACGTGCGTCTATCACTTTGATTCTCGAATTTCTGCTGGCAGCTTATCAAAGTGCCAAAGGCAAGTGTTCCCCGTCCGTTATAAGGAGTAGGTGGTTCAAGGTAGACGGCGGAGAATCCGGTGAAAGATGGGCGGCGGAAAGGTCGAGAGAAACCAGATAAAATAACCTGCCGAAGGATGAATAGAATTCATGGTTTTCCAAGGAAAGCAGTCATAAACATTTATAGGTTTCCTTTCAATCGGTTCCTGACGTTGAAACGAGCGGAAATTTACTTCTATTGCATCGGAGACGATCTAACGGAAATGACACACATTTCTTCCCAAACCTTCACCCAACGGCGACGTGTATTATACATCGTCTCGTCAATTTTAAAGCAGCCTCTCTCACCGAAGTATTTAATCCTCCCTTAAATTTGACTAAGCTCAAAAATCCACCCAGACTTAGAGCAACCACTTAAATACACACATCTCGTTAGGAACCGAAATGCACCGCGGCGCCGGGCGTCGCCAGCGCAGGCGTCGCGACGTAGATAATATACCTTATCAAGGCTTCGATCGATTGTGAATATGTTCGCGTGCATATGTATCGCTCTCTAATTACGATCAAGGTATTAAAGTATTGAGGTAAACTGCTCAGCCATGTCCTCGCGAAGAACCGAGAAGATCCTCGATTTAACCGGAGGTCATTTTTCTGGATTCATATCTACCTGCGTGTAATATTTTATGATTTTCTGACGAATTTGTCTGGCGTTTTTCCTCGCGTATATGATAAGTGGGTCCCGGAGCAAGAGAGGCGCGGTTCGGAGGGTCGAACCACTCAATTAAATAAAATGAATTACTAAAACCAAGAGCCGTGATTCATGTGGTACAGAGAACGTCATTAGACAGCGTGAGACCAAGGACTTACGTGCATTTATTCCGCTAATTGAACCGTTAGTGATTACAGCGATAAGTAACTAATAAATAATATGATTTACCTTTCGTATGGGCGCGGTTTGGTCGTTGAATACCGAAACTATAATCTTCGATTACGGACCCAACCCTAAGCAATTGAATTACGGCGATATAATGTCTTCTGTAACTTGATCCCAGCCAACTTGACCTCTTCAAGGCTTTCGACAAGTGTTTCTCAAGATCCGATTATGACTGATACCTGAACCAGTGAAGTGGAAGTCGAAGTAAAGTTTACTTGTAGAAATACACGAGACTCGTGAGCGAACTCTGATGTAGGATCGCTAATCGACTGAGAGAAGATAGACGAGCGATTAAGTTTAGATTTCCGTGTGGTGAGCTGCACCCAAGTGCAGATAATGATCAGATAGCAAATTAACGTAATCAACAAAGTGCAGTCAAGCGGGTAATAATTACTACGATACCCATGACGATCGAGCGCCACGTATATTATTCCCTCAGCATATCGATTATGCGAACGAGGGGATTAACCTATTTCTACTGTAGAGCTGGTTTAATGGATTAGGATTATTGATATGTAAAAGATCGCGGCTTTGCAGAAATGCAAATGCGATATATGGACCTGTTACAAATGTCAGTGATCAAGAAATTTTGCACGCTAAATCCACGACACGTCGATTTCAACATCGGGGTAAACCGATTTTGTTGAAATAATAAACATCGAATGTCTATCGCCATGAATGTTAAAACGCAAAAAGAAAACAGTATCACATGCGACAATGAGTGACAGTCGTAGCTCCAAGAGCTCTATGCGTTCATTTCAACTTTTCTCTTTGGAAATCGCATACTTTTGATACCGTGTACTTTCGATATTTAGTGACAGAATTATCGCGTGACTAGGCGGGTACGGCTTTGACCAATGTAAGAAATCATAGTTAATTAAGCTCGGTTTATTAGGCGGTCTTTAAGACATGAATAATATTCGTGTTATCCGCATCTCGGGCCTGGCTCGGACTTACGATTAGGCTGACTTTCCCGCTAGGTAATTAAAAATTAGTCAAGACAGTGGCCGGCGCTTAGCTAAACAGCATTAAGACGGATCGTAATTAAAAACAATTTTCGTATACGTAAAAGTCGGCGTGAGTCGAGTCCACGAAGAAGATATGCGCTTCCAGTCGTTGTCGATTCGCTAACCGAACTTCTCGGAGACGACAGGGGCCCGCTAAAATGTAAATGCACCTTTTAAATATTCAGGTTGCAGACAGGGTTCACGAGCCGTTTAAACGAGGTCGATAACCAGACGTGTAAAATTCGAAAACTCTTCGCGTCAAACCTCGACTGAACTTTGACCTCGTTTCGTAAAACAAGCCCAAGGTAAGATAGAAAGAACCCTGACGAGGCACCCCAGCCAGGCTTGTTCGAAGAGACAATAATTTACGAACCACATGAAAATAAAGTGCGATTTTTATATCCCCTTACATAGTATGTGTAAGGAAACCTTCATTTTTCCATCCGTTCTTTGTATCCTTGCAAATTGCCCGGTAGCACGTGCAGTTTTGGTGACATGGCGAAATTGCCGGCTTATTTCTTTCGTTTCGAGCCATCCTCAGCTGACATCGAATAATAGTTTCGTTTTTTGTTAATTTCAGATGCGGTGGCCAATCAGTTGGGGTCTCTTTGCGCTACTGGCGGTAGTTCTGTGGCCTGCACAAAGAGTGGAAGCCTGCAGTTGCCAATATTCTCATCCCCAAACACAGTTTTGTCATGCTGAATTCGGTACGTATCAACGTATGGTGTAGTCAGTAATGCATGAGTTGAGGTTTGAACGCATTTACAGCTGTGAGAAGACGGGAAATCTCTTTTTCATTCTTCTAAAATCCCGGAAAAAATATATGGGAATTTTAAGCTGATCCTGCGGTCCGAGTAAGACCGTAATAATTCACCGTAACGAGGTTTTAATCGGGCTTCAATTCAAATAATCCGGCTGGTTTAACGAACGGGAAAGAAAAAAAGTGGCGAAAATGTAGGGTGAACTGCGACTTTCTGGGGATCGAAATACATTTTTTGAAAACCCTGAGCAGGATGACGAGTTAAATGTATTATTTATTCAAAACATGTTAGGAATATGGAATTTGGCGGCGACCGACGAGTACCTAAGTCGAATAACAATAGGCGTGGTATTTGCACATCAAAACGTCGTCAAGCACCAGTCCACCAGGCGCGGCGACCTATTTTAAAACGATATCATGAAAATATACAGGATGTATGTGTACCTTGCAAAGTAAAGCGAAATTCAGACGAATCCACTATCGGATGGGTCGGTTTATTGGCCTAGGATATATATATACCTGTATGATCTCTCTCGTTGAATGATGTTCGAACGTTTCGAGTGACCACTGACCTGAATTTATCTGAGTAAATATCAGATAAACCATGGCTCTGATATTTCGCGGATACGGATGATGAATTATTGAGCCAAATTCATTTATCTTACTTGTATGAAGTGTGCCGTCGG
Source organism: Tenthredo distinguenda (assembly GCA_947538915.1). Taxonomy (NCBI): domain Eukaryota; kingdom Metazoa; phylum Arthropoda; class Insecta; order Hymenoptera; family Tenthredinidae; genus Tenthredo; species Tenthredo distinguenda. Next base: position 8,718,850 of record OX384531.1, read on the forward strand.
CTTATCGTTAATCCTGCAAATGATTATGGTTGTTATAAACCCGATTTACATTAATTTGCAGAATAATAGCGAGGGGAGAAAGAGGATAAAATAGCTTTGGTACTCCGAGTCGAGTCTTTTTAGAATTGTCATTCAATGAAGTTAATTGGCACTTGTGATAAAGCAACCGTGAAGAGTAACTCCTCTGTGTTTATATCGTCTGCAGTCCAAACTCCGGTCTATACAGTAAAGCGAAGCTGAGCTAATTGATCTCAGTAATGAAACCATCGCTTTTCAGAGAATAGAGGATTCAGGATTCAGAAATAGACGGCGGAAGTCTTTCCCGCCCTTTTCACTCGGATTGGATAGAATTTATCGTCTCTTCTACCTTCTGCCGTACATTTGCGTTCAGCTCCACAACCGGAGATATATATTCTCCGTTTGCACAAAGGGTCCTCGAAGAGTGGTAAAAGCCTAAGTGAGAAACAAGGACTCTGGTCCTTGAAAGCGCGTGTAGTCGGCAACTGGCTGCATCGAGTGTGAATTATACTACGTCCAAGTGGAGGATTGATAAAGAGAGGCAGAAAGTTAGGTCGAGAATTGAAAGGAGGGTTCCAAAAAGTCACAGTGTAGCTTGCAATCATAACGAATGGCCATTTGTGTGCAGAATTAACGACGAACGAAACGTTTATCGATGTAGAGTGGACCCTTTCCTCGGTTGAGAAGGGTCTCCGATATTTGCACTTCGTTATTCGAGACACGCGCGCAGCAGCATTTATATCTAATTAACCGTACGTTCCACGGAGTTGTAATTATTTCTTCATTTAATTTCTCTCGCCTTTTCCATTTAGCCGTTGCTCATGCCGCGGGAAAATTATTGCATATTTCAATTTAATATTCACAATGGAACGTAATGAAAGACTAGTTTCCCTATACGGTATTGCAAAATAAAATGCGTCGGCGAACCTCGAAATGTTAGTACCAGGCTGACGCCGTTACTTCAGTTATGGCCCATTTCGTTCCACCGTCCGAAAACACGGTCTGGTAAAAGCAATGCGGGAACCGACGTGAGTCGGTTATCGACCAATGAAACTTCAATCCCTAAAAATTATTACAAAAATGTTTGTCAGTCAAGACTTAAAACTGGACATTCGCCGGCATTTGGTCGTCTTTTAGTCGTCTAAGGAACCTGGATAAGTCAAAGAGTGTTTTGTGCTAGCTGGGCGTCTTGGTCCGCCGACAAACGGACCTTATTCATCTTCCTCAACCTCTTCGGAAGTTTCACGATCCCATCTAACTGTTTGTCCTTACAGTGTTTCTCTTTCTACATTCACCTTCCGTCATCCCATATATATTGCACTTGATCCCTGACCGACGTTTAATCTCGTCGATGTCTCACCATCCTATCCAAACACCAGAGAGATCAGAATTTATCAGGAGATTGAATCATGCTCTGGAGGTATATTTATTTTAAAAATCGGCTTTTCTTATAATTGAGTATTTGTCGGTGTGAAGGCGCATATATATGGCTGTGCTGCCCCAATCTGCGGATTGAGTTCGGAATAGTAGAAAAAATAATTTATATTTAAAATTAATTGGTATGTACGCGGAATAAACAGCCGTTGAACTCAAGGTACGATCTAAACGTCGAAAATGTATTCGAGAATTCGTCTCGTTCATTACGGGAGTTTACAATCTCGGTAGCTCTCCTGAGGAGAACAATATTTGATAAAGGCTATAGCTATCAGCGAGCTACGCCAGAACAACGTGGACGGAAAATTCAACGAAAAAACCGTATCTCCTTTTTCTTTACTTCAGCAAATATCTCGAGGAACAACTTTGCTCTAATTTATCGGCAAATTACAATTGCAAATATTTCAGCAGTCTCAACTGCAACTGCTCGTTTATTTTTCTCATTTTCATAGTCTGTTTTAGAGAATTACAGACTTTTGATACAGCTCTGAAATTTGCGACGACATCCCAATACGCCAGGCCTGCAAGTCTTGATCGTCTATTTCATCATTTACTTTCTTTGAGTTTAAACGAAAACCATTGTCGAAACTTAGCGGGTTCTTTGATCACATATACGGCATGCGATATAAATATTTCAACACATTATCTACAGTGATATGCAAAAAATTATTTGAGAGAGCTACAATGCAGTAACGCTCCGGTAACAAGTCCGAGAATGGCACGGTACCAAAGTTTGTAAAGATCCTTGACACGGTTCGATTTATCTAACATAAAATCCGTACCACAATATGGCAATGGATGTCGAGCACTCTCTCCGATAGGAGATCAAGCCCTGTTGAATGTCACGTACACGAGACTGAAATGGTTTTGTATCCCAGCAACACCAAAAATTTTTTATTCCATCTTAAGGGGCAGTAGAAGGTCTGTTTGCGAATTATATTGCAAGGCCACCGTGGAAAAATAAATGGGGCAAACGTTGATAGTTGTCATGATAAAAGTCGACGAACAAATCGTCAGATATGAAAATGAAACGGTACACGACAGCAATGAAAATAGTTTTATAGTTGAAGAATATATGTATCTGTAACTTCTGGAACTCGTGTCAGTCGGAATGAGAAAAATCGACATGACTCTCTATCAGTTTGTCAAAGTTTTGGTCGTCAGTGGTCTTATTCCTAGAGGAAGGATCCTATTTCCGGAGGCAACGCTGATGTAGCGCTATTCGGAGAGTAAGAAATTTCTAGTATATTTTCTGAAGTCAATCAAACTTCGAAGTTTCGCTAAGCCACCCCGACGTTGAGCTTCGATTTCAGAGCGGAAGGGTTTGTTACCGCGGCGCCTTGAACTTCATCAAATATTGCTTCCTTCCGTGAGAAGAGAGGGTCGAAGATTGAGAGAAGTTGCCCTGCGAGGGTCTTAGGAGGATTGTGAGTAGGTCTGGGAAAATAAAGATTGCATCTGAAGGAATAAGGAAGACGCGAGCTGTGCTGAAATTCCGAGAGACATCGTCAATCCGCGAAATAGTTTTGCCTTTCGATTTCTATGTAGCGAAAACAGTTTCATGCAACGAATAAATATTAGCTAGCAAAGTTTGTTAAGAAAATGAAAGCTCATGGTCCTGTGGATTAGTTTAGGTCCACGAGTCGCTTGCAATTAGCATGATATGATCCGACAATCTTGTAAATGGAGCAAGCGACACGGTTCTGAATATAGAAATACTTGAACCAGTTTGGCCTCATGTTATCAAAACATGAAACGATAATATTTACGCCAAACCTGAGTAAACGATGCATTTATTAACTCAAGTGGGCATGTTTCTCGTCTACTTTGACTATTAGCATAAGTTATTATCGTTAGTATTCTCGTTAGACTCCGCGGTGATCGCCAAATCACATATTAATGCACCAGACTGGTGCTTACGAGACTCGAAGTTCTAGCCTACCAAAGTATACTTAAATTCACGCCAGAAGGTACGCCTGTGCTTGATACTTCTCTCTTGGGACAGGCACCGAAATATGTTTGCGTCATACGGGTACACAACTACCTCGCCTCGTTACGTTGTATTATTACTTTGCCGACGATGACCCCGTTACTCGTAAGAACCGCGCTAAATACTGACCTCTAAATATACTTCGGAACGATCGTGGCGTTACGAAATGGTCGCTGATACACCTTGAGATTCGATATAAAATTCTAATAATAATCTTGATGTAAATAATACTGTTTCTCGATCTCAGATCTTGGATACTTATTATTATTACTGATTTAATGTTTGTTTTCCAGTTGTCCTAGCGCGAGTAATGAAGTACATCCCAGGCGACAGCTACGAGAGCGCCTACAGAGTGAAGATTCACAAAAAGTTCAAAGTGAGTTAAATCTCGTGTTTCAATTCGCTAGATATATGTGTAGTATCCAGTCTAATTCTATTTCGATGTATCTTCCGGGCGTTGAACCCGTGGGAGAATACAGGATAAAGTTGACACTGCGGTATGACAATGTGCAGTGATTGCATAACTCGAAATGTGGAAAATTCATTAGATATAAAGGTGCAGCTCGTTCGACGCTCGCGCGAACCGCAAAAGGAGCAATCTTCCACTCGCCGTTTACGGTTACGACTGCGGTTACCGGGGACCCATTACGTCGCGTGCTTCACCTCCAGGATACTCTAGTTTTATGTCTTGATTTCACCCACGTGTGGTCCGCTAATCGTCTCCTTACGAGGCCGATTTTTGTTCTTCGTTAAAACACCGTCTCGACGTAGAAAAATTACCCAGACTTGGCGCCGCTCGTATAGGTAGAAGATCAAGAATGTCACGTTCCTCCCCAGCTCAAGGCGCGAACATCTTATGGTAAATAACGGGCCTCCGGTGATTCTGTTTCGAGCTTATCTTGGCCCCTTAAATTCCGTAGACATCTGACCCGTTCTTAAACAAGATTTTCGAGTGGCGACACTCTCTCTCTCTCTTTCTCGCTCTTTCTCAATATCATTATCAACGTGATTAAACTCACTACAACCACGTCTACCATGGATTACCACATTAGTGACGTTCGAGCATCCTGTGAATTAGTAAATGTACTCGGTTTATACTGTAGAAATCGACCTGCCGCCTAATTGACATTACTTATTCATATCCATCCCTTCATTCGGCCATGATTGTCAGTATCATGGTCGACTCATCACAATTCCGCTAACAGTATACGAGGGTCTATCTTCAGGATGTCTATCTTCATCATCCTCCCTGTTTTCACGCGTGTAGACACACATATCTGCACTAACGCTGCATCGCTCATATTCCTCCATACGTATTGGTTTATTCCTTTTATAGGACACCTATATCTCGCACATTCACTGTCCTACTCTGAAGTATCACCCGGTAGATGATTCATGCAATGTCTTTAACGAAATTGGTACTTCCACTTGTTTTCTTTTTCTTTCTTTAAATCAAGCTTTCCCACGTACATACTTGACTGTGTGCTCACGTCGTTGAACATTCAAGTTACGTCCTTAAATAGCGAAAACTCGATCAACGACAAAGTTACGTTGTAATTAAGCTCCGGTAACGAAGGATACTTGGCAGATGGCGCAGTCTGATTTCAGGCACAACGGATCGTAGTATGTAGGAACCCACTCATACCGAATTGAGACACAAGAGCTTGGAAATTTGGGACCAGGAATTCGGGGCGATCGTTACGGTCGATCCGTCGAACCGACACCCGACGGATAGACGGATGTTTGAGGTTTCACACCGAGCGAACAATTAGTGAGCTCAGTCCCGGCGATTTCGTTCCCTTCTGTACCGGACATAATCAATAACACGTATCAAGCGTCTGTGCGCGAAATGTCAGTCTGATCCTCGCTCTCTTCCTTCTACATCGAATTCGAAATGGAAATTCGCCAAAATTTACCGGATAAAAACTGAAGACCAATCGATGAACCGAGATAAAATATAAGAACTCTGTCCCATTACTCCCACATCATACTATTCTGACTGTATTTTATCGTGCTCCTTTGTGCCTTTGAGAAAATGTTCGTCTGATCAGTGCACGTATAAAATATCATCTGCACACCGACCTCACGACCGAATGCAGTTTTAAATTATACTTCGCCCCCGGGTATTGCGACAGTCAAAACTTTCACCAAGATGACTGTAGCAAAAGGCGAGATTTATTTCGTGGATATAAAGTAGAGTCGATACACACGAAGTTGAGATGAAACGATTATAGCTTCTTCGATGCTTATGAGTTCATTGATTTTTGTTCACAGATGAGTCATGCTGCCGAACTGGCATTGAAGGATGGACTTTTGTACACTGCGTCCAGCGACGGTATGTGTGGGGTGCGTCTACAGCGTGGAGTAACGTATGTTCTCAGCGGTCAAGTGAGTGATGGAAAACCAAGAATCGGCTTGTGCGGACTGGCTATGCCATGGCCTCAAGTTACACCGCGACAACGAAAAGGATTCAGAATGCTCTACCACCACAATTGCGTTTGCAACGTGAGTTTCTTTGACCTCCCTTTGTAGCCCCTATTCTAGCCTTCCTCAAGCTCCGCTTTAATGACGAAAGTGAAGTCTAGCCTCGCCCTAGTCTCCGTTCAAACTCCACCTTTAGCCTCCTTCTCGTTTTGCTGTACCGGCTAAACTGGAGTGAAGCTTTGCCCGAGTCTCCGATTAGCCTTCCTTTAACCTTCTGTGTTCTAGACTTGCCTTAGTCTCCGCTATCCTCGCCAAACAGTACCTAGATGATGGGAATATGCTCCACCGCATTCGAAAGCACCGACCTTTGACCGAATCAAGTAGTGCCTGAAAATTATAGGCCTCGCCGTATTCTCTGCGTGTAGAGTAGATTTTCCCCATCTTTGATTAATTTCCATAATTGATTTCTTTACGTGCTAGTTTCACGGATCTTTACTCTTCGCCAGTGTTAGGAGATACGGATCGGTACTGGATGCGATTTGGAAAATGAAAATGTAAATTCAACTACCGTTGCTAAAACCCAAATTACAGAATCCAATTTGCCCCGAATGAGGGACAGGAAAAATAGAAAAGTTCGGTTGCTACGCGAGTGAAGGTAGCACATCGGTCTAACTGAACGGAACGGTCTTTGCTGATCCCCATTCTGGTTGATCTTAGATGTCAGTTATTTCTTCAGCCATAGCCGCGAGCCTCCGGCTTGCAGGCTTCAAGCTTCAGGCTTTAGTCGTTTTCCTCGTTACTTCGAATCTCCGGAAGTTCAGGATTCAAGAGATCCAGGAATCCGCGCGGGGTTGGGATTTTTCGTGATTCCTGTCCAATTTCACCTCGACTATAGACCGGCACTATACTTAATCGATTCCGCGGAAATGAAATTACAATTTTAATCACATTTGACAAACCCGCTTCGTATATATCGCCAACTTAGGTATACCGTTCAGTTCTCCAATTTCCTGTTTACCAGAAGCCTCCTAGTTTCCAATTCCAACAACCCAAAGTTCTCGGTAGATTAAATTTTACAGATCTCAATATCGAGGACGATAATATTCCATCAAGTATTTCAATTATATCAAACGCAGCTCCGATAAGACCCATTGAAATATAAAAACACCATATATACCGTATACCTACACACGTTCCCATACCCGGAACTGTTGCATTCTCCAACGGAGCCAACATAACAACATATTCTTCCTCCAAACTGGCAAGCTCTGGAGTCCATTTATACATCTACTACCCTGCGCCCTAACAGTATCTGCGAACGCGATCAATGAAACTCGCTTGAAAATCGAATTTCTAACGTAAACGAATTCTGAATGTTTCAGATTCAATACACGCCGTGGTATCACAAGGGTATCGCTCTGGATGCCTTGGCGGGAAAACGATGCCTGTGGGAAAGCTCTCCTGGGCCTCAGGATTGCCAAGAACAGCACGGTCTATGCATGAAAGGACCGGTCGGTTGTTCTTGGTTCCCATCAGTTGCCTACAAAAATTGTATCAAGGAATTCCAACGCAAACGTGAACAACAACGAGCACGAGAACCCTGATCGCTAATTAACAACGTATTACGTAACGACCAACGATTATTATGCAGTTTTTATACTTTTTTCTAGTTTTTAGTAACTTATACTCGCCCATCGCTTTTCCCACGGCCATATTTCACCCGAAACTTGTATACGGATAAAATTTCTAAAACTAGGTAAACCAGTAAAGAAGAAACACGTTCCAAAACCCGATATGGGATCATACGTTTCTCTATTATTTCTTTTTCATTGATAATGTAGACAATAAATTGCACAAGATGTTACGTATCCATGCGATATTATCGAACGAAATGGACTAAGCTCTGACGGCTGGTAGGTAATTGACGTAACATTCAATGACAGAGTCGTTCATGGTTTGAATTGAGCTGATTGGACACTGGTTCAGTCAAATCGAAGTAGAATTCGGGATGGACGATGGACGATGGCCGTAGATAGCGATGGGTGAGGACGGTCATTATAATCAAACGACCAAGTGGTGTATTTGAATATGAAAAAGAGGACGAGCGGTGGTCAAGCAGTTTCGTGGTCCTGATGTAAACTTTTGACCACCGTATCTGCTATGTGTTGTAAATATTGCATAAGCTTATTGTATATTGTGTAACGTTAAATTATTGTCTCTACTTGTAATCTCATATAATTACGTAGAATTTATAAGGAATGATATAACCGTATCATATTTTGTGTGACCATGAATATACCTACACCTAACTTAGTATTCGTTGAATATACAAAATAGTAGAATTAGTCTTTGAATATCCACATAACACATTTTCTTCATTTTTTGTTGTTTTTTTTTCTTCAATTTTTCATTTTACCACAATCGGGACTGTAGTATCCCACCGTTGGACGCGTAGAACGCGACCGATGCGTAGGACCAAATTTAGTACAAAATACTAATACCAATAGTTAGTATTTAATTGATTGAAAAATAATTTTTCAAACACTTTCTGATAGAATTAAATTTAGCTTTAATATAATATGTGTGCACGTGTGTATGTGTGTGTGAATGTATGTGTATGTGGCTAACGGTTGGTTTCAGAATTGCGGAATTTATTGTTTCACCTTATTGCAATAACCCGGACGAAGTTGAGCGATTGAAAATTAATCACGTTCGTCACGAGACAAAACGCGATGATATTATTTTTACGGCAGTGAAAATATTCGCTCATTTCTCTGTTCAAATTACAATTTTCATCTGCATATCTGCGTACAGCAATTTCTATTGATTTATTGGCGAACCTTTTAATTTTCGTTATGTAGATTCGGTATATTTCGGGTTTCATTTACACATTATGAATAAAATTATTACCGGAAGTGGTTTAAAATCATTCGCAGCTATAATCAGTAATACGTATTATTCATATCGAAAAATATTCCTGTAATAAATTTGTCTAGATGGGTTAAAATTCTGTCGCCTCGATAAATCAAACGCGCAAATGCAATCGACACACGACCACGAAGAATCGGGATAACTAATTATTCAACCAACACCCACGGAGAAGAAGTAAACTTTGATGTACGTTGATCGATTAAAGCCGAAATAGTCGCCATAACAGTAGTTCAAGCTATACATATTTATGAATGCGTAGATTTAGTTAAACCTATGGAACATATGTATCTATGCGAGCATTGCACAGGCACAAATTCAAAAACGGTTCTGCTTATTCTTGAAATAAAAATTGTCTGGCGATATTCGCAACCTTTTATAAAACGGTGAATGTTTTAACGCAGATCTGCGGAAAAGATATGAAAAGTTTACCTTAATCATTGAAAATATCGGTGAAAATGTTCACCGCTATGTTAAAAACTATGAGAATTTCAATCGGCATATTTACATATGTGTCGGTATTATATGTATATGCTCTGTACTGGTATATGATGATTTTTAGAAAAATGTAATAAAAAGTTACGTGAAATTTTCATCGAACGTTTTGCGTGCTGATGATTTATCAACGATCGTGTACCCACTTCAGAAAATTAATTTTTCCAATTGTTTCTTATATCGATATATTAATTCCAGGTGCGAGAAAATACTGCGAGAAAATATACGGATATAAGTGACAAAGAATTTACGTTGGAAATTTTTTATCACGCAAAATAGCTTTGATAAAAATGCACCCCGCGTACTAGCAAGTTCGTAGTAGATATAGCTACGGCTATGCCTTAGGTAGGTAAGTACAGCCGTCGTCATATAGGTACCTGCACGAAGTGAGGTAGGGAATACGGAATAAGATCGCGTGCCTCAGAGTTCAGAATTTATAAATAACGGTAAGTAATCACCGTCACTATGAATTTACTTATAAAACTGAAACTTTATAATTACTTTCTCATTCACGATCGAAATTGCTTAACAAATTTCATACTTTCAAGTGCAGCTGGAAAATCAGTCGTCTCCACGTTTATTATAGTTAAGAAAAACGGATGGTGCTCGAGTTCGAACTCAATTGAATTCAATCAATTGCAAAGACTCTTGTATTACCTTTAACCTACAGATTAATATCTACTGATTATGAAACGCTATACAGCGATACAAAATATGATCGTCGGAAAACGGAGAAAAGCAGAGCTCTCAGAGACGTACTCATAATAACATAATCTTTCGTTGTTTATCGTAGAAGTACACTCAGTTGCAGGTTTGCTTGTTAAAAAGGGTCTCAAACTAAGTGAATCGAGCTTGGAACCGAAGTGTTTACCTTACCCTTCGGTTTCTCGAGCCACCACAGGTTACGTCAACTCCTCTGAGCTTAACCAAAAGTTTGCCCATGGAGTAGAGTCTTGTGGGTTTGGCTGAGTTTGGTTAGACCCAAGCGAGAAGTTCGGTTTAGTAGAGAAAATTGAATCGAACACTCACCATTTCACGGTGGTTGGGATAATAGGTTTGCTCGATAAGTGGGAAGTTGTCTCTTCCCAAATGCCGCTGCAGCCCCAGCAAGTGCGCGAAGACCCACGGTTTGTCCTAAAACAAAATTGATTTTCATCTCCCAAACAGCATTTATCATACCCGGGTATATACGTATGTATACCAGCTACGATAGAATCGAATAGAATTCGATTTATCATGGGTACAATGATTCACCATCAATTTTCCTCTTACTTGAAAATTGTAGATGGCCGTCAAATTATTGACACTTGGTACACCGCCGTACATCAAACCGAGCAGTAAGTTCTTGTAGTCTTCGCCGGCGTCGCGTAGATTTTGACGGACCAGGACAAAGTCGGGTTTGAAGGATCTGAAGCAACGGAAATTGAGGTGAGCAACGAGAACGGACCTTGCCAGTTCTTGAGCTCAGATTTCCTGTCCTGTTTCATCGAATACGTTCAACGATTTCCCTTAAAAATAGATCTGTCATATTACCGAGGAATTTACGCTCGACCGATTTTCGCGCGAGGATCTCTTCCGGGTGAAAAAAATCGCTGCGAGAAAATGAAGAATTATTTTATTCGTTTATTACTGTAGCTTTTAGAGGCGAAGATTTAAGCACTGAGCACTTCGGGCCATCATCACCTTCCTGCGGACTCTGATGGCTGGGTATGTAATATAAAGGCTGTAAACCTTGACGCCTGTTATAGAACGTGAGACTTAATTACCGCGCGTGGGTGGCACTACATGCATTAAGGACTTCCTCCTCCTGCAGCTTTATGAACTCTGAATTATTTATGCCCTCGTTTTGTCACGGTTCTGGGGCACGTCATGACCTCGTGGTTTCAATTCGCCAAACAACTTCCGCCAGCCATTGTTGTCAACGAATCAAAGACTCAAGTTTTCGCAGCGGAATGATCATTTGAATGGACGCATACCTACATCTTTCGAAAAATAAATCTAACAGTTTCAAAAACTACCCCCATACGAATCTATATTTTGAAATAAAACCTATCCGGGATTCTATTGGAAGGTATCGAAGTCCACTTCATTTACTCGAACTCCGTCAGCTAACTTAGTTTCACAGAAACTGCGTTTGGGGGTAGTTTAGTAAGAGTCGATGGACAGATTTCAGTGAAACTTGCGAGCATTCTCAGAGGAGATACACGATGTTGAATTTATTCTGTTCAAACTTGTGTTTCGTGTGGAAGAAGCCGTGAATCCGGCTTTCCGTTCATTAGGGTTGTAGAATAAATAAAATTATGATAAAACTACGCGTCGTAAATCGGGCTTGAGTTCGTTAGGTGAAAGGCCCTGAGGACGGGGGTGTAGTGGCAGCTATGCGACCGAGGTTTTCTAAAACCTCAAATTGCGCCAGGCTCTTAAGGTCGAGATTCAATTTCGACTGTTTGACCTGCAATTTACCGCCAAGTGTCTGCTGTGTACACATTCATTAGCCCACCTGAACCGCAGGTATTTCGCGGTCGAAGTTATAAGACCCTCGGAGGTATATAAGAATTACCCTCAGCGACGTGAACCGCTTCTAAGTTTCATACCTATCGATTTAACGGCCAAATTTAATGTCACAGATGAATACGTATCGCACCCTGCACTTACCGAATAACTTTCGTCCCGTTGCGAAAAACTGCCATAGAGACGATCGTCCCAGCTTCACTCGCCGTGAGGGATAGCTCCCTGAACTCAGCCTGTTCGACGCGGATCTCATAATCGCCATGGAGACGACGTCCCCGGAAATATTTGCTCCAATCGGTGTTTTGGTCGTCAACTACCAGCAGAGTGAAGCAACGGTCCTTGTTGTAAGAGGGACCGCGAGTAGCTCCGGAAACTGCTGCTCCCAAGATAGAAGCACCCTGAGAAAAAAAATTTTGATTTTTAGGTCAGTATTCTGTTTTAGGGACTGATGAAGGGATTGAGAAGACGAAAACTTTTTTGCACCCGATACACCCCGATTCTTCTTCATTTTCAGCTCGAACGAAGCCCTTTGAATTCCAATCAAATGTTTAAATATTTACCGGTCGGTTAGCGCGGACTAAAATTGCCTGTTTTCCGGAAAATTTATTTCTAAAACACCGGATCACCGTTTGATTGAAGTAGCCAAAATTTTAACGCTTTAATGGCTGCCGGTAAATATTTAAATACCGGATTGAAATTTGGAGGGGCTTCGTTAGGGATGAAAAATGAAGAAAAATATAGGGCGTACATCAATAAGTTGAAACAAGACGCCATTTTCGCCGTCACCCTAGTGTACTGCTCAGTTTTCGTTCAGCGCACTCAATTAACAACTTTGCGAAGAGAATTTAATTAAAGTTGATAATACCATCGAGCGAACGTGAAATATTGACGCCAGTTTGTTTTTTCAAACAAACTAGGTGTACGGTCGAATTGATTCAATGGAATCATGAAACCTGGGCGTTGAGATGGCAATTAGTAATAGGGAGAGTCGAATTTAATTAGGCATAAAGATTAACGCTTCCTGCGTTTCCGACAGCTAAATACGCTCCGGTGTTATTTTATTTGTGCGATTAATTAATTCACGGCAAACAAAATAAAAATAAATAAATAAATAAAAATGAGAACCCACCCTTCGTCAACTACAACGATAATAACTCCCCTACCGAACACCTCGGTACCAAACTCAAGTCCGCGAACAAACCACTCGACTGGCGGGGAACATTCGCAACCCCCTACCCTGCGCACACTATAGGGGTACGGTTTAACTTAAATTCCGCGTCGCCTCGCACTGACCCAAATAATATAACGCCAAGCCAGCGAACCAGACCCTTTCAATCCCCTTTTCCCTTCTTCGCCCCGACATGACCTCCGCGAGAACCGACTCGAAACACGCCTCTCATAAAATAATGATAAAACTTCGTCTTTCGTAAGGCTGAGGCAACATACCTCCACCACCGCGGGCGTGCCTAAATTTTTTATGAGGCTTGTCGTTCGTATAGGGTGACTGGCTACCTGGGATAGCTTCTTCTTCCTTTACTCTTCCTTCTTTTGCCTCACGGCTCTACTTCGTATCTTCGCGGTATAGTATATAGGTAGGCCCAGATATATCCCCGGCATCGCGATGTAAGACCAAACCGTGTTTTATTTTCTGGCAGAGATTACACTGTTTTCCAATTACCGTCTTGAGCTTATTTTGTACGACATGTTTTTTTGTCGCCCAAATGCTGCGGGGCTAAAGACTCGATTCTGGTATCTCTTGTTACAAAGGATAACCGCGAGCACATCCCGGACTATATTATATAACACAGCGAAAATTTCCGGGCACGTCAATAACAATTTTTCGATTTTAGCAATATTTCACCAATATTTTATACCTCGATGCTAAGTTTACAGATTTTTCAATTAAATTCGAAATCAACGAGCTCAGAAGCCCCGTGAAAAAAAAAAGTGCCAAATCCTGTACATGTAAAGGCTTCCGGCGGTTTGGAGGGTAATTACTTTTTAAACTGATTCGATGGCTTTTTCGAGCGTCCGACGAATTTCACCGACCGCATAGTCGACTGCACGTCTACCTGTTGGTGATTTTCAATGTAACAATGCCCACGAGTACAAGGCTAAAGTGATTTTGCAGAATTTCGAATTTGTTGGTGACAGGCCAATTATATTCACAGTAGTTGCTTTTTCATCGGACTCCATTTTCCCACGTAATGCACGTAGCAAAGTATATCGCGAAAAATAAGGAATTCATCCCTCGAATGTAGCCGGGATATAATTCGAAAGTAAAGAAAATGGCCTTCTCGATTGAGTATAGCGAGTATCGCGAAAATCGGCGTGTTGTTTTAGGCCGAGCGAAAGATTTATAAAAATAAATCGGTGGTTTGTCAAGGTGACCTACACGTCAAAACGTATGGACCTTACTGTAACTATACATCCACCCGAGGCGGGTGTATTCTGCCACAAGAATTCCATTCTCACTGTCCTAAAGTACGGTTGGGTATCAGGGTCCCCCTTAATATGGCCATTCTCGATTTCTGATGTTTCCACCCTCCAGAATGATTCAATATATATTTTAACGTGGCAGATTAGCTGCCATCACAGAAGCCTTTCCGGCTCATACTACAGCGGCCAATATCGCGAGAAAGAAACGAGATATGTCTAGTCCCTGTGAGAATTAGCGACACACCTAAGTAGGAATATGATAACTGCAACTAATTTAGGGAATTTTCTTTATGTTTAATGCATCGAGAGAGAGAAAGAGAAATCATCCGACACCTTCCGAACCACCGCTACCAGGACTTCCGCTGACGAGATGACCCTGCATACCGCCACGAAGACCTCCACGGCACGTAGCCCGGGACCTGTACCTCCGAAAGTACCGAGGGTAGTACCGCAACATCTAGAGGGACTAGGGAGGGCAGATGACCTTGGACGACGATGCCGCTGAGAATGAAGAGGGCCTGCATACGGCTCCCTGTCAGCCGCTATCTCTTACCACTCAGCATCTGGCCTGCACCAACGGCGTACAGGGTTGTATGCTTCGACGCCACAGCCTCCCGTTACCGTGCCAACGTCCATCTACCGTTCCAGTTATCATTACCGACGCCACGTTTGGTCCAGGAAAGACCCGTGGCGTAACATCATCCAGATAGGAAGCGCCGAGTGAAAGCGGCTAGATTTTTCGGCCTGGATTTTTTTGTATATTGAATCGTTTTAGAGGGTGAGTGCATTAAAAATCCAAAATGACCATATCAAGGAAAACCCTGGTGGGTATATACAACCAACGGTTAAATAAACACCAGCAATTTAATCCTACGTTTATCCCGAGGCAAACAATATCGTAGGCGAGTAGAGAGAGAGTTATATTGATTTGAGGAACGAAAGGCCTTCAGACTTGGCTAAGCCATCTAATTCCAAGCTAAGGGCGAGCGATAGTTGAAGAGGAGTTTGGCAACCCTTTCAAAGTTGTTCAAATTTCACTCGGTGCGTGGATGAAAGGTGCCGATAGTGCTAGGCTCTACGTCTACCCACGGAGTAAGTATACAGTCGTTGTAAAACGTGGGATTATATAGGTATATACACATAAATAATACAATATTTATGTGTTTGTGTGTAGCGCGTAAAAGTAAGACCGATAGACGAAGGAAAGGGATGACGAGGGTCTTGGCGTTGTTTCGCGTTAAGGATTTTAAGACCGACGAAATCTCGCGCTGGCCATATTGTTCCTACTACAAGCCTTTCCCAATTGGCAGACTTGGATGTCGGGACCATTTTCGTATAAGTGGTTTTCTTTTTCTTTTTCTTTTACTTTTTTTCTCTTTTTTTCTTTTGCCGTATAGCACCGTGCGATCTATACCTCAGAATGAAGTGACGATAACAAGGACACTTTTCCCAAGAAGAGTGCCCAAAGTTTCCATGGATGTTGTGTAGGTACCATACACACATATACACCTATATACCTACCTATATAGCTAAACCTGTATTACAGTATAGTCTCACTAACATAAAACGCGCCCGGGGAGCCGCTCGAATAAAGTTGTTGCCATGACAACGCTACTTCGCCTCGCGGTGCTTTAAGGCGAGGGTTTGACAGTTTTGATACCCTTTTTTTCCGTACGATTTTTTCTTTTTTCATTTCAATTATTTATTTCTTTTCACCTTATTTATTCTACAGTTAAATCTCTGACATACGTCCGAATGGAAAGTGTAATTCCGAGCTCACCTTTCGCTTTAATCTCTTTCGTCGTCAACCCTTCGCGAATTTCAATATCGATTCAATCATTCGAACTGTATAGACTCATAGACTCGATTGTCAATATCGTGAATGAATTAAAGCTAGACTTTCGCAATTAGTAAGACATGAATAATATTTTGACGGAGTCAGTATGAGAAGTATAATAACGGAGGAAAGAAAAGTCTGAGTCGATTCGTTGGAAAGTTAAATAATGCAAACCCCTTTGAAATTTGAGGAACCTTCGAGTAGCCAACGTCGACTATTTACCTTTGACAATATTCTGAGGAATGATTTTCACGGCACGTATAACGAATTATTTTAACGAAATTTTGTGCAGGAAACCAAGTATGTGACGTAATTTTCCAACAAATTAAACCGGATTTGATGAAACTAATTCCCTCGGCATACCTACCAGCGGGCACCCCGGTGCTATGCATGTTTTGCATATTCTAACACTCTGTACGAAGCTTAACAGTCGCATGGCTAACGTAAGCGTGATATAGGTCAGTGATTATGGCGAGGGTGAACCTCGAGCCAAGGAACAGGAATAGAAAACGAGAAGATAGGCCTGCACGCGGCCCACGCTATGCCTTTGCCATCCCCCAACAAGTATTGTCGAGGGTTTTCTTTTTTAGGGGTTTTCCCTAGCACTGTACAACCGCGGAAAGAGCTGTATTCTCACTCGCGTAGATGTATACCTATAAACCTACAAAAGGAACCAAAGTACCAGGGAAAAGTTGCAGGAGTACAATTGAAAGCTCGAGTCCCGCTGAATTCTTCCATCCCATTTTCTTCTTTTTAATTTTTTTCTCTTTTCGTTTCGTTTCGTTTCGTTTCGTTTCGTTTTCGTTCTTTCCTTTTCTTTTCTTTTCGTTTCTTTTCTTATACCGAAGGTTAAGCGAGCCGTAAGCACACTTTCGAACTTTTCAGATCTAAATATTTATATCTCACGGACAATAAAATAAAGTTTCTTGATACATATATATACATATATTCCGCGAGGGCAATTAAAAGCCATAAAACGGTAGGTAAAACTCGACCAAGACTGTTTAAAAATAGTCTCAGTGATCAGTGACTGTTTAAAGACTCTAATAACGACCTGGATTTTTCCTCGAGATGAAAAATTGGCTTTAGTTGCCTCGTAGACACTAAAGTAGCCACTTCAACTCTACCCATGAGTGTATTGAACAGTTTGCCGTCCGCATCCCATAAATAAAAATCCGCGAGCTTTTTGTCGAGCGAAATTGCCGCCGAGAGAAACATTCGCATGCTTACAGCTGCAACCGTTATTACCGCAAGACCGAAATAGTTTTTGCCTGGAACTTTAGCGCCTGGAATTTCGCTAGCAAATTGAAACGTTTGCGGTTAGGTACCAACAAAAAAAATGACTCGTTGCTGCCGGTAACGGACACATGCAAATTGGCAAGCTGCCTCCACCATCTTTCCCGTCCCTGCAGCATGCCTGCACGCTTATTTGCATGAAACTCCAATTAGTTAATGCGGTTTTCTCCCCTCGCGTTTTCTTTCTCACCCCGAGATGCAGCAACCTATGCCTTTACTCCGTTGCAATAAATAAGGGCAGTAAACCGTAATCCACTCTCACAGATTTCCACCCACCGATTATCCTACAGAGGAGAATAAGAAGAGCCCCGGGAGAAGCTGAGTTAAACTTGGTCCTGTTACCTTTCAGGTATACAGTTTTTAAACCACTCGTACAGCATTTACGAGCGTGTTTCCTTATCTCTACTGGACATGTGACGTAGCTGAAATACTACCCTGGCAAACCTGGTACCTGTACCTAAACTCGGTAGTAGTAGGAATTCAGTGTCGATAAAATGCAAAAGCGAATAACATGGAAGCTGCGTCGAAAGATAGGGAAGAAAATATACGTGCATCTCGTTTATACGGTGTTCAAATGCAACCTGAACCCTCTGAATGCATTTTCCTGGAGTTTATAGGAAGTCGAATGCATACAGTGTTGAATATAGGGATTTATACAACAAGGCATTAAGTGTGGGTATACAGGTTTACGTTTATGCAGAAATGTATAGGTACGTGAAATTTCTAATGGCCAGTGTCCGCTGGTATACATGTATATACTGCAGGTATATTATACCCTAGATTACGCAAACGTGCATTGTGGTAATTTCATCCGAAGAAACAATAGCCCTTTGTTCCCTCGGTAGATTATTCGGAGTCTTGGCTTTTCGACGCGGTATGATATTTCCAAAAAATATATATTTCGGATGGAACGCGGTAGTGGCTTCTTTCAAATGGGTATAGTATCTGATATATAAAATTCATACAAGGTAGAGAAGCCAGCTTGGCTCGCATAAAAGCTATGTGACATCGCAAAGTGTCGGCCAGGTAGACGCCACTTAACGTCTAGACATGGCTGTGCCGCCCCATATGAAATCCTGTGAATTTCAGATTTTTTCAACTAGCCGTTTCTGATCGTGGGGCTCAGGATTAGTCATTTCTTGGACAGGCAACAATTTTCTGGTTGTATCTGGAGGCCTGATGAGTCGAGTGACTTTTGGCTATTGTGAATATTTTGAAAAATCTCTAGAGAAAAATGTTCGACGTCAAAACGTGCTATATGCAACTTATTTCTCTTTTTTTCTTTTCATTCTGAGTTCGAAAAGGGGTGAATACGGGGCGTGTATCTAAGCGAAGGCGTAGCTCGATTTGAAGGAGGCTTCGGTATCGATCCTCATCGTTGAAGACAACCACCACCCACGGATGCCCCCCTCGATATGCAATTGATTTCATCACTCGCCACGTCCCACCGAGCGAACGACAACGTACGCGCTCTTCAAGGGTTATATTTAAATTTCCGATAAACGAGAAGAAAGAGAATAGGAAGAGGCTGGCTGTCGTTGAAAAAGTACTCTCGACAGCTCGCGGCGTCTTCCGCAAGACGATCAAGAATCCAGACGTACCGTCACGTACAAACGACAATTTTTCAAAAAAATAGGAAACGGAACCGCCTTTTCATTCTGGTAAGCGGAAAAACCAGAATATACTATAATACGATACAACGAAACATGGAACTTATTACATGTTCTGTACGACTACGAGATGAGTGATAGTCGCCCAGTGAAAGAAGCCGAACCCACTCGGAATAGAAATTCTAGTTGGATCCTGCAAAACCTCAATTCCTTCGTTCTTTACTTCTGCCGAAAGAAAAATAATTCTGGACTTTATAGGTCCAAGCCAAAATCACGAAGACTTTCCGAATTCTAGGATCCGAGGGTCGAAATTGAAATTTCAAAACTCTAATCCGCACCCAAAACTTGCTCAAAATAGACATAACTCTGACTTCTAGGGGCAAATCAGGATTTCATCGCACGCACAATTCTATCTACCCTCAATTTCTAGTTAGCACCTTCAAGTCTTCAGTGAGAACTTGTAGAATAAAACTTTAATTTCTGATTATTGGGCACCAAACATAAACCTGGACGATGATCCTAGCGACGATGACTATAGGATATGGAAAAAAGTGATTCAAACAGCTTTTGAATTTACCTAGCGAGCTAGCGAGCGGATGCGATACCAAATATGAGATCCAACAAATGAACATACGTGGCGAGAGAATCAATGCTCAAGTACATAAAGATATGGAACATGACTCTTATGAGCTTATAGTGGAGGAATAATGATGGAATAGTGCTCGTATGGGTGCTGGCAGCGAATTCAGGGAACAATTTTTACTGGATCGTGTACCTCACTCCGAACACCGACATCCAACCTGTAGTACTTCAGTGTTAGCAGGAGCTTGAAAATTATAAACTCACTGACAGGTCACTTAGAACAAGATATAAGGTGGCTTAGATGAAGTGGAAGCACCGCGCTAGTAGCATGGTTCGCGGCGTTGTGGGTAATAAATTTGAGCAGAGTATTAAGTTCGTTCAAGTTTTTAAACACACTCCTCTTAATTCCCTGCACTAGATCATGGCAAGTGAGAATGTGTGACTAATTATGCTATGCCCTCGTTCTCAGCGAGCTATATAGAATAAGATAGCAGCTAAAGGTATAGGAACGACTGTTTGTTACTGAAGTGAGAAAAAAGGGAACGAATCTTTGGGGTTCTTTGAGCCAAAGTCTGGTAATGAAGGATAAAACCGAAGGCGCTACCTTTGGCGAGGTAATTATCAATTAAGATTGTCATTGAGCGTTTGAAAGGTGTCTTTTAATTCGGTAAGACCGAAAGAGCGTGAAGAAACGCGTCTCGTAGCGTTGAATTTATTCATTCAGCTTCGCGATTGAGAGTTAAAAGCAAAGTGTCGCCCGATGAAAGTAAAAAGCTTACGAGCTTAATTCGTGCGAACTAATGCTTCGAGAGATGCAAAGTTTTCGATCGATTTAATCTTCCCAATTCCACGATTGATCGTTTGAAAATTCCGATTGCAAGAGTACATGATAAAACAAAAGAAGAAGAACCGCTGCCGCGGTAAAGGACATTCGCACCTTGAGTCCCCTGGGTGAAACAGACAGACGGCTCTTTGTGAAACAGCCGATTAAAATTATTGCTCAAGAATGACTGATGCGAAAATAAATTTCAAAGGAAGAAGACAAGAAATTTTTCCACCTCTCATTCATTTTTTCGTCTTAGTCTCCAATCTAAATTTCGAGAGTCCACGCGCTATCACAATTCCTGATGTTTACTTCTAAACAGCGTCAGTCCGTAAAAATTAGAGATATGTTTCTAAGAAGCCACACAGTCCTTCAAATGCTTTCGTTCTTCTATAATGTCTTGATAAAAGCTCAGCGCCCGCAGCGTAGCTACTCTATGCTCAATTGATAGCGAGGTGTCTTCTTGCGTCTTGCTGTTTTGGCGTGTAATCGAGATTATCAGGGTTACACACGCGCCTATTGTCTCTTGGTCGTCAAGTTTTACGTAGCCCATTAAATATAACGAGACAAAACATTGGCTCGCGTATACTTTATTATTAACGACCCTTCGACATCGTCTGCGACAAGAAAGGTCGTGAAGTTACCGATCTAACGAGGTCAACCCAGGCTCCGATAAACCGCTGATCGCGATAAATAAGGTCTTCGGAAAAAAGGGGAAATCTATATGTAGGTATACATAACCATTATCGCGGATCACTTTATACATATACTATATATATAAACGTATACGTTCGCGAAGATACTTCAGATCTCGTCTTCTCGTAATCACTACATCGTCGAAAGATACCCCAAGCTGCTAGCAATGACGATGGTTTTCAAAAAATATAATTTCTCGCGTTGCAAATCTTATACCTGCACAATTCTTCTTTTGAGTGAAATACGTCTGAACAAAACGGCGAATGAATAAGGGGTTGAATTTACCCACCTGATCGCGAGCAGCCCCAGTAAGACTCTGCACCCTCTGCAAAAGGCTTTCTCTTGTCTTAGCCGGCGATGATGGAGCACTCGTTGTCCTAGAGCTGGGTCGCAGATTGAGACTCAGGTCGCCACCGACCGGCTGCTGACTCCCGGAGGGTGGTGCCCCAGGGATCGGCGGCTGGTTTGGCGGCGGCGCCGGCGTTGGTTGAGACTGCAGTGGACGCTCGGACGACAGAGTTCCTTGATAGGATTGCGAAGAGTCTTGTTGGCTGACGGAGGTCAGCCCGGAGCTCGCATCGTCGTCATCTAGCTCCGAGCTGAGGTCTCCTGATGAGAACCTGCGAGAAAATTGATTTTTCCTGTTCTACTTGTTATTATATTACACAGGGAAGGCGGAGGGATAAGGCTAAAAGCCTGATGAAAGGCTAATTGCAAGGCAAGAAATATGGTGCGAGAAAAATAAATTTCAAATGGCGTAGTCTGACGCGAAGAATGAGTGTGGGGCTGAAATGATTAAGGGAAAGAGGGGAAAAAAACAATAATGATGAATGTGCCCCAGGGTACAGATTGTATAGTTCGAAAACAAGGATGGTAATGACATTAATATAATTGATAATAATGATAAAAAATTTCCATCATACAACAACGAAGGCGGAAACGCGAGCGACTTGAATCCCGCGCGCGTTGGGCTCATGAAATATAAATGAATTTCAATATCGGCGAAGAGGCGGTGCCTTTCATTGGAATTAATTTGCAATACGGTCTCTAGCTCTGTCTGTTTCAATGAAATTATTTCACCCTCGATAGCGCGACAAAAATAATGGATTCTCAATTCGTTTAATTGGCTCTGTTCGGAAGATTTTTGCACGAAACGTGGCGACGATATTCGCGAAAATTGTGAAATCCTCGAGTACCGATCGACCACGGTGGAATCAGAATTCGTTAACTATGTCGAATCACAATTCATTATATTTCACTTCTCGTCTCGCAGATTTATATTCATTTATTTTTTACTCGGTCGACGAGTAACGTTGTCGTTTGTTATTTCATTTTTCTCCTACCTTTTTTTTCAAAAACAAGATACGTTTTCCAACTTACGCACTCGCCGAGAAGAGACACTCGATTACTATAGGATTCACAAGTGTCAACGAAGAGAGCTACGGCTACGAGAAAACTCATGGTCATATTTTATCACGTCGAGTGATCCTCCGAGTTACATCACGTCGTGACACCCATATTATACCTACGTAAGTCCGATACGCTCGCGCTGTTACACTGCAGAGATATGTAACTGGTTCAACGTTAGAAATTCTCTTTGAGATACCTACGATATGCTCAGAAAACAAATTAGGCACTAGAGATCCACCGAACTAGAGCAATAGCACGTCTTGAATTAAAACAACGTGGACATCAACATCATTAGGTATGAGAACCCATCTTCGTCATATTCTTTACGCAATTAACGATATTCTCACTAGTTTGGGAATCATATGTCAAATTTTAGGTGTGCAAAAGCAAAGACTAATGCGTATTCGAATGTGAACCTACACTTGTCTTTAGTTTGACATCCGATGTGTCTGATACGAAAATTTTCATTTCAGATGTGAAACCAAAAGAAAAAAAGCGAGCGTTCCGAATTGCACACCCTTTCAAATCGTCCATACCTACCCTACATGATAGAGAAGTGAGTGGAAAGGTCTTAGGAGTAAGCCGGGAGATTCTGATTGATCTGAGGAACGAGGGTGAGAGGCGCATCAGCCTGAAAGTTATAATTGCGAAGAAAATTAATCTTCTATTGTTTCGTTTTAATAAGGCTGTGCGAGGTCTTAGCAAAGTTTCATACCGTGCGATGAAGAGAGAAAAAACAAGGAGGGAGAAAAAAAAAGAGAGAAAGAAAGGAAGAAAAAAGATAAGAAAAAATGGGTGAAGAAAAAAGTTACGGTTTACGAAAAATATGAAAGTTTTGACGTTTTGAATTTCAATCTGTTAAAGAAAAGGGGCGCGTTGTAGAAGTCGGAGTGGTTAACTTCGTAGAATAAACAAGATTATACCATTTTTAATAGCGCCCACGGGAAAGACGAGGAGAATGAGATACAGACCGGGAACAAGAACGGGAAAAGGGAGAGCTGGAGAGTGAGAAAAAGACGTATTACGTATTCCCGCAGAGAGGTCCATATCAGCACAAGTCGTATATATAATATATACATATATACATGCCAACTTGTACGAAATGAGTTTTACCTGGGATGCAAGTTACCGGCTTTTTCCCCGACTTTTTAAATCTCAAAGAAGAATTTGGCAGAGTGCCTATCCGAATGTCTACTACATATCCACTAGGTACGGTAATTTCAACCGCAGACGCAACGTCTAACACAACTCCGCGCGGAATTGATTAATTAAATGAAATAACTTGCGTTCAATTTATAGACGTAACGTATAGTATCCTTCATGTCGCAATCGAACGCATCGGACTAGCGTAGTGCGTGTATTTGTACTCAAAAATAGACTCTCGTTCAACACGCATGGCCGCATTTGGTATCTCGGTTTCGTCAGAATAATCAAGATTGTCTATCTTGATTAATGACGTGATACCATGCTACGGACGCTATCCGAGAGGAGATTTCGACGCGTACCTATCCCGAGCTAATGATTATCACCTACAACTCTTCTACGGAGTCAAATCCCGGTGGAGTTTAGTTCGACATTCACGATCTATCCGTATTTTATTGGAAATCTACATTCTAAGGATCGAAATAAATCGATGATGAGTCTTTCTGGTCAGCTACACATCCGATCGCTAAACATCTATCATCGGCACACTAGAAACCGAGTTACACTCCGATCACGATTGACGAACTATGAAGTCTGAGGGTTCAGATGAAACTATGTGCAAGAGAATAGATGTAGATAAAATGATAGATGAATCGATGAGCAAATGTGTTACGGTGCGGTGGATTGATTCCCTTTACAGTGTCAAATTGATGAAAATTAAAGAAGAAAGAAAAATCAGAAGACCAATATTAGCAATAATAGTCAGAGCGCAAGAAATTGACTTACTGGTTAGGTAACCTTATCAGTTAGTTTCGATAGAGGATGTTGAAATAATGAAGAAAAGAAGGGATTAACTTCGTTAAAAAAGGGAGGGAAGACGTTTATGTTGCGCATGAGAAAACAAATTGGAATTAGCCTTTCATCTCTATCTATATAATGATAAAAATTTCTACGGATAGAAAGGTAAAGAGAGACTCACCTCCGTTTCAGGTAATTGACATTTGAGGTAAAAGATTGGCGGAAGCTGGAGAACGAAATGTTGCCGGGTGTAGGTGCAGCGTTGCCGCAATATTTGGCACACCCGCCGCGACCGGTAATTTTGCCGGTTCTTCTTTCTTCGATGACTTAGGAAAATTGATAAGGTCTTACGTTGCGTTGATTTTCCAAGTTAATCTCTACCCGCGCGTCTTTCACTCGGTACTTTTTTGCGTTCAAAGATATTTTCGGACAACTTCCGGTTCGGAGTCGTCCTTGCGATACTTTAGACTGATTCGCGTTGCTTCGATGTCTTCGAGGTCGTCTGGTCGTTGGTTAGATCGTCTTACGTCTTGTCGTCGTCGTCGTCGTCGTCGTTATTGTCGTCGTCGGTAATTTCGTCAAGGAATAAGCTTGAAAGTAAAGTAATTGAAAATGAAAGGGTGAACTAAGAGAGGTGAGGAAGGAGAAAATAAACAATCCAATTTTAAATCTGGAACAGAGAAGAAGAAAAAGATCGTTAGAAAAGTTGCACATATTCTCATTTTACGCTACGTCATAAAAATAATCGTGAAAGATTCTTCATCCCCATTTAAATTAGAAACTACCGCAAACAACTCACTACTCACATTTATGAAAAAGAAAAACTTATAGGACTCCAAAAAATGTTACAGAATCTTATCCTTTTCACAATATATAGCTATTTTTAGTTATATCTTCTAACTATGATTAATTTACAAGATTACTTTACTCCTGTGAAAACGGTTCGGCCGAGTCATATTAATTTTGACATCGCAGAGCGGTTATCGTAAGGTCAATTGAGTCTTCAAACTACTATGACGGCCTGAATGTTTTTGGTTCAAATTTTTTGCAATCCATCGAATGGATGACCATCGATGTAGCCAGATCGAGAAATGTTCGTCATAGTACTTTCGTAATTTCCCTTGAGCGTGGGTGAATGATTCTTGAAAGACAGTTTGGTTGATAGAAGCTACAGTGGTATAAAACGAGAGAAATAAAATGGTCGGTCTTATTTTTCACTTTCGACTGCCACGAGAATATCTGCGATCGCTTTAGCACCGTTGCAGCTACGTATTCCTGCGGAATTTTTCTGTTTGATTTAGCGGAGTATTTCCCGTGTATATGTAAAATCCTGAAACTAAGCAGGGAACTGGTTGCGAGACCCGTGAAATAAAAAGTAACCTACCGATTCGTTCCTAGAATCGTGAAATTTATTTAAAAACTTCCACTTCAGGAAAACCTGACGTGTGTAGGTATACCTACCCACCTACCTACCTACTACACCAACGGTGGAAGCCACATGAATTACATACCGTAATATTCCAACGGGTAGAGCGCTTAAATCAGAAACTTTATTCCGGTGGAAAATTTGCAGACGTTGAAAAGGCAATGACATGAATTTAAATTTAAATTGGATGAACCCCGAGTGGACCAGTCAAAATCCTAGCTCCGCTTTCTTTCGGAACAACTCCGTTTCAGAATGAGGCACCTACGCAGATCCATTTTTTAAGTCTCTTATTTTCTGGAAATTCGAACTTGAAATTGAATTTCTAAAGGGCACGTGGCCGATTATAGTCGAGCTGATCCGTGACTGCAAGTTTTTGGAGAATTCGTCGAAGGAAATACGCCGGGGTTCAAAGTCCCGATGAGGAAGTGTAATTTTTATTTTTTCACCCTTGGCAAATCCAATTTACTATAAGCAGATTAGCTTCGTTCTTATCGAGTTAAGAAAGAATGACGTCGTAAAAGAAATTATGTAGCGTAAGTTAAGGCTCCCGCGTTGGCGCCACCCAAAGAATATAAATTAGAAGCTGAGAAGACGGCTACGCGCTACGTCAGGGTGGGAAACTGGGAACCCATGCCGGTTTCGAACGCATCGTAAACCAGCCGATTTTCTTTTATATAAAGAAGTCCCTGCAGCTTTGCCTTACTCAATCCAACCTAAGATGGCCCATTCTATCTACGGCAAACTTTTACCGTAACACCTCGTTCGATCATTTCCTTGTTTTCACGGCACCGAAACTTCAGAAAAAAGGTTACATATCCAGATTTGAGTAAGGATAAACGAGTTCGAAACAATTCTAGATGATCCGGTACAAGTTTCACTCTCCAGGCAGACGAAGAACGAAAGCGACATGTCTTTTAACCAGCCTGATGCCTACATATGCGTTTGTATTTGCTAGTTCGCATTTCCTTTTCCCCCGCAGTATATTCCTGTATCCCACATATCCTTTGCTCTGAGAGTAGGGCCACTCAATCCAACCTCAATTTCGCAAAGGTTCGGTCCTCTGCTCAGGGAGCCTAACAAATTCTTGGGCTCGGTAGGTCCCCCTTTTCCAAGTCAACAAGTAAAACGTAATCGTGATAAACCGCCAAGCCGCAGAGACGGGAGGCTTTGACACGAGGTCAGGCGAAATTCACGGGAAACTGAATGTAATGCGAAACACCCGGTGCTACGGTGCTTGCCGAAATCACGTCGCCTTTAAAAGCAAGTTAGGGAAAGACCTGGAAAAGTTATCAACTGGGTTTCCCGCAGTAACCTCCGGTGCTTTCGAACGCAGAAGATGAACGCCTGTAATATATTTGCGCTCTGAGGTATCAAAATGAAATAGAAGGATCTAAAAGTACGAAAATGCCGCGTAAAAGTTTGTGTCGACGCTCTTGTAGGTACATATCTCATCGACGTTGCATGTGATAAGCTTTTGGTATCGGCTAGCGATCGAGATATTTCCTCTACTTCTTCAAAGTTGCAATAACTTTCCCGGCTCTTACGCCAGAGTTTTTCATTAGAGTGGGATATTGCCGCTTGCAGCACTGCGGCCGCCCACTACGCGGAGATGAATTTCCTACAAGGCGATCCCGAACCCATCTAATACCTACCAATCTTCATTTTTCTACTCAAGACGCTGATATTGAAATTCCACGAATACAAGTAGCTGATACTTTGATTTAGCCCATCTTAGCCCAATCGGAAATTCTTTCACCCTGGTCGCTTCAGGCATATCCGTAACCCTTAGTCCGGTTTTATACAAAGGTTCAAACAGAAAGGACCAAGATCCGATCGTCTGAAGTCATAGGATGCCATTTTTCGATCAAATACCTTAATCATACCTTCAATGTGAAGATGACATGAAACAAAACCCCGAATAATGATAATGATCATAAAATCCAGACCGTGCAATAAATATTAGTGGATGCCCCATTTCCCACAAAAATGTCTATGTCACGACAATCCACCATCTAGTCTCGTTGCGTACTATGGATACGGGTATAATCTGCAGAGGTGCTAAATCATTTCGTGAGACTGTGAGATGTTTGACGTCCAGTCGTGCGTCGCGGTTCTACGAAATGTCGGAAATCACGAAACCAGCCAGAGGGACGATTGTGGGTTGATTTAACGCCAAAACGTTGCATGAATCAAACGATATCGTTATCACATACTGTCCGTTCGATTTCCCAATGTGTATAGAGAGAACCCGCGTTTATCTAAGCGTCAATCGACATCGTCTGTTACTTTTCTCTTTCTTTATTCAACAAACAAGGAATCGGAACTCATCGTTATCTTCGCAGCTGATGATAATTGTCTCGCTCAGCGCCAATGGCTACAGTATAGATCTCATGCGAGTCATGGGATAAAGATGGATATATTTCATATAAGACAGATGAATTATATCGATCCTATAGGCAATCGATAGCAATTAACAGATCGTGTTGGGAGCCAGAATCTGAGACTTGTTGAGGCTGAGTAAAGTGCCAGTCGATATCTTCTTTCGTTAAAGCCTCTTGTCTTAATTTGGCCAAAAATTGAAGATGGATTTCGCGAGTGATCATATACGTATATATGTGCTTGGACTGACGAAAACTCGAGACTTGGGCAGGCGAGGGTAAGGATGGCGCGTGTTCAGTGGACTAAAGAAACGATAACTCAAGGAACGTCTGAAAGAGCCACGATAGTAATTTCCCCTCTTAAATTCCGCGCTGCTTTCTTATCTGTCACTCCCACGAGGCTGTCCCACGGGGTCTCGAAGCAGATAAGATCGCGGCGCGTGTAAAAGATCCGAGTTCATAGCCTCGAGCTTTTAGTAAGTGTCCATATACATACCTATATACCTACTTCCAAAATGGGATCTCGTGAAGTGAGTAATTCGTTTTCGAAACGGTAAAGTTCGAGTTGAATTCTAGCCACTCTAGGTAAACCAATTAACCCGTTTATCCCGTCTACCGAAGTGTATGGGATTTCGCACAGAACAGAGAATTTCGCTCGAGGGTGTCCCACAACGAAGCCACGTACATATGTGTAGTTGCATTGATTGCAGACTGTACGCAAATCGGGACCCTGCAACGCCCTATAATATCAATAAGTAGGAACTCGGAGGTGTGACGCCATTCAAAGCTCCAGCAGCCGCTGGAAATCGTGACTTGTAATCCATTATGTAGGGTCTGCTAAAGTCTGCAATCTACAATCTACAGTCTAAAATCAAGTCTAGACTAACCCAGCGCTGCACTTAACACTCGTCGTCAGAGGTTCGAAATATTCATGATGCTAACAGATTTATAGATGAATGGAAGCTTTAATCTAATTATACCGGCTTCAATGACCTTTCAAACGTACCTCGTTCGACACGTGATTAATAAAAAAATGATTCAAAGGGATTCGGTAGGAGTGGTAAAATTGAATGAAAAAAACATCGCGGGGAATTCTTTTGTAGACTATCGCAATGGCAATATGCTCTGCAGTTCTGGATACGATGTGGGTTGTGCGAGGAACATGTAAAGCAGATGCACCAGTTGTCATATCGATTTTGTCTGACAATATTCATGTAAATTCCGAACCTTGGAGAAATAAGTTATCTAGCAGGAATTGTAGAACCTGAACAGTAGTCAATATTCTGAGAACAAAACCTCCGGCTTTTTCCAATGCCACAATGACGGCCGCAAATAAAACTGGGATAGTAAAACCGCTGCATCAACCGTAGAACTTTGCACGTGAGGTCTTACAAGGAGGTGGTCATTATTTTATATTCAATTTCGAAAGATTATTGGCTACTGACACGCTATGAGATGGTCGAATAAAGGGAGGTTTCTTATCGGAACGTGATCTGCTTCGCAGTTTCGTTGCCCGGTTATACAAAGGTTTAAGGACTCGTTATGTACACCGAGATCCGTACTGCACGCAAAATTCTCATCAGCGTACACCTATATCGCGAATGAATTAGTTCAACGTATGGTGGCTGTTGTTTCACAGCGATTAATCGATTAATCGTTGACCTCTTTGACCCGAAAGACCCTGAGACATTGGAGTGATAGGAAATTGAAAGTTTCGGTCATTCCTAGATGTCGTAAGAAATATGACAGCATTTCATGACGTTTCAAATGACTCGACTAAGAGCTGGAAACAACGACCTAAGAAACGTGCGTTGAATGAAATCATTGTGATCGGAATGTGGCGCTAAGTCACCCTCTTTATACCGGAAGTAAGAGTCTCGTTTCTGCAGCACGATGTGAAAAAAAAAAAATCCATAGCGTGTAGAAAGCTACGTGATATTTTCGTGCTAATTCTGATTATACTTTTAAAACTATTTACCTCACACCAAAACTGAGAGTATCATGTGACAGAATAAAGAACGTGACGGTAACTTAAAACTCGCTAGACGCAAGATAAATCTCGGTAAACTAGCGTGTCGAGATTCCGTTCAGATTTCTTCAAGATTAGCTACTGCGGCAGGATAAATTTGTTCCACGTTCAGTATTACGCATATTCTCGCCTACTATTCAGAGGCTGGCGCCCGAATCTTGATATGAAATCGCAGCGCGTGTGAAATCTTCCGAACTTAACTCATACTCAGAATTCTACGATGAAAGGAAACTTGGCCATCCAGGGCGAAGGCTTTTGCTCACAGATGTTCACCTATGCGTAGATTTATAACTTCTGCAGAAACAAGTTTGCTCGATCGTTACTTGGCCGATAGTTTCCTTATACATTACGCTCCAGCGGTTATTATAACTAAAACGGTATATGATTCTTAAACGGTGAGACAAAGATTATGGCAAACTTTGACCAACTATCTGTTAGCGCCCTGAGCCTGGAATCAACGGAGCGAGCATATTATTTCCTGAAACACAGATTTTGAATTGTAATGAAAGTTCGTTTTCAATGAAATCTGAGAATATTATAAACTGCAGCTGTGAGAGGCGGTATTCCATTGCTAGTTACGATAAATTCTCTGATTCGCTGGCGCAATAAATTGCATGAAAACTTTCCTCGCGCCATTCCTCAGGTTCATTTCGAATGTTATTGGAGGTCTTAGAGTTCCCATTGTACTGGAGCCAACTCTTGGACGAATCGAGGTTCAACAGTCCCGAAACGATTGAGAAAATCAGGACTGTGCTCAGACTTGAAGATCGGGTAAAGTTTGACATTAGAAACGCAAGTTCGAAGGAAAAGTTAGGGGGTACCTAAGCGAACGCGATCAATGCTTCACGAGCATATGAATAGAAGCAGGGACTCTTGGTGCTTGAAACTTTGCCATTAACTCTACTTGTCAAAAAAAAAAAAAAACAAGGTAACGAGCTGAAAAACTGATTTCAACCGCGCTTGCAATTTTTAATATCACCAGTCACGTCGGCTGCGTAGAAAATTAAATAAACTCGAAAAGGCCGGTAAGAGGTAAAACGATGCCTAGGAAACTAAAAGGAAAAAATTTACCCACCACGCCAGAAGCGAAAAACGGGACGAGAAAATTGGTAGATAGCTGATCATTTCGCGGGACCTGAAGAACTGAAAAATGGTCAGTCCCTTCGATTTATTTTTCGTCTCACCGCCCAGCTTTGCAATTCTCCCTCTCTCTCTCTTTTCCTTTATCTATCTTTCCCTCCTCTGTCTAAGAAAAGCGTATAAAACGTTGGGTGGATAAATTCTGAGAACGACTAGCCGGCCAGGAAGTGAAGACAGAGGTTGAACTCCTTTCGGAGGAGTGTATTTCCACGAGGAAATTTTACCTCCAAGTTAGAAACGGCGAGACGGAATACGGGAAGAAAAATCGACAGAGACAACCGCTGCTGCCAAGAACCACGCTTCGCGATATTTTTCAAGTGAAAATTCTGGCCCCTGTCCTTCCCCTCGACATTCTCCTCCTCTTTTTATAGTCGAGAGATGCTCGAGTGCAGCCACCCGAGATTTTAGCCCGGCCACTATCCTCAGTAAACTCTTCCTCATTCCGATTTTCAACCTATTCAAAACCACGATTATATATATTTATTATCTAGGTAGAGACCACATTTGTTCCAAATTGGACGATCGTTGTGCTAATCGATGAATCAATCGCAAGTTCAATTCAAGATACATGAACCCTTCGCTTAATCTGGTTAACGAAGTCAATCGGTAAAGGTAACTTGGTTCCAGAGACTGATGAATCGTATTCGACCTTTCGTTCCCTCATTCGAGCCAATTTCCGCACTCTTCACATTTCAACGCCGTACGTCCGTATGTTACCTATTTTTAAAGATACGGACACGAAGCGATACCCACGCAAAACGTTCGGACAAGAACCTGCGAATAATGGCAACGCCCGCTCTTTGGTCTGGGATAAAGGGCACGACCGTATCGACCCATTCCCAACGTCGACGGCAGTGGCAACGGCAACTATTCGTGGTTGCAAACGGTTAAGGGTGGTTCGCGAAGCTCTTATCGTTAGGAACCGTGGACTGCCAAGCAGCAGGTACGTCATGACAAATCACCGTCGCGGCGCGTTCCGTCGGTTGGCGTTGTCTCACGGAACGGAGTGCTTCAACGGTAACTCCATGTGACTATCACTTTTGAATAATTAGCAAGACTCGTAAGGGCGTCTTTGCGGTCTCAGCGGAATTCCGCGACCGGTATCTGCTCAGTGGTCTTAGTTTTTTCTGTTTTAAACCGCGACTATTTCGGATTTGCAATGGATATATAAGGTACTATTTCAGCGTTATCAATCCAACCATAAAAGTCATGGGCTGCGCACCCTCGGGATGCATTAGGCAGAGCCTTTGGGATAAATATCAGCTTAGTATACAGCGTAGAAGGATCCCCCTCGGCGAACTCTGGAATGTGTTTGCGGCTGGATAATGCCAGCAGATTTTGACTTCGCTGGAATATATTTGAAGACCTGGTGCAGGAAGGGCACGTCGCGTTACCAAACGGAAAACAGACAGGGGAGATAAGTTTCGAGGGTGTTTATACGGTTTGACACGAAATATTTCCCGTCCGAAGGGTTGTGTCCCATTCTATACCCCATACCATGACCCGAAAACCCTCCGACCCGTCGTTGAACGCGGAGACTAGTTGTAATTTGTTTTTGTCCACCGCGTAGAAATTCTAGCGCGAAAGTAACCGGGAGGTAGTTAATTCTGATGGAACGAAACCGAGGAGGAGAAAAATAGGTGGGTACCTAGAATCCGGACACTTAACGTCACTTTAAATGAAAAATATAAAAGTTTAGACAGTTCGCCAGCGTCGTGTGACCGGTAATACCCTGGGTCACCTATAGCAATCGTTTACGAGGACAAGTAGTAAATAACCAGGACTGGAGTTGACAGAGACGAACGGTGCGAAAATAGAAGACGACGAGAAACGGGCGCTGGTCCATGAGTTTATCCCAGAGTATGGTATCGACTATGGATATATAGGTATAAAACGTTGCGCCGTCCAGACGTCGAGGAGAACCGGAGCTACTCCCTCAAGAAACTATATAATCTTGGAATACGGAAAGTTTGGATCTTCCAGTCTTTAGAGAAATGAATAATAAGTTTTGGAATTTTAGCGGTGATTATACAAGGTAGGGATTCCTTGGGGAGAGTTGCGGTGGAAAATTTTCGAGGTGAAGGGCACGTGTTTTCGTTGATTTGATTTGATTCAATTGAATTCAATTCCACGTTTTTCCCACAAAAGTAAGGAGAAATTAGGGCCGACGGAAAGTCAAGACCGATCAGTAAAACTAGATTGGAAACCTCATGGAAATTGAGTTTACGTAAACTTGAAGACAAA